>PUFA01000151.1:2963777-4445666 GCA_003508835.1 Eonycteris spelaea
AGAGGAAGGGAGGAGGATCCCTTCCCTCCACCTCAAGTCTGCTCCCACTCCCACTCCGTCTACGATGAGCCATGGGGGCTGCAAGTGGACTGAACAGGGACCTCTGAGCTGAGGAGGGGACTCAGGCATTCTCTCAGCACTGGCCCAGAACACTCACCCAGGAGTTAGTGAGTGCCGAGTTCGTCTGTGATGCGTTGGAGCAAATTCGGACTCCCAGAGCAGACCCTACTGCTAGCTAGTTCCTGTGCCACAAACTGTCACATGGCCGCTTCACAGTAGTCCCAGAAAGCCTCAGATGAGGAAACTGAGAAATCCAAGGAGGGGAAGTAACTTGCCACAGCACAGAGCTGGCAAGCAGCAGGGCTGGGACCCAAATCCCAAGCACATTCCAGCTCAAGTCACTAACACCAAGGCTGAATCAGCCCCTACCCAGATGTGAGCAGTCACTTCACCCTGAGTGGGCCCGCCTGCAGAGTGGGTATCATCAACTCAGCCCTGAGGATCGAGTGAGATGACATTTAAGGACCAGGCTTGCTACTCATCAGGTGACTATTTTTCTCCTCCTTTCCACCCCACCCCTCGGCCTGCTCTTGGTCTTTCTCAAGTCTGGAGAGAGGCCTGGTCCTGCTCTTTGCTGCCTTGAGGGACAATTAATCTGATTTTCTCAGTAGTGCCTGGAAGGTCCTTTAAGAGAGGCTGAGATCCTGAGATTGATGGCTCTAACTCCATGGGTCCAGACGCCATCCCTCCCCTTGGGGACTGAGGATGACTCCTCAGATGAGTAATTCGGGGAGGGGAGAAGACTGAGCCTGGTTACCATCCCTTCCCCAGCTCCAACCCATCCTTGAACTTGGGCTTGATGGGGAGAAGTTTGCCAGGGCGAAATGGGACAGTGGTAGACCTGGGCATCCCCTCCCATCCATAAAATAAGTCCTCCCTCCCTCTCCTTTTCCACAGGTACTCGTTGGGCACCCACTCTGTGTAGGAAATGTTCAAGGCACTTGAGAGCATAAAACAAAGTTTTTGCCCTTGTAGCACCTACATTCTAACAGTGGTGACCCATTTATTTTTGTTAATGAGTAAATACATAGCAAGTCAGGTAGTGATAAGAGCTATAGAGAAACATAAGGGAGGGTAAGGGGCAGAGAGCCAGTGGGCTGAAATCTCAGACAGGGTGAACAGGTACCTTGGGGATTTTCTGGGTTCCCTCCTCACAACACTATCTCCTGCCCAGCCTGGAGGAGACCCCAGTCCCGAGCCCCCACTCTGTGTTAGGCCTTGCCTTGGTAGAGCTCAGCAGCGGCCAGGGGCTTCCTGGACATAGGCCGCAGCTCAGAATCACCAGGGGTTCAGCGTGGAGCACCCTGAGCCTGCTTTCTGCTCACAGCCCTGCAGAATCCCCCTATGCAGGTTCAGAGAGGAAGTACATCCTCTAATCAACCCCAATATTCCATTGTAGAGAGGACCTTGGGACCAGAAAGGGGTACGGGCTTGCCTGGATCACACAGCAAGGAAAAGGTGTCCTTGTTCCCCTCCTGGTGTCTGTCCTCTGGCATGTCCACAAGGGTGGACTAAGGGCTGAGCTGCATAGCAGAGCTTTGGCCTGTGATGGGGCTGCCTGTATCCTCAGCCAGGTAAATGAGTGTGAGGTGCTCCTCTATGGGGCTCACCTGGTGGTCCCAGCCTGACCCACCCTTCTAGCTCTCATTCTCTAAGTCCCAGTGGTCCCCAACCTTTTTGGCACCAGGAACCAGTGCTCCTGTGAGGATCTAATGCCTGACGGTCTGGGGTGGAGCTGAGGTAGTGATGCTAGTGCTGGGGAGTGGCTGCAAATACAAATGAAGCTTCGCTCACTCACCTGCCGCTCACCTCCTGCTGTGTGGCCCGGTTCCTAACAGGTCACAGACGGGTACCAGTCCACAGCTCGGGGATTGGGGACACCTATCCTAGAAAACTAAAACTATTTTCCCCAAGCCCAAGCTCAGGAGACTTGAGTTTTGGTCAACTATGCCTCATCTTGCTGTGTGACCTTAGGCAGGCCCATCCCTCTCTGAGCCTTGGTTCCCTCATCTGTCAAATGGAGGAAATGAAGGTACCTATATCTCCAGGCTGTCATGAAGAATGAGTAAGACCCTGGCAAGAAGGCAGTTTGCAATATTTAGGAGCTACCCAGGTGATGGGGGTTCAACATCCCCACTCATCTGAAAACTAGCCTCTTCACACTTTCAGGGCCCTGAGGCAGCTCCCAGAGAAAGCTCTTGACCTCCACAGGAAATAAGTGGAAATTCCACAGAACCAGTTCTTCAGAAAAGACAAAGCCACCTCTGCTCCCAACCAGCCGGCAGGCGGCTGACAGGAAGGGCCCTCCTCTGTCCTTGTGGTGAAAAGGTGAGGAGGGAGACGTGGGAAGGGACAAGGTTGGGATGCCTGGGAACCTTATTCCAGGAGAGAGAGAAGGCACAGACCTGCGGTGACTGTGAGGGTAACCCATTCTCCACCTCGGGCCCTCAGGCTGGGAGAGGACTTAGTTACATGAATGTCAGGTACATGCATGTCTGCATGGGGTGTCAGCCACGTGTGGATCTGACCTGGCAGGTGCACGTGTACTTACACATGTTCGGAATTGTACCGCCGTGCGTATGGGACATGCGTGTGTCTGTGCGAGCAGCCCCGGAGTCTGTACGTTGGTTCGCACGCGCATTGGCCGTGCCTGAGCCTCTGCCTGTGGTGCCTCCGCTTACACACGCATGCCTGTTCCTGGGGGCCCACGGAACCCCAGTCCATGGGCCTTGTTTCCCCAGACTTGGCCATCTTTGCCAAAATCCAGTCTGGCCCAGATGCCATGGAAGTGTGTGGGGTTCACTGCAGGCTCTTGATTTTTCTGAGGAACAAAAGCAGCCAGGCAAGAGGAGGAGTAAGGCTTGAGCATTAACTATGGCTCAGGCCGTGGGAGCTCAGCCCTGGGTATAGGCACTGGGGTAGGGGAATAAAAGGTTGGGGTGGTGTGTGCCCAAGGCTAAAGCCCTGCCTCTAGGGGTCCTAAGACCCGCTGCTACCTGTGAACACAAACGCCTCCACAGCTACCCTTCTGCCGTCAGTCACCAGCAGGAACCCCTTGGCTCTGTACAGTAGTCAAACACTTTACAGTTTACACCCTACATGGGCTTGTTGCATGATGCTCACCAACCTTATGCCAGGCTGATGTTAGAACTCAGCCTCTGTAGGCCCCACCCACAAGCAGCCTCTGCCAGCTGGGTTTCAGGGGAGCCCCTCCAGGCTCTGGACTGCGCCCACAGTACAGCATAGGCCACTATCTGGTCGGACTCACCTCTTGCTGAATCTTGGTTTCCCCAGCTGCAGATTGGAGCTGTTCCTGTCCATGTGAGTCAAGAGCTGAGAAGGGTCTCTATGAGCCACTGGCTGGTAGGAACGGTCTCACCCACATCTGGGCACCCAAAGCCACTGCCCATTGGCTGCTTCCAGGAACCAGGAGGGAAACACTACCCTCAGCCTTCTGTCTGAAACAGAAGGCCATGTGTCCCATTCTGAGGGAAGAGATTTGGTCCCTCTGGGATTCAGATCAAATCCTGAAGGGAGCTGCCCCCACTTCAGGCTTGCAGGCAGGATGCTTTGTGGTCCCTCAGACAGAAGGAGTCTGGTTCCTCTTGCTGTGCCTGGATACCTTTTCTGTCCAGAGTCTGGGTCTGCTGTTTCTCATTATGAGGAAGCACAGAGGGCCCACAGAGACCTGGCAGCGGAGGAAAGAGCATGTGCCCGTGGTTGCAATCCCGCACTGGTGTGTGTACAGCACACCTAGACCCCGAAACAGATCCATATAACCCACACAGGTCCACAGGCGTGCATATGTCCAGGCCCCTGCCATCCCCAGAAGCACGCCATTCCCATCATGCATACATGCACCCACAGAACTGTGCACCCACATGCGGCCCAGCATGGGTGGGCTCTTGTGCAGCTCGGCAGATGATTTCACAAAGAACTTTCAAAACCAGGAAAGAGATGGAGCGGAAGAGCTGAGTCCTCGGACGCCCAGTCCCTTCCTCAGCTTCCTCCAAGCGGTTACCAAGGTCACAGATGGTTTGTCTAGGTTATCCTCTCCAGCCATCCTACACAAGGCCTGCCCAGAATGCTCAAAGAAAGCAGGTAAAGGTCCCTTCGGAAGTCCCTGACCTGCCTGGCCAGTCACCAGCCCTGTTTGTCACCAGCTTACAAGTGAGGCTTCAGGCTAATTAATCACTCTGGATTTGGAAGCTCAAGGAAGTAGAATGTGGGAAAGTGGAATACTAGAGGAGACAGGGCCATTCCCAGGCAGAGGGAGCACAGCCACCTCCTCAGAGTCCTTACTCCACCACATTTTTGGTTCATTCACTCATTTACTCCATCGAGCTATTCAGAGTGCTGGTGACCGACTGGTGAAGAAAAGCATCCTTGTCTCAGACTCAGCTCAGAGTCCAGCCTCCTCAGAGCTTCAGGATGGAGGATGGGGGCACCAGTCCCAGGCTCCTAATTTCCTCTCTGGATCCCTGCAATGGATCCCAGCCACAGTCTGACCTGTCCTCAGGGTACATACTAAAGTATAAACTCTGCTCAGAAACACTGGCATTTTCTGAGAGTGTGTCAGGAATGCTTTCTGAGGTCCCACCTTGACCAACTGCCTCAGAGCCCAGGGATTCATGTGCACACTGGTACAGAGAATTCCATATAGAGCCAGCCCCTCCTCCTGCCAGCCCTCCCAGGATGGCTAAGACACAGTTGTATAATAACCAGCAAACACACAGTGCTTACCACAGTGCTTATATCATCTCGTTTAATCCTCACACTCTTGTAAGGTGAGATACCATCATTATCCCCATATTACAGGTGGGAACATGAAGCACACTGAGTGGTTAAGTAACTTGCCCAAGCTTCTCAAAGCTAGTAGTAGTAGCAGAGTCAGGATTTGAACCCAGTGCTTTGAATCAATCAATACACTGCTCATTCAGCAGCAGCGTCTCCATGTCTGAGTAGCGTTCAGTGCGATGGGAGAGGAAATAAAAAAGTGAAAAATCCAAGGAGCTAGTGGACTTCTTCATCAGAATCTAGGAAATATCAGCTTTTACTTACTGATTGCTTTAGAATTTACAACGCCATCCGTAAAGGAACTCAGACAATAGCTATAGATACCGCAGGTCCTATTAGAGGTGGGACAGAAAAAACAGTAGCAGAAACCTGGACTAAGACGATGACTGAGATTCCTGGAAGTGGAACTAAAAAAGAGTGAAGAACAGGGCTGCAGGCGGGGAGGCCATGAGGATTCCAGAGCTGGGCCAGAGTCACAGGAAGGGCACAAGGGGGCCAAGATGTTTGGGAGGAAAGTTCAGTGGGGCTTGACAACTCCATGAGGGAAAAGAGGAAGGAGGAGAAATGAAGAAACCCCTCCCTCTTCCAGGGTGGCTGGAGGACAGAGAGCGCCCAGACGAGAACTGGGTGCGTTGTCTCAAAGTAGGTGCCTGGTAAATGTGGCCACCTGCCCCTCTCTTTATTCATGCCAACACCTGCTTGGACATGAGCCACTCTCATCCTCACCCTGCCTCACACAGCCTGGGAGCTCAGGACTCTTCTGGCTTCCACTCCTCCACCAACCTCTTGGGGTTCCTGCTTACCACAGCGGCCCCTGAAGCTACAGTCCTTCCTTCACTCATCAGCTCAAGGGCTAGGTGGGGGGTGGGGGGTGATCATGGGGAAGTAATCATGGAGAGCATTGTGAATCACAGGTCTGTTACCCAGGGCTCAGGGCAGGGCTGGCAGTGGAAATGCTACAGGGCAAAGGGTGACACCTAGGAAGTCCCACCCTCTACCCCGTCTCTTAAACTCTCCACCAATCCTGGGCTCTTCTGGAGGACAAGCACTTCCCCAACCCCACCCCATGCCGCCAATCCATTTAGTTCTGAGGTCAATTTCTCACATGTGGGCTGAGGCTGGGAGGGGAAGAGGGGAAAAGAGAGATTACAATCATGGTGCCTTATGCTATGCTTCCACACTCTTCATTTGATCATTCATTTGGCATGCACTCCTCATTCATTCGACTGATGCTTACAGACTGGCCCAAGGACCAGGCATTCCACAACAGTGCTGATGTCCTCAGTGGTAGGAAAGAGAAGTCAGAGAATTTTAGTCCTGTGTGCCAGTTTGCCTGATGTGTAAAGTGAGGTGAGCTGGTGACGCGTCTGAAGTCACGCAGCTGAATCTGGGGTTGGCCCTCAGCTTTCCACTCCCCAGTCCATGCTGAGTTCTAACATGGCTGTGCATTTATGGTGCTGCTTGTACGAATATTTCAGGAGTCTTTCTACCACCTAAGGGGTTCGGAGAGTCCCTCGGAATGAGGTTTGCTTTTTTGAGGTTTCCTCAGCCCCATTTCTTTTTGCTCCCTTCTTTCTCTCCATATCCCTCCAGAAACCAAGTGACCCCACAATTCCCTTATCCTGAGGGGACCAAGGACAATCTGGATCCTAACCTTTCCCACTCCGCGCCACCCTCCCCTGAGAACCATGAGCTGCTCTGAACACCTACACTGCCCAGATGAGGAGGGGCCTGTGGGTTCACTGCCGCCCGTCCCAGGGAACGTGTGGCCATTGTACCAGGAAACTTCTCTCACCCTCAGCCCCAGAGGAGCGACAATGGCTGCAGTGGCTGTAGAGGGACCTTTCCTGGGGCTTCTCAAATAATTCTGCAGAAGTAACCTCTAGTAAACCTTCCCTGGTAGTTTATAAGCTTGAAAGTGTTGGACTGCCAAAGCTGGGGCCAGAATCCTTGAACATTTAAACTAGAATCAGGGAATGCTAGAGCTGGAGTATAGAAAGTTAGAGTTTGGGTTACAGACTTTTAGAATGTTTGAATTGAGATTATAGACTCTTAGGAGAAGGGATGTAGAAAAATAAACAATTATAGCTGGAATTGTGGATTTAAGGAAATCAAGACCAGAAGTGACGTCAACATCACTCTGTCCCACCTCCCTGATAGCTGAGAAGAGAGAGCTGGCCTTGTCACCCTGCCACTTGGGGCTGGGCCAGGCCTCCTGCTGCCCAGCAAGGCTCTGTCCTCCAGATCTCCTGGAGCAGCACTCAGGGCCTCTGGGCCAAAACACTCCTTGCCTGGGGACAGTGGGCAGTGGTCAGCCTCTGCCCTGGACTGAGCCTCGCCACCAGCCCATCACAGCACCCTGCCACCACAGTGGATATATTTAGGTTCCCTCCCTAAATATGTTCCCACAGCTCTCGACACTGCCTTTTATGTCCCCTCATCCTCCGAGGCCTCTGGGCACCTTCTCCAAACTGACTCGATGAAGTCATCAGGAACAAGGGCTCTGGCTCCGCCAATGAAATGTTTTCCCCCCAAAATGAAGTTCAGTCTGAGGGGTCTCCTGGTCCACTTCAGCCTGGCGCTCAGACCCATCTGTCCTAATGCTGACCTCACAGCCTCCCTCCGGCTCCCAGAGGCTGCCTTGGCTAGGGGACCAAACATCTCCCTCTGCTCCTCGTGACATTCCTCATTTCAGGCAGAAGGCACACCTGCCGCTGCCCTGCCCCTGCCAGTCCACCACCCCCCACTCTCTCTCTCTCTCTTGGCACAGACCAGCATTTTTATGTTCCTCTGGTGTTTGTCAGGAGAGAGAGGCTTCCACCCAAGCCCACGGCTGCCCCTGCACTTCTCGCCCAGCCTCTCTCCCACGTCCCGTCCCAGGCCTTGTCAGAGACTTGGCATCTTCCCATTTTAGACTGCATCTTCCCAGAAGTCAGATAGTCATTGAGAGTTCAACAGTGATAAGGCTTGGGACAGGAATGGATCCCCAGACTACTTAAATGGCGGGGGGGGGGGGGGCTCTCAGATTCCACCTGCCCAGCTCATGAGAAATCATTGGTTCTGGGGGAACCGAGGGTTCCTGTGTGTTCAGGGACACACTCCTATGAGGGGCTCCATCATTATCATCATGGTTTTATTGCCAGGACCATAGTTTTACAGCAGCCATAAAGGGTTTTTATATGCTAGAGACTATGCCAAGCACTTTATATCCAGGAACTCAGTCTTTATAATAAGCCCTATAAAAGGCAAACACTAATTAACGTCTCCATTTTATAAAGGAAGAAACTCATGCGCAGAGAGATTTTGCCCAAAGTCCTCCATGTAGAGAGCTGAGATTTAAACTAAGCCTGGATACACAACCACCTTGACAGTCCCGGGTGGTCATCTAGTATGGGAACCTCCTTCCTTGTGGTCCCCTGGGATCTGGCAGCCTCTTCCTGCCTGGCCAGTGGAGCAAAGGTGTGAACCTCATAGATGGCCGGGGGTCCTTCCAAGAAGCCAGCTCCCCTGCTCCTGCACTGTAAATGACTCAGACCATAGTCCCCATGGAAGGCACACTCCCATAGCACTGTGACCCCTTCCTTCATGCACAGCACACGTGGCCTTACACAACTCCAGCTGCCCACCACACACTGTGCTGCGTACACGCACACACAGTACAACCACATTCCAATGACACTGCCACACTCCCTCATCAGGTCTAGGTCCTGTCATCCCAGCTTGGAGGACAGACAGAAGAACCCTACTCTACAAGCCTTGAGCCAACTACTGGATGGTAACTTACCAGAACAATATTTTTATATTAAAACTAATGCAGAACAATATTTTTATATTAAAACTAATGCAGAAATATTACAGAGAGTAATGCGAAATCCACATGAATTTTGAAGAATAAAATATGAGATGTCAGAAAAGCTTCGTATGTGTGTGTGTGTATGGAGCAAGCAAGCATGGGACTATCTGCACTTCCTCTACCCAGATCTGGGGTGAGTGTTCACTCTACCAAGCTCTTAGGGGTGCCGGATGGAAAAGTCAGAGCCACCCTGGGGCGTGGAAAATGTTCCGTCACTAGTAACAGCTGCTCAAGTGCTTCTCCCCTCCATTACCTGGCTCAGCACACTGCTCAGGGCCACGGATGCGCCACACACAGAACACACATCTCACAACTTGCACAACACACATGTATAACCAACGTGCCAGGGCTCCCGACACGCAGTGTGCTCACGCCATGAGCACACACATGGATCCCCTGGTTTACTTGGTCACAGTCACCCAGGGCTATAGATAGTACCACACACCCCTTTTGCACACCACAATCCATTGGTTACACTGGGCACACCACGCACACACCACACACTAACTGCATACAATCCAGCACACACACATTGCCCACATTAATCTCTTACACACTGTCCACATCGCACAACACAGATTCACACCCGGGGGCAGCAACGCAAGCCTGGAGTGGGCAGATGTACATTGTACCCCTATGTCCCTCATCTACTGACCCTCATTCCCGTGCTCCACCTAGCCCTTACCTGGGTCGTCTGGCAATGAGCCTGGGACGTCACTTGCTCCGGTGCTGGGAGGCGAACCCACAAACTGAGGGGCAGCATAGGCGGCTGCTGCAGCTTTGGCTATAAGCATCCCCCACGCCCAGCGCAGCGCGCTGAGAGAGCAAAGGGCGGGGAGGGGGTGGGGCCGGGAGGCCTCCTACCCACGTGAGAGTTTGGCTGGCGCAGGCAGGACGCGGCTGGGCTGCCCGTCCCTGGGGAAACAGGCGTCAGGGACAGCGCTCTGGGCTGGGACCTGAGACTGCTGGACTCCAGCCCAGGGTCCCTGCCAATTGCTACCCTTTTTGTCCTCAGTTTCTCTGTTTGTGTTGAGGGTGGTGGCTTAAGTGGCAATTCCTCAGGTCTTTTCCGGGGCTCTGACATTCTACTATTCTGGGATGGTGGTAGAGAGGGAGGGTTAATAATACCGTTATTTCTTGAACACCTACTATGTGCCAGGCACTGTGCTTGGTGTTTTAATACATTGAATCACCAAAGCCATTCCAGAGGTGTTCTTAATCCCATTTTACAGGCTGGGAAACTGAGATGTGGAGATTAAAGTGACTTGTCCCATGGTCATACAGCTAGTAAATGGCAGACTGAGATTTGAACACAGGAAGTTTGACTCCAGAGCCCAATACCCCTCATAACAATCCTAGGAGCTTGGTGTTACAAATCCATTTTACAGATTAAGAAACTGGGGTTCAGGGAGATAATTATAGTGGGACATCTAAAAATGGGGGTGGCATGGGAGTGATGCTGAGATGGTGCGTTCAGGATAGTGTAATGGGACGGTACCTGGCACATAGTTGTCATCGATGTCAACATTCTTCCTGTCACTCTCCTTCCCTCTCTCTTTTATCCCCTAATATCTCCTATGGAGAGCAGCCCCAATGCCTCATCCCTGAAACCTTCCCTGACTGTAGCCCTCAGACAAGCTGGCCTTTCCTTTTGACTACCATTGCAGCTTTTATTCAACTGTTATCGAGTTATTACTATGTGTCAGGTTCTGTGCTATGTACTGAGGATGCATGTGAACAAGAAGTCCAGATAGCACTGGTCTCATGGAATTTATAACCTGGTGGGGAACACAGCTGTTAAACAAATAGTCAAAAAGATGTATACATAATTACACATTGCAGTAAGTGCTAAGAAGGAAAAGTGGAGGACTAAATACTTATCTGTCAATAAGAAAATAGAAAAATACATTTTTATTCAGGTATCCCTTGCTATCTGACCTCTTACTCTCCCAGTATTTGTTCTAATGATTTACAAAAATTCTACTAGTAGAAAATTCGACACAAAGAATCTGTGGGTGCTTACCAGCATGAGTCTGGGTACAACTGCACTTTGAGCTGCAGTTGTAACTCAGCTTTCTCCGGATAGGATAGGATCATGCCTCATGCTTATGTCATTTAAACTTATTGTTACATCTTTCCCTCATTATTAAGCAAAAATGTCTTCTAAGAAGTGGAAAGCCTGAGAAGAAAATAGGTGAGCACGAAAGGCTTAGAAAAGCCCTTACATGAGAAGAAAGTGTGGAAGTAATAAAGCTCATTGAAAGGGCTGTTTGTGAAAAATGTAAGCTTGGCCAGGCACATATCCTCCTCCATCACATACAGGAACTGCTCTATGTGTGAGAGAACAGAAAAAGCTCATGCAGTGTTAAATAATGAAGTAACCATGTTTTAAATATGTTAGAACTTCCTGTAGTGATGGAAATATTCTATATCTGCTGTCCAATACAATAGCCTCTAGACCCATGTGGCTACTGAGCATTTGAAATGTATCTAGTGCAACTGAGGACCTGAATTTTTAACTTTTAATTAATATACATTTAAACTTAAATAGCCTCATGTGCCTTCGTAGATACCATATTGGACTGCATAGCTTTACATTGTGCAGAAATCCTTGGTGATTATTAATAGTTTTAAAGATTTTAATGATATTTGTGGGAAATTAGTTGAAGTTTTTGGATGAGCTGGGAACATACTATTTTCCCAACTAAAATTCTATAATATGCTTTTATTATCCCACATTTGCTACTAGGAATGGTTTATGTTCTGATATAAGGGTAGGCTGTACATTTATATGGTGGAATATTATGCAACAGAGAAAAATGAACGAACCAGAGCAACACACAGCTATAAAACTAAGTCTCACAAGCATAATTTGATTGGAAAAAGTATACAGAAGGATACATATGGTATAATACCATGAACAAAAAGTTTGAAACATTAGAAATAATACTAAACTCATGTAGAAAGTATGTGAGGACATGAATGGGAATGACGAACAATGCAGAGGTCACCCCTGAGGGGAGGGAGAAGATGAGATTGTAGGGGACACACTGAAGCCCTCGTTCTCTTTTGACTTCCCAACTCCCCTGCATGCTCTGCAAAGACAGAGGGTGAGTAGGGCTGCAGAGATAGGAAGCATCTTTTCACAGAAGCCTTCTCTGTCTCCTTCCCCCGCTGACAGGGCCAGGGCCTCCTCTGGGCTCCCAAGGCCCCAGTGTTGGCTTCTGACACCTCATCACTCCAGCTTGATGTTGTGTCTCTTTACATCTCTTCCTCACCACCAGAGATGTTCGTACAGGGCAGGCACTGTGTCTACTGTTCACCGGCCCTATTCTCCCCATATTGGCACAGCACTCTAAATATCTAAATGAAGGCATGGATATATGTTTCTTTGGGGATTTAGAGTTATTATTATCATTCATTTATTCTTTGATCCTTGCTATGTGCCCAGGCATGGTTGGGACATTAGAGATACAAAGATGAAATGTTCGTGGCTAGTGCCCTTAAGAAGTATCTGGTGTGGAGAGAGGATAAACCAAGATGTGTGGGCTTTGGGACATAGAGACTTGCACTGAGGCATAGGAGCCTAGAGGGGCCCTGACCTAGAGGGATCCTGGCTTAGCCTGGATCCTAAGGAGGTCAGAGTGCAAGTGTATCTTCAGCTGAGTATTCAAGATGTAGAGTTCTGAGTAGAATTGAGGGATGGTGTTCCTGGGAGGGCAGCAGCATGCAAAGACCTGGAAGTGAGAGGGAACATGGTAGATTCTGGAAACTTGTGAAGCTCAAGCCTACCGGAGAGTCCAGGGAAAGAAACAGTGGGACATGACAAAGCTGAAGAGGGCAGGAACCAGGTTTTGCAGAGCCTTGAATAACAGGTTGGGAAGCTTGATTTATCCTACAGGTGACGGAGCCATGAAAGGGTTAGACAGGGGAGGGATATAATCAGAGTTGTGTCTTAGATCACTTGTCATGGCTGCTGTCTGGAGGGCCAGAAGAGGAGGCAGGGACCAGTATGAGGCTGGGTTAATAGTCAGGCAAGTGGTAATCAAGGTGTTGGGGATGAAGGAGGGGGATAAATAGCAGCTGACTAGAAAGGTGGGTTGTGGGCTTTTTAGGAAGTAGACTCAACAGGACTTAAGGCAGATTGGTTGTGAATGTGAAGGAGACAGAGAGTATCTTGGTTTGGGTTCCCTAGAAGCTGACCTTAAACAAGGATTCAAGTGCAAGTAGTTAATTTCTGAGATGATCCTAGGAAGCATCAGTAAGGGGCTGGGGAAGTGAGACAAGAAAAAAAGAAGGCTATTCAGGGGGTCATATAAACAGAGTATTACTGGGGGTCAAACCCATTGGGAACTTCTAGAGATAGCACAAAGCATTAATCTACCAAATCCAGCCATCATTGTGTTAAAAGCTGGTTCCAAACTTTCTGGCACTTCTGGTCAAAATGTGCTCCAAACATCTGAGAAAGCCCCTTGGCAGAGTCCCAGAACCCTCATTGAGAAACTACAGGGTGTAAGGAATAGTGAGTGCTGAGGGTAATGTACAGGAACCTGCTCCAGCAGCTTCTAGAGGGAAGAGGAGCTTCAGTTACTTCTAATAGGCTGAACCCATTTCTCCAAGATGGGTCGAGGAGGGGAATATTGCTAGAGTTGGGCAAGTGGGGGTTTTGGCTGTGGCCCTTCAGCCCAGCATTTCTTGCCCGGTCAATCCACTGTCCCCAGGCCCTCCGGGGTATGCAGAGCCTCACCTGCACTTCAGCCCCTAGAAATGCCTATTCTCATTAGCATAGCCCAGTGGTTTGATCCTTGTGCCCATATTGAGGCAGAGAACTTGGCTCTTTAATAAAATCAGATCTCATCACCCAGAATTGGCAGTGGGTTGGAGACACAGATTTGGGACTTACTAGCTTAATGTTTAGTTCTCTAGGTCAGTGGCCTCCAACTTTTTGGCACCCAGGAACCAGTGCTCCTATGAGAATCTATAATGCCTGATGATCTGAGGTAGAGCTGAGGCAGTGATGCTATAGCACTGGGGAGCGGCAGCAAATACGGATAAGCTTTGCTAGCTCACCCGCACTCACCTCCTCTGTGCCGTTCCTAACGGGCCATGGATTGGTACTGGTCTGTGGCCTGGGTGTGGGGATCTCTCCTCTAGGCTTCCGGGTAGATGAGGTTGCTTTAGGGGAGAAGAAAGAGAAAGAAGAGGGTTTAGGCTGGACCCATCAATTAAGGGAGAAAAGAGGAGGAGCAGCCAGAGCAGTAGATGTGCAGCAGACCAGTGCCACTGAGGCCAAGGGAAGATGGGCTTGGGAGGGGGAGGAGAGGAATGCAGGCTCAAAGCTGGCCCCAGGAGATTTTAATGGAACCCTCCATTAAACCATGTCTGGCAGCAAACTTGCTTCCTCCTCTTCCTCTTCCTTCTCCTCCCTGTCCCAGCCTTGACCTATGGCCTCAGAAACCTCAGCAGCTGGCAGGTGTCCAGTGAGAGCAATAGCTGGACAAACTATGTCTGGAATTTCTAATGACTCCCGAGACTTCCCTTGCCCCTTTCAGCCCTCAACCTTGATGTGCCTGCTGCCTCCTCTTGAGGTTAATGCTGCTCTTTCAGCCCCAGCCATGACACCAGGACTCTCCAACCCCTTTCCTGAGCCCCAGGAGTTTCATGTTGCTCCTGTTTGCTCTATCAGTCCAGCAGCCATGGCTGGCTCATGTCCTAAATAGGGGCACTGCTTCCTGGGAATTTCCCTTTTCACATTCCCACCACATTCCAGCTGTTCAACCAAGTGTTAATTCACAAATTCATGACCCAGGAATTTCTGCCCTGGCATTTTTCCCCAGGGCTTGAATTCCTTGCCTGCCTCCATGACATTGATGGGAAATGTGGGTAAGTCATTGTCCATTTCTGGATCTCATTTTCCTTAACTACGAAATTGGATTGGCCATCCTTGCCCTGCCTCTTCCCATGGCTACTATTTACACATGTTTTTTCCATATCTTCTTAATGAGTCCCGTTTACCCATGCAAGCTCTGCTAATGAAACAGGTTACCATTTATTTCAGGTGTGCTATGAGCCAGCATTATGCTAAGTATTTTGCATACATTATCCTGCTTCATTTGCACATGGAGTCTGAGTCAATGCTCTGATGATTGCCATTTTACAAATGAGGAAAGGGCGGCTCAGGTAGACTACATGACTCGCATACATATCCAGGAAATGTCAGTCAGAACTAGAACTCAGGACTGCCGAGGCAAGATTTAGGTCTTTCTCTTTTCAGTCCAGCTCCTTCCTATCAGACCGTGCCCACAGGAGCTGCTCCTGATTTAGAAGTTAACATGCATTAGGAGGAGAACAGTGCCTGTGGGAAAGCAGAGACCTCCACAGGTCTGCTGTTTAAACTACCTCTGGAAACTGATTGGCCTCTGCCTGCGGCGGGGGGACTGAGGGATAACAAAACCAAGTGAAGCAAGAAGCCAAATTACAGGAGAGTTGAACCTCAAGATCAGGGGACATACCTTTCACTTGGTACCAACAGATTCCTATCGTTTTTAAATCAGACCTGTTGCTCTGAGGTACAGTCTGATAATATTGTTTTTTAAATTGTTAAACTTCCTAACAAAGAGGGCTGATATTGTCATTCATTTCAACTCTTTAAGAAATCAACAAGTCAATATCCAAAGATTGGAAATGACCTAAATGTCTATTCATAAGGAACTGGTTCAATAAACTATGGCTGTAAACAGAACAAGTAAACTTTTTATGTATTGGTATGGAAAGACCTTCAGAAAATCTGCATAAACAAGCTAGAACTATGTGTATAACTATGCAGCCTTTTGTGTTAAAGGAAGAAAAAAGCAACACAGCTTTTAGAGCTTGTATATGCATACAGTTATCTGAAAAGATAAAGAAGAAACCATGAATGGTGGTTACTTAACAGAATCAATGAAATTTTTTCAATATTTTTTTTTGTTTGAAGCAAGCAAATGTATTATTTACTTGAAAATTAAATAGAAAATAAATACATCACTTTTTTCTCTGGCTTTATTGAAATATAATAGACAATTAGTTGCTCGCATTTACATTGTATAATTTAACGAGTTTTTTCAATTATAGTTGGCATACAATAATACATTAGTTTCAGTTGTACAGCATAATGATGAGAGCTCAAGTGACCGCCCCACTAAATCTAGCACCCCTCTTCCCCCTTACATGTTTTTTACAACATGGTTGACTTTTTCCCTTATGCTACAGTTTATATCTCCATGACTATTTTGTAACTATCCATTTATTTCTTAATCCCGTCGCCCTTTTTCACCATCCTCCCAAACCCCCTCCTGTCTAGTAGCCTCAAACTATTCTCTGTATCTATGAGTTTGTTTCCATTTTTGTTGTTATCGTTGTTTATTTTGTTCTTTAGACTCTACATGTGTGTGAAATCACATATTTGTCTTTACCTGACTTACTTCATTTAGTGCAATACCCTCTAGGTCCATCAAGGCGATATCTTTTATATCTCCTTTTTAGTCTCTCTTTGTCTTTTAATTCTGAAGTGAGTCTCTTGTAGGCAGCATATGTAGGCGTCTTGTTTTCTTATCTATTCAGCCACTATTTTGGCTTGGGCACTTAATTCTTTTCATTTGAGACACTTGTTGATAGGAATACAGTTATTACCATTCTTTACATATTTTTGATACATGTTTTTTCTTCTTAAAGATGTCTCTTCAACATTTCATGTAATACTGGTTTGGTGTTGATAAATTCCTTTAGCTTATTTTTTGTCTGGGAATCTCTTTATCTGTCCTTCAACTCTAAATGATAGCTTTGCTGGATAAAGTAATCTTGGTTGTAGATCTGGGTTTTCATCACGATGAATATTTTGTGCTAAGCCCTTCTGTCCTACAAAATTTCTTTTGAGAAATCAGCTGCCAGTCTTATGGGTACTCGCTTGTAGGTAACTAATTGCTTTTCTCTTGCTGCCTTTAAGATTCTCTCTTTGTATTTAACCTTTGGCATTTTAATGATGATGTGTCTTGGTGTGAGCCTTTTTGGGTTCCTCTTTCTTGGGAATCTCTGAGCTTCCTGGGTTGTATGTCTATTTCTTTCACCAGATTAGGGAAGTTTTCCATCATTATTTCTTCAAACAGCCCCTCAACTTCTTGTTCTCCCTCTCTTCCTTCAGGTACCCCTATTACATGAATGTTTTCGTACTCAATTTTGTCCCAAAGACTCCTTAAATTATTATCTTGGCTTCTTTTTTCTTGCCATTCTGATTGGACCTTGGCTTCCCTATCCTTTGTATTGGTGGTTCAATCTTCTTCTTCATCCACTCTGTTGATTCCCTCTAATATACCCTTCATCTCAGATAATGTGTTCTTCCTTTCTAACTGGTTCCCTTTATAATTTCCTTTCCATTTTTATTTTTATTATCTCTTTGTTAAAGTTCTCACTAGTTAACCTACTCTTCTCCTAATTTCATTGAGCATCTTTATAACCAGTGACTTGAACTCTGTGTCTGTGAGACTGCTTGACTCCATTATTCCTAGATCTCTGTTCTGTTCACTCATGTGGTTTCTGCGTTTTTGTCTTCCCATTTTGGCTGCCTTTCTGTGTCCGTTTCTATGACTAAGCGAAGCTCCTAAGTCTCCCGGTCTTATTAGCATGGCTTTGTGTAGTGGGTGTCCAGAGGCACAGTCCTGAGAGAGGTTCAGCTGCAGGCCAATTTTAGCCCCAGTCTGTGTCCCTCCAGGGCCACCTATTAAGATTCAGCAAGCAATCCACAGATGCTGTGCTTAGTTGCCTCAAGAGGCCACGCCAGAAACTGTGGTCAGCTGCCACCAGTGTGAGTCTTAGAGTTGGCTCAGCAAGGAGCTCCAGACTCGAGGAGGACACAACTGGATATGGCTTGGGTGGGCCATGACTTGGAGGAGTGGAATTTCAGGGAATGCTCTAGGCAGAGCAACCTCTGTTATCGAGTTCAAAGATGTCTCAGCTATGGTGATACTGAGTTTTGCACACTGGGAGTCAGGAGATCTCAACAGAGGAACAATGGATACTGCCATCACTTCTGCCTGAGAGAGAGCCTCGCCTTGGGCCCTCACTCTAACACTCAGTGCTCCCCTATAAGCCCCTGGTGGCCCCCTACCTCAGCAGTCGACCCAGTGCTGGTGCTCAGAGCAAGATGGTCCGTTACGTGAAAGCCCAGTTGTGGACACGGCCCCTTTAAGAGACTGCTGCTGTGGTAGCCTCTGTTCTACAGCCACTAGGGACTAGGCATCTTCATGGCTTTGTACCCTCCTACCTTCTACTTTGCAGGGTTTTTTATTTCTCTCCCTGGTTGCAGTGCTTCTGTTCATCTAGATCCCAGGTATTTGCTTGCTGTTTGCACTGTGTTTCTGTAACAACTTCGATTTGGTCGCAAGAAGGAATGAACAAAGCCTCTCTCATCTATGCCATTTTTTTCTGTCATCCACATCACTTTCTTAAATAAAGATGTCACATTTAATAAAATTGTCCCAAATGCTGGGGCTTGATAGTGTCCCAGTATTGAGAAAAATTGAAAATTTTTATAAACAAACATTTTTATAAATAAAAATTTACATAAGAAATTACCGTTTTCTAAGTAATTTTACATAAATTAACATTAGTCTTCTCAAGCCTTATATAGAACAGATGATTACTCCCATTTTTCAGAGGAGTAAACTGAGGCTCAGAGAGGTCTATAGTTTTGTTTGAGGTCACCCAATCTGTAAGGAAAGGAACTGGAACTGGACACTAGTGGCCTGGTAACAGGAATAATAGAAATGCAGAACAAAGCCCACGTTTTCACCTGTCAGAAGGCCAATCATCATTAAAAGGGGGTAGTATTTTTTCCCCTTAAGTGTTTAAAAATTAACTTAGGTGATGTATATAAAATTCTTAGCACTGTGCCTAGCACAGAGCAAATAATCAAAATATTTCTTTAACTATTAAAGTGTTTTATTTAAATAACGGAACAAGATGTTACAATTCAACTGTATTTCTTGAACTCCCCATATGACTGCCATATAAACTAAGAAGGGGAGAAGCATTGTAAAATTAAAGGAAGTGTTGGAAATAATCTTTTCTCTGAAGATGCTTATGGTCTCATTGGTGAGAAAAAATTTAAGTAGACACACATCACATCTCTTTTCTAGGAATACAGTTTATTATTGTCAGCATTCAACTAATTTTTCACACTAAACTTCACTGTAAAATTAAAAAGCAGATGAATTATTTATCTAATTTTATGTGCAGTGGTTTTTATACGATAAATGACAAAATTTGCAGTCAGAATATTTGATGCCATTTTGGATAGTGTTATGTGCAAATTTTTTACTATCAACTACTTTCCACCTGAGGTTGGGTACATATCTAGTTCTCCGATCATCTTATATGAATGCTGTTTTTGGCATTCATGCTGCAAAAAATGGTGGTGTTGTCATGTGTTGTTTTCATTATCTAAGGTGTTTTGTATTGGCTTATACTGTGCTAATTTGGGGTTTCTGGCAATTTGCAGATGAGAAAAGTACTAACAGAGAGAGTAATGCTGTACTTCACTGAAATCATCATATAAGAAACAACTGAGTTGTTCTTTCCGATTAATTTTTACCTCCAAAGTTTGAGAATAAGGAGATATGATTTACTGACTTCCGTCTCTCTTTTGGAGAGGGCCACAGATGTCCTTACTCACCAGGGAGTTTGGTGTATACCAAAATACCTTCACCTGCCACCACTTGAGATTATGGCTGGTGGAAGCTTTTAGATGTCGCCCCTCTTGGAAATGACGAGAAAGTCCAGAAGAGCAAAAGTGAAGGTAGCTAGGATACTAGACCAAGATCGGAAGGTTTGGGTCCACCTTGAGCTGCTTACGCAGATTGGAAGAGAGGCATTTCATTGGAATCCTGCTGCCTCTTCCAGGAACAGGACTGACAAGAAAGAAAACCCGTCCAAGTATTTGGCACTTCTAAGTTTAGGCAAGCAAGCTACGGTATTCAACTTTTCTCCAGGTAATTTATGGACTTATAGTATATGTCCAGGATTTGGAAAAAAGAGAGATGGAAGGGTGCCAGACAGTAATGAAAAAATGTCCAGGTTCCTTATAACAAATTTTATAGATGAGTCAAACTCATCTATATGGTGTGCCGAAGATGAGAAAGCAAAGGATGAGCCAGTATTACCTATGAGGATAGTGATGAAAAGAGTCTGAATGTTCCTCTACCTATAGGGTAAACCTGGGAACAAAATCTCGCCATGAAAGAACATCAGTAAAATAAAAATTTGGATCCCCTTACATTATTATTGCTTTCCCGGATTTTGACCAGCATTTTCCTTTTCTTCAGGCTGTAAATAGGGAGTTCAGCATGGACCCCACACCGGAAAAGAAAACTTACCAGTTCATAAACCCTGGAGAAGAATGTTTAAGATGTAGGAATGCTACTGGAGGTGCTGAAGGGTTTTGATTTGCCTCAAGTAGATTAAATGGAAATGAAAGAAATGGAGACTGGACTGTGTACTGTGAGCAATGCCCAACAATGAAGATCACCACCTCCGCAACACAGGTACTGGTATAAGGTGTTTAGAAGACCAGGAAGCTATCGTACAGGCCATGACTGATGATACTGCCTCTGCAGAAGGCTGGCCTAAGTGTGTCCCCTGTGTAGGCAGTGGCTCCAGCAAGCTCTCAGTCTCAATCTCTCTGTCTCTCTGCTTCTCTGTCTCTCTGTCTCTGTCCTGTCTGTCTGTCTGTCTGTCTCTCTTCTCTCTCTCTCACACACACACACCCTCAATCCCAAACATACAGGCTCTGTAATAAATCTAACCAAAAGTAACTTCACAGGGTGATCTGATTGTAAATTCCTAACTGGAATTGGGCAGGTCATAGTGGGTAGTCATGCCCCAGGCCTATAACTCTTTAGTAAAAGGTTTATCTTTGCCTTAAACAAGCCCTGCCCTTCATTTTTCACGCATTTAACACACTTTGTTTGAAAAACCCCTGAGAAGAATAACCACCCTCAAAAGAACACATAATCTTAAACTCTCCTGTAATCCAGTCTCCACCTTGCTTTCCCCCACCGTATCTTCCTCTTCCTTGCAGTCCCTCCTTAATTTAAAATTCATAAAAGAAACTGCAAAACTGTCCTTCTCTAGGAGTGTTTGAGATCTTGTTTCCTGGAATTGTCATCAGTTTGGTTCAGATAAACTCATAAAAATTCTCCACAGGTTTGGACAGTTCTTACACCGACACACCTGATAAGATGTGGCCTTATCAATGATGGAATACATAAGCTACAATACAATCCTAAGCCATCGATAGCAATACATAGAATTTAGAGATGACAATAAAGAGAAAGAAGATCAGCTGAGTCATGCAACCAACAGAGGGATGATGTTCTTTGATACAAGGTCATCAATATTTCTGAAACAGAAATCTGTGAAACACTGGTTAACAAAAAAATAGAGCATGGGAGTGTGAAGGTGAGAATTTAGACCAATTAGAGTGATGAGGGCCATGTTCCCCACCATGATGACAAACTTGTTGAACCAGCAAGGGTAAATTCAGGTCCTGAGAAGGAATTTCAACGAGGCGTTACCATGTGAGGGAGAGACGTACAAAGTACATGCAGCTGTAAAGGACTGGATGGTTCTCACGAGTGCCTCTGCCCCTCTGCGTGTGATATATCAGTCTGCTGGGGCTGTCCTAACAATGTACCACGGACTGGGGGTTTAAACAACAGAAATTTATTTTCTTACATTTCGGAGGCTAGAAGTCCAAGATCATGGTGACAGCAGGATTGATTCCTTCCGAGGGCCATGAGAGATGGATTGTTTCAGGCCTATTTCCTTGGCTTGTGATAGCGGTTTTCTTCTTGTGTCTTTATATTTGTCTGTGTCTAAATTTCCTCTTAGAAGAAACACCAGCAATACTGGATTGGGCCCACCCCAGTGGCCCCATTTTAACTCAATTACCTTCTTAAAGACCTTGCTCCAAATAAGGTTACATTCTGATGTATTGGGTATTTAGGACCTCAAAATATGAATTTGAGAAGAGAACACAATTCAGCTTATAACAGGGAAAAACAAATATGATCTAGTCTCTCTCTGTTTCAGATTTATTCCCTGTTCCCACTTAGGGAGTTGGGGCCTTACACCTTTGTAGGATGAAGTGAGATGGGATCTGGGCTTCACCTTCATTCCTATGTCTACTCCTCTGCCATTT
Source organism: Eonycteris spelaea (assembly GCA_003508835.1). Taxonomy (NCBI): domain Eukaryota; kingdom Metazoa; phylum Chordata; class Mammalia; order Chiroptera; family Pteropodidae; genus Eonycteris; species Eonycteris spelaea. The sequence goes on from PUFA01000151.1 coordinate 2,985,719, forward strand.
GTTCCCCATTTGTTTATGAAGAAAAACCAGATCATTTATCCTATAAAAATTCTCAAATTCTGGTCTAGCTAATTTGTTATCCCGTGATGTTCATTTGACATGTTCCTCTGTACCTAGTATTTCCTGAAAACTGGTAGTTAAATCTGGAGGTTTGATCAGATTCAGGTTTATTTAGTTATTTCTTTTTGGCAAGAATGCATAAGTGCAGTGTGTGCTTCCTTTCGTTAGCAAAATAATTCTTGGCACTTAACATGACGACACCAACTAATGAAGCCAAGCAGACTGCTAGTTCACCCCTGGAGAGGTGGGCCTCTATCACCTGAAAGGAATGTTTTGCACGGGTATGTGGGCCCTTAAGTTGTTAACTGCTGTGGATTGTACAGTCCTTAACAAGCAAATACAGCGTGGCTGCAAGCTGCTTGTATTAAGCAGGCACCGCTTAGCTATGTAGAACAAAGTCCATCTGCTGTTGGGTTGCAGAATCCTATTGTCTTGTTGCCACCAGAGTAGCTGCTTTCTGTCCGTAAGTTTCCTTAATAAGCTCTTGATGTAATTCGGGCATGTCAGTCTCTTTCTTTGGTTTCTCAGGCCCAGAAAAATCTTTCCAACATTTTTTTTGCACCACATTAGCAAGAAAGACCATGATTTCTAGTTCTTTCTTTGATATTAAATTTGGCAGTGGGTTGGGTATTAGAGACTATTATATCCACTAGCAAGCCATTGATGATCACTGCGTAGGCCTGTTCAATGGAAATATATTAAGGCATAGTGTGAATTTATAACTGTCAAGTACCACATGTAAGAAGTAATCGTAAATAAATAAAAATTAAATTTAGTAAATATCCAAAATATTATCATTTCAACATGTAACCAATATGAAAATTAACGATATTTTGCAACCTTTTCTTTTGTACCAAGTCTTTGAAATCGAGTGGTATTTTATGCTTACAACATGAGTCAATTTAGACAAGCAACATTTCTTTTTTTCTAAGCAATTATTCTTTTATTGAGAATAATTGACGTGTAACATTGAGTAGGTTTTGAAGTGTACACTGTTGGTTTGATACATTTATATATTACTATAGTACATCAAACATCTTTGTCACCTCACATAATTGGTAATTTCTTTTCATAACAAAAGCATTATTGATCCTTATATCTGGACATGCTATCTCATCTCTGTGCTCAATGCTATGAAAAGGAATTACATGGAGGTTTATGAAAAAACTTTGAGTCAGTTGGGGATGTTAATGAAGACCAGTTGGGTTTATTAGGCTGCAAGAAGGCGATTTAGAGCAGAAACATTATACATAAAAGGCCCTGCAGCAGGAGAGAGACAGAGAACATGAAAGACGGCAGGCTGAGGAGACTAAAGCCACTTACGGGGATGTGATGGTTATGGTAAGATGAACTGGACATGTGGCTAGGGAACTGGACTGAAGAAGGACTTGACCAAATGTTAGATTATTCTTTTTCGATCATAGAGCAATGGGTGTCAGGGTACTGTTATCATCACCCTGGGTGTCTCTGCTCTAGTAAAAAAAAATCATTTAGTTAATATATTTTGGTAGATACCCAGTATGTGTCAGTGTGGTTCTAGGCACTGAGAACAGAGCATTGAAAGCAAAAAAAAAAACCAATCTGTGTGTGCTTAAGGAGTTTGAACTTTATTTTTATTTATTTATTTTTATTTTTGTTTTTTCTTTTTGCTGTTCATTTATCTATCTATATCTATCTATCTATCTATCTATCTATCTATTTATCTATTTATTTTAAACATTTTGGAGCTTGAACTTTACCTATTGCAAGACTGAGACTATAATACAGAACTGTATTGTCATGATGTTTTTCCCCATTAGTTTCCCCTCTGCCCTCAAAGAGCTCTTTAGACATTTTTTAATTACCTAATTGCTCCCCTCTATAAAATTTAATACTATAGATATGCTGTATATCTGTTTAGGTACTGATAATCGTATCTGTATTTTATATATAAAATAGTAATATATTCACCTCCAACCCAATTCTCCATCACTTGCATTGGAGAATGCATGTTGTTCATGTACAGACTACTATCTAAAAAATAAATTTCTATTTTAAGAAAAGCCAGCCAGGCCTTATCTATGATGTGACTCGGCAAACACCAATTCTTTACATCTGTCACTGTCTTGATTAAAAATGATAAATTAGAATGTCGTGTAGCTTACTGCCATTACCAGTTTGTTTTTCTGACATATTTCCACATTCTGCCTATAGATGAGCCACATTTCAAGTGTTCACTAACCACTCAATGATATGATTATAAGTACTTTTAAGATTTCATATATTTATTTTTCTTTGTCCTTAGAGTATATACCTCATACAGATTACGGTGAGGCAATTATTAAAAGAAAATGTAATAATAGAGTTACTGCAAGCAATACCTTCATTAAAACGTAAGTCATAAAAATGTTACTGAATATTAATTTACCCAAAAATTATAATGGGAGGATGAAGGAAGAGAATTAATCCTCATCTTTCATAGCGGATATTAGTAATTATATCTAAAATGGAAGTAATCACTTTTTTTTAATAATTGGATTCGTTTATGCCATGAAAGTTTTCTTTTTCTCCAGTAAAGTTTACATTTCCATCTCATTCCCATCGAATTAATTTAACAACTTACTCCTCTCCTCCTCTCCTTGCCTCCCAACAGCCCCCTCCTCAGCTCCTCTGTGAGGTGTAACTAGGGGAAAGGAAAAGTCTTTTTCCTTACGTGCTCTTTGGGTGTCCCTCTTCCCTGAAAACCCCACATTGGAACATGTCCTGTGTTGGAGGCAGGCCCTCCAGCAAGGGATCTTTCTCTAGCACATGTGTGAGTTGTCTGCCCGGGGACATGAGCCAACTGAGGGCAGGGATGGTAATCAACAAGGCTTCACTCACCAAGGAGAGGATTTTGAGCCTTGGAGGAGGAGGAGACATTTACTAGTTGAGCAATGCAGGGGTGCGGTCACTGCAGACAGAGAAGCAGCACCGTCAGAGGCAAGATGCCTGGCGTGGATCTTGCAGTGCACCAGGGGCCTGCAGTCACTCCTCAGAGATGCTGTGCAGCCGCTCTGACTTTTCTGGCAGGCCAAGACATAGGGCCATTTCCTAATCTATTTAATAATAGGCAAACACTCTGGCGTCTGCTCGGGTTAGCCTATGGTCTTAGAACGAATGGACCCAATTAAAAGCCATCATAGGGGAAATCAGGGGAAGAGGAAAAGGCCATTGATCAAATCAACGCCCAGCTGCCCTAGGGCTGGTTTGTGACCTGCTGCAGCAGAACCCTTTCTCGCATTTGGCCCTCTCCTCTCCCAGACACTGCAGTAGACCTGGGGACCTTCCTGCCACCCTCGTCCATCCTCTACTCCTCTACCCCACCTACTGATCAGCTGTGTAGCATCTCACTAGACCTTCTCTGGATCTGTTTTATTGCCTGCCAAAACTTACAGGAAAAAACTATCAGGAATCCTGTTGGCTATTCCTTCAAAATACATCTGGTTTCAATCCATTTCTCACCACCTTGCAGGGACAGAAAAAATAATTCTCCTTCCACCTTTCTAAGTTCTTTTGGTTGGACTAATAATCAAATTAACATAACAGGAGACAATGACAAACTTTGTCATGTATGTACACACAGGGTTTCCATAAGAGTATGAGACCGGAAGACACATTGGGCAGTTGGAGCTTATGTGCCATTCTGGAATAGGAAGGAGAGTGAAGCAGAGGTCTGGGATTTCAGAGGGAAAGCAGGCAATTCATGGGTAGATGAGAAGAAGCAAACAAACGTGTGGTAAACAGATTCTTGCTAGGCCATTCAAACGATGTGACAGAAGGGAGTCTATGCTTGTTTGGATCCTCCCCGTCTGCCTTTTAATTAAAATATGCTAAGATAAATATGCTAACGGTCCCTTCTTGAAGCAGGTTTTCCTACCTGATTTCCTTTAGGTAGTAGGTAAAGGGGGAGGGTTAAAGGTTCTTTCTGGGCCTTTTGTTTCTTAATAACCGTATCCCCCAAAACATATTTTGGGGTGGCAGACTCTGCTTTTCCTCAACCGCCTAATCCTCATGATCTCTCTCCTGGATTCCTTCATTAACTCTACTCCCTGATCTTGTCTCACTTACAGTTAGTTTATTCACAACCCAGAAGCCAGACCGATCCTTTAAAATGTAAGTCAGATTGCATCTCTGCCATGGATCTCCACCTCACTTAATATCCTACCGGATTTCCTTGATCCCTGGCCTCTGCATCTCCTGTCTCTAACCCGAGCCACAGGACTCCTCACACTGGCAGCCAGATCTTTATGTTTTCTGTTCCCTCCGTTTGGATGTCTCTTCCCACAGAGAGCCCTTCATTAAACTCCCACATCACCTTCGAGTCTGCTCGAATGCCCTCTGTTGGCCTCTCTTAAGTTTTCGCCTGACCATCCTATTTAAAAGTGCGAACTCCCTGCCCTTTCGGTCCCTCTTCTTGCTGAGCTGTTTTTCCCGCAGCACTGGTTGCCTTTTAACAGATCACGTACTTTACATTTTATGTCCGTTGCTTTTTGTTTCTCTCCCCCCAGTAGAATGTTAGCTCCATAATGGAGTCTATTTTCTTCTTCTTCTTCTTTCTTCTTCTTCTTCTTCTTCTTCTTCTTCTTCTTCTTCTTCTTTCTTCTTCTTCTTCTTCTTCTTCTTCTTCTTCTTCTTCTTCTTCTTCTTCTTCTTCTTCTTCTTCTTCTTCTTCTTCTTCTTCTTCTCTTCTTCTTCTTCTTCTTCTTCTTCTTCTTCTTCTTCTTCTTCTTCTTCTTCTTCTTCTCTTCTTCTTCTTCTTCTTCTTTCTTCTTCTTCTCTTCTCTTCTTCTTCTTCTTCTTCTTCTTCTTCTTCTTCTTCTTCTTCTTCTTCTTCTTCTTCTTCTTCTTTTAAATGCACTGATGATTTCCAAGTCTTTAGAAGAGTACCTGGCACATAGTAGGCTCTTGGTAAATATTTTTTGAATAAATAAGTGAATGAATCAATAGCAATAAGATTCAAAGGTCCATTGCAAAACTTACATGAAATGATTTATTTGACTTGCTTTTCAAAGGGAAGGAATAAATGTAATGAATACTCACTGGTATCCTGCAAAACAGTTTACACAGTTTATTTCATTTATTCTTAACTATGAACCTAATTAATGTTTTTATTCAACAAGTAATTTTTGTGCACCCGCTATGCGCCAGGCACTGTTCTTGGCACTGGGGATAAAGTAGTGACCAAAATAGACAAAAACTCCGGTCTTCTGAGAGCTTTTATCCTGGCAGGAAGAGACAGAGAGTACAAATTAAATGTGAAGTGAGTATGTTTATCGCTTTTGTTAGGATGAGGAAACTGAAGTGCCCAAGGCCACCTGATTAATGAGTGTTAGAGCTGAGATTCAAGCTTAAGTCTGTCTGACTCAAAGTGTTATGTGTCTCTATGCCTCGTGAGTGGGGGCGTTTGGGTTCAGGTGGAGTAAAGCTTTGTGGAAAGGGGTGCGTGGGTGTAGAATGAGGGGTTAAGGGTGGGGCCCCAGGGAATGGCCGAGACTTCCCCCCTCACCTTTGTGTTTCCCACTCTACCCCAAGTGCCCAGCACTTGGATCTCCCCTTCCACATGACTGTGAGTCAGACACATTTTACCTACTGATATGTTGGAGAGATCAAAATTATAGGATCTGCCGGTGGTGGGTGAACCTAACTTCTGCCCAGAGGACGCAATCACAGGAGGTGTGTTTGTAAGGACCGGATGAGCTTGGTCACACCTCCCAAGGGATGGAAGTCCAATTTTGGAGGCTGCCATGGTGAGGAGGCAGGACTTCTAGGCATATAGAGGGCAGGACGTCTGGTGGGGGTGGAGGCACTGGAGTAGGGTAGGGGAGGGCTGGGACAGGGCAAGCCTGGAGAAGGTCCAACTCGGGGTCAGGATCATCCTCTCTCCCGTGCCTGCCCTGAACTGAGGGCAGATATGCTGTGTGCCCCGAAGGCTGAGATGGGGAGACAGGGCTCCTGTGAGGGAGCTTTCCCACAGATAAAGGGGTTGCCTAAGAAGGAGTTATCCCTCCATTCTTGGAGGTGGGGGAGAAGGTGAAAATGATGTCAGGGGATTTGGAGGGCACTGAAGGACTCTTGAAATAGGGAGATAGACCTTTTCGAGAGCTCCAGACTTGAGAGAGGGGCTGGCCCTCACGGCCTGGAATCCAGCCCCTGGTCTGCAGGCCCTTTGGGAGGGTCACTCTCGTCTCTCCCCAACTGCTGAGCTATGTCTTCAGACCCAGGACTTGGGTGTCTTCTTGACAGCCAGTTGAGGTGGGGGACCCCATCTGGGGCCCCCTTAAAGGTAAGCAGGAAGTCAAAGGGACATCCAAAGCCAAAGGACATCAGGGGCTGTAATCAGGGAACCTCATCCTGGAAGAACTAGAGAGGGCAAAGTGAGCGCCTTTGAAACTCCAAGCTGGGAGACTGGGCCTGGAAGGGCAGAGCCCTGAGGATGGAGCAGCCATGTCTGCCCTTCGGTTTTGCATTTACCGAGCCAGCAGCTGGACATGTGTGTGCTCCTCTGAGGGAAAAAATACTCCACAGTGCAGAGAGTTATCTTGGCCCCAGAGTGCACCATGGTGGATCAGCCAGGGTTCATGGCTTTAGATGGAAGCCATGGGGGGAGAGAGGCTGGAATGGAGAGCTGAAATGTCACCTGCCCTCATTCACTCAGGAAGAGGCAGCAACCTCTTATCAAAAGCCAGTCAGCCCATGCCACTGGGAATACACCTGGGACCAACAAGGTTGGGATTATTGCTTGCTGCAACAAAAACTTCACAGTGGGGACCCCTGGGGTGTCTCCAAAAGGGAGAGCTAGGGAAGAATGTTTAAGGTTGTGTGGGCTAGAGTGAGTCAAAGGCATAGTCTTTGGCAGATATTGGTCAGAATTTGCAAAGCAGGGAGTTGTTGAAACAGTCTACGATCCTAGGTTGAGAACACAGGAATCCTCGCAGAGCATTTTTATTGGATCAGGTTGTCTGCGGTCTTCTCTTGGAACATGTAGGCCTAAATACAGGGGTGTTTACAAGTGTGATCTTAGCCTGTGAGAGACATTAAAGCTCGGTCAAGCACTGTTACCTGTTTTGCAAGTCAGGGTATGTTTTACAAATTGTGTCTCCTGTTTCAGTTCTCAGTCCTACCCCCATCTTGCACCCCACATCAACCTGGTTGCCAGCAGGGTCATTTTCTTCTCATCCCTCCACACGTGAAGGTCTGGACCTCATCCCTCATTCTTGCCTCTGCAGCCAGCTCTGGACACCAGGGCAGCAGGACAGCGTCCATTAACCCTGGGGCCCACACTACAACTAAACACAGCCAGGGAAGGGCCCTGAGCCAGTCTCAAAAATAAAGGAATGGGTCTGAAGTGCCGAAGTGCCCATTGGCTTCCTTTTTCCCAGGAATCCCAAGAACAGGAAACAAAAAGGGGAGGAAGATGGGAGGGAGAGAGGGGAGCTGAGGAGAGAAGGAAGAATGGAAGGGAGGAAGGGAGGGACACGGAGCCCATAGAGCCAGCAGCTGGATCTCCTCCCCACTTACTCGTCTTTTCTTGCCATTTACCAAGCCTGTCTCCTTCTATAACCTGGTTTTAGTCTGACCTCCTGGCAGCCCCTCTTGGTCCCTCTCTGCCTCCTATAGGCTGGCCACCCACCTGTGGCCTTCTGTTCCCAGGTATCTTTTTGGTGCAAGTGGAACTGTACCGCCCCCCCCCCCAAATTTCTCCTCTCTCTCTCTCTCTCTCTCTCTCTCACACACACACACACACACACACACACACACACACACACACACACTAGCACAGGCTGTGTGATGACCCACGCAGCAGGCTTTTAATTTCCTCCCCCACATTTTGCTTTGGTCACAAAGGCTGGTCTAACAGTTTAATCCCACAATGATGTGGGACTTTTCATATGGCTGCTGATTTGGAATTTGGCTCTAGGACATAAATCTGAGGACACATAGGGGTAAAATGCCCCACATTTTAAAAAACCTGCAAACAATTGGGGTCAGATACCTTCTCTGCTTATTAACCCAACTTCTACTGCCATCCATGCTGACTCTACCAGCTGGACGTTGGGCTTGGGGACTTGAAGACGTCTCTGAAGTTGTGAGTTCTAAACCTAATGGAAAGGAGAGAAAGAAGGACAAGAGCTCTTCCACTCCCAAGCCAGGTGAGGGGTGCTCTAGGAAAATCACTCAGAGAGATTGGGGGTATCAGTTAGAGTCTCAGCAGGGAAGATGAGACACATTCATGGCGTTTGGAGGCCTCCACATAGAGGCACTGATGGCCATGTTGTAATGGTCAGAGAAGCAAGGACAGTAAGAGCGGGCTATGGTAGTAGGGAAGACACACTGGTCCCTTCCTTCCCCATCTTGCCCAATACCCGGAGGAGAGAGGGACCCAAAGGAAGAGTGAGGAGGTCCTCTCAGCACTGGAGGAGAGGAGTAAGCAATAAATTAAGAGTAGAACTTTAAACTAGACTGAACTTTGTTACTCAAAAGTGACTCAAAGTTTTGGAGTTTGCCAAATATGCAGTTTAAGGATGGGAAGGGGGAAATTAGACGTCATTGAGTAGAGAGTATTGATGGGAGAAAAATAAAATAGTTGTGCTTATATGCCTTACTGCATTCCCACTGTTCAGTAAACTGGGAAAACAGGTTGTATCAGTTTCATTCTACAGATGAAGAAACTGAGTTTATGGTCACAGAGCTGGAGATGGCTGAACTGGGCCAGACCTCTGTTCCTCCTTCCTCAGCTTCCCTGTGTCCTCCCAACCACTGTCTTTTCCCAGAGCTGCTACTTGGTAACTCTGAGTTCAGTGCAAGCTAAAATCACATTGGTAAAAAATAGGACTGAGCTCCAAGGTCAGACCCAAGTTATGCCCTCCCACCCATACCACTCAGGCTTCTTGCCAGGAAGCCCACCCCGGACCTTGAAGGTAAGCTATCACTCCCCTGAGGCACAGATTTGCGCTAACGATGACAGCCAAAGTAGTAGGAGCAACTAGAGAACCCTGGTCTCACATCCAGTCTCCATGCTGACTGCTGTGTGATCTTTGGCAAGGCACAACCCTCTCTGGGCCTTCAGTCCCTCTGAGCAGCCAAACAATCCCTGGGGTCCCTGCCAGGAGAGAAAACTGATTCAAACTGGTCATGTCTCCCAGGGGACTCAGTGCTGTTTAATAGTGGCTTTCAGGAGTGAGATGTCAAGGTAGAGGGGTGAGGAGCAGGGCAGGAAGGCCCAGAGGGTAGGGGAAGGGGAGATATTTTGGGGCAGGTGTATCCCCTGCTCATGCTAGACAATGGTCCAGTGCAGCCATTGTGCTGGGAGTGGAAAATCCTTTTCTGTCTCCACCTCTAAGGGCTGAAAATAGTTCAGGGTGGTGCCCCTGGGGATTGGGTTTGGGGCTGATGAGTGGCTTGCCCAGCCGAGCCCATTGTTCCCGGCTGGGACAGGGCTGAGACTGAACACCTGGCTAAGCTAGAGCCAAGACAGAGGCGAGTCCAGGAAGCTCCTACTAGAGGAAGCATAGCTAAGCCATGCTGTACCCCATTGCAGATGCAGAAACCCAGATAGGCCCAGATAGAAAGGATTCAACAAGTTACATGTTACATGGTGCATCAGGGCAGAGGAGGATGAGAGTTTGGCTTCTGGGACTCCTTTCACTGCATCCTTCACCCCCACAAGCACATATCCCTTGGGAAGGCAAGCAGATTCCTCACCCTACAGCCAGCCACTTCAGGCCAAGCTCTACCCTCCACCCCATAAGATACAAGACTGGCTTCATCCAAGGCACTGTGTGGTGTCAATTAAGTCAATTCGCCTCTCTGGTCACTTGATGCACGGAGACCTACTGCCCTTACTCTAGTCCTCAGAACTATGATCCCAGGGATTTGGGGAGTGCCCAGGGGAGCAGCAATTAGTAGCGTCTTGATGAAGATCTAGATAGTTGGTGCCCTAATTGAGGTAGGAAGATCTGGAACATGAGAGGCAAGTTCTCCAGAGTGGTCCAGAGAGGGCCAGCAGGTGGCCTCAGGTCACACAGCAAATGCCGCCTAGTCATTGCCTACTTCCGTCCAGCTCCAGTCCAGTATTTCCACCCTGGGTCTCCAGGCTCTTGGCTGAACCAAGCAGTCAGTGGCTGCAGTACCCCATGGCAGGTACCTCTTGTCGGGGAGAAATGACTAAACCTGCAGCCATGGGTGGGTGGGAACTCTCTATCCCATAGGAGCTAGCTCCAGAAGCTTGCTATCAAGGATGTGCTTCTCCTTCTCCTCCCACTGTCCCTTCTCCCTGATGCCTTCCTCACAGCCAGACACTTGGATAAGGTTCTGTAGACACACAAGCCTGTGTGCCTGAAAGCCATTTGGTGCCAGCCAGGCAGAGGGTGATCTCACACCTTACCCCAGGATGGACCTGCTCCCTTCCTCCTATACCCTGGGGAAACCTTGGCCACAGAGGACCCACGGTGCTCACTGGCTGGACACACTGTCCTTTCCTCAAATCACTTATCCTCATGTGGTTCCGTATTAAATTATGTCAACTCCATGAGGGCAAGATCTGGCTGGTTCACCTCCATATCCCCTTGGTTCAGTGCCCGGCATGTAAATGCTTATCACATGCCAGGCATGTTCTAAGTGCTTCATGTGTGTTAACTCAGGTAAAACTCCCAGTGCCCTACATGGGAGGTAGCGCCTCCTTTTAGAAATAAGAACACCAAGGCACTGTAAGATTAAGTAATTTGCCCAAGAGACCATGGCTAGAAAAAGTGGAGACCACACTCAAACCCAGCTGGTCTGGGTGTAGAATCTGTGCTCTTAACACCATCCTTGCTATATAGCCTCTCTCATCTCGACCACATGAAGGGTTACTTATAAACCCTCCTGCCACAGGGGTTGCAAGTGGCACAGGATATTAGAAAGGGAACTAATCTGGGCATCAGATGGACCTGGACTCAATCTCCACTCACCCACTTACTGCCTATGTAACCTGGAACAAACTGTCACTTCTCAGGGCCTGTCCCCTTGTCTCCTGAAGGGGGAGAGAGCGTCTATTTCACAAGGTTGCAGAGAAGACTAAATTATATAATGTTTGTGAGAAGGCCTGGCTGGTGCCTGGACATGGGTTAGTATACGAGTTTCCCTTCTCATTTGCCTGACTCTAAACAGATGAGGCCAAATCTGCCGTGACAACGGTGGTAGCCTGACCTGGACCTAGACTGGAGCAACTACGTCCGGGGAGCATGTTGTTCAGGGCCTTTTCTAGCCTTGGAAGGTGAGAGTGGGAATGTCCTCTGATGTTCCCCCCTCCCTCCTGGGCTGTGGGATACTGTCACCCAGGGCAGAGACCTGGTGCCAGGGCCTCTGCCCTGGTTTCATGGAGCTTATCGACAGCAGCTGCTGTAGGCAAGTCAGCCGGCATTTACTCCCTTCATCCTGGTTCCCCACATCCCCCACCTTTCTGCCTTGTGTCCTTGACTTCAGTTCTGTGGCTCTGTCTACCTGGGGTGGGAAGAACTTGGGTGGTGAGGGTGATGGCAGGATTCCCACAAAGGCACTGACCTGCACTAAAAGGAGCAGCCTGAGCCCCTGGCATCTGTCCAGGCGCCAGGCTGACCCGCTGATTGACCTTGGGCGAGGCCCCACCCCTCTTCAGCCTTGAGTCTGCAGCTGTGCTGAACAATCCCTGGGGTCCCTGTCAGGTGGCTGTGCCTTTTCACAGTGGCCTTCAGGAGTCATCAGCCCCAGGAAGTGATGTCAGAGTGCGGGGGTGGGAAGGTGGGGAGGGGACAGGGAGGCCCAGAGAGTAAGGAGATATTTTGAGAGCAGGCAGGTTCCTCGCGTCACTGCTGGACAATGGTCTGTGGCCGGGAGTGGAAAATCCTGCTCTTACTTGGCTGAAAATAGCACAAGCAGCAGGGTCAGGAAACTCACCCACCAAGAGGGTGGCTTGGGCACTGAGCTGCATGGCCAGATCTTTAGACCTAAGCTCCCGGCAGTCCAACTGGGGTGCAGAGGTGGGATCCTGGGCCTGGCCTGATTCCCTTCGGATCCCCAATCTCCATCTATATCAGTGCCTGTCACAGGATTAGATGGTGAGTCAGTCCCCCCACCTCACCCTACCCCATCCCCCAGGTCCTGAGTCCTTAGAAATCTGCAGCAGCTTGTTTAAGGGAGCCTTTCTAGGGCCAGATCATAGTGTTGTCTCCACGTGTCATGGGGCCCTGGGTTTCGGGTCTCCAGGGCAGCAGCTGGAGGGGCAGGTGGACAGGATGTGAATGGAATGGGAACTAGGGAAACTTGGGCCTGTAGTGGTCACAGCTCTACCCCAAACCACCAATGCACATTCAAGAGTCCCCAAAGTCATAATGATAAACCCCTGCCTCTGGGTCAAAGCAGAGCTGAGGAGTCAGAGCCCAGCATTCATACTCCTGGCCAGCACAACATCCTATCTGGGTAGGGTGTCCCTATAAACTGGGGTAGGGTTCAGCCTGAGCAGCAGCTAGTAGAAAGGAGATAGGCTCTAGCCTAAAGGAAAGGCTCAAGGACGGTCTGTAAGAGGTAGTTGCAAAACAAGCTCATAGGGACTCTGGTTACATTAACAGAAGTATAGAACCTAGAATGTGGGAGGTAAGCATTAAACAATACTTTGGCAGGTCACCCACATTGCACAATGTAGAATAATCATTTGTGTTTGTGATGGCTTGTGATGGGTTCCTGTCGTATGAGGGAACTGTGGAGTCAGATTCTAAATAGAGCAACCCCTAGAGGCGCCCCATTTTGCCAAGGTAGAGTGGGAAGGGTGGAGAAGTTCCAGGAAGTAGTGGAAGTGTAGTGAGGAAAGAACCTTCTTTCAGCAGAGTGGGCCCATAGGGCAAGGGATCTTCCAGAGGGCAAGGGAGTGAGTCCTTATCCTTGAGGTTAAGAGTGGGGCCTGTCAGCTCTGCCCTATCTCTGCCCAATGGCTAGTGTACCCTGCCAAGCTCAGCTCTACAAACCTCCAGAGTGGTCCTGGCTGGACTCAGAACCTGTCATAGGTGAGACCCATCTCCCTCACACCAAGCCCTGACCCAGCCTGGGCATTAACCATGTAGCTGTATCTTCCCAGAGGCAGAGACCTGGGTAGAAGAGTGAGTCTCTCCCATACCACCCAGTGCAAAGGAAACCTCATGATTAGGGGAAGGAGGGAACCCTGATTTGGCCTTCTTGTGACCCAGCCTCAGCCCCATTCCTGCCTTGAGCCTGGGTACCACTTGCCCAGCCTGCTTCTAGTTCCTGCACACCCTGCTCTCCTGCCCCCACGTCTTTTGCCCAGGATGCACCCTGAACCTGGATGTTCTTCTCGGATGAACCGCTTTTCTCAAGCTACAGTTCAGGAGTCCCTCCACCCCAAGAAGCCTTCCCTGTCCCCCGGTCCACAAGCCCCAATGACTCAGCATTATCCAGCGGTGTGCTAGAGCAACTTGTACCTGCTGGCAAGAGCCCATTGTTAAATTTTGAAGAATTTTGCAGGAAGGTTGGTAGTCTGAAACTGGCTATGGCAGGAATATTTGTACCACAGCAATCAACAATGCTACAAATAAAGTGTCCCCTCCTGCCTCTCCCCTGCCCCAGCAGGCCAGTTAAATGGTTTAACCTTTATCAGCAATTGACTCGTCATCACCATTAAGTCATAAACTGGGGGATCCCAAGGACTGGGACCCCACCTGACTCCTCTCTGTGCCCAACAGAACCAGCCACAAAAGCTGGTTAGCTTTAAAGTGGGGATGACCTGGGGTCTGGAGAGGGGATACCTGATGTGAGACCGCTGCGGAGGCAGCCGGTGGAAGGCAGGTGGCAGATGAGAGCAGGCTGGGGAAAGGACCCTGTGTGGTTGGTGACGGCTATCCTCTAAGCACAAAGTAGGGCCCAGCTCAACAGACAACAGCACTTTTAGTATTAGTTATAACCTCGAACTGGCTCCCAGCCCAGGGGAGACTCCAGATGGGTTTATGACATCAGTTTCCAGATGTTTTTCTTAGGCTGGGGATACTCCTCAGTGCTAAGTCCACTGTGGCACCCAGATATGCCCCAGACCCCCTGTGGGAAACTCTGGCTTAGCCCTGACTGTGTACAGGGTCCTCTGGTCAGCCTGCAAGCCCACCCATCTCATGTAGCTCAGGCTCAGACTCTGCTCTGTGGCCTCGGTATGTCTCCTCTCTCTCTGGGCCTGTTTCTCCATTCGACTTGGTTAGGCTGGGCTCCAGTCTAGATACCTTGGCAGACACAGCCAGCTATTTACATGGGTGAGTCAGGCCACTGGCAGCATTGGCTCTGAACCCTGGCCTTTCTTGAAACCTTATCCCAATGGCGATGGGCTGTAGGGACCATTGAGTTCTCTGGACCACAGAGAGTGTCTTGAGCCCCTGCCAAATGACAGAGCATTGGGGTCATGGCTTCCTTGACATCCCGCATGAGTCACATTGGTCCATATCTGGGGAGACCGTCCCATTTGAACAAGTCATAGTCCCTACGGTCCCCCCAATATAAACTTGCACAGGACAGACGGGTTCAGGTTCTATAGCCGGATGTCCTTAGTGTTCCCGCCACCAGTCGGTGTGGACTCTGTCTGCCTGGAGTCCTCACTACTGGCTGACTCATCTTCTGTCTTGGTGTCAGTTCTGTGAAACTTGTGCAGGTCCAGCCTGCGGCTAGCCCGGGCAGTAGGCATGGGATTTGTGGGCGGCTTGGAGTCCCGGGCAAAACGCACAAGCCTCTGCCCAGCCAGGAAGTAGAGCACGGGGTCAAGGCAACTGTTGGCACTGGCCAGCGGTCGGGTGATCTTGTAGGCCATGTTGATGGCATTAAGGGTGTGGCAGCTGAGGTCCAGTGAGCGGAAGGAGTAGTAGAGGGTGCGGGTGACGTGGAAAGGCAGGAAACAGAGGGCGAAGACAGCCAGCACCACAGCGATGGTGCGTACCGACTTGCGCTTGGCCCGCGGCAGGCCCCCTGCAGTCCCATAGGCTGGCTTTAGCAGCCGCCGGGCCATGAGCACATAGCATCCTAAGATGGTGGCAAAGGGCACCGCGAAGAGCAGGCCCAGCATGACGGAGATGTAGGCCAGGAAGTGGCTGAAGAGCTCGGGGGCTGAGGTGTCATGGCAGGTAATGCGGCTGCCGCGCACACTGGTGGTGACAAAGTAGAGCACGGGTGCCTGGCAGGTCAGCACCAACACCCACACGGCAGCTGCACACGGCGGGCATAGCGGGCCCGGCCCCAGTGCAGCGAGCGCAGTGGGCGCAGGACACCCAGGCACCGGTGCACGCTGATGCACGTGAGGAAGAGGATGCTACAGTAAAGGTTGGTGTAGAAGAGGAAACGCACCAGCTTGCAGAGCAACGTGCTGAAGGGCCAGTGGTCGCGGCGGGCGTAGTAATAGACCAGCAGCGGCAAGGGAGGCCGCATACAGCGCGTCTGACACGGCCAGGTGGAACATGTATGTCGTGGAGGCATTCCATGTCTTGAGGCGGCACAGGAAGATATAGAGCACCGCAACGTTTAGACACAGCCCGAGCACGCATACCACACCATAGGACACAGGCAGCAGCACGTACTTGAACTCCTCGTTGAAACGGCACTTGTAGCCCAGTTCATCCCCATCCCAGGTGTCATTGATGGTGCTATTCCAGAGGCCCAGGCCTGTGGCCATCATCCTGAAGGGAAGGGGTGGGGTGGGGAAAACAGTCGTTAGCATCATGACCTGGGATCAGCAGGGTGGCCTGACGTAGCCACCTGACCAGGGCCTTGAGGGACCCCAAGTGCTCAGATTTCTTTGGTTAATATCTGGCCAACTACGTTAAAGGCCTTTGTTGCCATCTGACCTGGCTCCCTGGACTGAGAACTTGGAAGCTTAGAACCTCGTAAATGCATATGATTCATAAATATCGGGATCTTATAATTCTAAAACTTTAGAATAGGGGTAGGCAAACTACAACTTGAAGGCCAAATCCAGCCCACCAGTCTGTTTATAAAAATAGAGCTTTATTGGAACACAGTCATACCCTTCTGTTGACAAAGGGCTGAATAGTTGTGACAAAGAACCATATGTTCTACAAAATCTAAAATACTTATTATCTAGCCTTTTACAAACACAGTTTGGTGACCCTGCTCTAGAACCTCAGGAGCACCGAGTTCTAGATCTGGAATTCTGAGCTTTAGAATCTGAGCATCCCAGGAAGCATCATTTTAGATTCATAGACAGGGGCCTTCAAGGCTGACTGGCTCCACTTCACATCCAGTAACAACTGCCTTCTGAAGCATTCCTGGCCAATGGATGGCCCATACCTTCCTGGAGGCATTAGAACTTTCTTTCCTTTAGCTCATCCTTCCTCTCCCTGGAGAGGTTCTGGCCCTGTGCCTGGTATTTTGGTATTTGAAGGAGTATTTCCAAGGGTCTCCCTCTTTAGTCACTCATTCACTAGCTCAGCAAATACTTTTTCAATAGTTTTATATTCTGGTACTTTCTGCATCTGACAACAGCAGTCCTTCTCCCTGGCCTGTGAGGGTATCAGATGGGGCGGTGACACTCTTGAAGATTCTAGGGAAGTCTGGGGTGGAGGTAGGAGAGGAGGTAGCTGAGAATTTCTTTTGTGGGATAACTTAAGCTTCCTCCAGGCCCAGCCAGCTTCTCTTCCACACCATCACTATCTTGAGGGTTTCCTAACTTGTCCTTAGTGGGCATATAATACACCACAGGGACTGACTGCTCAGCAACTTAGAGAACAAGTTGTCCACCTTCCTCCTCTCCCCACCCCCACCAATGCCACCATTAAAAGCTGTCTCTCAGCAGGGAGGCAGGAAACAGATATCTCAGTCTGGAGGGCAAAGATCCCAAAGGTCTCAGAAGGTAGGCTGAAAATCCTAGCAGGAGTCCTAGGTGGGTGGGTTTGGGGAAAGCACAAAGAATAACTTTCAAATAGTATGAAGGGGCAGGGGGAGCTGACCTTTTTCAAACCCCACAACTATGTGTGCTTTATAAATGTTATTTTATTCCATCCTTAAAACTTACTTCTGGGAGTCAGGTTAATATGCCTGGTTTTACAATTAAGAGGCTGAGACACAGATCAGTCAAGTAATTTAGCCAAGGTCACACAGCTCGGGACGGGCTACCATTCCTATCTGGGGTACGTCCCAAGGAAGACGCTGTAAGAGGAAGGTAGTAAACAATCTGCATATGGGGGTATGCAAGCAGAGTCTGCAGAAAGGCTCGTGCACACCCTGCGTGAGTATCTGGGAGGACAGAAAGGGCAGATGACATCTGAGTTCTCCTTACTCTGAAAATCTGGGGCTGTACAATTCTGTTCATTTTGGAACCTGGGGTCCTAAGAGGCTGGGACCTGGGAATTCTGTAGGGTCAGCAACATCCACTCCTTTAGACCCTAAGCTTCTTGCCCAGCATGGTCTCCCAGCAGGAGTTCAAGGCCTCTGAAATTGAGATTGGAGTGAGAGGGGCTAGACTGAAGGACACATAGGTTCTTCATTTCCCTTTTTCCCCAATACCCTGCCACCAGATCCCTGTTTTCTGTTGTCAGCAACAGGACGCAACCAGGAGAAAGGGTGCCTGTACTTGTGACTTCCCTCACATGGACACAGGTTCCTTCTCAAGGAGCCAGGGTAGATCCAGGGTGAAGAGGCAGAGAGAAACCTATGTGGTGCCAAGTTGAGAGGGGGCAGGTATGGAGGAGCTCTCTCAGAGCCAACTTGCTGGAATCCATCTTGCCCAGGGCCAGGACGCAGGACCTGGCATTAAAGCATTCCCTGCATCCCACCTCTGCTACAGGCAACCCAGTGTCACCTCCACCCTTGCTGCTGGAGCCTCCTCTGCCATTGTCCTCTCCGCCTCCAGCCTCAATCTCCCACAATCCAGAGGGGTTTTGTAAAAGAAAAAGTCATTCTCCTGCTTGAAACGGTCCATGGCTCCTGCTTGCTATGAGGAGAAAGTCTGGTCTGGTATTGGAGGTTTTCACGATCTAGCCTCTGCCAACTTTGCCAGCCCCGGCCATCTTCTGTGACCTGCAGTTTCCTGAATGTGCTCACTGCTTCTCTCTTCCCAACCTCAGTTTGTATTGCTCCTTCAACCTGGAATCCATTCACGCTCCTCATATCTACCTGTCAAAATTATAGCTCTTTATCCTTCAGCGTAGCAAACTCCAGTGATTACGAAGAGCCTGGCCTCTGCAGCCAGATCACCTGTGTTTCCTCATCTGTAAAATGAGGCGATTAATGGAACCTGTATCACAGGATTCCCGTGAGGATTTGGTGAATGATCTGTGTAAAATGTTTGGAGCAGTTCCTGGCACACAGTAGGTACACTACGGTGTTATGAGCTTCATGGCTCAGCTCAGATGTGGCCTTTTCCTGAAATCTTTGGGATGCTCTCTCAGGTCACTGGTGGAGGATGACAGGTCTTGAACTGGAGGCTATGGACCAGGTGACTGTGGTGAGCAAAGGGAGTGATGCTGAGGCCTAAGCTGGGCCCGGGCCTGGGGGCTTCTGAGGGGAGATCTGAGAGCTGTTAGGGAGGGAGGCTGGAGAGACTGGCCCAGAGAAAGTCTGGGTGAAAGAGGGCAGGAGAAGGAGGTGGCCAAGGAGGGGTCTGGGAGGAACAGGAGTTGGGACAGGAAGAATTTGGTGTCAGACACGGTAAGTGTGGAGTGCTTCAAAGGGGTATGGTGGACATGGGGATGGCGCTGGGACACTTTGGGAGGTCAGCTGGGAGTTGCTGGCTCACAGTAGCTGCAGAAGGAGTATGGAGGCCTGAATGTGAGACTGGGGACCTGTACAAGGCCACATCCTCTGCCCCCCACCCTGGGACTCCAGCTTGCTAGCCCTGCCACAGAAAGCCAGTGACATCAGGTATTTCCTGCCCTTCTGAGACTCAGACCTCTCATGGGCTGAATCCCCTGGCCTTGGAGAACAGTGGTCCTAAAACTTCCCTCATGAAGTCCTCTTCTTCACTGGAGAGGGGAGAGTGGCCCCCTCCACACTCCAGACAGACACCCAGTCCCACCCAGGCTTCCGCTCCTGCCTCGGTGCTAAGGCCTGGCGGGTCTCTCTTGAAGTGGGGGCCAGGGCCCTCATCGTCCCTTAGTCAACATCCTATTGCTCTGCACTATGTTCTTGCTAATCACTAACAGTGGAATCTCTGACACTAATGAGAGGGGTGGAGACTTCCCTAAGCCTCCTGTGAATAGTGAACAGAGAGAGCTGCCCTTTCCACCTGTTTTAAGACATCCTGGCCTCCACCCTCCCAGGCCAGCTGGGGATTCCATCGCCATGGCCCCCATCCAAACTGACCCTGCCCATTCTCTCCCTACAGAGGCTGGCTCACCAACCTGTGAATACATCTTTCCTGGCCCCTCAGCCCCTGCTTATGGAGACAGACAAGTCCCCAACCTCACTCTGCCTCTTCTGATCTCTGATGCCCTTGGGGCCTCACTCCCTGCTCTCTGAGACCAGCTCCTGCCTAACTTTTTCCAAAACCACTTAACAGCCCCCTGGTGCCCAGTTCTGGCTGGCTCTGCCTGAAGGGCTCCTAGTCTGGAGAGAGATGTGAGCTGAGCCATGTAAGTGCCCTGCCAGGCTTCCCTGCCTTTGTTCATACTATTCTTTCTGCCTGGAAAGCCTTTCCAGGACCCACCTACACTGCACTCCATACTGTCAGTCCCTCAAGGCTCTTTTCAAATGTCACCATTTCTCTGAAGCTCTCTTCCTAATACCCTCCCAGGCATTCCTCACACAGTGTTAGTAATTTATCCTTTCACCTCTACCCCAACACACATTTCAGGTGCTCCCAGAGAGCTGGGTCCATCTGACTCTTTTCTTTGTCCCTATCATCCAGTGACAGGCCTGATCCAAAGCAGGTATGACATGAATAAGAGAATAAATGAATGAGTGAATAAATTAATGCATGAAAGCAAAAGGCTATGGGAGCCCAGAGGAGGCTGAGCTTTATGACCAGGCTCTCTTTTTCCTTATACCTCTGAGAGCTGCCCGGAGGACAATGATACCTAAAGATTTCTCAGCTGCTGACCCTACATGGCCAGGAGTCATCCTAGCCCTCCTGGTGCACAGACCACCTAAGTCCTGCTTCTGTCCTAGACATGCCCCTGGACTATCTTTCCTTTAAGAGCTGCAGAGCCCAAAGGCCCTGCCCTTCTCTTAACAGGCTGGGGAAATGCCAGGGGGAGAGAAACTTGACCCAGGCATTCTGAAGATAGATCAGCTGCCTGAGCCAGCCACATTCTTTTATCTTACCTATCTCTAGCTCAGATCATAGGTCAGTCTTGGTCAAGAGCTCCTGATTCTAGAGCCCCATCCCCTCACTTTGTAGGGGCCAAGTCTGGATTGATTAGCTTCCATATAGCATCTTCATTTCATTCCCCATCCTCACTCCTCAATAGCTACTGCAATAGAGGTTAAGCTGTTTGTTCAGGGTTCAAGGTCACGCTGCCAGGAATTGGAAAAATTGAGCTTGACACTCAGGGATGTCTGGCTCTGGAGTCTGAATTCATCACAGCCTGGGATGAGGGATCCCCTTGCTCTACCCTCAGTTCAGTGTAGACATATGCATGCACGCGCCTGCCCCAGGCTCCCAACCAATGGGCACCACCCTTGCACGCCCGTACCTGACCAGCCCCTGTGCTTGTTGTCAGGATACTCAGCACCTGCTCCGGTTCATCATTCATGAATGTACATGCCTGGACGGGGCTGCAGGGAACTCTGTGGGAAACAGGAAAAACAGGTCCCCCGCCTGGGGCCACACCTAGCTTCCAACATTTCTCAGGGCAGGCAGTGCTGAGGGCTCCTGAGACACAAGGAGGTGGAGATGGCATGGGCTCTTGGTCATGGGAAGTCATCTAGGCTGAGCCCTCCTGAGGTCTGCTCCTCTTCTCCAACTTTGGCCCCAAAGAGGCACATATGTGACCTGGTGTGCTTGTCCCGGTAGGGATGTCTTTTGCCCACCGCACCCAAGCCATCCACCCTCAGCTCACACACTCTGGGGATGGTTGTTCCCAGCTTCCTTTCCCAGAAGCCCCCTTTCGCAGGAAGGTGGTTCTGTCAGGGAAGGTCTCTCCATATCCTGCAGAGCTGAGCTGAGCCTCCAGCACCCCTTTCCTTGGTCCTGGTTCTGTGCTTTAGCCCCACGATAGGAAACAGTCAATACCCTCCTTGCCAGGTATACACTTGACAGTGCTTCAGCCACCATAATTTTGCTCAAGCTGGGTCTCTATACCTGGAATATGCCACCCCCCAATCGTTCCTCCATAGGTGTCATAAACACACATGAACAAATATAAGTATGGATATGCCTAGATACATAGCTACATAGAGACATACACAGTCACACTGAAATGTACATGCAGTGCACACACACTATCACACATACACAATCCGAGTCAGGGCCTGGGACAGCCTTTAGAAATCCCCTGTACCAAACTCCTATTTGACAGAGGAAGACACTGAGGCCCAAGGCCTCACAGTGAGTCAGGGACACAGGCAAGATCAGAACTCAGGCCTTCTAGATTCTGGCCCTTGTTTTTGTCTTGCCTGGGAGCCCCTCTCATATTCCAGACACAGGGCTTCAGCGAAGGGATGGTTACCTGGTAGACTGGACTCTCTCTGTGTGGGCAGGCTCCAGCATTCACCAGAACCTCACACATATCACAGGTGAAAAAGAACATTCCCCTCCTTTCCCTCTCTCCTTCATTTCTCTACAACGAGGGAGTGGGGTCCAAGATAGCTGAGGCCAGGTCCCCAAGCTGGAAGTGCAGTGCAAGCGCGAGGAAAGTGGAGAGAGGAAACGGGTGGCTGCAGGAATAGGACTTGGGGTGGGGGCACTGGGAAATACCCCTGGGCCACTGTTGCCCTAGTGTGCCTTGCCTAAGGAGCCTCAGGCTAACCTGGGCCAATGGACTGGTAGCTATGTGCCAGTCTGCTCTACCTGGGGTTCTCCTTTTCACCCTACTCCGCCCAGGGTCACAACCTGTCTCCTTGGGAGGTGCCTCCAACAGACTAAGGTGGAGCACAGCCATCCTCCGATTTCTGAGAAGAGTCTCCACCATCCATCCTTCCAGGTTTCAAACCTCCCATATGTTCCTTGACTACCTCTCTCTTTCCCACCCATGTGAAACTCATCATTCACCAAGTTCTGTCAGTTCAGCCAGTGAAGTGGCTCAGAGATGACACTTTTCCCCACCTTGTGGACTTAGGCCCAAGTTTCTCCTTCACATTGCATCAAGCCCCCACACTGGTCTCCTTGCCTCCCCCTACCTCTCGCCCCTCCCGTCCATCTTTAATATTTCTTAGAACATGAATCTGAAGTGGACCAAGATTTTGCCACCCTGAAGCTGCCTTTTTAGGATATTGATTGTAAGCTGTTTATTAAGAAATAAGACTCAGAAAGAACCTTTGGCTCTCCCCACTTTCCTGCTGAAGAGATTCAGATAGAAAAAGCCTGCTTCGGGAAGGAAATCTTAGGATATTCACCTTAACCTATTTTGAATTAAGTCTAGTAAATAGGAGGGTTTCAGGCAGGAGCCTGCTAGCTAGATACCCATTGTGTCCCATTGTTTTTGAGTTGCTTAGCAATAATTTGCCTTCCATGTGTGTTCTACTTTTCCTCAACTACCTGCAATCAGCTACCTGTAAATTGCTCATTCTCACATTTGAAATCTAAGATCCCATTCCCCCTTTTCCTCCTTTGTCCAAAATGTCACTTATATCCAATGTTGCCTCACTGTCTTTGTAATTTTCATGCTTACGTGAAATTGCACATGGATTTAAATTTTGATTTTCTCCTGTTAATCTGTCTCTGTTAATTTTATAATTAGCCCAGCCAGAAGAACTTAGAATGTAAGAGAAAAAGTATTATTTTTTTAGTGCCCACAAATCTGCCACATACTGTGCAGATCAAAACCCTTCCATGGCTCCCTATTGCCCTCAGGCTACATCCAAGCTCCTGAGCCTAGCACTCTAGGCCCTGATTGGTCCCTGCCACCCCTCTAGACAGTCTACCTTCTTTGTCTCCATCCTCATCTTCCTGCCTCAAGCACAGCAAAAGCAGTCCCACAGTTACATCTTTGCTCAGGGGCACCCTCCCTTATCTTCTAACAGTGATATCATAACAAGAATTGAGTGCTTTCTCAATGCCAAGTTTCACATTAGGTGGCTTCACAGACCTCTTCTCGTCAATCCTGAGATGCTTAGACAAAATAACTTCTCTAGAGTCATAAAGCTAGCAAATGGCAGCGTGTCCCTGGTCTATCTGACTTCAAGAGCTGTGCCCCTGACTAGCACCTCTTTCCCTCTAAAGCCCAGGACCTCTCCTCCAGGAAGCTCCATGACCAGCCCTCTTTGAGCTCCATGGCTCTGCTTGTGTGGTCAGTTCTCCACCAGGGGGAATGCCCTACAGGCAGGGCGCAAGGATCTACTCTTTCTGGTACTTTCCAGGTATGAAGCAGCCATGATGGTACCTACCTCACAGGTTAAAAAAAAACAACAACACTAATGCTAGAAAGGGTAGCACAAGGTCTCCCTCAAGGTCACTAGTGAGTCAAGGGCAGAGTCAAGCCTAACATGTAGACTAACATGTACATGCTGGGTCTTTCTCTCTGTGGCCCCAGGCTAGTGAGCCTAAAGCCAGAGGGAGGGCTGGGGCGGTTCCCAGGCCAGCTGAGGAATTTCCAGGGTGGTTAGATGACATTCCAGCTCCCCTGCTAGGGTGGCTCTGGAATGCACCCGCTTGCCCATCCACCTGGCTGGCCTTGTCCAGCCTGGAAGGTAGAGTGACCTGTCCCATTCTGGAAACCCCTGCTGGTTGCCTCTGCTGGGGGTGGGGTGCTGAGAAGAAAAACAGAGAACCTGGACCCAGAACACCGTGGAGGGGTGGGGCGGGCACGTGGGAAACCCCAGTTCTGCCATTCTCAGCTATGGGACCCGGACAAATCTCTCCACAACCTAAGTCTGAATTCTCTTGCAATCTAAAAACAGTTCCTGCCCCGTAGTTTGTCGAGGTTGTTAAAGGAGATGATTTAGATTAATCTTATGAAGTAATTAAGAGAAGTATGATTTCAGCAGGTGGAGAAAGCAGGGAAGATGTGGGTATCCTAGGAAGACAAGAGGGGTAGAGAACCCACAAAAATTTTGGGCAGAGTAGCAAGGTCACAGCAAGACAGACCATAGATCCAATTTCCCATACTGAAAGCCATCCTGAGAAGGGAGAGCAGTCCAGGGACCTTCAGCAGGAACTAGACCCAGCCACATTTCTTCATTCACTAGTTCACTCATTCACCCTTTAAAGAGGTTACCATATCTATGCCTGTCCCTGTGCAGGGCACTTGGGGACTCTGCTGTGGGCCACTGTCAAGGTTGATGGGGGAGAGGGGTGGGATTTGCATATGGGAGAAGACCTAGAAATAGGTAATGACAACTCAGGGTGATTAGAGCTGAGGGAAGCAGAGGCAACAGGGCTGAAGCAGCCAAGAGGGCCCCTAATGGGAATGAGGTGGTGGTCAAGGAAGGCTTCCTGGAGGAGAGAACACTGACCTGCATTTTGGAAGATGGGTAGGAGTCAGTTGACTGGAGAGAGAAGAGGAACAGAGTGAGCAAAAACCAAGGCAAGAGATCACACTGTATGCTTGGGGAGCTGTCAGTCATCCTTGTGGACTGAGGGGAGTAGGGAGGGCAAGGCTGGGTTGGAAGAAAAGAAGAATCTTGGAAGTTATCCTCTGCCCCCTCCCAAATATCCTCCACAGAGCCAGGCCAGTGAACCCCCAGCCTTGCCTATAGTGCTTTCTGCACCACAAGCACGGGGGCTGGTCTGGGGAAATAGCTGAGGGGGTAACCTCAGATGTTATCGACAGGTGCTCTTACAATGTAAAGCCTCTGCAGCCTCCTCCAGGAAGTCCTTGGATTCTGTAGCCTCTTCTGGAAGCACTCTTCCTCTCGGGAGCCTGGAGGATCCTAGCTGGGGGAGTCACATGTTGGGGTTCAGCTCAGAGCATCCGAGTGTGTAGGTCTCAATCAGCCAGGCTATCCCTCCCACCTTACAGATCAGAAAACCAAGACTCCTTAAGAAGAAGCGCCTTACTCAAGGTCTGGTGTTCTAATTACAGTATTTTCAGTGTAAGGTTGAGCACCTCCACCCCCACCTCAGGGAAGGACTCCAAACTACCTGTCCCACCCTGACCCTGCACGGTCCAGCCCAGCCCAGCCAGCACAGAGCTACAGAGATGCGCTGCTAAAGTGAAGCAGTTCAGAACAACAAGATTCTGGACTCCACATCAACCTATCACATCCAGATGCCTCCAGCCAGACTCAAGAGGCAAGAACCCTGGGTTCAAGCTCCATCTTGGAACTCCTATGCTATGCAATCTTGGTCAAATTGGTTCTCGTCTCTGAGCCTCTGGTTCTTATGAAGTAATTAAGAGAAGTATGATTTCAGCAGGTGGAGAAAGCAGGGAAGATGTGGGTATCCTAGGAAGACAAGAGGGGTAGAGAACCCACAAAAATTTTGGGCAGAGTAGCAAGGTCACAGCAAGACAGACCATAGATCCAATTTCCCATACTGAAAGCCATCCTGAGAAGGGAGAGCAGTCCAGGGACCTTGGCTAATTGGGGAGAATCACTACTACAGAAGATAACTTGTGAAGAATGAGTAAGACAAAAGGGCAGGTGGGTGCTCTGTGGGGCTAGTAAATCATGCACTGTCCTGATGTGGGGGCTGCCACTGCCTGACACTTCTCAGTGGGGGGCCCTCTGAGTGACCAGGAGAGGGGCAGGGGTCATGATCAGAACAGCCAGGGAAGGTTCCTGGAAGGGGCTGTGATCAGACATGAAGAAAAGCAGAAAGGGTCCAGCTTAGAAGGAAAGAGGGAGAATGGAGAACTCAAGGTATAAAAAGGGACAAGAATATAGAATAGGATACAACCGAGTCTGTGATTCTGAGAGTGTCTCACTCTGAGTGCTTCCAGGATTCTGAGTTCATCGGTTCTTACAGTCCAGTTCCAAGAGTCTCTGGCTCCTGGAGTAAATGCTAAATGTTTTCTTAATTCTGTTACTCGTTGCTTCTGATAGCCTTCGGTTTTGAGAGTCTCAGAAGTACAGGGGTCTGGACTCTCAGAATAATACAATCATAAGTCACTTTCAGCAGAGCCACAAAGTCTCAGCAAACACTTGCCAATGCCCCATGTGCCTGACCTCAGAGAGACCCTTCAAACCAGATTTAGATCAGACTTGGTTAGATGCTTGAGGAGCTCCAGTTTGGATAGGGAGAAAGCCACAGACATGGACCAAGTCCACTTGGGTGATCAAGTCATGACCAAAGGAAGCTCAGGGGCCATGGAGCCCAGAGTGACCCCTAACCAGCCTGGTGAGGAATGAGTAAAACAAGAGGTGGTCAGGAAGGGATTTTCAGAGGAAGGGTCACTTGAGCTGGGACATGATAGACAATTAGGAGTTTGTCAGGTGGACACAGAGGTAGGAGGGCATTGAAGGCAGAAGGGGGAGCTGGTACAAAGACTTAGTGGTGTGATAGTGTGATAGGGGTCATGTGAGGCTGGAGTGGAGGGTTAGGTGGCACATAATTGTCAAGGGATTGCGGGACTCACATGAAAGGGCTGAAATGCTAGGCTGGGGAGCTTGGCCTCTATCCTGAGGACAGTGGGGAGCCATGGAGGGCTTAAGCAAGGAAGGACATGGTCAGAGTTGACTTTTGCAAAGATGTTGCTGCATAGAAGGTGAGTGGGATGGGAGAGCCTCCTGTGAGGCAGCAGGAGAAGGGAGGGTCATGTGGGCCTCAAGAAGTCTGAGGGAAGCCCTCCTCCCACACTCCAGTGCCCAGTGAGTGCCATCGTCACTACAAAGACAGTGATAGGGTAGAGGGCCAAGGAGGAAGTAGTTGCCCAGGAGGACCCAGGCTGCACACCCTCCCAGTAACTAGACTCCTGAAAGCAGAAATGACTCAGGCCTAAGAGACGGTGTGGTGGGGGAGTGGAGAAACTCCTCTGCTCAAGAACCAACTGTAGCCCTCTATGGAGCAAGGCCTTCTTCTTCCTTTATACACTCGCTTTCGCCTGGTCATTCATTCCCCAAATACTCACTGGCATCTCTTTTTGCCCAACCTGTAATGGGTGATGTAGACAGAGAGAAAGCAGGCCTGGCCTGGTCAAGTCCTGCAACTGACCCTCTGGGTCAGGATAGGCCCCCACAGCCAGCTTCCCCTAGTCAGGCTGAATAGTCAGGGGAAGCCAGGCCCAAGAACACAAAGGCAGCCCAAGAGGAAGGTGTAGGCCAAAGGGTAGACCAGACAGGCCCGCAAAGGCAGTTCAGGTAGAGAAAACAATTTCACTTGAGGCACCTCTACCTCTTCTCCCCAGACCAGCAAGATTTCCCTGGTCCTGAGGGCAGGCCTGAGCAGGCATTATCTGATCAGCAGCTAGGTAATGAGGCCACAAGCAAGACCAAAGACAGATTTTGAGGGCAGAATTCAAACTTCCTTCAGCCAGAAAGCCAGAGGACCAGGCCTCGCCCAGATGGGGCTTCTGTCTTGAATGGGGAGAGATAAACTGAGGCAGGTAGGCACACTGCAGCTTTCACCTCTGCTTTGTGACCTTGAGCAAGATACTTTCTGAGCCTCTGTTTCCTCATCTGCAAAATGGGATAATTCCTGCCTCACAGAGTTCACGGAGGATAAAATGAGGGACATTTATAAATTTTACTAGTAAGCAGAGAGGGCAAGGGGAGAGGAAGGCAGTCAACAGTCAAAATTCCCCCAAACGGCATAACCTCTTGTTATTACACCCATGTTCTACTATTGTCTTCAAAATGCATTTAAGTCTATGAATATCACACTTCTCTCCTGCGCATTGCACTTTACAGCTTATAAAGCCCCTTTCTGACTACTGCTATCTGAAGGATCCTCACGGTGACCTTGCATTTAAAGAAGCAGGAATCATCATGCTCAAGTTACAGATGGCAAAACCAACACCTGCAGGGGCACAGTGGCCTCTCTAAGGACGATGGCCAGAACAGAAGCCAAATCAAAGCCCTCGCGGCATCGCCCATTAGGCCTCAATGATGTCCTCACACTTTCTTAGCTGGTGCTGGGGGATTGAGAAGCCTCAGCACCCTGTGTTTTCTGTGAGGAAAAGGACAAGAGTGGAGGGGCCGTAGCCTCACTCTGCAGCCCCAGCTTGATAGCCACGTATAAGGGTCACCCACCGTGATCCTCCAAACCCTCTGGCCTCATCCCAGGATAGTCCAAAACAGGAAGAAGAGGAGAGTGGCTCGCCTTCCACATCGGGGCCTCCCCACTCACAAACTCTCAGCACAGGACTTTACGGGCTTCTGAGCCGGCAGGGTAGGAACTGCCCCAAGGTCACCCAGCAAGTTGGGGGCAGAGCTGGGATGAGATCAATCATTGGTCTCCTGGGGAAGGGAGAGTCTTAAGTGTCCCCACATTCCTTAGCAGAAGAATCTGAAGGCTCAGGGAAGTGTTTGGCCAAGTGGACAAGGGCTCAGAGTTTAAATGCCTGGTGGGTCTGGTGTCAACAACACAAATGTCCTGACCTCCATGCTGTTGGCACTACTCAATCCATTTTCCATCCTGCAGCCAGAGAGATCTTTCTGAGATGCTGCTCTGACCGTGACTCTCCCTCACTCACAAACCTTCCATGGCTCCCTACTGCCTTCAGGATGAAATCCAAGTTTTCAGCCTATATACTTTGGGTCCTGTAGCGCCAAGGATGCACTGTTCTGACACCCTGTGCCACCCACTCTGATGATCTGATTCTGGTTTCCCCTTCTTTGTAATGACGTGGAGTTCTATAGACAGGCCTTCATTGGGTAATCTGGGGACAAGGGGCAGGGGAGAGAAGCTGCTGCTGCTCTCTCAGTATAGCTCAGTCCTGTGCAGGGTGCTGGCAACACAGAAATGAGCTCCAGTTCCTGCCCTCCAGGGGCCTCAGACCTAGGGGTTGGACAGGAGACAGAGAGAGAGACCGCGATAATCCAAGGTGGGATCAGGGCTATCAGCACTGGGACTTGTTAGAGCCCAGAAGAGTCTCTAACCCAGCTGGGGGATCAAGGAAGGCTTCCCAGAGGAGGGGATATCTGAGTAGGGCCCTAAGCCTGGGTAGTTCTCCAACTGAGGAAGATGAGGGTAGGAGGGCATCGCAGGCAGTGAGCAAAGAATATGCAATGGTCCAGAGGCAAGAAACTGCCCAGTGTGTGCAGCAGACTCCGTGCAGTTACTAGTGGTAAAAGTCAGGTGGGAGAGTGGGCTGGAGAGGTTGTCAAGGATCAGTTCTTGGAGACCTGAGTCCTGCACTAAGGATTCAGGCTGGGTCCTGTGGAAGTCCTGTGAAAGTTCAGCCCAAGGAGGAGAACAGTTGGGATGTGGGTTCCCGAATGTTCCCTCCAGGGACTGACACCACCCCCATCCCCAAGCCGTGAGCCCATCTAAGAGGACATTGGTGCTGAACATGACCCACATATCGGCTTCTCAAGAACCCTCATGTTTTACATTACTGTTATTTCTCTTTCACAGATGAGGCCACTGAGGCTCAGAGAAGGGATGTGCCTTATCAAGAGTCACATGGTGGCCAAGGCAGGATTGGAATATAGATCGCTTTCTCCAGAAAGCTTTTGTGGGCTCTGTCTGTTCAAAGAATCATTTGGCAACCACGTCTACCCACAGGTAACTGAGACTTTACTGGGGCTTCACCCTGGCCCTCAAAAGCTTGCCATTATTCCGGTCTAGATCCCCAAACACCAGGCACTTCAGACTGTGGGCCCAGGGAAGCAAGGGATGCCATGCTGAAAGGAACACCTGCCATGAGCCCTCCAGACCCCAGACTGGCAGTCCTAGTTCACAGCAGGGCCTGCCTGCCCTTGGGTCTGACTCCGAGGGGGGTCCCAAGCCTGCTGCTGGCAGCCCTAGTTGGGGAGTGGAGGGAGGGCATTACCTTTCTCCAGACTGACCCTTCCTACAGCACTGCCTGCCAGATTAAAAGTCCCCTGACTGAAGCTCAACTGTCCTTCCAGGCCACTGCCCCACTCCTCCCCCCAAGTCTTACTGACACCGGGCAGGGGCTGGCCACCCCGAGTTCCCCTAGGGCGAGGGGGCGGCGCAGGCCTGGGTGGGTTCTCAGGGCGCCAAGGGGGCGCCGTCCTCAGAGCACAAACACATAAACAAGTTCAGCTATGCACTCCGCCGGGGCGCACGAGCTCACCGCCAACACACAGACTTCCAAACACGCTGACACACACTCATCGGGGGATCCGTTCACACTCCCGAGAGCTACGCTCCCGTGGAGACGGAGTCCGACCCCTGGACCCTGGCGTGCTTACACAGGCTTGAAACTGAATCTCACTCGGACAGCCACACGCGCGCGGCGCTGCGTGCCCGGCGCCAGTCGGCACTGCTGCCTTCCTGGCTGTGCCCGCCCATCTCCCCGGCCTCTAGCCCCTCCAGGCAGCGCACCCCTCACCTCCGTGCTCTCCTCCGGCAGCGCCGGGGCCACCGCTCCCGGGGGCCAGCGCCTGTGTCGCTCCGCTGCTGTAGGGATCCACGTGCCAGAGGGACCGCCCGCCGGCCGGGTAGAGCTCCCACCCCAGCCAGGTCAGGTGGGGGCAGGCGGACTCTGGTCAGACCCTGGCACCGCCCCGTCCCTGTCCCAACACACAGGCTGCCACCGGCTCGAGGTGTTACCGGGAGCTATTGGTGGCTGGGTCAGCGTCTCTGCCACTAATGTTGGGCAGGGAGGGGCCAGCGGCGACTGTCCTACCGCCTGGCCGAGGTTTTCAGCGACGCTAAAGTTTTGCAGGTTTGTCTGGTGCCTGAGTGGCTCCTGTCGCTGCCCTCCGGGAAACCTTGCTGTGAACCTCTGCCCTCTCCTCCCACGACCTGCTCAGAGCACCACGCTGAGAACTCACCTCCCTCGCTGGAGAGCCTGTGGGGGAAGGGGAAAGGGCGCTCCCCATTGCCCTAGGGAGGAAATCCAAGCGTTCAGTGCTTTGTCTCTCTCCAGCTCCCGAGAGGAGGGTTGGAGGGTGGGGTAAGGAGAACCTCCCCTAGCTCTCTTTGCTTAATCTTGGTCTGAAAGAGTCACTAGAAATTTCTTGAACACCGCACTCTTTTTGGTCCCTCACCGTGAGCTGTTTCTCTTGAGCTGCTGTCTCAGACTGCTCCAGCCACCCACCTCTCCCTTCTTAACCCTGCTTTGCCTGCCTTTGGTAATCAGGGACCCTGTGTCTGCCCCTTTCCTCTACTGTGAGCTCCAGGAGAGCAGAGACTAAGTCTGTCTACTTCCTACTGTGGTCTCGGAGGTCCCAGGAGTTGGTGAAAGTGTGAATAGATAAATGAATGAATGCCCCCCCCCCCCACTTCCTGGTCTAGGTGTCAGGAGAGTAGGTTGTGGCTCAGCTTCAACACTGACTCTGGGGGAGATTTTGACCCAGTTTCAGTCCCTCTCAGGGCCCTCTGTTCCGTGAAATAGAGGCAATCACATTCACCCTCCTGCCAACCAGTATCCATCCATCGAGGCTTTGGCAGTCAGTGTCTGGACTAGTGCGCAGTAGGCCTCTTTCTGTGGCTGAGAAGCTTATTCAGAGCCCTGGGGCCTTGGATCCTTCTAGGCTCCACATCAGCTGACTGGTGCCCTGCTTCTGACCCCAGGAAGGGCCCAGAAAGGATGCTGGCAGCACCCTTGTCAGGAGCAGAAGTAGAGTGGACACACAGCCCTGTGTAGCTGAGCCGCTTCTGCAGTCCTCCAGAGACCTATGCCTGGAAGACACAAAGGCCCTTTGTCCAGCCTCCTCCACCTATTGTCCAAACTGGTCCATGCTGCTTCTCCGGGACTAGAAATCCCGTTGCCCCTATTTATGGAGCTTGAGCCTTAGGGTCCCAGTGTGGGTTGGGGAAGTACCCCCTGGAGTCCCAGTCCAACCAATCCCCCTCCTTCCTCTTCCTTCAAATCTCTCCTGTAACTGCTATTTAGATAGAGAGAAAAAAATTCCTTTGATGCCAAGATGAGGACCTACGGGTCTGCTTTAGTCTCCAGCCAACTCAGAGTGAGGAGGCAGCCCACGGTCCTGCTCCTGTTCTGGTCCATCTCTTACATTATAGCCAAAGAAACTGCATCCCTGAGACACACAATGCCCAACAGGAGACTTGACCCTGAGGAACAGAGGAAAAGGACGTGACCTTGAATACCATGGCCTTGCGTTGAGGTTCAGATTCTTCTCTGAGCCTCAGTTTCCTCTTCTGCAAAATAGTAATAATAATCCCTTTTTCACTGGCGCATCTGAGGTTCTTTTTTAAGGGTTTTGCCCATTGTCCTGAGCTCCCCAGGTTTGAGAGTTAGTATCCCCTCTAATGAGGAGCTGGAGGTCTAAGAATCCTGACATCTTCCCTTGACACTCTCATCACTAGGCTTTAGAAATCAAGTCCAGCATGCCCCAAATCCTCCAGCTGAGACCCCCTTACTTGAGACTGCCTGAGGAGCCCCTACCCCACTTCGACCTGAGCACCTTTGCTTTTATCTCTGTATTTATTTATGTTTTAAGGTAAGAGTCCATTGAAAAAATGATAGAACTTTCCATGGCTAAAAGATTTTAGAGTCACTGACCCAGTAGGAGATTGAGGCCCAGGGATTCCCACAGCAAGCCCACACAAGGCCCCACCTGGAAGAGTGGACTAGCACTGAGGGAGCCTCCTTGCAACCAAGCAGCCAAGACAGGCTAGTGGTGAAGGCCCAGGCACCCGATGGTTCCCACGAGGTGGGGGATGTAGCTGTGAGCGAGGGGGGCGGGGTTCCATTATCAGCAGCACATCAGGATAGAGAAGGGCAACCCAGGAGCCCTTCTCCCCATGCATTAGGAGGCTTCCTGTCTTGCCAACCGTTGGCCTTCTCAAGCCTTCTCATCTTTTCTCACTTGCCTTCTGTCGACTCCTCTGAGAAAACCTGCTCTGAGAATCTGTGCAGGTGGTGGAGGCCTGGCCCTGGCTCAGGTCTCCTCACTAAGCTGGAACCTGACACCTTCAAGCCCTCCTTCACAGGCTAGGGTGGTATGTCTGTTGCGGCTCTAGGCCATTGCCTGCCTCACACCCTCTGGTGGCCTCAATATCCTCAAGATAAAGCCCAGCTCTGCATCCTACCAGGCCAGGTCCTCCCACCTCCCACCTCATCTCCTGCCTCTGATCCAGCCGTGCTGCAGTGCTGCGCCCTTACTGGCCTCCCGCCTGGCACTTGCTGCCCCCTCTGCCTGCAATGCCCCTTCATGCTTCTCTGCCTTTGGCCCCTTCTCCTGGCTCCCCAGCATCACTCCTCTAAGGCCTAGCCCAGGCACCCCATCGGGTACCTCCCTTTGTCACACTTTACCACACCATTGTCACTGTAGATGTCTATCACCCTCTCTAATGGTGATTTCTTTGAGGGTAGGGCTAGGGTCCATCCTGTTCACAGTTAAATGCCTAGCACCTAGCACTGTCCCTGTCACCTGGTCAGCTTCCATGAATACCTGTCATGTGAGCAAATGAGTAAGAATTCTTTTTAGTGATCACCTACTTTGTGCTAGTCATTGTGTTAAAGTATCTCATTTAATCTTCACCAGAACCCTGTGAGGTAGGAGCTGTCATTACTATTTTATACATAGGGAAACTGAAGTTCAGAAAAGGGAAGTGAATGTCCCGAGTCACACAATGAATTTGCGGTAGGTCCCCTGGCCCTAGAATTTCAACTTGCTGGGAAGGAAGGCCCTGCTGAGTTCCCAGAGTGATGGCTGAGACATGGCATTGGACTCACACTGCAGCTCCAGTTACACAGGGTTGGGCTGGCCCAGCAGCTTTGTCTTGCTTGCTCTCTGGACTGTTGCATAGGCCTGGATTGTCCTGCCTCCCTCACCAACCGGGAACTGTGCTCCTCAGGTTTCCCAGGCAGGGCCAGGCCTCTGATGCCAAATGCAGCCTGAAAGCTCTGGCTTTTAGCATGCCAGGATGCAGGCACCCAGGGGAGGCAGTTCAAGAGGCAAGAAACCTGGTCTAGGCCTGGGCAAGCCTCTGCTCCACAAGCAGGACCAGCCACATAATTTGTGGGATCAAGGGTAGAATGAAAATGTGGGCCCCTCATTCAAAGACTAATAAGAATTTCAAAATAGCAGAGTATTAAATAATATTTGGGATTCTTTTTGAAGCCTGTGGTTCTGGTTCTGTACTCTCCTTGGTTTTCTTATCTGTTAGATAAGAGAATGATGGCCTGCTGGCCAGGCAGTGGTAAGGATGAGGTTGGAGATGTAGGCAGGAAGTCCTGTGGACAGCATGAGAGTGGGTAGGGAGAGGTCCCCATGGATGTCACTTGTTATTTAGGCCTTGACACAGTAGCAGACCAATTCTTGCCAAGAGTTTCCTCAAACATCTCCTTTCCACAGACACAAAACTAAGGCTCAGAGAAGCAAAATGACTTTCTCAGAGATTTTATGGAGCAACCAAGATCAGAGCCCTGGCCCTTCTCTTTGCAAAACTGGTGTTTTTTGTAACACTGGGGTGGGAGGGGAAGGAAGGGAGAAAGGAAGGGAGGGAGAGAGAAAGGCAGGAGGGAGGTCTGCATGGGGAGAGGGGCGGTGAATTGGGGGGAGGAGGGGTTGCTGTTCTGGACAAAGAGGGCCACTGTGCAGACACAAAGACATGATCACAGAGGCCTGTGTGGGGGCTGGGCCAGAAGGGTAGATAGAAAAGCCCCATGGTGACTAAGTAGGTGCCAAGAGCTGCCTTCCAGCCCCTCCCTGGTCATGATGAGGGTGAAGAGGTGGCAAGCAGGAGCCAGTAAAGGGTCAAAGAGGAGAAACAGACTCAGGGCTGGGCTTCTCACTCCAGCCCCAGGCCTCCAGAGCCAATGCTGTCCATACTGCCTCTTTCCAGCTCCTCCTAGGAGCCTGCCAGCTTAAGGAATCTCCCCTAATGCCCACGACCACTTTGCCTTCCTCAATGAGAGTGGGTCTCAGACAGCTGAACATGTGACAGTCCCAACTTCACAATCCTGCTCAGAAATTTCTGGCTGCTCTTCTGGCTACTCTCCATCAGGGGAGGAGGAAGCATAAGCCCCTCAGTATGCCATTCAAGGCCCTTTGTGATCCGCCCCAATGATCTTTTCACACTCCTCTGTCCCGACTTCCACACCCCAGTCGTAAAGAATGTCTCACTGTTCTCTAAACCACTCAGTCTTTTCACACACACACCTCTGCATTTGCTCAGGTTTTTCCTTTTTTTTTTTTTTCTCTCTTTTTTTCTTTTATTGAGTTTTCTTTCCCCTGCCTGGTGCTGGCTGAAATCTTTCTCCTTCATAAACCAGCTCAAAGGCCGCCTTTACCAGGTAGCTTTCCTCCATCCTTACAGTTGAATTTAACCTCTACTCTGCCACAAGTGTTGGATTTACCCATTCTTTTGCAGGGTGTTTATCCCACTCTGGTTTGAGCTGTAGTTTGAACCCACAAAACCTGCCTGGAAGAGGAAGCATTTGAGCTGGGCCTTAAAAGGCCGGTGGACTTCACTAGTGGATGACAGCGCTAAGCAAGAAACAAGAACTCAGAGAATCAGGGCTACCAGCCCTCTCTCCAACGTTTCATCTGAATCAACCTATTTAGTTCCCGAGTTCAGATAGCAAGGAGTCCATAGTTTGGAACAGCAGGAGTTGAGTGTGTCTGTGTGGAGGGGATGGGGGTAGGCAGGTAGAGGGTGGGGTATCCTGTTAAGAGATAGATAAACCAAAACGGCCAAGTAATGATGGGTTTTATATGCCGTAGTACAGATTTCTTTTTGTTTGCTCATTTGAAACACACTTGAATTTATTTCTCAGCTCTATAGTTTACTAAGTAATTCATTCCTGCTTTACCTTTATCGTTTTCTTCCTCTTAATTATCTTGGAGTAGCTCTTCTATTCTTTTTCTCCAAACTTATTAAAGTGAATGCCTGTTTTGTTCATTGTCATTCTTTTTCAATAACATAAGCATTTAAAATTATGATTTTCCTCTGAATTCCATCTTGGCTGCATTACACAAATTTTGACAGGTAAAGTTTTTTGGTCATTATTTTGTAAATAGCTGATAATTGAATTTTTAACTTCTCTTTTACCCAATCAAAAGTCCTTTTTAGGGGAATATTTTGGTTTGAGGGTATTTCTTTTAATTGTTTAAACTTGCGTTATAAATTTCTAGTTTTATTGCAGGTATGTAAGGGATATGGGTTCAATTAACGTAAGTAGTTTGTGTATATTTTGTTTTTTAGATTATGTGTGTTCTATAGATTTTTAAATAGATATGTGTCATCTTTTTAGGAGCTATCTTTTGACATTTTATCAGTCTCATTGTTATATATATGTTATATATTTATATTATATATATACACACATATATATACAATATATTTTAAATAATGTATAGCCATATTTAAATAATGTATATCCATATAGAACCTATCCAGCTGATAATTATGGATCTCTTACTATGTTGTTGTTTATATTAAACCCTACTTTTTATATTTCATTGATTCTGATGCTCTATTATTTACTACATAAAAGTTGTCCCCACTATGATTATGGTTATATATTTTTTAATAAATAAAAGTATCCCCCTTTGTCCCATTGAATGCTCTTAGCCACAATTATGATTATTTTTATATTACTATTACGACATCCTACTTTTTACTTACCTAACACATAGCTTTGTCTATGTTTTTAATGTAAATTTTCTTTGTCATTTAACTTTTTATTTAAAAATTTAAATGAGTAATATATTTATGTTTCAAAAATTAAAAATATAGGAAAAAAGGACATATGGAGAAAAGTTTCTCTTTATCCTGCAGCATACAACTACCCAGTTCCCACACCTCCCTTTACTCCTAAGCAGGAAGGTGATTTCATTAGTTTCTTGTTATCCTTGAGTTTCTTTGTGCAAATATAAATATTTCTACTTATTTTTTAAAAACACAAAACATAGCATATAATACACATGACCTTGCATTTTATCACTTAATTGTATCATGGGGATCTTTCCAAATTAGTACATTAGAAGTTTCCTCATTCTTTTTAGGGGCTGGATAGCATCCTATTGTAAAGACGTACCACATGTCTATTGGTGGACATTTGGGTAGTTTCCAATTTTGCTAGTACAAACAATGCTACAATGAGTAACTATGTACATACTTTTTGTTTATGGAAGAAATTTCACAGAAATATTATTACCAGATCAAAAGGACTATGCATTTATAAATTGGATAACTACTGCTAAATTTCCCACTATTGGGATTTTACCAATTTGCCCTCCCATCAGCACTGTATGAGACAACCTGTTTCCCCATAGTCTCACCGACCTGGTGATATTAAACTTTTGAATTTTGCCAATCTGATAGGTGAAAAATCGTGTCTCTGTGTGGTTTGAATTTGTATTTCTCTTGTTTTGAGTACATCTTTTCATAACAAAAGAGCCATTTAAGATCCAAAGTATTTCTTTTTCTATTATATCCTTTATCCATTTTTCAATTAGGTTGCTGTACTTATTGATTCATATTAGCTTTTTATATTTTAGGAAGATTGTCTATCCTCCTGTTTTTACCTGAATTAAAAATAATTTTTCCCAATTAATCATTTGCATTTTGACTTTCTTTAGATTTTTCTTTCTTTTTTTTAATGTAGAAGTTTTTATTTTTCAGTGGTTGAATTTATCCATCTTTTCTCTTATGGCTTCTGGATGAGCCATAGTTGAAAAGCCCTTTCCTACTTCAAGATCTCTTCCCTATGTTTTCTTTTAATATTATTATATCTCATTTTTTACATGTAAATCTTGAATATATCTGTACATTCTGTTATTTAAATATTTCTTATAAGCAGCATATAGTCTAGTTGAATTTTGTTTTTCAAAGGGAAAATGTGAGAATCGCTGCCTTCAATAGAGAGGAATAGAGTGAAAAGATTAAATGCAATCGCTATAGTCAAGCTGCTTAATTACCAAAATCAAGCAGGTTGAGGTATGATTCTAGTCTTGTTTTAACTAGCCTGAGCACTTAAACTTATGAACTTTCCAGTCTTGTGTCAGTGCCTGAATATACATCAAACCTCCAAATAACCCTCTGATTACCCCCTGAAGGGGTAAGGAAAGAATGTTGATTTGACATATCTGTATCACCTGACATTCATTATCCAGGCCACGGGTAATCTAGAGAATTACCATCTCAGATGAATCCAGTGGCCAAGAATGCAGGTCTGATTCTCTCAAGAATGTACTTTTTACTAAAATAACCCTCAGCTTTTCTTTCTTCTTCAGAACGCTTCTGGGTATTGCCTAGTTGTGTTTCCGGTTTGAAAACCCCATGATCGTTGTGTAAATCTTTGTCATTTATTTCTAGCCAAAGCCTTCAGACTTTTTTTGAGTTTAACAATAACATAGCTTAATTTATTTATATCTCATTTATGTCTCATTTTAATTCTTTATTTTCATGCTTCTTTATTGTTGTGTTTTTTTGTTCTTTGCTACATATTCTAGATTTTTCTCATTTTTATCTTCTGTAATGATTGAGAAAGTAGAGCTCCATCTTGTAGTTCTATAAGTCTTTAGATTAGGTCAAACATATATGTTTAAATTGATAAGTATTCAATTACCAAAGTCAATAAAAGATGTCACTTATTGAATATGTGTTAGACATTGAGCTAGCTGCTTTCCATGAGTCTCTATTTTTGCCAGCCATTTTACAGATGAGGAAATAAAACTCATAGTGCTAAGTAGCTTGCCCAAGGTCACGCATTTATTTCTGATGATCTCTGGATGATGAGAAATTACCAGGCTTCAGCTAGTCAGGGCCACCCCCGGAGTTGGAATGTAGGAAATCTCAGTTAAACAACATTGCTGAAAGTAGGGCAGGGGTGATTTCTTCAAAGCAAAATCCCCACAAGGGTTTAAAATTCCCACAGCGAATTTCACAAGGGCCTCACAACCCTGGGATATCAAACTCTTGGGTTTCTGTCAATCTGATAGGTGAAAAATCATGTCTCACTGTAGTTTTGGTTTACATTTCCCTTATGAGTAAGATAAAGCATCTTTTCCCAAGTTTGAGAGCCATTTGCATTTGTTTTTCTACGAACTGCCTATTCATATCTTTTGCCTACTTGGGAGGCACCAAGCAAATAACCACCATATCATTGTATCCCGGGGTGCATGTCTGTTTTGAGAATACCAAACTGAGGACTTTTAGGGTTTTCTTCTGTTTCTTACAGAATATCATTTCAGAGATAATCAGCTCTTCTTATGCGTCTTCAGAACAATTTTCTTCCTTGTGTGTCGTATCTTTTCACAGGTACCTGCTGATTGTTTTTATTTACTCTCTCTTGACCAGACAAAAATAACACCCAGCCAGGCACCATCTTTTGGCCCTCTCAACTTTATTACGCACTGTCTAATAATGGTGGAAGTTTCAATTCCAGTTAGAAAGATGATGTAGGCACAGAAAAAGAAAACTGATGGGACAGATTAGGAAATTATCATCATCATGAGTAACAGCTGGCACTTAAACAAGCACTATATATAGATACATAATATACTACATAACATACGTAGTATATATAGTATAGTATATATCTATATAAATTTATTCATATATGTATGTGTGTATGTGTATATACATTAAATATATATACACTAAATTTACAGACACAGGTAAATTTCATTCTCATAACAACTCTCTACGACTAGTACTATTACTATCTCCATTTTACAGATGACAAAAGGTGAGGCACAGAGAGGTTAGATTACTTGCCTAAGCTCACACAGGCAATAGACTATCTAGGCTTTCCGGCCCCAGAATCCATGTGCTCAATTACTCTGATTGTTTTGAAAGATAATCCTGTGTTGCTGAGGTAACCAAAGGTCCGTCTAGTCAGTGCTGCCCCTAGGTTCTTGAGAGAAGAGTAGGCAGTGGGG
This sequence comes from Eonycteris spelaea, assembly GCA_003508835.1. Taxonomy (NCBI): domain Eukaryota; kingdom Metazoa; phylum Chordata; class Mammalia; order Chiroptera; family Pteropodidae; genus Eonycteris; species Eonycteris spelaea. Next base: position 3,025,778 of record PUFA01000151.1, read on the forward strand.
ATTAGTCCGATTTATTCATTTGGAACTATTGGTTCTTCATTCATTAATTCATTTAATCCTGCAATTCATTTATTCAAGAAGTATTTACTGAGTGCTTAATATATGCCAAGTCCTGTGCTAGGTACCAGAGACACTAGGATAAATTAGATATGGTCTTTGTCTTTAAGGAACTTGCAGTAAAGGAGAGGAGGCACATGGCTAGTTAATAACAGTATGACACATGCTGTTCTGTTTCAGAGGGAGGAGCAGGTGGCATGTCATCCAAGAATGTGTTTCTTAATCTGTCCCATCTTGCACTTTGCCTTCTGACCTTCTCTTATCTTTAGTTCATATAGTATCACTGTAAGTTTTTGAATTTTGGCATATCCTCCTGACATCATTTCACAGTGGGCCAATCAGTCGTACCTGTTATCATTTGTTTTTCCATCCCAGAAATGAGGCCTTGTTCCTTTGAGTGATGAGGAGTTTGGGAGGGTTCTGAGTAGGGTGGATGGGCACTTTAGAATCAATACTCTAGCTATAGTGTGAAAAATAAGTTGAATGGGGGAGATGAGGCAGGCAGCTCAGTCAGGAGGCTGTTCAATAGTTTGGGTGAAGGATGAAATCTGAGCAAAGACCTGGCTGGGAGAGGGGAGGAGGGTGTGGCTCCAAGGAGTATTAAGAAAATAGAATTAAAGGGACTTACTAATTCATTTAACAATGTTTAATGAGCATCTGCTAAGTAGCAGGCGCTGTGCCAGGTACCAGGAACACAGTAGGAACTAAGATATACACAGTCCCTGCCTTTACTGAGTCTACAAGGGGAAGATAGACAATTGGAGCTTTTATAATAAAAGATGATAAATTATATGACAGGGGAAGTATAGGCACTGCAAGAAAACAGAAGTGGGGATGTGAGTGGGTGTGAGAGAGGAGTCTAGGCTGATGCCCAGATTTCTGCCTTGGCTGTAAAAGGAGATAGTGGTGCCATTATCTGAGTCAGGGAACTCATGAAGGTATAAAGTGACAGGTGTCTCTCTGAGTGCCCCAAACTCAGGACAGACAGGGGCAGGGTAGGTGGTAAGCAAGTGACAGTTGAATAAACAAACAAACAGACAAATAAACAAATAAAAGTGGGCTTGTGGATACTCTCCAGCCCCCAGCCTGACCCTGAAAGAGGAAGATGAGAAGTGGTCCAGAAAGAAACTTGAAGTTTCAGGAAGCCCAACGGTTACTCAGTGCCCACAAACCGCTAGCGTCTTCTCAGTTACCCAACAGACTACATGAGGCAGCCATGACTCTCTCTCAGTGTCCGGCAACCAGAATTGGGCTGCCATGACTCCATGCATTTGGAGCTTGGGCCCAGGCAGACTCAGTGTACCCCTGACTATTCTGAGGCCACTAGGTGGGCCCCACAGGCTGTGGGAGGCCTTCCTGGAACTGAAGAGAGAAAAGAACCAGCTCTGCAAAGTCCCTGGGTACATATCCTCAGGGTTAGGGGCCCTTCCTCTGGCTCCTGCATCCCTTAATGTGTCCTTCTGCCTTAACGTTGAGTTCCCGGCTCTGGGTCTGACTGCCTTCATGCAAAGGCAGGTACTGGGTGATCACCCTCTGTATCCCCAGTGCCCAGCCCAGGCAACACTTCCCCCAGCACATCAAAAAATGTCTCTAGAGTTAGTTCAGAGAGAGCTGTGCCTTGAATCCCTGGGGCTAGTCTCTCCCACTGTCAAGAGAAGGCCAACCAAGAGCCATATAACACAAGTCTCACTCTTGGCATATAGCAAGGATGCCTATTGTTATGACCCTGAGTTCGTGGGCTGAGGCTCTGAAAGCATCTGACCAAGTGGGAGAAGGCACCGAGCCACTGCCCTGCCACTGCTCCCTGTAAATATCTGAGAGTCTTGGAATTGTAGAATCTTAGAACCTGAAGGATAGAAAGGGCTTCTGTGCTCATTTCATCTAACTGATCTTTTGAGAAGTCCCAACCGACCTGTCCAGATCTGACCAGTCTGATCAGAATGCCTTTGGCAACAGGAACTCACCCCAGCCTGGGACTTAGACTTGCCTTATATGACTTCCTTGAGAATCTCTTCTCTATCTCCAAGGCTATAGAGATACCACCTGCCTCCAGAGCCCAGAACAACACATCAAAGGCAGGGCTGGGGCATGCTGGTCTCTGCAACTGTCATCTTTAGCACTCTGCCTTCCCTGAAAGATGAGGAAGTAATCAGGAAGTCCTTTCTCTTAAGGCCACAGTTAACATGTCATCACACACAATAACCAAACCATCAGTTGAGGCCACATCAAAGTCCAAAAGGGTGAGAAACAGGTAATATAACCAAGCAGAAAACTGAAGTGTGGTAGACTATTTTGAGGTGGTGTCATAGTGGTTAAGAGCACCTCTGTTATGTACCACCTAGGTGACCTGGTGCTTAATCTTTCTGAGCCTCCGTTTTCTTGTAGGTAAAATGGGACAGTGACACCAAGCTGGTGGGTTAAACAAATGTGTATAAGGGTCAACCCAGGGCAGCCATAGAGAGGTGCTCAGTGAATCCAGGGTCTCATGCGCAATGCCTGGAGGCCGTGTGAGCTGCACACACTGCCCCCGACTCCTCAGGACCCTCTCTCTGCCAGTCCATGTCTCATGCCAATGTGGGTCCACCCAGGCTGATGCCCAACTGCCACAACACGGGGAGGAGAGGCCTGCCCCACCCTGAAAACTGCCCAACACCATTGGCTGCTCCCAATTAGTGATCTCCTCACCCCGTGGGTTTTTTCTACCTGAGCGTGAACTAGGACTCTCTTTTCTACTCTAGAGTCACTTATTTGTATGGCTCTTCAAGCAAAATGTCATGTGTTTGCTAAAGTTTCCGAAGTGCTTACTGTGAACAGGGCCCTATGTGGGGAGGTCCAGGGGACCAGAAGAACCACTGAGAGTGGGCACCGGCAGTCGGTGTGTCACACGGCCAGCCTAGGGCTAGGCAAGAAATAGCCAGGCAAAAACTGCAGGCTCTGCTCCCGTGGCACCTCACCCCTATCTCATCCCAGGTAAATTTGTTCACAACAAAGTTGTTTTCCTGACTCTTCATCACAAAACATTTGAAACATACAGAAAAATATAAAACAAAATAAAAAATTCCTGATTCACAGAGAAAACTGATGTTAAAATTTTGGTGTGTTTTATACTAGAGTTTTCTACACATTTTAACCTAGCCATAATGTATATATAATTGCATATTCTGTTTTTTTTTTTATTCACTATAATGGTGCAAGCATTTTTCAGAAGTTTTACAGCCTAGCAAGTTAAATCCTACCTTGTTGATTTCAGTCCATTATTCTAACAAAAATCCTTAACCTGTATCGGGATTTAGCTGCCCTTCCCAGGATAGAATGGCCCTAGGTTCCAATGTGGAGAAAGAAGGGGAGGGAGAAGGAAGAGAGGAATAGGAGAGGAGGTGAAGAAGAAGGGGAAGGAAGAGAAGAAAAAAGCAACACCATTAACTGATTTTCTCTGCCCCTTTCCTCCTCAGATTAAATCTGTTTCTCAATGTTGAAAACCTCGGGGAAGTCATCTGACTCCCAGAGTCACCTGGGTTCCCTTCTGAATCTTTCTCCTGCTCATTCCACACACCCAACCCTACAAGGAAGGGAAATCACACCTTGTTAGGAAAAAAGCCTCTTCCCCAGAAACCATGCTGCCAACCCTGAGCAACAAAGACCCTGCTTCAGCCATCCTGCCTACACTTGATTCCTCTGCTCATTTGTCGCATGACCTGGTTTCCAGGTATCTGTAGTCTGGTCACTTTCTCTTGACCCAGAGTATATCCCAGCATGTCAGAGAAGCATCTGAACTCCAAGTGGGTCTGGCAGCATGTGAAACAGAGGAGAGCAATCAGCCTTCTCTGTTCTGGATGCCATACCTCTGTTAATACAACCTATAGTTGTGTTTGCTTATTTCATAGCCATTGCCTTGGCTCATGTAGAGCTTGTGGTCAGCTCAACTCTGAGCTCTTTTTTTTTGCGTAATTGTTGGCAAACCAGTTTTTCCACATGCCGTACTTGGACAATCATTTGAAGAAACTTAACACAAATCTTGATACTTTGCTCTCTTTATATATTTGCATTATGACTTTTAGCTTTTCCTCTTGGCTTTTTGTCACGGGTAAATTTGATACATGTATGTCATGTCTTTATCTAATCTACTGATACAATGCTAATCTGAACTGGGTCCAAGACAGAATCTCCTTAACTAGAACCCCTTTGATCGCCTTCCTAAACACCTGTGAAGAAATACCACCTTTTTAAAACATCCAATCAGGCATAGATATACACAAAAAAAGAACTGAAAAACAGGTATTAAAACAAATACTTATATACGAATATTCATAGCAGCACTATTCACAATAGCCCAAAAGTAGAAACTACTTAAATGTCCATTAATGGATGAATTGTTAAACAAAGTAGGTATATATGCACAATGGAACATTACTCAGCCATAAACAGGAATGAAGTTCTGACACATGCTACAACGCAGATGAACCTTGAAAACATTATTCTGTGTGACGGAAGCCAGACACAAAAGGTCACATATTATATGATTCCATTTATGTGAACTATCCAGTATAGGTACAGGGGCTGAGAGGAGAGGGCAATACAAAATGACTGCTTAATGGGTATGGATTTTCTTTTGGGGTGATGAAAATATTTTGAAACTGGATAGAAAGGGTGGTTGCACAACACTGTGAGCATATAAATGTCACTGAATTGTACACATTAAGATGGTTAATTTTATGTTAAGTGAATTTTACCTCAATTAAAACAATACATCTATGGCCATGCTACCCTGAGCAAGCCTAATCCCATCTGATCGGAAGCTAAGCAGGGTCAAGGCTGGTTAGTACTTGGATGGGAGACCGCCTAGGAAGATTAGGCATTGTAGGCATAAAAAAATTAAAAAATAAGGGATTGTAAACTGACAAGTTCCTTAGTTCCTTGCAATCTGTAAGGTCAACGAAGGGTTGCCTTGCCAAAAAAAAAAAATGCATCTGCAAAGAAAAAAAAAATTCAGTACAGTCATCAGGCAGCCTTGTGCAGGCATTGGGGACACTGAGATGAATGAGAACTGCTACCTGCTAGAGCTGGTAGAGCACCAAACCTTCGACGCTGAGAGGGGGCTACCCTCTGAGATTCACCTTCCACACTGAAGTTTCTCTCACTGATTAGTACTATCACCACCACGCAGACTTCTGGGAGTGCAGTCCCCTCCCATCTTAGTGACCTGGATTGGTGCCACACAGAATGCATCCTCTTAGTAACTTTGCAGTGGAGAAACCCGACAACCATAACCTTGGCCATGTGATCAGGGTTAACATGCACAGTGGTAAGTCATGGTGATAGTATGTACCCTTGATCTTATGTGACGAGAATGGCACTTTATCTCTGCGGTCCTACTCTTAGGAACTCATGAATCCCATCTAATCGTAGAAAAACATCAGAAAAACTTAAATTGAGAGATAGTCTACAAAATGTCTGACCAATACTCCTCAAAACTCTCAAATCATCAAAAACAAGGAAAGTCTGAGAAACCATCCCAGAGCAAAAAGAGGGTAATGAGGCAGGATTAATGTGATGTGGTATCCTTGGACAAGAAAGGGCATTAGGTTAAAGCTAAGGAAATCCAAATAAAGTATAGACTTTAGTTAGTTAATAATAATGTGTCAATATTGGTTCATTAATTGTGACAAACATACAATGCTACAATAGAGGAAAATGTGTTGGGGTGTGCAAGGATCCTCTGTACTACCTTTGCAACTTTTCTGTAAATATAGAACTATTCTTATAAAAAGTTTATTTTTAAAGTTTACTTAAAAATATTATCTACAAAATACATCCTTTAAAAATCCTTATAAGGGCTATAACAAGGCCGTTCAGATAGAGATAACAATAGGGAAATGAACAGAGTGGAGTGCAATCTGCTCTGTTCATGTGACACTTGTGTATCGTGTGACACTTGTTCTCGGGGTGCTAATTGATCCCAGGGGGAAAAAATGAGGCCTCGCCTGATTGCGACGGCTGCTTTCCAAGTTCCTGACCTGCCTCTTCCTGATTTGGGAGCATCCCTGTAAACACCTTAATGTGTATTTTAGAGGATCATTGGAGGATGAGATGAGACAATTCATATAACGTGCTTAGCAGAGTATCTGATATAAGGTCTCAGGCTCCTGTCAAGATTCTTGTATAAAGCCTATGAGAAGTCCACAGGCTCCCAGGAAGTGGCACCTGCCACCAAGGCCACAAGTCCATTAGGATACAGAAGACTGAGTAAGGAAAGAGGGCTGGCTGGATCCTCGAGGTAATGGAAGCAAACAAAAGAGATTTATCCATGGCCAAATTTGATTCTGAGGGTTACTGGTGAGGAGACTGTTGCACAGTGGCTCTCAGAGTCTTGTGCATGTCTGCACCCACTAGTACCTAATATTCACTAGGGCCGTCATCATATAAATCATCACTAAAACTGACCATGTCTTCCCCTGTGAGGACTTGCCCTGTATTAGGGACACACCTGGAGAGGAACAGGGAGGTCTAGGAAGTCCAAGACCTGGGTTAATGTGGCCTGAGCATCTGGAATATCTGTGGTGCACCAGACATTATCCCTTTAGTTGAAAGACCATGAGGAGGCCTGATTGGTACAGCTAAGGGCAGCCAGGGTGGCAGAACAGTTGGAAGTCTCAGGGTATATCCATCTCAATTGTACCCTGATGCCCAGCACTGTGCCTGGCACACAGTTAGGTGCTTAATTTTTTTGGTCGGGATACCAAATTACTTTATCTGAAGGATAATGAAAGAATATAAGTAGATGATTTAGTACAACTTACAGAAAAAGTAAAGATAACCCCAACTTGCATGCACTGTCTTGGCGACCAGGGGAGTCACCCCAGTGACTATGAGAAGCCAGCATAATACTTCGCTCTCATCACTGTCTCCCAGGGTGTGCTTGTCAAAGAGAGAATCTGCCGTACCAGATTCAGGGGCTCCCATCTTGCGCAAGTTGGTTATGTGGTCACCCAGCCCTTTGATAGATTTCACCTGCTCACTCAGGTAATGCGTCTCAATGAAGTCACGCAAATGAGTGTCATTTCTGTCAGTGGCCAGTTAGTGCAATTCCAGTAGTGACTGATTCACATTTTTTTCCAAAGTGTAACATACTCTCCATTGCATTCAACCCATTCTCCCAGTTGTCATAGTGAGGTTTCTTAATATCCTAAAGGAAGTCAGCCACCTCATTGATTTTGGGGCTTCATCAGTTGCTCAACATGTTCCCTCTCCTCGTGAGATTAATGAGGGACGTATTTGGCAAAGTTCTTCAAAGCCACATCATCGTGTGGTCAAGGTAGTGAGACATAGACAGGTAGTGGTAGGTGGTGTAGAGCTCCAGGTTGATCTGGTAGTTGGTGGCAGCCTCTGAGTCCTGGTGATAGTTCCGGCGTACGTGTGAGGAACACGCAGTCGTCACGGCAGCGGCTGAGGAGAGGCAACAGCGGCGGGGACCTGGGGGAGTCCGAGGGTGCTGTGAGGAAGTGGCAGAGGGCTGGCTCTGAGTGGCTGTGGGGGTGGGGGGTCCAGTGCTAGGTTCCATCCAAGCACTGTAGAAGCAGGAAATTGTGGCGACTATCCGCAAAGACTGTCAGTAGGTGCTTCTTGAGAGAATGTGAAGTCCCTGTAGTCAACAGAGATTCCCAGTCTGTGGCTTGGAAAAAGAATAAACTTTATTTAGGTGACACAGTTTGCAATTGGGGAAATGCAGCCTCTGATAGAAACCAAGGGGAGGCCGCCTTGTATAGAGAAAGTGCCTGCCCTGGTTCCTGATTGGTCTGTTTTATGCAGAGGAAGAAACCAAATTTGCACAGCTGAACGGTCCAAATCCCGCAGTCCTGATCTGTCAGAGTCATGTGTTCTGATCGGTCATTATGGAACAGCTCTGACCGGTCAGTGTAGATGCAAATGAGGATATAGCTGCACAGTTTCTATTGGACCAGCAGGTCTCCGTTTGTTGGTCAAAATATGATACCGGGAACTCTCTTATGAGGTTGACTCAGCAGAAGTCCAATGCAAGAGGTCGAAAGTTCAGTCTACAGCTTTCACCTGAAATGCAGAATGCATGAAAGGCCTCTGTCAGCAGTTGCTGCTAGATTCTGGCTATGTATTTAGGCCCAGTCAACCACAAGGAGTCTTTGTTGGCAGAAAAATTCCTTTTGGGGGTTTACACTGTCCTCAAGGCCTTCACAGTCTAGCAGCGGAGACATGGCACACTACACACCCAGGAAGAAGCTTGCCCAGCAGTAGGGCAGATTGTGGTCACCGAATACCTTGAGGGAGTGAAGTACTTCCAGGGTGGTGTGAGGGAGGATGGTGTGAGCCTGGGTTGTAGAGCAGGAACACTGCTGCATGCACAGGGCCTAGTTACTCCGAGTGCTGACTCAGAGCAGGGTAGGGCTGTGGGCTGAAGGCAGGGCGGGGCACCTGGGGAAAGTGCCAACGAACTCCCTGAGAAGTCACCCTCATTCCTGCCTTCCTGCTTCTTCCCTCCATCCATAGCGTACTGTCTCTGGGCAAAGGCCATTGCAGAAGCTCATGGACAAGCAACAGCTCTGATGGCATCTGCAGCATAAGTAGCAAAGATCAAAATTGCATAAAGCTGGAGTGCCTTTTGAACGCCAAAAAATTAAGCAACATCTCAGAGATTACACATAAACATAAGGGCAGCTAAGTGTAACAGGAGCTGGAACCTCAACATTGGGCAACACTGGGTTAAAATCTTGGCTTAGCCTAAACTCCTACCACCTAAATTCCCTGGGAAAATCACCTAAACTCTCTGAGCCTCAGTTTCCTCTTTTTAAATCTGGCCCTGGAGATGATGTCTGCAGGGTCTCTGGCCCATTCAGTAGAGGCTCAGTGTTGGGTAGGTCAATATTGCCTTTCACTGTCTCTGCACCAACCCAGACCATGGCTGTGAAGGGACCTAGGTAAACATGTTAAATGCTACAAGGGCCTCCATGTGGGGCAGAAAGCCACTCATCTTTCCTAATATTGCTGAGCGACTATGATCACCTACTAAAATTGCCCCAGCAACATCTGATGCCCAAGGAAGAGAACAGTACAGTGTAACTGATTCTCTCAGTCAGCCTAGAGCAGCCGCATCCACCACCTCAGCACTCTATCAATCCTTCTCCTGTGTTGGGGTCTTGGCCCAGTCCTAGAGGGCATGAGAGAAGAGGAAGACCCAGCCCTTGCCCCTGGAAATGTAGACGCTCACAGGACAGACCACTCTGAGCAGCGGCACACCACGATATGAAGCCTCCCCAAGTCATGGATCCACAGCACCCGACAAGGTGTGCAGTTCTGGCTCTTTGCCTGGTGACCTCTCAGCCTGGTCCGCAATGCTCCTCCTCCACGCAGGCCAAACCCCTCTCCCTGCGCCACATGTCAGGCATTCACCTGTCCTCTTCCCTCCATCTAGAAGGTCCTTTTTTCGACTCTGATGGAGAAGGTCTCCTGGGAAGCTCTCCCTCCTCTGTTCTCCCCCAACATTTTCATTTCTTCCATTAATATTGATTGAAATCTGCTCTGTAGTAGAACCCGAATAAAATACAACATGGGCCCCACCCGTATGGAGCCTTCAGTCACATAGACTCTTCCTTCAGTCCCAGTGAAAGGGCAGTTAATTCCCCATGTTGTGATTGTTCATCTGTCTGCCCACTAGCCTGTAAGCTTCGTGGAAGTGGAGACTGTGTCTGTTCTGATCACTGCTGTATGTCTGGTGCCTGCTACAGATCCTGCTGCACAGAGAGTGCTCAGTAGATCGAACGGCTCTGTGCCAATGTCAGACAATGAGTCTGACAGAACTCTGGGAACTCAGAGGAGCAGTCCTGATGCTAAAGAATAACTAACGGAGGGTTCCTGAAGTAGGTAGAGATTGTATAGGAGGGAAGGGGACAGGAATAGAGCAAGACTGTAGAAATAGGAATGAGTCTCGGCTGTCCAGGAAACAGTGGGGAGACCTGTCTGCCTTATTGAAAGGATCGGTGGTGAGGTTAGCTGGGTAGGGGCAGGAGTTCAGGCATTGTCTCTTGGGATTCAGGGGTCTCTCTGCCTCTCTATATAACTCTTGGTGTCCCCCAGCTGCTGACTCTCTCTCCCTCGTCCACCTACATCCCAACAAGGCATTGAGAAGTCCACAAATAAAGAATCCAAAGAGCAGCAAGGTAGATGGCCAGAACTCTGGTCATCTGAGAGTCTAGGACCTTCCTTTGTTGAAGTCTCAGCTCCAATCACCTTCCCCACCTGGAGTTGCCAGAAAAAATACAAGATGCCAGTTAAATTTAAATTTCAGATAAATGATGAATAATTCATTAGCATAAATAATATTTGGGACATGCCTATACTAAAAAATAATTCATTGCTTATCTCAAATTTACATTTTTCTTTGCTAAATCTGACAATCCTTTTTCCACCCCACCCCCCATTTCAGAATCTGCCACTCACCTCTGCCTTGAGCCTCTTGAGAACCATCAAAGAGGTCCTGGGCCTCCTGCAACATACTCAACAAAACAGGGATTTAGAGCTGGAAGGAACATTGAGGATTATTTAGCCCCATTACTCCCCCCATATGTGTACTAGGAGACTGAGGCCCAGAGGGAACAGGCACTAGCAAGCTCTTGGGCCCCCCAAAATTCGTTGGCTGCAATTTGGGCCTCCTGGAGAACAGAAGGACCCTGGTAAGGGTAGGGGTGCTCAGGAAAGGCCTGGGTCCTCCAGGTGAGGCAAGGCAGTGAGTCTCTAGGTTCCTCCTCAGACACATGCCCACCCCAGGCAGCCTCCTGGATCCTGACTCCTCCAGGTGAGTCGGTTCCACCTGCCAGGCTAAATCTAGAGCAATGCCTTGGCCCTGGCCCCTCAGCTCCTACTGAACTCCCTGCCAGGGGGAGCTGAGTTGGCAGAGGTACGGGGGTGGGGGAAGGGCTCATGGATGAGAGCAGGTGGGTGGGTCTGGACTACATGGGAGAAGCTGGACTTCCAGATGATTTATTGACTGGCCGTTCCCCTCAGCCCCTTCTAATAGCCAGGCCAGGTGAGGCCCTCAGAGATGACTCAGTTCAACTTCCAATGGAGACTGAGGTGGGGAATGGGGTCAGGGACTTAGCCAAAGTTACCCAGGCAGTCAGGCCTACAAGCAGGGCTTTTTCTATCAAATAGCCATTTCATCCATGCTCCCGACTGTTCTGTGTTTCTTCATCTCACTTTTCCCTCCTTGACATATGTATTAATTTGTTGATTTTCAGTCTCTAGTTCAGACATAAATCCTGGTCACTGTCTCAAAATCCTAGAACATAGCCTGGCACTGAGTAGGTGCTGAATAAGCATTCGTTAACGATAATTGCCTCTATTACATCTCACTTTGTGTGGAATACATTACATGATGCCACAGTCCTCGCATCCTCAGACATGCATTGAGCCTCTGCTAGCAGCACGGCTCTATGCTGAGCTGTAAGCCCCCTGGGTCAGGCTCTGTGGCTCCCTCCTCCAGCTGCAGCCCAGGCTGGTCCTAGGACTGAGAAAGGAACAGCACAGGGCTGGAATGGGCAGATAGTGGATTTAAGGGATGCTGCTTGGTGAGGGGTTGGGTTCTCACCTGTCTGCCCCAGCGCAGCCTTCTGGACCAGACAAGCCCACAATACTTGAGCATGGCCAGGAAGCTCAATCTCAAAATCACGCCAAGCTGACCACTTTCAGCCTGTGTGGCTCAAGGGACAGCCCTTAGCCAGCAGCTGATGACTTGTCTGCCTTGCTATGTTACCATGTCCCTACCCCCTGCTAGGCCTTGTTCTGCCATTCTGTGCAATGAAGGCCTTGGACTGACTGATGTCTAAGGTCTATCAGCCCAGCCTGCCTTTGGTTTGTTCTTACTCCATCCCTAGCCTGTGCGCCAGCCACTCCTACCCTACCCTGGGGTATCACTTATCCTTTGGCTCCAGACCATCCCCTCCATCCTGATCAGACCCTTCAGGGCCCCTATCCCCTGTCCTTCCCTGGAGCCTAAGTCCAGGTCCTGTTTGTCTTGGAGACCATGGGTGGGTGGAGACTGTCCTGAGGGGTACCTGGGACACTTTAAAGTCAGTCAGAGAATGTTACTCAGAGAATCTGCCCAGACTTGCCTGGCCTCAGCCCTCTGACTGGTCTAGGCATCTCCATCTCTAGCCATATCATCTCTCTAGTATGTCCAAAGCTGAACTCTACATCTTTCCCCAGACCTGCTCCTCTCTCAGCCTCAGCGAGGGTGCCTCCAGCCAGCTGGTCATCTCGGCCAGGAACCTGAGATCATGAAGCTTCCTCTCAGTCTCTCCCTGCCCTCATCCTATCCCTTACTCGGTCCTGGCTATCTTCCTGTGACATCTGGGGATTGTCCACTTCTTACTTTCGGCAGCCTCGCCTATGTTCATGCTTCATCTTCTCTCCCCTGAACCTTGAAAGCAGAGGTCTGGCTCTTTGACATTACTCTCTCTGCTTTCAATCTATGCTTCATACAGCAGCCAGAGAGAGACCTTATTAGCAGCAAATCCAGCCTTGTCACTCTCCTGCTCAAAATCCTTCCATGGCTTGCTCCTTCTCTCAGGACAAAGTCAGTTCTTTGGCCTAGCATTCAAGGCGCTTCTTGATCTAGACCCTGCCAGCCTCACCAGCTCATCTCCACTGCCGGTCCACTGACTTCGGAGCATTTTCCAGCTCCCAGCCTTGGCTCAAGGTATTACCTCCACCTGGAATGCCTCCCTCCTTCCCAATCCATAGATTCTTCCCCGTTCAGCCATCTGGAGAGTCCACAGTAGGAATCAACTTGTTACCCAGGGGAAATAGATAAAACAGCTTTTCTCAGAGTACATGTGTGTACTTTGAACGTTAGTCAATGTTTATCTATTTACTCATGGATACATAGTCTTGTTTCAAAAAGGATTTGAGATGGGCAGTTAAATATTTATTGAATGTCAGCCATGTACATCAAGGTCCCATGTGCACACATGTTCACCCACACTCCCACTTGCAGACACGACCCCAGGGAACCATGAGGGCCAGGGCATAGGGCTCTAGGGTGAGAGGATTCAGAGGAATTGGGAGGAAGGAATGGGGAGGTAGTGAGGTTGGGGAGGTCAGAAGGAGACAATAGTGAAAAGAGCATGACAAGAGGCAGGAACAGAGGAACAGAAGGAGCAAAGGCTGAGGGTAGAGGGAGGAGGGAGAACCACAGCTAACCTCTGTGACCCCTGCTTGCATTTCTCTTCCCACTTGCCCAGGTGAGATTCAAGATCTGTTTCCCTTTTCCCTTGCAACACCACTGGGTGAGGGACAGGGTGGGAATAGGGGCAGTGGGGGTGAAGACTGTGGGAGCCACTCAGGATCTAGGTTCCACACGGGAGGGAGGCTAGGTTCTCAGCTAGCTGGCAGCCCTGTGGACTCAGCTCACTTTGGAGTTCCCACTACTCTTACCTTCTTCCATTCATCTCCTCTGTTTCTCCCAACCAGTCTGTGAGTATGTCCATGTCCATTTCACCAGGGAGGAAACCAAGGACTAGAATGCTGGGGACAAAGCAAGAACTCCATCCCTTGTCCTGAGAGGCCGAAATGCTTTCTATGTCAACTATTACAGATGCTACCTATTCCTGAATCCTTGACAGCGGGCACAGCAAGGGGGCCCAGGAAGTTTATATTGGGCTGGCATCAGGGAGGGACCCTGAGAAGAGTCCCCTCTCTGCATTCTCCAGGCAGGATGGCACTAATGCCCAAGCTTGACCTCCATGGGTTATTTTAGATGCTAAGCCCCTCTGCATTTCTACCCAGCCCTGGAATCCAGCTGGGCACCAGGAGACTCAGGCTCCTGCCCCAGCATGGTCACCACTTGCTTGTGACTCTGGCCAAAGACCTTGGTCCCTTGGCCCTTTTCCAAGGTGCTGAGCTAGAGGATCTTCAAGGTCCTGAGCTCCCTGATCTCTGTGACTTCCAGGTTTCCATAGGATTTGGTTTGTCTGTCTGCAGAGGCTGAGAGCAAGACCAGTTCCCATTCCATCCGGCTGGTCAGCACTGAGAGGGGCTCTTTGGGCAGTGGGGATGGTGGCCAGGGGTTAAGGATTTCAGTTTCAACTGTTGCAGCCAAATCCGGAGCTGGCCTGGCCCACTCTCCAACTGATTCCGACTGACCCCAACACTGAGCAACTAGGAACTGACCCAAGTTGAGCTGAGGCAGCTGTCAAGGCAGCCCTAAAATTAGCCCCAGCGGGGATAGGGAGGGGACACTGGCCCAGGCTTCAAGCACCACGGCCCCAAGGGACTGAGCCTATACCTCACTCGAAGTGAGCAAGGTCAGCTAAAGTTCTGGCAGTGACCCTGCCATGATACTGATGAGTATGGACACATTTTAGGATGGGGATTGAAGGGCAGGCACCCTCTACCAGTTGCATGAGCCCTGATGTGGTTCCCAGCCTGCTCTAGGCTTGGGAAGGACCAGGAGTGACCTTGCTATTTACATTCTTTTAGAATAGGGTTGAGGGGGCAGCCTGTCCTCCCGAGGCTGAGTTGGATAACCTCACACCTGAGCACCACTTCCAAGCACAGAAGAGGAACCAGGAGGTATAGCAGCCTGCTATAAAAGTAGTTTGGAGATACAGCATCTCATTTAATTCTCATAACAACTCTGATGAGATGAGAAAAGTGAGGTTCACAGAAATTAAGTGACTTGCTCAAGTTCTTATGGCTGAGAAGTAGCAGCCCAGGGCCATGCCCCTCTCACTCAGGGATAGTGGTTCTGCCCACTTCCCTCCTCTCTGTATTGGTGCTCTGAGGATCTAACTAAATGCAGATTCTGATTCAGAAGGTCTGGGGTGAGGTGTAAACGAGATTCTTCAAAGTTCTGACAGGGTCCGAGATTGGTCTGCAAACCATACGTTGGTCATGAATCTTACTTCCCTGCCAGTCTGGATGGACCCTTAGATCAGGCTCCCTGTCCTCTGTTCCACAGGTATTACCCATCCCCACCCCAGGAGAGACTGGCTCAGCACCTTGGCACATGACATAGCAGGTGATTGTTTCATTGTGGGTGAATAGGTGTCCATCCATGGCAATCCTTGTGGCCCTGCATATATTGCATGTGGCTTGTTGCATGTGTAGAGAGTGTAAAAAGATTTATGTGTACAATAATAATGAAAGTAGCTAAAAAATTTTAAAATAGCTAACCTTAGCTGAGCACTCTGGACAGGCAAAGTACTAACAATGTTACATACAGTATGTCA
Source organism: Eonycteris spelaea (assembly GCA_003508835.1). Lineage (NCBI taxonomy): Eukaryota > Metazoa > Chordata > Mammalia > Chiroptera > Pteropodidae > Eonycteris > Eonycteris spelaea. The sequence continues at coordinate 3,041,089 of PUFA01000151.1, forward strand.
TTTAATTATCATAACTTCAATGAGATGAGACAATTGAGGTTCACAGAAGTTAAGTGACTTGCTCTAGTTCTCATGACTGATAAGTAGCAGTCAGGGCTGCTGGTCTGGGCTACACACGTGCACCCACCTTGGTGCATGTGAGCTTGGGAGCATGGGTGCAACTGGGTGGACATGGATGAGAGCACGAGTAAAGCAGCAATGAGGATGAGTAGGTGAGGGAGGAGTTGAGCACAACGACTCAGAGCGTGTGCAGAAAGCAGGTGGGGAGAAGTAAGGAGACATAGGCATGAGTTAGACCAGCCTGGACTTGAGTCCTCACATTGCTGGGCTGAGCTTCGACTTCCTCCTCTGTGAAATGAGTATATAATAGTTGCCTCCTTGGGCTGCTGCTGTGAGGAAGGAATGTGATAATAGCCCAGAGCTAGCCTGATACACAGTAGGTGCTCAGGATATGTGAGATGGTCCTTCCTTCCCCTTGTGACTGAACTGCTTGGCCATCTGGGGAGTGGCTTCTAGCCTGGCTCACTCATTAAGAAGAAGCATCTGGGGAGGGCCAGGGACAAGCTGGGGCAAGGCCAATAGGGTGGTGTTGGAGTCACAGATGAAGGAGCACCCTCAGGAGAGACAGACATCCAGACAGAGCTCAGAGCCTGACCTGCTGCCCCTTGCGTTGGCCAAGACAGGAAAGCTGCAAGACTGGAAACCCCTCAACTCAGAAGAAGCCCTCTCAGGAATGCAAACACCCTTTCCCTTGACTCAGCCTTCAGCTATGCTGGACACATCAGCCCTCACGGTCTTTTGCAGACTATGTCTACCAGGGGCCAAATCTCCTCTGGCCTAGGCTGGACATCAGATAGGTTGGGCCTTTGGAAGTCTCTGGGGGCTCATTTTCTCTTCCTCCACCCACAACTCAACCTTGCCCCTTGAATTGTGTGTCCCTGACACTGCTTACACCGGGGTGGTTCCCAGTGCGGGCAGCTGTGAGGCATTAGTAGGCAGACCTCTTACCCACCAGGTGTGTGCTGCCACTAAGTTTACTGCCTGAGTCACTCGTAGGGTAATGAGCTGCCTCCCGCAGGCAACTGTGAAAAGTGGGAAGTTGCTTTGGTAGGCATTAGTCTCTCCTGGGACACAGAATGGCGAAGCACTCAGATGGACCCTCCTGGACTACCCAGAAGCAGGTGCTGGGGAATGAGCCCAAGACACACTGCTAATGAGAGCTGGCTAAAGGTGGGAGACCAGATTACAGCACTGGTGGGTCCAGATGGCTCACCGCATTTGCCTTCTTCATTTTCCATATGAGATTCCTAAGGCCAAAAGAGGATCATCACCAGGTCAGGGTCATCAGGAGAAGGGCCGCAAAACCCACCCAGCCACTCACCCAAGTTGCTGGTGATATAGCTTCCAGAAGAGCCTGTGAAAGAGTGACTCTGGCGCCTCCCTGTGGCAGAAGGGGAAGAAAGAAAGAACCTGGCAGAGGTTTGGGAAAGAGGCTCCCTGAATGGAATGATTTCAGTGTGCCGAGGTGACCTTTCTGGGTAATGGAGGATGGCACTTTCCAGTTACACAGCCCGTGATCACAATCCAATATCTACCTCCCACACCAGACTAGGAGCCCCCAAAGAGCAGGATAGAGTCTGATCTATCACATACCTCTTGGGTGCCTACAGTGCATTGTGAGGGTTTGAGGAAGTAGTTTGAATTAAATTGAATTCAGTATAAATGGAAGGAAACGGTGTGGAATGTGGACAAATATTCGTGCACAGAATAATCAGCAAATCCATGTTTGTAAAAACAAAAATTGTGTTGATAATTATTGAAGTGGGTGATGGGTACAGGGGTTCATTATAATATTCAATTCGTTTTTTAGTGTTCAAATCTTTTGAAACAAAGACATTAATAGAAAACATAAAGGTCTAACAATAGAAATCTAAATAAATTATGATGCAGCTGTGCAAAGGAATAATGTCTACAGACATTGAAAATGCTGTCACAGAGTTCTTTTGTGTCTAATTATAACAACTTTATTGATACATAATTCACATAACATACAATTTACACACTTAAAGTGCACAATTCAATGGTTTTTAGTATACTCACAAAGTTTTGCAATGATCACCATAATCAATTTTAGAATATTTTCATTGCCCCCTTCAATTAAACCCATTAGCAATCATTCTATTATTTGCTAAACCCATTATTTGCAATCAAACCCATTATTTGCTACCAAACCTCCTCTTAACCCCACCCCAACCCAGCCTACAAATCTACTTTCTATCTCTATAGATTTGCTATTGTGGACATTTAATGAAAATGGAATCATAGAATATATGGTCTTCTGTGTCTGACTTTTTTCATTTATTATAATGTTTCCAAGGTTCATCCATGTGTTAGTATGTATTAATACTTTATTTTTATGGCTGAATAATATTCCACTGCATAGATATATCACATTTCGTTTATCCATGCATTAAGCTGATGGACATTTGGGTTGTTCCCAGTTTGGGGCTATTATGATTAATGCTGCTAACAATATTCATGTACAAGTTTTTGTGTGGATATATGTTTTCATTTCTCTTGAATATGTATACCTAGGAGCGAAATTGCTGGACCATAGGATAACTCTATGCTCAATTATTTGAGAAACTGCCAAATAGTTTTCCAAAGGAATGGTGCTGTTTCACATACAATAATTCAAATTTCTCCACATCCTTGCCACATTTATTATTATCTGTCTTGCCATCTTAGTGGGTGTGACCCATGTAATTTTTCATGACTTGGAAAATGTCCTTGGTGTAACATTAGATTTTTTAAAATACAGACTTTAGAACTGTTTATACAGTGTGATCTCAGCTCTATAAAATATATATGTCTACAGAAATCGTACTAAAAAATGTTCACCAAAATGTTAATATAGGTTTCTGTGCACAATTTGGGGCGATTTTTATTCTTTCCTAAATTTTCGATAAGTGAACATGCACTGATAGGAAAAAGACACAATATTGTAAAAGAAGGAAAGAGAAAAATCAATAAATGTTAGACAGAGATAATGCAAGAAAGAGATAATGCAAATAAATTAAAAGGAAACATCAAATATGTATTGAATGAAGCTGATTAAGCACCAGGGTGCAGGACCATGGGTACTTGGAGGGAGGTTCTGAGTGAGAATAGAAGAGGCAGAAGAATCAGGCCACTGGTTCCAGGGTATGGGTTATCCAGAAAAAGAACGTCACCTCCAATGAGAATCAGAGAAGGCCTTATGGAGGAGGCAACTCTGCAGCTGGCCAGACTCTGAAGCAAGAGGCAGATTTAGACTCATGGAGATAGGACATAGGTTGTAGGCTGCAGGTACATCAGACATGGACTTGACCTCTGTGTGCATTGACCACTGGGCTTGCAGACAAAGACTCCGGTATCTCTATATACAGAGACAGTGGCCTGAGCAGGCTTGGCTCTGCTCTAATTTAGGGTGACTGACCTTGCACAGAGTGCTGAGGACGTTTCTTAATCTATGAAATGGCCATGATAACCTCCCTTGAACATTGTTGGGAGCCTTGAGTGAGCTGGGCGTGAAGCAGCCTCTAACAAAGACAGGGCCCACAACAGGTGAATGATTTGCTGCAAGAAAAGAGGAAAAGACTAGGGACTGAATGATGTAGGGGGAAGTTTGAGGGAAGGAACCCCTAGCTGAGCCTTGAAAGATGGAGAGTTGGTTGCAGAGGGGACTGCCATGTCATGCAAAAGCAGCTGAGATCCTGGGTCCCCAGCAAGAGCGAAGGGTTAAAGGAGAGATGGGTCCAGGGGTGGGGTGTTGGAGGGAGGACACCAAGCCCTTTCACGGTAAAGAAGTTATCATACCTCATCTACATTTACCAGCTAAGCCCAGAGAAGGCAGAACTGGCTCAAGGTCACATGGGGAGATCCTGGCCTCCCAGCTGAGGGAGCTTCTGCAGGAAATGGTCCCAGGACTGTGGGCTACAGTGGGAATCAAGGATTTGCGTCTGAGCCCTGTGTGTCTCCCCATCCACCTTGCAGCCAAGTGCTCTCTCCCTTATCCTTCCTATTACGGAGTTGAAATAAAGGGAGGAGACAGTTTTATTTTCTTCTTTACTCCTCTCTTTTTTCCCCAAGCTTTTCGCATGGGGAAGTGCAGCCATTGTAGTAAATGGCACATGCTGTTTTTGTTGCTTTTTAAAGAACGTTTCCAGGCCAGCTTGCTTAAACTTTGCAAAAAGTTGGTGTTACAAAATTCTGTAATTTTTTTTTTTTTGTCATATCCCTGGAGGGAAATTATCCAGGGAGATAAGGCAAATGTGGCAAAATGCTAACAATTGACATACCCCAGGATATGTGTCTATGGGTGTTCCTGGTACTACTCTTTCAACTTTTTCATAGATTGAAAAAACTTTAAAAGAGTTTTGGGGGAAAAAGTAAGATAGAAAACACAAAATTGAAAGGAAGGAACACCAAACAAAGAAATAAAACTTTTTGACCTTGAGTTAGGCAAAGAGTTTATAGATACAATACCAGAAACATGATCTATAAATGAAAAATATTGATAACTGGACTTCCTTAAAATAAGAACTTCTGCTCGTTGAAAGACACTGTTAAGAAGATGAAAAGACAAGACTTGACTGAGATAAACTATTGCAAATCACATCCAAGAAAGGTGTTGTATCCAGAACAATTGTAAAAAACAGACAAACAAAACAACAACAACAAAAAACACACTAAAAATTATATAGAGCTCTCAAAACTCAATCACAAGAAAACAAAACACCCAATAAAAAAATGGGCAAAAAAATATATGGCGGTAAATAAGCAGATGGAAAGATGCTCAAAAGACAAAGACTAGTAGAAGTACATAGCGAAATTAATGAATGCATTATTATACTTGGCGACTTCCACACTCTCTATCAGAAATGGACAACCTGGCAGCAGAAAATCAGTAAGAACATAGTTGAACTCAACAACACCATCAGACAACTGGGTATAATTGACATCTCCAGGCTACTTCATCCAACGAGTAGAATACATATTCCTTTCAAGCTCACATGGAACATTCACCAAGATAGACTATATTGTGGGCTATAAAACACACATTAACAAATTTAAAAGAATAGAAATGATACAATGTCTGCTTTCAGACCACAATAGAATTAAACTAGAAATATGTAACAAAAGATCATTGATTTTTTTAAAAAAGGAGATTAAATAACACACTTCTAAATAACATATGGGTCAAAGAAGAAATCTCAATAGAAATTAAAAAATATTTTGAACTAAATAAAAATGAAAAATCAAAATTTGTAAGGGCAATGAAAGCAATGTTTGCAGGGAATTTAAAGTATTGAATACGTGCATTGGAAAGAAAGAAAGTTCTGAAATCAATAATCTAAATTTCACTTTAGGAAACTATAAAAACAAGCAAATTATGTCCCAAAGGAAGGAAAAGAAAAGAAATAATAAGAATTAGGCCATAAATCAATGAAATTGGAAACATAAAATCAATAGAGAAAAATCAATGATGCAAACATTGATTCTAAGCAAAGATTAATAGAATCAGTACACCTAGCCAGGCTAATCAAGAAAAAAGAGAGAGAACATAAATAACTAACATCAGAAATGAAAGGGAGGACATCACTACAGATCTTATGAACATTAAAAGGATAATAAAGAAATATTATGAACAACCATGCCCACAAATTTGATAACCAAGATGAAATAGACCAAATCTTTGAAAGACATAATCTGCAAAAAATCATACAAGAAGAAATAAACAATCCAAATAGGTCTATATCTATTTAAAAAATGGAATCAATAATTAATAACTTTTTAAAATAGAAAGCACCAGTCCCTGATGGGTTCACTGGTGAATTATACCAAATATTTAAAGAAGAAATTATACCAATTTTCTACAATCTCTTCCAGGGCATAGAAGAAACAGAGGAAATACTCTCAAACGCATTCTTTGAGGGCAGCATTAACTAATACCAAAACCAGACAAAGACATTACAAAAAAAGAAAACTACAGATCAATGTCTCTCATGAGCACAGATGCAAGATGCTCAAACTTATTATTAATCATTAGGGAAATTCAAATTTAAACTATAATGAGATGCCACTACCCATCTATTAGAATGGCTAAAATTAAAAAGACTGACCATATCATGTGTTGGTGAGGATATGGAGCAACCAGAACTCTCATACACTTTTTGGTGGGAACATAATATGGTACAACCACTTTGGAAAACAGTGTAGCGATTTCTTAAAAAGTTCAACATAAACCTACCAATAACTCAGCCATTCTACTTCCAGGTATTTCCTGAGGGAAAACGAAAGCATATGTCCAAACAAAGACTTGTATTCAAATATTCAAAGCAGCTTTATCTGTAATAATCCCAAATATCATCACCAAAAACACAATCAACAAACAAAAACAAAATGCGTACATTAAACTTCATCAAAATAAGAAATGTGCTTCGGAGAATACCATCAAGAAAATGAAGAGACAGCCACAGAGCAAGGGGAAATATTTGCAAATTATTTATCGGATAAGGGACTTAAATCTAGAATATATAAAAATCTATTATAATTCAATAATAAAAAAATAACCCAATTTAAAAATGAGTAAAGGATCTAACTAGACATTTTCCCAAAGAAGATGGACAAATAAATGAATAAAAATGAACAATAAACACAAAAAAAGATTCTCAACGTCATTAGTTATCTAAGAAATACAAATCAAAGCCACAATGAGATATCCTATCATACCCATAAGAATGATCATAATAAAAAAGTCAGATAATAACAAATGTTGGCAAGGCTGTGTTGAAATCAGTCCTCACAGATTGCTGCTTAGAATGTGAAATGGTGCAAGTACTTTGAAAAAAATAGTTCAGCAGTTTCTCAAACAGTTAAAAAAAAAAAAAAGAGTTACTATATGACTTAGCAATTCTACTCCTAGGTATGTACCCAGGAGAAATTAAAATATATGTCCACACAAAAACTGTTTATAGCAGCATTATTCATAATAGTCAAAAGGTAGAAACAACCCAAATGTCCATCAACTGATAGATGGATAAACAAAATGTGGTATATATACACAATGCAATATTATTTGGCTATAAAAAGGAATGAAGAATTGTTACATGCTACAACATAAATAAACCATGAAAACATGCTACATGAAAAAAATTACAAAAGGCCACATATTGTATAATTTCACTTATATGAAATGTCCAGAATAGGCAAATCTATAGAGAAAGAAAGATTTGTGGTTGCTTAGGGCGGAGGGTTGATAGCTAAAGAGTATAGGAATTTTTTTTGAGGTGACAGAAACAATCTAAAATTGAGTGTAGTAATGGTTGTGTATATTTATGCATTTACAAAAAAACATTGAATTGGATTGAAGCTAAACGAGTGAATTAAATAATATGTGAATTATGTCTCAATAGAGATATTTTTAAAAAATGCATATATGCTTAGATTTTTTTTAATTAGAAGGAAATAAACCCAAATGCCAACAGTGGGTAGCTAAAGGTAGTCAGATTACAGATTATTTCCTTTTGTAAATTTTTCTATCTTGGGGAGAAAAAAGTGAGGCACCTGTTCTAGACTTAAAGAGAATGAAGTGACCAACAAACAAATGTAATGAGTGAAAATGGACTGGATTCTGGATCCCTTCTCACCCCTCCCCCAAGCAGCTGTAAAATACATTTTGAGATAATTGAGAGAAATATTAATATGGATTGAATATTAGGTGATAGTATGAAGTTGTTCATCCTTTTCTTAGAGTTTATGACAGTGTAGCAAATGTTCTTAATCTTAGGAGCTGCATGCTCAGGTATTCAGTGTCATCTAGTGTCACTCTATCCGCAACTGACTTTCAAATGGTTCAGATTTTTAGAAAGAGAAAGCAATGAGGCGAATAAGGCAAATCATAATTGTTGAATCTGGGGGAGTGTGTGAATGCTCTTTGTATACTTTTTTGCCCTTTGTAGTTGAACATTTCCTTAAAAAAAAAAAAAAACATGGAGAGGAACGATAAACAAATTGCCCTGCTGGGCACACAGCAGAACCTCTCTGGGCTTGGAGAAAGAGAAAGTCAAGATCTGGTGCCCTCAAGCTTCCCCTTCAGGATGGGCTATGCTCAGAGGGTTGGGCAATGGGGAGAAGCCTCTTTCACTGGCATTAATCCATGCCAGCAAGATGCTAATGAATGGGTTTACATGCATTTTCTCATTTAAACCTTACCACATCCTATGAGGGAGGCACTATTATTCTGCCTATTTTACAATGGAGGAACCTGAGACCAGAGTTCAGTAACTGCTTAGAGATCCTTCTCCTAGACTCGGTCTATGTCTGGGCTCCCTGGAGATCAGAGAGGTCACAGGATTGTGTCCCCTGGGATCAGCCCAGGAGCATCCTGACCTAGCCTCTGGCCTAGGGGAAGCAGGGAGGCTCCAGGAATCAGGATCTCTGCTGTGTAACCTGACCCAAAGGGGATGGAGTTGGAGTTTGAGGCAGAAGTTCTATACCTGCCAGCATCAGGGGCAAAAGTAGGACATGGTGTGGGGGACCAGGGAATTTTAAAGAAGCTGTTTTGACCATTGGCACCCAAAGTTGTGACCTCTTTCTGACCTCATAGTCTGTCATTTCCTCTCCTTTCTCACTTCTGTCATCCTCAAGCTTGTACACATAAACTCACTTCCCCATGCCTTTGCACAGGTATGTTCCCTGAGCCTGGAATGCCCTTTGTTCACAAGCAAATTACTATAATTCTCTAAGACCCAGCTCCAGGTATCTGGCCCTGAGCTCCCACCTTCACCTCACCTCTGAACAATAGATCATAATCGGTTCCTTGAGGGTCCCCAGGGCTTGGCCCAGGACCTGGCCCAAAACATAGTCGGTGAGAGTTGTGATGGAAAAATTCCTTTCCTCGTGGCCCCGTTGTGCTCAGAGCCCCACCTCTGCCCTGGACTTTCTGCTGCTCCAGTCCCTCATCCCAAGTGGCAGCTCTCAGGGGACTTTCTCTCCTTATGTCTGAAGCCAGAATCCCTACTTTATCCCGGCATCCACCACAGGGTGGCACAGAGGTCCTCCAGTAAGCAAAGGCTGTTGGTGTCATCCCCAGGGGGACTCAAGTCCCACTGACTGGGCCCCAGGTGGCGCTGTCAGCCTACGCAAGGACTAGGGAGCCCCAGGCCCTGGTTTTAGTGTGACCTGGCACCCAGATAAGGAGCCAGATTGTCAAACTTTGAAATTCCAGAGCTTCTTTTCCTTATCCCGTCCAGTGCGTCCACGTCTAATTTAAAAGTTCAGAATGTCAGGGCTACTTTGACAATGGGGATCCCTCCAATCCCCAGGTGCAGAGAAAAATGATCCTCATAAGGCCACACAGCTGAACCAGGAAGGCCCAGATCTCTAAGAAAGTCTAAGGAGGGCAATCAACCACTTGGCACCAGCCACTTCATCCATGCTCTGCCACAACCGGCTGTTTAATGGGACAACCCTTCTCCTTCTCTAAGTCCAAACTCTGTTATTTCCTGGGTGTGGTGAGAGCTGAGGAAATGGCCAGAATGCTAGGTTCTGGTCCTGGTTCTGGTCCTGGTGTGCTGCACTGGCCTGTGCCCACCTCCCTGAACCTCGGGGACCCCAGCTGTGAAGTGCGGACTGGACCCAAGAGCTCTAGCTGCTAGAGTCTGGGATCCCCACTGGGCAAGAAAAGCCTGGGTGGGGCCAGTGCCTTGGCCAAGGACAGGCCACTCCAGGAGCTGCCAGATGGGAAGCATTTTCCAGGAGGTGGAAGGGCTGGTGGAGCCCAGGTCCAGGCTGAGCAACCACAATGGACCCTTGTGTGGAGGTTTAGCTTGGACCTCCCCACAGGCCTGGTACCTGGGCTGGGGTGGGCCCTGCTTTCTGATCTGCAGCCAGGCTCAGCTCCCAAACAACCCATCAGAAGCCCAGCGACCAGACTGTGAGATGGGGCCAGTCAAGCTCCAGAGAAACGCCCATAGCCTTGTCGCCAGTGCCTGAATTTCCACTATCAGCCCTCCTGGAAACTGCTTGCCTAAATCGCCATTTAGGCAAAATGAGAAAGCCCATCTCCCCAACTGGATAGGAGCCCCAGGAGGGCGGGGGCTCCTCAAACCAACTAAGAGAGCCCTGGACAGACTGTGGCCCAGCCTGGTTTGGGTTTGATGAAGATCTCTGGCTTGGTAGCCCATTGGGGAGACCAGGCTCACCAGGGGACACTTCACATCAGCCATCTCTGTGGGGTCCTATAAACCATCCTAAGCATGAAAGGATACGATGAATGTGAAAGAGCTGTATGTAAACTGTGAGGTGCTGTACCACTAAAATTGCTAATATTTACAAGATGGAAATTAAAGACAGGCAAGACCCCATACTTGGATCAATTTAAGAAAGCTTGGGGTCTGAGATAACAGGAACACAGTGGGATAGGGCCAGCACAAAGATGGATTTGATATCTGGCTGCATTTGCAGAGGCATGAAGCCTAGAATGTGGGAGGTGACCAACTGGCTCTTCTCTGTAGTTTGGTGCCCATTTCTCAGAAATGGTTTCAGTACTGATACCCCTGCCCAGGTAGTTTCAGACCCAGAGCAGAGAAGAGGCAAAGTCGTTGTCCTCGCAGTTTAAAAGGGCCACCAGGGGCCATACGGGAGCTGACTTTGGGCCCCAAAGGAGACTATGGGGATGTCCTAGGAGGCTGGTCTCAGCTCAGAGTGAGAAAGGCAGTCCCCAGCAGAGGGGGCTACTTCCAGAAACAGGCGATGAAGGTGTGAGAGCAGGTTAGATGAGCCCACCCAGGACGTCTGTGGAGAGAATTCCTCTCCTGGTGGGGTGGACTGGCATCTTGGGAGTCCCCTCCATGTTGGAAATATGGGAGAGTCATTAATCAATCTAATCATCTGAGCTTCTGAGGCCAATGGTGACTTGGTCTGAAGCTACTTAGTGGTGAGTATCTCAGCAACACCAGAAGCCATGCCGTCAGCTCTGTTTGTTTTGTGCGGTTTTGTTGCCTGGTATGGAACAACAACAACAACAAAAATTCAGCAGGAGGCTAGGTCCTGCTCTCCCAAGGTCATTTCTGTAGATCCTTGTCATTGGTATAACTGAATGGCTAAGAGCCTGAGCAATGCCTTGAGTTTGCCCCGGGCTTCCCCTCCCTCAACTTCCTTGCATTGTCAGCCCTGGGTCCCAAATCCAGCTTAGCATGGGTAAGGACAAGAGCACAGGCTTTGGAAGTGCACTGGCTTGGGCTTGTTTCTTTGCTGTCAGCTAGCCCCTGCGGCCTGGGGAAGTCCTTTTGCCTCTCTGAACCTCTGTTATCTGATTTGCTAAACATGGACAAGAACATCTGCCTTCAAGGTTGTAGGAATTGGAAAGAATGTACGTGAGGGACGTGGCACATAATAGGTGCTTGGTAAACGTGAGCCCCTGTCTCTGCCCTTTCCTCTCCTTGGGAGACACTGTGCGGTGAGAAGCTCTAGATGGGGTGTCAGGACATCTGGTCTGGTGGGCGAGTTTTGTTGCTCCCTGGTTGACATCAGGCAACTCCCCACCCTTCTCTAATACTCATTTCATTATCTGAGAAATAAGGCAAGGGCACCAGACAGTTCTCTAGGGTCCCTTCCCTTTCCTCAGCCCCAGAGAGAGCACTGCCTGCTGGCTTCGACTTGCCTGAGTACGGGTGGGAAATGCTCCGGCCTGGGAAGCTGGACTCCGCCCTGACAAGCCTCTTCCTCTCCAGACCTTGGTCTTCTCTTCAGTGTAATGGGTTGGAAGCTATGGCTCTGTAGCCCTACTGGGTTTGATGATCTAAGATGCAGTGATGCCTACGGGGTCCGAGCAGAGCCCAGGCAAGCCCTCTGTCCATGGGTGTCGTACCCATCTACCCACCTATAGTAATAATTTCGGGTCCTGCATTCCCCATGACAGAATCCGCCCTTCCTCCAGCCTCATGGTTTTTCCTTCCATATCTCATGGAAGACGCTGAGAGCTACTGAGACTGTGGAGACTCCTCCCGCAGTTCCCTCCACAGAGCTCAGTGTCACGTGTGACTCCCAGTGTCACATGTGACTCCCGGTGTCTCTAGGCCATCTTCCCTGAAATCGGGATTTCTGCCAACGGGAATCATCTTGACCCTTTCTTACTCAGCTCGAAAGAATAAAAAGAATGCTTACTTGAGGAAGGCCCCCAAATACTGGCTCACAGTTACGAGCACACAAACTCATTGCCTGTATTCCACTGTCACAGAGATGTCCCTTGCCCTACAACTCTGTAGAAATTCATGCTATAGGCCCAGAGGACTATAGCACTTTACATGGCCTTGGAGAAGTAGCCAGAGCACTTGAGAGAGTCCTGCGCTTTGGTGTCACGAGCCCGAGCATGTGAGGTAAGAATAAGCCTGCTGGGTTGGTACGGTTCCAGACAGCTGCAAATTGTACGTTTACAGAGCACACCCATAGCCTGGGCTATAGAGGTCACCTGGAATAGTGAGAGGCCCTCACATCTGCTAGGAGATGGACTCCTGCTGAGCACCACTATGCGAAGATACAGCCCTCCTGCAGAAAGAGGGCTCCTCAGGGGAGGCCTGGTTTACCCTATGGCCTCGGGCAGTGGCCATTGCTTCCTGAATCTGATTCTCTTCCTGGAGAGGCAGCCAGAGGTAGAACATGGGGTTCTCCTTTCCATTGAGACTGCTGACCGTGTTGGCTGCTCCACTAACAGGTTGGTGAGGTCTGGCTAGAGATTTCCTCCCTCCCCCCCCCAGAAGCTAGGACCTCCTCTGGCACCTGCAGTCCTGGCCCTGTTTCTCATGACTAGCTAACCGCACTGCACACGGCAGTCAGCATAGTCCCTGGCCTGAGTGCTCCTAAGGAAAGAGGATTGAGTCAGCTTGTTCCCACAGCCCACTTTAGGCTTGGCACAAAGTAAATACTAAATTTTTCCCCATCTCTGCTCTGTTTTGAGTCCTCTCAGCACTGACCCATAAAGGCCCCAGCAGGGACCTCCTTCCAGCAGAAACAAAGAGGCCTTGGTTGGGCAGTCCTTAGCTACAAATGACAGAAGGCTAATGTTAGTCTCAGAGGAGATCCCGAAGGGGAGTAGGGCCCAAGGGGAGTGGGATGTCGGAGCCCCTGGGTCCCTTCAATCCCTCTGCTTATGGTACCAACCTGCTCTCTGCATGGATCATGGGTTCCAGCCCACCCAGATAGACTGCCTGTGAACTGCCTGATTTCTAAGCTCCACCCTAGTGCCAGGCTCTCGCTGTTTTCTCCTCTTGAATGTTTTATATCCCCTCCTTCCTGGAGGCCCTCCTAGCTCCAAAATCTACTGACCCTGCGACATAGAGGTGACCTTCCTTCTCTAAGCTCCTCAGGACTTCTAAGTTTTTCTGCTTATCAACTCACCTTGTCCCAGAGTTATTGATCTGGTTTGCCTTACATGTATCAGGAGGCCGCTCTGAGAGAAAGCACATACCAACCTCTGCAGCCTCAATTTCCCCATCTGTGAAATGGAGACAGTGATCCCTACCCTCCAAGGTTGACTTAAGGATTAAATGAAATCAGTCAGGTCAGAACTCAGCACAGAGCCTTCTCAGTTGTCCACACACATGATAGGAGTTAAGGCAGAGTCAACTTGCACCAAAGATGCCGAGGCTTCAGGGCTGGGGTTCTCAGCCTTGTGGAAAAGCTCCACTAAGCAGCTAAACAATTCACCTCACCTCCTGGGCACAGGGAGGAGTGACCTGGGATGTAGGAGGCCAAGGGGAAAAGACAGGCACATTATAATATCTCCAGATATGGGCAGAGTGAAGACTGCTAACCTCCACTGGGCACTAGTTATGTGCCAAGCCCTCTGCTAAGTGCATTATGGACTCCATCTCATCCATGCATGCCCTGTTCACAAGATCCTGGAGAAGTTGTGGCTGGTACTTGACTCTTCCCACTGTCTCCATACTGAATTTGTGATACCTAGAGACAGATGAATAATCCCAGATGTGGTGCTTCTCCACACAGTAAAAGTGACTCTACACCATGAGAAATCAACTTTTTAAAAAGCAAACTTAATTTGGAAATAATTTTAGATTTATAGAAAAGTTGCAAAGACAGTGCAGAGAGATCCTGTGTGTACTCCTTACACAGGTTCCCCTGTTGTTAACATTTTCCATTGCAGCGGGAACATTTAATATAACTAAGAAACTGACATTGGTAATTACTATTAACTACACTCCAGACTTTAACTGGATTTCACCAGTTTTTCTAGGACTGTCCTCTTTTGTCCCAGGATCCAATCCAGGGTACCACACTGCATCTAGTCATCATGTCCCTACTCTGGTCTGTAGAGGAGGAACTGACTTTTAACTGATGGTTTTCATATGGAAACAGGAGAGAGTTTCTGTTTGTTTTTATTTTTGTGGCTTCTTTCACTTCAGAAAATCCCTATCAAACATGGCATTGCTCCCTGAAGCAGCCCACTCATTGTGACACCCCTCCTAGCCTTCAGGCTCTGGACTCCCCTCGGGAGCTCTCACCCATCTCACATCTCTTTCCCCACTTTTTCTTACTGCAGGGATGTTTCATTCTGCCCTGCCACTCTTACCCACCATTTAACTTTGTCTTTAAGTATGCCATGGTTATTATACTTGGCATAATAAAACACTTGAATTTTAGTTTTAGTCACACTTCCATCCTGGGGCAGAGACGTTAAACTCTCTGAGGAGTGAATGAGAAAACCCCCAATGCAGTAGTTCCCCAAATTCATCCTCCCTTCCTTCTTCCCTGAAGTCCCCACATCCCCCTGGGAAATGCGTGGTTCCAGGGACGCCAATTCCAGGGGCAGAAGGATGACCTAAGCTTGACCAATCAGCACGTTCCATCCATTGGCCACAGCGATTTGTACAGGGGGTGGCCTTGTCATCCAGGATGGTCCAGTCAGAGTGAATCTCAGGATTGTTGCAGGCATCTGGTTCACAGATGCTCTCTTGCTCAGGCTGGTAGGATGCGCCCTATGGAGATGGGGGCCAGCGACCATTTGGTCAATGCGACTGGTTGCCGAAGGGTTTCAACATGTTGTCGTAGACATGTGAAGCAATTCTGGGTCACAAGTCACTCCCTTTACTCTTTCCTCTTTTTCAGAATCACAGGTAGAGTTCATATAACGTTCTGGTCTTGTTTTGGTATTAAAACTTAGACCAGTCTAGTTTAAAACTTTAATCTTCCATTCAACTGATAACGATCCTCTTACCCCACCCAAGCTAGAATTGTGACTACAATGGCTTGGTGTGAGGCTAGCCCATGGCATGTCTGTGACACACTCTGCCCTTTTTTGGTCATTAACTTGTGGTGGGTGGGCAGGAATCTTGATGAGATCTTTTGCCAGCCTGACTTCACTCTGCAGTTAGAGAGGGATCCCTGGCTTTACTCTGGTTCTGTCTGCTTCAGAGGCCTCTGTGGTGTGGTGGTCTCCACGAGGGTATATATGTGGTTTCTTAGGTGCTATTTGGCTCTACTTGGGCCCCCTCATTGCCAGGCACTCCCACAGAAAGGGGCCGCCTGACCTTCATTTGTCCCTACCATTTGTCTGACCTCAGCCCCTCCTCCAAGTGAGAAGTCCCACTGCTTGGCCCAGTGGCTGCTGGCCATCTGGTTCCTGCCCTCCTCTAACCTTCACATTCTTTCACATGGAGACATGGGAGTATGAGGAGGTGGGAGGGTAGTCCCATTTTCCTCCAGGCCCACCATATCCTGGTCCTGACAAGCATGCTGATATAGGCCGTTCCTTGAGCCTCCTATCTTCAGAACGCTCAGGTCCACTTTCTATGTTCACAAACACCCTCAATCTCATAGGAACATGGCCTAGGCCCTCCTTGTCCACAGCCTCACTTTCTTGCCACACTTTATATCAGTACTAGCACCAGAATGAGTCTGGGGGTTCTAGCTCAGTGAGCATCCTGTGGGATATGTTCCTCTCTCCCTCTGCAGGCACCCCCATTCTCTTCAAGGGAGCCTCTCGATGCCTCCACTCACTCTGCTCACTTTCCACACATACACTCAGCTTGGATGGTGGAGAGAAACATGGGAGATTTGGAGCCAATGTTGGTTGAAACGTAGAAGCATTCAGATTAAAAGGGGCCTGGAGAGCTGGCGGAATTTTCAGCCTATATCCTCTGTCTCACCTCCTCTGCCCTCAGAGACAAGCCCCACCCCACATCTTTGACTACCCCCTGCCCAGCACTAGACAGATCCTTGTGTGCCTCAGCTCCAAGCTCACCATCTCCTCCCATAAAGGGAAAAAAAATGATGCATATACCGAGCTTCCTCAGAGGTCCCTCTGCCACAAATGGCCTTTCTGGTCACAGTGAAAATAAATGTGGGAGTGTTTCAAACTCAGGAGTCCTTTGCATTCGTTAGTTTGCCCTTCAGTCTGACCAGCAAGTCTAGGGACCTGTTAGGTGCCAGCAGTGCCAATCCTCCTGGGTACCAGACTCTCCCAGTGGCAGAGAGGATGCCCAGCACTTTAGCTTGAGTAGCTTCAGATTGGCTCTGGTGGGTACTGGCTCCTCCACCCAGAGCTCTGCTGCTCTTTCTTATTCTCTGAATATGGCCCCATTCCCCTCCCCCTCTTTCTCCTCCCACTTAGTTAACAAGGAGAATTTCAGGGACCATTCAGGGTTCCAACAAGCAACCGATGGCCCACCTCAACAAAAATGGAAAAAAGGTGGTTTTATTTATAAAGAGACTATTTACAAAGTGTAGGGGAATCTCCAGTGCAATAATCTGGAGCTAGTAGCTGTGAGCTGTCATCACCTCCAGGTTACGGCTTGGGGGAGGGGAGCAGTTACCAGAACCTGAAATGAGAAAGAGTCATGTGGAGTTAGCCTCTTTGAGAGGAGCAGTGACCTTTGGTTGAGGGACAGAGCCAGCCCTGCCAGTTACAAGGGAGTCCAGGGAATAAATACCCTGACCTCGCTCTCCTCCTTTCCCTGGGTCTCCAGCTGGGAATCCCCATTGGCAGAACCCAACCAGAAGCCAGAAGCACTTAATTAATTCTGCTAATTAAGTCTAATAGTGAGCTTCCTGGGGCAGAGAGCAGGTTGGGGAAGGGTAGAGAAGGAACATATCCAGCATAGAGAATCCAGTCTCCTGGGAATTCTGCTTTTTCTCAGTCATGTTTCCTTATTGACTGCACCCATGGTTATCTGTTCTAGCAGGCCTCTTCATTCTTAACACATATGGGGAGCACTTGTCTCTTTCCTGTTTTCTCTAAGTCACGTGAATCCTGGCACCTCCCCTTATCATTGCATAACCCTTTAAGTGGCACTGGTCATTCTTGCACAGAGATGGGAACATTATTTGCAGCTTTGAATTGGTGTTTGATTCCTACTGCCAGAGCCTAAATAAAGCCTCTTGATTTCGACCACTTCTCTCCCAGTCTCCCACCACCACCTGTAACGTTTCGGTGGGTAGCTCTAATCACAATTCAGCAACCTCCTCTTTGTTCCTGGGGCTGTACTCCTTGTAACTGTCCCTCCTTTCTGGTAGCATGTGGCCTTGACCAGAGATTTCAGTGCTTGTCTGGTAGCCAGCTCCACAGCACCAGCTCCAGCTCCAGGAAATCCTGTCGCCAAAGCTAAGGCTAAAAGGGGAAGGAGTGGGGCCCCAAGTCATCTGAGGGTATCTGCCCCAGCCCACCTCTCCCTTTCCTGGAGACACTCCAGTTTCTTAATAAATCATGTGTCCTCTGAGGCTGGATTAATTCCAAGCCTGGGGTCACACAAGGAAGTTTGGTTTTCTTTTTCTCTCTTTCTCTCTCTCTCTCTCTCTCTCTTTCTCTCTCTCTCTCTCTCTCTCTCTCTCTCTCTCTCTCTCTCTCTCTCTCTCTCTCTCTTTTTTGATGATAATCTCCTGAGTTCGTTTCACAGGGTGCATGTCTCCATTTTTCAGACTTTGGTTTCACCATTCCTATTTCTGGTATCAGCACCTTGATTTCCTTTGGAGGACTTTACTGCTTGCGCTCCCAGGTCAGAGAGTTCCTGTGTGGCCGACCCATCCCCCAATTCCAGGGTCGAGGAGGTAACCAGTCTGTCCCCTGAGACTTATCCTCAGAACTATTGGGAAGGTAAGCTCTTTACAGTAGGGCTGGTGATGCCAGGATGGTGCTCTTGGAGGCCATCTTGCCACCACATGGGGAAAGTAAGCTGTGAGAGAAGTCAACACAGAGGAAGGCAGAATGGTGAGGTTGAGACAAATTCCTGGTGACTTGACTTGTGTGTCTGGATCTAGCCATTTTTGAAGCTAGCTAGATCTACTCCTGGGCTCCACATTTATGTAAGCCAATAATTCCTGCCTCATCTTTCATATTTTTTGGTTTTGTTTGTTTGATTTGGTTAACACTTGTGAGATGGATTTCCATGACCTGCTACCAAAAAGACCCTGATTAATATACCTTTTTAAAAAAATCCATTCACGGTCAGGCCAGAATGCTAACTTCATAGTCCACAACTTCCTTCTGGCAGACACAATCTTCCAAGACCATTTTTGCCTGGGCCAGATTGGCCTGCAGTGGCACTTTGGCAGCGATGGGGAGGGAGGAAGGGTTTTTGTATTTTTAAAAATTATGGTAAGGACATTTAACATCAGATTTACCCTCTTAACAAAATTTCAAGTGCATAGCACAGTATAGTTAACTATAGGTACAATGTTGTGCATTTTGCTCTTTATTTAGGATAGTGATTGCAACCCAGATTCAGCTGAGAATTGAACTTCCCACCAAAAACCCTGGGCAGGGTTCCAAAATGAAGTTCAGGTGTGTTTGCCCTCCCACCAGCACCTCCACGCTTGGCCCTCACCATGAAGATCCTCTCCTAATTACTCCAGAGTCAACTTTGACCATAAGGCCTCAGTGAGAAATGGACATGGTATTGAAGATTTCTACCTAGAGATGGAATAACGTTAAACATCAAATAGCCCACAGCAGTTCTCCCCTCAAGCGACTGCAGGCCCTACTCCTCTCTAGGGTCTCCCTAACCCCACCTTCCTTGCCTTTCTCTTTTTTGCAGCATAGATATCTCTGGGCATCTCCTGCATTCACAAGATGTAAGGCTGTTATCTAATGTAGGAAAGGCCATCACCCTGAACAAGAATTTGTTCTCAGCAAACCAAACACCCTCATGATTTCCTGCATGTAGCTTCCTTAGAAGGCCGGGGAAAGGAAAGTTTTACATTTTCTGAAAAAAATGATTTTCCTGTGCCGTGCTATAATTATTTGGAATCAAATATATATCCCGTTATAAAATAATTCTCTAATTAGAGATCAGTTTCTACAAGTTACCTAGAGGCCTTTTAAGATATTATTTTTCTGCTCAATCAGTCAACGTGTTTGTCACTAGCTCCCACCTGTCTGACGTGGTAGGTCATTTTCTTCCCTCAGCCTCCACTTCCTCATGGTCTGTACTAACTCTAATACCTACCCACTCCCTTTTCTCTGTCTTCTCACCTCATCTCCTCCAATGGCTTAGCTCCTTCCTCAGATTTCAGAGGAGAAATGGCTGGCCCGCCTAATCCCTATTGCCTCCATTTGGGCACAGTTTGGGGTCAACCTTCCTTTGATGTCTCCAACAAGTCCATAGATCAGCTGCCCTTGGGGCACTCAGCTGTAGCTAAGAGAGGCAGGAGGGATGTGGAACAGGGTGAAAGGAAACCCCTTCGTAAATACTCTGAGGCCGGGTCTGTTCAGAACCGGAGGTGACTCTGACACTTACCTTGGAACTGGTCACATCACACTTGGAATGTGGTCTCCCATTCCAATCCCCAAAGCAGGAGAGAGCCCTGGACTGACTGAGGCCTGCCTAACCAGAAGGGAGAGACTGGAGCTGGGAGCATCACCCACAGGGCCAAGTGAGGAAAGAAGGGAAGCCAGGGGACATAATCTCTTCCTGCTGACAGGCTCTCCTCATGTGGGCTGGGAGGCAGCACAAGAAACAGATATGAATGTTATAAGGGGGCTGAGTAATATTTTCTCATAGCCAGAACTGTCCCACAACAGTCCGGGCAGACTTTGAAGATAGGGAGCTCTCCATTGCTTAGTAAAACCTGGGTGATTATCTGGCAAGGTTGCAATGGAGCAGATCCCTACAAGATTGAATTGGTTGAACCAGACGGCCTTTGAAGTCTCTTCCAGCCCTGAGCTTTGATTTTTAAAATACTTAGTCGAATGAATGAAGATTGAATGACCACTATGTACTTTTTGCATGAATGCAGGTTGATTTGTTAACATGAATGAATTAATGAAATTAAATGGTTGCTCCAGTAAATACAAGATATTTGGTTAAATGAAGACTGATTCATTTATTGATTAGTTGAATGAAGATTTGTTGGTTGCAAGAATTAGCAAATACAGGGTGTAGAGGAGGAGGCAGGTTGAATGAAGGTTGGACAGCTTAAAGCAGGGGTCCCCAACCCCTGGGCTACAGGCCAGTACCAGTTTATGGCCTGTTAGGAACTGGGCCACACAGCAGGAGGTGAGAGGCAGGTAAGCAAGTAAAGCTTCATCTGTGTTTGCAGCCGCTCCCCAGCGCTAGCGTCAAGGCCTCAGCTCCGCTTCAGATCACCAGGCATTAGATTCTCATAAGAGCATACATAGGTCTCTGGTGCCAGTACTAGACATTCTTGGTTCCTGCTCTATTATCTTGCCCTTTATCCTGCTTATTTTTCTTTTCCTTCCAAGTGTAGTCAAAAAGAAATCTTTTCATTTGTGTGCTGAAAACATTGCAGGCAAATGTTCCTTTTCCATAATCAGGTTTTCATCTCAGGCAAATTTGGTTGCCCAGGTATGTGCCCATGGCGACTGGTCTAACCTGCTTCAGGAATGATGGGAGATCTGAATTTAGCATCTTGGCCAAGGGAGCGAAACTGAAGGTCACAGCTGGTGTTTGGCCCTTATCTGGACCTTCTCACATGTAGGCAGAAAATGTTTTCTCTGTGGGTGAGCAGTGGGTGCCTATTTAACAAGAAAATATCTTCCCAAGTTTCCTTTCAAGGAACCTAAAATTTCACCAATATAATCACACCTCCTTTGTGCAACAGAGCTAAAAGACTGTTGAAGTGATACATTCCAACAACCTATTGTTCAGATTGTTGTGTTTTGGAGTAAATAAGATCCCTAGTAAAATGTGAGTGGAATCAGGGATGGGATGCGTGTGAAGCTCCATTGTCTAAATTAGCTAACTATTGCCATCAATTTCTTAGGTCAATTTAGTCTGTCACCTGGGCTCAGTGTCCCTAATGAGGTTTGGAGGGATCTGAGCTCAGGCCGGGTAAGTTTTGATAGAGTGAACAGGAAATAACCTGAGCACTTGAGTACTATCCTAAGCCATAGATGCAGTCAAGGTGGAATCCTGAGGTTGAGGAGAAGCTGGGGAGCTATTGAAGGGTACCTAAGAAGGATTCACAGGGAACAAAAGGTGTGGAAAGAGGCCCAGAGACTTTCCCTCCTAATCCCCAGGGTTGTCTTGAGCTAGCCTGGTGCTAAAAGGGATTATACACTTGTCTGGTTCCCCTTACCCTGCCCTACTTCTGGAAGCTAGAGAAGCCAAGAATTTGAGAACTACATATAACTGGTATGGTCATTCCACCAGCTTAGAGAACAAATTATGTTCACATTTCCCATTCCCATTAATTGCTTGAGCTCCCTCAAGAGCTTATCAATAGGAAGTCCAATCTGCCCCTCTGGAGACCTTTTCTCCCACCTCAGGCAACTGCTAAAAATCCTCAGGGACTAGCTCAGTTCAACTGAGGTCACCGCTAAGCACCAGCCTTGCTCCACCTCGCTGCTCAGAGGCCCAGCAACCATGAATGCATGACTCCGTAGTCCCGGCTCTCATTCACAGTCCTAAGCTCAGGCAATTTTCTCCAGTAGGAAAGTCCAAAGGGGCTCCTGGGTCCTCAGCTGCAGAGTTGAGCCTGGTCACCAATGCAAAGCACTTTTCCCTTCCACTGACCTGCCCTTGGGGACCCAGATGTCTTTTCTCATTGACCCATGAAGCTCACTGAAGCTGGTTATCTTGGGAGAGTCAGATAATCTTGAGCCTCACAAAGGAAGGGTCTGGGCCTTCTTCCATGTGTACCTTGGAAGCTACTTTGTCTCCTGCAAATGTGTTGCCTTCCTCCTCAGCTCTGCCATTGATCTTGGGAGAGAGAGCCTTCGTCAGGCTATAAGGGGTCCTGCTTCATTTTGCCAGGGCCCGTTTACATCTTACAACCTCAAGTGACTGCCAAATGGAGAAGGCTTCCTCCAAGGTGGCTGGCTAAGTCCTCTCCCAAAGACAAAGATCGAGAAGCTTCCCGACGCTGTTACACTTGGCCTCCTCCAGTTAATACCCCAGATGGGAAGTGACTTCAATGACCATGGGTCAGAAACATTTACACTGTCCTGCCAGGTTCCTCTGAAGGATCTCAGGGACCTCTGGGTGGGGCAAGACAGAGAAGGAGAAGTCAATAGAAAGTACCCTCACACATAATTGTGCACTCCCCCCCACTCTCGCCATACACACACCTCACCAGCCCCACTCATCTCCAGTTAACCACTACCATCTTCTCACTTGGACTTTAGGTAGCCTTTGGGTAACTTTTCCTCTAAAAAAAGGACTCTGCAGCTAAAATATGTTTTTAAAAATATCCAGGCCAACCACAGTGGGATACTACTTCACAGTCATTAGGATGGCTATTATAAAATAATAAAAAGGAAATGACAAGTGTCTCTAACCTGTGTCCTCCAGAGCAACTAGAACTCTTGTGCCTTGCTGATGGGAATGTAAAATGGTATAACCAGTATGAAAACAGTTTGGTAGTTCCTCAAAAAATTAAACATAGAATTACCATATGATCCAGCAATTTCACTTCTAGGTAACACCCCAAAGAATTGAAAGCAGAGACTCAAACAGATACTTACTTATACACTCATTTCATGTATTAATCACAATAGCCAAAAGATGGAAACAACCCAAAAGCCCATAAACACACAGACGGATAAGCAAAATATGGTATATCCATACAATAGAATATTGTTCTCCCTTAAAAAGGAATGAAGTTCTAGCATATGCTACAGCATGGATGGGTCTTAAAAACATTATGCTAAGTAAAATAAGCCAGACAAAAAGGGACAAATATTGGGTGATTCCACTTATGTGAGGTACCCGGAACATGCAAATTCATAGAGACAGAAAGCAGAATAAGAGGGTACCAGGGACTAGGGGGAAAGAGAATGGGGAGTTATTGTTTGATGGGTACAGACTTTCTGTTTGGGATGATGGGAAAGTTCTGGAAATAGATAATGGTGATGGTTGCACAACATTGTAAATGTACTTAATGCCATTGAATTATACACCTGAAAATGGTTAAAATTATAAATTTTAAGTTATATGTATATTTTTACTGTAAAACAAAACATGTTCTGCCCAACCTTATTTGCTTAATACAAAATTTGGTAGCTCCACTTCAGCTCAAATGTCCTCAAATGTGATTTCTGAAGGTACCCAACCAGCCTGTACCCTCAGTTTCTGCTCCCTTTGCTTGGGCAAAGATATTTCTTTCTTACTTCATGGCTGTGAGATTAGTTGGAATGAGAGATATGATAGCACCCAGTCAGAACCCGCACAAAGCGATTTCTTCCATTTCATCCTGTTTACACATTGTCCTGACTGGAAGGGCCCTTCCCTTCGGGCTTACAAAACCCACTTCTTTATTGTATAGATCAGGAAATTGAGGCCCAGAGAGGAGACATGACCTGCCCAAAGCCACACACTTTCCCAACTCACAGCCCAGTACTCTCTCTCCCTGGGCTGGGATGCCGAGAACAATTACCTTGGAGCTGAGCACTGTTTCTCTGGGAGGAGATGACCTATGATCTCTGGGCTCTGAAGGCTCCTCAGCTGGGCCAGGGTGGGGGCTAAGTCACTGGAAGCTTGGATGATCTCACACCTAGGAGAAGAGGCAGCCACCTCCACCTAGGTGTGGTGGAGATGCCCCACCTACCTCCAAGCATTTCCTCATCCATATTCTCTCCCTTGGCATCCCTCTGCTACATTCTGCCCTCTCTTCCCATCTGACAGTGCCCCCACTCACTGCTCTGACCAGTGTCCCCAGGATATCCCTTCAAGTACAGGATGACAAGACAGGATAAATTGATGGGTCAGGATAGTAGGGAGTCCAGATTAGTATACTCAGTCCACAAACTGTCAAGTGCAGGTAAAGCCTACCCAAGGTGCTGGTAAACATTGACTTAGAGGATAGGCATGCCTGGGGCCCAAGGTCATGGTGGCATACAGGACAGACACTTCCTCCTACTCCAGCTGCTCTTCCAGTCCTAAAATGCCCTGATCGAGGGACAGAGCTTCAAACTTTCCCCCAGCAAAGTGAGAGAGATTTAATAGAACCCCACTCCTAGCCCTAGAAGACACAGAGCAAGTTTACACTAGAGCATTTCTGATGCAAAGCGGTGCCCCGCATAGAACTGATTTCAGAAAAGTTTTAAGTGACAAAGCTCTTGAAATGTCACCTCCACAGTGTCTGAATTCACATAGGCAGCTAGCAGTCAAGAGGGAGGAAGGAACAGAAAACATTTACAGTGGATCGATGCAGGAACAAAGTTTAATACAGACAATGGGGAGGGATGAGGCCCTTACCCGGCCTGGGGTCAGGGGTGAGGAGGGCTTCCTGACAGAGGGGACTCCTAATTTGAAATCTAGGTAATCAATGGGAGTTGGATAGAAGCTGGAAGATGGTGGCCCAGTTAAATGGGGGTAGCTCTGGCACTGCCTGGGGGACCCTATTCCTGAGGCTGTTTGTGAGCTGGGATGGGAAGGATGTAGGAGAGGGTAGCTGTAGGTGCCTGGAGGGAGGCATGCATAGGGGAATTCCAAACAGGTGAGGGCTAGGCTCCCTGACCTTGCAAGAGCCCAGGATGTGGACTACCACCACCCTGTCAGCCCCCAGGCCTCCCGGGGTGAGTTTCAGCTGATAGCTGGACTAGTTGTAAGAGTTCTCTTTGGTCGGGTGGCTTTCTTTTTGATGATCTCCAACCCCCCACTCAGGCTTCTTCATTTCTCTCTCTCTGTTACCCACCCTCTTGGAGACTCTACTCTGCCGGTGTCTTCACCTACCAGCCCAGTGAAGCACTGGCCTCAGAGGAGGAGTTGGGATGGCATGTGGGGTTTGGGGTTTGGAGGTGCGGGGCATGAGAGGGTAGCTCGTCATGGTTTAGAATCTTGTCTTGTGAGAGTCAGAAGGGGTAATGGGGATTTTCTAACACAAACTAATCATTTACAATGAAGAAACCTAAACCCAGATCTAGACTTAGAAAGGGGGTTGGCCAAGGCTGTTAAGTGAGTTGAAGTGAAAGACAAAATTAGAACCCAGGCCTTCTGATCCCAATTGAGAACTTTATTTCTCTGCCTGGGATCTTGCAGGAAGGAAATAAGCATTTTAGCTAGAGCAGTGAGTTTCAAAATTGATAAGTCAGCTTAAGACACTGTGCTGAAGTTAAATGTGGTCACTTTAACAGATTCTTTGGAACCAATTTGCTGATAAAGCCAGACACAGGCACTGGCACTTAGAGCTGCCTCTTTTAAAAGATGCTCTGCATTCCAGTCAAGCCAGAATATTCTCATAATAATTTGTTTAGATTATTATTAAAGTGAAGGCACAACATTTAAAAACACAGGTAGAGATTTTGAAGACACTCATGACTAAGGCTGGAAACCCTCAGAAACTGAGGAATCTGATTCGAGAAACACTGGGCTGGAAGGACAGCCATTCCTGGGGACAGGCCAGGTCTAATCTTCAAAGTCAGTGGTGATGGGGCACAACGTGGAGCTGGACTCCTGCCCTCTGCCCACCCTATGCCCTGTGACAGGCAGGCCTGGGAGTGTCCTTTCCATGGTTTTGACCATGTGAGAATCTGCAGGTTTCATATAGCGGTCAGAGTCCTTCCTTAGCCCTCACTGAGGGATCCTGGGCTGGACATGGCCCTTTCTGGGCCTGAGTCTTAATCCGTAACAAGATGGAGTAGGCTTGCCTGGAGAAATTGGTGGGGGTAGAGCAGGGAAAAGGCATTGGAGCCTCCTATTTGTTGGAGCTGCTCCTGCAAACTGGGCAAGTTTTTCTGGTAGTTGATAGGTCCAGAGCTGAAAAGAACCGTCATAGCCTTTACTCCAATTCTGAGATACCATCTTTTGGAAATAATGCAAGAGGAAAAGGCATGCCTCTAGAAAAGACTGATAGTCACCCTTTAGTTATTACTTAGAGTTCGCCCTTTAGCTAGCCGCTTAAATTTTTGTCCATAGGTAATCATCGGTCTTTGTGGCAACCCTGGGAAACTGACAGTTCTCCCTCTCCCACCATCTCCCCCAGGCCCATATGTCCTCCTCTGCTAGAGATCTAGGGTGTTATCACTGCCTGTATTTCCATATCCCCACACGAGGGTGCCTCCTTTTTATTCTTATCCCTAGGCCCAGCAGCTCATCTTGCCTCAGAAAGCACCCAGAGAGCTAGCTGAGGGAATCAGTGGAGACCAAGTGCACACCCTCCCCTTGAAGCCCTATAACAACTCTGAATCTGACAACCTAGAAGGAAGCAGATCAGTGGCAAGTCAGGGAAACCAGAGCTTGAACACAATAGTCCTGAGCACTGGCCTCTGGGGAAAAGGAAAGCCAGCTAACCTTGGTGAAGTAAGAATCAGGATTGGGGCCACCTCTTTTGGTCCACCCTCCACAGGCCTCCCAGCTTCTTTAGCTCAGCAACGCCCAGGATTCCTGGCATGTCTGCCTCTGGCCTTCTAAAAATACCCTGGCTGCCCAACGCCTCCCAGATGTCTGAGCGCTGAGTCTGTGATTTCCCTGCTGGTAATGGGTCAGCGCCGACATGGGCAACCGGGGGTGGCTCAGGCAGCTTGAGCCACTTCCTCTGCCTCCCACCATCCAGCCTCCCATAAACTCGGCCCAGCCCTCCTTCCAACCCCTGCAAGGCAAGTGGGGGTAGAGGCCTGACTGCATGAACTGAGAGACCACAGAGATTGTTGACTCTACTCCCTTCTTGGAAGAGATGGGAGAACTGAGGTCCAAGGGCTTGCCCAGGGCACACTAAGGTCCTCTCCCACACCATTCCCCAGCACTCTGTTCATGCCTGCTGCTGCCCCACTTCCCATATGCCGCTTGGAGTCCATGTCTGTGAGCCAGATCTGACTTCCCCACTCCAACTGTAAGCTTCCTGGCAGCAGTGATGGGGAGGATCCCTGTGGTCCCCACAGTACCTGGAAGAGTGTCTGGTCCAGAGCATGCATCAGTAAATGTAGATTGGATTAAACAGTGCAGTGGCAGGAAGGGCTGGGTTCTAATCCAAGGCCAGTCACTGTGGTTCTGCATATCTTCATTAATTGTTCTAGATGAGCCTCAGTTTAATGAGGGCTGGTGAGATTGTGTTCAAGGACTGAGCCAGCTCTGCTATCCTGAAGCCATGAACTGATGGCTTATAACATATTCCTTTGCTCCACTTTGTGTGGGAGGTGATAGCATGTCTTGTTAGCTCCATCCAGCTCCAGGTTTTTAGTTTCTGCTCCTGCACTGTGCTTCTGAACATCCCACCTCTGGTCCCGGACCCCTAGGGCCAATTTTTCTAATGGTGCCACCCTCTGACACTGCTGCTGGGTGCTCAGTCTCCAGTTCTGTCCTTCCCTCCCTCACACCATGTCCACACTGAGTGGTCATTGTCTCTCTGTGCATCTATATGCATCTATGCAGCAGGGTGGGGTCTCCTCAACCCAGGAGTGCCCAGGGCCCAATAAGGTCTTCACAGGTGAAATGCATGGGAAGTATGTTGACCAACAAAGTGAGTGAATAAAGCCTGGCAAAAAGGTAAGGATTGTGCAAAAGCCAGGGAGTCTGATCTAGGAGGGGCCAGCTTGACAGTGGGCTCTGATGGTAGGAATACAGAGAGATCTTTGAAGCCCTTCCTTCACTTCTCTGTTTGGTGAATTCATCCTTCATTCATCCTGAGAAGCATCTTCTTCCCTGGGAAACCTGGCCACTCTCCTGAACCCATAATACACTCCACTGCAGGATTTCTTTACATGTCTGTTTCCCACCTTTGATGGTGAGTTCCCCGAAGCCAAGACCCTGCTGGATCTTACACACCAAGCTCTGGATCTGGTGTCAGTTCAATAAAGGTTGTGGGGAGAAAAACTGGCTGGAAGAAATGCTTTCTAAATCTGACTTGGGGTGAACTACCTGATCAGTAATGCCCCTCCCAGTCCTGGCAATGATATTAGGTTACCAAAATGAGAGAAGCAGAGGGGTAAGCTGTTGTCTTTCTTCTAGAGGCAACTTGCAAGCCTGCGTGGGGTAAGTGTGAGCTAGTGAGATGAACTGATACAGAGTGCCTGGACTTTTCTTTCTGCTAAGGGAGGGCCGCAGAGACCGGACTTCAGGCTGGATATCCCAAAGGTGTTCTCAAGCCCTTGATCTGAGCCCATTTACTCATATTTTACATATTAGTTTTACGCCCTTGGCGATCTAGTTGTAAACAGTTTAAAAATTAATTTGGAGCCAGGTTGGGGTAAGAGTGCTGTTGCAGACAGGCAGGCACTCACCAAGGAAGCAGGAAGAAGAAGCATTTGATGGGCTGTTAGAAGGGAGATAGAAGAACAACATTACACACGCAAAAATACTTCGGAGCAACACAAATTGGGACCATTTAGTTCAGGGTCAGGCTTCCCGACAAATAAATGCCCCTGAGTACATCACTGCATATCTGCTCTGGGAAAACCCTTTTTAGCCTTAGTCTCCCCATCTGTAAAATGAACAGGTTCCACGAAAGGCTCTGAGGGTTTATGATTCTGCAGAAGTTTCCTCGTGCGAGGTCTTTTACTCCCCAACTATACAGATCAAATGAGGTTTTCAAGGTCAAGACTTCAGTCTCCCAGGGTTTGGGATAATCAGGCTTTCCTGCCACGGTCCTTAGTGCGAGTCCACCACCCAAGCTGCCTGGATTGGACCCCAAGGAGAAACAAAGCTCCCCAGAAGCTGGCACAGAGACTTGGTCTGCTTGCTGCCTACAAAACGGGCAAAAAGGAAGCCTGGCTCTGAGAGAAACGGAAGTGCCTGAGGTCTGACAGTTGTTCTCAGTAATCTGCAGCCAAGAGGGAAGTAAAACTGTCTGAGCATCTGGCAGCTTCCACCCTGAAAGCCCATGGGACAGCAACAGGTGAGGCCTGGTGCAAGCCTGATCTCTGATCCAGAGCTGTTGCCCAGGCTGGGGAAGAGCCCTGGAGAGCAGGCTGGTGCAAGGATTTGGGGGAGGTCAGAGGAAAACGACCTGAAACCTTTCATGACCTTGAGTAATCTCTGTGCCTCTTTGCGCTCAGTTTTCCTATTTGTGAAAATGGAATTTGGGTTAAATTTGCCTGTCCCATAAGGATTTCTAGAATGGTGGGTACTGGGGATATAGAGACAATTTGCTTACAAGGAACCTGGCCTGTTACCTTACTGGCAAGGGGGTCACAACCTGGTGGGAGATAGGTACAGAATCATGGGATAATCATGATTATCAATGTACATATAGGAGCTGATAACTCTCCACAGAGAGCACCTTGTTCAGCCCGGGGCTCAGGAGAGCACATGAGAAGGTTAAGGAGCTTCCACAAGGTCACATAGCTAAAAAGGGGTCCAGCTTGGAAGAGGAGTTCAGAAAAAGATTTAACAAAATAGAAGTCTAGTCAGCGTATTCTTAGTGCTGTCATCAAGATGTAAACAAGGCTGTGGTGACCCATAAATAGGGGGAATAATTCTGACCTGGGGGAAGGAGGAAGTCTTTACAGAAGCAGGGGATCTGAGCTGAGGTTTGAAGGATGAGTACGAGCTTATCAAGCAGAGAAAAGGGGAAAAGGCTGAAGGCAGAGGGAACAACATATTCACAAGTGTAAAGTTGCAAAAAGAACCTAATGAGTTCTTGAAAAGTCCAAATATGTGTTGTGTTTGGAACAAAGGATACCTAAAATGGTGAGACTGAGAGATGAGGTCGGGTAGACCAGCAGAAGTCATGTGGTGAAGGGCCTAGAATTCCACTTTAAGAAGCTTGGGCTTGATTTGTAGGGCAGGGACACCTATAGAAGGGTCTTGAGCAGGGGAGTGCATGGTCAAAACAGCATAGAAGAAGGCTTGCTCTAGCTGCTAGGAGAGCACAGGCTAGGAGAAAGCCAGGTTGGGGGAAGAGGCAGGAATGATGGCAAGGAGGCAGTGACAGAAGATTGAACGTAACTTGGTCCATGTCAGGCCCAACCCCCTGTGAAGAAATCGAAACATTTTAGGAGCCTACAGAGGTGTGGAGGAAATGAGAACTGAAACGTGGGCCTTGCTATGGCTGTCGTCTGGGCAGGTGCGGTTAGCAAGGGAAGTGAAAGGGTTGAGGTTACAGGCAGCACAACCCTGAGTGAGGTGGGATGGCTTATAAGGGAATGTGGGAGGCCTGTCCTCAGGCAAGAGTCCTGTTCCAGGCTAGGGTAGGGTGAAGGGTCATATCCTGAAGGAGGCCAAGGGGCAGCCAGCTACTGCCCACTGTGCACCACACCAAGTCCCTGACCCTAGCTCCTGCCTCCTAGAAACCCACTTCCTTCTGCCAAGGCTTTGCTCAACTCATTCTTGAGATAAGCTTTTCCCCCTCCTCCTCCCTCCCTATCCAGCACACTGTGGTTCCTGATCAGGCCCTGTCCAGCTCTCCATGGAGCCTGCCCTGAACAGCGCAGGTTCCTGGCCTTTCACAGCCCTGCCGCTCGCTGTGCCTGAACCGTGCGTGGCATGACCATGTTCTGACTTGAGTCATGTCTTGTTCTGTGGTCTTGGTTCACCAGGCCAATCACTGTTACCTTGCTGTAGGTGCCCTTCTCTCATCTGACTGCCTATGAGAGTGACAGTAAATCAGAATTAGATCTTAGAGAAACCACACTGTGCATTGGAGGGCTCTTCATGGACCAAGCTGGTTGGTTCTTTGTTCTGGGGAAAGTCGTGACCTGATTTGTTAGGTCAGGTTAGGAGTCTTGTTAGGAGGCCAGAAAGAAGCAATTCACTAACAGTTCAAACGGAAGAGGTGTGGGTCGGTTAAGAGAACAAACAAAAGGAGGGGGAGGTGCCCACCTAGAAACTAGGGCTGAAGGAGGGGCACAAATCATGCTACTGGAGCCCAGTGAGAGGTAAGGCTGCCTGGCACGAATGGGACCAAGCAGGGAGTCGGGAAGGCACCAGAGCAGGGAGAGAGCAGAAGGACAAAGAGCCCAACCTTTTGCTCAGCCTCCAGTCTCCTGTTGTTTCTCATTGTCTAAACCCCAGTGGAAGTCAATTGGCAAGGGGGCCTTGTTGATGCAGCCCACAGGGGCCTGTCTCCTGGGGCACAGTGCAGGACTGAGGGTAGGGGTGCAAGTAGAGACTAACAATCCCCAGATATACCTGAAAAATTGTCACCCAGACGTAACATCTAGATGATGTCTATGTGATCACTTCTTTGTGATCAGTGCGGGGTTGGAGGTTTTTCTGCCTGCCCCAGAGAGAAGAGGCCAAGTTTCACCTTTACATTCATTTTGCTACCATCTAGAAAGCACTGTCTAGTCTTGATGGTCACAAAACTAGAGAAAGACAGAGCCACGTGGGCCACAAGGGTAATCATCCTAACAGATACAGTGACTGAGGCCCAGAGAGTGAGAGTTGGGCCCAGGGCCACAGAGCCAATGTGAGATGACATTGGAGAGGTATGAGTATCTAGATTATGCAGTGAAGGCCACATAACTAGAAAGCAGCAGAGTCAAAAGTAAAACCAGTCAGTTTGACTTATAGTTTGACCCAAGCACTTAACCAAGCCCCCAAGCTGAGTGCCCAGTATGCAGAGAGGAAAGGTGCTGGAGTTAGTGTGACCTAGCTCAAGGCGCCTTGTCCTTCAGAACCATCCATCCTCTTCTTTCTGGTCCATGCACTCAAAAGCCACCTCCTTGGAGGGCAGCAGTGATGTCACAGGCCCAGTGCAAGATGTGAGGACGGAGGGCTAAGTATGAATAGATGATGGGCCTCTGCAGGCCCTCAGGCAAACTCGCCTTTCGGGTGTTGTATTGGGCCTTTTATTCTGTGAACTGGCTGTCCACACTTAATGTTCCACAGCTGGTAAACCTCTGGGCCTTTAGATTTTCAAATCCATCCATCCAGCATGCCTTATTCTAGGTACTGGTGATTCAGTGACAAACAAGATCTTCCAGAGATCTATGGGAATGGGGGGCACTGATTGGATGGTGAGATAAGCAACAAACATGCCTATTACAGACCATTATCGACACCATAAAGGAGGATTGCTTTTAAATTTTAGAGCAAACATCTAAGAGGGACACCCAAGGTAGTTCACCTTTGTAGGCTCATTTCCTAGGATTGTTCCCAAACATGGCTCAGGCCCATGCAGCCTGTGGTTTTTGCTCTCATTGTTCGTTTCCAGGTGTTGTTCACCTCTCTTAAAACACGGTCCACTTCCAGTGCTACAGTAACCATTTGCTCAATTAAACTGTGGCAGCCTAGTTCCCAAGAGGAGGGACTGGATGAGTCCCAAAACTATGATAGAGTGGTACTCCATAAGCATTCAAGAAATGTTAGCTATTCTTATTACAGCTATTATTTGGAGCCAGCCAGGTGTGCTGGTAAACAACTCCCCACACCCAAGCAATGCTGGTACAGACACACACTGGCTCAACACACAGCCACACTTGTAAATGAGGCAAGGCGGAGAACCATAACTCCACTTTAGAGATGAGTAGAGGCTCAGAGAAGGCAGGGACATTCATTCACTTAACAAATAGTTGGGGGCAATTCCCACGTGTCAGGTACTGCCTCTCTTCCCACACCAAACATACTGAATTCTCAGAGGAGTGTCTGAGGGCCCGTGTTTTAAATAATCACCCCTAGGTGATTCTCAGCTCAGCCAAGTCTAGGAAAATGCTTGGATGCTAAGGCAAGCACCTTGCCATATCCCAAGTCAGGACCTGGGTTTTATGGGGGATACCATCTTCTGGAGGCAGATTTGCATAGCAGTTAGCAGCACAGACCCTGGAGCCTGATTAATAGGGTACAGATTTTGGTTTGGCATTTATTGGCTGCGTGACCCTGGGGTAAAATGGACTAGTAGTTGTTCAAAGTTGTTGTGAGAATTAAATTATTTATGTGAAATGTGACGTATAGTAACTATTATAAAGCATGACCTATTATTATTACTGTGCCCAGTATAGACAAGCATCAGCAAGAAGATGGAGGAGGTGGATTTGATGCTTTTAACTAGAGAATTGGCTCTGCCTACAGTGTAGGCGGTGTCTGTCTCTTCAGGGAGATTCACCACCTGCTCTCTTCAGCTGAAAGAGCTTTTCTGAGCCAGGGAATTCCTCCCATAGCACTGATAGTGTTCCCACAATTCTAAAGCAATGCGTTCTGCCCATAGCAGCATGGCGAGAATTAGATCACATCTAAGGGCCCGAGGCTGGACTGGGAAGACAGGTAGGTTTAGGTGCCCATTCAAGAGGACTGAAATGGAGAGGGGAGTGCAGGTCCCAGGGTAGCTCCTTTCCACACACTGGGCCAGCTGAGGGTGGTCAGCACACCCTTGCCACAGGACATGGGTGCGTGGATGTGTTGCAGACAGGGGAAGGGCAGGTGCAGGTGCCCAGAAAGGAAAGGCAGGATGCCAGGGCATCTTCCAGCCCTCCGGGATGCTCATTTTGGCCCTCTGCCCTCCTAAGGGAAAGTAGGTGGCAGGCTTCCTCAGCCAAGCGTACCTGCTTCTTCCACAGGCCAGAGCACAGTGGTTACAGAGCTGCCAGTTCCCCACCTTCTGTCCTTCCCCCACAACTCCGTCTCACTCTCCTAATCCCTGCCTGACCCCATTCCTCAGCTCAGTCTGGAGGGTCCTCTCCATGGAAAGTCACAGATGGGTAGTATCTGCCTCCTTCCAGGCTGGGCTTTGGAGAGACTCCCTGGTGTTATAGATGAGGAAATAAGGCTGAAGGGAGGGCAGGGACTTCCCTGGGCCTCACAGTGAGTCAGGGGCAAAACCCAGGACTGCAACTGGGCTCAACCCATGGGAATTCTTCTTTTTGTGTTTTATTTTTTAATTTACAAACAAAACCAAAACAAAATGAAGGGAAACTGAAGGAAAACACATGCAAGCACAAAGGAAACTCACATGTGTGGGCCAGCATGGTTGCAGGCATGTTATATAAACATTCCCATTCAAGTCCCATCACAACCCTACAAAAAATCATTATTCTCCTTTTATGGACAAGGGAACCAGTTGAAAAGAGGTTTCCGAACTAGATCAAGAACCTAAAGCTAGGTAGAGGAGGAACTGGACATCTATCTAACTTAGGTGTGTCTGACTCCAG
Source organism: Eonycteris spelaea (assembly GCA_003508835.1). Taxonomy (NCBI): domain Eukaryota; kingdom Metazoa; phylum Chordata; class Mammalia; order Chiroptera; family Pteropodidae; genus Eonycteris; species Eonycteris spelaea. The sequence continues at coordinate 3,075,566 of PUFA01000151.1, forward strand.
ATCCCTATGATGCCACCCCTCCACCATAAACTGTTTTAACCATTGGTCCTAGTTGTGCAGAATTGTAATCATAGTGATGCTCTCAATGGGAAGGTCCTTGTCAGTGTCCCACACAGCCTTGTCAGTGGTCACTCAGCCTTCCCTGATATATCCCAGGATGGGCAGTTACTTGCTCACAGCTCCTCAACCTTTACATACCTATTATTTCATTTAACCTGTACCACCACTCCCAGGAAGAAGACGTGACAGAATTTATGATGTACCAAAGGTCACACTCAGCAAATATCTGGCAAAGACAAGACTGCAATCTTGGTTTCCTGCCTCTTTATGTCAAAACCATGTGACTGCCAGCTCCTACTAGAGCCCTGGGACTGGCTGTCCCCTCATCCTCATCCCAAGTTGTAACTCCCCTTGACAAGGTCTGTTACACCAGCTGACCAGATAATTCCCTGCCCCAGTGCCTGCCTCTCAAGGATTTATCTCTGGCCTTAGACCCCTGCTACCACCTTGCAGATTCTGGGTCCCTATGACTCTCTTGGCCCTGCATGTCCTCAACTCACTGCTGTGACCTTTGGTTCATGTGTCGAGACTGGAAGTTCCTGGACTGTATGTAGGGCATGGGGTTCGACCCAGAGACCTGCTTGTAACTGAGCCCAGAATAAGGGGCTTTTTGAGTGATGCTGAATGGAATCAAAGGTCTATTTCTGCCACCAACTTATTTTGTGTCCTAGGGAGAGCCCCTACATTCTTCTGGTGGCTACCGATATTGAAGCTTCATTCCAGTGGGCTGTGATTCTCTGTCTTAAGAGCTGACTAACGGAGGAGATGGGCACAGTCCCACCCTAGGTTGACCATGTTAAGGAGATGAGCTCAGGCAGGAGCAAAGGCCCCTATGTATTTGTGGGGAGGATGGAGGAGGAGAGGGAAAAGTGACTAAGATAGAAGGGAAGTGAATGGGAGTGGGGTCCACAGACTGCATTGTCTGCAGCATCCCCAGCTAGGCTTTGTGGGGCGCAGGCAGGGAATAGCTGGCTTCTGTGCCAATGTGAGTGAGGGATATTGACAGAATAGGAAAGGAAATAGAGGGAACTGTAAATTCCAGCTGTAGGAAGGGCCAGGGGGGTGCCTTGGTGCAGTATAGGTAGATGGGATGGTGGCCACCTTCTCTCAAGAGAGCCTTGGATGGAGTTTCAATTTGTCCTGGGCCCCACTCTGGATGGGGATGGAGTGCTGTTCATGTTCTAGTCATGCTCAAGGGTTACTGCACATTTTGCCTCCCTGAGTTTCTCCTGGGAGCCCTGTAGAATATTGGAATAATTCACTTTCCAATGCCAACTCATATACTTGCTCCAGGCCAGCTTTTCATCCTGGCTCTGACTTAAACTTATATCTTATTCCTTCTGTGAGACAGCAGTGCACATACTGGAGGGAGAGAACAGCTTCAGAGCCAGAGGGAGCCAGGGGTCAGACTTGGCTCTCCTGTCCTAGCTGTGTGACCTTCGGCAGGTCATTTCACTCCTGAACCTCGGTCTGTGAAATCTGTGAAATAGGGTCATATATATCATGAGAGGGTGTTGTAAGGGCTAACAACAATGTAAATGACATGCCTAGTTCAATGCCTGAAACATAAACAGTAGCTGTTATTCCTTCCCAGGGTGAGAATCCCCTACATGGCCTCCTTGATGGAAGGAAGCCAGCATTCCTTGCACAGCTCCAGGGATGGGGGAGCTCATCCTCTCTAGGGGGGACTCTGCCTGGAAAACCTCCTTCCCTAGATGCAGCTGATACCTGTTTCAGTTCTGTCTCTGGGGCCACAGTTCATGCTGCTCTGTTGCCATGAAACAGCCCTGTGGCATCTCCTCCAAAGAATCTCAAAAGATCTTACTGGTAATATGCTGCTTGCCTGTATTGCAGGAGCAAGGCTCTGAAGTTCCCAGCTTGGTTCAAAGGGGTATATTTTAAGTCAGGCTTGCATAAATCACAGAAACTCTTTTCCCTATTCCTGTGAGTTTGGAACATATGAATTGTATCCTGAGTCTGCTTTTTTTTTCCCCCTTGGGTCAACTCTCCCAATTCCTTTGAACACCCCCTCATAGAGGCAAATGGAAGAACTGGGTTCTGGTCCCAAATTCATCACTTCAGGGCAAGTCACTTATTTTCACTGAGCCTTTAGTTCTTCATTTGTCAAATGAAGAAAATAATATTGTCTCATAGGGTTACAACGAAGATTAACTCAGAAAAGCAACAAGAAAACTTGGGGTCTGGAAAAGGTACTTGGTAAACTTGAAACATATATGTTTTAAAATCATTTTTGAAAAAGCAGTAGTAGGTAAGTCCAACTGATGTTGCCCCTTAGTTTTTTTATGGATCCTTCCAAGGAAATTATTTCAGAGTCAATGCCATTCCTGGTTTCAGAATAATGCCCAATCAGGTGGAGGATGCCCTCCTAAATTCATAAATTGAAGCTCTAGGATTTGACTGACTTAATCTGTGTAGAGTCTACAAAGTTCCAGACTCATTCACTTAACTTATTCTGCAGTTAGAATCGAGGCCCAGAGAAGGCTAAGCAGATCAGAGGTGGAGGCTGGACCTCAAATCTCCCAGCATCTAGCACCTTTATATCCCCAGTGTTCACAGCTCTAGATTAAATTTGACCCAATCAGAGCTCTGAATCTATCACCTTCCTGTACAAGAATTGAGGCTAACTCAATGTAAATAACCTGGGTTCAAGTTCCATCCTCCAGTTTCTGGCCATGTAGACTTGAGCAAGCTACTTGGGTTCTTCAGGCTTCACTCACTTTCCTGTTTTGCGTGACTGCACTTCTGAGAACAGGTGTCTGAGATGCCAACTTCTGATAAATCTAGTTAACCCTCCACACAACCATGTGACTCCAGAAGAGGTATTTTCAAGCTTCTAAGAACCCCAAGAGAGGCTGATACCCCTACTGCCAGATGGTCTGGACAGAGCAGGAACACTGGGGTGGCGGCTGCCTGGTTGAGCATTCTCATTGGCTGATGAGGAAGCCCAAACTCAAGCAGCTAATTAGGGGCAGGCAGAGGGAACTGGCATCCAGAGGTCCTGACTCGCAGGCAAGGGCTTCCTTTGCTCCTGCTGTCTCCTCTACTTTTCCTCATGGTTATCATCTGCATCTGTTTCTTTATAACCTAAAGAACGCTGCAGGACCCAGAGATTTTAGCCCTATTGTGTGACCTTCACCAAGTCTCCAGTCTTCTATGGGCCCTAGCCACCCCATCTGTGAAATGGGGGTCCTGCCTTTAATGACCTCACTGCTCCCTTCCAGTAGAGTCCATGCTGCTTGACTTGAATGCCCTGTAGCAGGGAGCCGTTTTTTTCTTCTTTGCAGGGCAACTATACATCAACCTGCCACCATGGCCCCCAACAGTCAGGCACCTGCGGCCAACTGCGAAAGGGCTTGTTCGTGCTCGCTCGCTTCGTGCCTATCAGCCCTGCCCATCCGCTCTGGAGAGAAGGGTGTTGGAGGACCGAGATGAAGCATCTCCTACTGCCACAGGCATACTGCTCCCAGCCCCCCATTGTAAAAACTTCACTCTGAACATCCACGTCCCTATAACCCGCTCAAAACGCTGCAGCAGCAAAAGCCAGCGGGAGGGAAGGGCGGGTTGTGCGCGTGCGTCCGCGCAGAGTTTTTTTTTTCTCTCTCTCTCCCCTCCCGCTCACGTGCGCGTCCCCGACAGGAGGCGCGCGCCGCGGCGGGCTGGCGGGAAAGCGCGCGGGAAGCCCCCGGCTGGCTCCCAGTCTGGGGGAGGGAGGCCTGGAGGCGTTTGGAATGTGCCACTTTCGGAGAAGACGGAGGGGGGGAGATTTGTGCTCTCCTAGCGTTTCTGCTCCTCCTATTCGCCTACTGATCCGTTAGTTCCCCCCGTCTCCGCCACGATACGGAGCCCCACGCCGCGACCACGCTCCCTCCCTGCAGTTGGCCTGTCCCCTGGAACGCGGCTGTGACCTGCGCTGTCCCCTCCGCCGCCGGAGTGGGGCGCTGCGCCGCGCGTTGGGGCCGGAAATACCCGCGGCCTGAGTGGAGCAGCCGAAGCTGAGAGCGCGGCGCCACCTTCCACCTCCTGCGGCTGGGCGGGGGCGTCCGGCTCTACGAGGGCCAGCCTGCCTGAGTAGGGGCGAGGGAGGAGCGGCTGCGAGGAGCCCCGGAGCCGGCAGCAGGCGGGGAGCCTGACAACGCGGCGGCTCCTCGGCAGCCGCTCGGCGAGCTGGGAGACCCTGCGCCCAGCTCGCGGGCCTCCGCCCCCTTGCTGTCTCCGCCTCCTTCGCTCACACACCCCCCGGGCTGCCCGAGCCCCAGGCCTTCCCGGCGCTCCTCCTCCTCCTCTTCACGCTCGTCCTCCGACCTGGGTCCTCCTGCCTCCCGCCGGCCTTGTTCCCTCCGGGGCTAGTTCTCCTTCTCAGGCTTTCCTTTCACACGCACACACACACACACGCCCGCTGGGCCGTCCCTTCCTCTCGGCCCTCTTCCCCCTCGTCCTAGCTAACGCCGTCGTCGAGGGAGGATTGATGTCCCTTCGGCATCATGCAGCCGCCGCCGAGGAAGGTGAGAGTGCAGCAGGGGGGGCTTGAGAGCTTTGGGAGGATGTGTCCAAGGATCGCAGCTGGGGCGACCGCCGTGCCCCCTCCCCCTTTCTGCCACTGGCCTTGACCGCCGTCGCCTCTGGCTTGTCACCGAGTTGCCGCCGGTTCAAGGCGGGGGCGGGGGGCGTGCGTGTGAGGTGCCTTTCCGACGGAGGGGCTGCTGGGGTTCGTCCCCTTCGCGCCAGGGAGCCCTGACATTTCACAAGAGTTTCGGGTGTGCATTTGTCTGTATGCGCGCGCATGGCAGTACTGCTCGCTGCAAAGTGCATTCTCGGGGCTGCACCGAGGGGAGGCGGGGGAGTCCCTGCAGCTTTGCAGACCCTTGTGCTTGTGTGATTGTTTAGTCTGCACCAGGTTTGAGCCCTCCAGCCGCTTGTCGCCACCCTCGCACATTTGCAAATTTGCAGGGAATTTGTTTTCTGCCTAGCCTTAAGGCTTGGCCTGCTTTTCCCACGGGGTGGGCCATAAAGAAGTTGGAATAGTCATCGCCCCCCATCCCAGGGGAAAACAAGAAATTAGGCATTGACCAGTCCTGCCTTTCTTCCCCTACCCCCGCTACTCCTGCCAGGTCCCTCTGGGTAGGAAGCGAAGAGACGGTGGTGCTGTCCCTAGGAGAGTGAGAACCGGGCAGTGCGTGGCGTGTGCGCCGTGATCTGGGTTTGGGGTGGGAGTGTCGGGTGCTCCGGGCTTGCCAGCGCTTCTCCACTGAGCCCTTCGAGAACTGTTTCACTGCCCTCTTCCCCGGCTTTCTCAGGGGCTGAGGCTGAAGGTGTGTCCTTTTCTTAATCCTGCAGATGGTTACTGAGTGTCTACTCTGGGCGCTGGGTGGAGGAGGCTGTTATATCCTCCCCTCGTGGGCAAGCATTTACTAAATGCCCAACTCACTCTTGGCTGCTTCCTCTTCCTTCTTAATCCGGGTTTCTCCAGTTAAGTGAGCCTTTTTTCTTTCACGTACGTACCCTCATCCCTCCAGCCAGGTAGCCCCTCCGGCGGTGGGGAATTCCAGGCCCACTGTAACCCGGAACCCTGGCGTCCCGGCCTGGTGGGCGAGGCACTTGCCAGTTTGCATTTGCCGTACTGGCTGTTTAAACTGGAGCCGCCTCGGGGACCGGCTGCTGGAGTGGCTTATAAGCACTGCATGTGCTGGAAGGTCACTTTTGCTTTCTCCTTTGTGAGAAAGAAATTGTGATTTGATGCGCTGCCTGCGAGTGGAGGGCATCATCCTGAGACTGCAGCCATCATGGAATAATTCATGTGGTCGATTCATGCATATAATTTCATGATTGCATAAATTTCGGTCGTTAGATATTGAGTATTTTTATGCTCCCTTCTCCAGGCTACACTCTGCTCACCTCTCCTGGTGGTTAATGTCTTTGAATCCTTTTCGGAAGAACTAAAAGACAGACACCTTTACAACTTTATGAAGATCTAGATATGTACTGAGTTTGTGCATGAAATGGGATGACAGTTTATTTTGCACCTCTTTAATCTGTAATTTTGATACTTGCGTACTTACATTTTTCCTCTGTTTCAGGTTATTTGGCTATTTTTTTTCATTAAGTATCTTCAGTAAACAAAATTAGGTGGATAATAGTGGGTTTCTGTTCTCCAGGGGAGAGTCAAGCAAGAGCTGTAATATCCTGACAAGTGTTAATGATTATTATTACTTATTAATTTTGGTTAAAGTTACAGTAAGGCCTTCATAAATATATGATATATTTTAGGTGAAAGTTACACAAGAACTGAAAAATATTCAAGTTGAGCAGATGACAAAACTTCAAGCCAAACATCAAGCAGAATGTGATTTGCTAGAAGATATGAGGTAAGGTTATAGTAAATAGTTGAGGACTTATGTATCTGTTTCAAAGAAGCTTTGAGTTACCAAGCCCCAGGAACTGATGCTGGAATTTCCTTTTGGATTTCCTGCTTTGAGGCTGTTAGAGCTTTGACTCAGCTAGAAATTATAGCTAGAATTAACACAATACAAACTTTTTTCCTTTAGTGGGGGGACCTATAACCTACACATATTATTATGAAAAACAAGGGTCTTAAAAGTTTATCTGTCAAATTATAATAATAATTGAAGTTGAAATTCTTATATAATCTTTCTACTGAATTGTAACATTCATTGGCCTTAATGCTTTAACAAATTTTTAAACTAACATCCCTAGTTAATGGTTAATATCTGGGGATGAGCCAGTCAAACTCAGATGATCAGATACTGGCATTATTGGTTAGAACATGACAAATATAACTTTGACCATTAAATTTAATGAGAAATGTGTTTATCAGATTTTTCATTAAAGTTACCTATATTCATAACCAAGATAACTTTGAATGTAGTAGATAAGACATTGTGCTAGCATGGTAAATAAATCAGTGTCTTTTTTTATAGAGGGAAGTATGACTCATTTTATTGAAAGAAATGCCACTGTTTTATTTAATAATCCTATAGTACAAACTGACACTTTAAACAAACATTTTGATAAAGGATGGGCTATGATTTGCATGCTGAAGCAGTAATACATTTATCAAATTAGAATTGGGTCTTAAAGCCTAATCAGTTGCCTGTTTTTTCTGTGGTGCACAACTTCATGTTGGTTTCATTAAAAATGTTAACTATATGCTATAATAAAATCATGTGTGTTTGGATAGCTGAATTATATGTAGCCCAAAGATTTTAATTTAAAGTTTTTAATTTCCTCCCCCATATTTAATTTAGATACTGTTTGAGTATTTGTATTTTATACCTATATTTTCAGGGTTCTAAATAAGGCATATAAATTTATTCTTGTCCAATCTTGCATATACCAAGATCGTTGTTTTTCGACTCTATTTAAAATACTCTATTTCTGTATTTGTTTCTTTTTATTTTTCTAACGGCCACAGGGAAATCTTTAGACTCAAATAATTCCTGGACAAATACCTGAAACTCTATATGGTTAAGAATTCAGTTTTTAACATCTATTAAGTGAACTAAGGTATTTTACTAGAATCTTCTAGATGAAGAAGAATACATTTCAGAAGCAGTTTTTAGGAAGGCAAAGTTAGTGTGTGAAAATGATCTTCTGTGGGGTATGGGTGGTTAGTGGTTATTAAGTCCTGTTGATTATGTTTTATAAAGACTTCTTGCTTCCATTCTTTTCTTTTTCCTCTATTGCTTGTACCTTGGTACTAGAGTTTATAGTCAAATGTATGAAGGAGGACACAATTGCTGTTAAGGTGATGTAGTTGTTGCTCCTGTTGTCTAGTTGTTTGTATTATTATTGACCCTATCACATTTTACTTGTATTATTGCAGTAAGATCTTAATTATTGCAGTAGTATTCTGCTGTCTTCCAGCTGTCCCCATGCCTCCTGTCTTACACATTGTTACCAGTTAGCTTTCGAAAAACATTGTTTAATATATCAGGTTCTTCTTCGGTTCTTCTTCGTGGCCTTCCGAATAAGGACTAAACACCTTGTCATAGCACGTACGGCCTTCTGCAACCCAGCTGCAAGCTTCCTTTCTTGGCTTCATTACTACCAATTTTATGTCTATACGTCCTTCCTCCTTATTCACCCTGCCTTGGCCACTCAGAACTTCTGTTTAATTGTGCTGTCTACATTCATGTCTTTTTTGTGCTGTTCTTTTTGCTTGTTGATACCCTTTTCCTCATTTTTTTACCTGGCAAATTCTGGTTTCATTAAGTTTGCAAGGTTTTTTTTTTCTATGATCTCAGAGAATTGATTTTGCACATGCTTCTGGCTTCCCTCCTGTGAATTCCTTGAAGTCAGGAGCTAAGTCTTATTGGTTTTTGTATCTTTATACCCTTTATTTAGGCTGGAAGAATCTTTAAATAAATGTAACTGGTTATATTTAACTATACCTTGTTTGTTTTTAGGTGAGATATTTTATAAACTCCATTTGTAGGGGCTATAGTGTCTGCTGAGTTTGTGTCATACTTCGATTCATGTGGACATGTTAACATGTAGTGTGCCATTTGATGTAGAGTATGTCTGTATTTATGTGTAATGTGTAAATACAGAGATTGTTGGTGCAATGAGGATTAATGGATTTTTCATTATTTTAAAGGAATCAATGTGTTCTTTTATATTCAATTAGTAGAATGAATCCTTTCAGTACTATATAGTTGTGAGCAGAATACTGTATTACATCCTAAAACATAAGTTTAGGTATCTGATTTGCTTTTTTTTTTCAATGAAAATTTTGAATTGGAAGTTGAAAATTGCCCTGGTGTTTATGAGGTATTCTGGCGTTTCTGGTCAGTTCTAACAAGTGGAACGACCTTAAAAATTAATTAGAAATCTCTGAACTTGGGTTTTTATATGTATCATGTTGTAAAGGATATTGCCTGCTTTTTTCTGTTTTTGAAGCTCCCACCACCCCTCTCCTTGAAACCCTACAGACAGCACTCTTCACTGATGGTTCCCATAGCAGTGTTATGGTTGATTTAAGTTAGTATGAATTCACTCAAAGTGCAAATAGATTTTTATTCTTAATATAAAGACATCAGTAGTAAGAAAGTTAAAAAAAAAAAAAAAAAAGACCACAGCGCATTCAGCTTTAAATAGGAGAATTCTATGCTGGGTTATTGCTGGTTCCTACTCCCCTTTCTCCTCATCTTCTGGAATTTTGAAGGGAGGAGACCAGTTCTGATAGTTTTTTTTCTTTTGCTCTCTTCCCCTTCCATAGTTCATTTCTTCCACAGATACATTGGAAGCTGATGGTTGCGAGTAAAGTATGGGAAAGAGAGAGAACTCATTTGTTGTTAATCAGGAACATTCCATGCTTTGGGAAGATTTTAACTTGTTTCCTGTTGACTTTTGCTGTAAGCAGTAGATAAGCTTCTTTACTTTCTTTTTAATTTATTATTATTATTTTTTCTCTCTTGGATTTTTAAGGTCACTTATAAGTTTCTAAATGCTGAAGTCTATGTATTGTTTATTAGTATTATGTATTTAGTATTGTTTATTCCTATGATGTGTTAAGTAGAGTCAGTAATGTTATAGCCTCTTTGAAAAACAGTTTCAAAGTTCCTCAAAAAGTTATACACAGAGTTCCCATATGAACCAGCAATTCCACTACCAGGTAATATACCTAAGGTAAATGAAAACCTAAATCCACACAAAAATTTGTACGTGAATGTTCAAAGGAGCATTATTAACAATAACCAAATAGTTCTTGCAAAGGAAGTTCTTTGCAAGAACCCAGAATACAAAGAACTACCTTTTTTGTAGACATTTTTAGGATGTCATTATATAGTATGGAAAAATCATGGAATTTTAGAGTTAGGTGGATCCTATCACATTTGTTGATTTTGTAGATGAAAATGGAAGCTGAGGCAATGAGATGAAGTGAATCATATGAGGAGGACCCTAAGCTTTTTCTCCAAATTTCTAGACAAATATACTTTCCGTTATATTTGTATTTCTCAAGCTTTTAACCAAGGAACTCATAATGGGTCCCATTTTTTGAAACATTTTGCCTATCAAAAATACATTTTAACTAATTTGTTTTCTTATTGTTTACTTTTCATACATTGAACTGTCAATCAAGCTTTGAGTCAGCTTTTTAAAACTACTAACATGAAACCAGCCAAAGGCAAAGATCCTTAAAATGTAACTCAGAGAAGGCTAAGTGGTTTCTCTGAGATGTTCTGAAAAATTGAAACTGGCTCAAGAAGCACCTGCCTTTCCTTTGTAGACACCTGGAGGTCTAGTGATCTCAAGTGAGGAATTGCTATACTGTATGATACTTTTTCTAAGTTGTAGGTTCATGGGAGTCACTGGGGATTAGATTCTGAAGTCTGTTTTTATGGATACAATGAGACTTTTATATCTAGAAAGGAACCTTAGAGGTAATCTGGTCGAGAGAGGTTTTTTTTTTTTAAAATAGGTTTATTGAGATATTATTCATATACCATACAATTAACCCATTTAAAGTTTTTTTTTTTTTTAGCGTATTCATAGAGTGGTGCAACCATCACATTTTAACTTGAGAATATTTTTGTCCTGCCTTAAAGGAACTGTACCTATTAGCAGTCATTTCCCATCACCTTCTCCAGCCTTAAGCAGTTACTTTCTCTCCCTACAGAAATGGAATATATATATAAATGGAATCAGAACATGTGGTCTTTTGTGACTGGCTTTTATTTAGCATGTTTTCTAGGTTCATCCTGATATAGCAGCAGTACTTCAGTTCCTTTCTTATTGCCAAATACTATTCCATTATATGGATATACTACATTTTATTAATCCATTCATTAGTTGATGGACTATTTGGTTATTGTTAATAATGCTCCTTTGAACATTCACATATAAATTTTTGTGTGGATTTAGGTTTTCATTTATCTTAGGTATATTACCTGGTAGTGGAATTGCTGGTTCATATGGGAACTCTGTGTATAACTTTTTGAGGAACTTTCAAACTGTTTTTCAAAGAGGCTATACCATTTTATCTTCCCACCAGCAATAATTTATGAAGGTTGCAGTTTCTTCGCATCCTTGCCAATACTTTTTATTGTCTGTCTTTTGATTATAGAGCTCTTCTGGTAGGTGTGAAGTGGTATCATGTTATGGCTTTGATTTGCATTTTTGAGCATTTTTTTTTGTTTGCTTATTGCCCATTTGTATATCTTCTTAGGTCTATTCAGATCCTTTGCCCATTTTTTTGAGTTATTTGTCTTTTTCTTTTCTCATTGAGTTTTGAGATATATATGATATATATATATATCTTATCAGCAATATGATTTGCAAATATATGTAGTATTTGCAGTATTTTTCCTGCTCTGATTCTTATGTGCACTAAATTTTGAGAACCCCTGAAATGGTGGAAAGAGTAAGGACTTTGAAGGTAGACCAGAGATGGGAACCCAGCTCTGCCACTTGCTAGTTGGGTAATCTTGGACAAGTTACTAAGGTTTTCTGAGCTTTGTATTTCATGTATATAACACAAGATTAATGCCTACTGTTTTGCTTTTCTTTAAGAGTTAAATGAGATATGCAAAATGCCCAGTGCGGTAGGTATTCAGCATTGGTAGCTACTATTGTTAGTGGAAATTGAAGCCAGGGAAAAGATGTTGTCTTATTCAAGATAATAAAGTTACAGTGTTTCATTAATTCTAAGAGAAATACCTTTTTTTTTTTTTTTTTTTTTAACATTCTTTTGCTTCTTACAATAGCTTCTCACAATAGCTTTTGGCCATGATGCAGTTGTCATTGTCTCTTCATGCATAGAACTTGCAGAGTAGATATCAGCAGGCTTGGAAGAAAATACCAAGGTTTGGAATACAAATCTTGGATAACCCAGGCTTTTGATGGCAGAGAGTTATGATAGTGTTTTGAAAAACATAGGTGTCAATGACTGAATCAAAAATTAATTCAGAAGAGTTCGACTCTGACCACTTTTTGCACCAATTTATTTCGTTTAGCTTTTAGAAATTATTCACAAGTAATATTTGCTAAAAATCTGACTAAGTTTAAGAGAGCTTCTTCATAGTGTAAATAAAAATTGTACGTGATAGGACATTATATTAATTTAATTGGTAGCGGTTTTTCATAGTGAAACATGTGCCTTGCAATCAGTCCTGTTTTAGATATGATAAAAAGTAGAAGTAGCAGATCAGGTACTGGACCTTGATCTTTTTTCATTATTCAACAATCATTGCTTCTCAATCCAATGTTTGTTCAAATTAGAACTTAAAAATGACATAAATCATGAGATGGAGAAATTTTTAAAAAACAGGCTACAAAGAGAAAGATCAAGTAGGACCATACTTAATGTTTCTTTGAGAGAAAAAAGAAGATTGCCTGATTTTAAAATTAAAAGATAACATGGAACTTCCACTGACTAAACGAATTTAAATTGTAAACATATACTTCCACATTATGATCAGTTATAAAGAAGGAAACTAAGGAGATACAAACTGGGCAGAGGAGGAAATAGGGAAATATAATTTGAGAGGGTTTATTTAATAAAACTTTTTGTTACAAACCACTGCTTACTTGAATTGGGTCAGGGTTTTAATAATACCTCGTCCTATTGCTGCTTCATGATTTATGAGCTTGTAAACCATTGCTCATAGATCCTTATCTGATCCTAAAATGCGAAGATTTGGTCCTGAACAGCCCACTGCAGAAGTTATCTTATGATTTATAGACTTGAATGGAGAATACTGTTATGAGCCAGGTGGAATTAAACTAAGGACTAATAATGAAGGCTATCCACCATTCTGGTTAAGAATAGTGGTGTCAAAGAATTTTTATGTGCACTTTTCCTTGTTTTGGTCTTCTTAGCCACATCCAGGTATGTAATATGAGATGGTGAAGGTGTTCGTGTGGTAGGGTAGCTGTGATAAACTGAAAAGAGCACTTACTTAGAGGCATACAACCTGAGTGCAAATTCTAGTTCTTAATCTCTTATTAACGATGTAACTTTGGCCATAAGCCATACCAAGTCACTTGAACTTTTTTGAGCCTCATGTTTCTCATCTGTAAAATGGTAATAATTATAATACCTCATGGGGTTATTTTGGTAATTAAACACAGTAATGCATACCAGCTGTATTGCATAATGTGTAGAACATAACGGAAGCTCAATAACTGCATGTGGACTGTCGTTTTGTTAATTGAGAACATCGATTCAGATTAGAACTGTAACTTATTTATCCCCTAAAGAGGTAACTCGTAGTCAGAAAAATGTAATTAACCTCAAAGATAAACTGTTCAAGTAATACTAAAGAATTTCCTTCACCAAGTTTAGCAGTCCTAGTCACCTTCCATCTTTCTGTGTGTAGGTAATGATTCTTCATGATTGCGAGATGGCTTCTGCAACTCCAAACATGATATTCTCATATAAATTTAGGTGGAAAAAGAGGCGGGAGGATAGTTTTTCTTTATGTAAATTTCCCTCCCTTTCTCTTCTCCTTTCCTTCTATTAGGAAGACAGTTTCTACCAGAGATGATCCCAATAGACTTTCCCTTATAATTCATTGGACAAGGTTGTTTCATATACCCATAAATGCCTAGCTACAAAGGAGGCTGGGAATGTGATTATCTTCTTGTAGAGGTATCGGTGGCACTAATATGGCTTTTGCCACATTACTGTTTTGCCCTGTTTGTCACAGGGGCCATTTCTAATTGGTGCTGTCCTTAAAGTGCAAAAACTATGTTGGGGTTAGATCATGAAAGATATAGTTGGAATCCCAGTTATCCCAAACAGATTGGGAATAAGGAACTCTTTAGCAACCATTGGAATCCCCTCCTTCCAACTGCTTATGAATTCAGCGTCTTTGGTCAAGAGTAGGTTTTTGTATTTGCCATGGGTAATGGGCCAGTAGGCCAGGGGCCTCTTAGGATTCTCTTTTTCAGGAATACAGGAGTGGTTAAATTTCTTTCCATGTTTGGTCTTCTGATAATTTAGAGAAATGGTGGTCTGAGGGCCTTCCAGGCAGTTGTATTTTTGCTGAGCTCCTTTTACTTCTCAGGTGAAAGCATTATTAAGTAGCGAAGTGGCTAAACAAATCGAGGAAGGACAAATAAGAGCTAGAATTACTCCTAGCTCTTATTTTTTTTCTTATAATTTGCCTCTTAATGATTGAGGATTGGCAATTCAGCCTTGCAAGTATGACGTATGAAGCCTTTTACCTGAGGAGGCCTGTGGTGTGAGTTAATGTTTTTCTTTGTCAATTCTTCGAATGTCCATTCGAATCCCACATACATGCCTTTCTGTTTTGTTGGTGTCAGTCTTCAGGAGTGATCTGCTGCATAAGCAGGAGTTTGTAAGTCTGGTTTGTTCTGTTGGCTCTTCAGTGACTAATTTGGGAACTAAGCATAGAAACTTGTAACCCTCTTCCTTTGTTCCATTGCTGCAGATTTCCTGTCATGTGCTGGTCAGGACTAACTTCATAGAACCTTAGCAGATATTTTAATTTCATTTTATTGTGTCCTCGCAGTGTTCCTTGGTCATGCTTATTTCAACATTCCATTTGATCTTCTTTTTGGTGTTTATGCACGAGTGTCTTGTCATCCAGATGTTTTCTGTTTTGCAAACTTTGCAATAATTCCAATTCAAAAAGAAAATGTTATTGCTGGTGTTAAGAAAAGTGTTACCATGTCTGTGGTCTCACAGGAAACAATTGGGAGTACATGTCCCTTGATTATATTTTAGTGGTATTTGTTTTTTCCCCCATTGGCTGCGGGAGAATGGGGGCAAGAGACAGAGATTTTCTATTCTATACCTTTTTTGATATATTTTGAATTTTTGAACTATGTGAATATTGCCTACTCTCAAAACTAAAATGATTCACTATTAGTAACATTTTATTGCCTGTCTGTTAAACATAACATATTTTCAAAGTTTACATTAGTTCATGCTAAAATGTCATTTTTGGCTTTTAATTAGTTTTTAGTGAAGTTTTATCATTAATAGATTTTACAGTTTATTTCTAATATGCACAAGTATTAAGAATACTTGATTTACAAACTTCTCTTCATAAAATGACTGGTCCGGCTGGTTGGTTGGAGTTGAGGAAATAGCTGTATGTGCTACTATGTTCTTTTCTTTAGGCATTGTAGAATTATTTTGTCCCCAAACGAGAGAATATATAAGGTGGTTAGATTCCTGTCCAGCCTCAGATTGTGATCTAACTTTATGCAAAGATTTTACATCATAGTTGTCATTTAAAATATTATTTCTGTGATAAAATGTATTTTGCATTTTTAGCCAACTTGCTCTATTGGGGAACTGTTTTGTCTGTTTTACAATAGAGGTATTTTATATAATAGTTTTCTCAGCTATATTGAGCTAATTGAATATTCTTAGTATTCTGTTTTCTTCCTTGCATTTTTAGCTCTCCTTTTTTTTTGTTTGTTTTCAAGTGGTTGTTCTAAGTGTTACACCACGCATCTTTAATTTATAACTGTATACTTAGAGTTAATATTACACACTCCACATAAGGTGCTGGAGCAAACGTAGTTCATACCTCCTGTGCTGCCAGTTATTTTGTACTGAAAATAGTAGAGTTACATATTTTGTCCAGTTTTATAGATATTACTCAAGGAGGGCTAGTCTGGTACCAATTACTTCATCATGGCTAAAAATGTAAGTCTGCTGGTCAGAAATATTAAAGGAAGATATTTAGCTGTGTTTAAAAACATAAGTAAGATTATTTTTGCCTACTTACTACCTATATAATCTTAATCCTCTACTTTCGGATTTATGGGTTTGGATATTCCATATATAAATGTATGTATGCTGTAGCACAGGAATTTTTTTAAGCTTTATTAAGATATAATTCATATACCATATAATTCATTCAAAGTATATAATTTAGTGGCTTTTAATGTATTCAGAGGAATGAATCTAATACCACAATCAATTTTAGAACATTTTCATTACCACAGAAAGATACCCTGCACTCCTTAAGACATCATCCTTCCTCTCTCCCTCCATTTGCCCAGACCTAGGCAACCACTAATCTACTTTCTATAGACTTACTTGTTCTGGACATCTCATATAAACGAAATGGTACAATATGTGGTCTGTTGTGACTGGTTTCATTCACTTGCCATAATGTTTTCAAAGTTCATCAATGTTGTAGCATCTATGAGTACTTCATTCCTTTTTATTGCCAAATATTCCATTGTTTGGATAAAGCACATTTTATTAATCCATCATTGGATGGACATTTGGCTTGTTTCGCTTTGGGCTATTATGCATGATACTTATGTGAGCGTTCATATGTAAGTTTTTTCATTTCTCTTGGGTATTTACCTAAGACTAGAATTTCTGGGTAATCTGTTAGCTCTATGCTAAACTATTCGAGGAACTGCCAGACTGTTTTCCAAAGGGACTGCACCAATTTACATTCCTACCAGCAATGTATGAGGGTTCTAATTTATCCATATCCTTGTCAGCACTTGCTGTTGAACATAAATTATATCTCAAAGCCTCCCAGCAACTATGCAGTCTATTATTATTATTTCCACTTTTTAGATAAGGAAACTGAGGTCCAGCGTGGTTAAGAGACTTGCTCAGGATCAGGGAACTAAGAAATGGAAGAACTGAATTTGAACCTGGCTTTATGCCTGACTTCAACATTTAAGTTTTTTTTCTCATTGAAAACTACTTTCACAGGTATATGATATAGGAGTTGAAATCAAGTGATATTTTCATAGTATTTTCAAGCAGTGAGAACCTAGGTACTTAGACATTTTCTCAGCCTTTATTAGTTTTTGGCAGGAATCCATTGAACATAGAAACATCTTTCCCTGGTTTTGATAGCTGTACTCAGTTTTCTTGAAAGTAGAAGACAGCTGTTTTACTTAGGATTATTTAAAATAATTGAGGGCACAGCATTTTTCATGCCCACCATGTCCAGACATTGTGGACAGGGTATAGTATCTTGTCTCAAGAACTACTACTTGGAATAGTAGTAGCAGTACTACTACTATACACCTAAGCTATATAGTATAACCTCAAAGAAGAGGTGTAAGGTTTAGTGCCTTGCAGATCTTTCAGTTTGGCTGGTTAGTACAGGAGTGGAAACAGATCCGTGGTCTGGGGTTTCATGGGTTCATGTTTTTTCACATTCGGGATTGTTGCAGCATTGTAGGAAACTGAAATTTTAGGGAACTCCTGGACACCTGATAATTATATCTGGGATTTAGATTATATTTTGGTACATTTCTATAGTTGAAAATGCCCTTTTCTGTCTTTTTTTGTTATAAGTTAAGACCAGTTTTGTGGTGATAATTGAAGGATACAAAGTTTCTGAATAGAGCTAAAATCTTGTTATATAGCAAGGTTTTTTTTCTTACCACCTAATTATGTTTATCTTTAACTTTTTGGCAATGTACATAAAGTAAAATATACTCCACAAATAGCATAGAATCAGCTCATATTGGGTGGTAAATATGTATGTAATCTTATGATGCTTTATATTAGTAAACTTATTTTAATAGAAAAAAAATTCTACATGTTTGAAACAAAAAGGTTACAAAAGTTATAAAATTGCCTTACCTAGAAAATAAATTGCTGTTAGCCGATTACATTGTTTATTTTGTATAGCTCTCTGCATGAGGACCAATAGTCTTCTGAGAAAACATAATCTAAATTTACTTTCAGGAAAATAACCAGATAGTCAAAGTTCCATTAGTTGATAAAAAATATAAAAGAATAATAGTAACTAATTGTAAAACTTTATTAAAAAATTTTAAGTGACTTTGACAATGGCCTATTTTGTTAATGTGTCTTTTGTCACTAATATAGGTCTAGCCTTGATATGTTAGTCACATGTATTGAGTCTTCAAACCTCATAGGTGTTATGTGTCAGCACCATTTTAAGGAAGGAGAAAGCAAGGAAAAAGACCTCAGTGTTTAATTTATTTAACCCTACTAAGCCAAAGGCCGTGAAAGATTTACGATGTATCTTTTAAATATACAGTGTAATTCATGGATAAGGAATAAGATGTATCTTGCACTAAAGATACTTAATGACAAACCATGTAGTAAAAAATTGGTTAACTTTTATTTGCATCCTATAGAAATAGCAAAATTTTTCATTTGATTAAAATGTTTGCTATGTGTTGTCTGCCACGATTTCAAAGAAATGTGTATTCTACTTTGATAAAAGATTATCTGACTAACGAATGTCCCCTACTCTTTCCCTGGCAAAGAAAATTTGGCATCTTAAATTGGATCTTTAATATGATGTATCATAGATGAAAACACTTAAAGTCGAGGTGTTGAAAGGTGAACTTGATAATGGATCTCCTGACAAGATGATTTTGGTAACTTGATTAATATTGATAAATTTTAATGGAAAGTAATTTTTTTATAGTCATGCACCAAATAACGATTTGAGTCAATGATGGACTGCATGCAAAGGTGGTTTCATAAGATTATAATGCAGCTGAAAATTTTCTATTAGTAATGTTGTAATGTTTTAGTATAACACATTACTTACCTTTTTGTGGTGATATCGGTACACACAAACCTGCTGCATTACCAGTCATATAAAAGTATAGCATATGTAAGTATGCATAGTATATAATACTTGATAATGATAATAAGTGACCATTACTGGTTTATGTATTTACTACACTTTGTATCATTATTTTAGAGTATATCTTTCTACTTATAAAAAGTTCGTTATAAAGAAGTTTGGCATGTTACTCATAGCAGTCTCATACATCTCATGTTTACCATGTCACTTGATTGCATTATTTTCTCTTGTGCTTGATTTAATCTCATGTTATTCTGTACAGTAACATACTGTATAGATTTGTAGTCAAGATTATATTATATAACTTAGGTGTATAGTAGGCTGTACGGTCTAGGTTTGTGTAAATACACTCAGTGATGTTCACGTACTGACAACATTGTCTAACAACACATTTCTCAGAATATATCCCTGTTGTTAAGGGGTACATGATTGTACTTGAAAATGCAGTTTTTGTTGGGGGTTGACACCTTCCTCAAGTCCTTTTGTGTGTGTGCCATGATATCACTACTTGAAAAATGAGAGGGCATAGTAAACTTCTGTCATCATGCAATTTTTACTAAAATGACCTAAATTCTTCTTAAAGGATGTTGTGTTAAAAAGCATTGGAAGATTTCTTGTGACTCTCTTCATCTTAGGGCCTATTCATAACAAACTTGGACTTCAATTTCTCTGTGATAAAATTGTCTCTTTTCAGGTAACTCAGTTTGATGACTTTATTTTTACTTTTAGTGTATCAAGAGCTGAAAGGAAAAGAAGTTTAAAGATGTCCAATTAAGTTAAGTCAGTCGGTCAACACATGTAACTAGAGAAAAAAGCAGCTCCTATTAGACTGCATTTGATGAATCTGAGAGGTGGTGCTCCTCAATCACTTTGAAACCACTTTGATGTTGAGAAGTGTGGAGTCAGGAAGGGGACTGGGGAAGGATGGTTATATGATGAGGAAGATCATAGAGCTATTTCAGATTCCTGAATATTGCCATCACAACGTGAGGACATTGTCTTCTTTGAAATACTTTGAATTCCCAGAATTAAATATAGCTTATTCAAATATAGGTGCCAAGAATACATTGTATATGTAAGATTCACCTGTGTGCTTTACAACATTACAGATGCTTAGGTCCTACTCTTAAGATTCAGAGTTGGTAGATTTGGGGAGAGGCCTCGACACATAGGTTGTTTTCTTGGCTTGGCTATTGTGAATAATGCTGCAGTGAACATGGTTGTGCAGACATCTCTTTCAGATGGTGATTTCGTTCTCTTCAGATATACCCAGAAGTGGGATTACTGAATCATATGGTAGTTCTGTTTTTAGTTTTTTGAGACACCTGCATACTGTATTCCATAATGGCTATACCAATTTACATTCCCTCCAACAGTGCACAGGGTTCCATTTTCTCCACATTGATCGATGCTTATTTCTTGTCCTTTTAGTAATAGCTGTTCTTACAGGTGTGAAGTAAGAACATTGTGGTTTTGTTTTGCATTTTCTTGATGATTAGTGATGTTGGGCACCTTTTCATGTACCCATTGGCCATTTGTATATCTTCTTTGGAAAACTGTCTTTTCAGGTCCTCTGTACATCTTTAATCAGATTATTATTATTTTGCTCTTGAGTTGTCAGTTCCTTAAATATTTTGAATATTAACCCCTTATCAGATATATGGTTTGCAGATATTTTCTCCCAATCCATAGGTTTCCTTTTCATTTTGTTTATTTTGCTCTAATTTGATGTAGTCCTACTTGTTTATTTTTGTTTTTATTGTTTATGCTTTTGTATCATGTCTAAAAAAATCATTGCCAAGACCAATGTCAAGGAACTTTAAGGCCTTATGTTTTCTTCTAGGACTTTTATGGTTTCAGATCTTATGTATAAGTCTTTAATTCATTTCAAGTTAATTTTTGTGAGTGGTATAAGATAGGGGTCCAGTTTCATTCTTTTATATGTGAATATTCAGTTTTTTCAACACCATTTATGGAACAGACTATCCTTTCCCCCAGACTAATCATGGCTCTCTTGTTAGATATTATTTGACTGCATATTCATGGCTTTATTAATAGACTCTTTATTCTGTTCTGTTCATTTATATGTTTTCCTTTATGCCAGTATCATACTGTTTTGATTACTGTGCCTTTGTAACATAGTTTGTAATCATGAAGCATGATGCCTCCAGCTTTGTACTTCTTTCTCAGAATTGCTTTGGCTATTCAGGATCTTTTGTGTTTCCCTACAAATTTTAGGATTTTTAAAATTTCTATGAAAAATTCCAGTAGAATTTTGATAGAGATTGCATTGAATATATAGTATGGACAGTTTAACAATATTAATTTTACTGATCCATGAACATGCGATATCTTCCCATTTATTTGTGTCTTCAGTTTCTTTCATCAGTGTGTTCAGTGCTTTCATCTCCTTGGTTAAATCCATAATGTTGGATTTTGCCATATATTTTTTTGCACCTTTGAAAATGATTGTAGTCTTTTCTCCATTGTTCTGTGGTGAGTTACATTGATTAATTTTTTGGGATCTGAACCGTACTTGCATTCCTCAGATAAAGCCCACTTGGTCATTATGTATTATCCTTTTTATATAATGCTGGATTTGATTTGCTAATATTTGGTTAAGGGCTTTACATCTTTGTTTATAAGAGATATTGACGGTAGGGTTTTTTGTTGTTGTCGTTTTTGGTGATATCTTTTCAAGTTTTGGTTGAGGGGTAACATTGACCACCTAAAATGAGTTCGCAAGTGTTCCCTTCTCTACTTTCTGGAAGCATTTATGTATGACAGTATTATTTCTTCCTTAAATGATTGATGGAATTAACCAGTGAAGCCATCTTGGCCTAGAGTTTTTGGGGTTTTTTGAGAGATGAGCTTTTAATTACCAATTATACTTTTTAATTGGTATATGGCTTCTCAAGTTTTCAATTTCTCTTAATTTGTGTCCTTCAAGGAATTTGTCCATTTCTAGATTGCCAAATTTTGAGGGCACTTCTGTGGATCTTTCATGGCTAACTTTGCACTTTCTTGATCTGGTATTTGTCTCTTTTCTGGCTGTTTGCATACTATTTCTGTAGCACTTAGGAATTCTGTGTGTGTAAGGCCCTTTGACTCAACAGGGGACCCTATTCAATAGTACTTGACAATTTATATGCTGATGCTCACTTTACTTTTGGGCCCACATCTTATTCACAGAGAAAATCAATAAGTTATTATTTATTTTTTTTTTAAATTAAAATTGAGTAAAATTAGCATAATATAAAGTTTACCATTTTAACCATTTTAAAGTGTACAATTCAGTGGCTTTCAGTACATTCACAGTGTTGTATGATCATTACAGCTATGCAATTCTATAACATTTTTATCATTCCAAAAGGAAGCCTCATATCGATTAAGCAGTCATTCAGTATTTCACCTCCTTCCCTAATGCCCTGGCAATTATTAATCTGCTTTCTATTTCTATGAATTTGTTTTCTCTGGATATTTCATATAAATAGAGTCATATAATATGTGACTGTAGTAGTTAATTTTATGTCAACTTGGCTGGGCCACAGTATCCAGATTTGTGTCAAAACATTATGGATGTTTCTCTGAGGGTATTTCTGTGTGAGATTAACATTTAAATCAGTAGACTTTTGAGTAAGTATATTATTCACCATAACGTGGTGGTGGGGGGGGCTCAATTAATGAGTTGAAGCCCTGAATAGAACAAGAGATCTTATCTGAGTAAGAAACAATTCTGCAGCAGATAGCCTTTGCACTTGAACTGCATCATTGGCTCCTTCCTGGTTCTCCAGGATGATGACATTTAACTTAAATTGTAGCATTGGCTTTTCTGAGTCTCCGCCTACTATCCCACCCTGTAGATTTTAGAGTTGTCCATCTGCATAATCACTTGAGCCAGTTTCTTAAAATAAATCTTTTTTGTACGTATACACGTCATATTAGGTCTGTTTCTCTACAGAACAGTACTAATACAGTGGCATTTTGTGACTGGCCTTTTTTTTTTTTTAACTTAGCATACTGTTTTTGAGATTTAGCCATGTTGTAATATGTATCAGTATATGTTACTTTTTATGGCCAAATAATTTTCCATTGTATGGATATACCACATTTTGTTTATCCATCGATCTCTTGATGGACATTTGGGTTGTTTCCACTTTTTGACTGTTATGAATAATGCTGCTATGAACTTTAGGTCTACATGCTTTGGCTTTAATATCTATTTTTAGTTCTTCTGACTAGTGTATACTGAAGAGTGGAATTGTTACATCATATAGTAACTCCATTTAAATTTTTTTGAGGCAGTACAAAGCTGTTTTCTATAGCAGGTGCACCATTTTTACATTCTCACCAGCAATGTATGAGGGCTCTTATTTCTCCACATCCTGGCTAATATTTTTTCCTGTTTTTTTTTTTCTTTATTTTAGTGAGTGTGAAGTAATATTTTATTGTGGTTTTGATTTGCATTTCCCTAATAACTAATGATGTTGAACATATTTTCATGTGCTTATTGGCCATGTGTATATCTTCTTTGGAGAAATGTAAATTTAATACTTTTGCCCATTTTTAAATTGGACTCTTTGTCTCTTAGGTTTGTAAGATTTTTCTATATAGTGTGAATATTAGACCTTTATCAGATATATGATTTGCAAATATTTCTCCTATTCTTTCATTTTCATGTTCTTGATGATGCCCTTTGATGCATAGACATTTTAAAATTTTATGAAGTTCATTTTACCTATTTTTTTGTTGTTGTTGTTGATTGTGCTTTGTGTTTTATCAGAGAATCTGTTACCAAATCCAAGGTCATGAAGATATACTCTCTTGCTTTCCTTTAAGAATTCCATAGTTTTAGCTATTACATTAGGTCTTTGATCCATTTTGAGTTCAGTTTTATATTTGGAATGAGCTAGGGGTCCAACTTTATTCTGTTGTATGTGGAAATTCACTTGTCCTAATGGCATTTATTGAAGAGGCTCTTCTTTTCTTTTTTTAATGGTCTTGGCATCCGTGTTGAAAATTAGTTGTCCATAGATGTTTTGATTTGTTCCTGGACCATCCGTTTTATTCCATTGAAAAATACTATAAACCAGCTTGACCTTACAGATGTAAACAGAACACTCCACCAACAAAGCAGAAGATAGATTCTTCTCAAGTGCACATGGACTATTCTCCAGGATAGGCCATAAGTTGGGCCATAAACAATTATCAATTTAAAATGATTTAAATCATACAAAGTACCTTCTCTGACCATAATGGAATGAAGCTATAGAAATCAATTAACATAAGGAAAGCTGGAAAATTTGCAAATATGTGGAAGTTAAACAATATTCAAGAAGTTGGTTAAAAGAAATCACTAGGGAAATTAAAACTACTTTGAGAAGAAGGAAAATAAAAACACAACATACCAGAACTTATGGTATGCAGTGAAACTACTCAGGGAAATTTAAAGCTCTAACTACCTACATTAAAAATGAAGAAAGATCTTGAACCAACTTAACTTTACACCTAAGGAAATGGGAAAAGAGCAAACCAAAGCCAAAGCCAGCAGAAGGAAGAAAATAATAAAGGTTGGATCAGAGATAAACAAAATAGAGAGTAGAAAAATAATAGAGCAAATCAGTGAAACCAAAATCAATTCTCTGAAAAGGTCAACAAATTGTGAAAGCTTTAGTCTAAAAAAAAGGGAGGAGGGAGAGAGAGGGAGAGGATACAAGCAACTAAAATCAGAAATAAAAGTGGAGACATTACTCTTGATGCTTCTGAAATAAAAAGGATTTTAAGAGAATATTAAGAGCAATTGTATGCTAACAAATTGGATAACCTGGATGAAAGGGACAAATTTTTAGAAACACACTAATTAATAAAACTAATTCAAGAAGAAATAGAAATTCTCAGTAGATCTTTAATAAGAGATTGAATCAGTAATCAAAAAAATCTCACAAAGGCAAGTCTACGACTAGACAGCTTCATGGGTGAATTTACTGAACAGTTAAAGAAGAATTTATACCAGTCCTTAGACCCTCCTAACACATTCTGTGAGGTTCTCATTACTTTGACATCAAAGTCAGACAAAAATACTGTGAGAAAACTAAGGATCCACATGATGAACACTCATGCAGAAATCCTCAACAAAATACTAGCAAACCGAATCCAACAAATTTAAAGGATTATACACTATGATGAAGTGAGATTCACCCCAGGAATGAAAAGGTCAACATGAGAAAATCAAAGAATGAAATATATTAATAAAATGAAGGGAAAAAAACATGATTATATCAATAGAGGCAGAAAAAGCATTTGCCAGAATTCAACACCCTTTCATCACAAAAATGCTCAGTAAACTAGGAATAGAAGGAAACATCCTTCAGATAATAAAGGTACTTATGAAAAACCCACAAGAAACATACTCAGTAGTGAAAGACTGACTGGTCAGGAGCCAGACAGGATGCCTGCTATCAGCACTGCTCATTCTCCTGTAACTTGGACATTCTTTAATTCTATTTAAGTGGTATTTGCTTCATTAGTTGTTTTAGTTAAGTTTTAAAAATTAATCTGAAATATTTGATGACATTTCTTCTGCTCCATGGCTTTTTCTCATGAGTGTCCTTTGCCACTATTTTTTTCCTGTTTTTCTGCTTTTCTAGATTTCATAGTCATAGAGATTCTGTTTCTGCTTCCTTTTTAGTTATTTCTTTTTGAATGAGGAGGGTTTTCCTATACTCCTTTTTGGAATATCAGAAGTAGATATCTCAGGGTAGCTGTTGTCTTCCAAATTGACAGTAATGTTTCTTCCGACCCGGCTTGTGTGTATGCATTTATTTTATTTCCCCCCAGCCAGGGAAGATTGATGGCTGCAGCGCCATTCACAGCGCAGTTGTCTCACTGTCTTTTTGCCACTCTAGCTGCACATCTGCCAGAATTACTTGTTTGCGTAATTCTTAGTTTAGTACTGTCTTCAGGTCTTCAAACTATGAACAGCAGAGCACCCTCCACCGCCCATGTCCTGTGTCTTTGTCGTTGCAAATGTAGGTTAAGTTTTATACCTTAGAAAGTGCACTTGAAGAAATCTACTCTCACTGCCCCCTTTAAGTCTTGGTGTGTCGTGCCTTATATTTACCCTCTTTCTTCAGTTTAATTGTCTCTCTTTTGGCCTATATTCCACTTATACTTTATGTTTCCTAGTTTTGTTGGAAACATATATTTGCATTTATTTTATTTTTTTATTTTTGTTGCTTTGGGGTGATTTCTGAGAGGAGGGAGATTCTGACTTGGCTCTGTCATCTAAGACCAAAACTACTTAAAACGTATTTTTTGTTAGTGCTTTGCATATTCATTTAGTCAAAATATTTAAACTGAGTTAAAGTTCATAAACTGTGGAATGTGATATTTTCACTTATTTACCAAAAACTTTTCTAGCATTTACTATGTGACAATTCTAAGTGCTTTATAAATATGTACTCAATTAATCCTTATAATAATCCTGTGAGGTAGGTATTCTTTTTATTCCCATTTAATTGATAGGAAACTAAAGCACAATCAGAAAAATTAATTGCCCAAGGTTACCTCATTGATAAGAAATAAAAACACTTTCTATTTTTCATTCTATGACTAATAATTGCGTTTGCAGTTTTTGGTATCATCTATTTATACCTTATGCTAATGAATCCCTTGAGAGCAGAGTCCAAGTCCCATCTTTATATTTCCAGCGCATATTTAGTAGAATATCTGAAACTCAGAAGATAATCATTGTTATTGGTAAATTAATATTCTTTATTTGGAGCCAAATAATTTCCTTGTATAGGCCTGGGGCATGACTACCCACCATGACCTGCCTAGATAGGAATTTATGATCAGGCTCCCTGTGAGGTTGCTTTTGGTAGATTTATTACAGAGCCCCTTTTTTGTCTACACGTTATATAAGAAATGTCAGTTATTTTCTCCCAAGTGGGTGTATCATTTTACATTCCCACCAACATGTTAGAGTTTCATTGCTTTATATCTTCAATGATATAGATGGTTATCAGTTTTTTCATGTTAGCTATTCTGGTGGGTGTATTTATTTTAATTTTTAACATTCACCATTATGGTTATTGATATCCTATCTCTACTACCATCATTAATAATTTGAACATTCTTAGGTGTTCTGCTTATTCTGGTGATGAATTACAGAGTTTGGGAGTCCCGAAGACAACCCTCATTTCTGACCTCAACTGCAAGTTTGGAGGTCTCCAAGGTCACCCTCACTTCTGACGTGACCTTCAAGATTGGGGGTCCCAAGACCACCTGCATATTTGATAATTGGTTAGAAGGACCCACAGCACTCACCGAAAATTTACTAAAGGCTATGGTTTATTATAGCAAAAGAATATATTTTAAAATCAGCCAAGGAGAGGTGTCACTTAAATATAATTGACTGCTCATGTGTCTGACCTTAGTTTAGTCTCCAGGCCTAACTTCCACCACCCCTCCACCCCACAACCCCACCCCACCTCTGTCCCAAATCAATCACATTGTCAGCATGAACTGTCAGGCATGACTTAAGGTCTCCAGGTAAACAAAAACTCTCTTATCAGGCATGACATTCCACAAGTTAAGAGATTACTTCCCAGAAGCCAAGCACAAAAACTAGACCTCTCTTTGGGAAGGTTAATCCTTCACTGTACACTTACACACCTGTCTTTTTAAAGCTTACTGTACACAAAATAGTTGTGTTAATTAACATAATCTGACCAACATCAAGAAACTTAACTGGTCCATGTGGTTATAGATTGCGATCTTGGTTCTGCCTGTCCCAGAGTTAACCAACCGAGCAATTTATCAAACTTACAGAGTCAAACCTGGTTATATAGTTTCTGTCCATTCATTTATTCATTCGCTCAACAAACTTTAATTGAACATCTACATTGTTAAGGCACTGTGCTACACATGTAAAATGAAAAGTACACTCATTGCTTCCAGAGAACTCCAAAGTTGATTCACAGACAATTATAGTACTTGAAGCAGGTGCTGTGTTACATACATGCTAGAGGACCTCGGAGGACGGGTATTTAAATCACAAGTGGAATTCGAGGAAGACTTCTCAATTTAGAAGGACGAGGAAGGTTTAGTGCAAACAAGAGGGGAAGGGAATTTTAAGGAAGAAGGACCATATTTGCTAGAGTGTGAAAGCATGAGCCCACTAGTCCTTTTAAGAAACTTAGCTGGGGCCTCGTATGTGAATGGGGGAGTTTAGAGATGAAGCCATACTAGCAGTTAAGTTCTGGTAGTCAGCAGCCTCTTCTGTCATGTTAAAGGCTTTTAGATTTTTATTCTGGGAGTGATGGGCCATTTCAGAAATGTTAGCAGGAGAATGGTTTGCTCAGATTTGTTTTAGGAAAATTATTTAATAAAACATTAGATTTTATTAAAGAATTATTTATTGCAGGGATTTTTATTCCTATTTCTTTTTATATGATATGGATTTTTTTTTAAATATAAGTGGATGAATTGAAAATTTATACTTTTATATCTGTTTATAGAAATAATAGATAATTATTATCTATTAGAATCAGAGGAGAAAATAAGAGTCTTACACCTCTTTCCTTTAACAATATAATTTGCCATGTCTTATTTTTAATTTTCTTCTGGTGTCACTTTTTATTTTTTTATATATATGATATTAAATATGCAATTTTGTACATTTTTTTCATAAAAATATTTTGGAAATTAAGAACTTTTGGTAAACATTTTAAAATAACATTCAGTTATTGGGTCAGCCATACTTAGACATTCTTCTACTATTTAAGTTTTAATACTATTTCCCTATTAAATGGCTTTGAACTTAAAATTTTCTTAAGATAGAGTCTCTGAAGTAGGTTATTGAGTCAAAGTGTATGAACATTTTTAAGGCTCTTGCAAGATAGTTTTGAACTGCCATACAGTCTTTGAGTGTCCTGCCCCCATGTGTATTTTCTAGGTATTTATGAGTGTACACAAGTATCTATATTACATAAAGGTATATATTTTAACATGTTTTTAAGATAAAATGAGATCTTGCTTTACATACTTTTCTGAAAATTTTAAAAAGTATTAGATAATATCTTGTAGCTTCCTTCATAGTACTTATTATTATCCTATTTACCAATAAACAATTCTTGTATAATGATTTGTTTGCTATCTGTTAGTCCTACTGGGTGTCTGTCTTATTCACTGTGATATCATCAGTACCTGTACAGTGTCTAGCCCGTGATAGCCAGTCAGTAAGTAAGTGTTTATTGCATGAATTAATTGAGGATATCTTTCCATACTAGTACATGTAGATCTACCACATTCTTGTTAGTGGCTATATAGGATTCTTCTCAATGAATGTAGTATAATTTATTTTGAAAGGTTAGTTTGTTTTATTTAACTATTAAATTTAAAAAATAGGCAGTAGGAATATAAAATATTACAGCTGTTATGGAAAATAGTTTGATGTTTTTTCAAAAAATACATGGAATTACCATATGACCCAGCAGTTCCACTCCTAAGTATATACCCAAGAGAACTTATAAAATATCTCTACATAGAAACTTATAAACAAATGTTTATAGTAGCATTATTTGTAACAGTGAAGATGTAGAAACAACCCAAATGTCCATCAATGGATGAATGGATAAACAAATTACAGTGGAATATTATTTGGTCAAATAAAGGAATGATGTATTGATACATTCTACAACTTGGATGTACCTTGAAAACATGCTAAATGAAAGCCAGACACAAAAGGCTACATATTATATGATTCTATTCATATGAAATATCCAGAAGAGGAAAATCGGTAGAGAGAAAATTAAATTAGTTGTCGCTGGGAGAAGGGAAAGGGGAATAGAGAGTGATTACCAAATGGTTATGGAGTGTTCTTCTAGAGTGATTAAAATGTTTTTAAAATAGGGAGAGGTGTTGGTTGCATACATTGTGAATGCACTAAATGCTATTGAATTGTATGCTTTAAAATGGTTAATTGTGTGTCATACTGTTTAGGTTTTTAAATTTCACCTCAATAAAAATATGTATGCATATATACATGGTATAAATTCAAATAAATACAAATAAGAATGCAATAAAAGATCTTCTATCACTACAACTAGTTCCTTTCTTCATGTGGAGCCATTGTTAGGCTAGTTTCATGTTAAATATTTCAGGGAATTCTATTAGTGATTCCTAAGGTGACCACAGTAGGCATTTTCGTGTGGAACAGTTTTTCATTTGAGGAACTGTTGTAATTGAGAAGTATTGTACTTATCATAATGCAGCATATACAAGTAAATATTTTTATATGAAAAGATAGTCTGCTATATACATACTTAACATTTGCTTAACATTGTATCTTCTTATAAAGATGTCCCAGTACCATTTACTAAATAATCCATCCTTTCCCCTTTGAATTGAAATGTCTTCTTTTCAGTTACTAAATTTTTATACGTATTTGGGTGTATTTCTGACCTATGTTTCATTGTCTCTCTGGTTGCTCATGTTCTCTTACCAAGCTGTTTTAATTACAGTTGCTTTTAAAATTAGTTTTTACTATCTGGTGAGTTAGGCCTTTTTTAAATATTATTCTGTTTCAGGATCTTTATAATTATTCTAAATTTTTTTTTTCATGTGAACTTTATCTAGTTGAAAGAAAAAATACTTTTGAAATAATGGCAAACTTATCTCAGCTCCCTAACGCTAACTGTTGGTAATCACTAATCTACTTTCTGTCTTTCTGGACTTGCCTATTTTGGAATTTTACATAAATAGGATCTTATAACATATGGCCTTGGCCTTTTATATCTGGCTTCTTTCACTTAGCATGTTTTTGAGGTTCATCTATATTGTAGCATGTATCAGTACTTTATTCCTTTTTATGATTACATCATATGAATATGCCACATCTTGTTTATCAATTGATAGACATATGGGTTATTTCCACTTTTTGGCTATTATGAATAATGTTGCTATGAACATTCACTTACAGGCTTTCTGTAGGCATACGTTTTAAGTTTTCTTTGGTATACAGTAGTTCCCCCCTTATCTGTGGTTTCTCTTTCCACAGTTTTATTAAAATATTAAATGGAAAATTCCAAAATATTAAATGGAAAATTCCAGAAATAAACAGTCCGTAAGTTTGAAATTGCATGTTGTTCTGAGCAGCATGATGGAATCTTGCAACATCCTTCTCTGTCTCACCTGAGTCAGGAATCATCCCTTCATCCAGCATATTCATGCTGTATATGCTACCCGCCCGTTAGTCTCAGTTATGAGATTGACTGTTATGGTCTCACAGTGCTTGTGTTTAAGTAACCCTTATTTTACTTAGTAATGGCCCCAAAGAGCAAATGCAGTGATCCTGGCAATTTGGATATGCCAGCGAGAAGCTGTAATGCTTGCTTTAAGCGAAAAGGTATGTATGTATAGGAAAAAACATTATGTATATAAGGTTTTGGTACTATTCACGGTTATAGGCATGTACCGGGAGTCTTAAAATGTATTATTCTCAGATAAGGGGAGGACTGCTGTATACCTGCAAACAACTACTATGGGTTATGGTAACATGTTTAACCTTTTGAGGAATTCCTAGACCATTTTCCAAAGCATCTGCACCATTTTGCATTCCCAGCACCGTAAAAGAGTTCTAATTTCTCCACATCCTTGACAACACTTGTTTTTGTCTATTTAATTATAGCACTCACTGATATTTTCAGAGGTTTTATGAGAAACTGATGGTGAATTTTAACAAATGTTTTCATACCTTATTTGGAGATTATCAGGATTTTTTTGTTCTGCTCTTTTGATGTGGTGACTCATATTTATTTCCTAATATTGATGATGTTGATTTTGAGTAGTTGTCATCTTAGATTCATTTTCTTTCTTTTAGAATAGGAAATTACTTTGTAGACATGCAGCTGTTTAATAGCAACTAAAAATTCCACTGAGAATTTTAAAATTAGTTGATATGCATGTTCAGAGTAAAATAGTTCCTGTTTTCTTGCACACTTCACTTCTTTCACCCTTATTTCATGAAGAGTTACATCTAAGCTTAAAGGGTACTAAATAAGTAGCTTAAATATTTACTTGTATTTTTTGTAAAAATATTAAAAATACCATCTCTTTCAAAATATAGGTTAAGTTTTAGATTTTTTAATGGGGAAAGTGTAAGCTAGTTCATTTTAGTTTGTTTTGCCTGAATATTTACAGTAGGTGGGAAGAGAACATATTTGGTAGCAATAGTCATCATACTCTCTAAGCTCAATTTTATTTTTATTTTTTTAAATTAAATTTATTGGGGTAGATTTGGTTAATGATATTAAACAAGTTTCAGATATTCAACTTTAAAATACATTATCTGTATGTTCCATGGTGTGCTCACTATTCAAAGTCTAGTCTCCCGTCATCATATATTTAACCCCCTTTCCCCTCTTCATCCTCCCCCATTTCCTCTTCCCCTTTGGTGACCACCATACTGTTTGTGTCTGTGAGTTTGCTGTTTTGTTTGTTCGTTTATTGCTTTATTTTTTATATTCCCACACGTGAGTGAAACCATGTAGTTCTCGTTCTTTTCTGACTTATTTCACTTAGCATAATACTCTCAAGGTCCATCTGTGTCATCGCAAATGGCAATATTTCATCATTTCATAGCTGAGTGGTATTTCATTTACATATGTACCATATCTTGATGCAAATCAATAAATGTTAATATATGACATTAGCAAAATAAAATAAAAATATGATCATATAAATAGATGCAGAAAAAAGCATTTGATAAAATACAACATCCATTTATGATTAAAACACTCAATTAAATGGGCATAGAAGGGAAGTACCTTAATGTAATAAAGGTCATATATGACAGACCCTCACCTCTTACCATATACAGTGGTGAAAACTGAAAACTTTTCTCTAAGATCAGGAACAAGACAAGGATGCTCACTATTGCCACTGTTATTCAACATAGTACTGGAATTCCTAGCCAGAGCAATCAGGTAAGAGAATGAAATGAAAGGCATCCAAATTGAGAATGAAGAATTAAAACTGCCACTATTTGCAGATTATATGAATATATATATAGAAAACCCTAAAGACTCCACCAAAAGACTATTAGAAACAATAAAAATGTACTAAAGTTTCAGGATACAAAATCAATATACAAAAATCTGTTGCATTCCTATATAATAACAGTGAAATATCAGAAAAAGAAATGAAAATAATCTGATTTACAATTGCAACAAAAAGGATAAAATACCTAGGAATAAACTTAATGGAAGTAGAGGACCTATACACTGAATACTTCGAGACATTGTTGAAAGAAATTGAAGAAGACACAAAAAATAGAAAGATAGCCTATGTTCATGGATTAAAAGAAAACATTATTTTGGTATATCTATATATAGAAAGATATATATATATATTACCCCTAATATATATGTATACATATCTCTAAATATATAAAATAGCTTATAAATACATATTTACAGTGTATATATATACATATATGATAAGTTTATGTGTTTTAAGGAGAGTAGACTTTATTTTAAAGGACCATGTTAAATATTTTATAATGTTCAGTACTCCATGAGGAAAAAGTGTTACTCAACTCTTTCATTTTTTTAAGTGTGATTAAATACACATTAAAATACACATTATATAAAATTAACTATTTTAACCATTTTTAAGTGTACAGTTTAATGGTATTAAGTACATTCATACTGTTCTGCAACCATCACTAACATCCATCTACAGAACTTTCCATCTTGCAAAACTGAAACTCTATTCCTATTAAATAACTCCTCTGATTCCCTCCTCCCACCCCTTGGCAGCCAGCATTCTGCTTTCTGTCTGTATGATTTTGACTGCTCCAAGTACCTCATATAAATGAAATCATACAGTATTTGTCTTTTTGTGACAGTATTATTTCACTTAGTATTCCGTCTTCAAGGCTCATTCATGTTATAGCATGTGTGAGGATTTCCTTCCTTTTTAAGGCTAAGTAATAATTATTCACTCAGAACAAATGTACTAAGGTCTTCAATAGTTATATTTATTATTTTCATGTTGAAAAGCTGATCAAAATTTGATTTTAATCTTATTTTCTGTTGTTCCCTCTGCATTGGTTAAGTTAGTAAATATTTTTAGTGCCTACTTTGCACTAGCCATTCTAATAACAGTAGTTAACATTTATGTAGTTTTTACTATATGCTAGACACTATTTTGAGTACATTATACATTTTAATTAACTAAATTTTATGTTATCCCTGTGAGGTGGGTACTGTTACTGTCCCAACTTTACCAAAGAGGAAGGTGAAGCACAGAGAAGTCAAGTCACTTGACTAAGGTCATACAACTAGTAAGTGGTGGAGCTAGGATTTGAATGTAGATTCCTGACTCCAGAGTCTATGATGTCAGCAGTATTCCTAGGCACGTAAGATGAATGAAATATTGTCCTTTCCCTTAACATAGCTTATCAGGCAATATTTGAGGGTGTGTTGATAAATTTAAATGAAATTATTGTTATACTTTTGGTAATGCATTTTTATTTGTATTTTTAGGACATTCAGTCAGAAGAAGGCTGCTATTGAAAGAGAGTATGCACAGGTAAGCTTGGTAATAGAGGTCCCCATCCTAGGTATACCTCTTTATAAGGTATAAGAGCAAATATGGTTGTTGGAGAGAAGCCTTGGTATCATTGTATCTTCCTTCTCATTTCTGGCTATCTCACTTTGATTCCCCTTTTACTCCATTTGAATCTTCAGATGAGCTAAATTGCTCATCTTACTACAAAGAGGGTCATGGACCTTTTGGGAGAAGGTAATGTTTACAATATTTGTAAGTATTTACAAGTATAAACAGTAATGAATACATTTAACAAGTATATGTATTCATTTTCCCTTATATATTTCATTCTCTGCAGTTTTTTGAAAAGTTGTTATTTTCGTTCAGACATTTATTTATTTCTCATTGGGTCCTTGATGATAGAGAATGGTGTGCTTTTAATGGATGGTATGGCACTATTTCTAGGAATCTTTAAGCATTTTCTTCTTTTATTTTAATTAAACTCTTATTTGCTCCCAGATAGTTAAATGTGTCAAGAAAAATTTGTGTGGCTATATCATTTTGTGGATATGTTAAGAATTAATAACTTACTCATTTTTGTACAAAAGCCGTTTAACATAATTTGGAAATTTTGGCCCTTGTAAGCAATTAATGTCTATTTGGAGGAGAATTCTAAAATTGATCTGTCCCCCCCCCCAAATTATAAAATTAGTATTTGTAACAAAATTTAAAAATACAGGAGAACATTAGAAGGAAAAATTAACACCCAGGAAATGGTGTATGGTGGTAACCTCTGTTGCTACTGTTATTGATATTTTTACTATAAATAATGAAATTGGGGCATGGTTTTTTTTTTTGTGTACTTTGTCAAATTTTGATTTTAGTTTTATCCCGATTTCATTGTAGTTAACCAGGTAGCTATCTGTATTTTATTTGATAGACTTAGAATTATCTGTTCCTTGAAAACTAGATATACTCATTAATTTACTCATTAGTTATTGTGTGCTTATTATATATCAGGTGCTATTAATGAATATCATTAGTTCTAATATTAGTGTTGAACCTTTATTCTATGCAATTATAGTAATTATAGCTAAGATTTATTGAATCCTTACATTATACTAGCACTTTGCTCATTATTTTACATGTGTTATCTAGTTTAATCCTCTCAATAAACCTGTGAAATTGTGATAGTTACTCCCTTTTACAGGTATGTTTCTGTTGGGATCAGAACATATGATCTGCTTTTAAAATTTAATATACAGTGAAATTTTTGTATGTTATATCTTTCTGGAATATGGTTTAAAGTTTTAATAATTAAATAGGACAGGTTTATGATTAAAAATATAAAATAGTACATTAAATTGTATGAAAAGTAGCAGTTCTCTGCCCCACTACCAGTCTTATTTCTCAGAGAAAAAAATTAAAAACAGGTGCCTCTTTTGGTTCTCCTGATGATTATTTCAATATCTTTAAATAATGTGCTTATAACTGATTTTTGATTTATCAACTAGACAATATTGCTCAATTACTTCTTACGATAAATGAGAAATTAGCTTCCTAAGCCATTTCTTTCCAGCCTAGTCTTCCCAGTATAATTTGTCTCTATAAATTTAGACTTCTGCCCATTATTCTATTAAATATATATTTGCATATAGATATATTTATATATGTTAGATATATGTATTTCTGAGTATATATGTATGTATACAGTGTAGTGGAACTACATTTATAGAGTAGTCAAATTTACTCTTAAAAAATTTCCTTTAATGTCCATCAAGTAGATTATACCTGGTTTTGTTTATATAATTTTATATAATAATAGATGTAAACTGTGCAAGGTACCTAATAATGTATATTTCATAATTTCACAGAATAGTAATCAGAAATTAAAGTGTTCTAGTATCTATCTGCTTGGGGCAGTTGAGCAAAATTTATGGAAAGCCGGTTTGCTGATTCTCTTTGTTATTTGTCATTTTTTCTTTTAGATGATTTTTGTCAGTTCTCACTCTTCAATGTTTTCACTATTAAATTTTATTTTTTTCTTGAGGATATAGGCAAAGCTATCTCTTCTCTCTTCTTTGGTTGCCAAAACAATGTTTTTACTTCTTGTCAATAGAACAACCCCTAAAATAATTGACACATTCTTTCTATGGATTTTGCTGGTATGTACTGATTATGTCAGGCTTATTATTTGCATTCCGTTTCTGAGGACATACCCTTGATGATATATGGTATGGTCACAGAAGACAATTGCACTATTTAAATTATTTCTTTTTCTTCTCTTGCTCAGTATAGAGTTTTAAATTGTTAGGTTGAAATGTAACATATACAATAAAATGGACAGATCTTGAATATACTGTTTAATAAATTTTTATGAAGTGAACACAGTCAAGTAATCGCTACCCAGATTAAAATATAGAATATTACTAGGCTCCAGAAGCAGTAGTTATTCATACCTTCCAGTGGTAACTAGTAGACTCTCTTTTATCAGAATAGTCATTACCTTTGAATTTCTGACTGTTTTTGAATTTAAATTGAATGGTATAGTATAGTATATACTCTTCTGTATTTGATTTCTTTTATCCAGCATTATGTTTTTGAGGTTCATTAATATTGTTGCATGTAGGAGTAGTTGAATCTTTTTCATTACTATATAGTTTCCACTGAATGAATATATCATCCATAGTTTGTTTTTCCAGTTTACTGATGATTAAAATTTGAGTTATTTCCAGTTTTGGATGATTTTGACTAATGCTTGTAAACAAAAGATTTATATATGTGCTTTGACAGACATAAGGATACATTTCTGTTAAGTATGTCCCTAGGAGTGGAACTACCGGGCCATTGGGTATATATGT
Organism: Eonycteris spelaea; assembly: GCA_003508835.1. Lineage (NCBI taxonomy): Eukaryota > Metazoa > Chordata > Mammalia > Chiroptera > Pteropodidae > Eonycteris > Eonycteris spelaea. The sequence continues at coordinate 3,112,611 of PUFA01000151.1, forward strand.
ATGTTCCACCTTAGTAGATACAGCTGGTTTTCCAAAATGATTGTACCAGTTTACACTCTCAACAGCAATGTATGAGAGTTCCAGGTATTCTACATCTTTGTCGATACTTGGTATTCTCTAAAATTAAAAAGAGTGATATTTGAGCGAGTGTATAGTAGTATCTGATTTCTTTTTAAATAAGCTTTAAAAAAATGTACATATAACATGCATACAGAAAAGTGTGCAGATTCTAAGTGTACAGCTCCATGAATGTTCAGAGTGCACACCCACATATAACTCGTACCCAGGTCAAGAAATAGAATGTGAGCACTGCCCCAGAAATCCCGCTTGTTCCCCCACCATTAGTGCCTTCACTCTCACACAAGTATTCACTATACTAACTTTTTTTAACAGCCTTATCGAGATTTAATTAATATGCATGAAACTGCACAACTTACAATTTGATAAGTTTTGACGTGTATTCCTGCGAAACTATTGTCACGATTACGGTAATGAACATGTCTGTAACCTGCAAAAACTTTGTCATGTCCCATTATATTCCCTCTCTTCCACTTACTCTTGAATCTATTTTCCCCATCATCGTCGGACAACCACTCATCTACTTTTATCACTATGGTTTGCATTTTTTAGAATTTTAATTTAATTCTGTAAAAATGGAATCATATAGTATGTACTCCATTTTGCCTAGCTTCTTTAATTTAGCATAATTTGTAATTTATGTTGTATCAATAGTTTATTCTTTTTATTGCTGAGTCATATTTTATTGTATGGCTATATGACAATTTAGTCACCTGTTGATGGACATTTGAGTCATTTTTATTTTTTTGGACATTTCTCTTGGGTAAATACATAGGAGTAGACTGGCTGGATCATTTTTAACTCCTTAAGTAACTTCCAAACTGTTTTACGAAGAGGTTGTAGCATTTTACGTTCCCACTATCAGTATATAACTGAGAGTAGCAGTTGCTCTATATCCTCCCCAAGACTGGATATAGTTAATCTTTTCAATTTTAGATATCGTAATAGATTCATAGTGGTATTTATTGTGGTTTTAATATGTGTTTATCTAAAAGCTAATGATGTTAAACATCATATTCATGTGTTTATTTGCTATCCATACATATTCTTCGGTGACATGTTTATTCAAATCTTTTGCTGATTTTTAAAGGTTGCGTGGTTTGTTTTCTTATTTATTTTTAAAAAATTTTTATTATGAAAAATTTCAAGCATATATGAAAGTAAAAGCAGTTTGTAGAACAATGAATTCTTATTAGCCATCAGCCAGCTTCAAATATTATCAATACATTATGAAACTTATTTCACTTATGGCTCCTCACACGCTATCCTTTGCTGGTTACTTTTTAAAAATACTTTCGTGAGGCATAATTTATATCACTAAATTTATCCATTTTAATGTATAATTAAGTGATTTTTAGTGAAGTATAGAATTATGCAGCCATCAGCACAATCCAGTCATAGAACATTTTTCTCAACCAAGTGAGTTTCCTGTACCTGTTTGTAGTCAGTCTTTGTTGCCTGAGGCAACCATCAGCTTTATGTCTCTATAAATATTCTGGACATGTCATAAAAATGTACTCTTATGGTATATAATCTTGTCTGGCTTCTTTCATTTAGCAAATATCTTTGAAGTTCATGCATGTTTTGTTTTATATCTGTAATTCATTCCTTTTTTTGGTGAGTAGTATTTCATGAAATGGATATATATTACATTTATTTTCTCATTCGCTAATTGATGGGTACTTGGATTGTTTCCAGTTTTAGCTATCATGTATGATGCTGGTGCAGGCATTCACATGCTAGTTTTTATTAAGACTTGTGTTTTCATATTCTTGGATATATACCTAGGAGTGGAACTGTCAGGTCATTTGGTAAATTTATGTTTAACTTTTTAAGAAATGGCCAAACTGTTTTCTAAATTGACTTTACAACTTTGCATTCCCACTAGCAGTGTACGAAGGTTCCAGTTCCACATCCTCACCAATAATTGTCTGTCTTTCTAATTATAGCTGTTATGACTAAAACCCTCATGAATAGTGTGCCACTGTGAGCATTCTTTTATATGTATCTTTTGGTGAATATGAATGTGGTCTATTGGGTATATACCTAAGGAACGATTTGCATAGGGTATGTGTTGTTCAGCTTTGGAATATGTGCAACGGTTTTCTAAAGTGATTGTTGCAATTTACACTTCCACCGGCAGTGAATGAGAATTGTCGTTTCTTTAAAACCTTTGTTTTGTCTGTGGTTTTCATTTTAGCCTTTCTGGTGAGTTTATAGGGGTAAAGAAATTGTGGATTTGATTAGCATTTTCCAGATCACTAATGAAGTTAAGGAAATTTTCAGACAGTCATTGAGCATTTGGGTCTTTTGTTTCTGAAGAATTGGTTAAAGTCTCTTGTTGGCTTTTTTTCTTATTGATTTATAGTTTTTTTATATATATTCTGGATTTGAATCCTTTGTTAGATACATGTATTATAGATATCTCTTAAATCTCATGCAGAAATATCATGTTTTGGCTTGCTTTTTATCTGGTAGTTTCTTTTGATGAATACAAGTTCTCAATTTTAACGAAATATAATTTTCTTTTATAGTCAGTGGTTTTTTTAATGTCTTATTCAAGAATTCATTGCTATTCTAAAGTCTACCTAAGATATTATTTAATGTTATGGAATTTTTACTGTTTAATCTTTCACATTTAGTGCCACGGCCTATCTGAAGTAAACTTTTGTATATGCCGTGGGATTGGGGTCAAGATTTCATTTTCTATATGGATATCCATTGAGGCAGCACCAGATATTGAAAAGTTTATCCTCCCATTCCACAATGTTACAGTGATAATTTGTGGTAAATTAGGTAGCTATATATGTATAAGTCTGTTTTTGGACTTTTTTCATTCCATTAATGTATTTTTTTGAAATCTTTTTGCCAATATTGCACTGTTTTAATTATTATAACTCTATAATCTTGATATCTGATAGTATAAGAGCCTTCACTGTTCTTGGCCTTTTATATTTCTACGTACATTTTAGAATCAGTTCGTTATTTTCCACAACATGCTAGTTGGGGTTTTGATTGGGATTGCTTTGAATCTTTAGGTCCACTTGGGGAGAATTAACATCTTAACAATATTGAGTCTTTCAAACCATGCACATCTTGATTTAGATTTTTAATTTTCTCAGGTTTTCCAGTATTTTAAATACTGCCCAGGTTTCGCGTTTGTCAGACCCTCCGCTTTGTCAGGAGACCTCTTTTCCTGAGCCAGCCTCTCGTCTCCATCTTGGTGTTCCCTGTGGCTGCTGTGTGGCTCTCACTTGAATGTTTTTCTTTCTTTCTTGTGTTGGATTCATTGATCGTTGGGTTCTACTTTTCTTCTTAATTAATTTAATCCTTTATTTTAATAATTTTTTGAAATATTTTATGCAGTAATGTCCTGAGGTTTTATTTTTATAGGTATATATATATTTCACTATAATCTAAGAAAGTTTTGGGAAGAACAGGCTTGGAGCACACAGAATACTTTAAGTCCCTGATATAACTTGAGAGAGCTGCACAGTTTCCTTCATATGGATATAACAAAAGCGAAAGATATTTTTGGTAGAAGACTGTGGAAATCAAATGGAAAAAAATCGTCTGTCCTCTCGTAGCAATTGTCTTTATGAATTAATTAATGTTCTATAATATAATCTTATAATATTGTCTATGTACATGTATACACTTTAAATATATTGAGTGGATTTATTTAAAATTTCTAAAGGTATCATTTATTCAGTGTATCCTTTCTTTAGTTATCAGTATTTTATGAACAACTTTCCATATTATCATTGAAATAACTGCCTATTATAATTTGGGATAATTATATTTAATTTTATTTGTTATACCATCATTTATTTAACTAATATTTTGTTCAGTTTTTAGGTTATTTCTAGTTTTACTTTTTACATAAATAATTTCTTAAATGTAAAAGCCAATACATTCTTAACTATCACATTTATATACATTTAAAAATCAACTGGGGATTTCCTTTAGTGGGTATGCTAGTTGTTAAATTGAAAATACGTGAAATATCTCTGTTAACCAGCTGTCTAATAATGTTTCGAATGACACTATTATAAGCTTTCTTTTTGGGAGGTTCCATAGGTTTGGCTGTTATTCGTCATTCGTGCATCATCTAAATAGTCAAGACTATTTAAATATCTCAAAAAGAAATGGAATCATAATTTATATGAGCAACTGCTTTGAACTTTTTCTTTCTTCTATCAGTTTTATCAGTTTTAAAATGGTATTTAAAAATATGTGGTTGTATTTTGGTACCTTTTTAATATTTTTGTCTTGTGGTTGGTTTATCTCTGTCATGGGTTCAATCTTATGAATGTTGGTTTCCTTAGTTAGACCATAAAATAAATGGGAATCTATGCTCTGGAAAGATCTACTACATTTATTATTATTTTTTTAATAAACTGCTGTTTTAAAATTAGATGTTTATTTTAATATATACAAGTTTTCATGTGTTGAGAATATTTAGCGAGCAGTCTTCTAGGACTGGATACAGTAGTGCCCCAAAAAGAAAGAAAAAAGTCCTAGCACCAGTGGACCTTATATTCTGTGGTTGTGCGTCATCTTCCAATGAAATAAATTAACTTCTTTCTCTTCAGAGCCACTGATATGGTACTATAGTCAATTGGAAAAACTGACCTTTATGGTATTATTACTAGTGGTATACGTTGTTATTCTCTTTACAAAGGATTGATTGGCTAAAAAGGCAGAGGAGTATTTGTGAGATTTAGAGAGCGTACAGATAAGCTATCTGAATGGAAAAATATTACAAAGGAAAAGAATTCAAGTGGGATTGATCGTATGAGAGGAATTCAAAAAAATAGTACCTCAAGTACATGCAGAGTAAATTTGTTAAACATATTTAGGTGAATGTTAGAAGAAGGAAATAAAATAATATTACATAATCTTATCGACACTCAAAGGGGTTTGAGCCCTGAACTTCAGGTGGCTTGGTGCTTTCAGTTTCTTACAAGGATATTAATGTTTATTTTAAAGCACAGTTTGCGAAATTTACTTCATAATTCTCCAGAAATAACAGATGTGTTGCATATCTATTTATACAAAGAGAACAAATGAATCTCTGAAAGCACAGAAGCCCTATGAGTCACTAAACAACATTAAGTATTAGGGTGAAATCAAGGTGTTGGTAAAATCATTTGCAATACTCAAACCGAAGTTGCTAAAGGCAAGTTCTGTGTATTAATATACTTCCTGCAGTCTTTGGCAGAATGCTGCTAGTGAAGGAAGGATACAAAAAGTTACTGTGGCCGGAGAGAAAGAGCAGGAAAAGATTGTGGACTTTAAGGGCGGCTCCTTGCCTGAGGACAAACAGAGCAAATGTGGACACCCTGTCAAATACCCTGTGGTAATCACACTGTTGCATTTAAGTTTTTGCTATTTTTATATTTTTAAGAAATAAATTTATGAAAAGTTGGGTGTTCTACCCAAGAAGTTAGTGTTATGTGCATGTGGTGGGAGTCTTCTTTGGTAAATTTCATCAGCATAGAAGTTTAAAATGTAACTTAATTTAGCTATGTGCAGTTAGCTTTCTGGCTATTGCTATTAAAAAAGCATTGGTAAAATTATTTGACATAGTGGACTATATACTTGGAACTTTCTGTTCTGCCAGTCTCATCATGTAGAACAATAAGGAGCACTATCTTGATAGAAAGTTGAGGGTTATTTTCTGTGTTCATATTGATACTTATTTTTAAAAATTATTTTATTTTTGAGTGCCTCAGTAATGGTGAGAAATACATTTGAGGAAAAGACTAGACTAATTCTTTTTCTCAAAATACTCAATACAGTTTCGTTTTTAAAGTTTTAAAAACTATATTAAAAGAAGAAATTCTGGACATGAGAAAATGTTCGTATTCCTTGGCACATAAATTTGCTAGTAAGTTTTGTCTTTTTGTGGCTATTCTATAGCACACATCTTAAACAAGTGAGTGGAAATTATTGCTTATATTACTCCTATTCTTTTCCTCCCCAAATCCATCATTTATATTAGTGAATTTAGTGTTAGGCCTGGATAAAACAGGGATTACAGAGAGGGAGAGAATTCAAACCAGAGCTGGAGTTTTGAACCTCTCCATGTGTTAATGTGTCTTTTCCTCGCCTCCTTTTACACAGGGCATACTGGTCTGTACATGTCTTCGCTCATTTGTTCTTTGCCTGGTCCTGCTAGTTGAGTTTGGGTCTCTTGCTCCAACCATTGATCAAAAACCATGCTTTAAAAAAAAACTTCCGTCTCAACCTCCCTATATAAGTTAAAGTTTATGTTGTGGACTCGTAACATTCTGTGTTCTATGGGTTAAACAACATAGTACAGAGAATAAATTGCTTTGTATCAGGCACTGTTCTAAGTACTTTACAGGCATTCTCACGTTTTTCCAATAACTCTGGAAAAATAACTATTGTTCTCATTTTACAGATGTGCAAGTAAAGTAATTTCTCAGCGTCTTCTGTCTTCTGCTCCTTCCTCCCTTTTCCTTAAAATCTAGTTCTGGGCATGTTTTGAAAGAGATTGGCAAACTGAAATGCATCCAGAAGATGACCACAGGTGGTACTGAGTCTGGAAATCATACTGTTTGGAGAAATGGTTGTAGGGGCTGCAAATTTTCAACAGTTTACATTAATGGGGGTGGGGAGAGGGAAGGGGGAGAGGTTGTGTGTGTGTGTGTGTGTGTGTGTGTGTGTGTGGTGTGTGTAAAATCTGACTAATTTTTTTGTAACTCTGAAGTGCAGAACTAGGAACAAGGAGTAGAGACATCAGGATAAAAAAGATGTTTTCTAGTTAGACCAAATCCAGAATGGAGGGAACTGTTGTCTTCCAGAAGTGTTAAAGTAAAATAATTGGTAGACCTTTCTGTAATACATTTTTCTCCTTAAAATTTTTCTTTAATATTTCTTGCTGCTTATAGTATTACATGACAAATAAAACATCTGGAAAGGCTTTTCTTGTCTGAAGTGTGCCAATTTGCAACTTCTGATTTAATTGTTCTAGGTTTTATTTCTGAATCAAACTGAATTCTGAGTTTTGAGACCAAATTATTTTTGCTCTCTACAGAACTGCTTTCACTGAGGTAATGAGAGTCACTGTTCACTTAGTAATATATTCAATTTTAATCTTTTAACAATCTACCGTCATCATCATGCACCTGCTTCATCACTGGCATGATGCTAGGTGCTGAGGGTGTGAAGAGGTTGAATGCTGTGTGTGTGTGTGTGTGTGTGTGTGTGTGTGTGTGTGTGTGTGTTCAGGAGGTTGGTATGTTAACTGATTAGTGCTGGAATGTTACCAAGTACTAAAAGGGAGTAATGTGAGATGAAGCCGAGGAACAGATAGGAACTATGTCATATAAGAGCCTTATAGGAAATAGCCTGATGAAATAGACTGCATTTATTGTGGAGATATTATTGTGGGTATTGCCTATTACATCATTAACAGACTATTTGTTATATGAAAGCTATGAACATCTTTGTTTACCCTATGCTTTCTGCTTTGAACAATGCAGTTCTTATCACTAATAACTTTCTTGTTGCTCTGACTGCCTAGAAATTCAGTCTGAGAAACAGTAGCCTATGTATCTATATTCTAACTTTTTACCTGGTCTTGGTTTATTATTATGTTTAATTTTCTCTGATTCTTCTTTTTGTACACATTTGTATAAGATATATATTATTGTATAATACATGATCTGATAAGTCATTTTAGATTCTTTGTAGAATGAAACTGTCCACCAATAAATATCTAAGGCTGTAAAGCAAGTCAGAAGTTTATTAGGGGTCTTAAAGGATTTGAATCTGGGAGACAGATTCAGGGAAAAACCTGAAATATACTCTGGGGAAGACAAAGAGAGGAAGAGCTTATAAAGGCAAAAATCATAAGTAGTAACAAAAGAAACTTGTCTTATTGACTGCTGAACATGGTGTGATGACTACTTCAAAAAAGGTTGGTAAGGTCCAGGTAGGTGGTGGTACTCTAGGGTAAGCAAGTTCCGGGATGTGCTTCTGTGGCAAGCATGAAAGTACAAGAGTTAAAACTTCATTTGAGTTCTCTGTGCAAGTGAAGGATACTAGCAGGTGAAGTGGATTGGCTTCTTTCAAGATGATGTGTGTAGATGGTCTGGTTGCTATGGTGAGGAGGAAGTAGAGTTCAAGATGTTCAAAGGTGAAATAAGCATAAGGCAAACTTCTTTGTGACCTAAAAGCTTCATTTCAGTTCCTTTGACATAAATGACTATATCATGGCAATTTCCATTCACAAAACTAAGATAATAAACTTTACTTTTTGCTGATTAGTGCAACTTATAAAGAATATAAGTTGCATTGGAGTATCTGAATCTTCCAAAGTATAAGCAATTTACCATTTATGAATCTAGATGTTTTATTTATTTGTTGGGAACTCAGAGTCATTTGTTAATCTGAACCTCTTGTCTTCAGATCTGGAAAAAATTTCACTCATTATTTCTGCAAATATTGCTGCTTCAATATTTTTTCTACCCATTTATTCTAAAACTTCTTATCGTCATAAATTGGATCCTTTCAGTCTGTCTCCCATGGCTCTTAGTTGCACTTGTACCTTTTTTATTCTTTGTTCTGTGTGCTGCATTCTAGATACATTATCCAGTTTGAACTTCCAGTTCACCAGTTCTGTGTTCAGCTGTGTCTATTTGAGGATTTTATCCTATCTGTTGCTCTCTAGTGACCATATTTTTTATTTCTATGATTTTTAATTGGTTTTTTAAAGATATATATATTTGTCATATAATATATATATGTGTGTGTGTGTGTATGTGTGTCACCAGTTTTTGTTGCAGTTCTGAGTGCTTTCATAATTTCTTATTCTTTTAGAAGTAGAAATGATTTTTAAGTCTATCTCTTTGGGTGCTTATTTTGAAGTCTTTGTAAGACTGTTCTGTATAATTAATTTCATCTCAAGCAAATTTGTGTTCCAGTTATTGATCTTGTTAATAGTGTAAAAAGTGATGAAGCTTTAAACCAAAATTACATAAAGAAATCTAATGATTTAGTTCTGCTTGTGTGTTTTCATGACAGCTTATTTTTAGAGGAAATTATTTCTTCATTTATCTCTTTGGATACCTCAAATATACTTAAGTTGAAGTTCTTGTAAGACTTTTAAATGATTTTATTTGAAGTAATTTTGTGTTCAACTGTTGGAATATCGGTTTAAAGTCCCATTTGAGAAGAGATTGTTGATATTACTCTTTCTTTTTGTGCTCATTGTTCTCTGTCTAGTTGTTTTATACTTGTCTTCTTTCAGCTTCTAAGTCTCCAGTCTAGAGCCAGGTCTTATAATGATGGTTCACAGCTCTTGACATAGTGATATTGAGAATATGGCAAATCTAGCCGCCGAACTAGTGGAGAAAATGTGGTTGTTTTTGATTCAATTCAAGCTGTGTCTTTTTTTTTTTTTTTGCTTCTGTTTGTCAGCAGTTCTGTGTAACCTCTTGTCCTGGCAGCTGTTCATAGCATTTTTTTCAGCCTCTCTTTGTGAACCACAGGAATTCCACACTAGCCTCTGGTTTCAAGCTATGAACCTGGCTCCTGATCCCTGTCCCACTTAGTGCCCTTTAAATTGACTTGTCTTTATATAGGAACCAAACTATCCATTGCCTTTTTATTTTATTGTGGTAAAATACACATAAAAAAACTTACCATTTGAAATCATTTTTAAATACACAGTTCAGTCGTATTAAATACATTCACATTGTTGTGCAGCCATCACTGCCATTCACCCCTACAATTCTTTTTATCTTATCAAACTGAAATTCTACACCCATTTATACAATAGTTTCCCATTCTCCCCTTCTCTCTGCCCTGATAACCACCATTATACTTACTGTCTTTATCATTTTGACTATTTGATGTACCTCATGTAAGTGGATTCACACAATGTTTGTCTCTCTGTGACTGGCTTATTTCACTAAGCATAATGTTTTCAAATTTCATCCACATTGAAACATATGAAGAATTTCCTTTTTAAGGCTGAATAAAATTTCATTGTATATATATATACCACATTTTGCTTATCCATTTATCCATCGATGGGCATTCAGGTTGTTTCTATGTTTTAGCCATTATGAATAATGCTGCTGTGAACATTGGTGTACAAAAATGCTGTTTGAGAGCCTACTTCCAATTTTTTTGAGAACCTATAAGTGGAACTACTGGATCATTGGTAATTTTTTGAGGTACTGCATATACTGTTTTCCACAGTGGCTGTACCATTTTACATTTCTACTGAACAGTAGACAAGGGTTCCAGGTTCTCCATATCCTTGCCGACACGTGTGTTTTTCTGTTTTTCTGATAGTAGCCATCCTAAAGGGTGTGAGGTGGTATTTCATTGTAGTTTTGATTTGCATTTCCTAATTATTAGTGATGTTGACCATCTTTTCATGTATTTTTAGACGTTCATATTTCCTCTTTGGATAAATGTCTAGTCAAGGTCTTTGCCCATTTTTTAATCATTTTTTTGTTGTCATTGAGTTTTAGGATTTCTCTAAGTAGTCTGGATCTTAATCGTTTAAAATATATGTGATTTGCAAATAATTTTCTCCCATTCCGTTAGTTACCTTTTACTTTGTTGATTGTGTATTTTGATGCATAAAATTCAAAAATTTTTATCTCATCTATTTTTCTTTTGATACCTATTCCTTTGATGTCATAGTGAAGAAATCGTTGCCAAATTCAATGTCGTGAAGCTTTGTCCTATGTTTTTGTCAAAGAGCTTTATTGTTTTTGTTTTTACATTTAGGTCTTTGACCCATTTTTGAGTTAATATTTTTGTATAGGTTGTTAGGTAAGGGTCCAACTTTATTGTTTTGCATGTGGATACCCAGGTTTCCCTTGTCGAAAAGACTGTCCTTTCTTCATTGAATGGTTTTGGCACCCTTGTCAAAAATAATTGATCATATGTGTAAGGGTTTATATCTTGTGCTCTCTGTTCTAATCAGTTGGTTTATATGTCTGTCTTTATGTTAATACCACATTGTTTTGATCACTGTAACTTTGTAGTAAGTTTTGAAATCAGGAAGTATGAGTTATCCAGTTTTCTTTTTATTCAAGATTGGTTTGTCTATTCAGGGTACCTTGAGATTTCCTTGAATTTTAGGTTTTTTTTTTTTATTTTGCAAAAAACATAATTGGGATTTTGAAACTGTATATCACTTTGGGTAGTATGACATTTTAACAAAATTAAGTTTTTCAGTTCATGAATATGTATTTCCATTTATTTATGTCTTTAATTTCAGCAACATTTTAGTTTCATAGTACAAGTCTTTCACTTCTTTGATTAAATTAATTACTAAGTGTTTATTCTTTTTGACATTTTAAATGCAATTATTTTTATAATTTTCAGATTGTCCATTGTTAATTTTAGAAATGCATCTGATTTTTTTGTATGTTGACTTTGTATCCTATTACTTTGCTGAATTCATTTATTCTGATAGTACTTTTGTGGAATCTTTAGGCTTTTTTTTTTTTTTTTTACATATAAAATCATATAGTCTGCAAACAGATAATTTTACTTCTTTTCTAACTTGGATGCCTTTTATTTCTGGCTAGAACTTCTAGTACTTTATTGAATAGAAATGGTAAAAGCAGGCTTCCTTGCTTTGTTTCTGATTTTAGAGGAAAAGCTTTTAGTCTTTCATCATCGAGTATGATGCACACTCTAGGTTTTCCATATATGGCTTTTATTATGTGGACATACCTTATTCATTCTATTAGTTTGTTGGATTTTTTTTTTCATTATGAAAGGTTGTTGGATTTTGTCATGCTTTTACTGTATCAAGTGAGGCAATCACATGTTTTTTTCCCTTTAGTTTGTGTTGATGTAGAGTATTAAGTTGATCAATTTTCATATGTTGAACCATTTGTGCAGTCCAGGTCCTCACTTGGTCATGATATATAATCTTTATAATGTGCTTCTGTTGGCTAGTATTCTGTTGAAAATTTTGCATTGGTGTTCATAAGAGATATTGGTTTGTAGTTTTCTTTCTTGTAGTATCTTTGTCTGGCTTTGATATCAGGGTAATGCTGGCTTCATAGAGTTAGGAAGTATTCCCTCCCTTAAATTTTTTGGAAAAGTTCAAGGATTGGTATTGGTTCTTTATTTTTAATTTTTAATTTTTTTGGTGTTTTAATAAAAGTATTTTATTACAGTTAGAAAAAGAAAAAAGTTAATAAAGCATCTAAGAGATGAGGGTTCATAGATGATAGTCTAGCCTGTGTTTCTCTAAAGTTAATTCTGAAACTTAAGGAATAAAGTTTTGGGTAAAATTATCTACCAGTGCAGACCAGTTCTTCAACTACAGTGTCATGAACAGTGCTATTTTCTGGACAAAAGGAAGCTCCAGTTCTCCTTCTGAAGACAACACAACACAGCTCCTTTCTCAGGAGAAAGGAAGGAGAAGGGCCTCTGCTTTTTCTTGGTGGGTTTCTGGCTGCTGCTGTTTAACCCATTCATGTTGCTGTTTCTCAGCTCACTTTTTCATCTATAACAAAGGACTGATGATGCACCTCGCTCAGCAGGCTGTGGTGAACATGCACTGAAGTAAACCTCATAAGTGCTAGAACAGAGCCTGACACATAATAAATGTTCAGTAAACGCAAGCCAGTCTTGTCAGTGTTATTTAATCTAGAGTAAAGCTTCTGAAATAGGAGTTACAAGTCCTTCAAAGTAGTAATGATGGTCTCACATAGTAATGTATTTATTTTTTTGACTTTAGAATACTGTTTTATATAGCAGATTGTTATAGCTAATTAATCACTTTTACACCTTAAAATGAACACCGAATTAATGACACTCCGTATTCTTAAACAAAATGATATTAGCGCAACATTATTTTCTGTTTAAAGACCTTACTGGAGTACAGCTATGTTTGCTTACCATACCTGTAATTGCAGATGTCACTCTAGTAGGAGAGCTGTTACCATTCAGTGAACGTTTAAAGAAATACTAGTACTGAAACATAATATTAGGTAGGTAATTTAGTTATTAGTTTGATTACTTTTAATCTGGCTCATCAACCTTCTACCTCAACACATATTATAATTTGCATTCTCGTGGTAAACTTTAAATAAAATGACCAAAAGCTTAATATATTTCCCAAGCACAGTAGTGGTTCTTTAAATGTTTAGTAGAATACATCAGTGACACCATCAGGTCCAGGGCTTTTCTTGGTTAGGTGATTTTTAATTACAATTCAGTATCCGTACTAATTATAGATCTACTTACATTTTCTATTTCTCTGTGATTTATTCTTGGTAGGTTTTGTGTTTCTAGGAATTTGACCGTTTCTTTAGGTTATCAAATTTGTTGGCATACAGTTGTTCATTTCACTCTCTTATTCATTTTGTTTCTGTAGAAGTAAATAAATTTTAATAGTAATCATTTATAGCTATAAAGTTTCCACTTAATACCACTTTTACTGTCCTATAATTTTCGTTTTCATTCATCTCTAATTATTTTCTAATTTCCTTTGTGATTTCTTCTTTAACTCATTTTTTGTAAAATGTATCGTTTAATTTACGCAATTTGTTCATTTTTCTGTTTTCCATTTTTACGATTCTAACTTCTTCCCATTGTGGTCAGAGAAGATACTTTGTATAGTATTTATCTTTTTAAAATCTGTTGAGACTTAATATGTGGCCTAACATATGGTTTATCTTGGAAAATGTCCCAACTGCGTTTGAGAAGAATATGTGTTCTTTTGTTGGGTAGTGTGTTCCATATGTGTCTGTTAGATCTCATTAGTTTTTTATATTAAGACGTCTGTGTCCATACTTATCTTCTGTCTGGTTGTTCTGTCCATTGTGAGTGGGAATTGACCTTGTCGATTATAGCTATTCTGACAGGTGTCTCATTGTGGTTTCGATTTGCATTTCCTAATAGCTAGCAATGTCGAACATCTTTTCATTTATTTGTTGGCCATTTGTATGCCTTCTAGGGAGAAGTGGCTGTTCAGGTCCTCTGCCTATTTTTTGATGGGATCGTTTGTTTGTCTGTTGTTATTGAGTTATATGAGTTCTTTGTAAATTTTGGATATTAGGCACTTATTGGAGGCGTTGTTTGCAAATGTATTTTCCCATTTGGATGGTTGTCTCTTTACCTTGTTGATGCTTTCTTTTGCTGTGCAGAAACTTTTTAGTTTGATGTAGTCCCATTCATTTATATTTGCTTTTACTTTCCTTGCCTTTGAAGTCGAATTTTATAAAATCCTCTTTAAGTCCAAGGTCCTTGAGTTCAGTTCTTATGTTTTCTTCTATGCATTTTATTGTTTCAGGTCTTATATTCATGTCCATAATCCATGTTGAGTTAATTTTGGTGTGTGGTGATAGACAGCAGTCTAGTTTCATTCTTTTGCAGGCAGTTTTCCAGTTTTCCCAGCACCATTTAGTGAAGAGGCTTTCCTTTCTCTACTGCATGTTTTTGACTTTTTGTCAAAAATTATTTGCCCATATAAATATGGGTTTACTTCTGGACTCTCGATTCTGTTCCACTAGTCCATGTGTCTCTTTTGCTGCCAGTACCGAGCCGTTTTGATTGCTGTCAGTAGTATAATTTGAAGTAGGGCAGTGATACTTCCATCCTCGTTCTTTTTTTCTCAGGATGACTTTGGCAATTCAGGGTCTTTTCTGCTTCCAAACAAATCTGACGTTTTTTTGTTCTATTTCTTTAAAAAATGCCAGTGAGATTTTGATGGAGATTGCATTAAATCTGTATAATGCTTAGGTAATAAGGTCATTTTTAAATCTATTGATTCTTCCAATCCAAGAACATGAAATATCTTTCCATTTCTTTGTATCTTCATTTCTTTTAATAGGGTCTTATAGTTTCATTATATAGTCCTTCACATGTTTTGTTAATTTATTCCTAGGTATTTTATTCTTTTTGTTGCAATTGCAAAAGAAATTATTTTCCACTTTTTTTCTGACACTTCATTATTAGAGTATAGGAACGCTATGGATTTTTGAACATGATTTTGTATCCAGAAACTTTACTGTATTTGCTTATTTTCTAGTAGTGTGTTCTTGTGGAGTCTTTAGGGTTTTCTATATAGAAATCATGTCATAGTGACAGTTTGACTTCTTTGTTTCCTATTTGGATGCCTTTTATATCTTTCTCTTGTCTGATTGCACTTGCTAGGACCTCCAATGTTATATTGAATAACAGTGGTGATAGTGGACAGCCTTGTCTTGTTCCTGATCTTAGAGGGAAGGTTTTAGTTTTTCACCATTAAGTATAAGTTGGCTGAGGGTTTGTCTTAGATGGCCTTTATTATGTTAAGGTACTTTCCTTCTCTACTGATTTTGTTAGTGTTTTGATCATAAATGGATGCTGTATCTTGTCGAAGGCTTTTTCTGCATCTATTAATATGATCATGTGATTCTTATTTTTTAATTTGTTTGTGTGTATCACATTAATCATTTGCATATGTTGAACCATCCCTGTGCCTCTGGGATGAAAGGATTGATTGTGGCGTATAATCTTTTTAATATGTTGCTGTATTTGGTTTGCTAGTATCTTATTTAGGATTTTTGCATCTGTGTTCATGAGAGATATTGGTCTGTAGTTTTCTTTTTTGTGTTATCTTTACCAGGTTTTGGTATCAGAGTAATATTGGCCTCATAAAATGAGTTGGGAAGTATTGCCTCCTCTTTGATTTTTTGGAAGAGTTTGAGGAGAATAGGTATTAAATCTTTTTAATGTTTGGTAGAATTCACTGGTAAGCCATCTGGTCCTGGACTTTTACTTTTTGGTAGGTTTTTGATGATTGTTTCAATTTCCATACTGCTGATTGGTCTATTTAGATTTTCCAGTTTCTTGATTCAGTCTAGGAAGGTTGTATTTTTCTAAGTACTGGTCCATTTCTTCTAGGTTATTAAATTTGGTGTTATATACTTTTTCATAGTATTCTTGTATGATCCTTTGTATTTCTGTGTGTCAGTCTAATTTCCCCTCTTTCATCCCTGATTTTGTTTATGTGTCCTTTCTCTTTTTTCTTTAGTGAGTCTAGCCAGGGTTTGTCAATTTTATTAACCTTCTCAAAGAACCAGCTCTTTGTTGCATTTATTTTTCTATTGTTTTGTTGTTTCAATTTCATTTATTTCTGCTCTAATTTTGATTATTTCTTTTTCTGCTGACTTTAGGCTTCATTTGTTCTTCTTTTTCTTTTTAGTTTTAAAGATGAAGCGTTAGGTTGTTATTTGGGCTCGTTCTTGTTTTTGGAGATGGCCTGTAATGTGAACTTTCCTCTTATGACTGTTTTTGCCGTGTCCGAAAGTTTTAATATGTTTTACTTTCATTATCAGTTTTTCTTTTTATTTCTTCTCTGACCTACAGTATTCCTCAGTAGCATGTTGTTGAATCTCCATGTATTTGTGGTTCTTCCTGCTTTCTTTTTGCAGTTGATCTCTAGTTTCAAAAGCATTATGATCAGAGATATGATTGGTATGATTTCAACCCTCTTATATTTGTGAGGCTATCTCTGTGTCCCAATATGTGGTTGATTCTTGAGAATGTTCCATGTGCACTAGAGAAGAATGTATAAGCAGCTGTTTTGGGATGGAAGGCTCTGTAAATGTCAATTATGTCCAGTTGGTCTAATGTGTTATTTTAGAGTGATGTTTCCTTATTGATTTTCTGTTTGAATGATCTGTCCATAGCTGACAGTGGGGTATTTCGATCCTCCACTACTAGTGTTTTGTTCTGTTTCTCTCTCTTTAGTTCTGTAGTAATCGCTTTACATATTTCAGGGCTCCCTGATTGGGAGCATAAGTGTTATGACTTCTTGGTGCATAATGCCCTTTATCATTATGAAGTGTCCCTCAGTATCTTTCTTTACCTTTTTTATTTTGAAGTCTATTTCGTCTGATATTAGTACCGCGACTCCCGCTTTTCTCTGAAGCCATTTGCTTGAAATATCATTTTCCACCCTTTCTCTTTGAGTCTGTATTTGTCTTTGGAACTGAGATGTGTCTCCTGGAGGCAGCATATGGTTGGGTTTTGTTTTTTGATTCATTCTGCAACTCTGTTCCTTTTTATTGGTGAGTTCAGTCCATTAATATTTAAGGTGATTATTGAAATAAGGTCTTCTTATAGTCATTTTATCTTTTGCTTTCTGGTAGCTCGGTGTTTCCATTGCTTCTTTGTCCTTGTGTTCTGCTTTCTTTATTTTGGTTGGCTTGTGTGAGTTTTCCCTCTGGTCCTTCTTGTTTTATATTACATACGTCAGTTCTGAATCTTTGACATGTGGTTACCATTATGAATATGTAAAGGATAGTTATATATCTATACAGTTGTCCATTTTCTTCTACACGTGCCCTTATCTCCATTCTCCTTTGTGATTTCGGATCTTTAAATTTCTCCCTTTTCAGTCATTGTCATCTCAATTTGTCCCTATGTATGCTGAACGTTCATTACTATCTTGCTATAGCAAATCTCTTCTTGTTTGTTAAGCTCATAATGCCCTGTTCTTAGTAAGAATTGTTCTCTTCTGCTTCAATCAGCCTGCTAGTCACCTTACTCCTAATTATGTATTATTTTTTTTTGTCATGTTTTAGGTGAGCTTACCCCTTTCAGTATTTCCTGTAGTGCCAGCCTTGTAGTGTAGAATTCCCTCAATTTTTGTATGTCTGGAAAGGTTTTAATTTCTCCTTAATATCTAAAGGAGAGCTTAGCTGGATACATTATTCTAGACTGGTAGTTCCTTTCACTTAATATTTTGAATATTTGATTCCACTCCTTTCTGGGTTGTAAGGTTTGCTCTGAGAAGTCCGATGGCAATCTAATGGGTTTTCCTTTATAAGTTACCATTTTCTTCTCCCTGGCTGCCCTGAGAAATCTGTCTTTGTCATTGATTTTTGATGATTTTAATACAATGTTGTCTTGGTGAAGGCCTTTTTGGGTTGAGATAATTGGGTGTTCTGTTGACTTCTTGAATTCCAAGCTCCAGCTCATTCCTTAGATTTGGGATATTTCTCAATCCACTATTTTGTCTGAAAAGCTTTTCTAGTCCCTGCCTTTTCCTCTCCCATTATTCTTATTTCCTCTCCTGATGGTATCAGCTAGTTCTCGAATTTCTTTTTTATTATTTCTTCATTCATTCAGTTTCTCTCTTCTTCCTTCTGATTTACTTCTAGATTTCTGTTTTCATTATCATTTTTCAACTCTTGAAGTGTGTGTGTGTGTGTGTGTGTGTTGTGTGTGTGTGTGTTTAATCTCCAGGAGGTCTATTCAGTTCTTTTTGTGAAGTTTCATCTCCTTGTTCTGCTCCTATAGTTGTTTTTCAGTTCCTGAAATTGTTGATATGACTCATTTCAGAACTCACTGTGTTTTTACAGAAGTACCATCTTGAATTCTCCGTTATTTAAGTCACATATTTCTGTTTGTAAACTTATTTTCTGGAGATTTTCTCTTTTCTTTATGAGATGTCTTGTCACCTTGGTTGTTCATGGTGTTTCTCCTCCTGGGCATTAATGGAAGTGTATTCCTCCCTTCCTCTCCCCCCCGTCTCCCCAGAAAGAAATTTATTATATAAAGGTCTCTCTAGCCTGTTGCAAAGAAGGCACTTTTCTTTTTGGTTTTCCAGTAGGTGTTGTCTAAGCCTCTTGGATCCCTGCTTTATAAAAAGCCTTAATAATTCCTTTTTTTCCTTATCGATGTTTAATCATGCCTGCTACTCTCAGTCTCAGTCCTGTTAGTTTTAAGTGACAGTTTTGATAGCATTTGCTCAGATTCAGCTGAGGCTCTGTGGTGTTCATTCCTGTAGGTTTTGAGTGGAGGGCCCCATTCAGGAGAGAGATGGGGCTGTGGCTCAGCTTCGGTTTCGTAGCTGCGGTTGGTAAAAATCAACTGTTGTTTCTCTGCCGTCCCCACTTCTCTGCTTTCTGCCCTGATACCTGGGCCTATCATCAGTTGCATAGAGCTCACAACTCTCCCAGGCAGAGCTGTTTGGGGAACTCGCCACACTTTCTCCCTCCCACCTCCTACGGGGAGCTCGCTGTGAGAAGCAGCTTCTTTGTTTCTCCAAGTCCACTGCCACGCCTGGGGTTCTGACCTGTGGTCGCTCTTATGCGCAGATCTCGTGCTCAGATGTGCTGGTGTTCAGTTTGGGTGTGTTTGGGTGTTTTGTTGAGTTTTAGATGTTCAGCGTATTGTTGTTTCAAGGGGAGAGATCTGCGGATGTCTCTCACTCTGTCATGTTTGTGACGTCACCCAACTAATTGTAATTTTGAGGTGGTTTGGGAGTTGACCACAGCGTTTGCCTATTGCCATCTCGATTGGAATCCTACCTGTCTGTAACATTTACTTGTAAAGTAATTACTGATACAGAGTCTTACTGTGTCATTGTGCTCTTTGTTTTCTATATGCCTTATAGCTTTCTTGTCCCTTATTTTCTTCATTACTCTTTTGTGTTTAGTTGATGTTTTGTATTAAAATGTATAAATTACCTTCTAATTTCATTGTGTATATATTCTATAGCTATTCTTTGCAGTTCACAAGTAATTACATTTGATATCCTAAAGTTATAAAATAACTTGAATTTATACCAGCATAACTATAATAACATAGAAAAACTTTGCTCTTTGAAAGCTCCATTCCCACCTAAGTGTTGATGTCCCAAAATGACATCTTTATACATTGTGTGCCCCCAAACATAAAACTAATAATTGTTTTAAATGTGTTAGTCTTTTAAATTATGTTGAAAACAAGACTCAGAGTTACAAACCAGAGTTACGGTATTATTTGCTTTTACATTAATAATTTATTTTTCTTTAAATATATTACTCTTAAATTATCCATAAAACAAAAAGTGTAGTTACCAACTATTGTTGCAATTATACTTTTATAATTGATCATGTGTTGACCTTTATTGAGATCTTTATGTCTCCTTAAGGCTCTGAGTTTGTGTATAGTGTCCTTTTCTTTCACCCTTCTGGACTCCCATGAGCATTTTTGCAGGGCAGTTTTAGTATTTACAAACTCGCTGAGCTTTTGTTTACCTGGGAATTTTTTAGTTTCTTCCTCATTTTTGAAGGACAGTTTTGCTGGATATAGAATTCTTGGTTGACAGTATTTTTTTTTTGCTTTTGTTTTTTTATTTGTTTTTTTTTTTTTTTTAGCAATTTGAATATATATACCCACTGTCTTCTGGCCTCCAAAGTTTCCGATGAGAAATTTGTTATGTTAGTGAAGATCGTTTACATATGACAGTTCAGTTTTATTATTTTCAAGATTCTCTCTTTACCTTTGTTTTTGACAGTTCTATTATAACATATCTCACTCTGAATCTCATTGAATTCATCCCACTTGGAATTCATTAAGCTTCTTAGATATTTATGTCATTTATCAAATTTGGGAGGTTTTTAGGCATTCTTTCTTTGTAATAGCTCTTGCCCTTTCTTTTCTTTCTAAGACTACCATAGTGCAAATGTTGATTTGCTTCATAGCATCACACAGGTTTTTAGATTCTATTTGCTTTTCATCAGTATTTTTTACTTTTCATCCCCAGACTCAGTAATTTCTATTGCCCTATCTTCAAGTTGACTGATATTTTTGCCTGTCCAAATTTGCTGTTGAATTCCTCTGGTGACATTTTCATTTCAATTGTACTTTTCAGCTTTAGAATTATTTTGGGGGGGGAATTCTTTTTCTGTTTTCTATTTCTTATTGATATTTCCATTTGTTCACGTGTTGTTTTGACTTTATCCACATCTTTTCTTTAGTTCTTTGGGAATCTCTAAGACAGGTTATCTATTGTAAGGTCTTTTTTTAGGGACAGTTTTGATTTTTTTTCCTTTGAATAAGTCTTACTTTCATGTTTCTTTGTGTGCCCTGTGATTTTTGTTGAACACTAGACATTTGAATTTAGTAATGTGATAATTATGGAAATCATATTTCCCCCTTCCTCAGGCAGGGTGTTTATTTATTTATTCATTCTTTCATTCATTCATTTATGTTGGGTGTCTGTGTGCTGGGGAACAACCTGAGGTGTAAACTTAAGGCCTCTTTAGTTTTTTCTGAGCCTTACTTTGTGTATTCATAGTAACTTTAAAATTTTTCCTGTATATAGTTTTTGAATGTTCTAGTATTTATTAGCTAGTTTCTGAAAGTGGAAAAAAAAAAAATGAAGGGGGTGGAAAAATCCTTTAAAATACCTGGAAGTCACTTCACCTGAATGAGGAGGGGCTTGTAACAGTGGGGGAAGCTGCAACAGCAGTGGCTGCCTGCCTTTGTCTGCACCTCTGCGCTCAGAAGCAGCGTTCAGAACAAAGACCCTGATATTTGGAGGACAGAGTCCTTTTGCCCTCCTAGGTTCCCACAAACTATGAGCAGGCTGCTCCAGGAACATGTATACAGCTACCTGCCTTGTGGCTGGGAGTAGAGTATGTGTGACTGCTGTGGTAAGAGCTGAAATTGATGGAAATTAACTGTAATTTATCCATCCAAGTCTCCATCTGGAAGCTGCAAGCTTTCATCAGTCTTCGGAGTTCCAAAATAATTATAACACACAGATTCTGTCAGAGCAATTGTTGGTAGACAGATTCCTGGTACCTCCTATACACTGACTGAAATGTATTCCTTCATTGCTTCTGAGTAAGAGCACAAAAAGAACACAAACTGAGTAAAAACATTTCTATCTTAGGTATTTTTCCACATTCCTGGCATTAGAAAGAATGAAATGAAATGATATAAGATGTCTTTAAATAAATAATGAGTTCTTGGGATATTATGTTTGAGTTTGCTGGTGACAGACAATACTTAGAAATATGCAGCTATGAAGATATGGATAGTGCCTCCACTTCATGAATGGCTAAATCTGGTACAATTAGACATTTGTTTAAAATTCTTTTTTGAAAAGGTGTTATTTTCCTCGAGGTTTAACTTTAAACTAGTGGTTACAGTTGCAGTTATTTAATGAATTTATCATAAAAAAGTAACTTTTTCAGCAACACAGACATAGAGATTAGAACTATGCTTCTAGTGGTGTTAGGTCATCTTTAGGGTCTATTACACAGAGTTTTCAAAAAGAAACTTTCAATCTATAGCCATGCTAACCCTGAACAAGCTCCGTCCCGTCTGATATCTCGGAAGTTAAGCAGTGTCAGGCCTGGTTAGTACTTGGATGGGAGACCATCTAGAAGGACCAGGTACTATAGATGTAAAAAATAAAATAAAAAATAAGAGATTGTAAGCTGACAAGGTCTTTGCAATCTGTGAGGTCAACCAAGCGTTGCCTCGCCTAAAAAAGAAATAAAAATAAAAATAAATTTAAAAAAAATAAAAAAAACTTTTAGTAAGGATAGTGGGTATACCAAAATAATGTATCATTTCTTTGTTTAGATAGGAATACCTGAGGATGTATTGATGACTATGTTAAAAAAGGTACTTACTGTTGACTTTAGGGTAGGATTTCTGTGGCTGTAACCAAAGTTTTGGTACAAGTGGCTAATTTATTAAAATTTCTCTCATTAGTCAAAGATTACTTGAGAGGATGCTAAACCTGTTGTTAGTTCTTTGACTGTGGGTTTTTATTGCCTTGGAAAGTAAATCAATACTACCAGACCTCCAGAATTTCGATAGTGTTGAGAGTTAAAAAAGAAAATTTTTAATAAAGTTCATCATTTGATTAGATTCTCAGTACTTTATTTTATACTAGGATGCGAAAAACTTGAATTTTCATAGACTTAAAGCTAGTTTTGCTTCTCTTATCATGGAAAGAGGAGGAGACATATGGTTGACCTTCAGCATTCTAAACTTAGTAAAAGGCAGAACTGGAGTGAGTGCTTCATTTTAGGGATGGTAATATCTGGCATTTATATTTCTAATTGGAACTGTGGTGTTAATGGCTTGCTGTTATCTGACAATGCTTTGTGTAACCTCCCTACAACTTTTTAATTTTAGAAGACCTTAGAAATTCATATAAAAAAAGAAGAAAATGACTTTATAGTATAAATATTCTTTTCTATTAATGGGTTTATTTATTTAGTTTTAAAAATTAAATTATATATTTAAGGTGTACAATGTGATGTTTTGATATACATAGTGAAACGATTACTACAGGCAAGCTAATTAACATGTCCATCTACTCAAATAGTTACCTTTTGGGAGGTGGGGGGTAGGGAGAGCACCTAAAATCTACTCCCTTAGTAACTTTTCCATATATAATACAGTGTCATTAACTGGAATCATCATGCTGTACGTTAGGTATTTGAGTTATTCATCTTGCATAACCACAACTTTGTACCCTTTGACCAACACCTTTCCATTTCCCCTACCTTCTCACTCCTGGTAAATAAGGTTCTGTTTCTGCTTCTGTGTATTCCACTGTTTTGGAGTCCACATATAAGTGAGATTAAGAAATATTTTTCTTTCTGTGTCTGGCTTATTTCACTAAGCATAATGTTCCTCGGTTCATCCATGTCATCATAAATGGCAAAATCTCCTTTTTTAAGGATGAATTATATATACATATATATTTCTATTTATATGTAAGTTTTACACACACACACACACACACACACACACACACACACACACCACAATTTATCCATTCATTCATTAAGTGCCCTTATGTTGGGTCCATATCGTCTTGGCTGTTGTCATAATGCTACCATGAACATGAGACTGTAGATATCTCTAAGGTAGTGATATCATTTCCCTTAGGTTACCCAAGAAAGGATTTACTGGATCACATGGTAGTTTACAGTTTTTGAGGAACCTGCTATTGTTTTCCATAATGACTATACCGGTTTACACTCCCACCGACAGTTTAGATGTATTTCCTGTTTTTCCTTTTTTTCACCACCAACACTTCAACCTAACCAACACTTGTTTTCTTTTATCCTTTTGACAATAGCCATTCTAAGAGGTGTGAGGTGATATTTCAGTGTGGTTTGATTTATATTTCCATGACAATTGGTAATGTTGAGCACCTTTTCACATACCTTTTGACTATTTGTACGGAAAAGTGTCTGTTCAGGTCCTTTGCCCATTTTTTAAAAATCAGGTTGTATGGTTTTTTTTTGCTATTGAGTTGTGTGAGTTCCTTATACTTTGGATATTAACACCTTATCAAATATGTGGTTTGCAGATATTTCCTGTGAGTCTTCAGGTTGCCTCTGATTTTGTTGATTGTCTCCTTTACTGTATAGGATCTTTTTGGTTTGAGTGGTCCCATTTGTTTAGTGTTTTTTGTTCCTGAGCTGTTGGTGTCATAGTCAAAAAATTACTGTCAAGGCCAATGTCAAGGAGCTTTTCCCCTGTGTCTTCTTATAGTTTTACGTTTTTCAGGTCTTACTTTTCGGTCTTTAATACCTTTTGAGTTGCTTTTTTGTAGATAGTGTAAGGTTAAGGAGTCCACTTTTACTCTTGTGGATATCCAGTTTCCTGAACACCATTTATCGAAGAGACTGTGGTCCCCACTGCGTGTTCTTGGCACCTTTGTCAAAAATTATTTGACTATATGCGGGTTTATTTCTGGGCTCTCTATTCTTTTCTGTTTGTGTATGTTTCTTTTTTTATGCCAGTGCCATACTGTTTTTGATTACTGTAGCTTTGTAATGTATTTTGAAATAAGGGAATATGATGCCTCCAGTTCAAGATTGCTTTGGCCAGTCAGGATCTTTTGTGGTTTCATGCAGATTTTAGAATTTTTTTTCTGTGAAAAATGCCATTGAAATTTTGAAAAGGATTGCATTGAATCTGTAGATTACGTTGGGTAGTGTGGACATTTTAAAAATATTAATTTTTCCAATCCTTGAATATGGAATATCTTTCCATTAATATGTATCTTCAGTTGCTTTCATCTGTGTTTTATAGCCTGTGCTTTCTTTTTATCACTCTCTCTGTGTACTTACAGAGATCAGCTTCTGCTATTTATTGATTTTCTTTTTTTTTAACTCAGTTTACTTTTATGTAATCTTGAAAAATAAAAATTATATCCTATTAAATGTACCAACCTTTCCCAAAAGCTGTTCTATATAATGTTAGTATTTGTTTGCATTTCTTCTTTTTAGCCAGAAGCCAGAATCTAGAACCAAATTGTGTCATTCTATTCCTGTGGGATTGTTGAATAGCTGAAACCAGGAAGTACCAGAAATTTCTCATGGAAGTTTCAGGAACTTAGTTATGTCTAGAGAATAAGAATGATTAGAATATCCATTCTTGTTTATTAATAGATTTAAATAGGCCATTCATAAATCATCAGTGGCTACTTTTTAAGAGAGCCCAGAAAATGGAATGACTGCCAGTAAAGAGTAGTGTAATTTGTGGGGCATTATCTATTCTATTTATGATGGTAGGTCATAGATAAGATAAAATCTGTTATTTATCTTTGTAGAAGGAGATGACATAGTCCTAAACATGGTGATCTTGTGCTTATGTTTGATTATAGATGTTTTGGGGGATTTACAACATTTCAGAATAAATATTGAAACATTGCAGGGATCAAAAGCATAAGTGTGCGGTTTCTCCAATCCCTATCTAAATAATGTTTATTAATAGTGTAGTTAAAGCTAACACTAAGGACCTAACATGTGGTAGGCACTGTTAGGTGGTGAGATTATCAGTAATAAAAATTAGGTTATTTCCTTTTTAGATGTAAATATTTTTATATTAGTAATGAAAAGTAAAATTTTAATTGGAAAAGATAAAAACTATAAATATGTTATAAAAGAGTTAAAAATGTAGATTAAAATGTTATATATGAGTAAATAATTTAGTTGACAATATACATAGTTTAAGCTTTAGAATTATAAAGGAGGGCATGTATTCTGCGATATTATATAATCTGATAGAGACAAAGTCTGCAAAATAAAACATTTTTATACATTTGTATTTATTAAAAGGAAACATTGCATTGGATACTTTGTGATGGAATTTAATTGTTAATGTTAAATTACATTCTTAAAAGCAAAAAGGACATGGTTACTATCTTTGATTAAATCTTAGTTTAATGGAAAAATAGACATATAAACAAATAAAGCTAGTTCGCCTGGTTTTGCCTAGGAGAATCATTATCCATCGTTACATGAATGTCTATTGCTTCTCATTAGAGCACTGTTTATAGTGTTGTCCATGTGAGAGAAATTTCTTCACTTTAAATCATCAGTACAGGTGATTTGAATTTGGGATTCATACCTAAAATCACTTTTTCCTTTTAATACATATGTTATATCATTTACCATTAACAGTCACATAGGTCTCTTTGTTGTATCTGAGAATCGGTTATTCCCTACTTGGACTGCCTATCTCTTTGATGCATTCCCTACAACCTGCCAAAGTGAATTTTGGATAAGCCACATAGCCTGTATTTTAAATCAGTTTATCTCAAACATAATTTCAAAATAGGTAAAACTCCATCCAACCCTAAGGTGTATGGGAAAAAAATAATGAACAGAAATTTTATTCTGTAAGCTAACATTACTCTAGCCTAAGCTGTTGCCCTTTCTAATTCTCTAAGTTGGCTTGCCTCATGACTTTTCTGAGAAAGGAGGAGGTAATCTAATGCTTTTACTTAAAAGAGGAAACTGTAATACTCTCCAGGAAACATTTCATGACAGCATCCACACATCACTTCTCCACCTATAAAGTCCTTGAATACAGTATTATATTTCCCTTGTAATTTATTTCTGGCACTTAGTACAATATCTGGCACATCACAAGTGCTTAAATAACATTTAGTGCATGAAATGAAGAATGCTCTTTTCATGTCTGCTGTGTTGGAAATTATAATTCAGTGCAGGAATCAATAAAATGTTCTTAAGCTGAGAAAATGGCATTGCTAGAAGGAAATCAAAGCATGTCTTTGACCAATAATTGAGAGCCACAGGTAGCTCATGTATTGTAAATTACTCTTCTGTATTCTCAGAAATAAATTATTTAATGGAACTTACGTTTAAATAGTTTGCAAAAACTATATTTCTTGCAGTAGGATTAATCTCTGTATCTGTTTAATAACATTTTCTTCAGTTTTTAAAGCATTTTATATATACATATATATGTCACAGCAGAATTATACTCTTAGTTTTCATACACTAATAAATGTAAACCAAACATCATTGATTCAAAGAACATTCATTTTAATGAATTTTTATTGATGTTCTTAACCATTGTATTAATAAGGGGTTATTATTTCAGATAATCTTTTTAGTGACTTAAACATTGGAACTCAATAAATTGTTAAATAATATGAGCAAGTGGTTCCATAAATCAATTTTTTTGAAATAGGTGCAAAGGTAAATAAAATTTGATTCTTGTCCTCAAAGGGTTTAAATCAAGTGGGATAAATGTGCAAATGAGTATAGTATAAGGCAAAATGAAGTAGTTTTAAAATCACAATTATATGCAGCAAAATTGTAAGCAAAGAGAAATAATCCATAACAATAATGAATGATTAAGGAAGACTGTGGATAAAGTATTCAGCATCAATTGCTGTGAGAATAAGATATTATCAGTTCTTAACACTGAGGCTTCCTTTACCCTGGTTGGCTCAGTTCATAAACACTGAGGCCCAGTTTTATATTTGTGACTTAGAAATTTTGGCTATTTGCTAAAAATAGGTCTCTGGAGGATAAGAATTTTCTAAGTAAGAGTGTAGCCTGATGGTTAAGAATATGGTTTGAATCCTAGCCCTGCTTTTATTAACTGTGAAATCTTGGCTAGTTTACTTTAACCACTCTTTGCTTCAGTTTACCAACCTGTATAATAATAAGTAGTAGTAGTAGTAGTAGTAGTAGTAGTAGTAGTAGTAGTAGTAGTAGTAGTAGTGGTAGTAGTAGTAGTAGTAGTAGTAGTAGTAGGGTTATTTGTCTTTATTTCTTATTAGCGTCTGCTTTCTCATGGATAGATACTTCAGAGCAGAATACATGAATGGAGATTCTAAGATGAACAGGGCTTTGTGTGTATGTGTGTGTGTACGTACGTGTACATATGTACTAAAAATCCAGTTGTAGTGTAGTGAAATTAGAATTAACTGAAAACAAGAGCAGGGGAAACTGAGTGTTTTAGAGGAGGTTTTTAATTGGGATTTTAAATTTATGTCCCAGATTTCAGAGAGAGAGAGCAACTGCCTCTTTGCTACCAGAGAACTCTATTTTTAGAGAACATTGACTTGTAGGTGTAGAACAGTTCTGGAATTCTGAGGATTCTAAAATCCTGGATGCCAGTTACTAAGTACCTCCTCTGATCATTAAAATATTTTCTCTGATTCCTTAAAAATGATTAGTACAAAATGAATGAGAATATCCCCCTTTCTTCTGTTTAATTTTCCATTGTGTGTGTGTGTGTGCTGTTAATTAGTTCTGTGTTTCTGTGTTGGTAATTCAAATTATTTGATTTGTTTTTGTGAATAACATTGGGCACAAAATTTTCTTGTGAATTATGAATAAAGTTGTGAATTTTAATAAAATGAATAATTTTTTTGGTAGCCAAATAATATTGTGTTCATTAAATTCTTCAACTCATGTCATATTGAAAGGATGTAAAAATGTTAATATACTTTTTGCTATTTTGAATATATCTAAACATATAGCAAAATTGAGAGTATATGACAGTAAAACCTACATATCCACCTATACTCTATCATTACCATTTAGTATACTTGTTTTATCATATATTTAACCATCTTTTGATCATTCTACCATTCATTAATTTTTTATTTTTAGTGCATTTCAAAATAAATTGAGGACATCAGGACACTTCTCTCTAAATTCTGCGAGTATACTTTAATTTTGAAAGGTCTATTTTCTTCCCTTTTAATTTCATTCAGAGTTGATGTTTTAATACTTTTTCATCTCTGTGTGCTTTATTTTAATTTTGGACTGAACTCACTATAGTTAATTCTGTTACTAAGCCTCTCATTGTTAATGCTCAAAATTAGATTGCTTCCTTTTTAGTTTGTACTTTTTTTTTTAAAAAAAAGGTATTTAATAGCCCTAAACAATTTTTGAAAGTATTTTATGTCTTATATAATTGCAGCATTTTCCCCTACAGTTTGCAATACTTTAGAATATGATTGCTGATATGAATTTCGAAGACAAATTCTTCCATACTATTAGACACTAGAAGCATTACTTTACTTTTAACTATGAAGAAAACTTCAACTAGATTATGAACTGCTTGGAGCCAGGAATTATATCTCAAATTCTTTGTGGCTCATAACTTCTTAAAGGAAGAACTCAAATACTTGTTGATATATTAACTTTGATATCAATATTCAAAATATTCTGGGAACTATTTATTGTTATAAAGTTGAAAGTTTTTAAAACAAGTCCCAACTTATATTTTTCAGCAACTTTCAAGAATTTATATTCATTATGCATGATGTATATTCTAATGGAATTCAAAAAATCATAATAGGAAATTATTCGAGAGGTGTGTAATAGTGAGCCATTGTTTTCAGAATAACAGGATATCCTTCCATTTTATAGACTTTGCTTTCCAGCCCATAAAAGAATATAGTGACCTAGTCTGGGCATATGTTTTTACAAAAATAATTTTATTATTTTAAAATAATTGAACCATGGACATTGAATTATATAACCATTATAAATTTATCATGTCATTTTAAGATTGGATTCCAAGTAGCAAATAAAATCTAAAGCACAATCAAACTTAAATTATGTTTTCTACTGTTTTCATTGTTGTTTTTTGAAATCTATAGGATATCATTTTTCAAAGTGTTACAAGTGCAGTTATATAAAAATAATAGCCAGAGAAGATCCTTTTCTCTCTGTTTAGCACATATGCATGGCATGCACACATGCATCTGTGGTTGGAACTCTTATTGTGTATCTGGCTTGAAAGATTCTTTTTGTCTTCCAACCAAGTGCATCTTCCCCTATCTAGAACAGATTTTAAGTCTTGTAAATCAAAATTAGACACACAAACTAGAATTCTGAATACCAAGAGACAGATCATGTAAAAAGGAGTTTACATGCCTTTAATTCTCTATCAATGGTAGTACCTAAATTTTAGTGTCTGAACTTCAATTCTTCTAACCCTCTGTCTGCAGGTAGGAATGTCTAATCATCTTAAGCATCCTGAGCTCCAGGGATATCTTTGGTTTTTTTTAATAATTGGGGAAGGAAAATGTTAAGTTCAGTCATCTAGAGCAAAGGTTGGTGAACAGTTTTTGCAAAGTAACAGTAAATATTTTAGGCTTTGAGTGCCATATGATCTCTGCCATACTTACTCAATTTTGTTGTTGTAGAGTAAAAGTAACAATAGACAGTTGGTAAACAAATAGAGGTGATTGTGTTCCAATCAAACTTTATTTAGAGAAACAGACATCTGCATGTAATTTGCCATCCTGTGCAATAGAGTTGTACTTCTTGAAATACCTGTTGTGAGGACTTTTTTTTTCCTAATAATTTGTGGATGGACACTTTTGTATAGTACAATAAAAATGAATTACTGGAAAATGAAATTAAAAAGGCAAAATACAAGCTTAAAAATTTTAATTAAACAGATAAATTACATTTCAGTAAATAGAACAGTCATACATAAGGAAAAAGAAAAGAATTAGAAAAGAATTAAATGTTACTTAAAATCATCTTCTAGCCTATTAATACAGAGTTGTAATTATAGTCATAACTTTTTTTGTCATTTGCTACACACAAAATTGAATGAAATTACAACTCCCATTTAACAACACTCTAAACACAGATATATCAATTAAAAATTTAATGTGACAAATAATTTCGCTTCTTGTTAATTTACCTAATTTAGTTTTGATTAACAACAGTGCTACACACATGAGATAATGTATCCTAAATTGTTCCTATGTTTTTAAATAACATTCAGAGAAACCAGACTCAGATGTATGTTGATGAGAACTGGAGGAGAGATTTAAAAAAATTTCAGCAAACTCAGAAAATTCCTTTTTTTAACTTTTTCCCAAGATGAAGCAGGTGATTTTTATTTTCAGAATTCATTTTTAAATCTTTTATTAGTTCCAGCAATTTGTCTTATAGGATTATAGTAAAATTTAATCTCTCAAATAAATGGATTCTGGATTCATAAATTTCCAATACGTGGATTTTCTTTTGATGATTGAAAATGTTCTATTAAATTTGTAAGGTATATAGTGATAACCTTTCAGCAAATGTATAGTATCTAATCAAACAATTTTCATTGAAAATTATTGTTAAATTATGAAATTTCAAAAGTTTCTGTAGAGACTCAGCTATTTCATGCTATTAACTTCCTTTTTTTGCTTTGATCTTATTGATCATTTAGAAACATTTGTATGTCTTCCTTACACGGAAGTGTAAAGATCTTTAAAAATATAAAATATGTAATGGAGCTTTGGACCTGGAATTGGTGTAAAGATTATAGGTTGCAACCCTTTTTACATTCAGTCTCTCTTTTAATATAGATTAGGGGTTGGCAAACTACAGGCATCTGGCCTGCCCCTGTTTTGTAAGTAAAGTTTTATTGGATCACAGTCACCCCCATTTGTTTACATGTTATCTATGGTGGTTTTCTTGTTACACTGACAAAGTTGGTTAGTTGACACAGGAATCATATGGTGTGCAAAGCCAAAAATATTTTGTCTGTGGCACTTGACCATAAAAATTTGCCAGCCACTAGAGATCTTGTACGTCTTTCTGAATTCAATGATAGTAATTTCACCATTTCTCAAGGCATTCGTCTTCTAATTAAAATGCCTGACTAATATTGAGCAAAAATATTCTCTTCCAAGTAACCTTTTTAGGTACATGATAGCCTTTTAGGAATTTGAAGATTACTTTTGTGCTTGTTTTTATCTCTTCTTGCAGGTCTGTATCCCACTCCCAGTCTTCTCAGTCCTAGGCTTCTGTAGTTTATGCAGTACATACTTGAAAGACCTTTGTGATTGTATTTAAACCTTTTACCCATCTAGTTTTCTGTCATTATTTCCTCAAATATTGGTACTCAGATCAGAAGCCAGTTTAATAATCCTGTGGATGTGATTGGCTCAGAGTAGAGCAAACTGTTTATGTTTTTATTTTTTAAAGTTTTACTATAGACTTCCTATGTACTGGTCACTCAATGATGTTATTATTACTGTTAATATAGGCTAAGTTGCATTACCTTTTTTGGTAGCTGTATCACAGTGACTCTTATTGAGCTTAAACTCAAAACCACTGTCTTTTGCATAGCTTGCCATTAAATCACATCATCTCCATCTGTACTGAACCCACAGTAGGACTTTTACTCCTATGAGTTTCCACTGTATTGAGTTCAGCCCACTGTACCAGTATATTGAGAAGTTTTTGCATGTTGATTCTGTCATTCACATATTTACTGTTCTCTTAGCTCTTATTCATGTGAGAATTTGATAGGAATGAGTTACTTGATCAACACTTTGCTGTTTGCATGTTCGTTATTGAACACAAATGAAAAAATTTCTGGAAATTTTTCTTAGAGTTTATGGTATATTGAATTATTACTCATAAACTAACCTTTCCTCACCCTTTCTCTTGGGGGTGAAATATATATTCCTGACTCACTGACTTTGGACTTGGTGACTTGGGCCAATAGAATGGAGATGGAAGCGACAGTAGGCCATTTCTGAGATGAGACTTTAAGAGGCCTGTCACGTTTCTTCCAGCTCCCTGTACTTCTTCCATTTACCGTAAGAAGAGCCTACCCTAGGTGACTACTGCCCCTTCAGACTGGGTCCCAGAATGACATACAAGTGAAAGAGAACTGAACTTGACCAACCACCCAAAGCAGAGATGCTCCAGTCAGTCTGAATTCATGAGTAAGAAATTAGCATTTAAGTAAGCCATTGGCATTTTTGGAGTTCTTAGCATTAATTCAGCAGTAGCAGTGCATACGCAGCTAACTAAGTCATTTAGTTTGTGGGAAATTGTCTCTGAAATGCCTTTTACTTGTAAATAACAAAATAAGCCAATTATAAACCATCATAAACTCTGGCTAAAGGGAGATCATAGGTAAATTTTGTGTCTCCTATATGTTAAGGTACATGGCATGAAATGAGAAATCATCTTTCGATGAAAGGAACTGAAGTTACTAAACTGGATACACAGATATCCCACTGCTCTAGCTGTGCCTCATATGCTTTGGGTCAATACTTTCTGCAGTTTGACTTGCTAGTATTGTCAGGTTTTCTTCTTTCTTTTATGTTTTCCTGTTCCTCCTCATCTCTTGTGATTTTTTTTCACCTTCAGCTTTTTTTTTGGAAATAGCTGATATTTTCACAGGCTATATGTACAATGTAAAGAAATAATAGAATAAGACCATTGGAATTCTAATTCTGGGTCTATCATTTGTTAACACAATCACCCTAAATAAGTTATTTAAACCGTTTCCTCCTCTACAAGCTGAAATGAGGTGACAACATCATTGTCACAGTGTCATTTGTATATACAGTCATTTAATAAATACTGAGTGAATTCTGAGAGATACAGTGCTTTGCATGTGATAAAGAGTCAATACATTTTATGGCATTTTGATAAGCATAGTCCTACAAGTATTGTTGGTATCACATTAATGTCAAGTGGAAAGAAAAGAGTTTATTTCTATTTACAGAAGAAGGGACAAAAATATTTGCCACTAGAACTCATTGAACAGTTTTAAAGATGTGTTTTTACATCATGGCTTTGTACTTTACTTCAGGACATTTTGCATTATCCAAAGCAGAGTATAAGAAGATTGCTTATGTTCTGTTTCCTCTTATAGTTACATTTATTCACAATATAAATTCAAGTATATATCATGCCATTTAATATTATGGACAACCGTATTCTTTTCTTAGAACCTTGGATAATATACAATAAAAACAATGGAGCTAACAACTTTTTTCCTCTATTATTTAGGTATGTGTCAGACATTTTGACTTTCATAAGATTTTTTTTAAAATTAAAAATTGTATATTTAACAAGTCAAATAACACAAAGGTACATAAAACTAATTGGCTTTTATTGCTTTTCAAATTCACCCTTTTATGTTTGGTATAAATCTTTTCCTTTTATGTATGCTCATTTAATATGTAGTTTTTTTTATCTTTTATAAAAAAGTAGGATCATACTTAAACTTATTCTAAATCTTCTTTCATATTTAATAGAATTTTTGTCACTGATATTTTCCTCAAATGAATAAAGATCTCAATTTTATTGACAGTATCATAGTTCATATTATGGATGTAAATTATTTAACATCCACATTAATTGATCCATATTGGTTTTAAGTTGTTGAAAACAGAACTGCAGTGAACATTTTTGTTTATTTTGTTAAACTTGTGCTTTTATTTTAATAATTCTGAAAATAATATCCTGGCAACAAAGCATATACTAATAGGTAAAACAATTAACATTTTTCTAATAGGTAAAAAAAATTATATGCTACAGCAGTTTGTATTTACACTAACAATTTACAGGTGGTCCCCTCTTATCTGTAATGGATATGTTCCAAGACCCCCAGTGGATTCCTGAAACCACGGATACCAAGCCCTATATATATCATGTTTTTCTCTATGCAGTGATCCCCTCTTATCTGTGGTTCGCTTTCCATGTTTTCAGTTATCTGCAGTCAAATGTGGTCTGAAAATATTAAATGGGAAATTGCAGAAATAAACAATACTTAAGTTTTAAATTGCGCTGTTCTGAGTGGCATGATGAAATCTCATGCAGTCCTGCTCCGTCCCTTCCAGGACGTAAATCATCCCTTTGTCCAGTGCTTCTCCTCGGTATCCACTACCCCCCCCCACCCCACCCACCCAATCTGGTTGTTAGATTGACATACTGTGGTATTGCAGCACTTGTGTTCAAGTAACCCTTGTTTTACTTCATAATGGCTCCAAAATGCAAGAGTAGTGATGCTAGCAATTTGGATAGGCCAAAGAGAAGCCACGAAGTGTTTAAGTGAAAAGATACGTATGTATAGGGAAAAAAAACCAGTTTATATAGGGTTTGTTCCTATCTGCGATTTCAGGCATCGCTGGGGTTCTTTAAACGTGTCTCCCACAGATGAGGGAAAACTACTATTACATATGTGATGTGTACAGTAACATTAAATAATAATAACAAAATAGAATAATTATACTATATTAAAAGTTATGTGGATGTGGCGTCTCTCAGAAAACTAGCACTAATTTCTTTTTCCTTCTCAGTTTCACAGATAGAAAATTCATTCTTACCATAAATCTTAGCAACCTTAGCATCCCATTTTTTTTTTTCTTTCTTTAAATCAAAAGTTTTCACCTTTTCACTTAAAGGAAACACTTTCTGTCTTCTCTTTGGCGTATATAAATTGTCAGTATCACTACTTTTGAGCTTTGGGTCCATTATTAAGTAAAATAAGGGTTGCTTGAACCCAAGCACTTGCACAACCACAAAAGTTGATCTGATAACCTAGATGGCTACTAAGTGACTAATGGGTGGACAGGGGGTCAGTGAAACAGCTGTAAGTGAAGCAGGGGATAAGAGAGATCCAGAGTGGATGTTGCCAGTTCATTTTTTTTTTTTTTTTTGCCACGGTGGACCAAAAATATCTAATTTTAAGTTTCATTTTTCTGAATACTGGTGTTATGCATATTCTTATGTTTGTAGTTCTTCGCAATGCATTTTGCTTTACTGGTTATTCACATGCTTTTTTTTTTTTTAATTAGTTTTTCTTTTTCAGATCAATTCATAGGTGCTTCTTGATTGCAAGAATTTAGGCAAGAGGTCTTTTTTTACTTCTCATCTTTTATTTTAGAATATTTTTGTATATACTAGAAAATTAATTATTTTTGTCTATAATATGTGCAGTTTGTTTTATATACAATGTTTTCCTACCACTTGCCTAATTTTAATATATATCTTTAATACATATGTGCTAACCTCTAAAAGACAGTTTGGATTCTGTTATTGTAGGTTGGTAGAATCTTGGAATTAAGATTTGGAAATGACTTTGGAAGTCTTGTTTTGTTTGTTTTAGTTAATGAATTCAACACTTATAATAATAGAGGCAGAAGTCATGTAATTTTATGGTTAAGCTTAAGAATGAAGAGATACTTATTCAGTACCTACTGTGTCCCAGTCACTGTGCTAGACATTTCATGGGCTCAATTTAATTCTCACAATAATTGCATCCCTTTGGTTGAATCTCAATAGGTTGGACTTGAAATTTGTAACAGGAGATATTGGAGATATCCATTGCAACTCTTTTACTCTTCAGATGAGCAGCCTCAGCTCCTAGTTAATTGATTTTCTTGAGTAAGTAGTGCCATAGCTCAAATATCTTGGTCTTGGCCAGGCTGAGATTCCTTCCACCATTCTCCACATTAGTTATCCTTAACCTTAATTTTACACAGTGTAAGGAAAGCTGGAACTTGGGGTAATTTTAAATTAATAACAGTGAAAAGTATGTCTATACTTTTCTTGCAATGGATTTTACTTAAGAGAATGAGAAGCTCAATATTTTTTGTTTATTGAAAAAAACAATCTGGGTATCTTCTTAAAATGTATTGAAATGAAAGAATAATTTGACTACTTAAATATAAATGTTTTATTTTAAGCATTATTTTTTTAACTAAAAATTACTTTGCATATATGCTGAAAAATTAATCTTTTTGCTGAATTATGGTTGTTATAGAAAATGTCATAGATGGATACTTTAGGAACACCATGTTCCTATTGCAGGAAAAAAGAATAGAGAGATGTGTCTAGGGCCTTCTAGAATAATTGTACAGTTTGTGCCTTTGCTAAGCTAAGGTTCAATAGGAAACTGAAATCCAGTCCTGGCTTTTCTCATCAAGCTGAATTCCTTGTCATAGTCTTGGAGAATGGGACACCTTTCATTCATACAGATATGGATGCCTTGCCAAGCTATTTCTTGTAGAGTTGGGTCCTCCCAGAGGGGGTGCCATTTCCTAATTTGCATACTACAATGGTCTCTGAGTCACACAAAGGTGACATACAGGATAGTGGCAGGCCCTGAATTTATCAATCAGAACAAATTTAGAAACAAAGAGTTACTGATAACTCTTACTGGTAAATGTTCTGTGTTCATCAGGATAGGCTAATTGCTTTAACTAACAACCAGAAAATCACTGAGTCTTATTGAAAAGAAATTTATTTCTCATTCACTTAACACTTTATTACAGGAATTTGTTGAATAGCTGTCACATGATGATTTCGTGGTCCAGGCACCTTTAATCTTGAGGCTTCAAGATTCTTTAGGTCATCAAGTCCTCTGCTGGGTGATCCTCTGCATCTAGTTAGCAGAAGGGGAAGAAGGGTAAGGATTGCATGTGGGAGGTCTTGTTGGGCCTGAATATAATACACATTACGTCTTTTCACATCCCATTGGAAGCTGGAAAAATCTCATCAATGTGTATGTCTCGAAGGAGAGAAGAACATGGATACCAGTAAAGCTAGCAGTCTCTGACACTTTTGATTTAAAAAATACAGAAAGTTTTTTTATCTGAAAATATTATTTTATCTATATGTTGGGTCAGTGTTTTAAGAGAACAATAAAAATTGTAGGTAATTTAGCTGATTAATTCCTTTAATTACATAAATGGTTGGTGGATCTGGTAACCAAGATAGGAAAGAGTAATTAAACAAATAGAAAATTTAAATTATATATTACTTGGCAGGTTGCACAGAAAACTTAATAGAATGATGACTGCTCGCTTGTGAAAACAAATAGTATTTGCATTCACTCCTGAATAGAGCCTTTTAGTGACTTAATCTGATTCAGAGAAGTAAAATTTGATATGTATTTTGAATGTTAATCTCCTACATCTTTTTAAAGTTTTATGATACTCGCCTATATTCTTAAAATTCTCTAGTATTATTATAAGGTAATCCATTTAAGTGATTCATGTGACCTTGTGATTTGGTACTGTTGTGTAAATTATCTTCAGAGTTAAGCTTTTACTGTGTATATATCAGTGGAATAAAGAATTGGGAAAATACTATAATTAAAAAATAGGATTCTTCCCATTTATCATATTATAAGTGTA
This sequence comes from Eonycteris spelaea, assembly GCA_003508835.1. Taxonomy (NCBI): domain Eukaryota; kingdom Metazoa; phylum Chordata; class Mammalia; order Chiroptera; family Pteropodidae; genus Eonycteris; species Eonycteris spelaea. Next base: position 3,150,682 of record PUFA01000151.1, read on the forward strand.
TATGCATAAATTTATATATTCTATCTAAGCTCTAGTGATTTTTGATGGTCCAACCATTTAAGGAATTTTTTAAATTGTGAAACATTAAAGATGTAAATAAAAAACACCAAGAATAGAAATGTATACCTAATATATAATTAGGAAACAAATTCCCATGTAACTGCCATCTACATAAAGAAATAGAACAATTTCCAGCACCTTGGAACCTCCCTGTGTGTCCATTTTATTATACCTTCTTTACTTGCTTCCAGAGGTAATTACTATTCTGACACATGATGATCATTGCTTTTCTGTATAAACTACATATGCATCCTTAAAGAATATAGTGTAGTTAGTTCCATTTTAGAACTTTATGTAAGTAGATCACAGTGATGTAGTCTTTGAGTCTTATGTCAATCATCATCATGTTTATAAGATTCAGGCTATTTTATGTTGCTATAAATTGAATAAAACTTTACAGAATAAAAAAGACAAGTGAATATAATAAAACATCTGAGGATATAAGAAAAAGTCAGAAGATCTATACAGCAAAACAATATTTTTTTCACTGGGAGTTTAAAAAAGAAAAGCGAAAATGAAGGGCACTAAAATATTAGAAAAGTATTATCATGTATATATAAACTAAACCCCAAAACCAAACTGTCGAAGATATTTAATTTTCAATAACAACTTCCCTTTTAAGGTTCATTTTGTGGAAAACTTGAATGGGTATGAAATGGAAAATCCTTGTGGTTTTAATTAGCATTTCCTGATTACTAATGAGATCGAGCCTCTTCTCTTGTCATATGGTTATTGGTCATTAGAAATCTTTTGTGAATCGTTAATTCAAGTTTCCTGCCCATTTTTCTCTTCTCTTAATTTTAAGTGTTATTTATATATCTCAGATATAACTCCTTTGTTGTTTATATGTATTGAAGATACCTTAAATCACTCTGTGTTTACCCTTTCATTCTTTTATTTCTATAATGTGTTCATTTTCATTGCCGTGTAGTTTTCTGTTGTGTGTGTATGCCACAGTTTATTCATTCTACTGTGAATAGACATTTGAGTTGTTTCCATTTATTGGTTTTTATGAAAAACATTGCTATGATCATTTACATACATGTCTCCTGTTGCATATATGCATGAGTTTTTATGTCATGTATTAAGAGTAGAATTGCAGAATCATAGAATTAAATGTGTCTTAAATTTTACTAGATAATTTCCCAAAGTGGTTGTAGCAATTTACACTATACCAGGAGTGTGTGAAATTCTTATATTGTGCATGGTCAGTATGCTTAATGTTGTCAGATTATTTTCCAATCTGGTAGGTATGAAATTGTATCATTGTTTTTAGTTGTATTTCATCTATTATTAATGAAGTTAAAAACCTTCTTAAGTGTTTTTTAACCATTTGGTTATATCGTCTTTTGTGAAACCCTATTCCCATTAATTTGTATTTCTTTTCTTATATATAGGAGTTCTGTGTATATTTGAATAAAACACTTGGTAATATGGGTTAAAATATTGTCTTGCATCGTGTGGATTTTACTTTTTTCTTTTTTTTTTCTGGTAACATTTCCATTTGATCTTATATTCTATGCACATAAACATTTATTTTAATTTTAAATTAAATTACTGCAGTGACATTGGTTAATAAAATTATATAGGTATTAAGCATGCAATTCAGTAATATGTCATGTGTATATTGCATTGTGTGTTCTAACCCAAAGTCTAATTTCCTTCCGTCACCATATATTTGACCTTTGCCCTTATCTCCTCCTCCCTTTTCCCTTTGGTTGTCCATGTTAATGAGTCTCTGTTTGTCTTGCTTATTTGTTACTTTCAGTTTTATAGCCAATGTATGAGTGAAATCATATGGTTCTCAACTTTTTCTGTCTGACATTTCGCTTAGCATGATAATCTCAAGATCCATTCATGTTGTTGCAAATGGCAGTATTTCATTTTTTCTTATGGCTGTATATATATACCACTGTCTATATATACACCACAGCTTCTTTATCTGGTCATCTATCAAAAGGCATTTCAGTTGTTGCCTTGTCTTGGTCACTGTGAATAATGCTGCAGTGAGCATTGGGGTGCATAGATCTTTATGGATAAATGTTTTCAGATTTTTTGGGTAAATACCCAGAAAAGAGATTGTTGGGTAATATGGTAATTCTATTCTTAATTTTTTGAGGAGCCTCCAATAAACCTCCACTGTTTTCCGTAGTAACTGTACCAGTTTACATTCCAATCAGCAGTATATTAGGATTCCTTTTCCCCCACAACCTCTCCAAAACTTGTCATTACTTGTCTTATTGATGATAGCCATTCTATCAGGTGTGAAAGTGATATTTCATTGTGGTTTTGATTTGCATTTCCCTAATAGCTAGTGAAATCGAGCATCTTTTCATATGTCTGTTGGCCATTTGTCTGCCTGCTTGGGGGAAGTGTCTGTTCAGACCCTCTTCCTATTTTTTAATTGGATTATTTGTTTTTCTTGCTGAGTTGTATGAGTTCTTTGTATATTTTGGATATTAATTCCTTATCAGAGGTGTCTTTGCAGATATCTTCTCCCATTCAGTTGGTTGCTTTTTTTGTTATTTTCTTTTTAATTCACTCTTAAAATAGTTGTCAAGAATTGTGAAGGGTCTAGATTTTACCCTACTTACAAGCTAAGACATTCCTTAGATGTTAGAATAAGAAACAAAACTACTGGTCAGATATAGAGGACTTCATTACTCATGGGAATGGCAATAGCAATAGCCAGAGTGACAGTATTTTATGTTAGTTCCCTAAGCCCCAGTTTCCACAAGGCAGTGCAAAGAAGGCCAAATGCCACAGTGGGTTGCGTTATAGGAGAGGAATCCCTAGCTTAGGGAACCTCAGTCTTTTAAAATGGGCAGTAAACAAATCGGACCATTGTCCTGGAGAGAGCCATTATCTTTGTTGTGCTGGACAGTAATCACACTTGCCTTTTGCTTCATAAGGAGACACTTTCTATCCTTCGGTGCTGTTTGTTATACCGACATCCTTGAAGAGATCGTTTGGAATAAAGGCAGCCATTGCTTCTGCGTACAAGAAGACATACAGAAATGCAAGTGACCCATGGTCTCTTAATATAAAGATTTGCTTTTTAAAATAAGTTCTCATTTTAGATAGTTGAATTTATTAATATTTTGTTTTATGGTTATTTTCCATTATACAAAAGCTGTTCTCCAGTATCTTCTTTATAATACATTTAGGTCTGTATAGAATTTTAGATTCATAATTTATCTGAAATTGATTTAGCATATGGTATTAAGAAGCGTCCACTTTCATTTTTTTACATTGGATACCCAATTGTGCTAGCATCATTTATTGAATTTAGCCCTTTTTGTATTAATCTGCCGAGCCACTTTTGTCATATATTGTCCATATATCTGTGTGTCTATTTCTAGGATTTTTTTTTTCTGTTTTATTGGTCTTTCATGCCTTCATGAACACTAAATTGTCTTAGTTCATACAGCTTTCCAATAAACTTTGATGTCTGATATAGGAATTTATTTTATATTGTTCTTCTCTGTTTTGACTACTTGGCCCTTTGCACTTTCATACAAATTTTAGAATCCTTGTCAAGTTTTGCAGTTAAGATTTTGGTTGATTACATTTATTTTAGATCAATTGGGAAGGAACTGACAGCTCTATAAAATGAGATTTTGAATTAAGTAAGTTGGCATGTCTCTCCATTTTTAAAGTATTCTTTAATGTCTTTCAATAAAATTTTATAATTTTCTCAGTAGAGGGTTTGAACGTTTTGTTAAATTTAATCTTAGGTGCTTAATGTGTTTTTTGATGCTATAAGGACACAGTTTCTTATCTGAAACCCTTTAGGCCAGATGTATATCAGAATTCAAAATTTGGATGTTGGAAAGGTTATACAGTGCATATACCATATATTATATCCCCCGTGGTGTCTGAGACATAGAAACTGTAAATAGTTTCATTTTAGTTCACGACTGGTTTTGCTGCCAAATGAGTTACACATAAACTTTGTCTTTATATCATTTTACATTTTGGAATTGTAGACCTTTGTTATAAATGATGATGATTATCTTTTCAGAAATTCACTTTTTGACTTTTGATTGTATATAGAGATTTGAATTTTGATTTTATATCTGGCAGTCTTCTGGACATTTTATAATTCTAATTTATCTTAAAATTTTTCCTATGCATAATCATGTTATCTGGGAATGAGAGCAGTTTTAAATGTTTCTCTCCAATCCTTATACAAATAGTCCTTATTTTGCATGCTAATTCAGGTTTGTGCAAAAATGACCTTGTAAGCTAAAACTGATCTTAGTGGAAAAGTTATAGTTGTTCTGTGACTTTAAAACATTTTTCGTCAAAAGATTTTACTTTCATTTATGTATGTAAAAAGAAATGAAAAATTGCTAAAACTAATATTTAGTATGTGTATATATAATTTAAGACTTTGGAAACTATGAGAATTAAATGTCTTATTTCTTTGTAAAATACTCATTAAGAATAGTTTGAACAGGTTGGTGGTCGCCAGAGGCGGTGGGGGCTGAGGATAGGTGAAATGTATGAAGGGAATCAAAAGCTACAAACTTCCAGTTATACAATAAAAGTTGTTGGGATACAATGTACAGCATGTCAACTATAATACTGTATTGCATATTTGAAAGTTGTAAAAGTGTAAACCTTAAAAGTTCTCATCACACAAAAAATTCTATATGTATGATAATAGATATTAACTATATTTTAAAGACTTGAATTTTTTTGTAATTTTTATTATTTTTTTAAATTTATTTAATTAGTTTCAAGTATACAGTGCATTGGTTAGACATCTATATAGTTCGTAAAGTGATCCTCCCAATTGCTCCCTTCCTCCCCAATCCTCTGCCTAGCCAATGTATTAATGCTATCTGCATTCCCTATGCCATGCTCCCCATCCCTGTGACCATCCATCAGCTACTAATTTGTACTTCTTTAACCCTTCACTCTATTTCCCAGGCCCCCAAATTCCCTCCCTTCTGTCCATCACCAAATTGTCTACTATATTTGTGTGTCAGTTTTTAATTAGTTTGTTCTTTTTATTCCTTAGATTCCACATATAAGTGAAATCATAATGTTTATCTTTCCCTGTCTGACTTAAATACCTTCTAGGTCCATCAAAGCATTATCTTTTCCCATTCCCTTCCTTTTAGCCTGTGTGTGTCTTTTAATCTGAAGTACGTCTTTTGTATTTTTTCTTCTTAAAGAATTTTCTCCAACATTTCCTATAATACTGGCTTGGTGGTGATAAATTCCTTTAGCTGGTTTTTTGTCTGGGAAGCTCTTTATCTGTCCTTCAACTCTAAATGATACTGGATAAAGTATCCTTGGTTGTAGATCCTGGGTTTCATCCTGTCGAATATTTTTTGCCAAGCCCTTCTGTCCTGCATAGTTTCTTTTGAGAAATCAGCTGCATCTTATAGGTGTCTTAAAGTAATTATCTGTTTTTCTCTTGCTGCTTTAATATTCTTTTTTGTATTTAACCTTTGGCATTTTAATTATGATGTCTTGGTGTGGGCCTCTTTGGATCCCTGATTTTTGGAATTCTCTGAGCTTCCTGGGTTTTATGTCCATTTCCTTCACCAGGTTAGGGAAGTTTTCCATCATTATTTCTTCAAACAGCTGTTCAACATCTTGATTTTCTTCAGTTAGCTGATCAGATGAATATTTGGACCCTTAATGTCCCATATGCTCCTTAAATTATTTTTATAGTCTTGGCATCTTATCTCTTGCCATCTGCTTGATGTCCTTGGCTTTCTCCATCCTCTAGATAGGGCATTTGATCCTTTTCTTTATTCACTTTGTTTATTCCTTTGTTTTTCCATTTAATATACTTCTCATCTCAGATAATGTGTTCTTCATTTCAGACTGGTTCCCTTTTATAATTTCCATTTCCATTTTTATGTTTTTTTATCTCTTTGTTGAAGTTCTCACTGAATTTTCTACACTTCCCAAAAGTTCATTGAGCATCTTTATAACCAGTGTTTTGAACTCTGCATCTGTTAGATACTTGCTCCATTATATCTGGATCTCTGTTCTGTTCTCTCATATGGTTTCTGCTTCTTTGTCTTCCCATTTTGGCTGCCTTTCTGTGTCTGTTTCTATGTACCAAGTAAAGCTCCTAAGTCTCCCAGTCTTATTAGTATGGATTTGTGAAGTAGGTGTCCAGTGGCACAGTCCTGAGAGGGGTTCAGCTGCAGGCCAAACTTAGCACAAGCCTCTAACCCTCTGGCACCACCTGTTAAGATTCAGCAAGCAATGCACAGATGCTGTGCTTATAGTTGCCTCAAAAGGCCACACTAGAAACTGAGGCCAGCAGGCTCCAGTGTGAGTCTAGGTGCTGCTCAGCGAGGAGCACCTATCTCGGTGAGGATACAGCTTGGTATGGCTTGAGTGGGGCCACGTGTTGGGAGAGCCTCTGTCATCTACTCCATGTTTTTCGGTTTCCTCAGGACTAATTTTTTAGAGAAGTTTTAGGTTCATAGAAAAATTAAGATGAAGGTACAGTGATTTTCCATGTACCACCTACCCCATGCATTCATCGCCTTCCCCATCAGCAACATCCCCCACCAAAGTGGTACCTTTGTTACAATCAATTAATCTACATTGACACATCTAAAGTCTGTGGTTTACATTATGGTTCACTCTTGGTGGTGTACATCAGTGAGTATAGACAAACTTGTAGTTACATATATTCATGATTATACTACACAAGGTAGTTTCACTGCACTAAAAATCCTCTATAATCTGTCTGCGCCCTCCTCCCCTGACCCCAGCAACTACTAATCTTTTTGTTGTCTCCATCGTTTTGCCTTTTCCAAATGTCATATAGTTGGAATCTTACAATATGTAGCCTTTTCACACTGGCTTTTTTTCAGTTAGTAATATGCATTTAGGGTTCCTCTATGTCTTTTCATGGTTTGATAGCTCATTCTTTTTAGCACTTAATTTTACTCTACTGTCTGGATTATCACAGTTTTGTACCTGTTCACCTATTGAAGGACATTTCGGTTGCTTCCAAGTTTTGGCAATTATGAATAAAGCTATAAAGCTGATATAAACATCCATGTGCAGGTTTTTGTCTGGACATAAGTTTTAAACTCCTTTGGGTAAAAACCAAGGAGCATGATTACTGAATCCTATGGTAAGAGCATGTTTAGTTTTGTAAGAAACCCCAAACTGTCTTCCAAAGTAGCTTTACCATTTTACTTCCCACCAACAATGTATGAAAGTTCTGTTGTTCCACATCCCCCACCAGCCTTTGAGGTTGTCAGTGTTACATGACTGTGTCCCCCTGGACTGTTTAACTCTGAGTTGTCCACACAGAATTTTCAGCAGTGTGTCATTACAATCCATGTTTTCCCAGCCCGGCACTGGTGTCCAAGGAGGTTTCTGCTCCTGAGTCTCTGCACTGGTAAGCCGTGACTCCCTGTATTTGCCTGTCTCCTCTTCATTTAATCTTGAGGGCAGCGGTTACCCTGTGTCCTCCCCTCCCTTACGGATCCAAGAAGAGTAGTTAATTTCTCAGTCTCTTCAGCTTTTTATTAGTGTTAGGACTGGGTGGTGACTTACAAACTCCATACCTGCAGAACCAGAAACTGGAAGTTCCGCGCAAGACTCAGTGATACCTTTTTCTTATCATATGATTTGGTGAATTGTTATGCCCTTTTCTATATTTGGATTAGCTTCCAACATTTATCCTGTTCACATTCAGTGTCATGAAATATATCTGAGAATTCCTGTAATGTGATTTTTTTTTTTGCCAGCAGCATTCATCTGAGATAAACATCATCTTTTCATCACACTTACTATCTTCATTTATGCTGATATGTTCACCTTTATCCTCTGATTGCATATCCAGAGTTTCTAAAACAGCAATGGCATCAACATTCCCACAGTCAGCTATTTTCTTCTATAACTACATCTATATTTGGTTAGAATTTCACTCTAGCATTCTCACTTTTTGTTTCTTTGATGTACTTTCATCTTTGTTGGCTAATTCCCTCTTTTGATTATACATTTTTTGTAAACTTCATGTAGATTTATCACTGTAAGACAAAGAGGCAGCATAGTTACATCTTTACTGTCTGTGCATGAACTGAATAACAGATGCACAGTGATCAATCACTGTCAGACCTTGAAAGAAGTGATGTAACCGGTCATTGATCATGATATGCATCTGTTATTTGCAGTGATTTCTGGACCAAGAGCTAACAGTAAAGTCTACTTTATAACATTTACTCATGTTTAATATACTATATGAACTAAAATTAAAACTGTACTTGAGGAGTGACAATTTAACTTAACTGTAGTAACTGAAATTTATGCATATTGGAACCATGCAAAGTAAGGACTGCCTGTAACTTTTTATTTCTTTTTCTAGTTTTCTCTCACTGTACTCTCTCTAGTACAGTGGTGAATGAAGGTGTTGATTGCAGCATCCTTGTCTTGTTTCTGGTCTCATAGGAAGATCTTTTAATTTTTCATCATTAAGTATTAATGCTTGCGTAGACATTTTATGTATCTGCTTATGATGTTCTATTCTTAGTTTGCTAAGAATTTTTATCATGCATTGGTGCTGGATTTTATCAATTGTTTTATCTTTTGAAGCAGTTATATGATTTTTTAACTTTTAATTTATGGCAAATAGTATCTATTGATTTTTTCTAATGTCTTTGCATTCTTGCGATAAAACCCACTTAGTCTTGATGTTTTGTCTTTTTAACATATTGTTAGATTTCATTTGTTCATGAGTGAAATTGGACTGTAATTTTCCTTTTCATACTTTTCCTTCTGGAATTTTGGTATCAAGGCTTTATAAAATGAGTTGAGAATATTCTTCTCTTTCCCCTTATCAAAGAATTTCTCTAACATTGGAATTATTTCTTTACTCCACTGTTAAGTTCTTTTTGGTGAAGCCATCTGGAAGCTGGAATTCTCTTGTGTGAATGTTTAAAATTATTTATTTTCTTTAATGGCAGTATGACTAATGAGTATTTCTCTTTTTCTCATGTAAATTTTAGTAAAGTAACTTTTTTTTCCTAGGAATTTATTCATGTTGTCTGAATTCAAATTTATTGGCAAATCGCTCATAATAACTTTGTATTTTCCTTTTATTATATTCACCTTCTGTAATTTTTTCTCATTCTTAATGTTGATTATCTATGCCTCATTTTTTTTCTTTTCCTTGAACAGTGTCACCAGAGATTTGCCAATTTTATTAATCTCTTTAGGGAAATAACTTTTGACTTTGTTGATCTCCATTATATGTTTTCTATTGATTCATTTATGATTTTATCTTTTATTTCCTTATTTCTATTTTATTTGGGATTACTCAGCTATTCAGCTATTCTTTTCCTAACTTCTTAAAGAAGGAATCCTTAAATTATTGTTTTTGAGACTTTACTCTTTTTGAGTATAAATATTTAAGGATATATGTTTCTCTCTAAATTGACAGCATTCCATTGACAACATTCCATATGTCTTATTAAGTATGGTTTACTTGTTAAATTGAAGAAATTTTCTGATTTTCATTGTGATTTCTCCTTGGAACAATGGGTTATTTAAAAGTGTGTTATTAAATTTATTTTTTAGTTACAGTTGACATATGTTTGTTTCAGGTGTACAGCATAGTGATTAGACATTTCTATACCTTACAAAATGATCACCTGGTAAATCTTATCATTTGACACCATTCCCTGTGTCGTAATTTACATCCCTGTGACTGTTCAGTAACTGGCAATTTGTACCTCTTGATTAATCCCTTTTATTTTTTTTCACTCATTCCATCTGGCAGCCACCAGTTTATTCTCTGTATCTATGAGTTTCTGTTTTGCTATTTTGTGTTATTAGGTTCCACAGATAAGTGAAATAATATGCTATTTGTCTTTTTCTGACTGACTTATTTCACTTAGCACAATACCCTCTACGTTCATCCATGTCATCACAAATGGCAAAGATCTTTTCTATGGCTGAATAATATTCCATTGTATATATGGACCACATCTCTTATCCATCTGTCTATCAATGGACATTTAGGTTGCTTCCATATCTTGACTATTGTAAATAATGTTGCAGTCAACAAAGGGGTGCATATTAGAAGTGTGTTTATTTTTTATTGAAATATGTGTACATGTAGACCTGTGCATAGTCATTACTGTAAAGCTGGACTACTCTGTTAACCACTCCCAGATGAAGAACTACACATTTTAGCACCCTAGAAGCCTTCCTTTGCCCATTCCTGTCACTGTCTCCCCCAATTAAAAAAGTTAACTATTAGTTTCATCTCTTCAGTCTGGCTTCTTTCAATCAACATTATTACTTGTGATTTTTATGTATGTCTAAGGGTAACTAAATTTCATTTATTCCCATTGCTCAGTATTCCATTATATGAATTACCACAATCTACTGATTTGTTTTGTTGATGGATACTTGGTTTGTTCTAGTTTTTGATGATTGATGAAAAGTGTTGTTTTGAACATTGCCCGAGATGAAAATTCGTATATATTTTTGTTGGCTATATACCGAGGAGAGGAATTATTGGGTCACGTCTTTGCCATCAGTTCATGTGGCCAAATAGGTCTTGCAAGTCTTTTTTTCGTGTTTACTCCCAGCAGCAGCGTATGGGAGTTCCGGTTGTTCCGTATCTTTGCCAGCTCTTGGTGTTTTTAGTCTTTTTAATTTTAGCCATCTGTTTATTCATTAATCTTCGTGTAAATGGTGAAGAGAACTTGTATTAACTATTTTCCTTTGTGTAGGCATCTGCCCATCCTGGCTGCTGCTTAGCCTCTTGGTTTATTTAACGCTACTCTTCTGACTAGCCTTTTAGATTAAATTTTAAACTTCTGACCTGTTCCTCATGTATCATTATTGACATCTGGACGGATATTCATTCGAGGCATATTTATTAAGCCCCTACTGTATTCTACGCTGCCACTGTAGAAAGACAACAACACTGGGCAGTTTACACTGTGAGTCTGACAATACATCAGATATAGGTCCTCGGTAATCAGGGGAAATGGTTTCCAAACTTTTAAAAATGGCCTCCCCATACTAATACACTATGAATATTGAAAGTATGTACACAGTTGGAAAAAAAGGTAAGTTAAAATATTTTAAAGTATTTTGCTAATTGTTACGGCCTCATATTATCATGCCATGTCCTGATTCTTAAAGCTTCTGATGAGAAGGAATATAATGCATCATTTCTATTCATGTTTCATTAGCTAAAGCAAGTCACATGGCCAGCCTGATGTCATTGGGATGAGAAAGTATAATACTTAGTTAAAGCGGCAGAGGGGGTGGCAAAACACACATGCGTGCACAGACACACACACACACACACACACACACACTGACAACCTTATTGAGATATAATTTACATTCCATACAATTTACCATTTTAAAATGTACAGTTCAGTGGTATTTGGTATATTCAGTATATAACCACCACCAAAATCAATTTTTAAAAACATTTTATCACCCCCAAAAGAGTTACTCCCTATTTCCCCTTCAATGTCCCTAGCACTGGGCAACCATCAGTTAGTTTACTATCTGTATCTATGGATTTGCCTTTTTAAGACATTTCATATAAGTGGAATCATGCAGTTTGTAAATGGCTTCTTTTACCTAGCATATACTGTTTTTAGGGTTCATCCAAGTTGTGTGTATCAGTACTTCAGTCACTGTTTTTTATTGCTAAATAATAGCCCATTAATGGGATATACCTATAGATATACCACATTTTTATTTATCCATTCATCAGTTGGGGGCATTTGGGTTGTTTTTACTTTGGGCTATTATAAATAATGCTTCTATAAGCATTCATGTACAAGTTTTTAAGTGGACGTTATATTTTCAGTTCTCTTGATACTGCAGTTAGCAGTGGAATTGCTTAGGCCATTTGGTAACTCTGTTTAACATTTTGGGAACTGCTAAACTGTTTTCCAAAGTGGTTACATCATTTTATCGTTTCACCAGCAATGCGTGAGGGTTCCAGTTTCTCTATATCTTCACTAACACTTGGTATTATTGGGATTATCTGCCTTTTTTTTTTTTTTTTAACTTTAGCTATCCTGGTGGGGTATCAGGGAACCATAAATATAGTCTACCATATTCAGCATACTCTACTCTATACCTGCATCAGAATATATTAAAAACATTTTTAAAGAATCAGATATTTCTCTCACTAGTGTTAGGAGGATAGAGACTGTGACTTACTCATCTGTTTGAATTTAGGGCTAAGGAATGAATGATTGAATGAATATATTAAAGTAACTATATAATAAGTACTGTAAGAGAAATAAAGAAAGAACCTTGTGAGAATTTGCCAGAAGGAACAATAATTTAAGAACTGGAGCTAAGTTATTTTAAAAAGAGTTTTTAATGTAAATTTGATTCATGGATAGTGGAATTTATATAATCTAAATCTCATATCAGTAATGCTATTGATTTAAAGAAGTTACCTACTTATGACTGGTTTAATCTTAACAGTACATATATTCTTAATTAAACATTTAAAGTTTGTAATGTCTTATTTTCAAATAATATATTTGACATCTTCAAAGAATATCATACTGTTTCTCAGCATTTGAAAAAAATCTTCCTTTAAATGAATTTAGGGCAGAAAGACTTGGTCACATTTTCTAACATGAGTTCTAGAAACTACTGAGTTCCATATAGGTAGATAAAGTAGTAGCATCTTACGCCTTTATTAAATAAAGCAGGTAATATCCTTCTGTATAACAGCGGGGGGAATGAAGGGATAAGTAGTACAAGAGTGGTAAAAAAAGGAAAAAAAATACTGTTTGTGAATCTGATAGAATCAAAAATCCAATACCAATATTTTAAATAACTTTAATTCCAGAGAGAATTGTAAAATCAGGTGTTAGAGCAGATAACTGAAAAACTGCCATTTTTAAACTAAAGAATTTGATGACTTTATATAAAATCAAAAGCAACCCCCCCAAATTTGATAACATTAACATTAATTAATAAATGCTAGGAAACAGTGTTTCCTTGTCAGTGCTGCATTTCAAATTTGTTGGGTTTCTATCTTCAGCCTGTTTCGTTATGCCCCTCGATGGAAAAGAAAAATGCTTTATGTATATAGAGTAAGAATGGTTCTCATCTCAGCTTTGCCAGAGAGAGAATATCTCATGCTTATAAGATGCAGAGGTCGAAGTCAATACATTACTGTATGCATCTTATTGGCAAGGGAAGGATAACCAACAGAGAAGACATGGTATTGTTCAGATAGCTGATCCACCTAGCAAGAAGAGCTTGGGGAAAAGCATGGAATAAACTGTGTATGGTGTTTGAGAAGTAAACCTCAAACACATACACACAGCCCACTCCCTCACCACCCCGCGCCATATCGTATACTCAGTATGTAGCCTTCTTTCACTTAAGGTTCCTCCGTGTCTTTTCATGGCGTGTGTGTGTTTGTGTTTGTGTATCTCACACATATTGTAGTAGTGCCTTAATGAAAACACTCTGCTTCCAGCAAAAAGGAAAAAAAAGACCTGCTTGTTTTTCCACATGGCTGCAGAACAATTATAGCTTCTACTAGTAGCCCTTCTCCTGTTCCTGGGAAAATAGCTGGGTTGTCTGGCATTTGCATAATCGTCTTTAGGGCTATTGTGGGCGGGTTTGGACTGCTGACACAGAGCTACAGACTGGCCACCTGTCCAGAACAAATGAACTCGGCCTTTGTGCAACATTAATCTGTTTCTCCACAGTATTATTTCTGAATAATGAATGATTTGATTAAATATTATGAAACTATTATTGAGGAAATGATGTATTGAACTTAAATCTTCCATTTTGGGGAGAGAGAAACCTCCTGCCTCTTCTACTAGCACAACCAAATATTGCCATGCCCCCTCTGGCATAGTTTTGTTACTGTTTTTGTGAAATTATCCTTATGAATATTAATTAGGAATGTGAGAATTTAAAAAGAAACTTCAAAATGATTTGTATTCCTCCTATAAATTATAAATTAAGTGTTGTCTGATGTTTTCTAGAAGTCTGTTTCACTTATATGGAATAATTAATTAAATATTTAAAATCAGCAAAGGAGAAGAAATACCTAAGGCCTTGAAATACTAACCAGTTCTACTTCATACATTATCCTGGATAATTAACCTTATGGCTCATTTAGGAAGTTTTTGTTCTAATGCACACACTGCTATGTTAACTAATTTTATTAATCATCTACATTCAATCTGTGATAGGAAATGTCTAAGTTTTTTTAAAACTTACATATGACATAGTATTGATATTTTCTGTACATAATGAGAGAGTTGAATTTTCATGTTAACTTAACTTGTAATTTATAGACCCTGTAACCATATAAAAAGTCACAATATGTTAGAATTGACTTGTAATTTATAGATCCTGTAATCATATAAAAAGTCACAATATCAAATAAGTGATCAGTGAATTAGTAAACATTTTTAAAAATTACTTGCCAAAGTTGTTTGTGGGAAAAATTTACATGGTTATAGTAGTAATCATTTCCCTTAGTTCTCATTACATGTTTATTGAATAAATGAAAGATTGACTGCCGCAAACAGACATTGAGTACTTTAGTACAAACATCAGGTACTTCATATGTTATTTCCTTTGGTTATTGAAACTATCTTTTGAGATAGATGGTAATATTCTTTTTTAATTGACTTTAATTTTTAGCAGTTTTAGGTTCACAGTAATTTTGAGGAGCAAGTACAGAGGCCGTACACACATATCACCCATCCTTCCTCCCTACCCCCACTATCAACATCTCACCAGAGTGATACATTTGTTAAAGCCCATGAACCTATGTGTGCACATCCTTATCACCCAAAGTCCACAGTTTACATCGGTGTTGCACGTTTTGTGGGTTTGGGCAACTGTATAATTACATGTGTCTAGCATTATAGTATCATCCCGAATAGTTTCAGTGTCCTCAAAATCTTCTGTGCTCCCCCTGTTTGTCCCTTTCCTCCCCACCCAACCTCTGATCTTTTTACTGTCTCCATCATTTTGCCTTTTCCAGAATTTTTATAGTTGGAATCACATAATATGTAGCCTTTCAGATCAGCTTCTTTCACACAATAAAATTCATTTAAGATTCCTTCATGTCTTTTCATAGCTCATTTATTTTTAGTACTGAATAATATTCCATTGTCTGGAATGTGCTACAGTTTATTCATTCACCTACTGAAGTATTTTACATATCATGAGACTAAAGGTGAGACCAAGTCACTTGCCCAAGTTCACGTACATATTACATGTCAAGTCTGAGACCGAAGTCCATGATCTAATTAGATCCAGAGTAGGTTGTTCATACTGTTGGGGATGTACAAGATGGTTATATACACATGAAGGAGTTTTTAACAGCACTCTCACTGTTTGCCTTTGTGAGTTATATTGTACAGCAGTTTTCATCTGATTAAGTGGGTTTATAGATGATATCCTCTAATTTAAAGTAAACTATTTCAAGATAATAAGCGTCAAGCACAAGATATTATTATTCCCTTGTTGATTTGATACATCCCAGTTTCTGCTTTGAAAAAGGAACTGCTTTAACAGCTGTCCTTGAGATCAAGTGGGCAGTTCAATCATGCTGACTAACACTTTTTTTATTGTTTAAAAACAACAGCAATTAGTTTGTTTTTCCCCCAATGAAAACCTTCATGTCAGAGAAGCTTACAGATGGGCATCAACTAATCCAAACCTTGAAATATAACTTTAACAAAAAATTTAAAAAGTTATAATTTTTATGTTTAGTGACTTTTCAATGTTCTAAATAAGCCAAAATTACATACATTTTGCTCTAAAAATCGATAAGCCGTAATTTGTTTCCAGTTGATAATGTTTTACTATTATAAAATAAATTCTTCCCAAATTCAGCTTTTGCCAACAAATAATATTAATATTATTGGAAGATGACTATAACACACAGTGAAAAAAATATTGCTTTTCTTATTTGGAAAGAAAATTTACAAAATGTGAAAGAAAGAAAAAACATTCATGAAAGTGTAAACATTGTTTCTCGGTTAAACAATTTACTACAGAATGGGAAATGAAGTAAAAACTATTGAATAGAGGTAAGCTAATCAGTTTCTTTTAGTCAGTAGGATTTTCTCTTTAAAGCTTGCATATAAATTGCTTTGGGAATAAATGGAAGAACTTTCTAGGAGAAAACAAGACTGTTTGGAGGGGGAAAGTCATTGAAGTGAGCTTGAAAATGATTGAATAGCTGACACTTAATATTTAACATTGGGTAGATTTGGCCTTGTGACTCCTGAGGGGTGGATACCTTTTATTAAACAAACTTCCAAATTATGCAGTCATATTGGCAACAGCATTATGTAAACTGGACATTTAACATTTCTCTCTTTTTAAGTCCAACAGGATTTATGCACATACTTTTTTAATGAAATTGTCATAACAACATTCAGTGGAGAACTAAGCATATTTCAGGCAGGTGACTTTTATGTCTCTTATGTATATTAAAGGCAACACATGCATTTTGTGTAAGTGTATTAAATATAATACATCCCAGTTATTATTAGAGCTATAACTTTCCAAGGGAACATCTTTTTAAGTGTTTATATGATTGTATTGTAAGCACTATGATAGTAATGGTGCTTTTACTCTGAATTGAGTAAGCGAAAGACATTGGAGAGTCTTTCTTAAAGAGAATAACTTCATAGCAAACTACCTTGAGTAGATATCTCCTGGGAACTAAAGAAGAATTCACGATATTAGTGTTAGCATAAGTTTCAAAGAACACATCGGATGCTTTACAAATAAAAATTTACTTACCAACTCATTCTCCCACATTTTCCCTTCTGTTTCACGTCGCCAATTTTTTCACCTGAGTTATGCCAAGCCCTGTAATGCCTTCTTCATTTCTCAGATGGTCAGGTTCCTGTTTGTTCTTTCAATCCAATTCCAGTGCACTAAAGTCTACATAGGTTTTCCTGAGGTATCTCACTTTAGGAGAGATAGTGGCTTTCTTTTCCTCTTCTCTTATACTTCTGTTAAACCTAATATTGTTTGTATTATAATCCAACAGCCCTTTCTGTAATTAATTAGCCTACTGGTGTATTCATCCCTATGGGGAGATACCATCATCCATCTAGTTGTATAAGGCCAAAATCCAAAGGGTCATTTGTGTTGTCTCTTTTCTTCTTATATTTTCCATAGCGAGATCATTACCAATCATGTCAGTTTTCCCTGCTATATATTTTGTAATCAGTCTGGTTCTCTCAATCTCCAGTGCCTATAACACAGTTCAAGGTATCATCATCCCTACCAGAATACTACAATGGTCTTCTTTGGATATGAAGAGTCTCTTGTAGATAGCATATAATCGAATCATTTTTTTTTAATAACTGTTCTGCCAGTCTCTGTCTTTCAATTGAAGAGTTTAATACACTTACATTTAAAGTAATTATTGATAAGGAAGTATTTACTTATGTCATTTTGCATTAGTGTCTCATGTTTAGTTATTTGTAGTGAAACATTTTAATCTTACTTGTGTATATTGTATAGCTTTTTTCTTTGTGGTTACATTTAACATTCTACAGTTGTGACACTCTAGTGTGAATTTGTATCAGCTTAACTTAAGAAATATACAAAATCTCTATAGTTTCATTCCCACCCTTTTTACTGATGTCATGAAATTACATCTTTGTACATTGTGTCCAAAAAAAATAAACAAAAAAATGACTTTAATGTATGAGTCTCTTAAATGTAAACAAGAAAATGTGGAGTTATGTACCAAAGTTACAGTAATACTAGCTTTTAGATTAACAACTTTTTAAAAAGCATTGGTCTTTTAAGAAAACAAAAAGTGGAGTTATAGGCCACTGTTATAATAATATTAGGTTTTATAATTGCCTGTATATTTACCTTTAATGAGATTTTTATTTCTTCACACAACTTCATGTTACTGTCTAGCATTTTTTCCTTTCAACCTGCAGGACTCCCTTGAGCATTTCTTGCAGAGCAGGGCTAGGGGTCACAAACTCCCTCAGCTTGTATTTATCTGGAAATGTCTTAATTTCTCAGCCACTTTGGAAGGACAGTTTTGCTAGATATTCTGGGTTGACATTTGTTTCTTTTAGTGCTTTGAATATCCAGACCCTCTGTCTTCTGCCCTCCCAAGTTTCTGTTGAGAAGTCTGCTTATAATCTTATTGGTGAGCCTTTATATGTGGCAATTTGCTTCTTTCTTGCCACTTTCAAGATTTTGTCTTTAGCTTTTGAGAGTTTGATTATAACTTGTCTTACTGTGGATCTCTGAGTTCATCCTGCTTAGAATTTATGGAGTTTCTTGGCTGTTTATATTTTTGTCTTTTGTCAAATTCAGGATGTTTTCAACCCTTATTTCTTCATATAATATTTCCTTTCCTTTTTCTCTTTTTCTTCTAGTATTCCCACAGGGTGTATGTCAGTCAATTTGATGATGTCCCAAATGTTCCTTAGGCTCTGTTCACTTTTCTTCAGTGGGGAATAGGGACGCAGCAATGGTTCTCCACCTCTATATCTGCACTTCTGTGTCTCTACCTCCTTTTTCAGAAACAGCAATCAGTGATCAGAGCACAGATCCCTGATATTTGGAGGGCAGGTCCCTTATTGCCTACCCTACATGCAGTCTGCTCTAGAAACAAGTACATGGCTGCTAACCACTGAGCTAGGAGGCAGGGTAATTCTGACTGAGCTAAGTGCAGAAATTGTCCAAAAATTAACTTCATTTAATGTGTAAGCATTCCCATGGAAGTTGTAAGCCTTCAAGAGACTTCAGAGTTTCAACACAGTTATGTGAGACATTCTGCCATTGAGAATATTGTCTGGTTAGGAGTTAGATTCCTGGTGCTTCCTACTCCATCATCTTTCCAGAACCTTTTCATGCAGTAGTCTTCTAAGCAGGAATATAATTCAGAAACAGCCAGGTGGAAGAGTACATAGGGCAATGAAAAATACTTCCAAATTTTTTAAGGGCTGGGGTGAAGTTCTCTAATGCTATTAAAGTAATTTAAGAATAGTAAATCCTAGCATTCTATAATTTACATCAGTTTGAAAAGTGTCCAAAATTTATGCATTGGTCTGGTTAATTCTTAAAAGTCATTTGTATAATGTCAGAAATTTCATAATAAAAAGTTATAGTATATAAATAACATGGTTTCCTATAATTTTGTAGAGCTATCTGTATATTGAGGGGAAGAGTGGATAGAGAATAACTTGTGTGAGAGCCATGGAGCACACCCCTGCTCAGTTTTTTGTTGTAAATGGGCAAAAGGTTAAGCCATCAGTCCATTTCCCAATGACTACTGAACAGTGGCTTTCTTTGTGTTGCTTCACTGGTTAGAGCAAAGTAACAAGTGTTACTGAGAGATAAAACAAAGCAAGTCTTATATCAGACACTAATGGCTTTTTAGAAAGTTGAAATATTCCAAAGAATATATTGATAGTACATGTTGATGGAAACCACTGTTCCAGAGTAAATTGTTTTTGGAAATCAAATTACCATTATACATCAGTGATGCTCACTTAATAAAATGTATATTATATGTCTAGTATACCCATTTTTGAGAGTAATGTGGGCTGGAGGAGTGATTTAAAAAAAAAAATTTTTTTAAACATTGCCAGTCATAACCTTATTTTCTGTAGCCACCTAATTGGGGTAGATTTTTTTTTTAATATATAAATAAACCTTTTATTTATAAGATGTAGCTTTAAACATAACATAAAAGAGAAACCAGTTAATTTAAGTATAGAATGCTTTCAGATGCATGAAATGTTATTTAGGACCTTTCCTATAATGGCCATGCAGTATCTCATCCATGCAGATGAGATCTTAAACAGCTGCATGGAGCACACAGAAGTCATGATTGCTGTCTCTGTGAACTAACTTGAATAAAGTCTTTCATCTAAAGATGCACTGTTTGTCTATTTCATGAATCCCTCATCTCATCTCTAAAGGGCTTGTTCAGTTTAATACACTTCAACTTTGTGGTTTAGAGCTCCAGAAATTGCTATTGTGACTTATAATGCAGAAAAAAGATAACAAGTCAAGTAATTTAAGATTTAAAAAAAAAATTAGATAAAATGCATGCCAGGATAGTAGGGTTTTTTCAAAGATTTAGAATAACTAGGGATTCTGATTCAAATTTAACTAGTTATGTGATCTTAAGTAAATTATGTATCCTCTTAGTGTCCCATTTTTCTGTAGTTATAATAGGGCCTAACAGAGTTAAGAAGAATAAATGTTTTGAAATGTTTAGTTCATTTGTTTTATGTAAATTTAGAGTACTGTCATTCTGCCTTTTTAGGCCTACTTATAATCTGAGTCTTCTCATGTCATATCCCATATTCTGTACGAAGTGCCCTGCAACCACTTTAGCAGTGATTAAACTGAAAAAGTCACTATCATGTCATTTAGATGTAATTTGTTAAGAAGACATCAGATGGTCTTTTCCTCAGCTGTGTACTTATTACATATTGCCACTTATTTAGTTGTAACTCAGGTGTTGCCTCTCATTTTATGTTGCATACTTCTTATTCCTGTCTACATTATGAGTTTTTTGAATTCAGGGATCTTGACTTATTTGAACCTTCACAAAAATTAATGTGTAGTGCCTTCTAAGTTTGGAGTAAACTTCCCCCCCCCCCCCGCCCCCATTGCTTTGGGGTATACACACTTGTTCTCTTTTAGTATTGGAGATGGTCAAATTTGACTACAATTTTACGGAGGAACTTACTAAAATTACCTGGTCATAATCTTAGAAATCTGGTACAGTTTTTTTCCCCTTTGAACATATGAAAATTAGGAACTAGAGAAATTTTGATCCAAACATTTCTAACTGAGAACAGCAAACACACAAAGGAGTTTGAGTATTATACGTTAGAAATAAAATAATGTAGGTGACACTTACTTATGTGAGTATTACTGGCATCAACTAAATGCTAGGCTCTTTGCTGCGATAGCCTGGAGACATAGTGATTTAAAAAAAATTGACAAGTTCTTATCTGATGGAGCCAATAGTAAACAGATGAATATATTTAAACCAGGCAGCAACAATATAATAAATATAATGAATAATTAGGATGGCTGGGTGGAAGGTGAGCTGCTTTGTATACAGTAGTTAGAAAAAGGCCTCTTAGACAAAAAAGTATGATTGGAGGATAAGGAGGTACCTAGATTGTGGTCTCTAAATATGGTTTCTCTCTGAAAGGACTTAGTATTCCTTGGAAAACTAGCTTACTGCAGATCTGGAATAGGAACTGTAAAAGAAAACAAAGAAACTAAGTCTGTTGGGTCATGATACGTGAGCCAACTTGGAGGGGCTCCCAACTGGCCACTATTAGCACATCAAAAGAGTACTGACTGCAATAAATTGAAACACATCTTTTCTTTAAAATATATGAGTTCATAATGTTACTTTAAAAATTCATTATTTACCTTTGGACCAAAATCGAACCATCAAGTATTTATCTTGCCTTTCCTCTAAGAACTGTACCTCAGGAAAATAGAATAGTTCAGGGGGATAGTTCTTTTAAAAAAATTCCAGCTAATAAGTGAAGAAAAAATGATAATCTATTCTGTTTTAATGAAATGAAATGAAAAAATACCTAGGCAATGAAACTTTTCACATTTCCTGTATATGCTTTTGAATATTTTGTTAGAAAATTTAAAAATCAGTTTAAAGGAGGGGTGGTGAGAATTCAAAGGTAGGAATGGGAGTGTGGGAAGATATTTTATGCAAAGAGCAATTTGAACAAGGTACAAAAGTGAAAAGTACTGTACATATTCATCAAAGACTTAGTAATTGGGTTCCCAAGGTATAAGGTTTATAAGTGGAAATATTGTGGATATGCTGTTATATGTGAGTTCTCAGAATTCACAGTACCTGGAAATAGTGAAACCAAACTGTTGCCAAGTTTAAGAGGAATTTGAGATTCAAAGGAGCTTCTCTACATTTCCTGCTGCCCTTTGGCCTCATTGCAGTAATAGTAAACAGAAGATTCAACAATGGATTTAATTAAGCCAAATCGATTTGGCAGCAGACTTTAGTAGAAAGGTACCATAATACCATAGCATTAATTTTACTTGGGTAGCCTCTGCTTAAAGTATGCAATCTATTAATTATTGTGATTGTTCTTCATCTCAGCATTTTTAAAATTCTTTTTAAAGTTGCGCGTATAGAGATGAGTATCCCAAAGTTAATGATTTCAATTCATTACATAGGCCCTGTTATATAGTGTTAGAGGACCATAGATGTTTCTATCTAAAAGTAATGTGTTCTGTAGAGTGAGTAGTTTAACCCCACTTGCCCGTAAAATAGTCTTCTCTGTTCAAATCCTGATACCCACCATACCTGTTAGAGATAAATATTCTGTTTTGCCCAGGTTCATGTTGTATAGATAACAGTAAGTGGGTATACTTAATAAAACTAACTTTTCATTTGAAATGATTTGTGCTATGGTATTATTTAAAAAGCACAAACCCTTAAAATCTCAATTGAAAAATACTAGTATGGAACAGCACCAAGGTTTGTCAGTGATTTTATAAACCAATGTATATCCGTCTGCTCAAATTGAATGTGTTGTTATCTTTCTTGGTATATGAGAATTTGGCTACTGGGATTTAGAAATGCAGTACATGCCACAGCAGCCCTGGGAAATTGAGATGTCAAGCGATGTACTCAGCCCTGTGGAGGTGGACAGTTGTGTTCCCTGTGATATAGCAGGGGAGTTGTTTGTTATGGCTGCTCAAATAGTTTGGTGACGTAAAAAGCATATCAATTAAGTTTCAATTTTCTCATTCTTATGCTCACCCTGTTCTTAAAAATGGAGACAAGAGAACATTGTGACAATAATGAAACAAGATATAGTGTTCTGTCATTTAACATTAATTCTTTACTTCTGAATTAAATTTACATTTGAAAAGATGGAATTTGCTAAATACTGTATTTTGAGGAAAAGATCCTCTTTTATGGCATAATACTTATAAAAAAATTTTTTTTTTAAACAGGGTATCCAGAAGTTGGCTAGTCAATATCTGAAGAGAGATTGGCCTGGAATAAAAGCTGATGATCGGAATGATTACAGGTAACTTAATAGGTAGTTCTTATTTTTTAAAAAAAATGATTTTTCTCAGAGCCATGTCACATAATGTAGACTCCAGTTTTTTAAAAAATTTCTTTCCTCTGCTGTTTTCAGACATAATTCCAAAATTATCAAAAAATGTTAATGTTCCACAGTATATATAATCTATATGAAATAAATCATTTTCATGTTTCTTAAACCAAGATTATATTTGTTTAATTAATTAATACCCACATATGGAATTTAAAGAGAGTAGATGACAATGAAACACAAATTGTTTCCTCAAGGACCTGTAGAGGAAACACGTTGCAACAATAATGAAACAAGATTATAGTGGTCTAGCATGAACATTGATTTTTTTTTTACTTCTGAAACAAATTCTAAATGTGGAATGATGGGATTTTGTGAACGCAGGGGAAAAGTTTCTAAGTTTTATTGACATTTACTTGTTTGTTTGTTTGTTTTAAAAACAGGATAACCAAAAATTGGCTAGTCAGTATCCACATACATGTGGTAAAGAAGGTAGATGACAATGGAATATAAATTGTATCCTCACTGAACTATAGATATCTTTAATAAAATATTTTAATTTTGTTTAGAAGTTAATGTCTTTTTTGAGGGTATATTGGAAGTATTTATTGATTTTTAGGCTCAAGACTTTCCTTAGTGTTGTAGGAACCAGAAGTCAAGATTTCAAAGTTTGCAGTCTGGTTGGAGTTAAAACTAATGCCTATGAAATGATAGTAGAGAATCCAGGGTAATTAAGAACTCAGTATTGAAGAGTATGGTTTGGAGTCTGTATATGAAATCAAGTTGCTGGATTGTCATTGAAGACTGATCATCAGATAGTTTCTTAATGGGGCTAGAAAACTGAAGGAAGAAGAGAGACCCTAATAGTTCTTCACAGTCCCAGGGACAACTGAAACTTAGAAGATGGCATGCTATTAAAATTAATATATCCATATAGTTGCAACATGGACAATATAGGAAAATAAACAAAAATAGAAGTTTTCTTGTGGATTTTCCAATACCAACAAAGTTCAGCTAAGGGGAGAAGAGAGAGGAGATGAAATTCTAATCAAAAGAGATAAATAGAGCAAAACCTTGCGATAAGAGTGAGAATGAAATGTTCAGTGCTGCTAAAATGAAGAAAGCCTGACCAAGGAAGATATTGTTTGCTGGAGAGTAAAGGACTCCAATTTATAGATATGTTGCATTCTTTTTGTTTGAAATTTAGGATGCAGGTTAACAAAGAAATAAGGATAAAAAGGCCTTTGCTTCCAGGCTAGCTTATACAACCTAATTTTAAAAGTGTGTTAAGCCACCTTTTACTGAATATTTTAGTATATTCCACACACTGTACTAGGATATACCTATAGGGATTAACTTATCTCCCATGATTATCAAAACAACCCATGAGGTACACATAATTATCCTCTTTTTGTATACTAAGAAACTAAGTCTTGGGTTATATGCCTTCACTCAGGGTCACACAGCTATTTAAGCACTCAATCGTTCATTCTTTATTCATGGGATAGGTATGAAATGTCTACTACATACTAGCTTTTAAAGTAAACTTTAGGATTAAAGAGACTAGAAGAATTGGTGCCTGTCCTTACGGAGCTTACAAGATATAGCCACTGTGGACAGTTGCTGTATTGGGTAATAGAATAGTAGAGGTGTATTTGGGACGACAGAGGAAAACTAGAGTCTTAAAGGATATGCAGGAGTTAGCCAGGGCTGTGCAAAAGGAATTCTAAGCAGAAGTAGCTCCTTAAAGGCATGGAGGCCTGAGAAAATATGAATGCTAAGGAACAATGAGCAGCTCAGCATGGCTGGTGTGAAGTATAGGGAGGGTGAGAGGAGTGGTGACACGGAGATACACGGGCATCATGAAGGACTTGGCGTGTTACAAAGTTTGGTTTTTTACTCAGAAGATAACAGAAGCGCTTGATTTCTACAAGAGGAATGACATGTTCAACTTCACTTTAATAATCATATGAAGGTGAATTAGAGGGATGTGAGGAAGAATTCAGAAAGAATAGAATTGCAGGAATTTAATCTCTGGTCATCTCCTGTTTGAACCATGAAAACTAGTAGAAACTGGGTTGTGTGAGAGATGCCAGAGATATTTAGAAAACTGAAACTAGAGGACTTGAAATTCATTTGGCAGTTTTGTTTTCTGTGTTTGTCAGATTTGTTCTGAGAAAAACTGTAAGCAGTTTTCTATAACTACAAAACCGTAAAGTCTTTTTAGACACTACAAACTGTAGTGTCTAAAATAGCTCTTAGGACATAGAAAGCACTTGACGAATATTTGCTGACTGAAGAATGAAGTAGAGGAAGGGAGAGGAAGG
Organism: Eonycteris spelaea; assembly: GCA_003508835.1. NCBI lineage: Eukaryota > Metazoa > Chordata > Mammalia > Chiroptera > Pteropodidae > Eonycteris > Eonycteris spelaea. The sequence goes on from PUFA01000151.1 coordinate 3,176,180, forward strand.
ACTACAGAATAATTCCCAGATTTTTAAACTTAGGCATCTGAGATGATGGGGATGCCATTGTGAAAAAAGATGATAGAAAGATCAGGCTCAAGGGTGAGAAGGGCAGTTGCCAAGTTTTTCATTTATTAAGAGTTTATTTTTGTTCTGGTCATTTTAAATTTCCCTTGTTAAACTTTTTTTGGATTTATATTTGTATTGGTAGTTTAAAAATGCTTATCCAAGTAATGTATGCTTGATGCAGGCGTAACAGTATAAGGAGTATCAAGTGCGACCCCCTCCTCTTTCCCAGGCCTCTTCCATTCACATTTCTACTCCCCTCAAGTAATTGCTGTTAAAAGCATGTGGTCTTTTCTTCCATTTTTTTCCTGTATGATGCATACATGAACATGACACAGTTTTTCTGGAATCATCAGATCTGGAATCATCATATACATATGCTTTGTGATGCCTCCTTGTTCAGGTACTCACTTATGGAGTCTATTCTAGACATCCTTTTATGTCAGTATGTTCCTGTCCCCCTGTTCTTTTAAGTGGTTGTGTTAGGGTGATAGTATGGGTAAACTATAATTTTGTTGTCCATTTCTCTGTTGTTGGTAATTTAGTTTATTACTATTGCAAATAATGCTTCAGGGATAACTCGTGAATGCACGACTATGTCTTCGTGTACTGTGAAAGTATATCTATAGGGTTAACGTAGAGGAGGGAATCCTGGGTCAAAGGGTTTATTTAAAATGTTGATATTGTACATTATCCTTCATAAACTTCATGTCAATATATTTTACATTTATTCTAATTTGATTTGAAAGTGCCCATTTTTTTTAAATTTTTTACCAACAAGGTATATAGTAAATCTTTAAAATTTTTGCCAGTCTGATGATGTACATGCACCATTTAATGCCATTAGCTACCCTCCTTTGCCTGGAAACTGGACTTATACAACACTACTTTTTCTCGGACCTTTTTTTTTTTTTAAATCTTTGAGGATAAGTTTTCAGTTCTGTCTTCATCTGTTCAGGCTACTATGACAAAATAGCACAGACTGGGTAGCTTGTAAATAACAGAAATGTATTCCTCACAGTTCTGGAGGCTGGAAGTCTGAGACCAGGATGCCCACATGGTTGGATTCTAGTTAAGTCCCTTTTCTGAATTGCAGACTTCTCTACTTCTGGCTTATCTTCACGTGGTAGAGGGGTTTGGTTGCTCTGTTGGATCTCTTCTACAAGGGCATTATCTGCTTTCTGACCTGATCATCTCCCAAAAGCCTTACCTTCTAATACCATCATCTTTGGGGATTAGGATTTTCACAGGCGACTTTCAGGGGGACACAAACATTCAAACAATAGCAAACCCTTTCTATGTAAATGTTTCTCAGATTTCCTTCAGTTCTCTAGGGACTGTTTTAAATGCTCTTATCCATATCCTGTCTTTTAAATATTACATGTAAACTAGTAATGATCATGTGTTTTTATTAACTCGTCAGTTTGGGAACCGAAAAGTCAGCTGCCTCCAACTTTCACATCTTGCTAGATCTTATCTTTCTTTTAGAAATGTTAAGTTGCTGCTTCTCTGCCTGTGCTCCCTCCTTTTCACAATTTCATTTATTACAGTACCACCAATTATTTGTATGTCTTTGTAAAATACGCCTTCTTTCACTCCCCTGCTTGAATATGATTTCTCATTGCCAATAGGATGAAATTAATGTGTGTGTGTGTTTGTAATTTTCAAAGCCACGAAGAAATCTGACCCCAAATTACCTTTCTCTCTTCATCTCTGGCTATTTTTCCTTCTTTTCATCCTTGGTTCCCCAATCCTTGAGCACCTCAAACTGCAGTTGTATTGCAGTTCTCATCAAACCTCAATTGAACTGAAGTCAGTCATCCTCCCTGCCTCTACTTGTGTTACCTAAGCTTAGGATACTCTTCCTTCCTATCAAGAACAAGACACAAACACTTATTTATTAAGCATCATACTTTCTCCTTGTTATCAGTTACTGTATAAATTAATCTTAAATTATGAACTTATCACATTCTTAGTCTTCTTGATATGTAGTGCTATATTTCTGAGCCTAGGTTTGAGACAAGAGGAAAAGGTAAAAAATAATTTTCTAGAAAAGTGATGGAATAAATGTATTAGGGAAATATAGTGGAATTGCTGAGTAGCACTAAGGAGTTACTAGACTTTATTTGCTATCAATTTAAAGTGATACCAAGCAGCATGATTATGGTTCCCCCCCCAACATTCTGCTTCACAGATGTTGGTATGGTGTACACAGACTTTTGGATTTAACCAAGGTTAGAACTTGTAGATTATAAGGATAGAAAGAGAGGGGGCAAGGGCAATTAAAGTATACATAGGGAGTGATTACAATGGTGGGTTACGAGACAAGCCTGGGTAAGGAGCCGAGAAGGGAGATCATGAGAGGGTTGAGAGACGGAAGGGGTAGGATCAGATGAATTGTGGGTTCTGAAAGGGATGTGTAATTGTTAAGAGTCCAAATCCTAAAGGTAGTGAGTGGAAACAGGAGGTGTTGGTCACAGAACAAATGATTAAATTGAAATTAGAGCAGAAGGGTAGTAATTGGTAATGGCAAAGTCTGGGTTATGACCATGAGAGCACGATTTGCAGATGGATAGCCTTGGAAAAACTTCTCTAAGCCTTACTTTTCTCCTCTGCAAAATGGGGATCATGCCTATCTTACAAAGTTGTCACAAGGATTAAATGATTTGATGAATGTAAAATACATGACATAGTGCCTAGCATGTGACAGGTTCTTAAAAGAATTACTTTCCTCTTTTATAATTTTGAGCCTCATTTCCTGATCTGAGCAGAATAGCAAAATACCACATATGCTTGATACCTTTCCTTGTGTTTCAAAATCACGGTGTGAAGCCTAGTGAAATAAATTTTTTTTAAATCACTCTTCACTTCATTATTATTTTCCCCAATCAGAATGAAAAACATCACTATTGTGGTAACAAGAAGAACTTCTGTTTCTACCACAATGACTATTTATTCATTTAAAAGATTGTGTGCCATGAGTCTTCACAGCATTTGCATTTAATTGTTAAAATAGACCTGTGAGGTACATAGTGCAGGTATTTTTGTTATTTCTTCATTTTCCAACTGAGGAAATGAAAGTATAGGAGAGGTGTGCTACATATGATTATATTGGTTAAACTAGAACCTGAACTCAGGTCTTCTGACTGACTAGTAACTGAATCCGATGGTTTTCATGGTGTCTTATTGTTAAGAATATGCCTGCTATAGATCTGTTAATCTCTAAAGGTCTCTATTTAAACTTACAATGGAAACCTTTTTTTATTCTACAGTCCTCATAATTGATACATTCATCCATTTATTTTTTTTTTTATGTATCACTTACTTATCGTAACCTTTCTAAATATTAGGCCATGTGCTAGACCCTAGGAATACAGTAATAAGAAAGACGTACACCCCTGCCTTCGTGAAATTTTCACTATAATGAGAGGGACAGACTTTAAACAATTACATAACACTTTATAATTGCAGGAAAAGTGCTCAGGCAATATGAACAAATAATAGAGAGGGACTTGATTGAGTCTGTGGATTGGCTTCATGGTCATCATAAAAGACTTCCCTAAGGAAGTTACATGTAAACTGATGTGAAGGATGAACAGCAGTCGTAGGTGAAGGAGTAAAGGGAAGAGGGTGCTGCCCAAGAGGAGAGCATGGAAGAAGGGTCCTTCCTTCCTCCCTCCTTCCTTCCTTCCTTCCTTCCTTCCTTCCTTCCTTCCTTCCTTCCTTCTTTCCTTCCTCCATCCTTCCTTCCTTCCTTCCTTCCTTCCTTCCTTCCTTCCTTCCTCCTCCTTCCATCCTTCCTTCCTTCCATCCATCCCTTCCTTCCTTTTCCTTCCTTCCCCTTCCTTCCTTCCTTCCTTTCCCTTCCTCCCTCCTCCCTCCTTCCATCCTTCCTTCCTTCCTTCCTTCCTTCTTCCTTCCTTCCTTCCCTCCCTCCTTCCTCCCTCCCTCCTCCTCTCCCTCCTCCTTCCTTCCTTCCTTCCTTCCTTCCTTCCTTCCTTCCTTCCTACTCCTTCTTCCTTCCCTCCTTCCTTCCTTCCTTTTCTATCACAGTTTATAATGGTTCTTTCTCATCTTTATTCTGGTTTTAAAATGTGTTTTGATTTAAATTAATAGTTTATTAAGCATAGTACTGAGATTTTACTCAGTGCATTCTTTGAGAATATCAGTTATGTGGACTGTTTAGGAGGGCATCTGTAAGTTTACATCCTAGGTTCCATTGGTTGTCATGCAGTAAGGTCATGGAGGACATTAATTTTGCTGTTCCTTAGTCCATCAGTGCTCTATGTTGACAGTTTTTGCTGGCACACCACATTGAGTCTTTTTCCAAATAGAAGTAATAGACCTCTGCTTAAATAAATGAATATTTCCATCTAAACTGATTCATTCGATATATTACACAAACTTAATTCTTTATACAAACTAATCATTTCCTTCATTGAAAAACAATTTCAAGTTCTTTTAGTTCTAAGTTGGATGGAGACCCAAGTAACTTTTCGTTGTTGTTTTTACACTGTCCTTCATTGACCCACAGCTAGCATTTTATGTAGCACTTGGTCCTGTACTTTATTATTATAGTAGAAAACCCATGTGACACGAGAAAATCCATATGACACAGGAGATGAGTATTATAATTAATCAGTGCAAGCATCATTTTAAAAAACAAAGTAGTATTCATTGTTATGATAAATTATAAAATATGTTTATGACTAGTGTCGGAGCATACTAGAACTCTATACATTTAGCAAAGTAGAAGAGAAGTTTTGAAAAAGAAGTTGGCCACAAAAAAAGCAAAGATGACTAATTCTTTGACTTTACCAAGAGATTACTGAACTCATTTATCAAGCAAAAGTGATGGGATTTGTTTGGAATGACTCCAAGCCACAATGTGATGCTGGGTAAGCATTAATACAACAGAGAAACAGATGTAGAGCAACAATACCATAGACTTATTTTGTCAGACAAATAGATTTTTCCAGCACATAAGCAATTGTTTATGATTTTCCCCCAGCCATATGAGTTTATGTAAGAGAATAATATGTATTTCAAAGAGAATATACTTTAGAGGTATATACCTGATCTTCATCTGTTTTAGTACTGTCACATTCTTGTGTGGTGTAGAGCGATTCTTTAAATCTCTCTTAGCCTCAGTTACCTCATCTGTAAAATTAAGAAAATGCCTTAATGAAATGACACTTGATATTTATAATGGTGACCTGAGACGGTGAAAAGCCTGGACAGTCTGAATTATTTACTGATTTTTGTAATATTATCTTTGTCTAGAATTGTAATTTTTCTATCATTTTATTCCAGTAACCTGAATAGCTAATGAATTAAAACAGCCAGTTGCTGAGAGAGAGAGGACTAGAGTATATGCTGTGTTTCTGCTTTATATGCTAAAAATATTATTGCCTATAAACCATTATAAATACACTTTTAACTATAAAGACAACATTCATTCTACCTGTCCATGTTAGCCAGTGAGCAAAAGGTTACCCAACTTTTTCTTTCTTTACCCGGACTAATACTTTTCTTTCCCTCTGAACTTAGGAGCATGTATCCTGTTTGGAAATCTTTTCTCGAGGGAACAATGCAGGTAGCCCAGTCTCGGATCAATATATGCGAAAACTATAAAAACTTCATTTCTGAGCCTGCAAGGACAATGAGAAGCTTAAAAGAACAACAACTAAAAAGGGTATCGTTTATATTTGTTCCTTTCTTATATACATTTTAATATCTCAGTGCTACATTTGTAATCTGCAAGATTATATTAAATTGCATTTAACACTTGGAGCTTTTCTTTATAGCCACAAATGTTTCTGATTTCATTATGTTCCCTCTAACCACTCTATTTTATTAACTGACAAAAGTGAGTGTAATTTCAATCTGTGGAAATTCTTAAAGCTCTCTAAACTCTTCTTAGCAAATATCAGTTTTCAGTTAAACTTAAGTAAATAGGTACATTTAGTTTCACAATATTGGTATAGTTTGGTGTATTTATAATAGTTACAATGTTAATCTCACTGAGTCTTGAAAAACTTAATCTTAGCTTCAACTTGAGCCATTTTGCATAATAATTTAAAGGAAATTGACACATTTTGATGAAATACAGCAAACTTACTATCAAAAATAGTGTATTCGAAAGTTTAATTATGTAAGTTATATAAAAGCTTTCAAATAGATATGTTTCTTTGAATAGGCAGAAATTAAATATTCACAGAAAAAACCACTTTACATGATTTTTATGAAAAGCTTGCTATTGAAAGTAGATGATTGAATTGTGTCCCTTTTGGAAATAGAATTACAAAAATAGAGATTATCATGACACCTGATAAGTATTTAAACTTTTCTTATGGCAGTATTAATACTTTAGAAAATATTAAGGTGTAAATTTAAGGAAATAATACTTCAGAAGCCACCAATATTTTGGTTCAGATTGTCATTTGAGTTTTCAGAATTTTTTTACAACCATCTTAAAATGGGACTAACAATATGAATACTTTTATCACAGAATTGTTTAAAGGACTAAATGTGACAGTACCCATAAAGTGCTAAGCATAATGCACTGTGCCTGCGCGATGCCCATAGGGAGTCTTCTTAAATGTAACTAAGTGTTCAGACTCTCATAATTATCATAGGTGGCATCTGGCATGAGCTTTACTTGGAAGGACATTTGGACAGGGAACACAGTTAACCAGCAGGGTGGCATCCAGCATTAGTAGAATTAGTTCTTCTACTAGTATATACCTCAGTTTACATAGCCAACCAGAGTTACTTCACTTGGTCCCCAGGTGGCAGGTCTGGGGTGAGGGAATGAGACTCACGGGGGTATCCACAGGCCCTAAAGAAATCAAAAATCTTTTATTATAACACTACAGACCAGAGCTTCCAAGGTCCCTGCAAGGGACACATCCAGATACAGGAATCACTATACTCAAGCCCAAAGCCAAGGCCTTTCCATCAGATATTTATAGTTCAGTTGCAGTTTCTCCCAAGTTGATGCACTTCACCTATCAGTTTACAAGCAATGTTGTCGAATATCACAGCTGACAATTGTGTCTTCATCCGGTTTCTATTGAAACATAGGCCTACCGGTTCAGTTTTCATACAGAGGGGAAAGAGATTTTTTTTTAGCCCACTTAAGTGCTCAATAAATGTGCCTATCAGGGACCCCCAAACCCCTTCTTTGTGTAAAGTAGTCCTTTTCTCAATACCTAACAATTTCTGGAGAACTCTATCCTGTATGTCACATGGCTAAATTTAAGTTTACTCGTGCTTTATCCTCGCTCTTCTGATGTCTTGGTTCTACTCCACACTGTTCAGTGTGACACGAAGTCCCTCACGGATGTCTTTCCTGCTTTGCTGAGCTTTTGTCAGTCTCCAGTAAGCACTGAATGTGCTTTTCCAGACTCACAAGTTTTTTTGATGGGAACTGCCCTGAAATAGCCTCAGCTTGTGAAATTTTTCAGTGGTTTGTTTCAAACTGAGGGAAATTATTCCAGAAGGGTCCAAAGCAGTGTTACTTTGGCCCTAGTGTGTTACAACCATTTATTGATTAAACATTTCTTTGAGTTATTATGTCTATCCTTTCTCCTAGAAATTATATGTGTTTCCAAAGAGTTGAGATAGGAGTAGTTTTGAGTAATAATTATAATGTGGTACCCAGGTTTCTTGCTTCTCTCCTTCATCTTGGGCTTATCATGTTAGACTTTTCAGATTTCACTGCTTCTTTCCTAGAGGTGAATCCTGCAATACCTTTTGCATGTGTTCCCCAAACACATAGAAAGACTCTATTAAGATTATGAAGAAACACAGAGCTACTTTGTTCTTTTGCCTTTATTGTCATATCTCCATTGTTGCTCTTCTTACCCCTTACCTTAGTGTCAGTCATCAGCACTCAGGTTATTTCTCAAAGTGAAGTTGTTAAGCACACTGTGACACAATTTCATACATTACTTGACATTGGAGTACCAGCTGTTTGCTGGATTTTAATTTGCAATTTGAAGGAGACTAAAAGTGCTGATTCTTCTCCTGGGTTTCCATCCTGAGGGCGTACTGTATAGTCCTTAGGACAGACTGATTTTCATAAGCCTGAAAACTAAAATCATAATAATTGCACTTTGTATTTTACAGTGTGTGGACCAGTTGACAAAGATCCAAACTGAATTACAAGAGACAGTGAAAGATTTAGCTAAAGGCAAAAAGAAGTACTTTGAGACTGAACAGATGGCTCACGCAGTACGAGAGAAAGCTGACATCGAGGCAAAGTATGTGTTTTAGCATTTCTGAAAAAGTGATTATGCAAATAAATGTTATTTTTTCCAGTGCTTTGTTTTATGTTAATATAGGGCCTAGACTCATTCTTAGGTTATAGCGGTTTCATCTGACCTACAGGTATTGTGTACTTTAGATCAAAATTTTCTTTTGTATTGGCCGATTTTATTTACAGTAACATAACAAAATGAGAAGATTTGTCCAGTTTTCACATTAAATTGAATTCTCAAAATGAAAGAAGACAAATAAACATTGTATTGAATGCTTAGCAAAAGTCTAGTTAAAGTTGCTATGGTGTTTAAGAGCCTCATTTTTCTCATGCTTGACTCTAAGTCAATTGTGGTTGTAAATCACTGATCATTAGCATCCATTGAAAGACCATGGACACATCAAATGAACAAAAGCACTTACCTCAGGCGCAGTTTTTCTATTTCGTGAAATTCTAATGCATACACTTTTTATGTTTGTATTAACTATGTGAATTTTACTTTCTGTACTTGTGATTTACACATCCTTTATTTTGAGCATAATTAGGAAAAGAAGGAACTGGCAATTGGTAATGGAAAGAAATAATAAAGCAAGCAGTAAAGAAGATATTCTGCAATGATAACCTGAGAAAAGATAAAAAGTTTTTGAGAAAAAATAAACCTGTGTTATAGAATGGGACTGTGAAGAGGTCTTTAAGAAAGCTAAGACTCGAGTTCAGTGAGCTTACTGATGCAAAGATCTAGGAGTCTGAACTCCTATCATGAACAGGAAGGCTATGAGAAATTAAGCAATCTCATCAGCATTTTGTGAAAACTGAGGGACTCCTGGCAAGTTTTTTAATACCAAGGAACGCTAAATAAATACTCGTAAAATACTTATGTTACTGGAAAGTGTATTTATATTTCCTAATTTAGTTTATTTAATGTTTTATTTTTGTAAGCATACAAATATTTCCTGTACTTTCATAGAGTGAATGAACTCATCTTTCCAGTAAGACCCAAAACTTTTAGATTAGGTGATCTCTGTTAAGAATATCCTGTCATGGTGGTTTTTAGGAACTTGTTTGTGTTAAAACTCTCTGTGTTCTAGAACACAGAGTTGACAAATTTGTAGAACATATATAAAGCCTACTTTAGCCAAGGCCCACCAGATGAAAATGAGGAGAATTGCAGGACAGTTCCTGAGAAGTGTGGATTTGACAGGGTCCAATTCACAGATGCTGATTACAAGGAACTGCCTTCTGAAGTGACTCAGATTCAAAGGAGATACAGCAAAGTAGATATTTTAGTTAGTATTTAACTTTTCTGAAAAATTAATTCAACTATAGAGTAAGAATGCCTCTTTATCTTTACTTTACACCATTGGCTAATTACTTTATATTGGATACTGGGAGTACAGAGATTAGTAAATTTTGTGCCCTTAAGAATTTTAAAGCCTAGAATTAAGGGCACATGTGTTTAGAGGTAACTTTATGATTTGTTTATTCACAGTAAGCTCAAAAAAATTAAGTGCCTAAAATCACTCACCTAGTAACTAATTTATTTATAGTAGGTATAGAAAAACATTTAAGTAAGCATAGAAAATAGATTAATTGTGCCTAATGGAAAAGGAAACCTTTATAGAAGCAGTGATATTTGGACAAAGTCTTGAAGAATGGATATGATTTTTCTAAGAGGTGAGAAGGAAGATCAGGAAGGGGAAGTAAAAACTGAACAATATGTAGTTTTGACCGATTTGACAAATGGTGAGATGTGAACATTAGGAGAGCGCAGAGGAGGAAGAGGGATTCAGTTTGAAGGGAAGGATGAGTTCCGTTTTGGTTATGTAGGTTCTGAAAAACCTGTGGGACATTGGGGTGAATATATTTGGTAGAGAGTCATATAACTGACTCTCAGATGAGAATTTTGGCCTTGACATTTCACTTTGGGGGTCAGTTGCCTTTCAGATGATAGTTATAGGATGAAGTCATCTTTAAAATGAAAAGTTGAGTTTGGAGTCTTAATTAACATTAATATTTGGAAGGTAAATGAGGAAGAGGAGTGTGTAGTATAGTTTATTATTTGTATATTTCTTATTTGTTCTAGATTGTAATCTTTGAGGACAGCAACTATATTATTCTGTTACTAATACCTGCTTTAGTGCCACACAAGAATTATATGAGGATTAACAAATGAAGCAGAAGCCAGAATCTTAAAACATTATTTGGAAAATCCAGGTGCAATTCAGACTGTTTGGATAATGACTACAAAAAAGGGGGAGGAGGATTGAGAATACCCTAAATACAGTCTTTCTTAACCCTGAACAGGCCCTTTCAAATTTTAAAATTTGTGGCCTTTGCTTTTCTAGATCAAAATGAATATGAGTCTGATTAATAAAAACAAACAAAAACTCCACGAATTGAATATAGCAAAGAAAATAACAGGAATATCTTGGGCCCAGTTTTTTTAACAACGGGGAAGTAGTTGGGATGCATATAGTGTACAGCACTGAATGTTTCTCTCATTAAAGGGTGAGAGGCGTTTTTGCTATCCTCCTCACATTTGTTCTGCAGAAACTGACTTGCTCTGTCTTCCAGTTGCAAGTGGTCTGCACCTTTACTTGATATTATGGCATAGCCGCCAGCACATGCATTGAAATTCTAACATGGCAATCGCCATGATACTGCAGTCAAGGCAAACATTGCAACTTCAAAATTCACTGTTCATGGGAGTGTTGGTTATTCTTTAGCATTTGTCTGTTACTTCTCTCCTTTATGGTTATCTCTAGTTGTTTGGGTAAAACTAACGTATTTCTACCACTGATTGTTATATTATAGTTCCCCTCTTTTACTGAAAGGGATTGAGGGAATTAATGACATCAGTTGGAAGAAGATTAAATAGAACAAAATCATTTAGGCAAAGAGTCCAAGGACTTTGTCACTATGTTCCAAATACTATTTAAAAATAGAGAGGGCACATAGGCAGTCACCCAAACAAGAACCTTGAATGGGAGAAATAACATATTTAAGCCTGCTATCTTTGCCTTCGTAAATTGGTTATCCCTAGGCTTCTTTACTCTTCCTTGCAGGAACTGCAGTGTATGTAATCGTATGATTACAATGGTTTGATGACTCTTGTTTATTAGGAAATGCTAATATATTGGATTTGTCAAATTGTATATTTGCCATCTGGATATTTTTTTATTAATCCCAATATTTCCTGTTTCACCATAATACTAAATTCTTGTTATAGTAAAGAAAAATAATCATTGCTTTTGGTTCTCTTTTTTAGTTTTCTTTTAGAATAGTGTTGTGGAAAAGGGTAACTTTTTAAAAATTTAGTAATTATATACTTGATCATTTTATGATATAATTTGATAATATTAATCATATTTTTCTATTTTTACTATAGATCTAAACTTAGTCTTTTTCAATCAAGAATCAGTTTACAGAAGGCCAGTGTAAAGGTGAGTTTTTGAAAACTGTATTTCATAGTTGAGAACCGTTACCTTAGTTGTAAAAGAGAGAACTGGTCTTTTGAGGTGGAGGTCAATTATTTTCAACTAATTTAGAGATGCATTGTAAAGTCATTAACTTGGGGAAGAATTTCCTTCCCAGTTCAGCAGACTTTTTCACCCAGGTGTCAGCACTTTTGGATAGTTTGGCTTTTCAAGACTGTTTTACAGATAGGTTTCTACCTTACCTGCCTAGGTAGACTTATGTCTTTAACTCTTAATCCAGGAGACTTAGTCCATGGGCTTTAGAAAGCTCTAAAATTCCATTTCATTCAGCTTTATACTCTGAGCAGATATTCTGGGCCAGATGCAAGTGATCAGTTCTTGTGGGACCCTCAAGCTGTGGAAGACCTGATAAGTAAGCTTAGTGACCTGCCTTTGGCTGCCAGCTACCAACTAGCATGCAGTTATTTTGGCACATGAATAGTGCTGAATTTTTAAAAACTGTTTTCTAACTCAAACAGATTTACCCATGTCTTTGAAGATAAAGATAAGGTACTTAATTTGGGAACTTGTATTTTCCCATCTGGAAAAAATGAGCAAAATATCTCAACGTTCTCTAAATGCTTTAGAAGAGTCTTAAGTGTAAATAACATATATTTGAAAGCACTCATACCATGTATAACAGTTCTAGTCACTTTTTTTAATTCCTCAATAGTGCTGAATAATTTTTATATGCATGTAAGTGTTTCTCTACATGGTTACCTTTACTCTTGTTAAAAGACTTTAATTGCTAACTATAAGAGAGGTATCCTCCTGTTTTGCAGTGTAATATTAGTTTACATTAATTTGTTTTTCTTGTACTGTGTTTTAGTTAAAAGCCCGGCGATCTGAGTGTAATTCGAAAGCCATCCATGCAAGGAATGATTATCTTCTTACATTAGCTGCAGCGAATGCACACCAGGATCGCTACTATCAAACAGATTTAGTTAACATTATGAAGGTAATACAGACTTAATATCTGTGGTAATTTTGTTTCCTTAAAGACAAAAACAGCTGATGAGTTGAGTGTTAGGTGTGTGGGATTGAGTCTGCAGAATAGAAGCCAGGCTGCTCTGGATGTTGTTGAATATGCTTGATATTGTTTAGGTAACCTCTGTTTCAAATAATCCCGAATTAATTTTAATGTAAGAAAATGTTTAAAAGCAAATCACAACAAAGGATTGTATTATTCCCTAGCAGCAGCAGATATTTTAAGTATAGGGGCATTAATATATAAGTTGTAAGATAAGATTATTTTTAAAAGCTTAGATTTAAAAAAAATTTATAATTTTACTTTTAATTTATAAGTAAACTTGTACATTAATGTTTTAAGACTTCGAGGTACATACTATGGAAAAACAAGAGAAAATGTCTGGTAGTTATATGATGTCTCTACCCTAGGTATCACTGAGAAATGTAGATAGATTGGATTATAATTTCTTCTGTGCTCAAACTTAATCTTGGTCTTTCCTTATTTATATACTATTATCTTTGACTTTCACTAAAGTAAAGGAAAATGGGTTGGAGGAGAAGAAAACCCTTTTAACCTGCTGCCAAGTTTCCTCTTGTTGCTAGTAGACCAGTCCTTCTTTGAATTGCATCTCATTCTTTTATGTCTTCTCAAGACCCAAACATTCGATTATCCTTTCTCTTATATTTCCAACCCATCCCTTTCAAATGTGTTGTCCTTAATGACTATCAGTACATTGCATTCCTTGAATTGCTTGCTTGCTTTATGCATCAAAGGTGTTGAGAATGTGGATGCAACAGGAGTGGGTGCTCTTTCTTCTGCAGTGACACTGGGATAGTGATAGACTATCCAGAAACTCCAAGTTTTTTCTTCGAGAGTAGAGGCAGGATTTTTCCTGAGACCTTCAAGGGAAATGAGAGTGATAGAGTCAAACTAGACTAAGATGTATCCTACTGCAAATTTTTTTTTAATTTTTGTTTACTGTTTGAAATCCCCTTTCCCTAGCTTCTATTCTGTTCTAACTTCTGCTGATTAGAATACAGGTGGTGAGAGAGACAAGGGATTGTTTTGACATCCCATATGAGAACTTTGCATACATTTTCCCATCAAATGTTGGACCTAGCAGTTTAGGTATTTTAGTATCTTTTACTAGGTATTCTATAGTGCTTCAGACGTACAAGGACCAGCTGGAGACTTGGCCTTCCATTATAACATGGTTTCTCTAGGGAAATTTATATATTCAAGTTTCAGATAACCTGTTTATTAAAGATTTCTGGTACAGCTTGCTTTTAAGTTTGTGATTCCCTGTATGCTTTCTAATATTCAAGCTGTTAACTATATATTTTTCTTTAAATACTTAAAAATGAACATTATATTAATTTAATTAACAGCAAAAATAAAATCTTTATTTATTTATTTTTTAAATTGAATCTGGAGCCAAAAAAAGATCTCTTAAAACCCTATGGCATTTGATAAACCAGGAAAGGTACAGTATTATTTTGGGGATCTGCAGTTTGCCAAAAACTAAGAAGTTAATGGGCCTGGTCAGCTCTTAGATTATGTATCCTTGAACTTACTTCAAAGTCCTCATGCATATCTGATCAATATTTGGGTAGGTTATGCTCACATTACTCATTTATGAAACATAATAAGATACTGAAATGATAAAAATAGAGGCAGGAGGAATCCTTCCTGTCCCTTAAAAATAGGAAATTGTATCTTATTTTTCATGTTGTGTTTGTTAATTCATTTTCTTCCTCATACTAATTCTATAATCTGCAGTATTGGAAAACTCCCATCAATCATGCTGTTGCTAATTACTAAGTTTCTGTCATTGAATTAACCGTGGCCTATTAGAGCCTTTTTTAGAAATGTCCATTTTCTGAATTGTCATTAAGGTTATAATGCCCTAGCTAGAATCTTTTTTTAAAATGTATGAATGATTTGGAAGCCAGAGGTTTGATTCATTGATTTAATCATGCACATTTAATATTAGCTATTGGGCTAGACTTTGGGAAGAAACAATGATGAGTAAGTAAAATGTTCACTTTATCCTCAAAGAGCTCGATGTGGTGAAAGAGTAAGAGAGAGAAATAATTACACATTAGAATAATCAAATCACTTCCTGCTAGAAGACCATGGTTAGTATAATAATAATAGCTGTCTTTTTTTTTCTTTTTTTTTTTGATTGCTTGATACTACTCTGGCATTCATTATTCTAATCAATTTAGGCATATTATTCTTTCTCATTGTCTTCTTTATCCTTCATAGTTCATTATTGAAGTAATACTCTAGGCTAAAATGGAATGAAATGAACTCTCAACTCTGGATGAACCCAGATAACCTCTTTCTCTGTACTTGCATGTAAGTAGCCAAGTACTGCTGAAGAAAATTTTTCAACAGAGCAGATTGATGATCATAAATTAATGTGGAACCTGTATCATATAGACCATCAACACTGTTCAGATATCCTACTGTGTTTTCCTGGTTAACTTTCCTACTATTTTTTAAATGTTTTTGAATTTTTTTTCTGCTCTTGAAACCTGAAACTTTCTCTTTCACACTTAGCAAGTGGTCTTTCTTCCTAATTTACAGAGAAAAAACAGAATCTTTTAAAAGGGGATTTCATTATAGTTATTCCTCTTTTCTAAGGTGATCTTCTCACCTTGGCCGATCCCCTCCTGCCTTCTCAGAGTCAAGACAACTGATATTGTACTTTCTCCTTTTAGTTCTTGGATATTCCATTCTTAAGTTTTAACAGGTGATGGGAACTTAGTGATGACAGCCCTCGTTAGGTCTGTCTTTTATGTAACACTCCTCTACACTCAAGCAGTTATTCTGAGACCTTCCTTTGCCTCTGTCGGATCTCCAGTTTTCTTACCATATGTTCTTCTTTTTTCATGGTTTACTTGTTCTTTGGTGGAATACATCCTCTAGTACGTTCTTGAGAGAGTGGGCATGGGAGGTAAGTTTTTTGAGATACTGTGTTTATGAAAATATTGTTATTCTGTGCTCATACTTGGGTATAGAATTAAAGGTTGAAAACCTTTTTCTTTTTTTCAGATTTAAAGTCAATACTCTATTGTTTTCTTGTTTCCTGTGTAGTATTGAGAATCTAAAGCCATTGTGATTCTTGGTTCTTCGTATCTGATCTAGTTTTTTTTCTCTTAGAAGCATATGTCATGTTCTCAGTATGACATTTGATTCTTGGATTAATTCTTCCTT
The DNA here is from genome assembly GCA_003508835.1 of Eonycteris spelaea. NCBI lineage: Eukaryota > Metazoa > Chordata > Mammalia > Chiroptera > Pteropodidae > Eonycteris > Eonycteris spelaea. The sequence goes on from PUFA01000151.1 coordinate 3,192,168, forward strand.
TTTGTTTTCCTTTTCTGAAACTCCTGTTATTAAGTTGTTAGCTATCCTGGCCTCATCCTTTGAATTTCTTTTTTCTCTTATTTTTCTTCTTTGCCATTATGCACTACTGTCTGGAAGACTTCTTCAACTATTTTATTTTATTAAGTATTTTAATATCCAATTGTTCTGTTTTGATCCCTGAATATTCCTTTTTTATAGCAGGTTTTTGTGCTTTATTGTCTCCCTGCATAGTCTTTGTTTTAGACTATGGTCTAAAACAAATTTTTTTAGTTTCACTATAGGGTGATCTGGTGGACCATTTTTAGGAAAAATCCTAAGGTCAACATCCTTAGATCTCTCTCCTCTTGCGCTTATCAGACCCCTTCTTTGTTCTCTTCATCACTCCTTAGATTTCTTCTTGTGCTGTTCTCTGAGGAAGACTCCCATGATCTCCTTAGCCTGCTTACATCTCCCACCCAACCTGATGGTCTTATAACATGGTTTTTCCCATCTTTGAAGCACTTACCACAGTTGTAGTTTTACATGTGTCTGTGTGATTATGTGATAAATGCCTTATCTCCCACTTGACTACATTCTAAGAAAGCCGTGATTGTGTCTGTCACTTGAGACTTCATCCTTGCTACCTACCTAGTACCGTGTGTGATTTCTAATGTGTTAAATGTTTGTAAATTAATAATGATTGACTGAGTGACAAACGACTTTTTCATCTTCAGAAGATGAATTATTCCTATTTTACAAATGAGGAAATTATGACAAAGCCTGGATTCAACTCTAGCAAGTCTCTGCCTCAGAGCCAGTGTCATTTGCTCTTTATATGATATTAGCTTGTTAGCTTTGTGTCCTCATCTAGTGTTAAATAGGGGATAATCCTACACTATTTTATTTGCCTTGGCTTCTGTGAGGAGCAAATGAAATAATGCAAAGTGTGTTTGTTAATTTTGAAGCTCATTATTCATGTTATGTATTGTCTTTTTAAATAACAGAAATTCTACTGATATTATATTTTAGAGAAATCTTGGTTTTTAGGGTTGAGGAGGGGGAAAGTGTAGAAAAGACCTTAAATGCTTGCGAGTGAGAGTGGAACAATTGTTCGGGTATCTAGCATTGTTAAGTACTCTGTCTAGGTGCTTTTAAATATATTATTTTATTTATTAAAACACATTATTTTAGTTTGCATAACAACTTTCAAGTTAAATATTATCCTTGTTTTACAGATCAGATAGCAGAGGCTTAGTTGATATGTGTGATAGCCAGACTTAAGGTCACTGTGACTTCAAAGCCTCCGTGCTTTCCTAGATATCACGCTATGTTCTTTTTATACCATTCCAATCTTCTTGATAGTTAAAATCAATATAATTAGCAGTAGTGTGTTGAGAAGGTCATAAATTTGAGAGAACTTATATGTAAAATAGAATTAACAATTAAAAATTGCAAATTCTCCCCTGTTCTAATTCTAAATAGCAAGGTTATGTCAGTATCTAAATACAAGTATTTATGCAGATTCCCCCCAAGGAATATTTTCTGTTCCTTATGCCAGTACTGACTAGAATGGATACTAAATATATCACTCTATGTCTATATCATCATGCATGTTTTTTGAATTCCAAACTAAAACAAAACAAAACAAAACAAAACTTATCTCTAGGACATTGAATCCATGGAACTGATTTCATCAGTTCTGTAGAAAGCATTTCATGTGGCTGCTGGGAAGTTAGGTAGTTTGTTCTTCAAATGTTCCTTTGTTTGTAGGATGTTATTCTGCAACATATAAACTGTGTTTTTATTTTCAGAACCTTGTGGAATATTTTATTAGTGGTTTGGATGAGGAAGGATGAAACACAATGCATCATAGTAGAAAAGAGTACAAATGTCAATGTAATGAAAGACTTGAAAAGCTTAATAATACTAGGACCCTATTTCTAGACAGAAAACATAATATTAGAACCATAGATCAGTTAGTTATTCTTTATCCTGTATATGTGCCACTGACTTTTTTGCATTTGTTCCTTTAAAATTAATCCTTTTGATTTCTGTTCATCATTCCAATTTTTGCACATATATTTGAATCTTGATTCTGTCATGATATTGACCATACTCTTCATCTTTTTATCATCCATAAATTTGATAAGCTTCCCTTGTATTTATTTCTCCAGGGATTAAATAAAATCATTGAAATGGCTAGAACCCTATGGTTACTTGGTTACTAAAGATCTGCTTCCAGGTTTATCTGTCTCTTATTAGCCACTTATTCAACAACTGAAATTGTTAACTGCACACACAGTTTTTTCATCTAAGTTTTTTTCAGTCTTATTTACAAGTAAGTATAGCACATGGTTAAAGAAGACAAGTTTTGGAACAAGGCAAACCTGGTTTGACTCTTGACTTCTTCACTTAATGGTTTCGCAACCTTGAGCAAATTATTTCTCTTCAGTGTTAAGTCTTAGGTAACTTGTCTGGGAAATGGGGCTGCGAAGTATCCCAAATTGCTTTGGGGTATAGTAAACAAGGAAAATGTATATTAAATGCTTACTAATTTGCCAAAATATAGCAAGCACACAGTAAGTGGGAAAGTGGTCACCATCACTATCACTATTAATAAAGATAATTATTTAGTTATTAATTAAAAATTTCTTATTGCATGTCTCCTTTGCACCTAGTTCTGTATTGAGTATTGGAGATATCAGTGAAAAAACAATAATAAATAAAAGTGCTTATAAAGCACTTAATATATTCTAGGCACTGATCTAAAAACTTTATTCTTATTAACCTACCAACTCTCTATGGTAGGTACTATTAATATCCCTATTTTACGGAAGAGGTAAGTGAGACACAAAGAAGTTAAGTAACTTGCCCATGTTACACAAGTAAGCAGTGATGGAGCTGGAATTTGACTTTAGCTAGTCTGGCTTCAGTGTGCTTGTTCTTAATCATTATATAAAACTGCCTCTAGAGTCACTTCCTCCACCAGTGTGTGCTGAAATCAGGATATTCCATTACTATGGCAGTTCTATAATCTAGCAACTCTAATTATTAAATAAATAAATAGATAGGTAGGTAGATAAATAAATAAATAAATAAATAAATGAGAAGGTCTATTATGGCCGCATCCTTGTGTGATTTTGTTTTAACTTGTGCTGACTCCTGGTAATTATCTTTATCTTTTTAAATTATAAAACTTTTTAATAATCTTTTTCAGAATTTGATAGGAAGACTCATTAAGTTTACTTCTCTGTCATTTTTAATATAACTAAAATACATTTTTAGTAAAAAAAATGTAAACAGAAGAGCTCAAAGTTTAGGTCACTAGTTGAAGGAAAACATCTCAAAATATAAATGTAGTCATAATTTAGTCTATATAAAATATCTTTTATAAATTTTTCCCATTCTTTTTAAATTGACTATTAGTAGTTTATACCAATGGTTTTCAAATTTTTTGGTCTGAGAACCCTTTTTCACTCCTAAAAATTATTGAGAACCCAAAGCGCTTCTGTTTATGTGGGTTATACCTGTTGATAGGTACTGTATTATAAATTTACACGGAGAAGTTTTTCAGACACAAGGCTACACAAGTACAAACTTCATTGACTGTTAGACCAATGACATCATCTAGTTATCCTGCCTTTGGAAAACTTCTGTCATATACTTGTGAGTGAATAGGGGTGAAAAAGGCAAATAATGTCTTAGTGTTATTATACAAATAGTTTAGACCTTACAGATCCCCAAAAGGTTTCAGAGAGTGGTCCCTTCATTTCACCTTGAGAATTTCTGCCTTATACTAAATAACCTTTTTACTACCTTCACTTAGAAGAAACTCTAAGACTAAAATTGAAGGTCTATGGTCGCATATTTCAATGGGATGCTTAGATTTCAATAGTGGTACTTGCTAAAGTCTATGTAAGTGAATTAGATGCTACAAGATGCAGAGAGATGAAACCAATGCAGCTTCTGATGCAGCTTGCCTTCCCTCAAAGAGCTTAGTTTCATTAGGAAGAAACAGCATTTATAGATCAAGTTGAAATACAGAGTAGAAAGTGATAAGTAACATGCTGTGTGTCTCAGTAATAAACTGAACTCACCATTGTAATTTATAAATTAAGTTGCATAATTCCATAAAGTATGTTTGACTACATGTGATTTTCTTGACAGAAGTAAATAAGTATAAGCAAATTACAGCAAATTTGGAGAATTTTATATTGTATTTAGCTTAGGTGGTATATTTGATAATTTACTGTGAAAGATTTGGGTAAATAGAAAGCAGGAAATATTCCTGTCAAGTCTTTTCAGATACAGTTCTCAAAAATATTCCTTTCTGAACTACAAGTGCTTTCCGTATTTAAAACAGCAGTAAATACAGAGAAATACTATTCAAAATGGCCTGGAAACACCTGGATTTGATATATTTGTAGAGCAGCTAAGAATTAGGGAGAACAGAGACCACATTTTTTAACCGAACATTAAAGAAGACTCAAAAGTTACAGTATTAAAAATGGAAAATATTAAGTGTGAGCAGTGCTAAGGTAGTCTCACATGTATAATACCTCCTCATCTCTAGGTCACTATATATCTGTTTAGCCTACTTTTCTACCAACTAATAGTACTTTAGATCAAAGGTAGGAAAGCATGATGAGTGAGAGGTGTGCCTTTCTCCAAAGCCTAAGCACAATTTACTCTCTTTAGCTTCAGCCCATGTTCCTGGCTCAGCTTTCTTACATCTTGGGAATGCTTTTTATCACAGCCTTTCTTTACCTTCATCCTTATTGTCAGGGTGTATTTTTTTCCCCTGGAGAAAAACAAATTAAAGTTTAATAACATGTATACCTCCTGTAAACATGGGAGAGACCCAAGAAAACGAGTAACTCTGAGTGTCTTTTAAACCATAAGATTCTTTATTATTCTCCTTATCCTATACCTTTCCCCCACAACCTTCCCCAACAAAGAACTTTCTGGTGGCTTACAGATTGGATGCTGTTCTACTAGAAATCTTTGTAACTTTAAAAGAAATGAGAATAGCAAGCAGGTTTCAGTTTATGTGCCATTTATAATTAAGTAATAGTGGTTGCCTGTAATGCTGGACCAAGAATTATTCTGAGCCTCTAGGCTCAAATGCCATGATCTATTAGCAGTCTCTGTCATGGATGTGAAAGGCACAAATGTCAGCACATGGGCCCCATGTTTGATTCCCCAGCCTAGTAAATCCAGATATTTACTTTGGATCCATTTAAATCTATAAGAGCAGCAGATTTAAAAAATAATAATAATAATACACACACACACACACATACACACACACACACATACATATATTCGGTCCATATTAATCTGTATTTGAAGTTTCTTTTTATGTATTTATGCTTTAAAATGCTTTAAAATATATCTTCCTCAAAGTTAGACAGAAGTCAGTGCATTGGAATATCTGAGGTATCTTGATGACACTAAAAAATAAAGCCAAACAGAAACTTAGAATCAGAGGAACTTTAATTATAGTTCTGTCTCTTCCAGTCAGCACATGACTAACATAAGCTATCTGGATATCAGTTGAACCAATGTTTGATATATAATATTAAATACTTTTATTGTTCCTTTCAAGAAAACATACAGAAAACTAATGGGAGCAGGTGTTGCGAAATGGCTATCTTTGTAGTTGATTGAAACCAGGCCCACCTTGTGCAGAGACTCATCATTTAGCGTGGCACCTGATGAACTGTAGGAGCAGGTCCACATTGACAGTCTGAATTGTTAATCTTAGAACGGACAAAAACTGAATATGTGAAATGAAAGAGAAAGAGTAACAGTTAAACTAGGATTAAAATTTCTGAAATGGTGAATAGTATTGACAGAACCTTAGAGATCACATTGGTCTGCAAATCTTAATTGGCTAGTGCACCACCTGTTCACCCTCAAGATTCTAATATTTAGAGAGACCGCATGGCCTGCACACACACAAAATATTAGTACTGACAAGCGTGTGTCATATTCTTTAGGTTTATCAAAGCAGAAAAGTAACTGAGAGACTGATCTAGTTCAGTGCTCTTATTTCCATAGATGGAAAGTCAGTTATCTTGATACCCAGAATGTCCTATTCTGAAACAAGATTATGGATTTTTTTTTCAATTAAAAAAATTATTCCTTATCTAAGCAGGGTTGACTTGGTTAGTACTTAGATGGGAGATAAAAAATTAAAAAATAAGGGATCGTAAACTGGCAAGGTCCTTGTAATCTGTGAGGTCAACCAAGGGTTGCCCCGCCTAAAAAAAAAAAAGATAAAAATTAAAATAACTATTCCTTGGGAGATTTGGTAAAGATAGGTGATAACTTTTTCTTAAATCTTATCGCTTTTAAGTGATTATAGATAAAACTTAGGAAATAAGAGACCTTTCTCTGAGTATAGGTTTTTAATAAAAGGAGAAAGTAGAGTTGGTGAGCTTGGAATAGAAACTGGTGGATCAGTAGGGGGAAAATTGATATATAATGAATACCCAGTTACAAACAACCCGTGGTGGTTTCCAATGAGGTCAGTAGGGGGGAAAGAACTTGTCATTTTTGCGCTCTGCTCCTTAGCTCCAAAGGTTCACCTACGACTTTACTTAAAGCAAGCCATCTTTTCCCTTTGGAAAATAGTGGGAAAATTCAATGCTAGAATTTGCAGATGAGTGAAGCCAAAATCTTTAATATTAGAGCAGAGTACTTTAGTTAAATTATAAAATATGGTAAGATATGTGTGTGGATTTCTATATAGAGAGATATATGCATATATGTATACATTTATCACTCACTAAAAATGAAGAAATCATTTTATATTGTTATTTGAAATAATTTATATTAATATAATTCCAAACTTATAAAAAATTTGAGAACAGTACAAACTCATATATCCCTTTTACCTGGATTCCCCAGTTATTTTATTAATTTGCTCCCTCTCCCTTTAACATATATGTGTATATATGTATGTGTTTGTGTGTGTGTGTGTGTGTTTCCATTGTCATTATTCTTTTTTTTCTGATCCATTTGAGAGTAAATTGCAAACATAATGCCTCTTTTAAATGGTCCAGAATTTATACCCCCAAACAAGGCTACTGTTCTACCTAACCATCTAAACCATCCCAATCAGGAAATCAACAGCAATATACTACCATTCAATCTACAGGCACAATCCAAATTTTACCAGCTGTTCCAACAATATCTCTTTTTTTCCTCAATTACAGTTTACATTCAATATTATATTAGTTTGAGGATTACAATATAATGATTAGATATTTATATAACTTTTGAAGTGATCACCTCAATAAGTCTAGTACCGATCTGATGCCCTACACAACAGTATTTCTTACCGATTTCTGATTCGAGATCCAGTCCAGGATCATTTGTTGCCATTTAGGTGTCATTTCTCTTGAGTCTACCTTCCACCTGGAAGAGTTCCTCCATTTTTTCATGACTCTGACAGTTTTAAAGAAAGAGTACAGGCCTTTGATTTTGTGGGCTATTCTTCAAGCTGGGTTTGTCCAGTGTTGCTACACGTTCAATCTCAGGTCATGCATTCTTGGCAGAAATACCTAAGAAATGATGCTGTGCTCTCTTCTCAGTACATCATATCAAGAGGCACATAATGTTGACCTGTCCTGCCACTAGTGATGTTAATCTTAATCATTTAGTCAATTTAGTGTCTGCTAGGTTTTTTCTACTATACATCCATCATCTTTCCTATGCGATAACAAGTATTTTGGGGGAAGACTATGCCAGTATATGCCTCTTGCTCATCAAACTCCTGTCCAGCCTTAATATACTTTGACGAACTCCTCTTGAGTCAGCCACCTTTATGGTGAAATGTTTTCATCATTTCTTCTACATTTATTAGCTGTCATTCTACCATGAGGAATAAGTTTTTATTCTCCCCTATTCATTCATTCATTTATGTTGTCATGATTATGGATTTCTATTTTATTCACTGGATTGAAATTTCTTGCTCTTATTATTTATTATTATGCTTAAATTGCTCCATACTTGGCCATACTTCAAACTAGCTTCTGTCCTTCTCATATGTCCTCATCATTCTGAGCATTTTATTTCTGGAGCAAGATGTTCCAGGCTTATAATTTATTTTCCTCACTCCAATTCTGGAATCAAATATTTCTTCGAGACCACCCACTATTTCATTTTAGTGGAAGAAGTATTAGAAACTGAGATCTAGGCAAACTTGCTTTGGGGTGTTATTGCATCTGACCCCTCTCAGTGAACAGAGTTAGGAAATGTTTGTATGTATGTATGTATGCATGCATGCATGCATGCATGTATATACACACACACGTGTGCATGCATGTACAGCTAGATTTCATTATCCATGTGTATAAACATAAATTCACATTGAGATGTCCAGTTCAATCCAAAACCTCAAGATTTTTCCTAGCCTTCCTTTTTTATATTTCGATGTAAATCTTTTGCGGGGGCAGTGAGAAATGTGGCCCCCAATGATGTAGGACAGGGCAGATTTCCTCAAGTTAGTGGGGAGAGACCAAACCCTGCACAGAGAGAAGAAGGGCCTTTGATGGAGAATATAGGAAGAATTCAACACATGCCAAAGTTAGAGTCAAAAGGAAGGAAAGTTTATTAGAAAAGGAAGGGTAACACTCCACAGACAGAGTGTGTTCTTCTCTCAGAGGGAGAGAATGAGAGGAACGGTGAGAGAGACAAAGTAAAGGCCCTGAGAGAAACCCAGAGTAGTCAGGGAATTCAGTTTATATACTATTCTTTAGTACCCATTTCCTTTGATATGGAGGTACAGTGAGGAAGGGGAAGAGTAGATAGTGTGAAGAGATAAGAATATGTAGAGCAGAAGGCCTGCTGGCAGTTCCCAGCCTTTAATCCATAGGTTCCCCATGGTTTTAGCCATAGGGAATGACTCCTGGTTCCTGTTTCCCCTCTTAGCTATGCAGAATGGGTTGTTAGGATCCCAGAAATCTTCCTTTGTTCTGAAGGTATCCTCCTGACCTGGCTGCAGGGCTCATCAGCATTTTGCAGTCTTTGAATGTGGCTTGATTAACATTTTTAATTCTCTTACCTCCTCCCTACATTACCATTATCCTCAATGTGTGTACTTATTTGTTCAATTTCTTTGTGTATTTATCAGGTCCTGATCACTCTGGTCACCTACTCAGCCTTTGATTTTTCCCTCCCAAAGTTACTACCCTTGAATCTTCCTAATCTTGTAATGGCAATTGCAATTGCTCAAGCCAGAAAAAAGCCTTAGTGTCATCTTTGTTGCCCTTCTCCAAACCCACTAATCCATCCCATGAAGAAAATTCCTTCAGTTCTACCTTTAAATAGAACCATCCTCCCCTTCCCCCCACTGCTATTGTTTTAAATCAAGCCACCATTATATCCCATATGGTTCCTTAACTCTCTGCCTCCACCCCTCCCTTCAATGTCTGTTCTCCACACAATAGCCAAAGTGTTTCTTTTAGAATGTAAATCTCAGATTGTCATTCCTTTGCTCAAAACCTACTGTTAGCTTCTCTTCTCACTCAATTTAAAGTCAAAATTCTTACCAAGGTCTAGCACTCTTTGTTTCACCGTAATTCAGCCTTATTAGTCATCTTACTATGCAACAACAGTCATCCTCTTAGCTTTGCCCCTGCTGTTATTTCCTTAGCAACCTGTTCCCCCAGATACCCACATAACTCGCCACTCCATTGTTTTATTAGGTTTTCATTAAATGTGACTTTATCAGTGAGACTTTCCCTGACTACCCAATATAAGGTAGCATCCTCTTCTTCACTCTCTATTTTTTTACTTTGTGTATATTTATTGTATTTATTACGACTAGGCATTATATTTCAGAGCAGGGATTCGGGTCTGGTTCCCCCCCCCCCCACACACACACCACACACAGTATCCCCACCACTTAGAATAATATCTGACAAATAGTGGACTTTTGATAATTATTTGTTGAATGACTTTTTGTACATTCGTGTTTAATATTTTGATTTGGGTGAAATTGATTTGGGTGATATATTGGTGACATCTATTTTATATACCTGTAAATTCGATTTTACGTTTTTTATAAGGAAATTAGTGTCAAATAAGCTATTACTTGGCCTTAACAGAGAAAGTTCACTTTTAGATTGTAAATGTTTCAGAAAACAGAATTAGAGATTAGAGATGTTTTGAAAAGGAACATGTAGTGGAATTGATGAAAGGTATGCTGTGGCTCATCACCAGCTGCATGTTTCTGAGGTCTGGAGTTTACTGTCCTACTTTCCAGTGCTTGGCAGACCCTCTCAAGGCCATTTCTCAAAGAATGTCCTTCCTAACCATAACTGTTTTCCTGAACCAAGACTGTTAGGAGCCTTAAATTTTTCTGGCATATTTTATTTTTCTTAATTTCTAATATCATATTTATTTAATTTTCTATTGATGTACAGTAACTTCATTCATAAGTTCCTTTTATTCCTTCCACTTACAATTAACAAAATTTTTGAAAGTTGAAGTATATTGAAACTAGTAGAGGAGTAGTTCTATTTGCTTCAGGGTAGGTTGAGGCTCTAGAGAGGGTGAACTGTTGACCATAAGAAAAAGCAGATAATTCTAATTTCAAGAAAGCCTTCCTGCAGGAGTAGGCTTTCATTGCTTTATGTTTTTTTAACTTTTAGATCTTGTTTCTTCATCTGTGAAAATAAAACGAACAATATCTTTTTTATTATTTGTATATGTATGCCAGTGGTTGACATATAATAGGTGTGCTTTAAGTATTCATTTCTCTTTCTACCTTCCCTGCTCGTCTGCTCATTAACACAACTTAACATCTTATATGTATTAAAAAATTCTTATGTATTTTAATCAAATTTTCTTACCAAAATAGTTAAAGTTGATGAACACAAGTAAACAAAAAGTACATGAAATTGTTTTTGCTCTAAAAATACTGAAGGCTAATATTAGATTAGTATTTTCCCTTACAGACCTTATATATCTTTCTGGCATTAGAATAGAAGAGAGAGTTACTTCACCTGAGTGATCAAGCAAGACCAATGTATAAATGAAAGTATGTGGGGAGTTTCCAAGCATTAAACTTATGGGCACTCTTCCTTCCTAACTTTATCTTTATCTTTATTCAGTAAGACATGCAGACATACCATGAAGATTTGGGGATTTTTTTTTTGGTTCTTGCCAAAAATAAAATAAACATGCTCTAAAGTGTGCCTGTTGAGAACACCAACAATGTGATTCTGAAAGTTATCTTTTTAAGTGAAAGAAAGAGTATGTTTGTTATACTATTCTTGTCAACTAGAAATTTCCCTAAGCTTTACGGCGTAAGAACTTCATCTGCTATATTGAATTCTAGCCTCATTTCCACAGCAAGCATGATTGATTTTAGATAGATAATAAGAACTTATAAACAAACTCTGAAAGGCTAGATTCAAGTCAGTGGGAAAATAACAGATTATAAAGGCTCTCTAGAAAAAGAAAAAAAAATTAATCCCTTCATCATACCAAACCAACTTATAGATTTGTTAAAGTTAAATGTAACAGAGAAGGACATGAAAAATAATTTATCTTTTCTTAGTGTGGAGAGGAGATATTTAAGTATTGCAAAACACTATGTGGGAATATGGTAATAGATTTGATACTCTCAAATTTAAAAATGTGTCATGCAATAATAACAAAAACAAAGCTTACTACAAGCCTTGTAGTAAGTTTTTACATAAAAGTCAAAGTGCCAAGATTGAGAAACCCTGCCATAGAACTGCATGGTCTGTAACCTTGGTCTGCTTTTCATGTTATCACAGGCAGTAGTATCACCTGATGTTCTGCCATGGTATAGAAAGTATTACCAGCATCTCAAGCTTCAGCATGTTTCCTCACTGCTACTTTGCTGTTTAGCAGATGCCACCTGTGTTAGGTTTTTTTTTGTTACAGTAACACCCCACTAAAGATACTTATTTTGTTAATAATTCTATTCATTAGAATAAAGGCTAAACAACTAAAATAGACCCAAAATGTATGAATCAAAAAAGATAGATGTTAATTTTTTTTTAGGCAATAGTTTAGGATAGATAGGTAGATTCTACCTCACGAAATTATTCAAGGACCCAGGTGGCAAGGTAACTTCACCACTTCATGTCACCATTGGCTTGGCCAAACCAAAGTCATTGACGCATTTGAGTTTTAGCCAATGGGTAGAGGAAAGAGAGCATGGAAAAGACATCTCTTCTCTTAAGATCTAGACCTGAAAGTAGCCTATATTTTTCTCCTCACATCGTGTTATAGAATACTTAGTCACATGGGCATACCTAACAGCATAAGAAGCTAGTAGTACAGTCTCACCATGTCCCCAGGAAGAAAGGGAGAACAGGTTTTGGTGAACAACAAATAGTTTTTTACCACGACCACTATCTATGCTGCCTCTAAATATCTAATAAGGGGATAACAATGTGGGAGTTAAAGTGTTCTTATTAATCAATAAGAAAACAAAAGCATTCTAAAAGAAATAAGGAAAAGCTACAAATTTAGTTTAAAAAAAAGAGAAATACACCCTTGCATTATACAGCCAACCTAATATTTGATAAGGAGGCCAAAAAAAATACTCCATGGTGAAAAGGATAGTCTCTTAAATAATGGTTGAGAAAGCTAGATAACCATATACAGAAGAATAAAATTGGATCCCTATCTTAAACTACACAATAATTAACCTGAAATGGATTAATTCCTGAAACCACAAAACGCCTAGAAGAAAGCACAGGAAAGAGCTCCTTGACATTGGTCTTGGCAGTGATTTTTTGGATATGACAACAAAAGCACATGCACCAAAAGCAAAAACAAATAAGCAGGAATACATCAAGCTAAAAAGCTTCTACACAACAGAAGAAACATTCAACAAATGAAAAGGCACTTTATGAAATGGGAGAAAATATTTGCAAATTATCTGATAAGAGCTAATATCCAAGTATATAAAGAACTCATATAACACCATAGCAAAAAAAAATCTCATTAAAAAATAGGCAGCTAACAGATATTTTGTCAAAGAAGACATGCAGATGGCCAAAAGGTACATGAAAAGGTGCAAAAGGTACATGAAAAGGTGCTCAACATTACTAATCATCAAGGAGATCCATATCAAAACTGCAATGAGTTATCCCCTCATACCTGTTTAAATGGCTATCATCAAAAAATAAGAGATAACCAATGTTGATGAAGATGTGGAGAAAAGGTAACCATTGTGCATTGTCAATGAGAATGTAAATTGGTTTAGCCATTATGGAAAACAGAATGGAGATTCCTCAAAAAATTAGATATCCATATGATCCACTACTAGGTATATAACTAAAGGAAATAAAAATGGTATCTCAAAGAGATATGCATGATAAAGAGATATCCCCATGTTCATTGCAGCATTATTCACAGTAGGTAAGATATGGAAACAACCTAATTGTCTGTCAGTGGATGAGAGAATAAAGAAAATGTGTTGTACATATACAATGGAATATTATTCAGCCGTGAGAAAGAAGGGATTCTTACCATTTGTGACATGTTGGATTAACCCTGAGGGCATTCTGCTAAGTGAAGTAAGTCAGATAGAGAAAGACAAAAACTATATGATTTTTATATGCAAAACCAGAAAAGCTGAACTCATAGAAAAAGAGTAGAGTCTTGGCCCAGGGGGTGTTAAATATGGGGATTTAAAGGGTACAAATTTCCAGTTATAAGATGAAGACATTCTTGGGATCTAATGTACAGCATGGTGATTATAGCTAATAATACTGTATTATATACTTGAAAGTTGCTAACAGTGGATCTTAAATGTTCTCACCACAAAAAAAGAAGTGGTGAATATATGACAGGAGGCAGTGTTAGTGATTGGTAAGGTGGTAATCATTTTATGACATATAAGTGTATCATATCAAAATGTTGTATATTTTAAACTTACATAGTATCGTATGTAAAATATATCTCAGAGTAGCTGGGGAAGAAAAATATAAAAGACTAGTGTTAGTACAGCTTTGGTCATTTGAGGTTTGACAAGGATGCCAAGACCATTCAGTAAAGGAAGAAGTAATCTTTCAACAAATGGTACTGGGACAGCTGAATAGATACATGCAGAGTGAAATTGGACCTCTACCTCACACCATACATGTAAATTAATTCAAAATAAAGCAAAGACCTAAATATAAGAGCTACAACTATAAAACTCTTAGAAGGAAAAATAGGTGTAAGTCTCTGTGACCTTGGGTGAGACACCAGTTTCTTAGATCTAACCCAAAGCACAGGCAACCAAAAGAAAAAAGACATATTAGACCTCATCAAAATTAAAAACTTTTATGTACCAAAGAAACCTATAAGAAAGTGAAGAGCTAACTCACAAAATAGGAGAAAATACTTACAAATTATATATTTGATAAGGGTCTAATATCCAGAACACATAAAGACGTTTTATAACTCAACAATAAAAAGACAGATAAACTAATTTTTTAGATGGACAAAAGATTTGAATAGACTTTTCTCCGAAGAAGAGAGACAAATGTCCATGAAGAGATGTTTGACCCAGTAGTCATTTGGAAAATACAAATCAAAATCATAGTGAATACCATTCACGTCTACTGGGATGGCTAGAATTAAAAAAAAAAAAAAAAAAAAACAAGCAAACAAAAAAAAAAAATAACAAGTGTTGATGAGGCCATGGAGAAATTGGGGGGAATGTGAAATGATGCAGCCACTGTGGAAAACAGTTTGGCCGTTTCTCAAATTGTAAGAATGATGTGTGTGTGACCCTGTGATTCCTCTCTTAGGTGTATGACCAAGACAGTTGCAAAGAGGTTTTGAAACAAAAACTGTATACACAAATGTTCATATAAGCATTATTTGTAATAGACAAAAAATGGAAACAACCCAGGTATCTATCAACTGATGAATGGGTAAATAAAAGGCAGTATATCTATACAGTAGAATGTTATTAGGCCATAAAAGGAATGAAATACTGATACATTTTATAACATAAATAAACCTGGAAAACCTGTTAAGTGAAATAGGCCAGACTCAAAAGATCACATACTGTATGATTCCATTTATCTGAAATGTCCAGAAGAGGCAAATTTATAGAGACAGAAATTAAGTTAGTGGTTGCTAGATTCTCAGGGGAGAGGGAAATGGCAGCCACTACTTTATGGATAGGAGGGGGTTTTTGCGGGGAATGGTTACAAAGCATAAAAATGGTGAAGTTTATGGTATTTGAATTACACCTCAATAAAAAACAAAAAGACTAGTGACTGAAAATCTTATTTCACCAATGAACAATAAAATGGAAATTATAACAATGTTATGTCAATTGGATCCATCAAAATAGTAAGTTAAAAAAATTAATGCATTTATATTCTGTTGTTGAGAGTATGGATTGATATGGTTGTTTTGGAGAACCTATTGTTTATATATGTCAGATGCTTTAAAATGAACCCTACTCTTTGCCTCACAATTATATTTATTTGCTAGAAATTTATTCTAAGTATATAAATAGGTATCGATGAAAATATTTGTCTGCATGCATGAGGATTGCAATGAGATGAAAAATTTAAAGCAACTAAAATGTTTAAAAATAAAACATTTAATAATTGAAGTAATTTAAATATTTGATAACAGTAGATCATTTATGATATCCAAATGATGTCATGTCATTCATTTTCAATTATCTTATAAAAGATTAATGACATGGGAAATGCTAACATTTATTAACTGATTAAAATGGAGCATAAATAATATATAAAATATAGTCCTAAATTTGTTTTAAAGTCTGTTTCATAAATATATATTCACATATTTATATATATGTGGATAATCATCAAAGTACTCGGAAGTGATTATCTCTAGATAGTAAAATTACCTATACAAAAACGACTTCCATATATTCCTCCAACCCCATTAAATTTTGTCCCCTCTGTTCTAACTGCTAATATATACAATATATGTACAGTGCAAAATCCATGTTCGTTTCTTGTGCTACCTCTTGAATAGCCAGGCATTTATGTCTTATACAAGCAGTCTACCACACGGGAGTGACCAAGCTGCAGTGCTTTCCTCAGAAGGATATTTTAGACTGCACTGTGGTTACTTCTGCCTGCTTGATTTGAACTTGATTGTATATATTACTTATGTTTTCTATGATATGTAGTATTTTTATATATATTTAATATAATGTAATTTATGTGACCTATATACTATTTAACTGTATAAAGCTATAGCAGTTGACATTTTTTTCATCAATATGCATAAGTATCCTCAGATTTTGTAGATGGGTATAATTAGTGTATTTTAAATGATGGCAGTAAAACTGATCAGAAAGCAGCTTCCCAGAATTATAAATCAAAGTCAATTATTAACATAAATGAAAAAGGGAATTAATTAATTTATTCTGTGGTTATCTATAAACCTCATCAGTCATTCTCTTCAATTTCTTTTCTCATTAAAACTTAATAACTAACAAAGGTGTGTGAATTTCACCTCTACTGCCTTCCCATAATCAAAGGTGATAACCTTGATGATTAGCGAAATTAAAGAAAGCCAAGAAGCAGAAGAGAATTTTTTTAGAGGTCCCTAAATTAGCCATAAACAAGATTTATTTCCTACAGAATTGCAAGTCTCTACCCAAGATTTGCGCTTTCCTGAGCATCTGTGCTTTTCTATACCAAAATACACCATACTGTTCAATGTTGCCTTTGTCCTTATCAATCTCTCAATAATGCATTTCTTCTCAAACCTTTGTCAGGCATCTTGGACTTCTAGTCAGTAGTAAACAAATCCCTTATTTTTCAACATTAAAAAACAGTATAAAATATTTCAAACATATAAAAGAATGCAATATTATAAATGTTCAGGTATCCATTACTTAAAATTAGCTAAAGGTAACATTAGATTCGGTACATTTTTTTAAAGAAATCAATACACATATAATTTAAAGCCCTTATACCTCCACATGTTTTATTCCTTCTTTTCTTGTTCCCTTCCACTAAAAGAGACAGCCACTGTTCTGAAGATAGTATCTTTCTTTTTTGACTATGTTTCCAGTACTTTTTAAAAGTTCATGTAAGTATGTATTCATAAACAATATATAATAATGTGTGCTTTTAAAGAAATTATATAGAGTTCCTGTTCTGGAACTTAATATTTTTAATGAACACATCATGTTTTTAAAATTTATCCAAATATATGTAACTCTAATTCATTTATTTTAACATATATGTTGAAATAACTGACTTACTCCACTCAGCACAATGCCCTCTAGATCCATGACGAAATATCTTTTTCCATCCTTTGCTTTTGGTCTGCGTGTGTCTTTTAATCTGAAGTGAGTCTCTTATAGGCAGCCCATGTAAGGGTCTTGTTTTCTTACCCATTCAGCCACCCTGTTTTTGGATTGGAGCATTTAATTCTTTTTCATTTGAAGTACTTATTGATAGATATGTACTTATTGCCATTCTTTATCCATATTTTTTTCTTAAAGGAGCCCCTCCAACATTTCCTAATACTGGCTTGGTGTGCGATGAACTCCTTTAGCTTTTCATATCTGGGAAGCTCTTTATCTTTCCTTCAATTCTAAATGATAGCTTTGTTGAGTAGAGTAATCTTGGTTGTAGGTTTTGGCTTTTTATCACTTTGAAAATTTTGTGCCAAGCCCTTCTGGACTCTAAAGTTTCTATTGAAAAATTAGCTGACAATCTTACAGGTACTCCCTTTTAGGTAACAAATTGCTTTTCTCTTGCTGCTTTTAAGATTCTCTCTCTGTCTTTGATCTTTGGCATTTTAATTATGATGTGTCTTGGTGTGGGCCTCTTTGGGTTCATCTTGTTTGGGGCTCTGTGCTTCCTGAGCTTGTATGTCAGTTTCCTTCATCAGATTAGGGAAGTTTTCTGTCATTATTTCTTGAAATAGGTTTTCGATTCCTTGCCCTCTCTTCTCCTTCTGGCACCCTATGATGCAAATGTCGTTGCACTTAATGTTGTCCCAGAGGCCCCTTTAACTATCCTCGTATTTTTGAAATTTTTCTTGTTGCTGTTCTGATTGGGTGTCCTCTGCTACCCGGTCCTCTAAATCACTAATTCGATCCTCTGCTTCATTCATTCTTTTGGTTCCTTCGAATGTACTCTTCATCTCAGATATTGTATTCTTCATTTCTGACTGGTTCCCTTTTATGTTCCATCTCCATTTTTATGTTTTCTGTCTCTCTGTTAAAGTTCTCACTGAGTTCATCTGTTCCCCCTAAGTTCATTGAGCATCCTTATAACCAGTGTTTTGAACTCTGCATCTGTTGGATTGCTTGTCTCCACTTTGTTTAGTTCTTTTCCTGGAGCTTTGTTCTTTTCTTTCATGTGAGACATGTTTCTTCATCACCCCATTTTGGCTGTCTCCCTCTTTTTGTTTTTATGTATTAGATAAGGCTCCTAAGTCTCCCAGTCTTAGAGTGGCCTTACATAGTAGGTGTCCTGTGGGGTCCAGTGGCACAGTCTTCCCTCATCACCTGAGTCAGATGCTCAAGCTGTGTCCCTTGTGTGAGTTGTGTGTGCCCTCCTGATGTAGATGAGCCTTGGTTGTTGTTTACAGTTTGATGGGAGGGATTAACCCTTGGGCTGATTGGTTGTGAGGAATGGCTGGTGAGGAGCTGACCCTTTGGAGCAGGATTCACTTTAGCAGGGCTCTGGTGACTGCCCAGCCTGCCCTTCGGGCGTGTCCTTCTCAGATACAACCCTGAGTAGTGCTCCCATTCTGTTGCAGATCAAAACAGGCCACTGGGTAGGTTGGCCCAAAAGCCTCCTGGGAGGAGCCCCACGGCAGGCCAGGTTCAGCTGCTCCTTGCAGGGGAGGGAACTCTGCAGCTAAGATAACCCTACCGAATCTTGACCACCACGTGCTGCTGTGGGACCAGCCATGTCGCATCTCTGCCTCTCCTACCAGCCTCTTCTTGTGTGTATCCCCAGTTCAGCCAGAGATCTGTTCAGACAGACTTCAGGTGACTTCCAGTTATAGTGACTCTGCAGTTTCATGGTAATTTTGGTGTGGTTGCAGGAGGCATAGACAGCATCTAGCTTTTACACCATCTTGGCTGGTCTCCTTAATTTGAAAAAAGATATATGTTCTGTTTGATTAGCAAAGTACCAAAAGAAAATTTGCAAAGTATAGAGAAAAACCCAAAGATAAAGAGACTCTTAACCGCACTATACAGCAGTAAACCACTCTTACTGTCATTTTGGCATATCCTTCTCATCTTTTCTGTGCTTACATTATTAAATATACATACTTCAAAATTGGTATCATTTTGTTTATATGAGTACTTTTTCTCATAAAATATATTGTGGACTATTCCTGCCTTTCAATATTACTTGGAAATGTGATTTTAGTGACCACATAATATTTGATAATATTAATATGCCATAAATTTTCTTGTTCCTTTTTGTCTGCTTTTATAAATCTGTAGTAAAGAGTCTTTTGTACAAATCTTTGTACACCTCTTTGATAACTTCCTGGAGATGCCTTTTTAAAAATTTATTCCCTAGTCAAAGACGAAGCTTCGTTAATACTTTTCATGTAGAATCATTACGTTCTGGAAAAACTATATCAATTAATTCTCCTAAAAGCAATGTATGAAAGTACCCTTATCAAAAATATGTTTTATAATTAAATAAATATGAGCAACAATTTGGATGAATGTGTAATATTCTTAATATTTTAAATTTTTGCTTACTAATAAGTGGAAATTTTCAAAAGTTGCTTAAACAACTTTTCTCACTAGTTATAAATGGAAGAAATGTATAAGATCATTAAAAGACAAGACAGTTAATGCTGAAGGTAGTAATGATACATTAATAGAATTGGAGCCTATATTTTACACTAAGCAAACTGACATCCAGTGTAATTTATTAAGTGCTTACATTCTCCTTAGATACCATTTTAGACATGAGAGATACAGTGCTGTTAGCAAAATTTTTCTTTCAGGTCACTCGTATATTCGTAATTTAACTAGATGCCTTCTATTTGCCATTTACTGGAGACAGAATAGTGGACAAAAGCCACATGGCCTCTAGTCCCTTAAAGGGGAATAGAAACATAAATATAACCTTATTCATTCATTAGCTATTTGTTACTTGCTATACACTATACTAACCTCATTATATATATTATTTTCTTTAATATTAAAATGATATTTAGAAACTGCATTTTGGAGACATGCATATATCTGATCAAACCTGTTCATATAAACTGAAATACTAATGTGCTTTATAAAAAGCCTTTCAGTATTGAAAGTGTAGTCATTTATTTACAGTAAGCATAGAATGTGAACACATGCAGATTAAGCCTCATTCCATTTAAATACTTTTGTGAGACTTTCAGTCTTTAGAATCTTGGTAGTGATGAGTTTAAAGGATAAGGAGGATGACAAAGCTGATTCCCACTTAGGGCTAAAATTTATTTGTCCTGCTGCTATGAAATTAGAGCTAAGGATCATTTGTATTAGGTCTAAATGCCTTTTCAATTTGGCTCTGTTTGCACTTTCTACATAGAGGCTGTAACACTGTCACACAAAACACTAGGGGCTCTTGCAGAGAGACTAAATAAGCAGGCCACAGATGTTGAAGAAGCTCCTTGGAACTTTACTTACTTACAGAAAGAGTTACCCACCATCTCATAGATTTCCTATCAGCCATGAAGCTTTCTCTAAGAGATCGAAATCTAACAAAATGGAATGTTTTTACCAAACAGGCAGCTTTAAAATCTGAATAAACCTCTGTAACTCTTTAGAGAAATTATTATAATTGTAGATACCATTAAACTTTGGAATAGAAAATAGAAACTGAATTTTTGTCTCATAATTTTAAATCCATTACTTAAAGTATTTGAGGCCTAATGTTTTACAACTACACTCTTACTAAGTAGAGTTGAAAATGTTTAGTTATAACTTTTTTAGAAGGGGAATTATTGTCATTGCTGCTGAGAAATAGATCCTGTCTTTCTTGACCTTCCTTCCTGAATGTCCTCAGCTAATGTTTTTTCTGTGATTCAGATACTGCTGAGCACAGCAGAAGTTGTTGTTGGAATTGACTTCAGTATGGATATGTGAGTGTTTATAATAAGAAAAGCCAAATTCTTTCTTCACAGACTCTGTACTTGAAAGTTTTAATATTCTGAATAACTCTGTGCCCAAAAAAGTATAATTCAACTACTGTATTAAAATTTGAAAATATCCTGCTTTACACTTCAGCTCAGAGGCCACTTTTATTAAGTGTAAAGACCAAAACTTCTGTGGCTCTTATCATTACTATATTTTCTAGAAAATATTTATAATTTTAAGTCTGCTTTAGAATGTAACTCAAAGACCATTTTAAAACCTATTGAATTGATGTATTAGGAAAACAAAAATAATCAAAATGATAAATTAGTCTTTGGCAAACCTTGATAGATGCTGATTTCATTGGTTAAGAACTGAACCATTCTCTTAATAAAAATTATGACTAATGCAATATTTAAGGACTTTCAGATACACTCAGGGCATCATGCCTCTGTTATAGCACCCTCTATAATTAAAATTATCTTATTACGTGCTTGTCTCCAACACTTGACCAAATTCTTCGTGGTTATTTACTCAAGTACACACATAAAACACAGACTCAGCCCTTAACCTAGTTCTTGGAATAGACTTGGTTCTCAAGACATATTTTATTGAATAATTCATTATTATGCTTATCCCAGGTTCCTTTTGTCATAGTATTCTCAATCAAGTAGAAAATTCAGGTGCAAAGAACTTTAGCTGTCATGTGAGTATACCATACATCTAAGATTGTTTCTATCAGAGGCTGTCTTGGAGCTGTAAAAAATCAGACCACATTCAGTGCAACCGCCAATTATAGTTCAGAAGAGAGCAATAGAAACATCTAAGGGCAGCAGACTATTTCCTTTCCATTAATGTCCCATATATCCAAGAAATGTATATTAACTTACCTAAAATTTTGAGGAATGTCAGTGTAAGAAACATCCAAACCTGCAGAGAATTTTTATGAGTTTATTTGAGCCAAACTGACAATTTCCAGGAAGCAAAATCTCAAAGGATTTAAAAACTGTTCCAGAGAATGGCAGTTTTGCAGCTTATTTTATACATTAGACAAAGGAGGAGACATAGGGAGGGGTACATGAAATCCATTGGTGGTGGATTAAGGGAATGGAAGAAAGCAAAGTATAAAAAGTAAAATGGAGAGACACATACTTCTTTTACATTGGTGGGTACAGGATTGTTGATAATTAACATTTACAACACATAGAGATCGTATTCAGGGAACAAGATAACCATAAGGGGTTCTGTGGTCTTATGCTCTGGTGCAAGGTTGTACCCTGAGGGGTCCAGAAAAAGAGGATTATTTGACATTCCAGGGGTATGTTAACATATTGAGGTGGTTTTAGCACACTCACAACCAGATGATACAGGCTAGTAAATAACTCAAGAGGACAGCACAGACTGTATAGAAAAGCAGCATTATGTTGTCCTTTCCTGGCTTTGTAATGTAGGGGCTGAAACTTGCTTGTGTTTCCTCTTTCCTAGAACCCGAGGTAACTCAGTGCTTTTAAGAAAAATAACAAAGCATAAAATTAGGTGATATATTTTAACTTTATATCAATTGACAAATTTATCTATGTGTTAAGATATTTTCAATAACGCAGATGTAGCCCAATACTGGCTTTGATTGCTTTAAATTTGTAAAAAGCTACTTTCTCTTTGAATCCTGGTTAAGCACAGCCTAAGGTCTTCAAAGAAAGATAAACAAATGCAGACAATCATCAGTTATTTCCATCAGCAAGGGAGGACTGTAGAATTTCATAATAATTTAATTTTAAAACAATTTATATTTATCATTATCTTAATATTTATATCTTTTACTTTCACCAAAGACTATTTTGGAATGCCCATTGCTCTCAGAAAAAGAAGAGTTTAGTTTTCTAGGCTGCATTAAGAAAACTCAGGAGATTTCAGCATAACTCTATGGCCGCAGAATCCATGCCCTTCCTGGATCTAAATAAGTAGGCCACTGTTTAAAGTTCTCACTTTAGGGGAAATTACATCAAATGCTTAGAAAGATGACACATTTTCTTTCTCCTAACTCCTAATTCATCATAATTTTCCTCTTCAAACAAGTTCCATGGACTTTACCCTTTCCTGTAAAAGAAATGTTTAATTAGTGGAAATCCTAGAATTCTAAGTTTCTGAATTGTTCTTTAGGATATACCAAATGTTTTTACTATTTTGAGTATTCACTGTTGAGTCGAACTCAACTGATTTTAGAGATCAAGTTGATCAAATGAGTAAAGAAGGCAGAGATAATATATATAAGGGGAGTGCGTGGTCTATAGGTAACTGAACAGAAAGTGACTTTTTAAAGGCATTCAAATTCAGTTTTTAAAAAAACACTGCTAGACCATTAAAACATATTAATGCTCAAAGACCCCATGGTTTCTCAATTTAGGTATTATAGACCTCTTCCCCTAGCACTTTGTAGCAAATAATATTTTTAAAGTTTGACTATATTTAAAATGTACATTAGGATGAGATACCTACCAAATTTCTTCATCATGGAGACCACCAAGGAGCCCATATAGCCAGGTTAACTCGTATTTGTATAAACCTTGAAAGTGTCTTGCCATTTCTGAGCATATATGTGAATTCTCGTGTATCATTGATTATGAAATTTATGGCTCTTCACACTGATCTCTGTAGAAATCAAAATTTGTGCACGTCTGCTCACTTGAAATTGAATAAACAGGTATGCTTAGAGAACATTCTAGATAGTAGGCTTACTTAAGCTACATTTGTCATCCATAACCTTTTAATAAGGAGTATCTTCATTGCAAATAACAAAGAATGGGAATTTCTTAGCTCAGGTAAACAAACCAGAAAAGGACATAGTGATGCTTGCTCAGGAACTACCCAATCTAAAGACACTCTCTGGCCCTTTCCTCTGGGAATGGGATCCTCTGGGAATGTTCCCATTCCCAGCTTCACTCTGCCAAATTTCTTATCGTTGCTTTTCCTTGTAAATTGGTTTTAGTCTCTCCTACTGCAGATAGGTTTTCTCTACTTGTTGGAAAGAATGGCCATTTGGTGGAAGAAGAGGCCCTTTTGGACTCATCTTTCATCTGCCATCGTAAGAATGGCCTAATTTAGGTGAAGAGCCCACCTCTGCCCAATAACAGTGTCTGTCTTGCATATCACTTTAGCCAACAAGTTCACCCTTGGGGTCAAGAGAGCAGTCTCTGTTGCTGGAAGGAGTGGGAAGGTATACAAAGCCATATATGTTTTATGTCTTAAGATTCACATAAAAAGATGCTACTACTAAAAAGATTTGAAAGCTATTGCAGTAGACAACATTTCGTGAAGTCAGTTTCTTCTCTAGCTTATATAAAACTTTATCAATGTAATATAACATCAGTAGGCTTGCTTTTCAGTCATGGGCTCAAGTGAGACCTTATTCATTTTTTTTAAACATGTGAATTCTTATTGGTGTGTTATTTCTTGTATTTATTAAGCACTACCAGAATGTCACACCCTGCGCTCAGCACAGGAGACACTGGTAAACAGACAGACATGATCCTTCGCTTCATGGAACTTAACAAACTAAAAGGAGAGACAGACAAATAGGCATCACCAGTGCAAGATTATATTCTCTGATTAGGAGTTACACAGCCAAAACACAAGAGGGATGTCCAAAATAGATAATGATTAAGTGAAGATTTAAGGATAAGTAAGAGTTAGCTGGACCAAGGAGGAGAGGGTAGAGCATAGTCAAAAAAGGAAAAGCCTGTGTGAAAAATCACAGACAAAAGGGATATTGGAGGAACCAAAAGATGTGCATTTAGGGAAAGCGTAACAGGAAAAGAGATGGGAAGCAATGAGCAAAGAAGCTGAAGAAGTAAGCCAAGTCCAGATCATGAAATCATAACGATTTTTCTTTTTACTTTCTCTTAAAGGTAACAGGAAGCCAATGAACATTGTTAAGTCAAGTAAAATATGCAATTTAGAAACATCTTTGTAGCTATAATACGGGAATGAGTCATCAAGAGGAAAAGTTAGATGCAGGGCAACAGGAGTTTAGTGCAGTAGTCCACATGAGACAGGAAGGCATGAGGGTAGTAGCTGTGAAGATTAGGAAGAGGGGTTGGGTTTTATAAATATAGAAGAACTAGAATCAATAAGATTTAGTAATTAAGTTGATGTTGGGAGAAAGGCAGAGGGGAAAGTGAGCCTCACATTCCAAGTATCTGACGTAGGGAGGTGAGTGGATGGTAAATTACACACTGAGCTAGGAACACAAAAAGAAGAGCAGTTAGAGAAGGGAATGGTTCAGTTTAAGAGGCAGTTCGATATGTAGCTGAGAAAGAGGAGGGATATAGTGTCGGTCAAAATCTAAGTCATTCTGAATAATTACATACGATTTTTTCACCAGAGTAGAGCTGACCCAATTAAGATAAAATAAACGCCTTGATTCTCTAATTCAGTCTCAAAATGTTTCTTCGGGCCTTCCCTCTTGTACAGTTGGGGTCTGCTTTTGTAGCGCCCACTCTTCAAACTTCTCAGTTCAGTCCATTTCAGTGATCATTTGCTGCAGGCTTTCTCTGCTAAGTTAGAGAGAAAGAGGAGAAGCGAGTGCTACCTGCTATCAAGGATCAAATGGTCTGTTGGGGAAATCAGACATGTATATAATGGTTTCAGGATGCAATCTAGCAACACCCTCCTAGCTACAATGTATAAAATGGTTGGTGGGAGGGACAATAGGAGGTTGCTTTGGTAATCCAGATGAGGCAGGTACTAAATACTAAATGCTATGCTATGTTAGGCAGTGATAAGTATTCTGTGTGATAAGTGCTGTGAGGGAGGAGTATATAAAAAGCTTATTCAAGTCTCTCTTCCATGGTTCCCAGTATTTCATTCTATTTGGGGGGACTACTTTTCAAATGATTTTTTTAATCAAAGTCTACATAAATATTTATTCAATCTGCTTTCTAATCACAAACCATATTGAGATAGCACTACCCAGAATTGCTTTGAACTTCGTCTTAAGGTACCACAACTGATTCAAACAATTGGAGCTAACCTGAGGCAGGGGACTGGCACCAACCATAGGGTGGGTCGTCATCCACTTCCTTTGCTTTGATCCAATAATTTCTTTATTTTCATACCTCCTGCATTAACTCTATGCATACTAGCAATAATCCACATAAGACAGAAAGCCTCCAACTGTCTTATTCTTACCCACCAGAAAAGTCGGCACATGTGCAAGTTAATAATTTCTGTAACCCTGCATATGTGATATAAAAAAATCAGGGAATTCTAGGTGTTGAATAGGATGGAAGAAATATTCTAAGATTTATCTGTCTGTTGAAGAGGCTTCCAATCACTTGGCCAATTTTGCACCTAATCAAGTTTCATTAAGCCTTATTGGGTTGCTGAAGACAAGAGAAGCCTTTACTGTTTGGTACATAATGACTAATGGGACGTTTCCTCTTAACTGGAATATGTTAAGTGTAGCTTGCCAGTGAGGTAACTAATTTAGGGCATATTTGTTGCTATATTAAACTCTAGAGTAAAGCATTCATTTATTTATTCTATAAATACGTTTGAGCATCTGGTCTGCCAGGCACTGTGCCTGAATAAGGCTCAACCCACGACTTGCAATAATACCCATACAACATACAAAGGAGAAACTGGTTGAGTCCGTTTTGTAAAGCATTTAGAACATGATAAACCATTAGTAAATGTTAATTGTCTCTGTTTTAACCATCATTATTACTATTTAAGTGGAAGAGAAGAGGAAGGACAATCAGGTCAAGAGAATAACTTAACTGGAAACATAAAAGTAAACACCATTTTCCAAAATGACTCAGTGTGGTTGTGATGTAGAATACAATGCAGATAACCATGATGAGAGATGGTACTACTGAGAGGTAGTGGAGGACCAGATTTTAAAGGACCTTAGATACTAGATAAAGAATTTTGACTTTTCAAAATACACAGTGAGGCCCATTGAAAAAATTTGTGGCATCACTTTTTTTCCTAATCTGATAATCAGGTTTTCTTTTTACTTTTTTATGGAAATTTTCTAACATACACTGAAGTAAGAAAAGCAATGTAAGAATCCCCATGTACTCATTACCCAGCTTTAACAATTATCAATATGTGGCCAATTCAGTAAAGATTTTAAGCAAAGGAAGAAAGGCGACAACATTGTGCTCCTTCCATTACCTTATTTAATCTTCACAGTTACCTGTGGAGTGTGTGGTATTCCTACTTTCCCTAAGTACAAATAAGAAAACCATCAAAATGGTGAAGTAAGTTAAAGTTCTGGGTTCTAACCCGCATCCAACTTATTCCGGAACTCACGTTCTTTCCCATGCTACATCATGCTGCCTCTATAATTCTGAGTAGATAGAGCATGATTCTCACTTGAAAACAGCTGCTAATCTGCCTCCCTGCTGTACTGGTGCTGTTGACCCTATTCAACATGGTAAATTTCTCTGCCTCCAGCCATTTTGCTTCTCCGAAGTCACCAGGATCTAAGTCTGCATGAATTTTCAACCTAATCAGCTAAAATGACTATTTAGCCCAGTGGTTCTCAAAGTATGGGCCCCAACCCAGCAACAAATTGTTAGAAAATACAGATTCTCAGGCACCACCACCCCTAATGAATCAGAAACTCTGAGGACGGGAGCTCATGCTGCCTATGTTGCCATTTGCTGTGTTTAAATAAAATACTGCAGTGGTTTCCTGCTGACACAAGATTATGGCAATCTACCAAGAGAGTTTCTAAGGCAAAAACTTTCTACCAAAGGGAGTTATAACAAGTTCATGAAAAGCATGGTCTAAGGCAGGAATTTCTATTCAGACTTAGCACCAGGGCCTTTCTGGGGATGTTATATAATTGCACAGAAAGGACTCTTAAGGAATTTGCACTGCCTATACTTAAAGTGCTTAATAGTGCCATCTAGTGGTTCAAGCACTATAGAACATGCAGCTTTATTACTCAAGGCTTTTAGGACAGAATTTGTGTGTTTTATATTAAAATCAGTTTTATAGTAAAAGTTTAATGGAATCTCAAAACACAAGGTATGTATTTGTTTGCTATAAAACCTCCATTGAGGGTTCTACATATGACACAAGATACAAGTAACAAAATTAAAATAGCGAAGTTAAACGTCATCAAAATAAAAAACTTTGCTCATCAAAGGACACTATTGAGAAAGTGAAGACAGCTTACAAAATGGGAGAATGTATTTGAAAATCCTGTATCTGATTACATATTGGTGTACGAATATATAAAGAACTCTTACAACCCATCAACAAAAATACCAAACAACCCAATTAAAAAGTGAGTTAAGGATTTGATAGACATTTCTCCAAAGAAGATATACCAATGGCCAATAAGCACATGAAGAGATGCTCAGCATTATTAGTTTCTAGAGAAATGCTAATCAAAACCACAATGAGATACCACTAGGATGGCTTGAATCATTTTTTTAAAAATAAATAAATAAAAGTGTTGATGAGGATATGGAGAAATTAGAACTTTCATGCATCACTGGTCATGATGTTAAATGCTGTAGCCACGGTGGAAAACAGTTTGGCAGTTTCTCAGCTAATTAAACACACAGAATTACCATAGGACCCAGTAATTTCACTGCAAGGTATATATACAAGAAAATTGGAAACAGGTGTTCAAATAAAAACTTGTACACAAATATTCATAGCAGCATTATTTATAAGAGCCAAAAAGTGGAAACAACCCAAATGTCCCTAAGCTAATGAATGGATAAACAAGATGTGGTGTAGCTATATAATGGAATATTAATCATAAAAAGAAATGAAGTACTAATACATTAATGAACCTTGAAAATATCACGCTTACTGACAGAGACAGGCACAAAAGGCCACATGTATATGATTCCATTTATAAAATGTCCAATTAGCAAATCCAAAGAGAGAAAGTAGATTAGTGGTTACCAGAGGCTAGAGAAGGGAAATGAGAGTGATTTCTTAATTGGTGTGGGATTTTTTTGTGGGGGGGGGGGGGGTGCAGATATCTTGAAATTAGACAATGATGGTTGCACAAAAGTGTGAATGTACTAAAAGCCATTGAATTTATTTAAAATTGTTACAATGGTGACTTTTATGTTATATGAATTTTACCTCAGTTTGTCAGAAAACCTCTATTGATTGTTGATACTTAAAAAACTTTTAAAATTATTATTAATATATTTTTCCCATCGTTATTGCTGGTATGTATGTATTCTTTTTTAACCTAAAATTATTTGATATATACTTTTCCATTTATACAGTTTTCACAGTTCTTATTTTGGTGGCTTTATATGTTTTAGTCATTATATACATCATAGCTAATCATTTCTCAAATGTTTGCTGATTTTTGTTTCTCTTTTTTTGTTTCAAAGAGTCCTGTTCTATTCTTAAACAAATAAGAATGTTGAACACTCTTCATAGGCATTGACTGGTATTTCTTCCCCAAAACAGGATTTGAGTAATTTTTTTCTTTTTTCTTTTTTACTATTTCAGCTGTCGGTTTTTTCTGACTGCTCTATAGGAAAAATATATTATAATTTGTAATCCTACCAATAATGGATGAGGAAAAATAGGGGAGATTAATGACTATCGAGTGTATACTCTGTGCCAGGCACTGTATCTGGATCCTTTTAGATCCATTATTTCATCTAACTCCCGAACCTATTCCTACTAAAGTGTCTACAGAAGTCGACACAGATAATAGCAAATAAGCAAAAGTCAGAACCCAAGCACTTTGTCTCCAAGTGTTGTCCTATTCCCATAGCTTTACCAATATTGAATTTACTTTTTTAGTTTCTACTTATTAGAGAAATTCCATATTTTCCCATGTGATTGTTTACTGTTTGTATCTATCCTTATATAATGATGTGTACCTTTTGTTCATTTATTATTAATAGATTTTAAACTGAGCTTACCTTCTAGACAGTATACATTACATGTCAAAGCATTATCATAATTTTGTTTGCTTTTGTTTATTCCCCTTTTATAGGCTCTTGATGGAAATGTGTATGATCACTTGAAGGATTATTTAATAGCCTTCAGCCGGACTGAGCTAGAAACATGTCAAGCTGTGCAGAACACATTCCAGTTTTTATTAGAAACCTCCAGCAAGGTAAGTTACCTTTAGTGCAACACGTGATGTTACCCATTTTAGAATCAAAAAGGTTTTTACATACAAAGTAAATGAAGGCGCCAACAACATTAGAAGAATGTTTTAAAGGAAAAATTTCCTGGAAACAGTATTCCTTCTAACACTGTTCTCGATGGGCTGCCACAAATGGCGAAAGAGGAAGTGACGACACAGGCTCGCTCAGGACATCGGCCCATTGCCATGGGCCTTGCTTTTGAAAAGAATGGTTTCAAGAGTTTTGTCGTCCACCCAGATTTTGAATGTACTCAACTCACCCATATGGGGAAACAACGGGGGTCATTGTTAGTTCAAAGAATACTAAAGGGGTATAAAGAGGAAAACAGCATTTTATAATCAGTAAAGGAATAAATACTACAATGTCCTGTTTTTTAAAAATTATCCTTACCTTTATTTGCCATCATTCTTTGATAGTCATCTTTTCATTCAAAAGTATTGAAATCCATCAGCTTTGGTAACATGTCACACAGTGTTACAGAGAAAATAAATAAAATTGCTTTTCTTTAGGATTTGACAGATTAAAAATTTTTTACAGTGAGAAACTGTCCTATGGAAGATACGTTGTTCCTGTGATTAGTAATTTTTTTCTTTCTGATAAATTAAGTGCACAGTAAATGTTTCCTGACTGAATGTATGCATTTGTAAAAATATTCATTTTTACAAATGCATACATTTTTACAAATGCAAACTGCTAAGAAATCGTTTGGAAAGGAATCAGGGTATCTCATCTCACAAGACAATGTCCAAAGACAGGAAAGAAAAGGTGCACAGACTCTTCTTCCTAAATGCCCCCTTTTGTATTTATTCTTGTTTTCATTGTACCATAGCTCCAATTCTATTTTGAGAAAAACTTTTGGAATGTTAAGTTGATAGGAAATGTGAAGATCACTAGTCCGTTGCTTTGAAATCCTGTCATATTTCTATTTTTTTATGTTTACCGCCCTCCCCAGAATCAAATAAAAGGAGTGAAAGGAGTGACATATAGAAAGAAGGATGGATAGACAGACAGATGGTTGTGTAAAAGCAAATGTAGAAAAATGTTAATTGAAGAATATAGGTAATGGGTATATAGATGTTTTAATACAATACTTTTTATTTTACTGAATATATATATGTGAGATTTTCTTTTTATATATATATACATATATTTTCCATAAGAGAATGCTGGGGGAAGGGGCGGTCTATCAAAACATCTCGGCTTTTTTTTTTTAATGGAGTGTTTGATTTTGAATAATGATCAAATTGTTTGTATTTATTGGTCCATTCAGGTTTTCTGTTTCTTTTTAGAATGTTTTGGTAACTTATGCTTTCCTAGTCCATTTTATTTATCAAATTTAATGGCATAAATTTGCTTATAAACTTGTTTGCTTGTAGAGTTGTATCCTTTTTATTTCTAATATTCTTTGTGCTTTCTCTCTTATTTTTATCAGACTTAACAGGTCCATTTTATTCATCTTTTCCAAGAGTTAGCTTTTGTGCCACTTCTCAAAGTTGTTTTTTACTTCCTTAATTTCTGCCATTATATTCATTATTTCTTTATACTTTATTACCATTGTTCTTTTTCAGACTTCTTTTTCTATTGTATTTGCAGTTTTTCTTGTTTTTAAATAAATCCACTCATAGTTTAAAATTTCCTTTTTCTACTCATATCCAAAAAATAATTGCACACCGGTGCTCATAGCATTATTCACAGTGGCCTGGACATGGAAGCAACTAAAGTGTCCTGCGATAGATGATTAGCTAAAGAAGCTGTGGTACATATATGCAATGGAATATTACTCAGCCATAAGAAGAGATGAATACTGCCTTTTGCAACAACATGGATGGACCTTGAAATAATCATACTAAGCAAAATAAGCCAGACAGAAAAAGTTGAAAATCACATGATATCACTTATATGTGAGATATAACCTAATAGCAGCAAATGAACAGGACAAACAGAGACTCATGGACATGGGCAATGGACTAGTGGTTACCAGAGGAGAGGGGGAAGAGGGGAAAGGAAAAATTAAAAGATCAAATGATGATGATGATGATGATGATGATGATGATAAATTAATTGGTTTAAGAAAAGAAGATAAATTACGTAATCCTAAATATTTAGCTGAACCTTACATTGTGATTATCACATCAAATACTTCAGTAAGCACTTGAAATGGTTATGAAAATAAAATTCTATTATCCATTTACTAAAAAAAAAATTTTCTCTTTCTACTTTAATTGCTTTTTTGCTGTTTCTATGTTTTCCCTACTCATTTACCCATGAATTATTTAGAAGTGAGGTTTTCCGGTTTCCATTCAGTTGGAAGTATGTAGTGGGGTAACATTTTTCATTTCTAATTTTATTAGAAATTGTATCTCATTTTTATCTTATTATATTGATTCCAATTTTACCAGTGATTGTCCTCTAACAAAATTTTTTGAAACCTGTTTTTCTAAGAATAAGATAGATTGGATACACTACCTTTAGTTTATAAAATAGGTAAATGTATAGTCTTAAAAAAAAAAAACAGCTAACATTTTACATAGCACGTAACAATTTTCTAGGAGTTTTCAGCACATCCTTTGAAATTGGCATTATCTTGCCCATTTTATAGAGAGGAAAACAGATGGAAATTTTTGTGGCTTACCTGAAGTCATATACTGACACATAGTGTTTTCCATGCTTATAGTATTTTCATAGAATATGAATTAAAAATGTATAAACTCATCTGACACATAAAGACATAAGCTTTCATTTTCCTCTGTATTCACTGATGTGAGTATCTTGCTCCCAGGGGTGAGGAATAAATGGCATGCTTTTATGTTTAGATTGAAAGTGGTAGGAATAAAAATTTAATAAGAGTGATGTAGCTGGGAGAGGTACCCTTTTGTTCCAAGTACCAAAAGAGCTCACACCTACCTAAGTTTTATTCCATGTGCTTTTCTGTTAACAAAGAAACTTGTTATGCTGCTCATGTTATACTATAGAAAGCAATCCAGTGATCTAATAACCCAAAAAGAATTTTGAAACTCTCTAGTTTTTTTATTCTACATCATTATTACTTTGTCCTTGGGGGAGAAAAAACATTTTTCCTACATACCTAAGTTGTAACTGTATATATTCTGAAAGATATTTTGGGGTTATTTATAGTGACACACTATAAATGTTACGGTGCTCTCTATATCTTTCATCCCCTAAAGGGAAACTGCTGACCCTAGGAGCTTTTGTTTAATTATTTATAAGCTTGCTTTTCTCCTTAATATTTTATGAAATGCTTTGTATATGTAACTGAAAGCAGAATGATCATCATTATTTTCTCTAGGATAGCAACCCCAGAGGTACTTCTGCTGGTCTTTCTAGTTTGTGTGTGCTTGCTTTCTGTCTGCATAAGGAAACTCCTACCTAATTAGTGTAGCACTTTTATTTTTTTTAACGATTCATAAAATACAGTGTTATCCTATATTTCTTTGAAAATTGACTTGTCTAGTACAGCCATTCTTAATATTTTAAAGACTAACCAAAAAAGTAACTTTAATAAAAGGAAGGGAGAAAAACACATGATCATCTCAAAAGACACAGGGAAAGGCATTTGACGAAATTGAGCACTCTTTTATTATAAAAACACTCAGCAAATTAGAACTCAAGGAGAATTTTTAACATGATAAAGAACATTTATGAAAAATCTACAGCTGCTCTACTCAATGGTAAAAGACTAAAAACTTTCTCCACTAAGATCAGGGACAAGACAAATAAATGCTCACTACTGCTGTTCACCATTGTACTAGAAACCTTGTCAGAGCAGTTAAGCAAGAAAAAGAAATAGAAAGCATCCAGATTGAAAAGGAAGAAGTAAAATTATCTGTATTTTCAGATGACATGATTTATATAGAAAATCCTATAGAATGTATTTTTTAAAAAGTATTAGAGCTAATAAACAAACTCAGCAAAAGTTGTAGGTGCAAGATCAAAACACAAAAATCAGCTGTATTTCTATACTCCATCTATGAATGAACCAAAAGAAAATTAAGAAAACAGTTCCAACTGTAATAACATCTGAAGAATAAAATACCTAGGAATAAATTTAACCAAAGAGGTGAAAGATTTATGCCTTGAAAACTGCAAAACTCTGCTGAAAGCCATTAGAGAAGACCTAAGTAAATAGAAATAATAAATGTTTATGCATTAGAAGATTTTATATCACTAATACTGCAATATCCCCCCAAAGCAGTCTACAGGTTCATTGCAATCAATCCCTATCAAAATTCCAATGATTATTTTTTTTTGCAGAATTGGGAAAGCCTATT
The DNA here is from genome assembly GCA_003508835.1 of Eonycteris spelaea. NCBI lineage: Eukaryota > Metazoa > Chordata > Mammalia > Chiroptera > Pteropodidae > Eonycteris > Eonycteris spelaea. Next base: position 3,226,682 of record PUFA01000151.1, read on the forward strand.
CTCAAATTTATATGGAATTTCAAGGGGCCATAAATAGCCAAAACACACTGAAAAGGAAAAAAAGTTGCCTCCAACTTTTTTTTGTCATATTTTCTCTAGGATAGCAACTCCAGAGGTACTTCTGCTGGTCTTTCACACTTCCCAATTTCAAACCTTATGCAAAGTTATAATAATCATGATAGTGTTGTACTAGCGTAAGGATAGACATGTAGACCAATGAAATAGAATTCAGAGTCCAGAAATAAACCCAAACATCAATGACCTATTGATTTTTGACAAGATTGCCAAGGCCATTTGATGAAGAAAGAATAGTCTCTTCAACATATATAATGTGCTGAGACAACAGAATAACCACATGCAAAAGAATTAAGTTGAACCTCTATCTCACTTTAGGTGCAAAAATTAACTCAAAATGGATCAAGTTCCTAAAACTACAAAACTACTAAAGAAAACATAGAGGTAAATCTTTAGGACCTTGAATTTGGTAAGATATTCTTAGATTTGACATCAAGCACAAGCAACAAAAGAAAAAATAGATAATGGGACTTCATCCAATAAAAAGCTTTCGTGCATCAAAGAATGTTATCAAGAATGAGAAAGGAACAACCCACAGGATGAGAGAAAATATTTACAAATCATGTGTCTAATAAGGATTTAATACCCAAAGTATATTTAAAATTCTTACAACTCAACAACAAAAAGACAACCCAATTTAAAAATGGGCAATAGACTTGAATAGGTATTTCTCTAAAGAATATATATAAATGGCCAAGAAGCAAAGATATCCCCACATCATTAGTTATTAAAGAAATGCAAACCAAATCAGCAATGATATGCAACGTTCCACCCACTAGGATGGCTTTAATAATTAAAAAAGAAAACTAACAAGTGTTGGCAAGGATGTAAAGAAATTAGAACCCTCATACATTGTTGGTAGGAATGTAAAACAGTATAGTCACTGTGGAAAACCATTTGGCATTTCCTCAAAAAGTGAAACACAGTTACCATATGACTTGGAACTTCCATTTCAATTTTTGTTCAAATAAAAATGTATGTATAGGTGTTCACAGCAGCATTATTCATAATAGCTAATAAGTGGGGGGGGGGGACTAAATGTCCATCAACTGATTGGATAAATAAAACATAGTATATCCATACAATGGAATATTATTCCTCCATAAAAAGGAATGAACTGCTAATACATTGTACAACGTAAGTCTCACAGAATAAAAAATATAAATATCTATTACCATATAATAAGACACTATTACAGGCAGAATTGTGTCTCCCTAAAATTCATATGTTGAAGTCCCAACCCCTATTACCTCAGAATGTGACTGTATTTGGAGGCACAGCCTTTAAAGAAGTTAGTAAGGTAAAATGAGGTCATGCGGGTGGGCTCTAATCCAGTATGACTGGAGATTATGTCCTTGTAAGAGGAGATTATGGCACAAACACACAGAGAAGGAGGACCATGTGAAGACACCAGAAAAAGATGGCCATTGATAAGCCAAGGAGAGAGACCAGCTGAAGAAACCAACCCTACCAGCACCTTGATCTTGGACTTCTAGCCTCCAGAACTATGAGGAAATTTTATGTTGTTTAAGCCACCCAGTCTGTGATACTTTTTTATGGCAGCCCTAGCAAACTAATACAAATGCTTATTCTCATCATTAATCAAAGAAATAGAAATTAAAATCACCATGAGATTCAATTTTACACCTGTGACAAAAGTAAAGGTAGACAGGGGTGAATGTTGGTGAGAATATGGATTAACAAAAACTCACACACTACCCTAAGGGGTACAAATTTGTACATCCAACTTGAAAACATTTGACATTATCTAGTCAGTTTAAAGATGTACTTGACTGCTGACTCAGCAGTTCTACTCCTAGGAACATATCCTCTAGAAATCCTTGCACATGTGTATCAGGAAACTTTTGGGAAAATATTTATAGCAGCTTTCTTTATAAAAGTTGAAAAAGCTAGAAACAACTAACCATCTACTGGCAGTAGGATGAATAATGGATTACAATATAGCAGTAAAATTAAAGATCTGTAGGCACATGCATTAATATGGATGAGACTTACAAATATAATATTGAGCAAAAAAGCGAGCTGCTAAAGAATATACACACTGAGATGCCATTTACACAGAGTTTAAAAATATCCAAGAAAACAGTAGAGTTTTGAGATACATCATATGTAGTCACACTACTTAAAGAGAAAATAAGTGAGAACGATAAATTTCAGTAGGGTGGTTACCTCTAGAGCATATATTACCAGAGGGGATGGGGTAGTTTGCAAAAAATTCTTAGATATCACAATGTGCACAGTACATAGACATATATACAGTATATTTGTGGTATTAAAATTTAATCAAAGCAGGTGCATAGGGGAAAAGTGTCTAAAACAGCTCCCTGGGGCAGGGAGCGGAGTTGATAACATTTTTTTAAGCAGTTGAGTAACGCTGCTTTAGAAGGATAGAAGTTGAGAATACAATAAGGAGAGGGTATATGGTTTTTCAACAATATCGGTAATGTTTTATTTAGTCTCATTCAATTTTATCGAATGATACTTAGGCAAAGTCATTGTGCTAGGTGCTGAAGAAAACATCAGTGATAAGATTTAAGGCCTAATCTCTGTTGTCACAAGGGATGACAGAGTGCGAATCAGAAAGGAACTGAAAGGAAAGATTACAAGAAAGGTGAGGAAACTTGAGAGTGAGAAGTAATGTTCATTATCTTAATTGTGGTGGTGCCATTATAGGTATATAGATATGTTAAAACTTATCAAGTTATATAATTTAGATATGTTTATAAAAATACGATTCATGCATGTCAGTTATGCCTCAGTAATATCTTTAAAGAGAGATTAGACATATATCCTAGAGAAAATGAAAATTTATTTTCACACAAACTTGCACACAAATGTTCATAGTAGCTTTATTCATAATAGCTCAAAACTGGAAGCTGCTTAAATGACCTCGAATGAGTGAAAGAGCAACAAAATGTGCAATGTCCATACTATGGAATACTACTCACCAATAAAAAGGAACAAACTGTTGATGTATGTAACAACTTGGATGGACTTCAAGGAAATTATACTGAGTGAAAAAAGATAATCTCAAAAGATATATGCTACATGATTCCATTGTATAACATTTGTGAAATACCATTCATAGAGATAGAGAACAGATGGGTGGTTGTCAAGAATTAGGAATGGGGAGAGTAGATATTGCTATTATGGAGCAGCACAAGGAAGTTTTACAGTGATGGTTCAGTTAAGTATCTTGATTGTGATGGTGGTTACAGGAAGCTGCTGTGCCTGTAATAAATTTGTGTAGACACCTATGCATACACACTCCCAAATGAGTGCATATATAACTGCTGAACCCTAAATAAGCTGCATGCTTTTGTACCAGTGTCGATTTCCTGATTGTGATATTTACTGTAGTTATGCAAGATGCCGACACTGGGAGGTCCACAGGACCTCTGCACCTTCCTTTCGCAATGAATTGAGAGAACAGTGACTGACCCAGCACCCCTAGTGTCCAGACTTTGTTTTCTGTACTTCTCCTACTTAAAAAACAAAACAAAATAAACAAAAAAAACTTTTTGGGAAAATAAGACTGATTCTATTTTTGGGACATGAAATATGTTATAAACCTTAAATAGTCTGTCCTAATAGAAAGCAAAGAAACTGTCAAAGCTATCAAAACCACTAGGTAATGTCAAGAGGACTCAGGATGTGATCTTGCTAGCCAAAGTTGGATGATTTTAGCATCAATTATGATAAATGCAAAGAATTAAAACACATTGGATATTTTTAAATTCATAACTTCATAATTATAATTCATTAAAGAATAATTGGTCATTTGGGGGAGGTTGCTAGGGAAAAAACTCAATTCGAAAACTAGATAATAAAGGGAAAGAATTAGGCATTTATCCTATCTTATACAAACTGTAGTTAAAGGTAACTAAATAATTGACTTGGATAGTTTCTCTTATGGAAGTATTTCAGCTAACAAATAATAAAAGAATGATAGAATTCCTTGATAAAATGATAGAAAAATCTCTAGTTTGTGCAATCCCTAATGGATGTAGGCATTTAGGATTTAAGCCCATTCTACTATTTTCCTTCAGGTTGCTGTGCAAATTACCATAAATTTGGGTGCTTAAAACAACAGAATTTATTTCCTCCAAATTCTGGAAGCTAAAATTTAGAAATCAAAGGGCAAGCAGGCCTGCACTCCCTCCAAAGGCTTTAGGAGAGAATCAATTTTTTTCCTCTTTCAGCTTCTTGTGTCTCAAGGCATTCCTTGGCTTGTGATCACATCACTGTGTTTCCTTCTGTATAGCTTTTAGAAGGACACTTATCATTAGATTTAGGATGCATTCAGGGAGTCCAGAATGATCTTGTTAGCTCAAAATGAACTTAGTTACATCTGCAAAGAGCCTTTTTCCAAAGGAGGTAACATTCACAGGTTGCAAGGATTAGGACACAGATATATCTTTCGGAGGCTGTCTTTCAGCCCACTACACCTGTTAATATCAAGAAAAGAGGCAAGCCTCATGAATGTAAACACACCAAAACAAAACAAAAATCTGAATTCAGTCAAGCATCAGTTTATAGTATGTATGGAAACAGAACACTACAAGGATGCAGTCAACAAAATTCAGACTGTGAGAAACTATGGAACAAAAACCCAGTTTCTTCAACAAATAAATTGCAAAGGGGGAAAAAAGAGGTGGAGAAAGAAACTTGCATAAGAACCTAAGCAGCATCATCCAGTTGCATTGTGGAGACCTTGTTTTGACCCTGATTTGAAAAACTCTAAAAAATTTAAAACAATCGTGGAAATTTGAACATGTTGTTTGTTTTTAAGTATTTATTGTAAATTTTAATACACATATGTTGTTTAAAGTGTCCTTGTCATTTAGATATCACACTTAAATGTTTATGGATGGAATGATATCTGTGATTTCTTTCATATTGGAAGTGGAAGAGGTAGGTAGGTTTATAGATTCAACAAGATTGGCCATGAGGGGATATTTTTGGAAGTTGTTTAATGGGTAAATAGGGATACACTATACTGTTGTCATTACTTTTATATATGTGTTTGAAATTTTTCATAACAAAAAGTTAAAATATTTAAAGGTTGAAACTTCGCCCTCAAATAAAAGCGTGTAAAAAAAAGTTTGTAGTGCTTGAGAGGATAGGTATGGCAACTTAGAAGGATTATTCTCTTAGTTTTTTCTGCATGATAATTAGGAGGCTCTCAGGACTCTATCAAGAGCTTTCACAGGTAATCTAGCTTAACCAGGAAACAACAACCTCTCCTCACCCATCCCACCCCTTCTCTCTGGATTGAATATCACCTTGGTTTGTGCTTGCCTAGTACCCTCTACATACTTCCATCGTGTATTTTAATTGGGTAATCCTTGGAGATGCTAACTTCGATAATCTATCTTTATTGGTCTGTATATTCCTTCTCAGCTCTACATTTAACATTGGGCCTGATGAGCTCTCAATAAATAGTAATTGAATGAAGGGCAGGGGAGGAATAGAGAAAGAACTGGGATCTACTGGTAAATAAAATGCAAAATACACCTCCTCCTTTATCTGTCACCTCAATAAGTTATAGCTACAGAACTACTTTAAACTGTTTTTTTCTTCTGTTTATCCGCTGGCAGAGGTACTAATGAGCTGTAATATACTGCAAATGAAAGATAAGTAAAGAGTAAGCAGTGTAGCAAATGGGTTTCTGCATAATCAAATGTTGCTGATTTCCATTCTTTCCAAGGGTATATAATGCAGTAAATTCTTTTCAGATGACTGTCTTTCTGTGCTATTTGTTTTGCTACTTTCTGTGTGTCAGAAATCCCCTTCTATATAAATTCCTTTCTAGTTTGTCTTCTCGTATACTTTATGATGGTAATTAGATGTAGCCCTCTAGAAAAGGTGGGAAGAAGTATTATAAAAATACTATTTGGTGGTACAGATGAGGTTATCTGGCAGTTTCCTAATGGATAGCAATCTCCATAAAACAGACTGTGAGAAGCCTACAAAACTTTAGACTGGGAGAGACCTAAGAGACTAACGTGCGTCTCTACTTGTGTGTGTGCGCGCGCGCATGCACATGCGCGCACGCGCACACACATACGAATAGCTTTTTGTGAATAGCTATCTTCTTGCTGTCTTAAAATATTGTATATTGTCTAGTCCCAAAATCTGGGTTAGTTTCTAAACTAGTACTTTCCAAATTTAGATTCTTGAGAAAATAGTACACAAGTAACAACTGGTATCTAAAGTGAAAAAAAAGAAGTGTAATTATCATTTCTTTTTGACCATGTTGTTTTGGATGATTTTTCATTTTGAAAACAGCAGAATAAATCTTAAACCTTAAAATGTGATTACTGGGCATTTTAACCTGATTAAAGACTTAAATAAAGATATTTTATTTTCTCTTTAGGTGGTACGGGATTATAATCTTCAGCTGTTTCTACAAGAGAATGCTGTTTTTCACAAACCTCAGCCCTTCCAGTTCCAGCCTTGTGACAGTGATACTGTAAGGGAATTCCACATTTTCATTTCATTTGGTTGTAAGCTATGTTTGTGCTCAAATAACTTATCTTTGGAATAGGCAGACAGAAAAGGCCAAGTAATCTTATTAATTTTATAAGAAATTGTGAGGATACAGAGAAATTTACATTTCTTCTTCATAAAATATGACTGACACGGTATCTTTATGCTTATAACTTTCTACTAAAGTGGTTTAAATTAGACAAATTACTGAAAATCTGAAAACTGAACTTAGGGAAAAAGAAAAAAATTCAGTAAATTTTTCTTCAGTGTAAATATAAATTATACCTTCTATCCATGAAATTCTTCACATGTATACCTTTTCAAAGAAACCAGTGGTTAAGTTTTAATCAGAATACAATTAATAAATAGAATAATGAATATGTGCATGCAAATATTTTGATTGGTTTTATACAGAATTATAAGCCCTTTATAATTTCTTCCAGCTTTCTTAGAATGGTAAAGTATTAACACAGACGCTGAATTGGCACTTTTTACAAAGCAGACATTAATCATCCATTTTTACCCTTTAGTTTACTCTATGAAAAATGCCATTTTTGAATTTTAAAAAAGAACCGAAATGGCAATTTGATAACAACAAAAAATAATAATTTAACTTCTACAAGGTGCGAAAGCACATGCGCAGCATATATCTGCGTGCTAGCATATCTAGCATATTTTCTCAGTGCAGGCTAGCCGAGAGGAAAGTCAGATTATATTGGTAGGGTTTGTTGGTAAATCTAGAATCAAAATCAAGGGAGTTTGTGATATCATAATTTAATAGTATCAGTTTAATAGAAACCTTTGCTAGAGCTATCTTCATTACTTTTCGTACTAAATTTTAAGTAACCCATTTAGTGGCTATAAAAAAAAGCATTTTCTTCTAGATTATACCCTTGTCCTTTACAGTAGTGTTTTTTTATTCAATCAGCTTTTGCTTACTGATTCAGTGACATTGTCCTACAATTCGACTGATTTGAAACCTGAGAGGAATGAAGCAGAGCATTAAAAAATAGAGTATGGACAAGTTTGCCAAGCTTGACTTAAAATTGCGACTAATTTGCTCATTTTCCTCAGAAAATCAGAATAACAGTGACTCTCATCTCACTTGTCCAAAGCCTAACTGCAACCCTAAATTCTTTGTTGTTTCTAGACGCTGTGCTAAATGTTCTTAGCTGTGTGTCCCTGTTTGCCTTAAAATTTTAACTCTATGCTGTTTTCTGTCCTTGTGCAATCTTTATTGGGCAGAGTTTAAAAGCTGCCCAACTGGTGGATATTGAGCTCTCCCCTGTCAGTGCTCTGAGAATGACCATAGCTGAGGTATATGGGGTTGTGGGTCAAGGGTGGGAGGATTGGGATGTGTGGGTTTGCATGTTAATGAAGGGTGGGACCTGGTATTGGGATGAAAGATATATGTATAAGGGACCACTGAATGCATAAGATTGGGCTTTCCATTTTCCCTTATAAATTAAGGATTTCCTTTTCTGTTTATAATGAAAAGATTGAATTTCTCATTTTTTATCTTGTCTGAAGCACTTTAGTTTTCCTTATCAGGAGTGCTGAAAAGAACCTTAAAGCTAACCTTGCCTTTATTAAAGGGAAACTGAAGCCTAGAAAGGAAAATAGACTTGTCCATAGTCATACAGTGAGCAAATGGCACATGACTGTCCTGATGGCAGTATTAATGTTCTTTCTGCATGCTACTCTGTTTTCTGAGAAGAAATGTTGAGCATTTGGGGAGCAATTAATTTTTTCATAATGGAAAATGATAAATGCCCATACTTTTATAAAAATTATCCCAGATTGTCAACCATCGAGAAAGCTTTTAGAATAATTATTTTTTTAAAAAAGTTTTTAGCCGCAAGATATTTTTGCATGTACTTTTTGTTCTAAGTTAGGTATTCTTACTGCCCACAAAAAATGAAATCCCAAATAATTATTTTTACTCAGTTTAGACTAGTACTGTTCTTGCATGTGAGAATGGGGCCATTGTTTACTTGCTTTTCTGGTTTCCTCTTGGAGTTGGTAGCACTAAGTCTGTCATGGAGTGGAGAGCACCCGTTGGTGCTCATTAGCCCACTCTTCCTGTCAGGTGAGTAGAGGACATGTAGGAAGGACTAATCACCACTGTTTTCCGTTGTATTTCTAAAATTGCTGTTCTTCCTATTCTGTTTTGAAGCACATTTCAGTGCAGCAGACACTGAGCGTGTGGACTATCACCATCCGTAGCCCACACATATTTTAGACCTATTTACCTGTTCCCAAAATGTTACTCATTAATAAAAATTAAATTTCTCCATCAATTGCTTCCTTTCTCATCAACTCTGCTCCCTACAGTTTCATTCTGTTTAAGATCTTGCAATTTTTTAATCTTGTTTATGACTTATTCTTTGGGCTCTCAAGAACTTAAGAATTATTTGGGGTTTTTTTTTTAAACAGTAATGAGAAAATTTTTTGTTTCAAGTAATTTTCAATTGGGTCTTTAACATTAACAAACCATTTATTAGATACTTAATATCTATAGATACTGTAAGAGGATGTTTAAAATATGGCTAAATTTTATCTTAATGACCCTTATGAGATAAGTGACATCTTCACCAATTTTCAGATGTAACTAAGATCAGATTAACATGTCCAAAATCATAAAGCCACTAAGTAGTATAGAAAGTAATAAAACTAGGTCTGTCTGACTTAAAAACCTATACCTGGGCTCTTTAGAATACACTTAAACTACCCTCATATATTAGATTCTTCTGACTAATGTAGATTGCCTTTGCATCTTCATCCAGGGTTTAACATTTTAAACTCTGACTTCTGAGGACAGATATAAATTGAAATGCCTAGATCCTTTTGCAAAGCAAAATATAACACTAAAGTTAATTCTCAGATTCCTAATACCCCCAAAACTGAATCAGAGTATAACATATAAATGTAAAATTCATTAGCTTTTGATTTTTATTCTTTTGTTCTGTTTCGATTCTTTTATCATTGTATAATCTAGGTTCAGCTGAAATATCTGCGTAGAGTTAAAGTGTTTCAACCTTACCTACTATCCCAACAAAAATATTAAAATTTTATCAAATTCTACTTTACCAATTTTGAGCAAAGTCAGTTTTCTAAGATCGTCCCAGTATAATAAAATTTGGCGCTTTTTTGTGTTAAAATTCTATTTGGGTAATTTATATTTAAGAAATTGTTTTCTTTCCTAATTATTTTAGTAAAGATTTTTTTCTTAGGTTCTTGAGAGTTTAGAGAAAGTTCAGATAGTTTTAGAGGTTAAGGGCTCTGAGTCTGGAATCAGACTTGTATAATCAAAGCTGTAGCATTTAACATCTGGTGGACACTGGAAATTTTACTTAATCTGAGCCTCAGTTTCCTTTTCTATAAAATGTCTGTATGACCCATCTCAAAAGATTGTTATAAAAGTATGTGAAGCACTTTCCTTAGTACCTTGCGCAGTAGGGCTTAACCACTACTATTGTTTATTTAGATTTTACAGTTTGTTCTTTATGAAACATAATCATAGCATTTTAGGGCTAGAATAAACCCTTAGTGATCATTTGGTCTAGCATCACTATCTTTCATGTGACATTAAATCCCAAATGAAGGGTAAAAGCTAGTTTGAGTTTTGGTGGTAAGTTGTTGATGGACCTGGAACTAAAACCCAATATCTTGCGGGGCAGAGAGTTTGTATTGCTGTTATTGTATTGTCTTTGTTGTTGTTGTTGTTTTCACTCTGTCCACTATGTAATCGCATTGAAACTGTTTCCATTTTTATCTATGCAGCTATTAGTGGCATAGTAGGTTAGCATGAATACTTTTTCTTCTCTGCTCAGCTCAGCTTAGCTTTCTTCACATCCCAAATGGATCAATCCACAGTATTAGAGATGAAGTTTTAATGTTCAGCAGTGTAAGACCAAAACACCCTGGTCATTTATGGTTTCATACTCCCCTCCAGTTTTCTGCTAATATCCCGCAGTAGTGGAGCATGTCTCGTGTTTTGAGTGCTGATTAGGTGAAGGCTCTCAGATCCACCTACAAAATGGTAGTGATTTCAGTAAGGATAACAGTGCCTTCTCTCTGTTCTCTCTTGTGTCGTAGAGCCGACAGTTGGAATCAGAAACTGGGACCACAGAGGAACACAGTCTAAACAAGGAGGCTCGGAAATGGGCCACACGTGTGGCACGTGAGCACAAAAACATTGTTCACCAACAACGAGTAAGTGTAAGAAAGAGTCTTAAGCTATATTTAGCTTAAGCCAAATGTCTAAACAGTTTAAGGAATTGAATTTCATTAATGTGAAAAATATCCTGTGTATGTTTCTTCGGTAATTTCTCAGCACTCAGCAGTATGCTCTCAGCTATTTACTTAGGCTGGAAATTCCTGAACCCCTCTAGCAGCAACACAGTAATTCATCTGTTTGCCATAGAAAGTGCCTTTAAAAAAGGCTGGTAATAGTGTATTGTAGCCTCTTGGGCAGTGGAAGAGACACACACAGGTTGAATTTGGCTTTTCATCCCCAAGACAGATTTTTTGAAGACACAGTTAGATATTCCATGAAAATGTATTTTCATGAGTAAATTAAAAGTGCTGAGAAATTATTTTAGCGATAAGAAAAATTTTCTCAATTTCCATTTATTTAGAACTTTATTCTTCTTTTTATCTCCATATCCAACTTCTTAAAAGAATTTTCCATATTTAATATCTATTTTTCCTAACATCCAACTTGCTTTTTAGCCCATTATATCTAGGCTTTTCCTTCTTCCCTTTCCCGTACACCACTTCACAGACTGCACGTGCCCAAATCACCAATGATGGGCACTTTGATTTCTCATCTTACTTAACCTATTGACTGTTTCATCACAATTGATAACTCCCTTTATCTTGAAACATTCTCTTTTCTAGTCATACATGATATAACATTGTCCTGTTTTACCTTCTGCTGCTCTGGCCATTCCTAGAGTCCTTTCTAGGTTCTTCTTTGCCCATCTCACATTTAAATATTTAAATTCCTTAGATTTCTGTGCTAGACTGTCTACTTGTCTTATTCTTTATTCTCATTATAGGCAGTCTCACTAAATCCTATTCACCACCAGCTGATAAATTAATATTTCCAGCATTGGGCCTTTGTTCTGTGTATCCATATATCCTCTTGCCTGCTTTGACATCTACTTTGCGCTATCTCTTAGGCATCTCAAATTCAGTGTTCCACTTATCTAAGGCTACATACCAAAACACGCAAACTTAATGCCCGAAAAAAAAGCATTTTTTTATATTGTCTCTTACTACTCTGGGGATTGGATGGGCTCAACTTGACAGTTCTCACTTGAGAGTCTCTCATTGTAATTAGTAACTAGTGCTAGAATCATCTCATAGCCTTCCCCTCTGAAATATCTGCTGTTTGGACCAAGGAGACTTAAACAGCTAGGAACTAAAATAGCTAGAGCTTCTTGTGCATCTGTTTCTGTGGTCTCTCCATATGACCTCTCCAATATGGCAGCTTCAGCTTAGCCCTACTTCTTACCTAGTAGCACAAGGCCCCAAAGGTATGAGTCCCAAGAGTGAGCCACAAAGAAGCTATATCCTCTTTTCTGACGTAGCCTCAGGAATAATATAATATTAGTTATGTCATATTTTTATTAATTGAGGCAGTCATAAAGGGGAGAGGCAGTCATAAAGGGGATCATACATTGATGGTGGGACAAAATTAGCCCTAGAATAAGGCTACTTTCAAGGGGAGAGGACATAAACTCTACTTCTTGGTGGAGAAATAGCAAGGTTCCAGAAGAACATGTGGAATAGGAAATATTATAGCTGCTATTTTTAAAAAATCATCATCTGCCACAGTCAGCCTTCTGCCATAATAGTTTGCACCCTCTGGCATGCAAAATATAACTCTCCTTTTCACCCCAAGTCCTCCAAAGCCTGGCATCAGACTTCAGCTCGTAATCTAGAATCTCATCATCTAAATCAGATTTAAGGACAAAAAGGCTTATTGGGTTCAGTTCCTCTAATATAGTTTATCTCAGTTAAAGAATTTGTGATCTAGAGAGGCAAGTTATTTGTATACCCTCATATCCAATAAATGGTGATGAGATTAATTACTGCAGCTTTATATGTAGAAATATAAAGCACATAAAGAGATTTTTTTTCCTACTAGAATGCTTGACTATATAAGTAAATGTTCGAAGATTAAAAATAAGTCTACTTCCTCTCTCTTTTATCGAGGTATGTTGTGCCTTTCTGGGAGGTAGAGACAAGCAGCTTTCAATAACTTTTCAATTCTTTATAGTATGATCTGTGATAGTCTTTAGTAAGGTATATTTTAAGCAATAAAATTAGGGGTTTTTTTAAAACACTAAAATCAGTTCTACTTTTGGCCATGATGAAGTATCTGGGATTACACTTACCTTCCTGCATAAACAACTATAAAATTGTTCTAAATATATGAAACAAACATTTTCAGATGTTGGACAGTAGTAAATAACAGGATTATGAAACCTGAAGGGGAAAATAAATTAAATTAGCCCTATGACCTCCCAGGCTTTCCACCTGAAGGCACTTTCCCTTTTACAGTACAGGGAGAGAGACTGAAGCAGAGCTCCACAGTCTTGCTGAGATGAGAAGGTTGAGATCAAAGTGCAGAGAAGCTGAAGTGGCATGAATTTTCAAGGCAGAGTACTAGACTGCAGGGAAATGCAGAAAAAGAATTCTAAAAATCTATATAGGTCTCCCTTTAGTCTGTCGTTGAATACTAAACCACACATGCATAGTGAAACCCCACAAGACTGGGTAAAAATAAAAACAATGGAGATATAAGATGAACAATTCCCAGAGCTCACATCGAACGGGGACACATTCAAGTTCTGACCAGCCGAGTCGAGAGTACTCATGGATCACCTAGGGTATTCAAGATACTACAGAAGGATCATACATTGATGGTGGGACAAAATTAGCCCTAGAATAAGGCTACTTCAGAACTAACAGAGCTTTAAAACAAGCTTCAAAAAGATCAGGCTAATTCACAAGTAACTTAATTGCCTGCCAGAAAAAAAAAACATACTACTCTTAAGAGAAAGAAAACAAAATCCAGCATTCAATAACATAGTATTCACAATGTCAAGAATCAAGTAAAAATTACTACATATTAAAAGAAGCAGCAGAATGTAAACCATGACCGCCCCCCCCCAAAAAGTCAATTAAAGCAGACCCATAAATGATGGAATTAGCAAATGACTTTATTTTTTATTTTTCAATTATAATTGACATACGATGTTCTGTTAGTTTCTCAGGTGAATGACATAGTAATTAGACATTTATATAACTTATCAAATGGTCACCAGATAAGTCTCTTACCCATCTGACACCATACATAGTTATTGTAATATTGCTGACTATATTCCCTATGCTATACTTTATATCCCCATGACAGTTTTTATAACTGGCAATTTGTACATCTTAATCTCTTCCCCCTTTTCACCCATCCCCTAACCCCTTCTCCCATCTGGCAGCCATCAAAATGTTCTCTGTATCTATGAGTTTGTTTCTGTTTTGTTTATTCATTTATTTTGTTTTTTTTTAGATTCCACATATAAATGAAATCATATGGTATGTGTCTTTCTCTGTCTGACTTGTTTCACTTAGCATAATACCTTCTAGGTCCATCCATATTGTCACAAATGGCAAGATTTCATTCTTTTTTATGGCTGAATAATATTCCATTGTATAAATGTACTACGTCTTCTTTAGCCATGCATTTATGGACACTTAGGTTGCTTCCATATCTTAGCTATTATAAATAATGCTGCAGTGAATGTTTGGGTGCATATGTCTTTTTGAATTAGTATTTTGGATTTCCTTGGATAAATACTCAGAAGTGGAATTGCTGGGTCATATGGTAGTTCTATTTTTAATTTTTTGAGGAACCTCAAAACTGTTTTCCATAGAGGCTGCACCAATTTATAATCCCATCAATAGCACACAATGGTTCCATTTCTCCACATTCTTACCAGCACTTGTTGTTTTTCGATGTATTGATGATAGCCATTCTCACAGGTATGAGGTAATAATATCCCATTGTGGTTTTAATTTGCATTTCTCTGATAATTAGTGAAGTTCATCTTTTTATATGTCTATTGGCCATCTGTATGTCCTCTTTGGAAAAATGTCTATTCAGGTTCTCTGCCCATTATTTAATCAGACTCTTTTTTGGTGTGAAGTTATGTGAGTTCCTTAGATATTTTGGATATAAACCCCTCATCAGATATGTCTTTGATGAATATCTTCTCCAGTTCAGTAGATTGCATTTTCATTTTCTTAATGATTTCCTTTGCTGTGCAAAAACTGTTTCCTTTGCTGTGCAAAAACAGTTTGATGTAGTCCCATTTGTTTATTTTTTCTTTTGTTTCCCTTGCCCAAGGAGACATATCCAAAAAATATGTATTACTAACAGCAATGTCAGAGAGTTTACTGCCTCTGTTTTCTTTTAGGAGTTCTATGGTTTGGGGTCTTACATTTGATTCTTTAATCCATTTTGAGTTTTTTCTAATATATGATGTAAGAAAGTGATCCAGTTTTATTCTTTTGCATGTCTGCCCAGTTTTCCAATACCATTTATTGAAGAGGCTGTCTTTACCCCATTGTATATTCTTGCCTCCTTTGTCATAAATTAATTGACCATATAGGTGTGGGTTTGTTTCTGGGTTCTCTATTCTATTCCATTGATCTATATGTCTCTTTTTATGCCAATGCCATGCTCTTTTGATTACTGTAGCCCTGTAGTATAGTTTGATATCAGATAGCATGATATATTCAACTTTGTTCCTCTTTCTCAAGATTGCTTTGGCTATTTGGATTCTTTTGTGGTTCTATATACATTTTAAGCTTATTTTTCTGTGAAAAATGCTGTTGGTATTTTGATGGGGATTGCATTGGATCTGTAGGTTGCTTTGGGTAGTATGAACATTTTAACAATGTTAATTCTTCCTATCTATAAGCATGGTATAGCCTTCCATTTATTTATATCTTATTCGTTTCTTTCTTCAGTGTCTTATAGTTTTCCAAGTACAGGTGTTTACCTCCTTGGTTAAATTTATTCCTAGGTATTTCTTTTATGAGACTGTAAATGAAATTATTTTCTTAATTTCTCTTTCTTATAGTTTGTTATTGGTGTATAAAAATGCAACCAATTTCTGAATATTAATTTGTATCCTGCTACTTTACTGAATTCATTTATTAGTTGTAATAGTTTTAGTAGAATCTTTAGGCTTCTCTGTATATAATATCATGTCATCGGCAAATAATGACAATTTTACTTCTTCCTTCCCAAGATGGATGCCTTTTTTTTTTTCTTGTCTAATTGCTGTGGCTAGGACTCCCAGCACATAAAGACTTTAGAACAAACTCAAGGATTTAAAAGAAGATAAATATGAACATATTGAGGAAAAAAAGAGAAGATAAACAGAAGAACCAAATGGAACTTAGAGCTAAAAATACAATATTTGAATTGAAAAATTCAATAGATTAGATGCTGCAAAATAATAATAATAATATTTTAAAGCATAGCAAAAGAAACTAGGCAAATTGAAACAGAGAAATAAAAGACTTTTTAAAAATAAAAGGAGCATCATTGACCTGTGTGGGACAAATTGTGATCTAACACACTTTATGAGTTAAAAAGAGTCTCCTTTGGGAGACAGAAAGAGAGGAGGAGGGAAATATTTGAAAAAAAATTATAGCTGAAAACTGTCCATATTAATAAAAACTGTGAACCCC
The DNA here is from genome assembly GCA_003508835.1 of Eonycteris spelaea. NCBI lineage: Eukaryota > Metazoa > Chordata > Mammalia > Chiroptera > Pteropodidae > Eonycteris > Eonycteris spelaea. The sequence goes on from PUFA01000151.1 coordinate 3,243,041, forward strand.
AAAATGTAAGGAACTCAACAAACCCAGACAGGTAAAACACAAAGATCACACCAAAGTATATCATAATCAATTTGTTAAAAAGCAGTGATATTCAATGGTAGAAGATGGAAAGCATTTCCTCTAAGATCAGAAACAAGATAAGGGTGCCCCCTTTTGCCACTTGTATTGAACACACTACTAGAAATCGTAACCACAGCAATTACTGAAGAGAAAGAAATATAAAAGCCATCCAAATTTAAAAGGAAGAAATAAAATGATCCCTGTTCACAAATGACATGATCTTAAATGTAGAAAATCCTAAATATTACACACACACACAACACAGGTTAATAAACAAATCCAGCAAAGTTGCAGGATACAAAATTAACATGCAAAAATCAGTTATATTTTTACATGCTAACAATGAATAATCTGAAAAGGAAATTAAGAAAACAGTTCCATTTACAACAGCATCAAAAGAATTAAATAGAAATAAACCTAATGATGGAAGCAAAAGACTTGTACACTAAAACTATAAAACATTGATGAAAGGAATTAAGTAAGGCATAAATGAATGGAAAGGCATCCTGTGTTCAAGGAATGGAAGATAACATTAAGATGACAGTACATCCAAAGTAATCTACAGATTTAATACATTCCTTATAAAATCCCAACAGCGTTTTTTGCAGAAACAGAAAAACCCACTCTAAAATTCATATGGAATTTAAAGGGACTTTCGATAGCTAAAACAATCTTGAAAAAGAACAAAATTGGAAGACTCATACTTCCTGACTCAAAACTTATTACACAACTACAGTATTCAAGACATTGTAGTATTGGCATAAGAACAGACATATAGACTGATGTAATAGAAGTTTCAATATTTTTAAAATGTCAGTTATCTCCATATTAATCCATATATTTAACACAATCCAAGTCAAATATCCAGTAGGGTTTGTTTGTTGGGTTTTTGGTTTGTTTTTTTAGTAGAAATTGACAAAACATTTCTAAAATATATATGAGAATGCAAATCATCTAAAATAGTCAAAAACAATTTTAATAAAGATAAAGTTGGAGGGCTTACTTTGCCTCGTTTTAAGACATAAAACTACAATAATCAAGATGTTGCAGTATTGGTGTAAGAATATACTTATAGGTGAATGGAACAAAATAACGAATCTAGAAATAGGCACACCACATATACGGGGTCAACCGATTTTTAACAAAGATATAACGAACTTGTAAAAATGCTAAATAAAGTTTAATAAAAATGAATCCAGCTGTGTTTTAAAAGCACATGACCAATTAAGATGCAAGGATGATTCAACATTAGATAATTTGTCAGTATAGTAAACTACATTTATAGAAAAAAGATGAAAAATTATATGATTATTTTCATAGTTACCAAAAACAATGATAAAATTCAGTATCCCTTAGTGTTTAAAAAATAAAACAAAATTCCAAGCTAGCTGGATAAAGACTTTTTCACCCTGATGAGGATATCTTCCTGAGGCTTATAGCAAACATTATACTTGATGGTTGTATTAGTTCTCTATAGCTACCTACCATAAAAAACTACCATAAACTCAGTGACTTAAAAGAATATAAGTTTATTTATTTTCTCACAGATTCGAAAGTCAGAAGCCCTCATGGGTTTGGTTGGTTTTTCAGCTCCGGCCCTAACAAGGCCAAAATCAAAGTGTCAGCTATGCTGGCCTCTGGGGGAGAAAATGTTCCAAGCTGCTGCAGGTTGTTGTCAGAATCTAGTTCCTTGTAGCTTTAGGACTGAGGTCACTGTTTCCTTCCTGTCTGTTAGCTGGGAGCTACACTTAGCTCCAGGAGGCCAATCTCTCTGTTTCTCGTGCATGGGCTGCCACGTCTCAGAGCCAGCACTGATGTCTTGAATCTTTCTCATGCCTGGAATCTCACTGACTTCCCTTTCGACTCATCTCTCATCTCACTCCAGCCAGAGAAAGTTCTGTTTGTAAGAGGTCATGTGATTAGATTGGGCTCACTCAGATAATCCAGGATAATCTCCCTATTTTAGGGTCTATAATTCTAATATATCTGCAGATTATATCTTACATATACATAGTTCCAGGGATTAGGGTATAGACATCTTTTGAAGACCATTCTGCCTACTACTGATGATAAGAAAGTAATACCCATCATCATCACCACTTTTCAGTGTCATTTAGCCAGTGCATTAATGAATGAAAACTAAGTGTGTGTAAATATTAGGAAAAGGTACTTCTGTCATTATTTTTAGATGATGTGATTGTGTACCTTCAAAATATAAGAGACCCAACTGTCAAATTCATAGAAATAATAAGAGTTCAGTAAGGTGAATATACAAGATTATATACAAAAATCATTAGTTTTCCTATTAACTAGAAATAATATGTTGCAAAATGCAGTTGGAAAAAAATGGTTACCACAGCCATAAAATACTGATGAATCAACCAGTGAAATGTCATGACCTACACGAAGACATTTTTTCAGCCAAGAACATAAAAGAAGGTATAAGTAATTAGAGAGATGCAAAAATATGTGGATTTATTAAATTTATATGTAATTTCAATTCAATCTCAATGAAACTTAAAAGATATTTTTAAAGGAACTTGAAAATAATGGTTCTAAATGTATCTGGATTTTATTTTTAGTATACAAGAATAGCCAAGAACAACACTAATGAGACTTAATGTGCCTTTAGTGCATACTGATACATAAAACACTGACCATAGTAATTAAAATGATCTGTGTGTGTATGGACCTGTAGATACTGATTTAAACCAACAAATCATAAAACGTCATTCTGAGGCAGGCAGGGAAATTTAATGATAAACAGCTTATTAAAGTTACCAAGGAAATATTGTTAGTTCTGTTAATGGCATGGTATTTTTTCTTCCTGAAGTTTATATTTTTAAAGACTGTTACAAAAGTGTGTAAGAGTGAAATGACATGATGTCTGGAATTTGCTTTAAAATGCTTTAACAAACAACAACAAAAAATAGATAAAACAAATGTGGAAAAATCTTGTTAACCCTTGAATCTTGGTGATCAGTATATAGAAGTTCATCATACTAGTCTTTTTACTTTTGAATATATTTGAAATTTTTCATAAAAAAAACTCGTTAATAACATTTCAGAGCTTTAGAGAAAAGGTTATTCAGTAAATGGTGTTAAAGAAATTGTGTATTTGGGGGGAAATGTAGATTCCTCCCTTCCACCAAATACAAAATAAATTTCAAGAGAATTAAGAGCTAAGTGCTAAACACAAGAGTTTTGAAAACTGAAAAAATACGGAATTTTTTTGGTATATTACAGATGGCTTCTTAAGCAAGACACAAAACCTAGGACACACAAAGGAAAAGATTGATAAACATTCACATAAAAACTAAAAATTTCTATAAAACAAAAGAACTTTTAAAGTTAAGAGAAAATGAATAGAATGGGAGGAGTTGTTTGTAATGTAAATAACAGAAAAAGAACTAATATCTAGAAAGAAATATATGTAGATAATGACAGGAAGGCAAAAAAATAGAAAAGTATGTATAGTATATGAACTGCCCATTTATAAAGGTAGAAATACAGATGGCCAACAACATGTGAAATGATGCTCTATTACAGAGAAATGAAAATGTTTATGAGATAATCTTTATATATCGGCAAAAATTAGAGATGGAGAATATCCAGTGTTGGTGAGATATAGAGAAACATATCCTCATACACTACTAATAGATGAGTAGGTACAACCTTTTGGGGGCAATTTGGTAATGTCTATTAAAATGTACAATTTCCACTTCTATTTTTTTATCTTAATAAATATTCCCACATGTGTTCAAGAGTCATTGACTACATTGTTTGTATAATACTATTTATTACATTGAGAAATTTGCACACTCAAATAACAATAGATTAATAGTAAATAAAGTGTGCTTCAGTTAAACTATTGAATCTGTTGATTAATTAGAGAAGGAAGTCAATCTATTTGTAAAAACATAAAAAGATTTTTTAAACACATTGAGGAGATGATGGATCTCCTTTCATTTTTTTTTAAACAAAACTGTGCACATATGTAGGATATACATAAGAAATGGTTTGAAAAACATACATAATCGATGAGACAGTGGTCATCTTGGGGACGCAGGTACTTGGTGGGGTGTGCAGATGTAGCAGACCGTTTGCCATTTTGCATTGTTTTGTAATGATATTTTTTATGCATGTAGTTTTTAAAATTTAAAGGTATATATATGAAGACATACAATCAAAACATTTGTAGATTGTGCCGATGTCAGTTTCCTGATTTTCACACTGTGCTATACTTAAGCAAGTTGTTGCCATTAGGAGAATTTGGGGTAAGGGACTCTGTACTACTTTTGCAACTTCCTGTGGGTCTATAACTGTTTTTTAATAAACAAAATATGAAAAAAAAGTTAAAAAGGGACTCCTGCACACTCATTACTAAAGTCTTAAATTATCTAAATACTCTAGTCACTTAAGAAAAAACAATAATTTTTCTTATTTCTTTACTAGGTTTTAGATGATCTGGAATGTCATGGAGTTGCAGTATCAGAACAAAGCCGAGCTGAGTTGGAACAGAAAATAGATGAAGCTAGAGAAAATATTCGTAAAGCAGAGGTGAGGTGGCAGCTAATTGTGGCATTTTGCCTAGCTCCAGCATCTTAACTATGAAATGTGCCTTTAGAATTCAGTTTCCATACACTGATTATTTTAAAGATGATTCACTGTCTTCATCTGTATCCACAGTATTATTTTTGAGTACCTGTTTCATACAAGGTAGTACACACAACAAAAAGATACTGAACCCGCTAAGAAGAGTTTATAATCATGAAACATTAAATAACAAGATAATTAAGTCACAAAGATGCTAATTTCAAAGTTTCACAAGATACATAATAAATCAGTCAAATTAATGGTATAAAAATCGATATATGGAAAGTTCTCTGGAACCTTGGATCCAGGGGCATATGCCGAGCTTTTAAGAAGAGAGAAGACTTGGTTAAGCAAACAAGGCAAGAAAAGTTACAACAGTGTATTTTAATTTGGGGCAAGTGGAGGTTGTCATGGAACTCTTTGAAGGTTGTATGAAAGTGTAAAAGCCTTTTTCCCACAAGAAACATTGTACATTTTCATGTACAGTATCCAGAAGTTCATGTACCATAGGCTGATATTCTCTGACCTGACCCAGACGGGGAGAGATTGATATGGAAAGAAGTAAGTTATTTGGGAAGGAGGAAGACGTAGGATTCAGTTTGGCAATTAGATTTGATTAGAGTGGAGGATTTTCATAAGGAAATATAATAGGAAGTAAGTGAAATAATTGTGTTTAGAACCAGTTCACAGAGGACCTATGCACACTTGGGTAGTTAGTTATCTACCCAGTGCACCATGGTGAAAGGACGTGGAAGTAGACATTTAAAAAAAGACCGAGGCTGTCCAACCCTCAAGGAGAACATGTTCTTGTTAGGAAGGCATAGAGAATGCCAAAGATAACTAAGACCGTGAAGCATAAGTGCCAAGAAGTGGTCCACACAAGCCTACTTAAGTAACCCAAAAGAAACAGAGGTCATTGTGGGAGGACTTGTTGGGGCAGGTAACACAGAAGAGGTAAGACTTAAATGGGTATTGACAGGTTAGTAGTATTTGATTAGTCAGAGAGAAAGGCATAGCACAGATTTATGCCAGGCAACCTCAAAAAGCAGAACTTGAACCAAAGCAAGAAGGTAGGAAGGGGACAGATTTGAGTCTGGTATTGGGAAATACTTTCCAACAGTCGGATCTGCCCCCTATGACATAGTGCAGCACTGTAAGTGTACAGAAAGTTCTGGGCAAACACCTATCAGGGACTGTATATGAGGAATTCTTGTACTGGTTGAGGGTTAATCTAATTTAATGATTTTTAAATACCCCTCAGAACTCTAGAGGTTTTGAGGACGTGTTTTGGGGTGGAGGGATGCAGTGGAGAGGCACCATAGGCAAACAAGGAATATGAGCATATTTTTGATACAACCCCATAGAAGCAATTTGAACCAGAAATGGCTTGCCATCTGCTTTGTCTAGAGAAGTCCCAGTAACCTCAACTCGCCATTTTTCCTGGCACATGATCTAGAGCCCCCATAATGAAGAGGGCAGGGTATACGATAAATAGCCTTTTTCCTCTCTGAATTCAGGGTCATTGCTAAACCACTTCCCTAGTGTGCTGGCCAAGTACTATTGGCAGGCTGTTGCCTAGTTTGAGAAACATTGGCTGTGTAGAAGAATTTTTTCTGTTGTTTGTTTCTTCAGACTCTGGGTGAAGCCAGCGTCAGAGCCTCGGTAGAACAGGACAAGTCTCAGAAGTTTTCTAAAGGGCGTGTTCTCTCTTACATTTTCCATTTCCAGACTCCATCCATGGTGTCACCATCTGCTACCCTAGCTCCACCAAACCCGCAGTAGCGCAGTAGTAGGTATCAGTAATACAAAGTCTGCATTTAGGCTGAATGACCTGTTGTTTCCATGAATGTGCTAAACACTCTGTGTTTGTTAGCTTAACTGAAGTGAAATTCCCACAACAGAATGTCTCATCTCTCCTAATAACAGTATTTAATTCGGCATCTCAAATATAATTTTCTTACCAAAAATATGAAATATGCTAAAAACCATGATGCCAAATCTACTATCTCATTTTTAATGTCTGTGAAATATAGTTAATTCTACAGCTATGTTAAAGTGGTTTCTCACATAATGTCCACTTTATCAGATACACAGAATAACCCAGCTAAAATTAGATGGCTGATATGAGGGTAGTATAGGGGTAGTACTTACAGGATTGTCACAGTGAAACTTTTGGATGAACTGTACTACAAGAACCTTCGGAGGAAGGGACAATAATGGTTTTATTGAATTCCCTTTTTCTTTCTTCTGCATGTATATCATTTCCATTGGATTTTCTCTTTTTATTCAATGGTTGTTTATTATAAATACCTATACAAAAGGAGAAAGCTGGTTAAAATTCCATCATATCCTTCATGTTTGGTTTTTAACTTCTACTAACATGGATGTTACCCTCCCTTGTTGGTTAATCTGCTTTATCCAATCTTTTCTATATGTTTCCATTTAGTGTTGCTAATTAGAATAAAAACTTTTGTGGTGTTCAGTAATAGACTTTTTTTTAAATTTTTTTAATGATTGATTAATTACTGACTGGTTAATTCGGGAGCAAATTCACTAGTGGATTCGTTGAACAGATATTTAATGAGTACCTGCTCTGTGCCAGGTACTGATGAATCCTAGACACACAGCGATAAACAAACTGTTGTTCTTGTTGTGCTCTCTATGACGGTCACAGAAATATTTGTACTAGATATGCTACTGCTCGCAGCCCCCGACCGATTCAAGAATTGAAGCAATAGCGGCTTAAGTTAAACGTCAATAACAATTTTTCTAACCTGGTATTGAAGTATTTGAATTTTCAAAATGCCTTTTTCATACAAACACACACACATTCCTCATGTGACATACCTATTTTAAAAGTAGCTTGCCAAGGAACTAAGAGTTTTAAAAAGCCATCTTTTTAGGAGCTTATATATACATGACTTATGTTGTTCCAGAACAGAATTATTTTTATATGTTTAAATTGCGCCTTTTATTTGGGTTGAGGATGGTTGTTTCTTCTTATGGCAGTAAAATGTTTACCATAAAGAGGAGAAAGTTAATGTGAAATTTAAAGATACCCCAATTTTTAATAACTCATGTTAATGTAGGTCTGCTGGAGGAACTATAGACTATATCATTCTTTCTCTAAGATATTAACTATATTCTATGATCTGAATTGAATGTACATTTGAAAGCCAAAGTACATGATATCAAGTGAATTAACAAAACCCCCAAAAAATCAATTATTGTCTGTGTAAACACATTTCATAGATACCATTTTCTCTTAAAATGTTATCTCACAAGGTTCTATTGTACACTAGGAATTCAAAATTACTGATTGTCATTGAGGCCTGCGCAAGTCCCAACCTGTGTGGTTGGGGTTGCTATCTGCCTCATAAAGCAAAGCAGAGGGATTCTCTTCTGAAAAGACAAAGTAGTCGTCTTCTCGGAAAAAGCTCCCTACACAGTTGGTCTTGCATCTTCCAGGAATAGGAGGGTGGGGACTGGGGCCTCATGAGTTTGGTTTTCATTTGAAGTAGGTGAGGACAGTGGTTATAACCAGAAAGTCCAGAATTTCCAGTTACATCATATCCAAATTTACATTACCTCAGGGCCTGTTATTATGGAGTTTCACTGTACTCATTGTGTGGTATATTATAACATACCTCTTGACTAATCACTTTCTCAGTTTTTATTGTGAAAATTTTCAAACATATAGAAAAGATGAAGAGTAAATATATTCAACATACTAAATTCAGCTATTAATATTTTTCATTAGCAGCTTCGTGTGTTTATTCTGTAAAATGGAAGTTAATTCTGTAATTCTCTATAGTTGAAGTTAATTCTGTTCTGTAAAATAGCCTGATTAGAGTCAGTATTTTGGGCAAGAATACTTTGTAGGTGATGCTATGTTATTCATCACAGTATGGTTTTTATCATTTTGCCTGATTATTAATGATTCTGAGAGTAGTCAATTAAAGTAATGCTGGATCTTTCCAATGTTAAGGTTCTTTCCTCTCCCCTCCCCCCATTACAATTAGCAAGTACTAGTCACCTCCGTGATGGCAAATGGATACCTTTCTCTCTTAAGTGTCATTATGATGTCATGGAATTTAAAAAATCAACTCAATATATAATATACATATAATAAAATGTAACCATTTCAAGTAAACAGTTTGATGAGCTTTGACAAATGCATACCCTAAAATCCACCACCACAACTAAGATATAAAATATTTCTATCACCCCAAAAAGTTCTCTTGTGACCCAGCCACAATTGATATGCCTTCTGACATAGGTTAGTTCATCTCCAACAACCTGAATATTAAATTGCTTGATATTGTTCTACAGATCACATACTAAGATCACCCACACCTTGTTTATCTATAGCCTTATTCTTTTTTATCTTAATAAGTAGTTGCTATCACTATGTTTGTATGATAAGTAGTTACTATCAGTTTGATGAGTAGTTACTATCATTATATACTCAAGCTTTACTGCTGTAGTGTATAATCTATTGTTAAGGTCAGGGAATATCCTCTGAATTTTGATTTCATATATTATGTTTTCAGCTCTATAAATTCTATTTAAGTCTTAATATCTTCCAGTTCACCCCTATTTATCTTTGTGTTTTTAAAAATATATTTATAATAGTGACTTGAAAGTCTTTGTCTACTTACCGTATCATATCCTTGAATTCTGGCTCTCTATTGACTGATTTTTCCTCTAATTATGGCTTATATTTTTCTGCTATTTTAATACTTAGTAATTTTTTATTGAATACTAGAAATTGTGAATGTTTGGCTTGAGTGTCTGGATTCTCCTTTCTTCTTTTAAAGGCTATTGAGTTTTGTGTTGGGCAGCCAGGTCAGTTAGTTACTTGCTGATCAGTTTGATCCATTTGAGGCTTGCTTTTAAGTTTTGTTTGGATTGGGTTAGAGTAGCTGTTCCAGTAAGGCTAATTAAGCCCTATTACTGATGCGTTTTCTTTCTGCAGTTTCTATGCCTTGGGTGTCCAGCAAGATCTCTCAACTCTAACTGGATAGAATTGCAACATCTTTCAGCCCTGCACAAGCTCTGGGAATTTTTCAGTTCATAGACAGCTTCATGGTAGATGTTCTTTCCCCAGTAGTTATTCTTTGCTTCTCATGTGGTCCCACCTTGGATGTTCTTAAGTTTATTATGGATTTTTGTTTATTTAGCATATTTCCAATGACATTTGTAATTGGGGCTTTTTAAAGCCCCATATTGTCTAAATTTGGCCAGTGAAAGTCTATTTAAGCTAACTTTCACGTCCTTTAGACATTCCCATTAGTCTTTAAACACTCTTTAAACACTCTCCTTGCTTTCTAGCACAACATGCTATCATAGGCTCACCTTATATTTTCTCACCCAGATTTCGATTTGGCCATTTCTCCAAGGCCAAATTCTGATTTCTTTTAATAGAGAATAGTATTCAGACACCTAGGGCTAGGCTGTGAAGGTGCTTACTATAATGGGTGTTACTTATTTTTGCCCCTTCCTTTGTTGTTAGAGCTAGGAATTTTTTTTTTAATCATGAACTCATATTGATATTTTCAATTAAAATTTAAGATTATAAGGATTTTGTTAAACTTCTTTGATTTTGTATTTATCTTTTTTATCATATTGAAAATCTTAGTTCCTAATAATATTATATTTTATTTGCTATAGTATATATTAAACAGTTTCAAATTACCATATAAATATGATTATATAATAAAACTGTGAGTATAATTTAAGATTTTTTTGTAGTTCTCTTTGAATGTAGAATATATCTCTGTAAGGTTTTCTGCTTCTGTAATAACAGACTAGCTTATGTCCGCTTCTAGGTAACAATTATTCATCTGGGGTGAAAAATATTTTAAATACCTATTTGGTAGAACTGGAAAATGACCCAAAGCATATGAAAACCAGAGAGCAATCAACCCTTGAAAGAATGGGACTATACTTGGTGACATTTACATTTTACAGCTCTTTTTGAAGGGCTGCACTCTAGGATTCTAGCAGAGCATTTTGCTTGCTTGAGGATGAATGTCAGTGAGCCCTCAAGTTTGCATATAAATAACCATCCAAATCCTGAATACACATGTGGAGCAGAAACTCCAAGGAGCTTGGCAAGAAACAACAGCTGGAAAACAAAAAACTGGGCAGAAATTTCAGTTGTTACTCTATTCATTAAAAATTGGAGCAATTATATTAATATCACACAAAATAGGCTACAGAACAAGAGGGATAATTCATAATGATTTAAAATAAGGACAGTTCATCAAGAAAACATAACACTCCTAGATATGTATGTAACTACTAATAGAACTATAAAATACATGAAGCAAATCTGACAGAACTAAAAGCAAACAGACAAATCTACAATTGTAGTTGGAGATTTCAATATTTCTTTCAGTGATTGATAGCATAAGGAGCTAGATAATCAGTAAGGGTATAGAAAATTGAACAACACTATCAACCAACTTTATCTAATTGTCATTTATAGAACACTCCTCCCCACAAGATTAGAATATATGTCCTTTTAAAGTACATGTGGAATATAATTACCCATCTACTATGAATCAGCTCTCATGAGTATTTGCAGCCCAATTTCTCATTGCTCAGCAAGCCAAAATTTGCAGCTTTGAAAAGTATAATAAAATTCATCAACTCTGTCAAAAAACAAGGAAAAAGAAAAGGCACAAATAATTAATTCCAGAATTTGGAGTATGTAAGTACAGATATTGTAGATACTAAAATGATAGAAGATATTATGGATGTTAAGACAGTAAATTTGAAACTTTGATAAATTGGACAAATTAATAGAAAAATATCACTTACTAAAACAGATTTAGGAACCATAAACTATCTAAATAGTCTTCTTCCCATTAGGGAAATAAAAACAGTTGTGTGGGGGTTTTTTTAATAATATTGTGAGGAAAACCCTTGGCTTCACTATTGAGTTCTAATCTTTCACGGAATAATTAATGCTAAATTTACCCAAAAGAAAACAAAAATACCCATGGAATATTCAGTGAGACCACATACTAGATCATAAACCAATGTCAGTAAGTTTAAAAGAATTGATACAATGGAGAATACGTTTTCTGATCCATGATATTAAATTAAAATTCAATAACAGAAAGATACCTAGAACATCCCCAGATGTTTAGAACTTAAAATATTCAAACACCATAATCTATTGCTGCCCTACAAACAAAAACAAAAAAACACCCAACTTATGGCAAAAAATAGCAATGATTTATTATCTCTCACCATTCCGGGTGTTGACTGCATTTCATTTGCAAGTTTTACATGAGATTCCTCAAGGAGCTGCATTTAGCTAGAGGGTCTGCCAGAGGGCTAGGCCTTTTTTCCATATGGTCTCAAATAGGCTAAAGTGGGCTTCCTCACATGATGGAGGCACATTCTAAAAAATCAAGTTCTAATACTACTTATCAAACCTCTGTTTGCATCAAGTTTGCATATGTCTCACTGGCCAAAACAAATCACATGGATAAGCCCAGAATCAGTGTTGGGGGCGGGAGGTGCTGCACGGACACCAGTAGGCATGATTTACTGAGGAAAAAAATTTACCGCAATTAATATGACTTGGTTAAATCATTGTCTCATCTATGAAATGGAGTTTATGATATCCATCTCCAGAATTGTTGTGTGGATTAAATGAAATAGTATATAATCATATAGTTCCTAGTACATATAATAAAAGTTGTTTGGAGTGGTTTTTTTCTTTAAGATACTAAAAGTAATTGAGAGTAGAGAATACTATAATCTACATTATTCATTTCCTACTATATATGCAAGGCAGTGTCCCAAATAATAGAGTTACGACAGACACATAGTCCTTATCCTTAGAGAAACGATACTTTTAAAGATAAGTTAATTAAGCCCAAATTAGATTTATGGATTTTATGATTAAAGTTTCATAAACTCAACTATGGCTTGACACTCGAATATGCTTATGTTAAATTTTATATTAAAGTCAGTTAACTGACATTGCTAATACACCAATATTATGTATTCTAAAGGATTTGGCTTTTCAAAAGATCATTTTAAAATGCTCTGTGTCTTTATAAGTTCTAAAAATGATTTGGCCAAGTTGTATCCAGAATGCCATCAAGTTAACAAAGAGCTATGCTCTGCAGAATGTTAATCCATTGGCAAACCATCAAAATTCGTTTGAAAACACTGGAAAATTCTGCTTTTAAACGGTTTTGAAATATAAACAGGTAGAACTCTAAGGAAAGATAGCAATGTTTATTCTGGGACTGCAGTCTAAATCTCTAAGTTTGCAAATACCACGTTCCTCAGCCATGTTCATCAGTTTGGCAAAGCATGACAAAAATAAATTTTATGAAAACTAGATTACTTGGTATTGAGAAATAAATAAACCCTACTTCTCTCTCTCTGTTCCCCTCCCTCCCTTCTCTGTTTCTCTGCTTCAGTAGGTAAATGGCTTACATTTATAATTTCCAATAACAGATTTGTTGTTTAACTTATTCTTTAAACATTTCATTGCCTATATTAATTTAAAATGCATACTAGAATGATGCTGAGACAGCAGGATTTCCACATGCAAAAGAATGAAGGTGAACCCTACCTCACACCATATACCAAAATTAACTCAAAATTATCAAACACCTAAATATGACAGCTAAAACTATAAAACTCTTAGAAGAAACCATAACGGTAAATCTTTGTGACCTTGGATTAATGCCTTAGATATGATATCAAAAGCCCAAGCAATAGATAAATTGGATTTAATCAAAATTTAAAATTTTCATGCTTCAATAGATACTATCAAGAAAGTGAAAGACAACCCACAGGTTGGGGGAAAATATTTGCAAAGTATGCATCTGATATGGAACTTTTATTTAGGGTACATAAAAACTCTTAGAATTAAAAGACAAAGACAAAATTAAAAGACGGCCCAATTTTAAAATGAGCAAATGATCTGAGTAGACATTTCTCCAAAGAAGGTATCCAAATGATCAATTAGCTAATGAAAAGATGCTTGACATCATTAGTCATCAGAGAAATACAAATCAAAACCAAAATGAGAGACCACTTCACACCCGCTAGAATGACTAGAATCAAAAAGAAAGACACTAACAAGTGTTTGCCAGGATGTGGAGAATTGGTAACCCTGTACTCTGCAGGTGGGATTGTCAAATGAGGCAGCTGCTTTGGAAAACAGTCTGACATTTCCCGCAAATGGTTAAACATAGCATTACTTTATGACCAAGCAATTCCAGTCCTAGGTATATACCCAAGAGAAATGAAAACATATCTACACAAAAACTTGTACACTGATGTATGTTGCAACATTATTCATAATAGCCAAAAGATTGAAACAACCCAAATGCCTATCAGCTGACAAATGGATAAGCAAAATGTGGTAGGTATATCCATACTATAGAATGTTATTTGACTGGGAAAAAAAAAAAATGAAATACTCATATGTGTTACAACATGGATGAACCTCAAAAAACCACCTATTGTATGATTCTATTTATATTAAATGTTCAGAATAGATAAATCTATATAGAGAGAAAGTAGATTAGTGGCTGCCAGAGCTGCAGGGAATAAGAGATAGGGGAGCAATAGCTAAAGGATATGGGATTTCTTTCGGAGGAGTTAAAAATGTTCTAAAATTGACTATCATAGTTGCACATATCTGTGAATATACTATAAACTATTGCAATATATACTTTAAATGGGTGGGTTTTATGGTATGGAAGCTTTATCTCAATAAAGTTGTTGCAAAAATATTTTTTATTAGAAGAATGAGTGGATTTCTGCAGAACTATTTACCAAATGGTATACCAAAAACAGCCAAAAACTCTAATTACTTTATGTAAAGATGTGTATGATATCCAAATCCACTGAATTTTACACTTAAAAATGGTTAAGATGGTGACTTTTATAGGATATGAGTTGTATCTTTTTAAAAATCTATATACTTACAAATCTTAGGAATACAAAGTAAATTCAGCAGTGAGAGTTCAGTGAAATAAGTCAGAGCTCAGATCCTTTTTGATATCAACACCCCCCAGCAGAGAGTGATCAAATTGCATACCAGAAAGGCTCAGGGGGCACACTTGTTTGTCCAAGAGTCTCTCAGAAGCCCATCAAGTAGGGGTCCTTAAAATTATCTTAGTGGAGCCTTCAAGTGTTAGAGGAAGAGACTACCAGTCTACTATGTGGAACAATTAAGCTGAATGTACTACTTGGTAAAGCAAAAGAGAATGGTACTTAACAAAATACAGTCTCTCTGAACAAAGCAGAACTTATATATATATAGGGTTTTGAGAAGTGTGGATTTCAGGGACTGGTGTATTTTCAAAACTGGAAATGTTATGCAGATTGCCTCACTTTAAGCTGGAATGTGTAGAGATTGACGGACTATCAGAGAAGCAGGAGTGATGATTACTGGAATGAGGCTGTGGTTGATTGGCTGCCTTGCAGAAGCACGAGGCTATCCTGATTGGCTCACCTTCAGAAGCATGGCTATTGGAGCAAAACAGTTACCGCTTGATTGAGACAGTTCAGTGGTTTACTTGCTTACCTCTTGACACAAGAGCCAAAAAACAGACAATTTTCCCCTTTTTTTAATTTGGAGAATAGGAACTTTGTATGAGTCTCAATCTACTGTTTCTGACAGCTGCATCATAATTTAATTTACAATCTTTAGGCAGTCAGGAGTCGTGAAAGTTTTTAAGCAGGGGAGTGACATGTTATCATTTGCAAACTTGTAAAAAAATGGATTATAGAGGAGAAGAAAAGATCCAAGAGGTGGATTAGATTAGAAGTCTGTTGAAGATGCTAGATTTTAGGATGTTCTGAAGTATAGCCTTATTAAGAAGAAAAGAATGCAGACTTTATGACACATCAACATCTTCCTATTTATGTTACATTTGATGGCTTGTCAAGATGCAAGTGTGCCATTTGCCATTGTTAGCAGCCCTTGATCCCTGTTCTTGTCTTTTTCCCCCACTACCTTTCTCTCTTTCCCTCTCGCCAGTTGAAAAATTAACAACTATGCCAAGGCCGAATTGCTAATGAATACCAAGATTGTTCTAATTAATAAATCAAATAACTTAGAAACAGTCAATTTGAGAAAATAATTTGCCTTGATTTCTGACCTTTTTTTTTTCTTAGATTATTAAGTTGAAAGCTGAAGCCCGGCTGGACCTGCTAAAGCAGATCGGTGTTTCTGTAGACACATGGCTAAAGAGCGCAATGAACCAAGTAATGGAAGAGCTGGAAAATGAGCGATGGGCTCGCCTTCCTGCAGTGACCAATAATGGCACTTTACACTCGGTACTGTTTATCTTCTTGGATGTGATGGCCTCACGTTCATTGAAGGATGCTATTCTTTGACTTTGTAGCCAAACCTGATCATAGCTGAAATTTTAAAGGAAAAAATAATGGTTTTGCTAGTGGTTTGGGTGTTTTTTTTTCCTTTAACCTATCACTAATTGATTTGAACTTATTACAGGAAAAAAAGGAGGGTAAGTGCTCTTTTTTACATGTGCAGTGAAGAATAGATTATCAGTGCCAGTTTACCATACTTACCCTGTTCATGAAGCAGATGTGCTTCTTATCTGCAAGTAGAATAAAAATTTTAATTAGGGTTTCTGAAGTTCTCAGAAGTCTTCTCTAGTATAAATGAAAATAAATATCCAAAGAAGTGTAAACAGTCTTAAAGAAAGAAAAGGAACACTCTTAGTCTATGGCTTACTCTGTTCAGTTCACAAGGGCTTTCACACTCTGCTCACAGTATCTTTCATCAGGGAGACTGTGCAGTATAGTTCTACAAACAAGACCAAACTTGAGCTTAAGTTTTCAAATCCAGTGCTCTGTCCACTCCACTGTCATCCAGTGCAACCTCAGTTTCTCCTATTGGGACTCTGATACCAAAAAAGCCTGATATTATAGCTGGATATGTGATGCCTGGCTGGTCAGACTAAAAGTAATTGCTGCTGCTACCTCCCCAGTTATTACTCTCTCATACTGTTTATTTACTTGTGGCATTTATTACAGTCTATATTCGTCTTCTTTATTTGCTTTCTTTTGTTTACTGTTTATCTTCCTCTCTAGAATGTAATCTCCATGTCTACCTGGTTCACTGCTCTGTACAGCAAAGTGCCTGGCACATAGTAGGTACTCAATAAACATCTGTCGAAGGAAGAAATGCATGAGAGGATGGATGAATAGATGGAATAGTGACAAACTAAGAGCTAAATTCTAATCTCCCAACTTCCCACTATTCTCAAAGTGCCTCTTCAATGCTTTTGCCCTTCAGATTAAAAAAAGGTATCCTTGCCAGAGAAATTGGCCAAAGTTTAAAAACATTCCTAGAAGTTTTGTTAGTTTTTGCACATAGCATTCCGATTTTCTAATGGGAATACACTGGCACATTTTAAAAGGGTTGCGTGGAGATGTACATTTTAAGGAAAAATCTATGGAAGGTTTATTTTTCTTGCACTATTAATGATGATCAAACTGTGGAAAATAAGCACACAACACCCACTTGACTTTGTAGTTAGAAGAGCTTGCCCTGTTTTCAGTACCACAGAGTTGCTCTGTGTCATGAAATATCTCTTATTGCATCTTCTAAAAGTCACAATTCCCATCTACTTCAGGGTATTCTGTTGTACAGAAGTTATGATGACAGCAAATTCCAGGCACACATTTGCTTTTGGCTTCTTCACAGGCACTATTGGCCATCAATCAAGCCCATGATTTTCCTTGGACTAGCACCTTTTCTAACTAAATCAATTAGGCAGACACTTATCTCCTGACTATGTGCCTACTTGGCAAATAGTAGATGGCCAAGACTTGGTCTTCTCCTCAAAGGGCAGACACACTGATAGAGCAGACAAGCTTTTATAGATCTTAGCGATACATGGCAGTGTATGACTGGGCTTCCGTACAGCAAACTCAAAATGCTTACTTCCAACTTATCTATACACCTTGGAAAAAGTAACTTCTCTCTGAGTTTCAGAAAGAAAGTTAAATGATTCTAAGATCCCTTCCAGCTCAGAAAGCTCATGATTTTGTGAAATACTATCAGAAAAGCTCAATACCAGCTAGAAAAATAGGAAAGAAGTTCACCCCAAGAAGGAAATGTCACTTGAGGCCATGAAGAATTTTAACAGGGACCAAGAAGTGCTTCTGAGTGTGAAGGAAGGAAATGAAGATGTGCCTAGTATAGTGTCTGGCAGTAAGTAGTATAGTTTGGTAGTGAGTGTTGATTATACTGGTTATGTTTGAGAACTGTCCAAAGATGTCAGCTCATCTGGAGACATATCCTCTGTGAAGGGAGCATTTTGCAATTCCACCCAACTCTTTTCTTCACGCTAGTCTTATGGAGTCTGTATCTTTCCACTTTCAGTTAAGGGACATATTTTGTGGAAGCTCTTCTGACAATATAAATAAGGGAGAGGTGTAGGCACAAAATAGCTTACTGAAGTCTCAATATTTATTTAACATGCTTTTTAATGACAACACTGAAATAATTCAGAAGGAGTTGTATCTCTTCACACTGACAGCTAGCTGGCTAGCAGCATAAGGCAGAAATACACATTCTGGGGACCAAATTATTTCTTCCATTATAGATGCCAACAAAAGCATTAGTCATCAAGTTTAGAATTCCCTTCCATCTGGAAAACATAGTTAATACTACCATTAGACATTAGCAATATAAAGTGCCTTCTGGGAGACAAATGTTTTTAAAATGTACAGTCTATTTACCTAATAGAATAAGGAAGGAACTATACTTAATTGGGCATTAACTTTTTGCCTTCTGTATTATGCTATGATACAGAATATAGGGTTGGGAAGAAAACAAGACAAAGAATCAACATTTTTTAAAAAGGAGAGCAGTCTACTGATACAGTTATTCAGTTGATGGTTAACCAGAGCCTACACACAGCCTCCTATGATTGGATTTCTGACAGTGGCCCAGTCAGCCTTTCTGTCACTCATCCCTCCCTTCTTTTATTTTCCTGCCTTCTCTTACTCAAAAATCCATATCCAGTTTACAACCTAATTTTGAAATTATATTAATTTTAAAGTAGAAAAAGTTATATAACTAGATTACTAAAAAAATTAATACAATAGAGAAGAAAATGACCTACACCTCCATTCTTATAACACCACTATTATCAACTTGATGTAATTCCTTCCTCTTTCTACTATTCTTTTTTAACATACATATCATAATGTTAATTTTGTATATTTTCCATCTAATATCCCATATTGCTGGTCTTTATCATCAGTTTTTGTGTGTGTCTACATAGTATTTTATCAGGAATGTGTCTTAATTCACTTTACTATAGATTCAATCTCAAGCTACAGCTGACATGGTTTATATGACTTTCTTGTCTTCAACCATTTCTCCTAGCTACTATACAAAAGCATCCTGACATTGCTTTGTTGTGCAGCCTAAGAGTATTAGCATTTTGCAGAGTTGCATAGAAATAAATTCTTACTCCACTCATTATGAAGACAGTGCTGAATAATGTGTTTGAAAAGCAAGAATATTAAATATTTTTAATTTTCAAGATGGTAGTTTGATTCCCATCTGCCTCAATAATGGCTAATAGTCCTTGTAGTACAATGGGCTTTGATTTTGAAATTTGAAAATCTGTTTGTTGGTTTGAGCTAACCCCAAAGAAAATAAACAATGGATTTTGTAATGAAATAAATATAAACTATAGAAAATAATAGAGAATATGCAGAAATCTTCATTCACTTTTATATTTACAGTATTTCCAAATGGCAGTAGCTTTTTATTGGACTAAACCTCATACTCAGCCTACACTTTTAGTAAAGCTGACATTCTGAATTCCCAGTTAGGATCAATTGTGGTTTTTGTAATAGGTGATTCTTTATCTGATACAGAGATTGAAAAACAGAACAACAAGACTGATAGATGACATAATTTACAAATTAGTAAGAAAAATACTAATGGAAAATGAATAAAAGTTAATTCAAAAAATACAAAATGGTTCATTAACATATGAAAAACAGTTTAGGCTCCCTGGTAAATCAAAGAAAATGCTGATTAAATTAACTACTAAACACCATTTTCAGTACATTTCGTTTTATCGACAAAACGAAATGACTGGTGCCAGCCCGTGACTGGTCCCCTGTTACCATGGATGAGGTGAAGTGAGTTTGTAGATGGTAAATGAAGAAAAAGGTAAAAATGTCTCTCGAAGGTTGTTTGAAAGTAAGGATCACAAGCTTTAAGAATATTCTAATATTTTTCATTTCACAACAGATATAAATCAGACCATTATGCTATAAGCCTTAAACTTATACAGTGAGATATATACACACACACATCTATATATTTATATATGTATGTATATATGTGTATGTGTGTGTGTATATAGTCTCAATGAAACTGGAAAAATATTTCTAAGGATTAAAGAAAAAATACCCAAATACTTTGATCTAGTAATTCTGCTTCCATCATTTCATTCTAGGAAATCATCAGAAATATACTTGAAGGTTTCCGTACAAGGACCTTTGACCACTGTCTTACTCAGGCTGTATGTAACAGAAACCTGACAGAGGCTTAAATAAGAGGGTGTTTATTCTTCTCATGTATCATGTCCCGAGTTTGGCACTCCAAGGCTGATGCAGTAGCTCCTCAAGGCATGGCATTAGGGTCCAAACTCCTTGAATCTTTCCATCATACCACCCAGAGCAAGTGGCTGCCTTCCTTGTGCCTGAAAATGAGTCCAGTACTCTGGGATTTTATGTCTGTACTTCAGGAAGGATGAAGAAGGGACCAAGGTTCATGTTTGTCAGATCTGTCCCTTTGTACCAAAAAAACAGTAGCTTTATTAAGCAGGCTTCCACTTGTGTGTGTGTCTGTGTCTCTCTCTCTCTCTCTCTCTCTCTCTCTCTCCTCCCCCTCCCCCTCTCCCTCTCTCTCCCCCACCCCCCTTCTTCTCTTCTCTTCTCATTTTTTTACAGTATTATCAACTATAGTCACCATGTTATATATTAGATCCCGATTTCTATCAAGATCACTTATGTTAGATCCTTGCTTGTATAAGATCCGCTTGTATCTCATAACTTGTCAGAGCTGTCACATGCTACCCTTAGCAAGAGCTGGGGAAATATTCTTAACTACATACATTATCACCTCCCCACCCAAAGTGGGGTTCTGCTGATGAGGAAGCTACAACAGGGGACCTGTTGAATTACAAAATTTTCTGTAGCTACGGATGTCAGGTTTTTTAATTTTACTGACCTGGAAAAATGCTCCCAATATAATGTCAAATAAGAAGGAGGATAGAGAGCATACACAATACAATCTCAATTTTGTTTAAAATATATATACTTACATACACACTCCCACAGGAAATAACATGTTAACAGTAGTTCATGTCTACAGAGTTAGCATTTTACGTCAAAGGTGTATTGATGAACAGACATAGTTTTTATCTTACTAAGTTTTTCTATATTTTCTAAATTTTCTATAATGAACTTGTATTACCTTTACAAAAGGAAAAAAATTTATTTTAAGAACACCCCATATACTGTTAAATACTAAGTCCAAAATGTTTATTTTACACTTACTAATTCTCACTTCACTATCAAAATAAAGGAAGCTACTCTTTTTGATTTGCTTTTGCTGAGTCCTGCTTATTTCATCTTCATTTGTCTTCTTTTTGAGCTTGCTGAACCTGAATATTTTTCATCTGAGGAATGATTGACTGCTTTCTGATACATGATTTTTCCATCAGCTGAAGCTGGTTCTTCATCTGCTTTGGCGGCCTTTATTTCTGCTTTAATTTTCATGGCTTCTTCAGGTGACAGGTCTCCCTTTTTTAAAACCACCACTTTGGTGCTGTTCAACTTTTTTGTCACTGTGATCACCATCTTCATCTGAGAACTCGGGCTGGAATCTCTTGGTCTCTTCATTGGGCCGCTTGTCTGTAGCCGACCCATTCCTTAAAGCTGGCCTGAAACACTAGCTCTACTGGCTGCACGTATGATACCTGATTCCACTTGCTCATGGCCGGTTGAGAAAAACCAGCTCCCTGGAACACCTCAGGATCCGTTTAATTTAATTAAGTAAGCATGTATCAACCTGTACTACTAATGAAACCCCTTGCTAGGTGCTGGAAATTAATTACTAACCCGAATATAATGTCTGTTGAATTGGTGTTCACAGATTGAGAGAACCAGTCTCATAACAGCTAAGACCAAAAGATAGACATTGAAAGATGTAGAGTTTTACTTCTGAAAGAAGTGTCTCCAGCTGTATTATGTTCTTTGATTTTCTGCATAGCCATGATAACAAGTGCCTGACACAGATCTTATACATAGTACATGTTCAGAAATATTCATCTGAACCTCAAGATAGGCAGTTTACTCCATTTCTACCAACTAAGCTTAACTACTACTAAAAGGAAGTAGTTCCCATTGTTAAAGCTCTATTCTGTACCAAGTACTATGTCAGGCATATTCATGTGTTATTTCAGTTAATTATCACAACAATCCTTAATGTGTTTACAGATGAAGAGATGGACTCGAAAGAATTAAATATCTTACACAGTAGCACATAGGTAGCTAGTAAGTGGAGAGGGTTGGAATGTGAACACAGATATGCCAGCCTCTGAAGCCCTGCTTTTTACCAAACTTTCTTACTCTGTGGATACCCTTTATTCCTGTAACCTTTATCATGACTCATTTTAGTTGTTGTGCATTCCTTTTCTTTCTTTCTTTTCTTTTTTTTGGCATCTGTTGAAACGTCGTTGCATGTCCTATTTTCAGTGTAATGATCTTACAGCAACTTCAAGTATTGTGTGGTCAGTTGTCATTAAAATCCCCAAGCTTTACTGATATTTTCTAACAGCTTTGTTGAGGTGTAATTGACATAAATAGATTGCAGATATCTAAAATATGCAATTTGATACATGTTGATATGAGAATAAACCAGAGAAACCCTCACCACAATGAAAAGAATGAACATATCCACCTGCATAGATTTTCTCATGCCCTTCCAGCCCCTCAGTCAACCATTGGTCTTCTTTCTGTCACTATAGATTAGTTTGCATTTCCTAGAATTTTTATATAAACAGCATCATAATAATATGCACTCTTTTTTCGTCTGGCTTCTTTCCCTTAGCACGATTATTATTGAATGTTTCAATAGTTCATTTCTTTTCATTGCTGAGTAGTATTCCATTGTGTGAATATACCACAGTTTGTTTACCCATTCACCTGATGGTGGGCATTTGGGTTGTTTGGGGTTATTATAAGTAAACCTGCTCTGAACATATGTTTTGGGTAGGTCATATAGTGGGTATATGTTTAACATTTTAAGAACCCGTCAAACTGTTTTTCAAGTGGTTTTACCATTTTACATTCCAACCAGCAGGGTACTAGAGCTCCATTTGTTCCACTAACCTTGTCAGCACTTAGTATGGTCAGTCTTTTTAACTTTAGACATTCTAATAGGTGTGCAATAGTATATCATTGTAGTTTTCATTTTCATTTCATTAATAATATTGAGCATCTTTTCATGAATAAAGTAATTGTCTTCATTATAGGATAAGGTCAGTACAGAGATATGTTTGAGAAGTTAAATACAATTTTCCCAAAGTCACACAACAAATAAATGGCATAGTCAGCATTTAAACCCAAGTCTGTCAGACCCAAGAACCCATTGCTTCCTAGTTTATTAAAGTGCCTTAAAGCTGATGAAGCTCTCCAGAGGTTATTTTGCTAAGTACAAGAAGATGGCTACCAAAACCAGCTCAAAAGGTTCACTTTATCTGCCCTTGCAGTAAGAGTAAGCATTTTACAACATCTAAGAAAGGAAAAATTAGTCCAGCTAGAAAGGATCATTTTACGTTTTCAGGTGACAGGAAGGAAAAAGGGTAAGAGCAGTTGTTAAGAAACAGGGCAGAGTGGCTCCATAGAGTAGTGGTTAGCACGTCGGCTTTACACGAAAAGGTCCTGGGCTTGCACCCCAGGTGGGCCACAGACAATACCCTGGGTGCGCCAGGCGCCCCCACCCCCGGGTGTACGCCCCAAGTGTATGGGAAGAGACACGCAGCAATGTAAAAAGCATATGGTAGTGACCCCTATTACTGTCACTGCAACCTTTCATTCTCTTTCATGAGAATCAGAAAATGAACTCAAAATAAAGAGAAGAATGTTGAGTATTAAACAACGTTGCCAAGATAAAATGTTTTGGGTCGATTCCCAGTGCCAAAGCACAGTACATATTAACATTCCTTACGTATTTTCAGAAATGTGTACTACCCACATTGGCTTTAGTTTTTATAGATCTATGGGTGTTTTGCTTTGGTTTGGTTTGGTTTTTATAATGCCCCAATTTCTTTTTAATGTGTATAACCTTTACTCTAGAATATGAAAGTAATTTCTAGCAAATGATCTTCATCTCTTATGTCACAACGCTCTGTTGGAAAACAATGGAATCATAAGCCTGAGATGATTCAGAAGGTCAAGATTTGAGTATTTTGTCATTGACCTGGTTGACCATAGATGAATTATTTGTAAGATGAGGTACACAATTACCCACTCAGTTTTGGAGAACTTTCAATGGTAGTTATAAATGAGAATGTACAGGGGTTTTGCAATGGAGGCAATAAAAACGACAGAAAATATGTACTATTTATTCTTCTGGACACCCCCCCCCACAATCCTACGCAATTTTATTAATGAAATAGCAGTTAAGAGTGGAGTCATTAATGATGATTACTCAAGATTAATCACTTTAATTCGTTAAAAAGTAGAACTTGACAGTATAGGCAGCCTCTACTTTTTGACTCATTGAATCCCAGGAAATCTCTTCCCTTCTTCTCCAATCACCTCTTCCATATCACACTTCCCTACACACGTAGCGTTTAGTTGTGGTAGCTTTCCACTCTAGGTTGTGAGCTCCTGAAAAGCAGACACGGTGTCCTTCATTTCATATCTAAGAGCCTAGCATAGTGTTCAGCATATAGTAGGTATTTGATATTTTTATTAATTGTTCTACCGTGAGGCCTAATTCTAACTCTTCATTCCTTATATCCTTAATGTGTGAACATTGGTGCCTTTGTAGATTTGAACATGAGACAAGGTAGCCAAATGAGTGCGTATATGTAGCTAGAAGCAAAGAAACCTTCAGGCCTGGTTTCTGTTTCTTCTTCATTGAACTTTCAGTTTAAAAAGTAAAACACTACTTACTCTAATAGTTCAAATAGTACAGAGGTATATAAAAAACAAGTCAGTCATATCATATACTGTATTCTCCAGTCTTTATTCTTCTTACTTTTCCTCCCTCTGTCATATTTATGCTCACATAAATATTATTTGTACTTCACTATTATGGACTGTACTTAGATAAATATATGTTTTATACTCAGCGCCATTTAATTAATGTATGCCTTTTAGCTATGATGGATGATATACATTTAAACATGGTTTAAAAAGTATTTTTCTTGTGCTATATTTCAAAAGGGAATGTGCCCCTTTTGTGTGATAAAATATGCATAACATAAAAGTTACCATACGAACCATTTTTAGTTGGTCCAAAGGTTGTGAGTTATTGTTAAGATGAACCATTTTTAAGTATCAGTTCAGTGGCATTAAGTACAGTCACATTGTTATGTAACCATAACCATCATCCATCTCCAGAACTCTTCATTTTGCAGAAGTAAAACACTGTGCTTAATAAAAATTAACTCCCCATTCCCCCATCCCCAGCTGCTGACAGCCAACATTCTTTCTGTCTCTGTGAATTTGACTCTCTAGGTTTCTTATATAAGTAGAATCATACAGTGTAAATCTTTCTGTAACTGACTTTTTTACATAACATTAATGTCCTCAAGGTTCACCCATACTGTAGCATGTGTCAGAATTCCCTTCCTTTTTAAGACTGAATAATATTCCGTTGTATGTATATACCACATTTTGTTCATCCATTCATCTGTCAATGACATTCGGGTTGCTTCCACCTTTTGGCTGTTGTGAATAGTGCTGCTGTGAACATGGGTGTATAAATATCTGTTCAAGTCCCTGCTTTCAAAATCTTTAGGATATATACCTAGAAGTGAAATTGCTGGATCATATTGTAAATCTAGTAGTGTATCTTGTTATGGTTTTGATTTGAATTTCCCAATGGTTAATGATGTTGAGCATCTTTTCATATCTTTATTGGCTATTTGGATATCTTCTTTGGAGAAATGTCTGTTCAAGTCCTTTGTCCATTTTTTGAAATGGATTGTTTTTTATTTTTGAGTTTTAGGCATTATTTATACATTCTGGATATTAATCCCTTGTCAGATACATGATTCGCAAATATTTTCTCCCATTCTGTGGTTGCCTTTTTTTCTGCTGTCCTTTGATGCATAAAAGTTTTAAATTTGATGAAGTCGATTTATCTATTTTTTTTCTTTTGTTGCCTGTGCTTTTGGTGTCATATCCGAGAAATCATGGCAAATCCAGTGTCATGAAGCCTATGCTTTCTTCTCAGAGTTTTATAGTTGTAGCTTTTCCATTTAGGTCTTCAATCTATCTGAGTTAATTTTTGTAAGGTACGGGTCTTTCACTCCTTTACATGTGGATATCTAGTTTTCCCAGTCCCATCTGTCGAAAAGACTGTCCTTACCCCATTGAATAGCATTGAGACTCTAGTTAAAAATCATTTAACTGTATATGCAAGGCTTTATTTCTGGGCTTTCTATTCTCTAACTCATTTTTAATGGGTGTTATTGATGTACAGCATGGACACATCATAATTTATTCAAACATCCTCTATTAATGGATATATAGATGTGTTCAGGCTTTTGCCCCTACGTGCAATGTTGCAATAAATTCTAGAGTATGTAGTCTTTCATCCTGGTGCTTTTATTTCTCCATAATGTATTCACAGAAGTGAAATCGCCAGATCAAGTTATGTTTAGTTTTTAATTTCAGTAGGCAGGTTTTTTTTTAAAGGATACGTCATTTTACATTTCCATCAGCAATAGATGAAAGCCTGTTTCTTCACATCCTTGGTATCATTTAGAAATCTTTTTAATGTTCCCAATATGATCAGTTTAAAATGGTAAGAGGCCTTTATTAGTCAGTATTTAACAGTGAAAAGTGAAAGGATACTAATAAATAGTTCTTATATATTTAAAAGACATTTACTCTTGGTTTTAAAAAGAAAAATATCTGTCCTTTCATAGCATGAAAAATGCAAATGAGAACAGATACTTATTTCTATGCGCAGTCAAATAAGTAAGTTAATATTTTGAATCAGTTGGGTTTTAAGTGTTTCTCCTGCTTTCAGCCATTTTCTGCGGTAAGCAAGCTAGCCAATGACTTCTAATTTTTCCTAGCTCAATGCAGATACCGAAAGAGAAGAAGAAGAGTTTGAAGACAACATGGATGTTTTTGACGACAGCAGTTCCAGCCCTTCTGGCACCTTAAGAAATTACCCTCTCACCTGCAAAGTTGTTTATTCCTACAAGGTTTGTATTTCTCTAACATATTTCTCATGTTAAATTGTGACGACTCTGAAGATACACATAACAGTGTCTCCTCAGCCTCTCTTACTGTCTTAACATAAAATTGGTGTTCAGTTAATATTAGAGGAAACATAACATAACGGTGAAGAGTCTAGGCTCTGACATCAGAGAGCCTGGGTTAAAATCCTGTCTCTGCCACTTACGAGCTATATGACCACACTAGTCCCTTAGTCTCTATGAGCCTCAGTTTTCTTATCTATATGATGGGTTAATATTATAAGGCTAGTTTGAAGACTGAGTGAGATAAACACTCTTAAAACAAAGCACTTAGCACAGTGCCTGGCATCTCATAAATTTTCAGTATGTAGAACTCTTACCCTTATTATCAGTTCCCCAGTTGTCACAAGACCCTCCATTAGGATGATGCTCAAAATTGATATTAAAAGAAAATTGTTTTACAAAGCAGTTTTGTTCAACTTTACCTTTCCTAATTTTAATATAACCACCTCTTGTTTAATATAACCACCTCAAGTTAAGCAGGGACCTGGATAAACAGATGCCAGAATTTCCAAACCTGATTTTGTATAATAGCTCTTAATGTCTCTCACCCCTGCCCAGCTTTCACATTAACTTTTTATTCATACAAAGTAAATTGAATTTCAGTTTCCCATTTCCTCTTTCCCTCACTCTCCTTATCCAGTCCATCAGCCAGTCCTGTTGAGTGCACCTCTAAAACTTATCCTGAATCCATTCCCTTCTCACCATCTTGGTCTAGGCCATTGTTTTGATTGCTATCAAAGGGAAAAAATTCATAATTGGTATCCCTTTTTCATACTGGCCTCCCAAAAGTCCATTTTCCTCTCTGCAGTCAAAATTATCTTTAGGGCACAAAGGAGATTATTTTACTTCCCCACCCAAAACCCTTTTTAAGCTTTCCATCACACTTAGAAAAACAAACTGAAGTAGGGTCTATAATGTCCAGATTGATCAGGCCCCTGTCAGTCTTCCTGGCTTCATGTCGTACCATTGCCCCACCTAACCCACTTGCTCTACATGAGCCACTCTGGCTTCCTTTTAGCCTTCAAAAGCACCAAGCTTCTTCCTGACTTGACAGCTTTGCACTTGCTGCTTCCTCTACCTAGAACTGTTTTTTCCTAAATCTTGGTTGGCCACACACTGCTGTTCATTGAGGCTCAGCTAAAATATTGCTTCCTCAGGTCTCGACCCCTGACCGCCTAAATACATAACTAACTCCTCAGTCACTACTCTCTATCCCATTACCTTTTTGCCCTCTTTTATTTACTGGATAGCACTTATCTCCAGCCAGACTTAATCTTACTTGTTTTTCATATTTCTTGGTCTGGCTCTCCACTCAAGGCTCATGAATGCAGAAACCTTGTCTATGTATCTTCAGCACCTAGGACAGTGCCTGACACATTGTAGGTCTTCAGTAAATAATTATAGGATGAATAAATTAATGGTATAAGAAAAGGCATAAACAAATGACTCCTCCTTTGGCTCCCATGCTAATGGAGACCCAATGTTTAAGGGACAACAACAGAGGAAGGGTCTGGAAAGAATCTTCAACAATCATATACAGGACAGTCTCACTCCCACCATCACTCACTATCCCGGATAGCCAAAAGATGACAGTATTTACTCCTCTCTATCAGTGGTTTCCCGACTTTTTACTTTATCATCCTTTAATTACATATTTAAATTAAAAATACTTCCTCTGTTCTAAAAGGGTTGGTTTTGTTGTTTTTTTTTTTAAGTAAACTTTTGATAACCTTTTGAAAATTTGAGGTCATTTTCTGAGATAGTTGGAAAGATGTTATAGAGTATTATGAAACCAGGTTTGGGATGTTTCCCCATCTCACCTCTCAATATTATATTTACTTTGAAGTTCCAGGATTAAAATTTAAGATCCTTAAATGGAGAGGGTCCTAAGGGTCTGAGTGATTACAAACATCTCACATACATCCAACATTTCTTCTATTGGCATATCTCAGACATGTCCCTATGGTAAACCAGACTGTAAAATTCTGTTTAATCATTGAACCTTTATTGAGTGTCCATTTTATAAGTTTTGCGGATGTAAGAATTAATGTAACACAGTCCCCTGCTCCCCAGAAATGGATAGTGGGGGTGGGGAGTAAATATTAATATAGAAATATGTGAAAACACTTATAGTAGAGGTAAAACCTCTAATTCTTCCTTCGATGGTTGGGAGAAATTTTACAGATGAGGTGGCATTTAAATTAGGTCATGAGCAAGATCTTCCTAGATACAGTGAAAAGGTAGGGAAGAGAAGGAGCCTTCTAAGCAAAGAGAACAATAGATACAGAGACACAGTCTGATAAGAGTATGGGTTGTTTGGAAAATGTTAAAGTCAAGTGCGGGGAATATAGCAGCTGTAAGTAAAGATGTTTGCTGTTGGATAGTAAAGGGCCTTATAGACCAGACTGAAGTTCGGCTTTTATCTAGGCCAGGAGGAGCATTGGATATTCAAAAACTAGATTGGGCATTTAAGAAGGTAACCCTGGTCATGGTATAAGTATTCTACATGATAGATTAGAATAGATGGAGGCTAACTAAAAACTTAATAGTGATTCCTGTAGTCCAGACCAGCAAAGAAGACCTGGATTAATCTGGTGAAAATAATCAATTAATTAATTAATTAAAAACTATATTTAGACATCAGATTCAAAAGCCTTAAAAATGTTCATAACTTTTGACCCTACTAGCATATATCCTAAGGAAATGACCCACAATATAGAAAAATGTTTTGGATAAGAATGTTCTTTCATTATAATACTACTCTTAATACCTTAAAATTGGCAGCCCAATAAGGGAACAGTTAAATAAATTTATTATTTATATGAAGTAACATAACAGATGTTATGAAGGTAATTGAAAATTACATTTGTGAGAATTTTTTATGTAAGAAGAAATGCTGTTTTGTATCAAAAAAAGTAAGATATCAAATTCTGTCCACCTTAAGGTCTCAATTAGGCATACCTCCAGCTTTTCTGCAATGACGTGTATTACTTTTATTATCAGGAAAAAAAGCATATTGTTTTAAAAGAAAACAGGAAATATAGAGAGAGGGTCGGGTAATGGAGGGCATGGCTACTTCTGGAGTTCGGGCTGTCACTGGTATTAGGACTTCAGGAGGCAGTGTGAGAACATGTCTTTACTTAATAACCATTTACCAGCCACTTGCTGTCTTTAGTCCCGGTGAGTGAACAGAATTACATTCCTTGCCTTAAGTAAGTCATTCTAGTAGGAAGCTCACAAGGGCAAATAACTAAAGTGCGGAGTAGTCAGAGTTAGAGTGATGCGCAAAGCCTCATAAGAACAAAAGGAGGAAGAAGCAACCAGCTCATTGTAAGGTGGTCTGGGAAAACATATGAGCTGGGCCTCAAATCATGAGTAATAGTAATAGCTACTATTTATGAAATACTGTGTGCCTGGCACCATATGTATTTTTTTTCTAAACCCCTCATTAACCCTGTAAGGAAGATATTACCAACCAACCAACCCATTTATTCAACCAATAGGACTCGAGCACCTTCCATACTCTTTTCTAGGCTCAAAGATATAGCATTGATCAACACAGACAAAAATTTCTGCCATCATGGAACTTATATTCTAACAGGAATAAAAAGAAAACTGAGGCTCAGAGAGGTCTTATGGTCACTTGCCCATAGAAACAGACTGAAGCTGGACTTGAACCCACAGTTATTTACATCCACTCACCAGATGGCAAAGAGGGAATAGGGCCTGCTGGAAAGAAGAAAGAGTTTGGTAAAAGCAGAGAGACAAGGAAGACATGGTATGTTCAGAAAATAGGGAATAGTATCCTGGAGCCAAAGCATCAAAAGACCGTGAGGACCCAGTTCTGAAGGGTCTTGAGTGCCATGTCAGGTGGAAGAATTGTTCACTGTTTGGGATGGTATGATCAAGCTAATGTCTGCTTATAAAACAATGCTGGACAACTTGCAAGGACCTCCATGGCTTTTTTCCAAGGGCAGCAGTTTAAAGTGTTTTTTATACCTCCTGCTTTGCTTTCGCACGCACTAAAGTCAGGTTCTGTTGGTACTTTTTAAGCCTTTCCACGGAATTAGGAAAAATATCTTCATTATGTAGATGCCTTTTGCTGGTATGTTCAAGGCATAGTGGGGTTTCAGATTAGCGAAGAAATTCCTTTGGAAAAGCTATCAAGAACCAATGAGCTTTTTTCCTCGTATTTTGATATATAGAGGTAATTTACTTAACATTCTGGTCCTGGAGTATTTCTGTGATTGGTCAGCCATTTTCAGTACTATTTTTCTGTCTCAAGCAACATCCAGAATCTGGGTTTGATGAAACATTATAATGCACATGAAATGGGAAATGAGTCTTAGGAAGATGGCCCTTTTGGGGGGCGGGGGGGAGCCTTGTTTTCGCTTATGTAACGAAGATATTTCATACTTCGAGACTGAGATTTGAAAAACTATTTGGTCTCGGGTGATAGTTTGAATTGATCTTGGGACTTGGGAAAGATTTTAGACTGTTCACTAGAGAGCCAGAAGAGGCCAGCAGACCCTCGCTGTTTACAGGTGATAGGCAAATCTCTTTAGGAAACAAAGCCACATAGTCTCTCTCCAATCCCTCTGCAGAGCCCCTGAGGGTTTACTCTCAGATTCTGCAGCCTCAAGGGCAGTATCTGGGTGGCTGGTGCTAGTGGACTCCTGCTGTCAAGGATAATAAAATCATCACAATTAGTGACTTGTGTGGAAGCACATCAATGGATCAGCCCTGTCTCCTCAGTTAAATTGGAGCATAATAAATCCAAACTTTGGCAAATCTTAATCATTTCATTTCCTACAACTTTCTTCTCTTGGCCACTCTTTTACAGTGATTCCAGATCAATTCTAGGCACTACTCAAGCTGTCATCCAATTCATGTACATAGTTCCTTGCATTTCACAGCATGTACCTCCATGGTACCCTTCTGGTACAATTCTAATCCAGTGCTTTCTCCTTTGCCTGTGCTTCCCAAATTGTCATGGTTCTCTGCTTATTCATCCCACATTGACTCTCCAATCCTCCCAAGAATGGCAGGATTGTCATTTTGAAGAAATGGAGGCATCAAGAAGTTGAATAACTTACCAGTAGACACATAAGCTGGAACCCTGATCCTCTACTTCCAGCAGAGAGCTGTGTTCACTGAACCTGATTGCCTCTTCAGGATTCCACTTCTCCAGTTTTGGTTGTGGCTTTATTTTATTTAGTTTTTAAAGTAAAACTTCACCTCATTATGATAGTTTTACAACACTTAAAATCTTATGTTCAATACGTTTTTCAAAATCATTTCAATATTTTAATCCCCAGTTTTTGTTGTGATCAGTTCACATCTGCTCTTTAGCTAACCTTTTTAATTTTGTTCATGACCATCCTACATTGCAGGCTTCTCAACCAGATGAGTTGACCATTGAGGAACATGAGGTGTTAGAAGTGATTGAAGATGGAGATATGGAAGACTGGGTAAAGGTATATTCCTTTGCTCATATCACCCCTTCTTGTGACATATTTAGGAGTTTGTTTCGGTTCTTGTTATGCCCTATCCAGATTGTGTGTGTAAACCTGTTTCGTCACATGTCTTTCACTCAGGCTCGAAATAAAGTTGGCCAAGTGGGTTATGTGCCCGAAAAGTACCTGCAGTTTCCCACCTCGAACAGTCTGCTGAGCATGCTGCAGTCCTTGGCTGCTCTGGACAGCCGGTCACACACGTCCAGCAACTCCACGGAGGCCGAACTCGTTTCAGGCAGCCTCAACGGAGATGCCAGTGGTAAAGACTGAAACAAGGCACTCTTTATTTGGTCACATTTGGCCTAAACTGTATTACCCTGGAGTCTTCAGTGGGTTGAAAAGCACAGCTCTATTCCTATTCTATAACATGTTTTCCTTTATTTGGTCACATTTCTCCTTTACAGTAGAAACCTAAAGTTGATCTTCAGTGAGTAAAAAATTATAGCTTTACACCTATTCTGTATGATGCTCTGTTGTCACATTAGCGTTGGGGTGGTTGCAAAAGGAACCTGGTTGTCATTGTCCTTACTGCATTTCTCTCTCTTGTGCTACCTAGTCTGTTTCGTGAAAGCACTTTACGACTACGAGGGCCAGACAGATGATGAATTATCTTTTCCTGAGGGAGCAATCATCCGAATATTGAACAAAGAAAACCAGGATGACGATGGCTTCTGGGAAGGGGAATTCAATGGGCGGATTGGCGTTTTCCCATCGGTGCTAGTGGAAGAACTTTCAGCCTCAGAAAACGGTGACACTCCATGGATGAGAGAGATTCAGGTACATGAAAGCTGAATTAAAAGATATTAAAATATCTGACACGTTGTTTGTGGCAAGACCAAGCCTCGATATAGATATAAACTGAACAAGTTTTTTTTAAAGATAATTAAAAGAAGATGACTCCCAAGGGGTCATTTGCCCATGTAATAGTGCGCTGTCGTCTCAGCCTCACCCCACCACTCCAGGCTTCGGTTTGCCAGGTTCTGCAAAACTGAGTTTGGGAAAGCGGGGACTCATCAGTCAGGGTCTTGTGTAATGGCCGTATTACACCTTCACTCTCCCACATTCTCTTCTCTGAATCAGTTAACCAAGATGCTAAATTGTATGTGACATACAAAAAGAATAGTTTGGTGGTGAGACAGAAACAAACTTGAAAGGGAACGGATTGTCTCTGTGGTTAGGTCATGTAGTAAAAATATTGGTTTGTTCTCTGCCTCACTGTCAGAGCCTCCCTGCCCAGCCCAGGTCGTGCCAGTCCATTTCAGAGAACTGATGAGCCTGCCAAAGCCTCATTATTTATACTCATGTGGCCCTAGGCTTAGCTCATCACAGCAAAACTTGCCTTTATAGGAAACCCCTAATTTGGATCTGTCACAGCAGGCCTGACAGGTCCAGGACCATCAGGAACATGTCCGCCCACCTTCTGTGGTATTATGGCGGCTTAGCCCGACATTCACAAAACCTAGAGAAGTCAGAAACTCAGCCAATTATTTTATCTTCACCAAAAAATACAACTTGTTCTTTTTTGTGTTCTTAACTGAATTTACTGAATTAACTAATTTGGTATGTTTTCAATAGAATTCTAGAGAATGGTTTGACATGATAACTGTTTAAGATAAACGGTAATCAATGGTATAATGAGACCTGTGAGAGGAAAAAGGGTTTTAGGGTTTGGGATGTTTATTCTAGGCTCATGTCTCACTAATGAGGCTGACAGAAAAAATGTCAATAGTCATTAGTTCCAAAGAAAAGTAACTTGTCCAGAGCAGTCAGAGAAGCCAGCTAGTCTCTGCTTTCTGAGGTGACCACTTTGTAACCTCTGTTCACTTTGTGGCAGATTTCTCCTTCCCCCAAGCCACCTGGCTCCCTGCCGCCACTGCCGCTGTACGACCAGCCTCCCAACAGCCCTTACCCCAGCCCAGATAAGAGGAGCTCCCAGTACTTCCCCCGTTCTCCTTCAGCAAATGGTAAGGGTTCTCCTGGACTTGGGTCAAAATGCATTTCATTCAGAAAACCACTTATTCACCTGTAGGGCAAACAGACTGCATTAGAAATTGTATTGCTCAATAACACGAATAAAATGAGCTTCTTTGGTTCCCTCCCTTAGAAAATAGCTTCCAGGGTGAATCACCAGGATTCGCACAGGCACCAAGGCATACTCCTGAGACCTCATATGGGAAACTGCGACCTGTAAGTCTCTTATCTGGCAGGGTTATAGAATATACAGTTCTTCCAAACGGAAAATTAGAAAGTAGTGTTTTTCCATGGCCCCTTTGTTACTAATTCCCCCATGCAAGGATGAGGTAGGTTTGGGAAGATAAAAAGAGCTCTTGAAAAGGAAGGCTATACAAATCACATCTTGGGAGGTCCAGTCTACACTGGCACTTTTTTGGGGGTCATGGTGGGATACAACATGATCACTATGAAAGTGTGTTTAAATGATAACAAGCTCTATGAGCATTAAAATGGTCTAATTGTGAAACAGAAGCACTTTTTTTTTTCAACAAGCATTTATTGAGAACCTATTTTACAGGCCTATATTTGCCTCTTTGAGGACACTAAGATGAAATAATAAGATATACTTCATGCCTTTTTGAGGTTTGAGAGCTTCTATTGTCAAGGAGAATCTACTCTTACAAATAATTGCCTCTACTTACTGCTCACTCTGCTGTCTGCCGTGGACTCGACCCCATCACCTCCCTGTGAAACAGCTTTTCCAAGGTCATAACTTTCGCACGCTGCTCCAGTGCATACTTTGCAGTTTTATTTTCCTGGACCCCCTCATCAGCATTTGACACCATTCCTTGAACCACTCGTTTCCTTTGGCTTTGTTCATTCAGCAGATGTGTATTGAGTGCCTTGTTAAGGACTTGGTTCTTTATCCTAAATGTGATAGGAAGCCATTGTAAGATTGTAAGCAGAACAGTGATATAACCAGTTTTGCATTTTTAAAATACTGCTATGGCAGTGATGTGAGGAATGAATGGAAGATGGCAGAAGGGACATGGGGAGCCATCAGGAGGCTGAAGCAGTAGTCTAAGCAGGAGGGGACGGTAGCATGGACAGTGGGAAAAGTGACAGTGGAGAGAAGTGGGCCAGTGTGTTGAACCAGCCTTTCCTGGTTTGCTTTCTATCTCTCTGGCCCTTGCTTTTCATTGACCTTTACAGGCGTCTCTGGCCTCTATCCATCTCTGCTAATGCTTCTTAGGATTCTTTCCATGGGCTGTTTCTCTTGAAGTCATTAAATCCACTCTCCTTGCATAATCTCATCTACTGCCACAGCTTTGATAGCCATTTATTTACTGACAACTCCCAGATTTATAACTGCCAATCCAGTCTCTTCCCTGAGCTTCAGACTTGTGGACATCTCAATGTACATGTACCAGACCCCCAGAACTCAGCAAAAATGAGTTCATTATCCTCTTTGCCAGTGCTCTGGCCTCCCACAAATAGTAATCACCAAATCCTGCGGAGTTTCCTTCAGAGACAGCTGTCAATCTTTCCACTTCTCTACTCCTCACAGCTATCACCAATTCAGGCTAACATTTCATTCAGATGACTACAGAAGTCTTCTAAATTGTCTTCTTAACCTATACCTTTGCCCAACTCTGCTCTTTTCTCCAAACTGTTAACCAGAGTCATCTTTTCATATATCTGATACTGCTGTTTAAAATCTACCAATGATTTGTCTTTGCCTACAGAATAAAGCTCAGATTTCATAACTAACCCCAGCCTACCTCTATGATCTTCTTTTGCAACTCTCCTTCTAAGAGGTGCTGCAAGGTTTTCAGTTCTCTAAACATTGCTCAAGAGTCTCTTGCTTCCAGCCCCAGGCCTTTGCTGTGAATGAGGCCTTTAGGGCTATAGTGACCCTTGTGCCCCTGAGGCTTTCAGCCTGGGCAAGGACCCGATTGCTGTGTTTCACATTTTATCCAGAACAGTAACTCCTCAGTGTGGGAAAGAGTGAAAATTGGGTTGGAAGCACATGCTCAGAGCATTTCTGAGACCCCTGGGGTGTCCATGTCCTTGGATAAAATGACCAGTTTGGGTTTGGATGCTTCAGACACTGAATCAAGAAGCTAACTGACAAGCCATGTAATTGTTTCCTGCTCAGGTCCGGGCAGCTCCCCCTCCGCCTACACAGAACCACCGAAGGCCAGCAGAGAAGATCGAGGATGTGGAAATCACACTAGTGTGATGATGGGTTTGCCCGTCTGTTACTGCTACAATCAAGGCCAAGCTTGGAGTTTGGCCAGTCTTGTTTTTTAGGCACCTTTGCATGATGATGACTCTTGAACAGAGCAAAAACCAGGAGGATTATAAATGACTGAGTGGCCTGGTGGATTCCTCCCATGTTTTGGATATTTTGTGCCTTTTTTGTCGTCATTTTCTATGTCATCTCTCTTACCATAGCACAAATACTAATGGGCCGTCAAAGCAGAGGGGGACAGCCCTCATGGTCCCTTTTTATATGAGACTCAAGACCAGGCCTTATCCAGGGCACAGTCACAGAGACACTGATCATGTGCACTCGTACAGTATATTACTGTGGCCACAAGGTTGTGGCAAAGATTCTCATCTTTTTTCAAGTGGCTTTTGCTCCTCTGATCGAGTTTAACCAGATCATGTTGGCTACATAAGAAAGCAGAAGGAGGGATCTCAGGAGAGGCTGGCTCCTCCCCGCATTTAGTCCCCAGACTGAGGAAGTAGAACCTGATTGGAAACAAGCGGACTGCCTGAGTGTAGCACCAATTGCATTAATGCACATCTCTTCCACAACTAACAGATTTAAAACAATAACAGTGTCTTTCGTATTAATATTTATGCCATTCATTTAGTATTAGTGGAGCTAATATGGAGGGGCTGAACAGTAGCCAAATGTCCATCACATAGACTAATAGAAAGGAGGCTGCGGCTAAGGCAGAAATGGAGCTTCCAGATCTGAAGTGAGCCGATTTAATGTTCTTTTTGTATTTGGGTATTTTTCATCTTAATTTTTGCAGCATATAGTCCTCTGACCAGTATCCATATAATCTGAATGTCTAAATAAATCGGGGACACATACTTGCCTTGTTAAGCTTCTCTATGGGGAGCCCTGAGCACTGTTTTATCCTCAAGCCAGTGCGCTGGCCCAGACAGCCAGGTTGTGGCTGGTCCAGACCGACGGCCACCCCCGGCAGAAAATGCAGCTTCCCAGGTGCCACTGACCTGACATTTCCTTGGGAGGAAGAACCTGTGGCTCATGGAGGAAACCAGCTTCCTGTGAAAAAGGACTAAAGGGTTGTACAGCCTGCACAGGTGCACATTGACAAGGAAAAGACAAGTTCTCCACGGCACAGGGAGAGCCAGGAGCAGCTCTCTCCACGGGTTAGCAGGCCCGCCGCAGGCGCCCCAGAGTCGGCCGCTGTCGGCCCTCCACCTCCTGTGGAAGATAGGGAGTGAGTGGACGAGGACGAAGGGGTATCTGCTGGTGGTTTTGGTTTGTTTTAAGAAATCAGATTCACAGAATTTAATCTAAAAGTTGTATTATGCTTTGAAAACTCCCTCCTTCCTACGACTCTAAAAACTTGAAATGCTCGCCCAATGTCCCCATGGGATTATTGACCAAAAGTAAAGTCATAGCTGAAGAAATTTTAGTCATTTGATCACTTCAGTGATAATGTCCATTGATGAATCTTCTCTGTGATTAGGAGGTTTTCTTTCTTTTTTTTTTTTTTTTTTTTTTTTTTTTTTTTTGCATTTCTTAACCTGTTGATCTATTTGAGGTCTTTTTATGTTATCAAACTTATTCTTAAGTTTAAAAAAAGAAATTAAGGGGTGGATTTTTTTAAGATTTTAATGTTTGCCAGTATGTTAAACATCTTCCAAGCACTTTAAAAATCTTCAAAGTGCATAAAATCAGGCAGTTCCTGCCACCCAGTCTTGTATTCTCTCTGTAGCTAGCCAAATTGTCCTTGAATCTGGATTTTCCACGTTTTCAGAGGGTTATTTGAAATTTTTTGTTATATTTTAAAATATTTTTTGGAAGAGCTGCTAATTTTATTTTAAAAAAACAAAGTTGTAAAAATATGCCTCCTTTTTATGAAGAACCCCTCCCTCCAAGACCTATAATCCAGCATCACAGTGCACAGGGCCAGGCTCTGAGGGAGTGCCTCTGTGCAGATGTGCTTTCTTTATAGTAGCTGTAAAAAGTTTGTATTTATTATGTATAAAATGTTGAATAATAAAAAGTGGAATTAAGCTTTCTGAGTTTACTTATAAAAAGATTCGGGTAAACAGACTTTTGCAAACAGGCAGTGCTTCTTATAAAGACACTCCTGGGAACTCGTTTAAACCATACAACAAATACAGAGAGGGGGGAAGTAAATGAATTTCTCCTTGGGACAAGCAGTCCCTGATGGCACCCACCTGCCAAGTATAACGTCCTGGATGCTAGAGATAGGAATAAATTAGTTGTGGTCTTTGCTTTCAAGGGGCGAAGGAGAGGAGACAGGTATACGCATGACAACACTGTGTGACATGTGCTGAGAGAGGAGAGGACAGCGTGCTGAGGAGCTGAGGAGCAAACTGGTGCTGCAGCTGAAAGGGCAAGAAGAAGGTCACCAAAGTCCCCTCAGAGGACGTAACCGCTGGCTCTAGGAAGTGGGCAATCTGGACTCCTCCACTCTTTGTTAAACCTCCACCCTCAGGAGTAATGAATCAAGCAAAGGAGTTTTACTGGTCCCAGAGGTGGATAGCGGAATCCCGATTACAGGCTGAGTCTTTGCGGCTGCCAGCCGGCTATACTAAGGATCAGGAGGGCTCAGCGTGTTTGGGAAGAGCCCCACAGTTCTTTCCAGAGCTATATATGATCCATTTTTCCACAATTTTTCTGTGCTTAAAGCTCAAACACATAACCTTTTTATGTAAGTGGGATTATATAATACATTTCGGTTTACCTCATTCTTTTTTGAAAGTTACATTCTATTCCCTGTTTACATATAATTTAAACATCCCTATAGTTTTGGATGTTTAGGGTGTATCCCTACGTTTACCATTAGAAAGTTGAAATTAACATCTTTGTACATAATTCTTTACAAATTTGTATCAGTAAAAATATTGTGTAAACTTCTAAGTAATTTGAGAGTCAAAAAGATATGTATGTGTATTTAATTTTTTTACATTTTGCCAAATTGGCCATCAAAACAATCGCATCCGTTGACACCGCCACCAGCAGCACGGAGGCAACATGGACTTTGGAGTCAGAAGGTCCAAGTGAAATCCTGGCCCCCTTGACAGCCATGGGAACTGTGCCTCACCATCTCATCAGACACCTGAGTAATGCTCTGGATCCAAGAAGGATGCATAACGTGAGCAGCACAGAGTGGTCACCACAAATGTCCCTCACCGTCACCCCTTCCACCTTTGGTGTCCTCTCCTTGGTCCTTGCTACTCTTCAACAAAGGGTTGTCATAAGGCCCAAGGGAAGGAGTGTGTGTGAAAGTGCTTTACCCTAAATATGGGAAGGGCTATCAGTGCACATTAAATATCATTTCCATCTTCTGTCTTCCTCTGCTAATGAAAGCTGCTCACATTTGAGACTACTGTTGACATGAGAGACCCAGGCTGTGACCAGGGAACAATTAAGCTAATTGCCCCACTCTGGTGCCAGCTACATTTTGGCTTCCTTCTTCATAGGAACTAACTAATGTAATCAGGTCAGATTCACAGCACATCACCTGGATCCCTTTACTCTCTGACCCTCCACCCAAGCCCATGTCCGCAAGCCGGAGAGGCAGTGAGAGGTTGCTCTCTGCATGGCTCAGTGTGTCCTCTCCCTCTGAGCTGCCACATCCCCAACCTTAAAAGGAGTAGAACGAGATGATATCCAAGGGTTTATCCAACTCTTACATTCTAGATAAGTTCACTTTCTAGAGACAGAACACCTAAAAAAGGTTGCAATATTTGAGAACAGACTTATTAACACAGGATTCTTGGGATGGCTAGAAATTAGGAATTCCAAGGCACGGGACTATCCCTGGGACCAAGCAAATCCTCGTCCTCCAGGTTGTGATCACATCCCAGGCTGTACTGTTCACCTGCTACCCAAGTAGCCCAGCCACAACTTTTGCTTGTGGAGCCAGTACTGCCTAACCCTCTCTGGGTAGATGTATGACAAAATCTGGCTGCTCTGAATCTTTGCATTTATTTTGCTCATGAAGTTTTTTTCATGACAAACAATGAAGTAAGTTTTAGTTAAGGAGAGACCTCTCATTTGTCCTAAAATCCTACAGTTGACACAATCAGTATAATTCCTCCAAACGCTTCCTGTGTTTGCTCTGTTACTGCTTGATCTGCCAAGAACCCTGTGAATGCCAAAGAGCATCTTGTTCCTGGACCATTTTCCTGGTCCCATGAGCCAAAAACAACAAATGTATTTCAGCCATGTCTATTTTGGAGAGCTTTGGTCTGGGAATATTTTCCTGGAATATTATCCTGAAACAGAACAGAAATGAACTGGGTGCTAAACACCTGAGTAAGCATCCTTCCTGTTGTCAACCATTTGCCTCCTGTGAGGGTCAAGCAGGGAAAGGCCAGGTCAAATATCCTGTATTCAAGTCCCTTGGCCACCTTGATGAGCTATGACTTTAGACTCATCCCTTCATATTTCTGAGGTTTGCTTTCCTTATCTGTAAAGTGGGGATGAAAAGGCAATACAAACTTTCTAAGACCCATGAGGATCAAATAAGATAATGTACAGAGAAGCTGAAGATAATTTTGACTAATGGATGTGCATCCAGAGAAAGAAAACCACCTATACCCAGACATGGTCTGTCTGAATCCCACCAGTGGGTCCACAGGTGGGATGTTCTCATGATTCCTCCAGAGAACACCTTAGGGACCAGGACCACCACTATCCAATTGCTATTTGTCTTGTCATCAAACTTACTGCCCCAGGCCATGTTCCGGGCACTGATGACCCAAAAGACTCAGATCTCATCCCTTCTACTGAAGGGCTCATATCTGGTAGGGAGACTCAGGAACAGCAGATTCAAGCCAGAGTGTCTCCCAGGACAGGGAGATGACCAAAGAACAGCAGAAGCCCAAATTAGGGCTTCTGTCATTTCTCCCTTTCGGGTCTTAAGCTCATAATGCCTGAGATTGACCAGGGCAAGCAGAGGAGGTGGTACTTATACCTGCAGAATGGCCCCGGGAAGGACCTGGGTCACCTTTGTGAGGCCCAGAGCCAAGTAGCAGGAAGACAAACATGGGGAAACTTCTCACCCTGGAAGACACTGTGATTTGCCCAAGATCTTTCATGAAGACAACTGGGAACAGAACCCAGAACTAGACCTCCAGAAGACCAGGCCAGCCCTCTCTGCAGGACCTGAATCCAGTTTTCAGAAAAGAGGGAATCGAGCCTGGGTTCCTATCCCAGCTCTCCTGTGTGACCTTACACAAGGCCCTGTCCCCTCTCTGGGAGGCAGACCCTGAGCACCTAAGTACTGAAAACCTGAATACTGAACACTGAAAACCTGGAGAGGTGTTCAGCACCAGGGCTCTATCACCACTGAACAGGGACCGCAGGGTCTAGGGGTGCAGACTTCCCACCACCTGCCCCATTTAGCCTTTGCTGGCCCCTCTCTCTCCAGGCCCACCTCGTTCCCTGGAACACCTTGGCCTGTCTCTGGCCCTACCAGGAAGCATTCCTTCCAAGCAAGTTCAGGTGTGCTCCCTGAGGTGAGGCAACTATACCCCAAAGTGTGCTGTCAGATTTACACACGAAGAAGGGGAGGCTTAAGGGGAACAGAGGGACCACTGTCCTAGGAGTTGAGTCAAATCATTTCCCAAGAACCTATTCTGGGTTATTTAAGCAGTCTTCACTGCAGTCCTGTGAGGTACTTGCCCCAAATGGGGTATAGCTGGTAACAGCCTCCTGTTCACCTCACTCCTTGGCCCTGCATGTCCCTCGCTTCAAGGAACACTAACCCCCAAGCTCAGGCCCAGGGCCCAGAATGGGAAAAAGATGGAGGGATTTAGGTTAGGCATAAAGCTAGAGTCACCCCCTGGCAAGAGGCATACCAGTAGGGCACAGGGGGTATACCCTGAAGCCCTGAGAGCCCAGTTCTCTGACATTTTGTTTTTTAAAAGTATAATTGCCATAATCCAGCTGTGCCAGCTGTGTGATCTCATATCACTTAGCCTCTCTGAGCCTCAATTTTGTCTCTGGGAAAGAGATATATCTACAGTACAAGGTAGTTGGGAGGAACAATAAAATACTGCAGGAAAATCACAGAACGCAAGGCTTGACACAGCCCTGGATAACGGTGGCTAATGGAAGCAATGGTCCTTCCAGCCAGGAATTCCAGAAGGCGGCAGTGTGGCCTCGGCAGAGATTAGGCAGTGGTGACTCCTGGTGGCCACCGGGAGCCAGGGCATGAGGGCTGGGCATTTGGGAATCTTAGATCTGGAGAATGCTGGACTCCTAGCGTCTTCAACTGCACGATTTGCCAAGTCCTCGAGTAAGAGAATTTAGCCATTGAAACATTTCCTGAGGCTTTCTCTGTGCTGGCCTGATCCCAGGAAACACTTGATTCCCATCCTGGTCTCCTCCAAGAGCTCCCTGCTGAAAATGGAAGGAGGCAGACACAAATGGGAGCATGGGCCACAGGAGGCCCCTGGCCAGCCCCGCAGGTGAGAGGGGGCTTTCAGGGAGGGGATCCTGAAGGATAAATGTGAATTAGGGCCTGGGAGGGAAGAGCACTGAGCAGAGAAAACATATGTAAGGCACAGGAGTAGCAAAAAAGTAAATAAAGATGCAGCCGAAGTCAGCAGGGTAGCTCCAGGTGCTCCGAAATGCGTGCCAAGGAGTTTCTCTGCGGGCAGCATGGGAATGCCAAGGGGTTGCACAAGCGACCATGACACCTTAGAAGGTCACCATGCCAAAGGGGACTGGGTGGCACGACCGCAGGTCTAGAAGTTGGCCTGTAGTAGAGCAGGTATGGAAAGGAGAGTTAGACACAGCAGCCCCAGGCCTTGGTGCCAAGAGGATGTGGGGTGTGAGAAGAGCTCATACCAGCAGGAGATGAGGCCCAGGCGGCAGCTAG
Organism: Eonycteris spelaea; assembly: GCA_003508835.1. NCBI lineage: Eukaryota > Metazoa > Chordata > Mammalia > Chiroptera > Pteropodidae > Eonycteris > Eonycteris spelaea. Next base: position 3,286,865 of record PUFA01000151.1, read on the forward strand.
ATATGTCACCTAGAGCTTGGAGGAGAGCTGGATGGCCAAGAGCAGTGAGTGATCTGGGAGTTAGCAGTGTAGATGCGGCTGTTTAACCAACTCTCACACAGCCTTTGACATGTGCCGGGAGCTTTACATTAAATACTAACACGTGGAGTCCTTACAACCTTTGAGGAGGAGGAAACTGAGGCACAGAAATGTTAAGTAACTTCCTCAAAACCATTCGGCTACTAAATAGTGGAACTGAGATTCACCCCGGACAATCTGGCTGAGGAGTCCAGGCTTTTAGCTCTCTGCCACCCATTCTGGAAATGATTTCCGAAACCTTGGGACTGGCAAAGAGTCCCCCAAGGAAGACTGCAAGATCATAAAGAAGGAGGCTGTGAGTTGTAAAGCCTTTGATTCGCAGCTGAGTAGACCCCCAGAGGTCAGCCCTCATCATTCAAGGGCGAAAGTCCCCTCTGCTGCCTCATGACTGGCAATGACCATCCTGCTGACTCCTCCACCACACCCCGGGTTGGTGAAGGAAGTGGGGTGCCCAGGCTCTACCCTGTTGGGTCTGCCTTGTACTTCAGAGGCTTGTTGTGCAGAATATATTTGGTGCCAATGTAAGTGAAGGCCCAGACCCAGGCCCAGCCCACCGCTGCCCTCCCAGACTCACAGACAGACACACACAGGCTGTGCCCTGCCACTCCAGGTTCTGCCTCTGGAGCAAGAACATGGCTGGTCTAAAGGTAGAGTGTGTACCAAGGACTTGACATCGCTCTCCAGTTTGTTAGGACATTTTCTACCAGGGCTCTACTGGACTACTTCCCTTGCTCCCTCCTTGGACTCCCATGGCCCTTCTTCAGCCTCAGTCTACCCTGCATGCCTGAAGCAGGAGGGTCCGAGGTGTTGACTTGGCCTCAGGACCAGCTCAGACCACAGGCGAAATTCCCACGGCTCTAAGAGCCACTGCCTGTCGCTGCCCCTGGCCTTTCTTCATGCTGTGTCCTCTTAGACTTGAACACCATGGAGGCAGGACCAGCTCTGTCCAGCTCTGCAGAAGAAAGAAAGGAGGCCAAGCCCCGATCTCCTCAAGGCACCAGCCCAAACGCCTCTCTGTTCTCTAAATGCTGCAAAGAGTAAAGCAGATACTAGTTTAGATGCCACTTTTGGCAGAGAAAGTGAGGAGACCGAGATTAACATAAAAATACTGTAATCTCCACCAACCCACGCTGTTGTTGTTGTTGTTGTTGTTGTTTTTAACAAACAGGCCAGGTCCTGCCAGGCCTTCTTCCCAACTAAATGCCCTGAGGCCATCCCCGCACCCCACCCCCCCACCCCTACACCCCACCTGCCCGCTGCCCTGGAACCAGATGGAGTGGTGGGAAGCTGTTCTCTGGCTTCAGACTTCGGACTAGAGCTCCAGCCCAGGCAGGAGGTTGTGGCCCTAGTGCCAGAGCGCAACCTTTCTGGCTTGGTCTACGCTCACCACATGGCTCCCGGAGTAGCACCAGGCCACGGCGTTGACAGCAGCACTGAGGAGAAGGAGGGCGAGGCTGCAGGGGTGCACCAAGAGCTGGGCCTGCAGCCTGGTGCTGCCCCTCATTACTGGACCTGGGCAGTTTGAGACCCTCTCTGAGCCCATTTCCTCACCTGTAAAATGGGCTCACGGGGCTGTGATGAGGTGGGGCCAAGTCCATGTGGAAAGGCACCTTGTGAACTGTGAAGGGCTCTGGGAAGTGGAACGTGTGGGAATGAGGGCTGGGGGGGGGTGATTCCAGGGCCTAAGCATGTCAGAACCTAGAATTGGCTCAGCAGGACTGGGGCAAGGCAGCAATGGCCTTGAGGCTGGGGTGGGCAGGTGGTGGATGGTGGCCATGCTCACCAGTGGGGTCCCCGTAGGATCGTCTTCAATTTCCCAGTGTCTACATCCCAGATATAAAGGGCTCCATCCCAGGAACCTGCAAGTGCATAGCTTCTGTCCGGACTATAGTGTTCACAGCAGAGCAAGAGAGGAGGAGATCAGAGGTGAGGACACACACACACACCCCGAAACACAGTCAAATGGGGCACACTTGGGCAGAGGCATGTGCTCTCACAGACACACCTGAACACGGCCCTGGTCCAGTCAGAACCGCACTTGAAGCCATCAGCACTGAGGACAGACAGAGTCAGATCACAATGGAGGTGGCCACCAGTCCCTGCCCTCAGCCAGAAATTTCAAGAGCTTCCTCTCTCCATGAAGGGTTTGGGCACCTCGGCAGGCCCTGGTTCAGAAAGGCCTCTAGGGAGGGCCCCCCACCCCTGTTGACAGGCCCTGAAGGGCCTTTTACAGGGGATCAGAGGCCCAGCTGCCCCAGCCAAAGCTACAGGATGAGTGGCCACAAGGCAGGTACCTGAACACCTGGCGGATATTGCTGACACGCAGGTCGATGACCTTGAGTGTATTATCACGGGAACAGCTGAGTAGATGCAGCTGATCATGGCTGAGGCTCAGGGAGGTGACCCGGCCTTGCACAGGGATGACCTGGATGCAGTGGGGGCCCCTGAGGAACAAGGGCAGAGATGGGGATAAGGAGCAGCCCACCCTGACAGGGCCACTCATGACAAGCTAATGAAGTCCAGAGGCACTGCTAGTCTCAGAGCACAGGAGCAAGGCTGACAGGGACTAATCTCCCACTGCAGCCAGCCCCCTCCAACAGGAACTTAGGCAGCCCCTGACTCAAAGCCAAAGCCCCTGCAACATTTGGGTCACTAAACTAAATGCCAGAGGGAAAGTAATGGAAGTCTGTCTTTACATGTGTGTGCATGAGAGAAAAGGGTTTCAAACAGCAATCAGTACCCACCAGTAATGAGAAGCCTGAGATAGGCCAGGCACTGGATTCAGCACTGGCTTTTATAAACCAATCAAACTCAATATTGAGCTGTTAGATTTAAAAAAAAAAAAAAAAAACTAAAACTTATGTTCCTTTTGATTAAAACTTGGTAACTAAATGAAAAAAAAAAGGGCTTCCACATCTTGGTTGTCAAGGCTCAGGCAGAGTCCAGTGGTTGGACTGAGAGCCATTAAGGTGGCTCAGGTCCCGCAGCTGAGCCTTCAAGGGGCTAAGCTCAGCACAGAGAGACCATCACAGCTTCACTTCCCTGAGGCACCCTCCACAACTCCATGGCCAGAGAAAGGGAAGAGAAAACAGGACCTCTGTCTCAATGCCTCCACTACCCATAGCCCACTCCTGTCACCTGCTGTCCCAGAACCGGATCTTCTGGTCATTGTGGCCACTAATGATGACATGGTCCCCACACACCACGTCATTACAGTAGGAAAGAACATTGATGGTCCTGGAGCCTATGGAACAAGGAGAGCCCAGTCTCAGAGGAGGGTTGTAGGAGCTAGCCCACTAGACATATGAGAACCAAAGCCCAGGAGCCCCAGAGGGTCAGTATCCTCCCCAAACTAGAACCTGGGATCCCCTGCTTCCAGCCCAAAGCCTGTCACTAAGAAACGGCAGAAAGCACCAATGGGAGACAAAGAAGAAGAGACTTTGAGAGGCTTCACCCCAAATGCCAATGAATCTCAGAATCACTCATAGAGAGCAGGTTGAGGTCTCTTATGGCTCAGCTTTAAGAGCCATAAGAGCGGGTTCCCAGAGAGTAGGGAGCAGGGTGGGGCTGGGCCTCACAGTATGCACGGCCAAGGTCCCACTCCTTCACTGTCCGGTCTCGGCTCCCAGTCACTGCCTGATGCCGTGTTAGCTTGAATTTGGCAGCTGTCACCTTGTCTGTGTGTCCAGACAGTGTCTCCTACCCCCCATCACAAATATAAATTAAGGGCATGGCCAAAACTCCATAACACCCCCCTCCAGGCCAAAGCATGATCCCTGACCCCCAGGCTGCCTCCCCAGTCAGACCTCACCTTGGACTGTGCCTCTCCCACCTTCCAGAGCTGAGCGGCCTGATTGTAAGTAGCTGCCAATACCTGGGAGCCCTAGAAACATGGGAGTGGGAGAGGTCCTAGACCTGGGCCTGGCCAGAGGCAACATCCCTCAGGCCAAAGAGCTAGGGCAGGGCGGCCTCTGAGCTTCTCATAGCCCAGGTCCCCTAGGCAGGCCAAGGAGCCCCTGGGGCCAGGGAGGAGGATTTGTGTAGGAGCCTAAAGGCTGGGTACTAGGATGCCCATGTGTTCCCTCAGGTCCTAGGGCCCCCACCTGCCTGGCAATGGAGACTGAGGGAGGTGGACATCCCATGCCACTCAGCGGACTCACCGAAGGGTCAAAGTCCACACTAGTGATGCTGCCGCCAGCTCCTACAAGGGTGTGGTTGGCCTCCAGACGACCTGGGGGACCAGAGGAAGGGACAGGTGCAATGGTCACTAATCTCATGAAAATGAGGAGCAGGAACCAGGAGTGGGAAAATCAGTCTTTCCCAAGTTAGAGGACGGAATTGTTGGATCTGTTCCAGGGTCGTGGGTTGAAGGCTGCACCTTCCCAAATTGCCATCAGGGAGCCCCAGGGGGCAGCTTGTCCTCTCAGAGGGATGGAAAAGATCAGAGAAAAAGGCCTGTCCCTAGTCATGCAGCAAGCCAGGGCCAGGCCTCCTCTAAGAAGCCTCCAGGAGCCAGCTCTGACTCCCCAATACACACACCCCTATAGAGCCTAGGGTACCTAACTAATGGTCTCCTGAGCTCTGAGAGCTCAAGTGATGACAGAAGTGGTCTGGTAGACACCAAGGACCTGATCCTCAAGGGCAGACCCCTACCTCTCCTAACAGGTACCATCTGAGCTCAGCCCTCCCTACCCTGCAGGCCTGGACCCCAAGAGCTGGAGGCTCTATCCTTTCAGAACAGTGAGCCTGGAATTCTTGCCAAGGCGTCATCTGGCTACTGCCCACAAGACTGTTCCAGGTGAGGAAAAAATGAAGAAATCCAAGGACTTTGCCCACCAAGGAGCAAACTGGGACCTGGGGTTGGAGAGAAAGCACTGGGTTGGCCCACAGGACAGGGACCCTCACCTCCCACGACATTCCAGAGGTGGATGAGACGGTCAGCCCCTCCAGTGGCCAGGAGGCTACTGTTGGGGCCAAAAAGAACAGCATTGACCTCAGAGAGGTGGGCGTCCTGTGGAAAAAAGGGGAGGTTGATGCCCCTGGTACTTGCCACGCAGGCCTCTTTGTACATGCTCACGGGATCTCTCCAACGCACGCCTATACACACCAGAGGGTCTCGTCACCTCTACATAGACCCCTGCAGCCGCCAACCACCACGCTGCCCTCTACTCCACCAACTGACCTTCTGGTCTCCCAGCCTCCTGTCTCTCCTTCTCCAGTCCACACCCTCATTATAAAAGACCGAGGGGATCCCACCATAAGTTGTGGCAGAAAAACTCCTGCTCCTGCCCAGGAGCCTAGCCCCGTTTTCCTGGCCTCTTCAGACCAGCCCTGGCATCCACACTCACCATATCGGTACCACGGGCGTGTGACCCAGCTCTTCCTTACCAGCACATCCTGAGCCCAGGTTGGAAGTCGGGCAGCCACGCACAGAGGGATGCTCTGGTATCGCTGCTCAGGTGCTCCCCCAATTGAGTGGCCTCTCCTCTTCTTGAAACTAGGGTGAGGATCAGGAGGGCATTAAGCCAGCCCGTCTGACAGGGGAGCCTCAAGTCTCCTGAAGTGACAGCAACAACAGAAAGCAGACATGGAAGATGGCAGAACATGGCCAGGAGGTGCAGCAAGCAAGGTCCCCAACCGGCCTCTGACCCCCGTCAGTGTGGAGATGAAAGGGGCACAGAGAAAAGCACAGAAGCGGGGCAAGGTCAGTGGATGCAGAGAAATCCTCGGGCTGGGGTTCCTGCCCTGGCCTTGCCACTGCTTGGCTCTGTGACCCTGAAAGAGTCCCTGACATTTCTGAACCTCAGTTTCCCAACTGAGGGAGTTGCTGTCTGGCCTCAGGCTAGAGCTCTTGGTCCTTGTGAGGAAACTGGATGAGGACAGAAGCTGGAGGATAGCCAAGCAGGGTTTCAAAATGAGGCCATGCACCCAACTCCTACCTCTGAGGCTCAGCAGAGAGACTCATGCAGACTGCTGGGCAAAATGTGAACGGACAGACCAAGGCACATACACAGACCAAGTCTGGGCTCCAGGAGCCACACATAGGGCTCCAAGGGGCCCCACCCTTTCATACACATGTCAGTGCACACACATACTTACTCCAGAAGCCCCTTCACCACATCAACACAGCGGGACAACGTCAGAGAGGTGGCAGAGGCAGACCTGGGGCAAAATCGAGAGGCTAAGGAACTAGTCGGGAGGTGTGCAGACAGCAGTCATTCATTTCTACATTCTACCAAGGACCTGAGGCCTCTTAACTTCTTGAGCCCAAGATGAGAACTTGACTCCTCCAAGACCAGAGGCGCAGGATGACCCAGAGCAGTCCCAAGAAAGTGCAGGCAGGGAGGAAGTTGGCAATGAAGTCTCCCAAAGTTTCCTTCATGATATTAAGAATCGCCTCACTGCCAAAGTACCCCCAACGAAAGTTCCTGGGACACTTAACTGGGGCCCACGGAGGAGGTGGTGGTAAAGGTGCCCCCAGGCTGGGAAAACATAAGGCTGGGGGCAGGTGCATGGAGCAACTTAGGCCTGCTGAGTCCTCAAAAATGCCCAGAAGCTGTGTCCTGGGATGACTTGGCCCACAGGGCTGCCAAGGGCTTTGGGGACCAGTGTCTCATGCCCCTCCCCAAGTTCCTTCAGGCCTGATACAGTGACCTGTAAGAAAGAGCTTGAGGAGAACTTTCAGGCTGGAGAATGGGCAAGGAGCGGCAGCCTCAATGCCAGGCAAATGAAGACAGATGGTGGGGGTGGGGAGGATAAGGGGAGGAGCCCAAGGACTGAACCCAACCAGGTCCAACCATGTGAGCTCACATATCTACACATGCTCAGATGTTCACATATACTCAAGTATGCTCATCCAGGCTTGCACACTCATGAGCTCTCATGTCCCTATGTATACAAACACATAACTTTGACAGCTGAGCCCAGGGCCTTCACCACAGGTTCTCTCCCTTTCACTGACCTGACACCCATCCCCAGTGGAGATCAAGCCTGTCCTGGAAGGCATGAGCTGTACTCCAGCATCTTCCCAAGGCCCCTCCCAACCCAAGAGCTGGTTTAAGGTCCTAGAGGAAGACTCTGGGGGGCGCAGCTTAAGGCACTGGGACGGTCCTCACCTGAAAGGCCTCTTCCACTTCTCACCAGCCTCACTATCCAGAAACTCTGGCTCAGCAGGCAGGGCCGGAGTCATCTCGGCCCCCTCCCTGATTCCATCCCCTAGGGTGTCTGGGTTCCTGGGAGAGGGAATGGAGCTCAAGAAGGTGAAGGGACCAAGCCAATCCCTCCCTGCCCCAGTGACTGATATGGTGAAGATGTGCCGACCCGGTAAGTGCCCATGTGGAGGGCCCAACGTGTTGGCTGGCTTCCATGACCACACGTGTCTGAAGGTGTCCTGTGGGCTCGGTCTACATGGGGACCCGGGGACCGTGGCTGTGCACACGTGGGGTCAGGTGCATGGGTGACCGCAGGCAGATGTGGGGCAGGGTAGAACTGGAGGCAACGGCCCGAAAGCAGGGAGGAAGCTCCAGAGCACGCGGGTCAGAGCCAGTGGCTGAGGGTCCCGGCGCATCCCCACTCTTACTCGCTGATGCTCACTGTCCGCTTGGCAGCTTTCTTCAGCTCCTGGGACACCCGCGCCTGCTTGGCCCTGGGGAGAAAATATTCCTAGGAGCCGGGCGCGGGACTCTGCCGCCTTCCTGCGAGGGCAAGGCTGGGTGGGTCCTCCTCCCGGGGAAGGTGCGCTGGAGTCCCGTTCGCCTCCAAGACAAGGGGCGTGACCGCTCGCTTCCCCAAGGGGTGGGGCCCAGAGCTCTCACTTCTCTCGGCGCTCGTTGCGCAGGTTGCGCTCGCGGCGGCGCGCGCCTTGCGCTGCACCAGCCTCTCCAGCAGGTCGTGCGCCTCTTCCTCAAGCCTGCGCAATGCCGCCTCCTGAAGTCCCGCGTGCCCGCGCAGCGCCTCATAGGCCGCCCGCTGAGCCTCGTTCCGCGCCTGAAGAGCGTCCACCTGCTGAGCCTGCTGCGCCCGTGCCTCCTGCAGCTGTGCCACGCGGGCCTCCAGAGCCGCCAGCCTGGAGCAGGAGCGAACCAACATCACTACCCAGTGGGGACGGGTCTCAGAGCTGGGGCAGACTTGCCCGTGGCCACTCGCCAGCCAGGCGGCTAAAGCAAGTCTCCCACCCAGCCTTCCCTCCTCAAGTCCTGCGGCTCCGGGAATTTGGGGACGTGGAGAAAGCCGTCGGCCTTGCTGGAAACACATGGGCTCACTCCGTACCCCCTCCCAGGCGGAGATGGCCCGGAGCCGCCCCGAGGTGGGCACGGTCCCTCCGGCACCCGCCCGCGCCTCACCTGCTCTGCCGCCTCACCTGCGTTGCCGCTCCTCCAGCTCCGACTCCAGGGAGCCCAGGGCCGCGCTCTTCTCCACCACCTGGTAGGCCATCTGGGGGCGGTTAAGGGCCAGACAGGTGGGCCTCTGTGTAGGACTTCAGCCAGGGTCTGCTACTCCACCCGCCCGCCCCCTTATTGAAAAGCAAGTTGAGGCGCAGGTAAACTTGGTGTTGCACAGGAATGCACTATGGGGAATGCACTGCCGTTTCCTAGAACAATAGCGGGGCCTTAGACTCTGGAATCTAAACACCAAAGTTCCAAATCTGGCATCCCCACTAATTTTCTGTGACCCTGGGGTAGTCATTCAACCTCTCTGAACCTGTTCTGTTTTTCCATCTGTAAATTGGAAACGATAGAGCTTACCTAATATGTTAACAAGAAATTATTATAAGAAACAGTATTTCAAATAATGGCAAATTTTGAATTTTTTTATATAGCACTTATGTGTGCCATGCCTTGTTCTGAGCATTATACACATATTACCTCTTTTAATCCCTGTAACAACACAGGTACTGCCATTCTTCCTATTTTACAGACAAGGACATCAATGCAGACAGATTAAGTGTCTTGCCCAAAGTCACGTAGCTAAGTGGCAGAACTGATAGTGGAACCCAGGCCACCTAACATTATGCTCCAAAAAAAGGGCTGGTCCACAGGAGGGGTTCAAGGGATGTGAGTTCTGTTCCCCACCTCTCCAACCCTCCACCTACCGAAGCAAAACTCCTGGAGAGTAACAAAGCCCCCAGGCAGAGGCCCACAGGCTAAGGAACAGGAATGGTCTGTGGGAGCATAGGTCCTAGACTGAATACTAGAACTGCCCCACAGCACAAGAGTGGGGGTGAAAGTCATCTCATCTATACCCCTATGTCATGAACAATCCTTCAACCAAGAGCTGGGGAAGCCTACGAGATAAAGCTCAACTCTCACCCTTTGGAGCTGAGTGATCAGTGGGAGAGACAGACCCCCCAAAAAAGCATTTCCCACCAGTACGGCAAGAGGAAAATGAGGAAATAACCAAGGCTGGGGGCTCTATTGCTAACTTGTTCCTGTTTTCATGTGGGCTTGGTGAAAGACACATTGAGGAGCAAAGCTGGTGCAGTCCACCACTACTGACACGAGCAGCTTGAGGGCCTTCGAACGGCCCCTGGCGGGAGGGGCGGGCTCAAGGGCAGGGCCTCGCGGCGTCCGTAAACATCAAAGAGCGCCTGCGCACACCGAACAACTTGGGATAGACACTGGGGGCGCTTTAACCAAGATAACAGGAATCGGAACGTGTCGGTCCCGCATCTTTCTGTTCTTTCTCTTACAGCTTGCAACGCACAGCCCCCTTCATTGCCTCTCTAAATTTGATCCTCACAGCATTCCTGTTACAGATAGGGCAACTGGTCAGAGAAAGTCACGCAAGCAGAGTCCTAGGAGCATAGAGTGTGAAGGACCAGAGATGGCTCAAATCAGACCCTGCTTCTGACTTACTGTGAGACCTTGGGTAATTCTGGTTCCCTGGAGACCTAAGTCTCATTTGTAAAATGAAAATAGGTTGTTGCGGGGATCAGATGAGATGCAGGAGTGAAACTAAATCCTCGAGCTGTCTATAACGGCAAAATATAGTCAGGTGATTGCCCTCCAGATTGAGGGGCCCATTTCCTCATTCAACAAGTTACAAAACTGAGGGCCCCAAAACGGACAGGAGTGTGTCCCAGGTTCCAGCAGTCCGTGAACAAGGGGCTCTGCACATGCAAGGCAGGGAGGCCGCCTTTCATAACTGACCTAGTTTATAACATAATTCCTTTCACCACTAAGCAGTCTGACTACCACTTCCACTTCCTCACCCGTCATTTAGTTTCATTGATGTTTTGATATTCAACATATATATTTTTTTATCTGATGCCTTTCAAAACTCTAATAATAGATTAGTGGTTACCAGGAGTTAACCACTGGTTGGGGAGGGGGAATGTTGTGACAAAAACAGGGTAGGAAGAGAGAGATCTCTGTGGTGATGAAAATAGTGCTTATCTTGATGGTCACAAATCTACATGTGACAAAATGACGTGACAAAATGTGACAAAATGACAAAGAATTATATACACTTCATACCAATATCAACTTCCTGGGTTGTGTGTGCTGTAGTTACATAAGATGTAACCAATTGGGGAAACTGGGTAAAGAATACACAGGGCCTCTCTGTACTGTCTTTGCAGCTTCCTGTGAATCGATAACTATTTAAAAATTTAAAGAGTTAATAGTAATACATGCTTGCTTTGATATGTGAAACAGTACTAAGAACTAAAGAAAAGGCCCCTCCTCATCCCTCAGCATATCCAATGGGAGCTGACTGGTGCATGAAAAAGTCATGGGAGGGAGTGCTGAGGGCGAAGGATGGGTAGAATTACCCCCAAACAAAGGGAACCATGAGCTCAGAGACAAGAGCGTGGCAGGATATAGATATATACACACAAAACTGATCATGGAGATGTGGTGAAAGGGGCTTTTACTTTTTTACTCTATGGGCTTTGTTCTCTTTGAAATATTCACAACAAGCCATGTATTGTATCTTACTTGTCTTTTTTTAATGGAAAAAATTTTATTATTAAAATATATCACTGAGTGCTGTATGGAGAATGGGTGAGGATGCCAAGGGAGGAGTCATTTAGGGAGGAATGAGGATAACTTAGACAAGGCTGGATATGGTACAGGAAACAGAGAAGTTGATGGATTTGGAGATGGGATGACTAGCTGGTGACTAGCTCAGAGCAGAAGGCTGGGAAGGGGCAAGGTCCAGCCTGGTGACCAAACTATCGATGGAGGGGAAGGGGCATGATCTACTTCATTTATCACTTGGTCTACAGATATTCATTAGCATGGACTGTGGAGACAGGCTCCAGGGGTGTGATAGAAGCAAACCAAAGGCATCCCAAGCCCTTGGGCACTGACCGTCAAGAAGGGGGTTCAGATGTTTGAAAATAACTCTCAAATGTCAAATTGCTACTACAACAGAACTCTGAGAGTTGCTCACTCAGTTCACACCCCATTCCCACACTAGTTGGGCAAGTGAAGTGGCATGTGTTCACTGGCCTATTAGTCTCCAGTGTACTAGAAAGCTCCGCGGGGCCAGGTCTTATTACTGTTGTATTCCCTATGCCTTGGCTGTATCAATTGTCAATAAATATTTGTTGAAAAAATTAATGGAGAACACAGAGGTAGATTCGTGTGGGAGGTAGTTCAAAGCCTGGCTCCACCTCTCTAAGCCTCAGTTTCTTCTGTAACCATGGAGTTGTGGAGGATTCGCTGAAATAACACTTAGCACATACCTGTGTGCGTTGTGCTCAATGTGGTGTTGGCTATATTATTATAGGGGTGATAATTGAGTCTGACTTTAGATGGAAGTCCAAAAATCAGCTGAGCGAGCGAGGTCTGGAGCTCAGAAGTGAAGGCTGGACTATAGACAGGTCTGGAAGTCAGCAAAGTCTCCAAGGCTGTGGGAGTCAGTGAACCCACCTGAGCTTCAAGGAACATCCACATGTAAAGGGAGGAGGCTAGGGGAAAGGGAGGAGGCTAGAGCCAGAGAAGGAAGCTCAGAAGCAACAGCTACAGAAATTAGAGGAGAACCAGGAGAGTGTGGTGAAACAAGCCAAGAGACGCTGTGGGGGTGGGGGCGGCAGTGTCAGATGGAGGTAGCACACCCCACCATGGAGGTGGCCCACCTTACTCATTTAGTCTGAAAATGTATATTAAAGAATCCACTGGTGCTGGGCCCTGGGTTTGGCAGGGCAAGTGGTGAGTGGAGCTGGATGGACCATCCTGAAGGGAAAACAGAGTCCACCTGGGCCCTGTATACCTCACACCCCTCCCTGAGCTCTCACTTCCTCCAACTGCTATTGGAGCCCACTTCATCCTGGGCTGCCAGAGCCAAGTAGAGGCACTCTCACCCCTGGCCAGCCTCAAGGCTTGGGGAATGTCCCTCATTTGCTGGCTCCCTTGGACCACATCTTCCAGCCCCCAAAGTCCCGGATCCTGGCCCCACCCCATTCTCTCACAGACTCCTGCCAGCCTACCTCGCCACAGACCAGCCGGAGCCCCTCCTTCTCCTCTTGCCACTTTACCCGCAGAGTGGCTGCTGATGAGACTTGGTCCGTATCAGGCCCCGACTCCTCCTCCCTGCCAACCAATCAAGAGAGTGGTGCTCATTGTCCCTCCATTCATCCAGGGGATATGCATGAGGACCCGTAAGCCAAACCCATGAACTTTCTCCTGAGGAAGTTGGAGGCCAGAAAGCCAGTAGAAGAAAGAGCATGTCTGGAAGCTGAAGCTGTCCATAACTCCTCAGCTCAGGGAGGCCCCCAGGCCTTGAGTTCCATGGCAGGACCCTCCTCAAAAGCATCTCGCAACTCTTGAGTCCCAACCCGTTCCTGCTTTTCATCTTCACTCCCTCTCTGGAATAAGCAGCAAGACCCTTCTGTAGGCGTCAATTTAAAGAACACAGAGACAGAAAGAAGAGGAGGGGGAAAGATGAGTATGGGGGTGGGAGGGGAAGAAGATGGGACTAATGCAGGATAGACTGAGAAGGGGGGTAAAGAAGGACGTTCTAAGCAGCTGGTCTGGGGAAGGTTGATGAGCCCAGCTCCTACCCTGGCAGCAGCCAAGGTCAATGAGGTACCAGGGAGAGAATGAAGCCAAAATAGAAAATAGGGGCAGGGCGCAGGCGCAGGCAGCCCATTGTGACTATGAACACACACACACACAAACACACACTCACCAGGGGCCCCGATGGGTAGCAGGAGTGGCATCATTTGGCTCTGGCTGCAGCTTCTCTGAGAACCCGGCCAGTAGCTCAGCCTTCTCCAGGAGGCGGTTATCTAAGGGTGCAAGAGGGTGAGCCTGGGGTAAAGATAGACACTTGCCAGCAGACTCCAGGCATACAGGTTACCTCTCCAGCCAGGAGGACTATAGCCTGGGGGTGCAGAATGGGAGAGCTAGTTGCAGGCCGGGCTCTGCCCCTTGTCTGAGCAGTGTTTATGCAGCTCTACCAGGACTTTTAGCCCTGGCATAGCCTCTTCACAGCACTAGCCCCCAGGCCCTCCATGAATACCTGCTCTCCCAGGGACAAACAAGGATGACCACTGTGAGGGAAGGAGATGGCTGGGCACTGCCCACTGAGAATCCTGAGGAAAGAAAGGGCCAGGGATTGATCCCCCACCCCTCACCCGCCACAGGGAAGGGCCTAGCCCCAGAGAGTGAAGAAACAAGCCAAACTCCACCTGCCTATGGCCTTTGGCAAGTTACTTCCCCTCCAGGAGCTCTAACTTTCTGGACTAAAAAACAATCTTGACTTCCCTAGATTGGTGTTAAGGTTCCTTGGGCCCCCACCCCCACCAGAACAGAGAGCCCTTGAGCAATTATCCAGCAGACCTCAAGTTTGGTGGTTTCTGCTATAGACCCTAAAACACACCCCCTCCACCCCCAATCCGAGTTCACTTCCTCTTTTTTCATAAAGTAGAGCGAGGGCCGATAAGCCCAGGCTTACCTCCTCAGCAACTTTCCCTCTCCCAGTCCCCTACCAGTGTCACTCTCGCCAAAGTCACTGGCCTAGTTTTCACATAAAATCCTACCCCAACCCCAAGGCACTACACTGGCCTCCCAGCAAATCTAAAGAAGCTATTTTGCCCAATTTCTGGGTTAGAAATCTGAGGCTTAGGGCTATGTCCCGCTCAAGACCAGAGATAAAATTGAACCTTCACTGTGTCTGATTTCAGACTTCCAGGGTCTCTCCAGTCACACATTTGCAACGGGTTGGGGGCGGGGCGGAGTGGTTAATTGAGCAGCAGCCAAGGTCAGGCCCAATGAAGGAGCTGGAAAGATTGTGGTTAGACTTTCAATCTCAAACATACAATCTCAGGAGACTAGAGGTGCTACACACAGATGCACACCTGTTTACCCCACTTGAAGTACCATACTTCTTCCTGACCAGCTCCCCAGAGACAACTCTGTGAGACTCTGACTGCCCCAGGCTCAGCCAGCTCCCTCAGACAGCCTGGGGTTCCTTCTCCCTCAGGCTGGGGTTGGCTGGGTGCTGAGACGCTCCAGGAACCTGAGCCAGGATCACCGATCAGTGGCAAAACCTGAGACTGAGCTTCCTCCACAGAGATTCAGAGTTTTATTCCCTCCCTCGATTGGCCAAGAAGTAGTAGCTGCTTGGGACAATCGTGCATTCTTTAACTGGACTATGGGGACTGCCTAGCAGGAGGAAGCACAAGAGACCTTACACAACCAACACTGGCTGATGAACCCGTGCCTAGGAAGCCCAGCTCGTGGGAGGCAGAGCCCCTAAGGGTCGAGGAGAGCAGGCGCATCAGGAGTGAGTTCCAACCAGGAAGGGGCTCCAAGGAGAGCCTGGGTTGGAAAGGGCAAGAATGTGGCTAGTCGGAGATGGAGTGTGAAGAGAGAAGGGTTCCAAGCAGGCCCAAGGCTTCCGAGGGCAGACGGCGTTGGTACACCTGAGTCACAGTCGGAGAAGCAAGACAAATACTCTCCCGGAGCCCCGCCCCTCTACGGCTATCTTCCAAGCCCCGCGGAGAGCACTCACAGGCCGGCACCAGCTCCAGGAAGAGTGTCTTTTGTGTGTGGTCCCGCTGCTGCAGCTGCCGCACGATGTGGCGTTTCCAGCGGGAGGCAGGGGCTCCGGTACGGCAGGGTCCAGCCATGGCCTTTCTCTCCCGCCTGCCCCCGCGCACCAGGACCCAAGCAGGAGCTAGCAGGCAGGGGCGGGGCCTCGAGGGGAATCCCTGACGTGTGTGGGGGCGGGGGAGATCGGGCTGCAGTGGGGAATCCCCGGGTTGTACCAAGAGCGTATTTGGGGGAGAACAGAACGCGACCGTCAAGGGAAGCGGCCCCAGGGTCTACATCACAGGGTGCCCCACAAAGAATTCTTACCGAACTGGGGGCTCCAATTGCTGTCAGGGGTAATAAGCGGGACTCCAGGTCGGAGCCTCTGTAGCAGCTTCCCCCGTGCCTATTGGTGCACTCCGCAGGCGGGGCCTCGCGGCCGGGGCTCCTTAACCCCTTAACAGTGCCAGCGGAATTCACAAACCAGACCCTCGCCCACGCTCACCCTGGAGCAGGCAGCCCTCTGAGGCTCGAGACTGGAGACCTCCGTGCACCTGGCCCCTGCCGTCGAGGCGCTCAAGATCTGTGAGGGGAGATGACACAGACAGATACAAGGCGCATACGCAGTGTGACAGCGAGATAAGAAAGCACAGAGGAGGAAGGAACTGAAGGGAAAGGGACTCAGCTTTCCAGAGATGATGGCATTTGAGTTGGGTCTTGAGGGATGAAGTAAGAGTTAAAAGAAGAGGAATCCAGCAGCAGGAAGAACAAGTGCAAAAGTTCGATGACATAAAAACTCTTGGTGGATTCAGGCCTGGGAGGACAGGGGGTGACATTTGTGGCGAGCAAGGTTTAGGGACACAGTTCGTGACAGAAAATGTAGGTCCCTGAAAGTTAAAGGGATTTCATTCAGCCCCCCCCCCCGCCCCCGCACAGAGGGGAGACACGGATTGCCTGAGACCGCACAGAGTGTCTGAGCGGTCCTGCAGCCCAGTATCCTGCTCAGGGCTCAACAAACGGTTGGTACTTCATTTGGTTAGCCTCTGAAGGAGCAGAAACATCTCTTGCAGGCACACTTGATAGTGAATCATGGGTTTGAGGAGAATCATGGGTTTGAGGAAACTGATAAAATTACCTTCAGCAAGACCCATGTCTAGAGCTTTCTGCAGACACAGGCTGGTGTGAAGAATGAAAGGAGGGATTCACTGGGCCCAGCCTCACCTGGGCCTACTGTGTAAGACCACGGTAGGCACTGCTCTCAATGAGTGAATGCAGACCTGTCTATCTCCAAGAAATAAGAGAAATTGGGCAGTGTTGGGAAATCACATAGGCCCTGGAGGTGATGGGTCTCTTGAGATGCAGATGGGGTGGGTCACAGGACTCAGAAAGCAGTAAATGCCAGTGACAGCCCAGGAGAGTGTACCCTGCTTTGAAATCACAATGAACTGAGCTCAATTCCCCACATGTCATTATCTTTGACCCTCATTTCCTTTGCACATGTTCCTTTGGAACCCTCCCCCTCTAGTCAACCTGGCTCCTACTCAAGGGTCACTTCCTCCAGGAAAACTTTCTACCCCTGAGTTAAGGTTTCTCTGACCTCAGTCCTAGCCCAAGCCTAGCCTATCTGTAGGAGTGAGTGGTGGTGGTAACAATCTCTAGAAGGCATGCCCAGGAGAAGAGCATGGTCGTCATGGAGCCCCATGACCAATTGGCAGCAGTGATGAATTCCCTTTAGGACTGGCTGACTCAAGGGTTTTGGGGATACTATCAAACTAGCTGAGGCTGTTTACATTGAAGAACGTGTTAACAGGGCCCTGCCTAGCCATGAAATGCTAAAGTGCCTTTTTCTCTCAAGTGAGGAGTCACACTGGGGTCAGGGTTCCTAATCTTTTTTTGACTCAAAACATTCCTAGGAAATTTTAAATAGTCATTTTTAAATAGTATACAATAAAGATTTTGACTAAAAATATTATCTTCTATCTTTAGACTATGAAAATTTTATTATAAAGTTGACTTAAAATGAAATTTTAGATAATATTCATAATATATGAAAACAAATTTTTATTTTTCACATTTAGCATAATGTATGATTTATCTTTAATTATGTTAGAAAAACATAATTAAATGATTAATAAATGTAAAAAGTGATTATATCATGATTTAGAGACTTAATGTACTTTAGAATATAGTTTGAAACTTGCACCTGAGTTAGGCATCTCCAGTAGCCAGAGTGATTTGTTTAAAAACCTAAGTTGGTTCATGTCATTTGTACCTAAAACCCTCCTAAGGCTTTCCAGAATATTTAAAGCAAACCCCAGCTCCTCTTTGTGGTCTTCAGGGCCCTACTCACTCTAACTCCTGCCCGTACTTCTGACCTTAACTTCTTTCTACTCTGTGAATAAAGCCTTATTCACAATACCGAAACCACTGCCAAACTCAGTCCAACCAAAGCACTCTGGCTGTGCCCTATTCTTGGTGCTTTCCTCAAGAACTTTTAGGGCTAGCACCATCCCTTCTTTCAGAAGACCTTCCCTCTTCACCCAGTCTGAAATAGCTCCCATCTCAATCAATGTCTCTATCATTGTCTAGTTGTTCTTCCTTTCAGAGCACGTCTCACTCGCAGAAGGGATCATGTTTCTGTGTTTGTTTAGTTGTTTATGGTTTGTCTCTCCTACCAGGCTGGAAGTTTCAAGAGAGCCAGCACCAAGTCCCCTTTGATCCTACTACCTCTGTCTTCAGCACCTAGATTGGCCTAGCACCAACTGAGTAGGTGATTAGTAAATATTTATTGCTGTTGTTATGGTATCAAAAATATACAAAACCAGTTTTCATGGCCCAGCACTTAGAAGTTTTGAATTCAAAGTTGTAGTTATTTTTAATTGAAAAATAATTCACATGCACATAGCCAAAATTTCAAATAGCATGAGTGAAACTCTTTGCTTCATATCTTGATACTGGTCAGGATAGAACATGCTGTTCTGTGGTCTTTTGGTTATCTATTATTTTTTCTTACCATCTCATGATTCTGAGTGTGGGCTGAGCTCAGCTGGGTGATTCTCATTTTGAGTCTCTTATGTGGTTGTAGTCACAAGCAGGACTGAAGTCATTGGAAAACTCAGCTGGGCTGGTTACTAATGATGCACACTCGTTTCGCTGGCAAGAGATGCTGGCGGTTGACTGGAAGGACAATTAAAGCTGAAAACCAAAATGCCTCCATGTGGCCTCTCCATATGGCTTCAGTTTCTCAGAGCATGGTGGTTAGATTCTGAGAAGGAGCACCCAAAACAAACATTCATTGGTCAAAGCAGTCACAGTCCAGCCCATAATCAAGGACAAGAGACATAGACCCCAGCTTTCAATGAAAGGAGTGTCAAAGAATTCCTCGCTGTCTTTAATCTACCACATCTCATACCAAATAAACCATAGTTCAGTGGCTTAACACAACAAAGTTTTGTTTCTCACTCACATCAAAGTGTGGATTAGACAATGTTGGCATACTGTTCTCCAACAGTAACTCAGATCCAAGCTGTTTCTACCCAGTACCTTCATCATCTCAAAGTTCTTTGATCCCAACTACTCAATGGGAGAGAGGTTGGGGGTCAGGGGATTGGGGAAAAGATTCTCACTGGCACAATTGCTTTGGAGCTGAAGTGACATACCTTGGCCCACATTCCCATTCTGAGATCACATATACTAGGAAGGTTGGGAAATATAGTCTTCCCATGTTTCCTAGAAGAGAAAAATACAGTAATTTCCCAGTGTCCTTCTCTAGAAGCATCACCATGAACAATTTAGTGTTTATCCTCCCAGAAATATGTATGCATATACAAGCATATAAAAACACAAATGTGGCATTTACACACTGTTCCACATGTTGCTTCTTTATATATTTTCAGTATATCTCAGATAACTTTCTATATCAGAATATATAGATCTACTTCATTTCTTTTAACACTACAAAGCATTTCATTGTGTGGATGCACTATAATTTACCTAATCAGTCCTCTCATGATAAACATTTAGACTACTTCCAATTATTTATTCTTACTATGTTACACCATACAGCCTGTATGTAGATCACTGCTTAACTACGTTAGTGAACCTGTAGGAAAGTTTCTATAAGTAATATTTAGAATATATATATTCAGTAGTTATAGCTTAGTAATATACAATCGGATAAGGTAGTAAAACTAAAGACATTCACAACAGCAACAAAAACTAATATACTTAAGAATCTACCCAGAAAAAGTTTACAAGCCACATATGAACAACATAAAGTAATTTGAATGTTTGCAATACATACATACATGCATGCATATATATATATATATATGTATGTATGTATATACCTGAATGAAAGAAATTATATAGCATGTTTGGGGTTAGAAAGACTAAAAATAAAATTACAATTTACACAAATTTTGAATTCAATATATTCCAATCAAAATCCCAATAGGATATCTTTTACGTGGAACTTGACAAGTTATTTCTAAAACTCATCTCAAAAGGAATACCCAAGAAAAAGATTTTTAAAGAATGAGGGGAAAATTATTTGTAATTAAAATGGTGTGCTGTTGTTTCAGAAATAATCAAGAATAGTAACAGAATAGAGACCAGAAACATCCTCCTGTTTAGGGATTTAATATATAATGAAGATGGCATTTCAGATACGTGGAAAACAGGAGTCTATATTTAATAATTTATATAATGACAATTAGCCATCCAGTTAGTGAAAAATTACAGTTAAATTCCTTCTCACCATTTGCAAAAGTAAATTCCAGATGGATTATATTATATTATGGTTTATAACCATTAAAATGATAGTTATTAGAAACAATTAGGATAATTTATTAATCTTGGGACAGGGAAGACCTTCCTAAACAACATGGAAAACCCCAAAATTGTAAGAGATAACATAGATAATTTCACCACATCGAAATGTAGAATTTCTGACCAGTAAAAGACACCATGGCTATCAAAACTCCAAGAGCCTTTCTTGTAGAAATGAAAACAACAATCCTCAAATTCATGTGGAATTGTGAGGGGCTTTTAATAGCCAAATAACCTTGAAAAAGGACACAGTTTAAGATGTGCTCCAAAGCTACAGCAATAAAAACAGTGGTACTGGCATAAGGGTAGACATGAGACAATTAAACTAGAGATCCAAAAATAAACCCATACATCTATGGCCAATTGTTTTTTTACAAGGATGTCAAGTCCATTCAATGGGGAAAGAATTGTTCCTTCAATAAATGGTGCTGGAACAACTGGATTTCCACATGCAAAAGAATAATTTGGACCCTTGCCTCACACTATACACGGAAAATTAATTCAAAATGGATCAAAGATATAAACTTAAGATCTAAAACTATAAAACTCTTAGAAGGAGCATTGGGGAAAATCTTCATGATTATTATTTCATGAATATGATACTGAAAGCACAATCAACAAAGGAAAACAGAGATTGGAACTTATCAAAATTAAGAACTTTCGTGAATCAAGAAAGTGAGAATACAACCTATAGGAGAAAATATTTGCAAATACATATCTGATAAGGGTCTAGTATCCAGAATGTTGAAGAACTCCTGAAACTTAATGACAACAAAAACAACACAATTCAAAAACGACAAAAAATTTGAATAGATATTTCCCCAGAAAAGATATACAAAAGAGATATACAAAAGGCCAGTGAGCTCTCAAAGAGTGCTCAGAATCAGGCGTGGTTAGTGCTTGGCTAGGGGACCACCTAGGAATACCAGGTGCTGTAAGGGTAAAGAAGAGAGAGAGAGAGAGAGAGAGAGAGAGAGAGAGAGAGAGAGAGAAATGTGCTCGATATCATTACTCATCGGAAATGCAAATTAAAACCACAATGAGGTACCACTTAACACCTAAGATAACTATAATTTTTTAAAGTGTGTTTTTAATGAAAAATAATGAGTGTTGTTTGGTAGGATGTGGAGAAATTGGAACCTCTGTGCATTCCTGGAGGGAAATATAGTGCAGCTGCCATGGAGAACAGTTTGATAGCTTCTCAATAGGCTAAACATAGAACTACTATGTGACCCAGCAATTCCATTCCTAGGTGTATATCCATAAGAATTGAAAGCAGAGACTTCAGCAGATATTTGTACACCATGTTCATCATAACATTATTCACAATAGCCAACAAGTAGAAACAACTCAAATATCCATCAACAGATGAATGGTTAAATAAAATGTCGTATATACATACAATGGAATATTTTTCAGCCACACAAAGGAATGCTACAATATGTATGAAACTTGAAAACACATGCTATGTGAAATAAGTCAGACACAAAAGGACAAATATTGTATGATTCCACTTTATGAAATATATAAAATAGGCAAATTCATGGAAACATAAAGTAGATTAGGGGGTACCAGGGGCTGAGGGGAGGGAAGAATGAAGAATACTTGCTTAATGTTTACAGAATTTCTGTATGGGATGATGAAAGAGTTTTGGAAATAGCGGTGATGATTACATAACATTGTGAATGTAATTAATGCCACAGAATTGTACACTTAAAAATGGTTAAAATGGCAATTTTTTATGTTATATGTATTTTACCACCACCACAATGAAAAACTATGCTCAACTAGTGAAATGTAAGCTAAAGTACTAATGAGAAGTCTTTTTTCACTCAGGTTGTCAAAGTTTAAGAGATTGAATAATATTCAGAGTGGGAAATGAGTCCATTATTCCTGCTGGTGGGAGTTTAAATATGTTTAGACTCTTGGGAGGGCACTTTGGCTGTATCTCACACACACAAACACACACCCTTGAACCCAACAGTTGCACTCTAGTGTGTGACAGGACGAATGTTACATATATTGTGGAATTCAAGACGGAATTCAATGCAGTCCAAAGGAGCCAGATCTACGTGTGCTAAAATTGGAAATATATGTCAAAATCCTTTATAATATTTCTTAAAAATCCAACAAGTTTATTTTTTTCCTAATATTTCTGTTTGCCCTAAATGATGATGGAAAAGGTCCAGACTGCCGTTGCAAGCAGTTTTTGCAAACGACACCTGTGGGACTGGCTGGCTTTATTCTCAGCACATGAAAAGCCAGATGGGATATGATTACCACATCTTTTTTTTTTTTCTTTGTTCTAGTCAAGGCTTTGAAGTCTTAGTGACATCTGGATGTACTGTGTATGAATTTGGATTGGATAAATGCAGGAATCTGGTAACAGTCATCTTGAGATAAATGTACAGGTTGATTTTTACCCTTTAATTCGTTGTTTATGTCTATAACCAAAGGTCCATGAAAGATTATAAAATAAATAACATAGAACTAAATTTCAGATGGTTTAAATATGTGAAACGGTCAAAACACTTAGGGGTTGAGGGAAAGGAGTTCATCTGTAGCTAATAGGGTCCTGGGACCCTTTGTCTTCCCTGCATACCACATGCATTATCGACTGTTGCTTTAAAAGGAAAAACAACGTTTGGGATGGGTTGAATTGAAACTACACCCACTAAGGGGAAAAACGTGTGATTTGGGCATCATTCAATATGTGCTAATGTGAAAAATGCTTTGAAATAGGCACGAAAGGGGAAGCTGACCTCTTTTTATTTCCTAAAAAGTTAGGTCAAAGCTGTATAAATAAGAATACAAATTTTGGTAGATAAGGTGCGGAAGAGTGGAATGGGATGAAGTGGCAAGGGGGTCCTTCATAAGGAAATTAAATCCTCAAGACGTAGAGGCCTGTTTGGTTTCAGGTGGGTTAGAGAAAATCAGATACAGTGCAATAGGAAGCTTCCTCTCATAGCACTCACCCTCCTTCCCGGCAGCACACAGGCCACGTAGCCCATGCCCCCCTCCCCCCAACCCAGCTCTGCAGCGCTGGCCAAAGGAGAAAGCCCCAAGTCCGTGAAGGAAAGTAGCTGTGAAATTCTCAAGGCACCAGCAGAGACTGGGACTGGCTGGGGAGGGGATTCAGACTGAAAACGCTTCAAGGGAAGAAACCATGAGACAAAGAGGAGGAGACAGGTGGAATCTCCTCCGCAGCCTCTCCCTGAGGGTCCACTCTTTGTTGAAAGGCCAAAGATGACGTGTAGACTAATTCAGGCCTGGTTTCTACATGCCCTTGACCCCCACTTATCCCAACTTTCTAAGGGTTTAGGAGACTGATCTATGTGAAAAAGTTGATTCAGTGAGATGTAGTTTAAGGACAGTGGGTGAAAAGGTATCTAGCCCAGGAGTGTCCCCACCTATCTCATGGTAAGAGGTAGTCAGTGGCTAGTTCTTACTTGGAATACAGCAGTGAATAGCAATTGTACTCCCCCCCCCCCCACCAAAAAAGTTCAGTTTTGAACACACTGAGTTTAAGGAATCTATGAGTCAATCAGATGTCCCAGAAGCAAGAGAAAGGTCTGAGCTGGAAGTTGGGGATTTATCAGTATATGGATAAAAGTGAATGAGATTATCCAAAGAGAGTCTGCAGAGTAAAGAAATGACCTGTGACTGAACCTAGAGAACACCAGTATTTCAGGGTGTCCTATCCCAGTCAGTGAAAGATCAACCAGGACAAACCTAATAGTCCAATAAGGTTAAGTTTATTGACCCATTGCAATGAGGAAGACAGCACACCAAAGGAACCATGTGATATCCCACTGAACACAAAGGAAAAGAGTTACAGGATTTAAGAGAGGGGTGGAGATTAAGTGACAAATAAAGCACTATTTTGATGGCTCAAAGAAAAGCAAAGTGTGTAAAGAGACCGATATTAGGTCTGGACTGTTAAGAGGACCCATGGTCCTGTTTGCTTGGAAACAATAAAGATAGGTGTGGAATATTATATTCAGAAATGCCCCATCTGAATCTGTACCTGGGTTGTAAATCCTGTCCACTTAGTAACTTCAATCCTCCAGGCAAGAGTTTCATTCTTATATAATTTCAAACAGCAAAATTTCTAATAGTCTATGATTTCAGAAAACAAAGTTGCTCAGTGAATAAGAAAGAAGTAGTCACTCAAAGTGTTGTGGTGCGTTCAAATCTAAGACCCACGGAGCCAACTGAGATTAATTATGAGCCTTTATTAGCCGGGACTAACTCTCTACCATGCGGGGTTAGAGGAGATCAGCCCGGGGTCTTTGTTTGAGGCAGTTTATGAAGCCTCTGACTACATCCTAGAACAAAAAGAGTAAGAAAATTACAGAAAGCAGAAGTTAACCGTTAATGTCCTTTACAAAGGTAAATGTATCTGGAAAATTGCTAGATTAAACATAGCCTGGTAGACAGTCTTGTTATCTGTATCCTGGAATGTTGCGCCTCTTCTTGGGGCTTTGCTGCCTAGAGGAATCACCTCCTTGTTACTGATTTACTGGGAAGTCTTTACCCTTACATTCTCAAAAGAGGCAGCTCATAAAGCCTAAAACTACATCAAACAAGTAAGCAGATTACAGAAACAGAAGTTGACCATTAACACAATACAAATACATCACCTCATACCACACTCTGGTTAATAAGTGAGCAGATTACAGAAGCAGACATTGGCCATCTTCATATCTTATTCATTTCCTAAAACCACATCCAAGTAAGTAGGACAACTTCTGGTATCTAAAGATATTTCTTCCCTGTAGTTGACTTAGCTAGTTGGCTCACTTTGAAAATTTTTCACCCTTAACAAAAGGAGAGATTATTATGACGTTTTATAGCTTCAGTGTGTCCTTGGGAAAAACATTTCCTGTTAATTTTGTAGCTGGCTTTATCTGTGCCTGTAATTCCAGGCCGATGAATAGCAGGGCAGATTTTTACAGTCCAAACTAATTTTTAGGTTTCAAGGGACAAACAATGGAAGAGGAATCTGCAAAGACTAAGAGTAGTGAGTAGGCAGGAAGAGAACTGAAGCGTAACTCACAAAGCAGGAGGGTGATTGTTGTTGGTGTTGAACGCTGTCCAACATAGCAGCCACTAGCCACAGGTGGCTATTTAAATTTAATTAAAAGTGATTAATTAAATTTAAATTATTTTGAGTAAATTCAATTGAGTAAAAAATTTTATTCCTCCATGGCCTTAGCCACATGTCAAGTGTTCGGTAGCCACTGACTAGTGGGTACCGTATTGGACGGTGTACATATACATTTCCATCATCACAAAGAGTTCTATTGAACAGCAGTAAGAGAACTGGGAGTCCCAAGCGACGGTGACGACTGTTGGTGCAGACTGCAAGAAGTGATGGAAGTTGAAGCCGTGTCGAGGTGCAGGTAGTGAGTAGTAAGTATTCTTTCTAAACTCAGCTCTAACAATGCGATTCTCTTCCTATGACAGCTACTGTGTAACTCATGCGTAACTGGAACCCACAAGCTCCGGCTCAGAGCACATGACTCCGCTTATTCACCGCTTATTTCCCTGCCAGCACAAACCCACTAGTCCCCAGACTTCAACTCCCACCAGGCCCAGGGACCTTCTTCTGCGTCTCTGACTTTTGGGCTTCTGGGAAATGTAGTTTTTCATGCGCTCCAACCCTAGAAAGGTTCTAGCCACGAACTAAGGCTCCCATGAGGCAGTGCGTACGTAGGTCCTCCGGTTCACTTCACCCGAGCCGCCTAGTCGGCGGTGGGAGGTGCCAGAGTCCGTATCCTCGTTTGGTGTAGCTGTGACTGAGGTGTTGGAGTCCCAGGAGAGGGGGCGAATAGCGACCGCGCTGTGCCTCTTCTTGCCACTCCTCACATCTCCGCTGCTCTGGGGCTGTGGAGACGCCTCAGCCGAAGCGGAGCTGACGTGGACCCCAGGGAGCTTGGCGCAGCGTCCTACTGCGAGCAGCTTAAGGGCCTTCGGCCGGCCCCTGGCGGGAGGGGCGGGCTCAAAGGCAGGGCCTCGCGGCGTCCGTAAACATCAAAGAGCGCCTGCGCACACCGAACAACTTGGGGTAGACACATGGGGGCGCTTTAACCAAGATAAAAGGAATCGGAACGTGTCGGTCCCGCATCTTTCTGTTCTTTCTCTTATAGCTTGCAACGCACAGTCCCCTTCATTGCCTCTCTAAATTCGATCCTCACAGCATTCCTGTTACAGATAGGGCAACTGGTCAGAGAAAGTCACGCAACCAGAGTCCTAGGAGCATAGAGTGTGAACGACCAGAGATGGCTCAAATCAGACCCTGCTTCTGACTTACTGTGAGACCTTGGGTAATTCTGGTTCCCTGGAGACCTAAGTCTCATTTGTAAATGAAAATAGGTTGTTGGGAGGATCAGATGAGATGCAGGAGTGAAACTAAATCCTCGAGTTGTCTATAACGGCAAAATATAATCAGGTGATTGCCCCTCAGATTGAGGGGCCCACTTCCTCATTCAACAAGTTACAAAACTAAGGGCTCCAAAACGGACAGGAGTGTGTCCCAGGTTCCAGCAGTCCGTGAACAAGGGCTAAAGCCCAGCCTTCCTGCCTTTGGTTCTGAGACCTTCCCTGCACCCCAGTGTTCAGTGTCTTTGTTGGATACAGGCTTGGCGACACAGACTGAATGCCTGAGGGAGTCCCTATTCCCAATCGTTCTGCCCCACTTGGGTCTAATGGAGGAGGGCCCTGCTGTTCAGGTGGCTACCAGAGGCAGGAAGGTCTGGAGAATCCTGGAGAAAGAGAACAGTGTTCCTGGGGCTGTACAGACAAGCGGCCTTGGTAAGGGAAGGAGCCCAAGTGGGACAAATGTGGGGGTAGGGTTACAGGGACAGACTCTGAATGGAAAAGAGTAGTAGGGCTTTGAGCTCTGTTTCTGACCGTGGGAGAAACTAGGCACTCAGGTGACTCCAGTTGGGGCCAGCAGTGACTGGAGGTGATACCTGGGCTAGCTTGAGTGATAAGGAGAGTAAGTAATGCACATTGAGCAGAGGCTTTAGGAATCACTCCCCCAATCAGGTAGAGCAGCCACGTGGCACCATGGGCATACCATATCACCATGAGCATACCATACCACCCTTCAGGATCAGGCAGCTACCCACCAGGGAAGTGAACTTTTCTCTGCCCCCATAGGGGTAGAGCTGGGATGTACCCAGATGTTTCTCTCCGGAGTAGTCTTAGAGATTTTGGGGATAGGTGGGGGGAGGGGCTGGGAGACCCTGAAGTCTGGTTGCAGCTGGGGGCCTCCTCAGGCAAGTCATGAAAGGCAAGTGTTTATAGAAATAGAAATCCAAGATCCTCCCCACTTCTAAATATCTAATTCATTTGGTTCTGTTTTCAGTTGGGGAAACTGAGGCTAAAGGAGAAAAGGACTCTCTGAAGGACATATAGGAGTTGGGGTAGAACTGAACTAGGATAGGGATCTTTCCATTACATGGCAGTGATCAAACATCTTCATCAAACATTTATTGAGTCTCTAAGGTATACTTAGAGAAGAGCTACCTTGAGGTAGCAAACAGTCAAATTGCAGTCAAACCTGGCTTTTAGCCAGCCTTCCCAGTGACTTAATGCTGTGACTCTGGGTGAGTCATTACCCCTCTCTGAGCATCGAATTAAATGTAAAGTGTATGTGGTAGTGGGGTGGGGGGGTAGTAAACCTTATCTGGGGCTGTCTCAAGGTATAACTACAAATTAAATGAGTTAAGATCTGTCAAGTGCATAGAACAGCACCAGGCACATGGTCCAAGCACAATAAATGTTAGCCACTGTTGTTACTCGTGAACACAGGTTGAGGCTGGCTACAGACAGGGTTCTCCTAGAGCCGAGCAGGGGCAGAGATGCCACAGCCCCAGGTCCGCTCTGCTCTCAGATGCCTCCACCCCATGCCCTGGGAATCTGTGTTTCTGGAAGTCAAGGTGGAATCTCATATCCCCATTTCTTCCTCTGGCACAGGGAACCTGGCAGGGAACAATCACCTCAAGTGTTTACACTTCCATATGCAACATGATTCCCTTCCCATAACCTGAGGTCCAGAGTTAAGCTGCACATTACAGCCCTGGACAGTCAGACCAGTACCAGAACCTAGGTTCCTTGTAGCCCCTTTAGGGTATGGGGTTGTGTACAACCCTTTCTCCCCTCAGGGCAGAAGTCTAAAAAAATGTTGCCAGCAAAGACCTGGCCTGTGTGTCCCATGAATAGAGAGCAAGATCTAGGGGGTAGGAAGAAACCATGGTGGGAGACAGGGCCTAACATCAGATAGCATGCCCCCAACCACCCTGTTTGAAGGTAGCGGTCTGGCCCAGTGGTAATTTCAACTGTGGTCCAAGCCTCCACAATGAAGGTCTGGTTCAAACTTTTTATTTATAGAGGAGAAAAGAGAAGTCCAGCGAGGCCAAGACCTCACCAAGAGCTCCATAGTAAGGTAGGACTGAGGCTCTGCCTGGCACCTGATTTGGAGGGGTCAGGGCTTGGCTCCATCTATCCTTCTCCACTGCCCCCACAGTCCTGCTTGGAGCTAGCCCCAATATAACCAACTGAGTGGATTCTGGTTGAAGAGTGGAGGGTGGAGTTTCGAGTCTGGAGAGGTAAGGGGAGTCAGAGTATAGAACCTGGTCAAAGAGAAGCCCAGGGCTGACCTGGGGCAAGTGGGCTGGGGAGCTCTCTTTGTTGTGTGTGGTGGCTGTTGCAGGATTCCAGGGCTTTATTAATCAGTCTGAGGCAGCAGAGGATAAAAATACCATGGGAGCACACTCCTGGAGGAGGAGAGCAAAGCAGATTCAGAAATGAGTCACAAAGCCCAAGCCCTAAATTTAGAAGGTGCTGAAGGAGGCAGCCTCCCCTGGGGGAGCACTGTGGAGATGCCACTGACCCAGGGCCTCAGGGTGGGGGATAGTGGTTGGCAGGAGTTGCCTGCACATTAGTGTCTTGTGGTAAGAAAACAATCATTTTGAGTTGCTGCCTAGGCATTTTACCATATGACAACCCTGCTCACAACCAGAGTCTGAACATTTAAATAAGGACTCAAGCTTAGGATTCCACCACGAGTTCCTGTCTTGCTTTCCCAGGTACATTTTTAAATGACCAATGAGTTGAACCTGTGAAAAAATTAGTGTCTCTTCCCCAGCCACCTTATGGGTGCTTACTACCCTGCTCTCTGTCTACTGTTCCCTTGTGACCTGGGACAGAGGACTGCCCTTCCCCCAGCTCATTGTGCCCCCTCACTTCTGGGATCTGTAAGTAATAAATCTTGTGACTAATTCCTTTGTGTTAGTGTACTGAAACTTTGCCTTCAATCAAAGGGGCCCCAGGGGTTTCACTTCTCCAAAGTGGGAGCTCAGATGTGAGGAAGCCCGTACCCCCTCATTTAGCATATCATAGTTTGCATATTCTTAACACACCAGTTCTGAGTTTTCCAACACATGCCCCATGGAAGCCAAGCCTGTCCCTAGGCCTGTTCCAGGTATAGATTTTGACTCCCGAATGAGCCAGGGAAGAGCCTTCGGCCCCATTCTCAGAGCCCCTAGCAAGCCTTCCTCACAGCAGCTGTGTGCATGGTCCTGGGAGCCAGCCCTTGGATGCGAACATCTCAGTACTGTCCAGCTTGCCGTCTAGGCATGGCCAAGCTCCCCATGTCCTGCTGCTGTCCTACCATCCAGTTGTCAGACACTGAGGAGGGGGCTCTGAAGATTGCAAGGAGCCATTGAATGAACCCACCCATCCAGGCCTTTGGCAGCTGTTTGTAATTGGGGGAACGGGAGGGGGACAAGATGTTATAGCGTCCCCTTCTGCTTTACACTCAACCCCCAGGCTCCAGGTGAACCCAGGCTGTTTTCTTTTTCTTTTTTTTTCTCTAGGGCAAGAAAAGAGGAAGGTACTACTACCTCCAGCTCAAGGAACAAAGACACAGAAAAGAGGCCATGCCTTAGGTACAAATGCTAGACCTGGGCATAAGGGGGCAAAGGAGACAAGAGGTGATAGCAGCTGTGGCATTTATTGAACACTCATTTCGTGCCAGGCACAGTGCTGAACACTACTGCATGAACTCACTCATCCCATTACAGTGATGTAAATCCTACCAGACTACCCATTTTAGACATAGGAAAACTGAGATACAGAGAGTTGCAGCAACTTGTCCTAGATCACAGAGTAAGAGATTCTCGCCCAGACAGCCTGGCTCCCTGGCCCAAGCTCTTAGCAATTACACTAGACTGCTGAGTAGGGATTTCACCGCATCTGTCCTGCCTCCTCTCTTATCCTACCCTCCCCAGTCCTAGCACCTAGAGCGCTGGCAGCTGCCCTCTGGGCCTGCAGGGTCCTGCTGCCCAGGGCATCCCAGGCTCAGGAGAGGAAGGAGTCTAATAATAATATCCCCACCACCACCACTACCACTGTGTAGGACTTCACAATGTGCAGAGCCCTGCCACCAGCCTCGGCCCAGGGCAGAGGCATCTTGAGTATCACTGCTTGACAGGAAAACAGGCCCAGAGGGGTGCAGGGTCTTGTACAAGGTTGGCAGGGTCCAGAGCAGAACCATGGAGACTCGCCCTTTGGGAGGGTCCCAGGCTCAGGTGGACATCTCCCCACACACACGCTGGGTACCCCTGCTGATGATGTCTATTGGGCACTGCCGCCTGCAGAAGCCCAGTTCAATTGCTGGGTCGATTCAGCCTTCTAAAGGCCCTGGAGTTTCCTGTCTTCCACTTCTGATCCATCTGCCTGACCCCAGGCCCTCCCCTCAGAGGGATGAGATTGTCTGGCCCTTCTACCAGGGCAAGGACAAAGCCCCTTTTCTGGCAGCCCACACAATTTCCCTCCTATGGTTTCTTATTTTTTCACCTCAAAGACAGTTTCTACCTTCTGGGATTAGAGGGGCCTGGGGAGCACTTAGCTTCACCCTTTGGATGGTTGGAGGGGTCAGGTTCCACCCCCAAAGTCCCTAGGCTATTATTGTTCCTGAGGGGAGAAGCTCCTCTGAGGAGCTCAGTCCTGGACACAGCCCAGGTGTCAACGTAAGAAACATCAAAGCTGGTAGAGAATTTTTATAAGTTTATTTGAACCCAAACTGACAATTGCTGCAAGATCTCAAATGCTTTGCAGAATAAGAGGTTTGCAGTTTTTTTGCAAAAGGAAAATTACATGAAGGTGGGGAAAAGCAAGGTAGGAATAAGATTATAGGACAGTTAAGATGATGTGCTCGCTTTAGGGTGGCCTCGCTTTAGAAGGAGGGGTCTGAAAAGAGGCATTTCAAAAGTGTGTTAACTTAGATGCACAGAAACAGTGGACAAGACTTGCTTAAGGCAAAGATAAACTTTTTTTACTAAAGAAGCTTCATGCCTGGGGCGGGACTGCCCACCATGACCTGCCCAGTTAATAATTTATGATCACATCACCCTGTGAGGTTGCTTTCCACACAACCCCTTTTCCATCCAAACATGTATAACATGACTTCCCTTCTGCCTCATACCCAGTGGAACCACAAGCAGGGACACCAAGGATAGGTTCTGTTTCTTGCTGGGCCTTATTTTCCCTAATCTGTCAAATGGTGTCTAATGGTCCCTTCCTGACCTACCACTTAAGGCTGTTGTGGAGATCAGATGAAAATGAGTGTGGGTGACTTACTCTGGCCTAGTGCCTTTTCATAGAGAGGATGTGCAGGGCTGTGTGTGAGTGTGTATTCACATGCAACAACTGTGACCCTGGTGTATTCTCAGAGCAGGTGAGTGTGTGTTAACATAAGAAACATCCAAACCTGTAGAGAATTTGTGTAAGAGTTTATTCGAGCCAAATTGAAAATATATGCCAGGGAGCAAGATCTCAATGTTCTGGAGAATAACAGTTTTGCAGCTTCTTTTATGCATTTGAAATTAAGGAGGGGATGTAAGGAAGATTGGAGAAAGACAGGGATTGGATTACAAGACAGTCAACATGATTATGTGCTCTCTCGAGGGCTAATACTCTCTTTGAGGGGTATTACTTCTGGCATTTCAAAGGTGTGTTAACCTATATGTACAAGAACAATAGACAGGGCTGGCTTAAAACCTTCACTAAAGGAGTTATATGCCTGGGGCATGACTACCCACTGAAACCTGCCCAGTTAGGAATTTATGATCAGATCATCCTGTGAGGTTTCTTTCCATAGACCTCCCCCACCCCTGGCCTTTTTCTTGTCTACAAGGAACTGAGGTCTATGAGGGTACTGGTGTACAACTGTGCAGTGCTTCAAGGCTTTGTGTTGTGGGTGTGGCAGTGCCTCAGATGTAAAGTTGCCAGATTTAGCCCATATTTGGGACATCCTTATACTAAAAATGATTATTTGCTTATCTGAAAATCAAATTTCACTAGGCATTCTATGTTTTATCTAGTGACTCTACTTCAGTGCTCTGGGTGACCTGGCATGCCCAAGGTTACATAGCTTTGTCAAGGCTGGCCACACAAGATACTGAGATGGTGTGTGGCTGTGTGAGACTGTGACAGGACAATCATCAGTAGGACAGTGTCATCAAGAGGAGCAAGGATGTGGGTGACTCTAACTGTGTTCCTCTCTGTGACTACTTCTGCTCCAGCAGCTCCCTCAAGGCTGTTTGCTCAGGGAGGCCCAGCAGAGGTAGGAGACACGCCCTGAGCAAACACTTAGATACAGCTAAGGGACTGGGATGCAGGGCCTAGTGCCACCCACCATCAGACCGTAAAGGACATGTCCCTCCCAAGGCCGAGGCAGCCCTGGGGGCCTCAGAGTGCTCTGTCCTGGCCTTTTTCAGGGGCCTCTGGAAACCACCTCTCTGCTTTGCTACACCTGATGACATCACATAGGTTACTGCCCAATCTTCTAGAACAGTGCCCCTAGGATACTGCCTCGTTGTCCTAGGTAACCTGGAAATTTTCTCTACCCAAACTGGCAGGCCAAGTTACCCCTGAGGAGGGGGCGGGGGGAGAAGGAGTCAGGGGGCCTTCTCCTCATCTCCCAGAGGGAGATCGAGGCAGCCATCCGTCTCTCTGACTAGATGGTGAGTAGGAGGGGATATCCAGGAGCAAGTCAAGGCTTGGGACATTGGGCAGGGTGGGGACCCTGAGTAGAGGCTGAATCTTTAGGCAAAGAGAGGATGGTGTCTGGGCCAAAGTCACCCTCAAGGTAGCAAAAGGGGTGTCATGTAATGACAGAGCAGGAACAGAGCCTTGAGTAAAGAGCAGAGAGAACTAGGTTCTTATCTTTGCTTTGTTCCTGCTGGCTGAGGCTTTTTTATCTCTACAGCAAGGGCTGGGGCCAGATGACAGTAGTCTGAGGGTCTTTAGTTCTGATGAGGACCTTGTTGGGGTAGTTGAACGGAGGGTTAGGGACCAGGTCATGGACGGCTCCAGGCAGGTGCCCTGACCCCTGCTCCAGTGGCTTGCAGGGGGCAGTGAGCAAAGTCTAGTATGAATATCTCCAAACAAACCCCTGGTCCCATTCCAGGAGTCACTGTCCTGAGGTATAAGAAGTCCCCATATGGGCTCTGCCGTGTGACTCAATAGCATCTCCCCTCCTGCAGCCTCAGTTACTCTCTCTATGAGGACATGCATAAGACCCAGTGCTTGCTCAGCGCCCTGGGTAATGATTCCTCACATTCCCTTGCCACCTTTCAGTTTACTAAGCACCTTCTCCTTCTAAAACACTTTCCCACCTTCCACACCCACTCTGACTCCTTCTTGATTATTCCCATTCTGGGGCTGGGACCCGACAGGAGCCAGCCCAGGGCCCTGGGGAAACCAGAGAGGCACCTGGATATACCTCCGGTGGTAGGGTCCTATGGCAGGGGCAGAGTGCCATAGGGGACAGAGCAGGGTCACATTTTGCCAGCCTTTTCCACTGTTTAATCTTTCACAAGTATCTTATCAACCATTATATCAAGATGTTGTTACCTTCACATTTCCTGTTGAAAACATGCCAATTTTGGACAGCGTATTTCTTTTTACTCCACCCTGCCCCCCACACACACGTTATATTTTTGGTTACTTGGGAGTGAAACTGACACGTGTACAACTCTTCGTTGCAGTAATGCTCAGAGAATAGAGCTAGAGATAACTAAATTCCTGAGCTAGAGATAACTAAATTCCTGGGGGAGAGGGGCATACGAAAGCAAATTAATGATGAGTAGGATGGGGAGGGATGTCCCTCTGCCCGCTCACTGGCTAGTTAGCCTGGTCTGAACCAAGGACTCAAAGTTGAGCCTGGGCATGGCCATCTGAGCCCAGGAGTACCAAGTCACCCACTGTTACAAACCCAAGTTCCAAAAGAGTCATTCTTGGTTAATCTATGTTTGGATTTGAGTGATGGTTTGATTTCTGCTGTCTGTACCTCCCAAGTGTCTCCCTGAGACTGGCAGCTCTTAGGGGGTAGAGAAATCCTTCGTCAGTCTGCCCTCATTGCTTCTTCCTACTGTCACCCCAGCCTTCTCGTCTTTACCCTGGATTGGGTGATAGGCATGAGAGGTTAAGTGCCTTGGTGCCTGCTGTTGGCTGAACGATGATATTGGGGCCTAAGAAGGCAGGAGCCACCAGGCCAGCACTCTCTTCTGTTTTCCTCGTGGCAAATCCCAGAGGCTCTGTGTACCTCTCTTTGGGTCTCCCACCAGCCTGGTGTGAGGCTGCCAGACAAAACCAGAGGCCTGGGGAGTGGCAGTGACCCGCCTAAAATTGGGGTAGAGGCACAGGAGGTACACAGTGAGAGCCAGAGCCCTGGCCTCCTGAGCCCGGAGCCAGCACCCCTGCCACCCACTCCCAGACACTTAAAGAATGTGGTTTAGGAGAGATGGGGTAATTATCTGACTATGCCCCCCATGCCGTAGATCTGTTAGCATGAGGACCTGCAACTCATTTTACAGGATTTACTTTGCAGAATGCTCTTGGGGTCACTTGCCATCCCATCCCTGTTCATCCCTACCACTTTTAAAATATCTAAAAGCTCTAAGCACTTCAGGAAGGAGCACTTCTATTTGTGAACCCATGATGACAACTCTTCATCTTTCTCAAGCAACTTTAGGAGAAGCTGTTTCATCTCAGAGCTCTAGGATGGCAAGGCTAGGAGGTTATACATTCTGATTCCCTCATTCTACAAATGGAAAACTAAGGTCCAGAGAAGATAGGGCAGGCAGAGTAGAGAAAGGAACCCTGTGATGGGAGGAGGCTGAGACCTGGGTTCTGAACAGGATGCCCATGTACTCACTGTGTGACACTCTGCAAGCAGTGAGCTCTTGTTGGGCCCTGTTAGTTGCCAATCCAGGAAAACTCACCAACGGCCCTCCCTCTCACCTCACTCTGTGGTCAAGGGCCAGTCCCTGGGGTCAGTAAATGTTTAGCCTTGGGACCTCTCATCCTGGCCTGGCCTCAGAGAATTTAAACTATTGGCTTCAGTTTACACAGAGCAGCCGAAGCAGAGCTGGCACTAGGACCCAGGAGAAGGTGGCAATCCCCTAGGCTGGAAGGGGTTGCTGAAGTGCTGGTGGACATAGCACCCCTTGGCTATAGAGCATGGCTAGCTCTGCCTAGGAGGAAACAGGGGAGACCCAGTGTTCTGGAGCAGGATGCTTTTGAGAACCTAGTCTAGTGCCTGAGAAGTGTGTGTACACGAGCATGGGTGCTCATCAGGGGTGGTAGCAGACAAGAGCCAGAGGCCCGGGCTGGAGGGGAGCCTTGTTAAAAATCCTAGCTAAGAGTGGAGATTTTGCCCAAGTCTGGCTAGCCTGTGAACCTGAGGGTAGTGGTTGGTGGAGGATGCAAGTTGTGGGCATTTCTGGGTTGCTCTTGATTGTGGTGGGGTTTGTGTGCCCGTTTTGGGGTCTGTAGGGTGTTGTTTAGGGGTGTCTTAGGTTCTGGGGTCAGGGTGTCTGTGTGTAAGTAGGTTGTGGGAGAGGTGTGTACCTGTGAGTATGGGAGGGGGGTGGAGAGAAGGGGTTCACAATTAACTTCCAAATCCCTCTTCTAGCATCTCCTCGCCCCTCCTCTCAGAGCCCACAATATCTTGGCGCCTTTCCGCCGGGTCCTCAATCCCAGCCTGAAGACGGGTGCCTCCCAGGCCGGGTCCCCACACGGGGCGGGAGGGGCGGGCGCTAGGACCCTGCGGGGCGGGGCGGGGCGGGGCTCCGAGCTCCGTCCTCTGTACCACCGCAGCCTGGAAAATACCGAGCCCTGGCGAGCGTGCCCCTGAGCCCCCGAGCCTAACCCGGAGAGAGGGAGGGGGCGTGCGGGGCGGGGGGCGCGGGCCGGGCCGGGCGGCGGGACCCACTGCTCCTCCCCCAGAGCCCCCGCGCGGCCCCGGTCGCCTGGGCAGCGGCAGCGCGCGGCGGCGGCGCTCGCACCCTGGCCCCCGCGGCCCCGGTGGAGCAGCCGCACAGGTGAGCGGCCGGCCCGGCGGGCGGCCACCCAGCCACCACCCCGCCCCGCGCGCTTCCCGCTCCGGCGCCGCTGCTGGAATGAGTTGAGCTGATCCGGCCAGCACTACGAGGACACCGCCGGACCGTCCGTCACTTCGGGTCCCGGCCTCCCCTGGTTCCCGACGGGCTCGCGGCACCCCACACATGACACGCAGCCCCCACTCCAGCCCCAGGGAGGTCTGGGTCGCTCCTTGGGGATGGCTCCCGTGACTGCCCTGTGCGGGTCCGCCCTCATCAGGAGCCAGCCCCTGCCTATCTCAAACTCTCCACCAGCCCAGGACCCCGGACAGCCCCACCCGCGCCCCCAGCGCACTGACTTGGGTCCCCAAACCGGTCCTGCAGGTCCCAGGAAGGTGGCGTCAGCATCTGCAGCCGCGTCGACGTTGTCAGAGCCTCCGCGGAGGACCCAGGAGAGCCGGACTAGGACCAGGGCCCTGGGCCTCCCCATGGAGAAGTCAGCCGCCTCAACAGAGCCCCAAGGGCCTCGGCCAGTTCTGGGCCGCGACAGCGTCCAGGTGCCCGACGACCAGGACTTCCGCAGCTTCCGGTCAGAGTGTGAGGCCGAGGCCGGCTGGAACCTGACCTACAGCAAGGCCGGAGTGTCTGTGTGGGTGCAGGCTGTGGAGATGGATCGGACCCTGCACAAGATCAAGGTAGGGTTGCCCTGCCACACGTGCAGCCCCGCTGTCTCTGACAAGGAGTCTCCTGGTCATCCCGCAGGGCCTCAGACACCTGGTTGTACACCTCAGAAAGAGTCTCCTCCTAGGAACCAACAGGCATAGTTTTCTCTGCAAGCCCACATCACACAGACTGGCCAACTGAGGTCTGGAGAGGGGTATGACTCTCTCACCCAGCCAGAACTCAGGCTTCTGCATGCCCCTGTCTCCTCCAGGGAGGTGGACTACTGCCAGGCCCATCTAGGAGAGTGGTGTCCCTCAGGGACCCTTCTTCCCCATAAGCATTCACTTGATTCCTGATTTGAATTATCCCAGGTGGGAGACTGAGCCCATTTCTTCCTAATTCCTGGTTCTCTCAGCCTGAGCTGGGTCCCTTTCCCCATTTTCTACACATTTGGGTGCCAGGGACCAGATTCCTTCCTGCCTGGTGCCCTGCTCTTCCCCTTCCATCTCTGAGCCTCCTGCAGGGACTCAGGATGGCAGCTGGCAGATATCGAAGGCAGAGCTAAGATGTCCTTGCTTTATACAGGGCCAGGCTGGGAGGTGGGCTGTTGGAGGGGGGAAGCAAGGAAGGCCAGAAGAGGCAGGGCAGATGTGGGCACATTAGCCCCCTCACAGCCATCACCCTACTCCTCACAGCCCCATGATTTTCCTCTCTTTGCAACATCAGGGTAAGCTTAGGGCGTGGACCCCATGAGCCCACCTCCCCTAGGAGCCTCAGTGGGGCAGAGGCTGGTGAAAACTCTGGCCAGAGGCCCCAGTAGCT
Organism: Eonycteris spelaea; assembly: GCA_003508835.1. Classification (NCBI taxonomy): domain Eukaryota; kingdom Metazoa; phylum Chordata; class Mammalia; order Chiroptera; family Pteropodidae; genus Eonycteris; species Eonycteris spelaea. Next base: position 3,324,636 of record PUFA01000151.1, read on the forward strand.
TCCCCCAGCACATCGGGCATTGTGCCCACAGTTCAAGGGGAGCAAGTCTTCCTTTAGTGGATTCCTGGCAGTAGTAGGCTGTGCCCTTTACCGCCCTTCCTTTTCCCTTGCTTCCCCTTTTCTGCTGTCCTTCTGGAACTCTGAAGGTGTATATTGCTGTTGCAACGGATGGGGGATCATGGCACTGGACTCTGAGGGCCTCCTGCCCTCCCCCACTCCAGTCTCTCCTGACTGGGACCTGCTCTCAGACTTAGCTCAGGCATCTTGGCCTCACACCAGGGCTGGAGATATCTGACCTTCTGTCTCTGACCCTGTGCCTTTCTGTCTCCCTTTGTTTTAGGCATTTACAGCTTTGTCCATCTGTCTCCTTGTGGCCTTCTGGCTCACCCTTTCTGCCTTCCCTTCTCCCTTCTATGACTCTCTCTGCGCCCTGGCTATCTGATTGTCTCTTTCTGAGTTTCTGTGTGTGTCTTCCCCTCTAGGACTCTCTGCTCAGGCCTGAGAACCCTGGGCTGGGGGCTTCCCTGGGGGCCTGACCTGTGTCTGAGCCTGCGGAGCAGGAAAAGGGAAGGCGGCTGGTTTGTCCCAGCTTGGTACTCTCTGAGGGCAGGGGATCTGTCCTTTCCCAGTTTGTGTACCCAGCACCCAATACAGACAGAGCAAAGATGTTGGTTTGAATGGACGGAGGAAAGAGAAGGAGGAACAAACCGAATGAAAGGGAAACAAGTTTGTGAGAATAAGGTTGTTTTCCTGACTATTACCGGAGAAAGGCTTAAGGCTGGCTGCATGGTGCGGTGGGGAAATGTAGTTTCCCCACTGAGCTGGCTTTCCAGAAGCCAGGGGAAGGGAAGACCTGAACTGAGTTCAGTACTCCCACCCTCTGTGTCAACAGGGTGGAGCTGCCTCCTGCATCTGGCTTGGTTAATGAATAAACCCAGCCCAGTCTAGGACTGGGGTTGGTGGGTCTGGGGGCTAGAATACCACAACAGACCCCTTGTTGCCAGATCAGACTTGACTTGTGGACTTCCTTGGGAATGGAGGGGACTTGAAAAAACTGGGGTGTTGTGGGCTTGTGGTTAGGGTATATAGACTCCCCAGCAGCCAGGGCCCGGCCCTCCTTCCCTCCAGACTGAGCAGAGATGGGAGGTGCCAAAGGGCCCTTTGCAATCCCTGTTTCTTACGCCCCCTCTCAGGGGTGCACGTGAGGACACTGAGGCCCAGAGAGGGACTGGGATCAGCCCAGGGTCTCTCAGACATGGCCCAACAGAGCTGGGCTTGGAACTCACATCTCTAGCCTCCTAGCCCTCTCTATTCTATTTTTCTCCTTATTGCTGCTCTCTAGTTCTCCCGCAGTGGAGTGAGGATTGGGGATAGTATGTGAGAGCTGGGGCCCAGGGAGGAGGCTGGGGCCTTGACTGTGGACATCCTAAGGGGCCAGTACCCCACTGCTGATTCCCTCAGCACAGTCAGGTGGAGCTCTGGGAAATGGGCAGAGGGCTCTCAGCTCTCCACTCCAAGATTCTTAGAACACCATTCCTAAGAGCCCATGTTTTGAGCCAAGTTATTTTTCTCCTTCATCTAATTTACCCTCAGGCTAGTCCTGGGAAGTAGTAGGCTTGTCTCCATGCTACAAACAAGAAACTGAAGCTGAGAGGAGTGATGCCACTGACCTAAGGTCACAGAGCAGCTGAGGCAGAGTGGAACCCAGGCCAGGCTGGCTCCAGAGCCCCTACCCCACTCTGCTTGGGCTCATATCTTAGTCAAAAATATGGCGTTTGACCCCATCAATAACTCTTTGAAGGATGCGGTGTTCTCATCATCCCATTCTCCTTTGATAAATGAGAAAGCTGAGGCCCAGAAAGGGGCATGGCTTGCCAAGGTCACATCAGAGTCCCAGAGATGACTGGGTCACTCCTGTAGGCTGGAACGCAATCACAGGTGTTTGTTGAGCTTCTACCCCCACTTCACTCTTGCCCCGTACTGTTCTGGACCTACCCCCCTGAGGTGGGAAAGGCAGCTGCCCCCTGTATATGCCCTGTGCTTGTGATCTCAGAGGGGGTGTGTAGATCCCCCTATCTGTCTACGCAATTGATTTCCTCTGCCTTATCTCCCTTCCCCCAGACTTATCTTCTTGCGCCCCATGTCCATAGGCCCTGGAAGCCACTATGGCTCTGGGCCCAGCATTCGGCACCAGAACAAAGGGAAGGGGCTGCTGGAGGCCACCTCTACCCTTTCCCTCCCTCCTGGCCACCAGCCTGGCCTGGCTCCAGGTGCACTATGCGCTGTGCTCTGGGCACTGGAGAGGAGGCAGTTGGCCTCCTGAGTGGTCAGACCCTGTCCCAGAGGCAAATGCTGAACTTGTGTCCTGAGTCCAAGGCCGAGGGCAGCTTGAATCCTAAACCCAGTTCTCTCAGTGCCCGGTTAGGCTGCCCTTCGGCTCCTGTAGTGGTATGAGAAGTGGGAACCGAGGGGGTCTGTCAGTCAGTCATTCGAGCTGGCCAAATGGCCAAGAGGCTGGGGTCTTCTTGGCTGGGGTTTCCTCTTGTGTATGTGTGACTATGGGCATGTGACTGCCCCTGTCTGAGCTGTTTGTCCATCTGTGCCATGGAGCTTTCTTGGTTCCAAGAGCCTCTGAACTCAATGCCTATGCTGGGGCCCATGGGAACAGGATGAGGAAAAGGGGACAGAAAACAGGAGATGACATGGTCTGCCCAGCCCTGCCCTGGATGCTCATATGCTCAGCTTTTCCAGTGTTGCTGCATGCCTAGCCTGATGCTTGGCTAGCCATGTGAAAGGCAGAGGAGGAGACCTGGCCCTTGTCTTCAGAGGTTTCCAGACCCTGGTGGAGAGAGGACTGACAATTCCAGGTGACCCTACTGCATGGGGCAGATGTTCACAGGCAGGAGTGGGCCCAGTGAGAAGGGTTTTGAGGGGCCTGGAGGCTGGAGCAGGGGTGGAAGCTCTGGGGAGAATATGGCTGAGAACCTGGGGTTCCTCTTGCCACAGGAAGCTGGGCAGTGAGGACCTGTCTTCTCTGACTTCCTGTCCTATGGCTCTTCCCCCTCCCCTTTGCAGAAAGCTCCAGCAGCCCCTCCCTGCCCTATTTCACTATCCACCTGCTCCCTCACCACAGTACGCCCACCACCACACCAGGTTCCAAGCTCTCGAGCCAGTGCTTAGGCCTGCCCCCTCTCAGCACCTCATTACCCTGTTGAAATAAGGGATCATCTTAGGGATCTCTGATGGCCCTTCTTACTCTTAATAGTTCCAGAAGGTCATGGGGAAGGTGGGGGAAGAAGCAGGGCTTACTTTCTTTATGTCTTTTCACTGATTCTTCACAACTGTCCTGTGGCCTGGGTCTTATTAACTCTATTGAATAGATGTGAAAACAGATTCAGCACAGGAATTCAGTTGTGCAGGGCCAAATAGAACGTGCTGAAGCAGGATCAGAACTCAGGTCCTAGGGTTTAAGGCTGGAACCTTATGTCTCCAGCACCCCATGGCTCACAACTTACCTCTCTCTGTTGACTTGGGTCTCCCTGTGCTGTGTCATTGTGGGAGGGCGCCCTGGAGGGGACCCAGCTGGGCAAGAGCCCAGTCCTTGCCATGTGACCTTGGGGTTCACTTCAGCTTCTAGAGTCAGTCTTCTTATCTGTGGTGACAGGGGCGGGAGTTAATCTGGTTTTAGGGCATTGGACTGGGTGAGTTAAAATACAAGGTAGGCCACTATCCCCTCTGGTGGTCAGTTTCCCCATCTCTACAGAAGTTGCTGGGCAGGTGGTTTGTAGAGGCTGTCCTGGCCTTAGGCCATGGTGGTGGTGGGGGGCATCTAGACACAGAATAAGGGCAGATTGATAAGCCTTGCCTGTCCGTGCCATCAGAGAGGTCCCTAGATAGGGCACCTGAATCCAGGGTTAGGCCCTGAGGACTCCTGTCCTGGCTGCTCTAGCTCTGTTGGGGCAACTGAAGGAAGTAACTCCAGAGCTGTCTTCCAGGAACGGGCTCCCAGAGAACATGACTCCAGGTAGTCAGAGTCCCACGACTTCAGGTGGAGGAGCTCTGAGAAGGAAAAATTCAGAAGAGGCTGGAAGCTTTAGGCACGCTTCCTGGAGGAGATGCCTGGGTTGGCCTGAGGCCGTAGGGAAGAGAACACAGGGTCCAGAGTCCTGGCCATGTGGCTGTGGTCAGGTTGCTGCCCCTGCTCAGGCTTTAGCTTCTTCATCTGTTAAATGTGGATGGTAGCGCTGTCTTGCCTGTTTCAGGAACTTCATTCATTCATTCATTCATTCATTCGGCAAATGTTCACTGATAGTCTCGCTGCCTGGCCCTGTGCTGGAGGTTGGGGACAGAGAGGGGAATCAAACCCAAGCCCTGTATTCAAGGAGCTCCCACTTGAATGCTAGAACAGACACTTGTTACAGGAGCTGGGAAGACCCAGAGGGCACCCCTGAACCAGCCTTGGGGACCAGAGAAGGCTTCACAGAGGAGAAATCTTCTGGTGATCTTTTTGGAACTGGGTGGAGAATGAGTTCGATAGCATGGGAGCTGTCAATGCAGAGGACCAGCTGTGCAAAGGCCCAGAGGGAGGAAGTGGGAGTGCATTAGAACTGCAGGTGTTCAGTGTGGGGCTTGGAACTCAGGGGGCTGGAAATATTTAGAGAGCTAGCCAATGCCCTAGGATTTGGGTCCTGGAGGTGCTGAGATACCAAGAAAGGGTTTTAGATAAGGCAAGTGGAAGAGGAGGATGCTGCTCTATTGTCTGGACTGAGATACTGAGGCTTGTGCTAAAGGAGAGGCTTGAGGAATGGAGCAAGGGATTGCATCCAGAGAGAGTCAGGAAGAATAATGGACATGCATGGTGGTTACAGCATAACCCTTTGCAATGTACAAATTGTGGAGTGTTGTGCAGGTTGAGATATAAACTGGTATGGGCATGCAGCCCCCTCGATGCCTGCCGGGAGGACGAGGAACCTTGTGAGTGGGAGTGGGATGGGGCTGGGGTGGGTGCCCACAGTCAGTGTACCCCTGGAGCTAGAATAGCCCCCAGCTCCCAAGCTGGCTCTGTGCCTTCCCTGCCCAGCTCCCCAGGCTCTGGCCTTTAAACTTTAACGAGCCCCAGCTCAGTTTCCAGCAGAGAGTCTTTAAAGTTTCAGGAGATGAGAAAAAGGAGGGAGTCCTGGAGACAGATGGGTTTTCTTTCTTCCTCTGCACCTCCACACCTGGCTGAGCTACCTGGAGCCAGGGCTGTGGTGCTATGACCCCATGCACCTGGTACTCTTAGGGGATCTGGGACCTCACTGGGCTGCTCTAGTCTATTCCTGAGGGACCAGTGGCCACAGGCCTGGGCACCACATTGCCACTGAGATAGATAGGGATAGGAACCCTATTCCAGCCATGACCCCTTTCCTTTGCCTGTGACCTGGGCAGATGAGCATGCTCCAGCAACAGGTGGTAGGAAAGCTACTCAGACCTGGTGTCAGGCTTGAAGTGCCTCCCTTCATCCCTTCTGGCATGCTTGGGCTGGCCTCGGTTTTCCAGGGCCCCGGAGCTCCAGAAACAGGCAGTGGAAGAAAGTTGCAGGTCCCGAACTTAGTGGTAGGTTCCATGCCAAATACAAGCTCCTTTCATCTGACACTAAAGAGAGTCTGGGGCAAGTGGCACAGGGCAGCTGGAGCCGTTCTCTGGTGCTTTAGCTTAACAATTGCCTCCCTGCCTTTCAGCCTGGGCTCCCTGAAGGCAGGTGCTTGCTACCTCCAATGTGTCTAGAATCCTTATGTCCTGCAGGAGGTAAATAATGCATGCACGGGTACACCCACCCTGTTCCACATACACCCACAGGGGAAAGGGAGGATGGAGTAGGACATAGTAGGGCGTTGGTCTCCCATGCAGTGCCTGGGCCATTTAATCTCATCCTTTGGGTTTCATGGCACGACTTGCATCTGCCCCTTCGAGATCCCCTCTACTATCTCCTGGACCCCTCTCTCTGTCTTTGGATACTTCCAGGTTGCCTGGGGCCTGGTACTGTACTAGGGATGTAGGTGATGACTCTTAAGGCAAAGGCCTGACAACCAGAGGGGATGGCATTCCCTTGTGTGTCTCTAACGTTCAGTCATTCAACACGTATTTGTTGAGCACATACTATATGCCAAATATTGTATTATATCCAGGAACTTAGTGGCAAACCAAAGGGAGTAGGCCCTGCTGTCATGGGTTTACATCCTGAGAAGGAGATAAGCAAAATAGAAGCAAATAAATAACTAAATAAGATAGCAGATGGTGGTTTGTGTTATGAGGACAGGATAATGTGATGGGAGTTCTCTGGCCTCCTATGTGTGGGCCTTTAGCATGGAGCTGGATTATGGGTGACTGTGTGTGTCCTTACGGAATGTGTGTGTGTGTGCGTGTGTGTGCATATACCCCTAAGGTTGTGTGTCTGCCTCTGAGTGTGAGACTCTGTTTTTGTGTCTGGTGTTACTTTGTGTGTGTGAGTCACACCCCCTCACTGCTGCAGAGTTGTCTCTGATCCAATTATGTCTTCTCAGCTGTCTCTCAGCGGCTCCTGCCCGCCTGCTCAGCTCAGTTCTGCCTCTGCCACGGTTCCCTGCCTCCAGCTAGCCTCCTGGCCTGGCCTCTTGGCCTATCTCTGGGTCTCAGAGTCTCCACTTAGAATGTGTTTTCTATTCCTGTCTCTGATGGTTACCGCCTCTGTCTTTATGTTGCTAGTTGCCCCTTTTCCTCCATTTTTTTCCTGTCCCAGTTGTTTATTAATTCAACAAACTTCTTATGCCTCCCACCCACTCTGCCAGTCACCATGCTGCTGCTGGGGACCTGGAGATGGATCAGACACGGCCCTGCTCTCAAGGTCTAGTGGGGAGACTGGTTGAGATGGTGACAGCCCTCCGTGAGAACCCAGGCTGAGGCAGGCCAGGGGCTGACAGAATGGTAGGGGGTGGCAGGAATCAGGCAGCAAGCTGAGAAGGCAGCAAGGTGAGTCCTTTAGGGAGATAGCCTCCCAGGGGCAGGGGCGTGAGCTAAAGGTGAGGAAGGAGAGGAGGCAGAGCCAGATAGAGTGAGGAAGATGTTTTGAGGTTAGGATTTGACTAAAGGTGGAGAATGATGCAGCAGAGGCTTTCAAGCTGAGCAATACCATCATCACCTCCAGGTTTCAGAAAGCTCCCTGGCTGCAGGGGCAGACTGACCTGGGAGCCAGGAGACCAGAGATGAGGATGTGGCTGCAGTGGTCCAAGCAAGGATGGTGAGGTCTTCCTAGGTTGGTGAAAAGGAGCTGTTGGGAAGGTCCTGGAACGTGGGCCAGGTTCCAGACCCAGGAGGGGTGCAGAGGGGACTGGGCACTGGGGGTAGACAATACGACAGTAGTGGACAGGGTGAGTATGAGAGGCCTGTGAGCTGTCCAGGGGGTGATGCCCAGGAGGCTGTTGAAGGTGCAGTCTGGAGCTTACTAGAGAGCTTTGGGGGCATCAGGCCACTAGTAGTCCCTGAAGCCCTAGGGGGAGTTTATCTAATTTGTCTTTGTCTTGATGTCTATGTATCAATTCTGGTCCTGCCTTGTCTCACTGGTCTCTTGCCACCTCCTTCCAGGCCTACCACTCTCTGCCTCTCCTTCTCAGCTCTCCCTCCTCTGTCTGGTTCCCCCTCCCCCATCCCTCCATCCCCCGCCACACACACCTCCCCCAAGGCTGAAGCAGAGTTGCTGGAGCTCCAGACCAGGAGGTCAGCTTCTGAGATGTCAGCAGGATGTTCCTAACTGCTGCAGAGCTAGGGCCTGCTGCTCTGGGCCTGGCGGTGGGGGTGGGGGTCCAGAGAGGTTGCTGGAGACCTAGGGAGGGGGTTGCTGAGCAGGGATGAATCATTTAGCGCTAGATAGAGAGGCCAAGGGCCCAGCTTGGTCTGCCTGAGCAGACTTGGGGAGCCCTGTCTAGAGAAGATGTGGCAGCAAGTCCACTCTCCATCACATCTAAGGGGGACCCCACTTTTGGGGAGAAGATGGGCTAGGAGTATCTGGTTTTAGATCCCCTTTCCTCCAGAAGAGAGGGCCACAGGGCTTGTCTGGTTATTTTGCAAATGGGAATACTAAGCCCGAAGATGGGGGAAGGAGACCCTGCATTGGACCCACCGCACCACACATGCTCTCTGTGTCCTTCCAGCTCCCCTCACTGCAGAGCAGAGCCTAGCCTAGAGTGGAACCTCCAGGGACAGTCCTCTGGCTAAGTGCTGGCTCACCTGGGATTCCTTGGGTCCTCTACAAAGCAGAGCCTGTTTCTTGGGAAACAGACTTGGGGGTGAACTTTGGGTCACAGTGGGTTCCAGACTGGTTCGTTCATCCACTCCACTTTTTTGAACCACCATTTACAAATGGGCATAATCTTCCCTCCCAGGTAACTAACTGAGAGGATGAGATTAGGTGAATTTGCAAAGCCCCTAACACAGAGCTTAGCACCGAGCTGGCACACCATTCACATTCACATTTGCTGAATAGATGAATGGATGAACAGTCTGAGGTACCCAAGGGACAGCTCCATTTCTTTCACCTCCATCCTTGTTCACTCAGGTTACCTTATGGAACTGCATGAGGCCTCTCATTCCCCAAGCCCATCCAGATTATTTCCAGTCTCTTGGCTCATGCCAGCACCTCCGCTAGGAGCCTCTTCCACTCTTCTATTTATCCTTTAGGACTCTGCTTATCTGTCCCTATACCATCATCCCTGGCTTCCCTCTGTCCCTTGCCCTGACTGCCCAGGGTTGTCATGCCTGTGCCCAAGTCCGAGCAATAGAGGGGCCCTGAGTCCCCTCTGGCTTCACTTCCAGCATGGCAACATGATGTGAGCATTTTCAAGATAACTCAGCACCAGCATGGGCAACCTCAGGCCCCATCTCAGCTGACTCCAGGCTTCTGTGTCCAGGGAACAAGGTTCTTGGGATTCTGGACAATACTCTTAACTTAGAAAAAAATATGTAGCTTCTATATCTTGTACAACCTATATTGTACCAACAGTAACAAGAATCCAAAAATGAAAAATAAATCACCCAGAGCCTCAATTCCTGAGTAAAACTTTTCCTTGATTCCTTCCAGGCTCTTATTCAAAGGTGTAGATCAGGGGTCCCCAAGCCCCGGGCCAGGGACTGGTACCAGTCTGTGGCCCATTAGGAACTGGGCTGCACAGCAGGAGGTGAGCAGCAGGCAAGCAAGCGAAGCTTTATCTGTATTTGGAGCCTCTCCTCAGCGCTAGTATCACCGCCTCAGCTTCACCTCCGATCATCAGGCATTAGATTCTCACAGGAGCACCAGTCCCTGGTGCCAAAAAGGTTGGAGACTACTGATGTAGATAATTTATACATTGTTTAGACTATAGCAGAAGTACAAGTTTGTATCCTCTTTTGTTCATTTAATATTGCATATGTGGAAGTTTCTCATATTACTACAGAATTATTAATTCACGAACATTTGGGTAGCTGCTCCAGGCCCTGCCCCTGCCCCTTCCCTGGTGGAGCCCACAGTCCTCCATAGCTGGCAGTAATCATCAAGGTGTGTGTCATTCTTAACCCAACTGGGCCTTGTTGGTGGTGGTAATCCAGATTGTTCTGCAATATATTTTGCTAATTACAAATGCAATAATATAGTCATGCATATTGTAACGACCCTTTTTCTTTTTTTTCCTGAGTATAAATTTCTGGTCCTGAGATTCCAGGAACTAAGTTGAAAGATTATTATTATTATTATTATTATTATTATTTATGCCTACAGCACCTGGTTTTCCTAGGTGGTGGTCTTCCATCCAAGTACTAACCAGGGCCAACCCTGCTTAGCTTCTGAGATCAGATATCGGGCTTGTTCAGGGTGGCATGGCTGTAAACAATGGACCATGGCTCCACTGGGGCACAAACCCAGGACCTTCTGCGTGTAAAGCAGACATGCTAACTGCTACACTATGGAACCACGTCCTACATTTTTGTTTTTATTTTAAACATATTTGCCAAACTGCTTTTCAGAATGGTGGAACAAATTTTTTCTGTCATTCACTGCATACCAATTTTAACATATCCTAACAAGCAGTAGGTGTTTTATATATTTTTGCTAATTTTTCTAAGTATAAATTGGTACCTCAGTGCAATTTTAATTTACTTTAACTATCAGAACTTACAGCAAAATTCCAGAATCTCCCCTGAACCTGCCTCTGATACCTCCTATTCCTACATCCCATTTTATGAGGATGATAGCAGAAGTAGTAATCAGCCTCAAATGCCATAGAGATTTTTACATGTCCAGGAATTTTTCATGAGGACTCTTCCTTCCAAGTTCCACAGAAGCACCGAAGGCCACAGGGAGCACTGCCCTAGCATTTTGAAAGTCAGAGAAACTCCACAGGCACAGCCTCTTCGTTGGCTCACCTATCCATCCTGACATTCAGTCACCAGTCTTTTATTAAGCTATGCCAGGCCCAGGGGACACCAAGCTGAATAAGGGGCCACAAGCAAATCAATGCACTGCACTGACTGATAGAAAGAGGCATTGGTGATGAAGGGATAGGCGCCCCCAGCCCAACCTGAAGAATTTAGGGACAGCATGGTCTGCCTGGACAGGGGAAAACCAGGCTGAAGTTTGAAGACAAAATAGGAAAGGAGCCAGGGAAGGGAGGTCCTGGGAAAGCAGGACCAATCAGACCTCTCTTCTCCAGCACCACCCTCTCCCTGCTTTCCCTGACCTCTTGTGTCAATGACCTCTTGAGATTTTGAGGGGCATGGGGGAAGGCCTTAGGGACTTCCATTCTGGCGGCCCCAGAAACCCAGAGGCAAGGGCAGGTTTTCTATCAGCTTATCTCACTGCTGGCCCTGGGGGCTTTGGGAAGGGGCAGAATGGGGTCCCAGAAGCCCCGAGCAGGCAGTTAGTGGGCCCTGGGAAGAGAACCTGCAGCGGGCAGGGCAGAGGGGTCACGGGAGCCGGTTCTGCATCTCCCAGTGCCTGGCCTGCTGTGGCAGTATCTGGCTATGGTTGTGAGGGTGGAGTGTGTATATTGGGGGGATTTGAGTAGGACTGTGGTGTAAGTAGGCCACCTGCCCCCTCCCTGCCCATCTACCTTGTGGAAAGAGATGAGGCATTTCTGTTGTTCTAAACATTGTTTCTTGTTCCTATACACCCTGCTCTTTGGGGCTAGCAGGAAGGTACTCCCCTCAGCAGAGCCTGAGAAGTCAGGGAAAGCTGCTGGGGCCTAGGGTTGGAGCAAGGCAGCTGCTGCTGGGGCTTTACGTACAAGTCTCATTTAATCCTCACAGCTCCACTCTGAGGGGAGGATTATCCCTGTTTGACAGATGAAGGTACTGGAACTCAGAGCTGAAGTCCTTTGCCCAAGCCAAGGCCACATAGACAGAATGTGGCCAGGGCAGAGGCCGGTCTGACCCAGACAGCCCCTGGAACTACTGAGTAAACTGTGAGCCTTTGAGTCCCTGCCAGGTCTGGTGGCACAAAGCCATGGCTGAAAGCTTCACAGAGGGGCTTCCATGTGCAGAGCTCCAGTGCTGGGTTTTGGGGAAGCTTAGTCCTGCCTTTTAGTTGAGGTCTGAGGATCGAGTCAGTAACCTTGTTCAGAGGAAGAATCTCTGAGCTGTGCCTCCCTGGTCAGCAAGCCCTCTGAATACAATGAGCATTGCATAGTAACCATCAATAACTAAGATAGTCTCCATTTTCAAGTGTACATTCCTGCCCCGTGATAAAAGCATCAGAAAGTCCTGACACTTTGCTGTCAGGTACAATCAGGCTCTGGTTCTCCACCTCACCACTGTTAGCCATGTGGCCTCGGTCAATCATTATAACTCTCTGGGCCCCACTTCCTGCATATGTAAAACGGGGCTGCCGCTGACCATCATAGTGTTGGGAGGGTAAGAGATGATTTCTGCATAGGATGCAACTTGGTGCCCTGACAATTGGCAGAGGCAGTTTGACCTAAATTTCAGCTCCTGTGGAGTCCATGGTCCTTAATGATTTGCGCACATGTTGTTATTGAGGTTGTGGCTATTGTTTGATGCTATGATTGATTTGATACTTAGTGCCTAGGAGTGCTTCCTCTGATTTGAATATGGTTCCGTTGGGAAAGGGTGATTTGCTTAACAGTTATTCCTTTGACAAAAATGCTAAAATGCAACATCGTTAGAAGTTAGTACAACCCGAGGGAATGAACCCAAACAGGCCCTTACCCTTCTTGGGGCCTCAGTTTATGCAGTGGTAACCTGAAGAGTAGTGTTAGGAGAAATCATTTCCTAGGCCCTAGGACTTTGGGACAGTCACGTGTCCCACATATTCCATGAGCAAGGATATTGGAGACCTGCTCTGTGAGGTCTTATGGTGAGGGCCAGACTTGGGTTCACCTGTCTGTCTCAGTTTGCTTGTTCTTGCCCTGGTCTTTGGCTCCCATGTCTGTACCACAGCCCCATGGAGGTGACCTGACTTCTTTCCCCCTATCTCAGGTCTGCCATCTCCCTGGGTCCTGGAAGATACTGCTGCCCCCCCCCACTGCTTCCCTCCTCCCATGGAGATCCCTCCTCCTCTACCCCTGAGCACAGGGAAGCCTCCAGAAGCACTGGCAAGGGGTGGGAGAGAGGAGAAAGCTAGAGCGAGACACAGGTTGGACACTGGGCCCTGCTCTGCAGTATTTATTTTAAGCCCCCAGGCTTTTGAACCTGAGAGTCCCTCTGCCTGAAATGCTCTCTCTCCCCTTGTAGCAGGTTAGCTCCTTCTCCTTTTAGGCCTTATCACCCTCTGCTCCCAGATTCCCTTACCTCCACTCCCCACCCCCAACTCTGCTCATTCTCTGCTGGGGTTTTGTGTCCTTGTCTTTCCTATCACACACTTGACAGGGGCCTCTTTGGGGTAGTGCCCAGGTCCTGGTTAGCCTCTGGGTCCCTGGTGCCCCGTTGCAGGTCTGGCACACTGCAGATTCCAGAAAGAAGTCAATGGATGGACAGAAGGGCGAAGGCCAGGGGTGAGGCAAGAGAGGTGCCTAGGGCACAAAATACAAGGAGGCATATGCAAATGTGACCAATGCTGACCAAGTCCTGGCCTATGGAAGGGTGAATGGCTGCTCGAGGAAGCCTGCTGGAGTAATAACAGCTACTGTTTTTTGAGCTTTTGCTGTGTGCCAGGCATATTATGTATTATCTCATTTAATGTGATCACAGTATCACCGTGTGATAGGTACTATTGGTATCCCCATCTTTCATGTGAGAAAACTGAGACTCAGGAGAGTTAAATCTTGTGTCCTAGGAGAAGAACTCGGAATCTTAGACTGGCAGACTCAAAGCCTGTAGGAGTGTCCTCTGATGGCCTTCTTTGATTGTCCAGTCCCTTCTAACCATGGCTCTGTGAAAGTTGGGGTGCTGCGGGGCTGGTGCTGGGCTCAGTGGTCCTGGGCAATCTCAGTTCTTCATCTCTTGGGGTCTGGAGAGAGTGAAGTGCAGGGGTCACAGTCTGTAGTTTCTCTAGTAGCACTTGCTCCCTCTGGGCCTCAGTTTTCTCAGCTGTGAAATGACTGCATGTCAGGCTCCCTGCTACAGCCTGGTTTAAGGGCTTTGCAGCCTTGCATGGCTCCTTGGCTGAAGCAATCCGGGCACTGCCTCCCATTTAGTTCTAGTTTCCTGGGGGAGCTCCCAGGTAGCCAGCCCAAGTGACTGACTTGCCCAGGGCCCAATAGCTGTGGGCTCTGGTAACAGTACCGCCCACTACGGGCGCTCCGATGACTCACCCCTACCCCCACTCAAGCCTCCCAAAGCCTCTTAGAATTACACCCTGCCGATGTGGCAGCTACCGCTTGGGACAAGAACAATACTGGGTGTAATTTAACAGTCTTGGCGCAGCCGCACTGCCTCGTTGGGACTATGGAAAGAGCCGGGCCGGGAGCCAGGTCTGCTGCCGTGGGGACCGAGGACACTCTTAGGATCGGCCACCCAGACCTCAGTTTCCTCATGCTGCGCCACAGCCAGGGTTCTTACCTTCCCAGCAACCTCCTCCCCACAGGGCTCTTCTGCTGACCTTTCTCCTCAAGAGTCTGTCACAAGCTGGGAAACCTTTGAAGTTTCTCTCTTTATCTTAAAGATAAAATGTTATGCAGTTTACACTCAATAGGTGTTGTGGTCTGTCTAGGGGCTCTGCGTGTTCCACCCTCTGCCTGCTATCTCAGAGGGAGGCCTGAGGGAGATTGAGCAGTGTCTGGGTACTGTGGGCCCCTTCTCAGTGTGCACCCAGCGGTGAGTGCAGCTGGGCCCTGGAGGCACTGAGGTTGGCTGAAGGGAAGAGGCATTCTCAGTTTGGACTCTACAGAACATATCCGTTGTCATTGCCTCTCCATACACTGCCAAGATAACACATTTGAGGACTTGCAAAGCCAAACCAGCTTCCCAGCTTGGATTTAGAGACATTCTGGTTTCCTCAGTAGCCACACTTGAGTGGCTACTTGATGGTTGGGAGTATGGGGAGATCTGGTTTTGAATCCCTGCTTGGCTCCTTTCTGGCTGACTGATTTGGCTGGTTCCTTACTCCCTGAACCTCACTTTTCTATTTTGCAGCACAGGCGTGACACCAGCTCATAAGTTTGTGGTAAAGAGTATATGTTGAACGTTTGGTGTAACACCCAGACCACGTGGCAGCTGAATAGGTTGTTGGGATGCTCCTGATGATGCCAGATCTGGCCTCTGCCATCTTCTCCCACACCCTTTCTCACCATCATGTTCCTCCCACCACTTTGTTTAATCATTCATTCACTCGTGTTTTATTAGTCTCCTTCAATCTGATATAGTGAGTCTTTCCTTGACTTTCACGACCTTGACACCTAGAGGCCAGTTATTTTGTATAAGTTCCTTATTTGGGGTTTGTCTGATTTTTCTTATGATTGGATTTAGATTATGCATCTTTAGTAGAAATATCACATAAGTGGTGCCTGTATCCTTTTCATTGCATCCTATCACGCAGCACCTAGGTGTTATTTGTCCCATTACTAATGATGTTCACTTTGATCATCTGATTAAGGTGATACCTGCCAGGCTTTTCTACTATGAAGTTATGAATTTTCCCTTTGTAATTAATAAGTATATGATGGGAACTTACTTTGAAACTATGTAAATACCCTATTCCCTATTAAACATTCAATTTATTTATTCATACCTATATATACCTTGGGTTTCTATTTTATTCAGTGGAATATAATTTACTATCAGTATTCCTTTTAAAACACGGGTTGTCCCAGCCTTAGCCTGTGGTAGGTGGCCAACCGTCCTAGTTTGCCCAGGTCTGAGGAGTTTCTCAAGATGTGGACTTTCATTGATGAAACTGGGAAAGCCTTGGGCAAACACTGATGAGTAGGTCACCAAATCACTGGGAGCCCTTCATGCTGGCTCCTGTGTCTGCTAGGCAAGGTCCCTAGCACTCTGTGGGTATGTCCTTAGTTTCTAGCACAGTCAGATATTCCAGGCTCATCAGATACTTACTCTGACCCAGCCTCAGAATCATGTGTTTTCTTCAAGACCTGGAACCGGGACCTTTGAGTATTAGGCTTCACCACACCATGGGAAACTGGAGCAGATGGAACTCATTCAGCGTCTGTGCAGGCCACACTCTCGTCTGCCTCAGCACCTATTCCCTGGCTTTCTTTCAACAGGCCCACTTGACAGACAGCTCCCTCCCAGACTGAGCTCCTCCATGAAGCCTGACTCCCCACCCACTCCACAGAGCTGACCTCCTCCTCTGTGCCCTCACAGGGCAGTTTAGAGCGGCTCCCCATTTTCGAGTAGGTCTTTTCTCTCAACTGGAAGCCTCCCAAGGACAGGTCCCGAATTCATCTGTGACTCTTCTGTGCTTCACACAGGGCTGGAACTGGGGGCTGCTAAATGATTGGATCTAGTCATACCCCCTCATGGAACAGGAAAGCAAACAGAAGAGGAGGATCAGGGTCACACAAGTCTTTGTAGGCTGGAGTTTATCTTTGAACCTAGGTTTTCTTAATTCTAAAAGGGGGCTAATACTTCAGCACTGTTGTAAGAATAAAATGCTCTAATGTGTATAAAGCACTTAGGATAGTACTTGGCATGTGGTCATGAGTGCACCTCTCAGTATCTCTGGGGGACCTTTTTATTTAATTTTTTTTTCATTATTGCAGAAGCAGTACTGTACATTTTAGAAAATGAGAACTACAGACAGCAAAAAGAAAAAACATCATATTCTCATGATTTAGAGATCACCCCCTGTTAGCACCTTAGTGATTGTGCTTCCTGAGCTTTCTCTGTGCATATATTCCCTCCCCGCCCCCACCCCCACTACAAATAAGATTATACCATGCCTTTCATTTTGTAATCTGCTTTTTTTTTTTTTCCAGGCAGCAATCCCCACCATTTTATTTCAGTAAATTTTCAGCACATCTAATACTCAGATCATATTCACATTTCTCCAGTTGTCCTAAATATGTCCTTTATAGCTGTTGTGTTCAAGCCAGTATGCAATCAAGGACCTCACTTTCTATCTAGTTGTTGTGTCCTATGAGTCTTTCAGTCTAGCCTAGTTCCTCATGACGCTGATCTATAGAAGAGATTAGACAAGTAACCCCTGCAGAATATTTCACTACCTGGTTCTGTCTGGTTGGATTCTCATGATAATACTTAGCTTGTTCCTCTGTCCTCTGTATTTTCTGTAGAGTGAAGTATATACAGGGCTCTGTGAGTTTCACTGGTGCCTAGACTATCCAATAGGTAGCGATGTGTCCTTCCCGTGGCCTCTCATCATGGTTAGTGGAGCTAGGCCTAACTGAAGATTAGGGAGAAGGCAATGTGACCCCTCCCTCATATACTTGCATGTATCCTCTTTTTAGTAGAAAGCAATGTGTGTGCTTCTCTTGGCACCATCTGAACATCCTGTTCTGGGAGACCTTTATAAACTATGCAAGAAAATTTGTCCATTTGCTGAAGGGAAATTGATCCTGGGGTTTGGGCTCTTGGGTAAAAAAAAAAAAATCACAGAACAAGGCTATGGACTGAATTTCATCTTACTGAGTGCAAATCTAGCAAAACCTGGTTATTTTTTACTCTCTTTCCAGACATGTGATCTGTGTTAAATCTCATCTCTGCTACTTACCAGCTGGGTGACCTTGAGCAAGTTACTTTACTTAACATCTCTGAGCCTCAAGTTCCTCCTTGGATTTCTTGTCTGGCAGAGTTGTTGTGAGAGTTAAAATTAAAGAAAGGTATCCTCAGCTCTTTTCTCCCCTAGATGGAAAGCTCTTTGAGGACAAGGCTAATAAATAGTAAGAAATCCAAAGATGTTTGTTGAATAAAAAAGAGGTGGGGGAGGACAAGTGGTATGGCCAGGTGATAAGAACCATAGAGGAAAGAAATCATCCATGTAGACATTTGTTTGTTCATTCATACTTTCATTTCATTTAACATATACTGAATCTAGCTCTGTGCTGAATCAACTGTGAGCATCTGACAATGAAGTTCAGGGGTCTGGGAGGGCACAGATATAGAGACTCAGTGTATAGGAGCCCAGGTCTGGCTGGGTAATTCAGGAAGGCTTCCTGGAGGAGAATACTGGGATGAATGGGGAGGTTTGGTAGGGGCTGAGATAAGGGAGCTAGTCTCTGGATACAGAGCTGCTGTCTCCCGGCACAGGTGGATTCTGGGAGGGCAGACAGGGCTTATGGCAAGTGATGAGCCCATGCTGGCTCTGAAGGTCGCAGTTCCTCTCTGTACTTCTTCTATCCCCTTTGCCTGTCTGCCCTCCAGTCCCCTGGCCAGGGCTTTGAGCCCTGTGCGACCCTGACAACCCATGTGTCTGTCTGCAGTGCCGGATGGAGTGCCGCGATGTGCCAGCCGAGACACTCTACGATGTCCTACACGACATTGAATACCGAAAGAAGTGGGACAGCAACGTCATTGAGACTTTCGACATCGCCCGCTTAACAGTGAATGCTGACGTGGGCTATTACTCTTGTGAGCAGGCCCAAGCACACTATCCCAGCCTCCTCCAGGCCTGCACCAGGCCTCCAGCTGAGCCTCCTCCCTCCACCTTCCCTCCTCGTTGTTGTTCCCATGGCCATGCTGCTCAGGCACCTGAGTGCTGAGACATAGGGCCACCCTCCCTGACATCCATGGATGTCTATTTTCAGTCCCTTGGGCAAATACACATATGCTCAGAAACACATTTGCACTCCCATGTTCACGTATACACACTCCACACAAACACATGTGTACAATTCACAGCCATATGCCACATGCTCGCAGTCATACATTTTCATGTACACATCATAATAATACTGTTGTTTTCCCTTACACTTACATATGCAAACAGGCCAGGCCAGCAAGGTAAGGGCTGTGTGAGGTTGTGAGGAGCAGGGATGGCCAGAGACAGGAGGGGAGAGGGTTCTGCTCTATCTCTTTCCTGGTTCCAGTTTTGGAACCGTGTTCTGGTGTGGGGGTACCTGTTTGGATCAGGGAGAGCTGGCAGTTAACTAGGCATCTCCATGTCTCTGGCCTCTGCCATGCCCTCCCTTGCAGGATGGCAGGTCAGTGGTCTGGCTGAACTGTCCCTTGCCCTCCACAGGGAGGTGTCCAAAGCCCCTGAAGAACCGTGATGTCATCACCCTCCGCTCCTGGCTCCCCATGGGCACTGATTACATCATTATGAACTACTCAGTCAAACATCCCGTGAGTCAACCTGCCTTACCTGCTGGGTGGGCAGGGGAAGGTGGCAGGTAGGGCTGGGCCAAAAGGCCCAGACCCCAGGGAGAGTCTCCTGGTTGCTGTCATGACTTCCCTGTTACTTCGGGCCAGGTGTGAAATCCTCTAGCACTCAGCTTCTTTCCTATATAGTGAGGATAAGGACTCCTGTCTCTCTGCTGGTGCTCTCAAGCAGTTGAGAAGGCAGTGTGGGCGATCACTGGGGGTGAGTGGGTGGGACGGGCTAATGTTGGTTGGGCTCTGGCCCTCCCTGAGGCTGGGCTGCCTTGATCTCCATGACAGGCAGTACAGGCAGGTATAGTTGGCCTGGGCAAGGATGAGAGATTCGTGTGTGTGTGCGCACGTGCACGCGCTTGCACGCACATGCGTGCACATGCCTATGTGTGTGCTCATGAACCCTGACCTCAGACTGAGGTCTTTCTGGAGGGCAACAGGGAAATATTAAGAGGGGCAAGGATGACCTAGTCTGACTCCTTCCTTTCTCCTCACTCTACTATCAGGCCTGGCCTGGAGTGGATGCCAGGTGATGCAAACTAATTGTGTGTGTGTGTGTGTGTATGTGTGTGTGTGTACGTATTCACAAGACACCTCCTCCTTTGCATCCACCCTGAGTCTCACCTCCCTGTACCTTCCATTCCCAGAAATACCCACCTCGGAAAGACTTGGTCCGAGCTGTGTCCATCCAGACGGGCTACCTCATCCAGAGCACGGGGCCCAAGAGCTGCGTCATCACCTACCTGGCCCAGGTGGACCCCAAAGGTGAGGGCTTGGTCCTGGCAGCCTATCATGGGATCCCTCCCTATACCACAGAGGGTGGGGCTTGATCTGCTTGGGATCCAGAAGGGCCTCTATTAGAAGCTGTTTGTATTTTGGGGCATAGTCATCAAAAACATCATTGAACCAAGGTTCATAATGATTTGAAAAGCAAGGGCCAAGGTGGTAGCCACTGCTCCATGATGAAGCTTGAAGCTCTCTCTTTGGGTGCCCACACCCCTGTGCTCTGACTTGCTCCCAACTCACTGGCTGCTCTCATCCTTTCTTGCTGGCCATCCTGGAAACCTGAGTTTCCCAGGCCTCAGTCCTCTTTCTCTTGGGAGGGCTCAGCCACTCCCAAGGCTTCTATGGCTAGCTGACCACATGTCTCTCTCTCTGCTGAGATCCAGATCCTTGTGACAACTGGCCTCCTGGACATGTCCCTCAGGTCTTCTAGAGCCTGGGACTTACTGTATTCAATGCTGAAGTTACCATCTCCCTTCCTAAGTTGCCCCTTCTCCTAAGTTTCCCCTCCAATCATCCATGCCAAGAACCTGGGGGGTCATCTGAGTCTCCCCCTCTTCTCAGCTTCCAAATCTAGCCACCAGTTCTTATTGATTCTACTTCCTAAATAGCTCCTGAATCTGTCATTTCTCTCCATACTCAGCCACCTTGTCTGTTCATACAGCTACCAGGAGGATTTTTCCCAAACACTTATTTCCTCATAACTCTTTTCTGCTTAGAATTCTTCCGTGACTTTCTATTGCCCTCAAAGTGTAGTCTAAGCTGCCTTCTCAGGTTTCCCAGTCCTTCCTCACACCTTTTACATGTTCCCACCTCTGTCTAGGCATCTCTATCCCTCAGCCTAGAAACACCTCTCCTCCCTTACTCATCCCTCCAGGGCTGCATCAGATGTCACCTCCTCTATCCCTGATATCCAGAGGAGTTGCTGGCTCCCTGCTCTGTGTGCCCATCCCCCTCTAGCTCAGCACTTGGCACACTGTTGGGCCCCCCCAGACAGTGAGTTCCTTTCTGGGTCCCCAGGGCTGGCCCAGGGTGGGTATCACTGAATGAATGTAGAGTGAGTGAATGAATGAATGAATGAATGGAGAATGGGTAAACCCTGATAATCTTTGCTTGGGTATATTCTAAGCCCCACTGAGGGCTCTGGTCCAGGCTCAGGGCTCCCCAGCATCTCATTGAATGAGTGTGTTGGGTGTTAGAGGAAGAGCAGACACTTGAGAATGAGACAGGAAGGACAGGTAGTGGAGGGACTGAGCATTAGGGTCATTCACCACTGAGGGGCTGGGTATGAGAAGGGATGTCAGTATGAATGAAGGGGAGGCAGTTGGTCAGGATATCGACTCATATGTAGCCTGTGGTCACCTAGGATCCTGTGGTTTTCTTCTATGCAGCTCTCTGGGGCTCAGCGTGGGGGAGGGGCACAGACTTGAGCCTGAGGACCTTGGTCTGCAGTGGAAAGAGGGAGTGAGGATGATGCAGTCTTATAAGATTTGTCTCACTCCCTCCCCCTTGGAGAAGAGGGTGGCCTCCCTAGAAACCCCAGGCTGGAGGAAAGTGGCTGGGTCCCTGAGGCAGCTTCTTCCCTTCTCTCCTCAATACCCTTCCCTGCCCTCATAGGCTCCTTACCCAAGTGGGTGGTGAATAAATCTTCTCAGTTTCTGGCTCCCAAGGTGAGTGGCTTTGGGACTTTGGAGGTATGGAGGCTGGGGAAGAGGGTTCTGGGTTGAGGGGGTGGAGTCAGGAGGCGGAGTTAAGGCCGAGGGGTGGAGTTATAAAACTGCTGCAAGGGTCAGGATGCTGGGAGCTGGGGGCGGAGTTGGTGGAGGGGTTGGGAGGGGGAGGAGACATAGCAGTGAAGACTGTCTTGTGCCGAATCACCCCTGACTCGTCCGTACGGTGGGTCTACAGGCCATGAAGAAAATGTACAAGGCGTGCGTTAAGTACCCTGAATGGAAGCAGAAGCATCAGCCGCACTTCAAGCCCTGGCTACACCCGGAGCAGAGCCCGTTGCCAAGCTTGGCGCTGTCAGAGCTGTCGGTGCAGCATGCGGACTCGCTGGAGAACATCGACGAGAGCTCGGTGGCAGAGAGCCGGGAGGAGCGCTTGGGAGGCGCGGGTGGCGAGGGCAGCGACGATGACACCTCGCTTACTTGAGCGCAAAATCACTACAGGGACCGAGACAAGACAGGGCGGAGCCCGGAGGTGGCGGGTCCTCCTGCGCTTTCTCCCCTCCCCACCCCCTGAGCCTCGTGGGGACACTGGGCTTGAGCCCAGGTTGGCGCTGCAGCCTGGCTGGACACAGCCCTAATAAACAATCCCACAGCCTCAGCTGGCTGGTCGCTGTGCGTGCTTTCCACCTGCCCAGGGCATAATACTTGGTTATCTTGTTCTACAGTTCATTTTGTTAATTTTATCATTGATCACCTGACCTTTGCTCCTTTAGGCATCCCCTCATCTCCCATGTGTAGCTGCAGGGTGGGTTGTTACCCCCTTCTTTGTCTATGGTGTGTTATGTTCCCTTTGTGTCTGTTCATTAGTTCACTCTTCATCCATCCACCTGTCCTTGTCGCTTGTTCATTCTGCCATTCTCTCCAGGCTATTAGGCTACCTTTCACTTCTCTAAGAGAAGGAGCAGGTCTGGCCAGAGGTGCTAGACCAGGGGTCAGAGGGCTCTACTATGCGATCTTCAGTCTCATAGGGTCCAACCTATGGACTGGGAGTCTGAAATGGGTGGAGAGGTCCCTGGGTCTCAGGCCACAGGGCTGTGGGCCTCAGAGCTGTGTGGTTGGGGCAGCATGTTCTGGAGGAGGGAGGCTGGGAGTTGAGGTGTGGATCATTAGATTCCAGTGCAGTGCAGCGAGCAGGCCCTGTCATTTTAGACCTTTCCAAGTCATTTCAAAGACCTCAGGCCTGGGTTAATGGAAAGGGTGGGACCCCTAGTCCCTTGTCCAGTGGTCAGATGCCAGTCCCCTGGTCCTGTGTTCCACCTGGCTGCTTTAAGGTCTAGAAGGATGCCTGGACCTCCCCTTTTCTCTGTGGCCCTCTGCTGTCTGAGAGACACCCCGCTGTCAAGTAGGGAAGAGAGCCCTATGCTCTGCCCTCTCCAGTGTTTTTATACTCCATGCGAATTTGGGGCCAAGAAGTTCTGCCCAAGGTTTGG
The DNA here is from genome assembly GCA_003508835.1 of Eonycteris spelaea. Lineage (NCBI taxonomy): Eukaryota > Metazoa > Chordata > Mammalia > Chiroptera > Pteropodidae > Eonycteris > Eonycteris spelaea. Next base: position 3,347,302 of record PUFA01000151.1, read on the forward strand.
CCCTGTCCTCCCCTCCCAGAAAGCAACTTGCCTTAGCCTTGTCAGGAAGACACAGTAGTAGAGTCTTTCCTAGAGAAGTAGAGTAAAGGTCCAGTATGGGGGTGGGCTGGAGATTCTATAACTTGCCAAGATTTGGGTTCCAATCCCAGGTTTGACCAATACTGGCTTTGTAATTTGGGCAAATCCCAGAACTTCTTGGATCTTCATTTCCTAATCCATAACCTGGGGAGATGATTTTTGCCTCAGTCACTGGTATGAGAATTGAGGTAAAATGAGTATATATTGCCTAGCACTGGGCCTGGCATATAGTAGGTGCTCAAATGAATGACCTCCAATCTCAGAGTAATCCTTCATGCCCCACCTTGGTGAGACCTGTTCTTCCAGATATCTCTAACAAGGTATTTGGAGAAACAGAAGTATAGAGAAATTGCCTGGGTGCCAGATCTCAAGCTGCAGCCTCCAGTCAAGGGATCCTTTGGCGCCGTGACTGGGCAGGATTCTTCCCCATAACCCTGCCTCTAGGGAACGTGGCCCAAGGGGAGAAGTGGATTATCCTCGGAGAACGCGGTGGGGAAGGACTTCCTGGAAGAGGAGGTCAGAGGCCTTGGTCGTCCAGGCTTTCATGGCCTTTTAACCGCTGGGGGTGGGGGGGAGAGTTTGGGTGCCTGAAGGTGTATGGCTCATCTCTCTGGGGGCGGAGTCACCAGGAGAGGGGCGGCAAGAGGCAGGGAGACTCAGGAAGAGATGGAGACTCAGCGGCGGGAGTGGTGGGGGTAAACCTCGAGCCTCTGGAAACAGAGACGAACCTTTGAGCAGCGAGAGAGACAGGGGAGACCCAGGCTGCAAGGCGAGCGGGGCCAGCGGACCCCAAGACCGTGGCTGGGCGGGGCCGGGGAGGGGGCGGGGCCCTGCCCGTACCCCTGTCCCGCCCTGCCCTGCTTGGGGCGTCACGTGGGGCGGGCGGAAGCGCCCGGCGGGGTGGGCGCGCCGATCCCGAGGCCGCGAGTTAGCGGCGGCGGTGTGAACCTGAGTCGGTGCGGCGCCGGAACCCCGGCTCCCCGCGTGGAGCCTTCGCTCAGAACAGGTCAGTGTGGCCGCCGAGGCCTCCCAGGCAGGCACCCCTTCGCCGCGCGTGGCCCGGAGTTTCCCCATTTCGCAGGAGGGAACGCTGAGGCCGCGCGGCGACTCTGCGCCCGGCGCCTACTTCCGCGGTCGTTTCTTCTGGGTCGTGTTGTTTGTTTCACCTACCGGTGGTGGGGATGCGGGTCGCCTCTTGAGGATGCGACGTCGGGCTAGAGACCGTAGGGAGGAGGGTGAACCGGCGGAACTGAGTGCTTCTAGCCCTCGGCCCTTATGAAGGCTCTCGGGATCCAGAGCTAGCCCGCCTTCGGGCGCCTTTGCTCGTCTGTGAAACGAAGGCTCCCACCTCGTTGACTCTGGTGACCTGCACAATACTACGTCCCTATGCCCTGGACCTGGGGCTCCAGTGACCTTGGGCAGACTACTTCGATCTCTGCATCTCAATTCTCTACCAGTAAATGGGAGCATGGCCTCCCAAGAGCCCCTACCTGGCCCGGTTGCTGGAAAAAGAAGGAGGTGTGTCTTCACTGAATGGGGTCAAGCCGGTGGATTGTTGGAACTGGAGAGAGCAGACTTGGAGTGCAGCCTGTATGGTGCGGGGTGGGTGTTTGGTCCCAGATGGCCAGGGGTGGTTTTGGTTCTGGGGAACTCTTCTGAGTAGCCATCACACTATAGCTTCTGGCGTATGCACCCCCACCCCCTCCCCTAAAGCGCCTATCCTGGGAGCCTTATCTGATCCTTAGGACTAGGGGATGAGGCAGAGAGGTCTGCAGGGTCTGATAGGTATGTGGAAATACTTAAAGAAGGATTGGACTATGTACCAGCTAGGCACCGAGGTCCAGACAGAGGCACCCAAGATGCCTTTCCTCAGAGAGCAGAGAGTGCCCAGGCTAGGGGAGACCTCCCAACAAGTTCATTACAGGGTAGAAGGAGCCCAGCAGAGTCAGGAATACAGGTGCAGACAGGCACTGAGATGGAATCAGGGACTGGGACTCTTGGAGGCCTAGGGAGGAAATGACTGGACTGGTCCTCAGCAGCTATATGGCAATTCACAAGGATAAGAACACTCCAGAGAAGGGTGCAGCTTGTGCAAAGGCAGGAACTTGCATGGCATATTTGAGGAATGGTGAAGAGATGGGTATGGCAAGAAGGGGTAACAGGGGTAGAGTGTAGAGAGACCTCATTCCTGTGTACCATGGCTGGTTTGGGATTGTCCAGACTCTGGTCTGGGAGCCCTGCCTCCCCATTCTAAGCTTGTTCACTGGAGTAGGGCAAGAGGGGGTTGTCACAGGTGGAGTCCTGACAACTGAGGAGGTCGAAGTCGGCAGAGGCCACCAAGGGTCCAGATTGTCCCCCAGCTTCATTGGGCCATTCCCCACTCAGCCCCAGCTTCACCCTCACCCTTCTTGGGCTCCAGCCATCCTTTCCCACACATCAAGCCTCAGTCCTTTGTGCGGGATGCTTGTCTCTCCTGCTCCCAGAAGTTTTCTCCCATCCAAATCTCCTAGGTCCTTGGGAACTTCAGAGGTGGGCTGCTTATTGCTGCCTCCTGCTTAGCCTTTCAGCCCCGTGTAGTGACACACCTTAGGAAAGGCCTCCTTGGAGCTCTGTAGGGAAGAGAGGCCTGAAGAGCCATGGGGATGGCCGGGACCTGGAGCAGTCTCTATGCTGCCACCAAACTGTATGCGACTCTGCAAGTCCCCGAACTTCTCAGTTCCTGACTCAGTTCCTCAGAGCCTCCATTTCCCCATCTGTAGGATGGGGCGATAAGGCCCCGTCCCATGCTCCAAAAAGAGCCTTGTGTGGGGCAAGTACTGAGCCTGCCTAAGTCTAAATCCTGCCCCCAGTAATGAGTGTTTAAATGAAGAAAAAGGGGAACCTGGGGAAAGGGGTCAATTCAGGGGGATAAGAGGCCTCTTAGAGTCCTAGGGCCTAGTGGTAGACTAGCCTAGTACTAAGCCTAGGGCATTGGCTAGAAGAATGGAGTCCCTCCACTCTCTGGGGCCCTCTCCCCTCCCTACCCCACTCTCTCTTTGGCCAAGCTCAAAGCCAGCCGGCTGATGCCCAAACAAGCAGCCTCTGTTCCCAGGGTGGGGGGAGGGGAAGCAGGCCCTGGGCTCCAGGCCCTTCTGTTTAGCTTGTCCAATACTGACCCTGGCCGCCCCCCCCCCACCCGCCCTTCTCTCTGGATCTTAACCCTTGGGGGCCTGGAGCTACTTGAGTGTTGGTACCTCTTGCCCACCAGCTGTCTGCTCCAGCCCACTTTAGGCTCCCAAGGGTTCTATTGCATCAGGAGGGGATGCAGTAGGACATGAGTTAGAAATGGAAAAGGAAGAAGGGAAGGGAGGTAGGAGGGAGGTTGGAGCAGATAGGCCATGGACAGTCAGAGATCACTTGGTATAGAAGCTTTTTTTTAATAGATGGGGAGACTGAGGCCAAGGACCAAAGATTGGACCAGGATCACTCAGTGAGCCCTAGTGGGGGTAGGAAGTGCCCTGACTGTTAGTCTAGTCCATCTCAGGGAAAGGAGAGGGAAAGGGAGGGGGTGCTTTCCTTGATTTGAGTACCTACAGTGTGACTAACACTAGACATTTTTTACTTTATTAATTTTACATCGTTCCACGAGACAGGATCACCTTCCAGTAACAGGAGAAGAAACTCTGAAAGAGCTGGGTAATGACATCAGCCAGAACAACGTCAGCAAACATGCACACAGCACTGTTGCAGGCACTTTTGTGTATGTTAACTGGTTTTGTCCTCCAAACAACCGTAGACGTTAAGTACCATTCTGTAGCTAAGGAAATTGAGGCCCAGAAAGGTGAAGTCACTTGCCCAAGTTTACAGCAAATAAGTGGTAGAGGTAGGATCAGGACCCAAGCTTTTGTTTGCCTGTTTGGCCTAGTTTTCCCTCCCCCAGCCTGACCTCACCCTTGAGCTCAGTCCCCAGACTCACTCAGTGAGGGCCTTTCCCCTGGGTGGTAGCCAAGGCAGTCTCAAGCAGGGTGTGACCCCAGCCAAGTAGAGCCATCCCTTCCTCAGGAGCAGAGTCTAGTCCCTTGGGTGGTCCCTCTTACTCCCTCCTCTGGCCTCAATCAAGCTGTACTCAACTTCTTCCATAGCCCTTAACAAAGGGGCGCTTCATGTTTCAGAAGGGGTTCTGTTCTAAGGGTGGCTTCCCCAAGGGTCTGAACAGCAGGAGGATATAGGCAGCCCTCAGAAATCACCTACAAGTACACTTGCCATAAAGCTCAGGGCTTGTCGCTGACTCCTGAGTGCTCCTAGCCCTGATCAGAGAGGAAGTCTTGTCTTCTTAACTCCACCCCATCAGACCCCCAGACAGGTACATTCCAACCAGTGCTCTGGGGAGGACAGTCCCATCGCAAAGAGACAGATGACCCCAGGTGTCAGGGATGGCCTGGGGCTGGGGAGCAGTGTATGACTGGTATTTTGCATGGCCTTCCTGTGGAATTTCTCTGGCTTATTATTTGGAACATAGTTCAGAAGGTAAAAGTCTGTCCCATAATCAGGACATTTGTCTTAGATTATTGGGACAATCAGAGTGGCTGGGAGGGGATGTAGAGTTAAGTGACCAATTTAATGAACAAATTATTATTTAATAGTAGTTATGCTAGTAGTGGTAGCTACTGTTTCTTGGAAGCTTACTCTGTGCCAGGCATTTAGCTAAATATTTTATGTAATGATTTCATTTAATCCTCAAGAGTAGTCTTTTGGGATAGGCACCATTCCCGTTTTAAAGATGAGGGAACTGAGGCCCAGAGAGATTGAGTGATTTCGTCAGGATCATTCATTCCTTAGAAGAGCCAGGAGTCTGAATTTCCATTACTTCGCAGTGAGAACCTTGAATACTGGGAGACAGTGTAGCCAGAGGTGATCCAAATCCTGTCTTACCCTGGAAACTCCCAGTTAGAGTGGCAGGCAGGGACTGGAGGGCCATCAGGTCAGTGGTATTGCTGGTGATCAGCTGTGAGGATGGATTGCCTGCAAGGGCATCCTGCTCGCAGACTGGACTGACTGCTGTCAAGTTCTGAGCTTGCTAGCATAAGCCATGCCTTAGGATGAGTACCTCCTGAGGTCCACTTACTGATCTCATCCTGTCCTATCTGCTCTGGACTTTAGTGAATAGAACAGCTCTCCCAGACTCCATTTTGCTGATGAGGAAACAGGTCAGTAGGGAAGTTAAGTGACTTGAGGTCAAGGAAAGGAGGAGCTGAGACTGGTACCCAGGCAGGGGGCTCTGAAGCCTGTCCCCCACCTCTCTGCTTGAGGCCTGGTCAGGGCCTCCTGAGCCTCTGGCACCCTGAGGTTTCTTCATACCCTGCCCATCTGCCTTGTCATAGGGCCTAAGTCTTTTTCCCTGACCAGACCAGAAATCTGATTCCTCTCAAGGTGCTTGAGATCAGGTACAGCCAGCGATTAAGTGAACAAACCTGGAAAACATGGATCTAGAGCTAAGAGGCCAAGAAGCAGAGACCAGCTGTGGTCAAGAGTGTGGTGCCCAGGACCAGAGGGGTCCAGAGGAGAATTCAGGAGTCAGAGAGCACTGCCTCCCATTCCCTGGGAGGGAGGGATGTGGCAAAATTTTCCACCTCTTTATTATCTTTTTTGTTATGAAGGTAAAGATTTGAGGCAAGGAGGAGGGAAAGGAGAATTGGGACCTCTCACAGCTACTCCTCAGGGCAGGAAGACAGAGGCCATACCTGAAATCTCAGCTGCCCAGAGCCCTTGGGGGAGCCTAGCCTGGCCCCACCTTTTTCTGGCTAGGTCAGTGCTAGGGTGGGTCTTTCTCTAGAATAGGGGGAGCAGTAGCAGGGCTGAGCTACCACTGTATATCATCCCCCCAAGTTCCTGAGTATCCTCTGCCACCTTCCCTACCACTCCAGGGAGCACTGCCCTGCCACTGGGCATCCCCTTCTGTCCTCCTCTCCTTTCCACCAAAATATGAGGGCCAAGGCTCTGCTTATAGTCAGGTACCTGTGGTCTGTCCCTGACCTCTGGCTCAGTGAGAGGCCTTGGGCTGGTCACTTATCTTCAGTGGACTCAGCTTCTCTGGAACTTCAGGGCTGGAGCAGGAAGCAGCAATTCCTGGAACCTCCCAAGCCCACCAGCCCCAGGTATGGACAGGAACCAACCAAATAGGCCAGGTGAGGTGTGAGGCAGGTTGAGGTGGGAAGCTTCTTTGTCCCTGTCCACTCTCGTCCTCCCTCTTCCCACATTGGGCAGCTGCAATTTCAGGATTCTGAGTCTGAGAGTCTAGGCATCGGAGATTCAAGGATTCCAGGGTTTTATGTGCCGGCGATTCCCAGCTTCCAAATTTCTAAAATTCTAGGTTTCAAGAACCTGCAAAGCCTCAAGTTGGGCTGGATGGACCCCAAGTTGAGAGCTAGGTAGACTCTATGCCACACTTTGGCTGGCTAGTGCCAGACAGGTAAGGCCAGGCCTAGAGAGTTTCTCAGGGCTGCTTCGGGGGTCCCTGGCCCAGCTGGCCTCCGGGCTCTTCGTGTGCTCTGCACCCATCACTCCAAGCATACATACCCAGCTGCTCTCTTTCAAGAAATCTGAGAACCAGACCCACAAGGGACTAGGTTGTAGCAGAAGAGATAGCCATCTTGGTAGGGAGTAGGGAAGGGACAGACAGGGGTCAGGCCTCCTTCATTTGCTGGTGGTGGGGCTGTCCTCCTGCATACCAGGATGGGGTTGAGGGGAACCCTTGGATGGCTGGTGATTGGCTAGGTCACAGAGCAAGGTTTGGGCCACATTGCTGGGCAAAACATATCCTCCTGGGGCCAGCATGGGATGTGGCCTAGCAGGCTCAGGTCCAGACTTGGAGGGTCAGAGTGGTGAATGGAGAGACCTGGGACCTCGGGGGCAGGGAAGCTGGGCCTTGGCAGAAGCCTTCGGTGCCTGCCTGGGCCTGTGGGCACAGCAGCTGCCCTCAAAGGGCCCTGAGCATAGAGTGGGAACTGTCCCTGGGGAAGAGGCCAGTTTCCTCCCATGAAGGAAACCCCACCTCCTGGAAGACTTCCTGGCCAAGTGAGCCCCTTCCTGTTTCACATTCTCTGGGAGCACTGTGGCCTACTAATCCTCCCTCAGCCTTACTATGTGCCCCTAACTCCGAAGGGATCACTCTGGGATCCACTCCTCCCTCCCCTTTCCCCCTAACTGCCTCCTCATTACCATGTTTTTGACATCCTCCCTCCTCTGCATCCCCACTGCCTCCATCCACCTCAGGCGTTTCCGGCCAGCCCAGACCGCTGGGCCCTCTTCCCTGCCTCTTGCCCTTCCCCCATGTGCAGCCAGAGCATCCTCTGGCTCTGGCCTATACCCCTAACCCACCACAAGGCAGAGCTCCTAACCCAAACCCTAACCCCACAGCCCTGACCCACATCCACCTTCTCTACTCCCCCAACCCTTCACTTTTCAGGCCTCACTCAGGCCCTCTACCATAAAGGATGACCCAGCCAGCCCCACAGTACCTGTGGGTACCCCAGGCTCTGCCAGGCCCCCTACCCTTCAGTCAAAGACACACCCTACTGGGCCGGGGACTTCCCAACCAGGTCAGGGTAGTACCTTCCCAGACCAAAGGTGCTAGCCAAGGGGAGGGCATGAGGTGCTACAGGGTGACTCCAGGAAGATCCTCCTCTGTGACCACTGCCCGCCTTAAGGATGAAGTGGGGGGAGGCGGGGGGGTGGGTGGGGGGGGACCCATAACACTATATGTGCAGCAGAAACAGGAAGGAACAGGGCTAACCACAAGTGGGGTGGGAGTACACAGGGCTGACAACACACATCCAGGCAGCAGGAGTGGACAGAACCAGAGACATATGCTGGGACCCTCATTACACACCAGAGGTGTTGAGGGCCAGGCCTGGTGCTGACTGGGGAGGGGAAGAGAAGGATGCTGAATTCCATCCCCTCTGAGATGATAGGGAACCTGATGTGCCTGCCCACCCAGGAGGAGAGATTTGGTGGGCTCCTCTGCGCCCTAGAACTAGCAGTGCAGTAGAACAGGGACCTGAATCTGCCCTCTCCTTAGGTGGCCCCAGGAATGGAGAAGCCAGAAGATAAGCGGCCACATGCTGCTGGCACCTGAAAGGGGAAGCAGCCAGTGTTGATGGGGTGGAGGTGACCAGATGGGCGGGGTAGGGGCCGGAAGGGAGCGAGGCTCTGGCCTTCAATTTGATGTGTGACCTCAGCCTCCTCCACTATATAATCAGACAACAGACAAGAAAGATTCCTGACTCAGCCTCTCCTCTCCAATTCACAGGGCACATTTTTACCCATGTATCTGATCCAACCATCCCTGCTAAAAACAACAGGATGGCTTTAGCTCACTTTACAGATGAGGGAGAAACTGAGTCTCAGAGAGGTTAAGTAACTTGCCCAAGGTCACACAGGAGCCAAAATCTGAACCAAGGGCTGCCTGGACTCCTCCTTTCATTCCATCTCCTCAGAGGGGACAGTGTGAAGACAGGCAGGGAGCAGGGAGGTCAGGTAGGAGAGAGAGGATGAGTGCAGGTTGAGAAGGGCCTTGAAGGTCATGGTAAGACACTTGCCCTTATTGTCCAGATAATGGAAAGCCATGAAGGGCAGCAAGGTGATTTGGGGACTAAGCACAGACAGCAGACAGGCAGGCAGACTGGGGTTCCTACTGCTGTGAGACTTGGGAATTCACATAACTTCTCTGAGTCTGGGATTCAGGGCAATTTCATAATCTGTACAATGGGGATTATGACTTTTCAGGCTTGTGTGGAATAAATGCATGCCTTCAAAACAGATCCCAAATCTGACCAGTTCTCACTCCCCAGTGACTTCTCACCTTCCTCCGAGAAAAAGCCAAAGCCTGCACATGGCCTGTCAGCCCTGCATGATCAGTCCCCGCCACCTCCCACCCCCTTTCTGTTACTCCAACCCATTCCATTCCACATGCTCCACTCAGGGCTGGGTTCTGGAACTCCCTCTGCCTGGAAGGCTATTCCAGACATTGGCATGCCTCACTCCTATACTTTCCCAGCACCTGCTCAGACTCAAGGCCTTCCTTCCCCGACCACTCTGCCTAAAAAAGGGCTCCCATAGTCTCTACCTCCTGACCTTGTGTTATTTTTCACCATCCTACTTATCACTATTAGATAATATATTATATATTTATTGTTAGTCTCAACTGGAGGACCAGAATATTGTCTCATTCATAGCTCTTCCCCAGTGGCTAAAAGAGTCTGGCCACGGGGGGGAATGGATGAATGGAAATCTACGAAAGTCTGGCTCACTTAGGTCAGAAATTTGGGACAGAGGTCTATGACAAGGGCAAGGAGAGGGATGGTTGGATGAGGCAGATGTCAAGGTTCAGACCAGAGGCTTAGGAGTAGAAAATTCAACTCTGAGACTCTTGGCATCCTCTGTCACCAAGTCTAACCCTTCTTTCCACCTCGGAGGCTGCCCCAACCACTTGCTGCTGTGCCAGCCAATAAATATGGCTGGGAGCAGGCCCTCACCCACACAAGAAAGTGCTGACTCTCAGGCCCCCTCATGCTGCCCATCCCTCAACTTTTCCCCAGAGCAGGTCAGAACCACTCAGGCTTCTAGGAGTCTGAGACCAACCACCCACGCACCCCACTAGAGGCAGGCACTGCCTCTGTCCCCTGCTTGCCTACCCCTTCCATGGCTCCCCATTATCCACTGGGGTTCAAAGACCTCTACCCTCTGCTTTCTGCCATTTACTCATCCTCTATGGTCTCACTCCCTCTACCCACTGCCTGACACTTTACCTCCAGGACTTTGTCATACTGTTCCCTGTGCCTGCTCCTTCCAAATTTAGGAACCACCTATTCCAACGTTCCCTACTTCCAGACGGGGAAGGTGAGCCCCAGAGAGGGGCAAGAACTAACCAGGGATATACAACAAAACCAGGGCCCAAGCGCCCCCAGCCTGAGCCTCCTACCCTCTTCCACTTGCCTGTTTCTTAAAGAACTGGTAAGGGGAGTTCCCCTCAGGTGACCTCAGAGATACCAAAGCAATACCCCAACTCCAAGTGACATACGCTGGCCCCTACACTGGCAAATGTGGGTTTTCAGGCCACAGGCAATAAAGGCAAATGAGTGTCCTGGTTCATGGTCTGGAACAGAACCACTAGAACCACAAGATACTCCCTGGATCTTCAGCCTCCTAGGCTTAGCACACTCATCTTTAAAGCAGAGGAGGAATAACAGCCTGGTCTAAGGGGAAAGGTAGGCCATTAGCTCAGGCTCTGACACCCCTTCACTCAGCAAGAGAGACACCACCCCAAAGCTGTCCTGGTGTCATCTGGCAAAGCTCAGTCCCTAACCCTGACCTCAGGGAGGCCCCTTTCTCCCCGCCAAGCCAGGGCAGCCTTAGGGAACAAACTGTCACAGTTTAGCTGCAGACCTACAGAGGAGCCCCCGTGGATGAAGACTCCCATTCAAGAGGGTGAAAGCCTCATCCAGTTCACATATCAAGGAGTGCAGAGTTGGGTACCTCCTACCGCAGCCCACTGAGACACTGAATGCTCATCACACCCGCACTCAGGCAAAAGCAAGTGGAGTGTGCGGCATTCACGCTGCATCTCCCTATCTGACCCTCTCCAGGGTGGGGCTTAGGCAAGAGGGGACCCTGGGTGAAGTTGGGAGAATATGGGTGAGGGTCAGGGCTGGGATGGGGTCCAACAGACACTGTCTAGAGGAAAACCACAGGAACCCAGGAGTTTTCATGTTTACTAAGGGACCTCAATCCATTTCTCATTTGAACTCTATGGGCTGCACTCTGCTGCTGGCCTCCTGGTCCCTGATGAGGGGATCTTATTTGATAACCTGTGTCTTAGATCTTGGAAGGATAAGTCAGTGGGGGGAGGGAGCTAGCTTTAGGTCTCAGTTTCTCATTCTCTAGTCCAGATGGCCCAGGAACTCATTAGTTTTGTTTATAGTAATTCTCTTAGTAGTCTATCCATGTTATATTTAAAATCATAAAGCTACTTTATAAAAATGGTTTGGGGGAACAAGCTGAAACAAACTCAATTCTATTAGATTTAAAATATTTTATCATTTTTTTCTTCTAATTATAAAACTGATACACAACTGTAAAAACTTTAACAGTGCATACATGAGGGTTATAGAAGGTAATAATCTTTCAAGATTGGAGTGGGAGTTAAGGCTAGGCATGAAATAGAGGTCTGGGATGTCCATGGTCACCTAGGCTTTAATGTCCCCAGCTCCCCACCAGGTGGTTCTTTATGTACCTGGGTTCTGGGGCCCTGACTCAGTCCTCACTGGCCTGAGCACTGCTCCTTGACAGCTCCCACCACTCCTGGGACCCCAGAGGACAGGACATACCACATATGGGATGGAGCAGAACTTTGGTGCCAGGGTGAGTGACAGGGTTGAGATTCAGGGCTGGGGTAGGTCAGGAGACTCTAATGTGCCTCCTTGGGACCAGTATGCAGTGGTCGCCAGTCCTCGAGAGACAGAAAATAGGCTTCTTGGTCCAGAATGAGTCAGTTGCCCACACAAGGGCCTAATCTGCTGCCTTGCCTGGCAGAGCTGGAGGGAGCTGGCTGCTGCAGAGGGGCGGGGGCCGCTTCTGCACCTTCTGGACCGGGAACCCAGCCCCCACCTAGTTCCTCATATCTAAAGGAAGTGTCTCCAAAGCCTCTTGCCTGCATTAGCAGAGTCCTAAACGCTGAAGACTGAGGATGGCCCTGCTTGCTCATAGGTATCCTCTGGTGACCGGCCTGGGAGGTGGGGGTGGGATGCGGGTTAGGGAGGTATTGGCCATTGTGGGACTGTCGGGCAGTTGTATACAGTTCAGTTGTCGGTAGGGAGTATGGGGACTGACGGCCGTGTGTGTGGTAGGGCAGATGTACTATGTGGCTGCTAGGTTGGGTGGGAGGTGTGTGTCCCTGGAGGTGATGTGCGTTTGTGGTATGGGTGGGGCAGGGTTTATAGACCAAGACTGGCCAAAGCCGGAGGTGTGGGGCTTTTGGTTCCTTTGTGGGGAGCTCTGAGGGTTTTCCTGAGATCTGGACACTGGGGTGGGGAGCTATGCAGGGGAAGAGGAGGAGGACGTAGACAATCTCAGACCCCAGGTCTGGACCCCTGGGCCTTCCGCTCCCCAAACCACTAGGCCTTCCCTTAAACCCAAAGCACAGCCCTATGTAGGGGGGATCTAAGGATGCAATTGGGAAGGGTCTTGGCTGAGGGGCCTCCAGTGCTGAGTATAGAAGGAATTAGGACGTTTGAGGCTGCCCTGCCCCAGGCCTGACTCACTTATGTAAATCAGAATGCAGTGGATGCTTATACCCACATGGTCAGCAGGCTCTGTGGGGACCAGCGGGAAGATCCCCAAACCTCTCTGGTGTCACTACTGTTCTTTCACATTTACTGTTCCTACCCCACCGAATTATACCATCTCTGCATCTGCAAGTTCTGATCCCATCCCTGGGCCTTGCATACTCAGTTCCTTTTGCCTGGAAGAGCCACAAGGCCCAGTCAGGAGTGCTCTTTGGAACCCTTGACAACTCCATCAGACAGGAGTAGTAACATCCTCTGAAGACCCTGTTGGCTCTAGCAAGTGACCTGGGAAAGTTTCTATCTCATACAGCCTCCATGAAATGGGGTAAAAATACCTGGCCTTAGGATCGTTATGAGGACAACTGAGATGAAGGTAGAAATCTTTCAGGGGATGGGCATGTTGTGGTAGGCTCTTAGACAATGAAGGAAGCAGTAGTGTTCCTGTCCTTGAGGAAGGCTGTGGGCCACCTTCCTGTTGGACTGTCAGAATTGGTATCCCTAGTTAGTAGGAAATAGGGACAGCATGAGGGAGATGCTGGGTTGAGACAAAGAAGGGGCCGTGAGTTTTAAACTCTGCTCTCAGGTATTGATATTGTAGTTAGAGGACAGAAAGGTGAAAGCTTTGACTTCAATAAGAGGGACTCAAGCCAAACCTGAAAAAGGACTGGCTGGCAAGGATTAGAGAGTCCAGATGACCCTTATTCACCTCTGTACTGAGTGCCCTTATGAGCCTAGTCAGGTCCTGAGCTCTGCTGTGGGGAGGAGCAAGGAGGACAAAAAAGGGATACAGACTCACAGGATACTCCAGGCTGGGTTGGAGGTTGAGTAGAGATGACCAACCTCCCCCCACCCCACACATACACAAATGGAACAACCAGAGATAGAGCAGAAGTAATGCTGGGCTGCATAGCTCAACCTCTGAGGTCTAAGAGCCTGGGGGGGGGCAGTCAGGGAGGACTTTCTGGAGGAGGCAGCCTGGAATCAGTACCTGAAGGTGAGAGGCTATGGTTCATTTACTCATCATCAGCAGACAATTTCAGGGGCTCCAAGGTGCCAAGCTGGTGCTTGTGTAAAAAAGTGAGGGAGGGAGTCGTGGTGCAGCCCAGCCTGACTGGGGCTTGGGCTGTGTCACTGGCAACTTGGGCAAGTCACTTCCTCCCTGTGGGTGTTTGTTTCTTCATCTGTAAATGTCAGGGCTGGAGTAGGTCTAATGACAGGCCGAGCAGCTGGACTTGAGGGCAATGGGAACAAAGAAAGGGCATTGAGCAGGGGTGGGACCGGGTTTGACATAGCTGAGAGGTATTGGAGGGAGACAGGGGAGAAGCAGGGGCAGGGCAGGCTGGTGGGATCTTGAAGCCTAAGCTGGGTCCTTAGGGTCGGGGAGAAGGAGAGTCCCTCAACTTGTGGCCATGCCGTCACAATAGGGTGATACTCCCCTCTGCCTAGTCTCTGCTTCCCTGAGGTTGGAGACTCAGTGATGTGTCATAGCAGCTGAAGTGCTTAAACCTCCACACCAAGCGTGAGGATCAGGGTAGTGCAAGTGAAGCACTTGCCTCGGGCACAAAATATAGCTGTGGAGGAGGGCAGGGTGCAAAAAGCTCAGTAATCAAGATAAATAATATTTTTTAAAAATCAATATTAATTTTAAAAAATCCAAGAGAAAATATCCACATTTTAAATTAAGAGGTTTAGTGTTGCCAATTCTTTCTGTGCCTTAGGCTCTAGCATGGCTCAGCAGGGCACTGCTCCAAACTTCTTTTTTCAAGGAGCTGCCTCCTCCAGGAAGCCTTCTTTGACCCTTGCCCTGGTAAGGGCCTTGTGGGCTGTTTTCACTGGCTGGGTGGTGTCTGACCCCCTTCAGCCTGAGGTTCCTGGAAGGCAGATCCAGGTCTGAGATCTGGCTCATGCTTTAGTGCCTTGGATGGAGCTGTCCTAGAAGGTCGTGAGTGTGGAGTCCCCATGTTTGACCTTAGCCTGAAGCCTTTAGTGCAGGAATAGGAACTTAGGAGAGGCCCAGGATGGGGCTGGGCCTTTTGCAGGGACAGAAGTATGTTCCTGTTTTCCAGTCCTGGTCATTCCCATAGGGTAATAGGGGTCATCGTCCATCCGTCCATGTTAAACCCTTAGAACAGGGCCTGTCCTATAGCAGGGGCTCAGTTAGTATTCATTATCATTTTTGAGAGTCAGTCAGCATAGTGGTTAAGACTCTGAGGGCCGCACTGTCCAATAGAAATGTAATGCACCACAAGTGCAATTTAAAATTTTAACATTAAAAAAAACATGAAAAATTTGAGTAATACAGTTTGTTCAAATATCCAAACTATTATTCCATTATGTAATAGAAAAAAAGTTATTGAGATATTTTATATTCTTGTGTACTAAGTCTTCAAAATCCAGTGTGTATTTTATATAGCACACTTCATTTTATGGCCACATCTTGAGTGTTCAGTAGCTGCATGTGGCTACTACTGGTTACTAAATTAGACAAAGTGGGTCTCAACTATATTCAAGCTGCGCCTTTTTAACTATATGACTTTGGGCAACTTTTTTTGTGCCTCAGTTTCTTCATCTTAAAGTATGATGTGTGTACCTCATAAAGTTGCTGTGAGGATTGAGTACATTAATAAAAAGTGCTCAAGTACCTGGCATACAGTAAGGACTTTGTGTGTTGTCTATTTTTTTTTAATTTTCATTTTTCAGTTAGAGTTTATATTCAGTATTTTTTATATTACTTTCGGGTGTACAGCACAGTGGTTAGACATTTATATACTGTACAAAGTGATATTCTTTTTGAAAATTGTCATATGCTCAGCACTGCCATTTTTTGCCAACTCTTTCTAAAATACTAATTACTTAAAATTTATTTCTAAAATACTTATAAAACATTTTAGCCCTATATCGAGAAATAATTGTGGCATCTACTTGAAATAGATACCTAACTAGTAAATTAAAAACGTTCACAACAACCTCCTAAAGCTGTCGTACAGAGCCCAGCAGTTTGGTGTTGACCCTGCCCTAGTGGCAAAAAAGGTGGCTCTGCCCCGGGACCTGTCCATTCCAGCACCGCCCCAAACAGCCTGAGCCGTCCGAGCCTGCTGGTGCCCTGCCCGCAGAGTAGGCTGGTTCTTTCTCCTCCTGGCTGGAAACACCTCTTTGGGCCCCCACCCGTGTTCAGGAGCAGGCCCCTGGGATCTCACACCTCTGCTTCATTTCCCCCCAACTCTGCCCTCACCTCCACCCTACGGCTCCCAGACTCAATGGAGAGGGTCCTATTTCCCTGGGTCTCCCCACCGTCCCACTCCTCTCTCTGACAGGCTCTGTGCTGTGGGGGCGCTGCCTCAGTCATGGAGCCAAATCTACCCCTTCCCTGTGTCTTCCCTGGGGATAGTCCAACTTCCTGACCAGGCCAGTAGTTTCTGCCACAGCTGCCCCCTACCCATCCCACCTATTGGTCCTGGGGAAGGGCCAGAGAATGAAGAGTCCCCGCTCTCCTTTACCACCTGTGTCACCTCTACCTCTGGGCAGGACTGCATCTGCCTCCTCTCCCCAAGTAGATGGCTCTGGCTTCCGTTAACTCTCTGAACCCTTCCTTCCTCTTCTTTCTCTTCCTCCACCCTTTCCCGCATCTCTCACTTTCTTTCCTCTCTTTCCTTTTCCGCATCCCTCCTCCCCTTTCTCCTCCTTCCTCCCTTCATCTTCCTTTCCCTCCTCTTTCCTCCCTCCTTGTCCTCTTGGCATCCCTCCACTCCGAGTGTCCTTGCCTCAGAGACCTTCTCCACTCTTGTCCTTGCAGCTTCCACCTCAGGCCAAGATGAGGAGCTGTTCAAAGTAGTTGCTGCCTCTGGGAGGACCCGCTTCCTGGGAAGCCCAGCAGGTAAGTCAGGAGATAGAAGGGCTTGGGGGCTGGATGTGGCAAGCTAAGCCCCGACATCGAGGTGAGGGAGGAGGCTTCATGGAGGAGAGATGTGAGGTCCCATTTTCCATTTTGAAAACTGAGGTTGAAAGAAAGAGAGAGGATGAGGCCCAGAGACCTTGCAAAGAACCTCCTAGGAGGGCTTTGAAGGGTGGGACCAGGCAGAGACCAGGTGGGGTTGGGTGGGGGGGGTTGTGCTAGTGAGTTACCGTCTCTTCTGCATTCTCAGATGATCATGTTATCTTTTAAACTGTATTTATTTTTTTTTGAAAATGGTACAAAATTAAAAAGATACAGAGGGTATAGTGAAAGGTAACCCTCCCTTTCTTGCTTTCTAGCTGCCAGTTCTTTTCAAAGACAGTTTCTTGTAAACCCATCTGGAGGTATTCTGTGTATATGTGTATGCTATATGTATATGTTTTTCTTTTTAAATTAAATTTATTGAGGTAATATTAGTTAATAATATTATATAAATTTTAGGTGTACAACGTTATATTTCAATATCTGTGCACTCCCTAGTGTGCTTACCACCTAAAAAGTCTAGTATCTTTCTGTTACCATATATTTGACCTACTTTACCCTCCTCCTTCCCAACCCTCCTTCCCCTCTGGTAACTACCATTCTGTTCTCTGTATTTATGAGTTTCTTTTTGTTTGTTTTGTTAATTCGTTCATTACTTTTTTTATATTCCACACAAGCGAAATCATACAATTTTTGTCCTTTTTCGTCTGACTCATTGCACTTAGCATAATATTTTTAAGGTCTGTTCATGTTGTCGCAAATGGCAATGTTTCATGTTTTTTTTTTTTATGGCCAAGTAGTATTCGTGTGTGTGTGTGTGTGTGTGTGTGTGTGTGTATCTTTATCCATTCATCTGTCGTTTCCATGTTTTGGCTATTGTAAATAATGCTGCAATGAACATAGAGGTACATATATCTTTATGAATAAGTGTTTTTGTATTTTTAGGGTAAATATTGAGAAGAGGAATTGCTGGATCATATGGTAATTCTATTCTTAATTTTTTGAGGAACCTCCATACTGTTTTCCATAGTGACTGCACTAATCATTCCAACCAACAGAGTACAAGAGTTCTCTTTTCTCTACATCCTCTCCAACACTTGTTATTTCTTGTCTTTTTGATAATAGCCATTCTAACTGGTTTGAGGTGATATCTTGTTATAGTTTTGATTTTCATTTCCCTGATTACTAGTGATATTGAACATCTTTTCATGTACTTTTTTTTTGTTTAACCCAGATGTTTACCTCATAAAACACTATTCTGCACCTTGTTTTTCCAATTAATAAAGCTTTAATATCATTTAATATGAATTATAGACTCTCTAGATAATTTTAGTTGGGGTTGTGCCAGTTATAGCTTAACACTGGAAGAACTGATGTCTTTATTATGTTGAGAGCTGGCTTTTCCAAGACATCAAATGTATTTCTGTTTGTTCGTGTCTTCCTTTGGGTCCTTCAGGAGCCTTTAAAAAATATTCATTTATCATGGGAGGTGAACACAGTGTGTGTGTGTGTGTATGCCTTATTGTTAAAGTGTATAGCTGAAACTTACTGGATTTCATTAACCGAAATCACATAAAAAAAAATTTAAACTTCACATATCACATAGTTCAAAATTTAGGTGATAGAAAAATGTGGAGTGAAAAGTCTCCTCACCAGCCAGAGGTGGGTTTACAGGGAGCTGATGGAACTTGATCTTCAGGCTTCTTTCAGGGTGTAGGGACAGGCCCAGGCAGTGTGTGCCTATGGTCATGTGTTTTTTGTAAAATTTTACAAAAGTAAGATAATTCTTTTTTAATCAGGACAAATTTTACCTGAGAAGTAATTGACATATAGCATATTTGTTTCAGATACATAATCTAATGATTCAATATTTGTGTTTATTGTGAAATTAAGATATTCTTGTATTCTTTCTTTTATAGCTTTATTGAAATATAATAGGCAATTAGTTGCCATATTTACATTGTAAAGTTAAGTGAGATTTTTTAAAAAATTATAGTTGGCATACTTGTATACCTTGTATTCTTTTTCTTAAAGGCATCCAGGCCATGGCTCTGCATCTGCTCTTTCCTGCCCTCTTGGCCCTCATTTTTCTTTTTTTAGCAAGAGAAAATAACCAAATCTAATACATGCATATGTATGGGAATCCTGCATACATGATCAGCCCTAATTTTTCCTCCTCAGAGGCAACCAGCATTACCTTGTCTCCTGTGTATCTTTTCTAGAGCTATTTTATGCATTTACCAGTAGTTACATACTGATCTGTTCACTTCCTTTGTCCTCCCCCACCCCACATAAAAGGCAGAATGTTATGTATGCAGTTCTGTACCTTCCTTTAGTTACATAACAGTATCTTGGAGGTCTCTTATCAGTGTTACAAGTTTCCTCATTTTGTACAGCTGTTCAGTATTCTACAGTATGACTACACTATAATTTAGCTAACTAGTCTCCGGTTTATGGATGTTTTGGTATTTTCCAACCTTTTGTTCTTATACACAGTGCTATAGCCATAACCGTCACGTATGTCATTTTTAACATGTACCAGTAAGACTGCAGCGTAAGTATCTAAGTAAGGGTGGCTGGATCAGAGGGCAGCCTGACTTCGGGTTTTCACAGCTATTGTGGCCTTGCCCTTCCCAGAGGCGCTCTCATCTGCCAGGGAGGGGAATGCCTCACCATATCACCACTTAGTGTGGGGAGGTTTAGTTCCTTTTCATCCGTTTAAGAACCATTTATATTTTCCTTTCTGTGAATTTCTTTGTTCATATCCTTTGCCCATTTTTCTATGAAGTTATTAATCTGTTTCATTTTTAGGTGCTTTTCAATTTTTAGAAAAATTAGTTCTGTGTTTGGGATGGAGTTGCAGATCTCCTAGTTTGTCATTTATCTCTTGGCTTTTCGTGTTTTTTTTGCTTATAGCTGAATATTTTAATTCTTTAATTCTTTATCCTTCTAGGTCTGTATCATTTCTAAAAGGCTTTTGCTCTCTGAGGTGATTTTTAAAATCCTTTTGTGGTTCTATTTTTTTATAATGGAATCATCGCTTTATCTGTAATTTATCCTGTTGTAAGGTGTGAGGTAGAGGTCCAATTGAGTTTGTTTCTAGATTGCTCCACAGGTGTCCCAGAAACTTAATAATCCATCTAGTTGAGTTCCTTTGATTGTATACTAAATTCTTATATGTATTTGGGTCTATTTTTGTATTTTCTGTTCTATTTAATGGATCTGTTTGTTCAGGTTCTAGTATCATGTACAGTCATAGGGTATGGGTTCCAGAATCTCCCTCGGATACCAAAATCTGTGGATGCTCAAGTCTCTTATTTAAAATGGTGTAGATCAATGCATACAGTTGGCTGTCTGCATCTGTAGACTCCCAACTTGATCAGAAATACAAAGGGCTGACTGTACTGTTTTAATTACCACGGCTTTGTATGTTTTAATATGTGATGAGACTGATTCTCACTTTTTACCCTTCCTTTCCCTCACCCCCTGCTTCCAGAATTTTCCTGGATCTTCCTGCTTGTTTATTTTTCCACGCGAACTTTCAACATAAGCTTGTCCAAGTCTTTTTGTCCCTCAGTAACACTCCAAACTTTTCTTCTTATAGATCTTATACATTTTTTATTAAGTTATTCTTGGTGTTTTATATTTTGTGATACTATTGTAAATGGGGTCTTTCATCTTGGTTTCTACCTGGTTATTGCTTATAAGTATGGATTTCTGTTATATTAATTTTGAACTCAACTATCTACTAAATTCTTTTATTGTTTGTAATAGTTTCTCAGTTGAGCCTCTTAGATTTTCCAACTCAAAATTCATTTTATGACTAATAGATTATCTCTTCCTTCCTAATTTTTATACTTGTTTATTTTTGCTCTCTAGAACTTTCAGAACACTGTGAATAATAATGATGATGATGATAATGAAATGAATATCCCTGTCTCATTCCTGACTTTAATGAAGTTTTTCTGTTGTTTTCCTATTAAACAAGTTTTTGGCTTTTGGTTTAAGGAAGGCTCAATATATTTCTATTTTAGTAAGATTTTTATTTAAGTATATTGGATATTGAGTTTTATCATGCCTCTTTAGTATTTGTGGAGATGGTCATATGACTTTTTCCTTTTGATCTATTTATCACCTTTTCTTTGCCTCATCTATTCCTGGATTCTTGTCAGACCAGGAGCTCTTGAGTGTAGGGATGGGATCTGAGTTCCCACTGCCCAGTGCAAGGCTATTTTGAATGAACAAATGAATGAATGGCCTTTCCTATATATTACTCCCTTTCCCTCTTGGTGGTGGGAGGAGTTATGCACAGGACCAGAACCCCAGAGGCTGTGTGATGCTTACTTGACTCACCTCCTGGAGCATTCCACTTCCTCCAGGGGCATGGAGATGGGGTGAGGCTCAATCCCTATACTGGGTCTGCTGGGGACCAGCAGTGGTATCAGTACCCTCAATCCCACCCATGTTCACTAAGCCAACTGGGCCTGGCCCTCAGCTGGGAACTGTGACTCAGAAGAAATTGGGGCCTTGCCTGGGTCTTACAGAAGGCAGTAGGGTCTGTGCCAGACATAGCTATTGGCCAGCCTTGCAGCCGTGGCCAGGACTATGCATGAGGGTGGGTGGTGGTACCAACTCTGGAGGTCCTAGAGGGCCTCCTAGAGGAAACGTGAGCTGGATGCTAGGTGGCCACAGGGATTAGGGTGGGGGAGGGGGTAGCTATTTCAGGATGAGGGAAAAGCCTGTGTTCAGAGACCTGGCAGTACTTGGCCTTGCCTGGCACATGCGGCACAGGGGAAAATGCTCAAGGATAGAGCTTGACCTCATGGTATAGGAGAGCCACATGAGAATGCTGATCAGGGAACTAAATCTGGGCAGCTATTCCTCTGACCTGTGCCCATCTGTCTATTCCAGGTCTGGACAGAGCCCTGCTGGCTGGCCTCTGCTGTCAGGAACTATGGCAGAGGCCGGGGATATAGCACTGTCGGTGGCCGAGTGGCTTCAGGCATTGCACCTGGAGCAGTACACTGGGCTCTTTGAGCAGCATGGACTGGTCCGGCCACAGAGTGCCAAGGCCTCAGTGATGCCCGCCTGGTGGACATGGGCGTGCTACTCCCTGGCCACCGCCGCCGCATCCTGGCTGGCCTGCTTCGTGCCCATGCGCCACCAGCCCCCGCACCCCGCCCCACCCCACGGCCTGTGCCCATGAAGCGTCATGTCTTCCGTTCACCGCCTGCACCCACCCCTCCACCTGAGCCACTGCCCATGGCTAGAGAGGATGAGGGGTTATCCACTGCCCCGCCCATCCCACCCCGGAGGAGTTGCCTTCCACCTGCCTGCTTCTTCACCTTGTCCACGGCTGCCCCAGACCCTGTGCTGCCCCCGCTGCCTGCCAAGCGGCATTTGACAGAGCTAAGTGTTCCACCTGTGCCCCCTCGCACTGGGCGCCCCGTTCGCTGGTGAGGTGAGTGGCTGTTGTGCAGGGTGGGAGGTACATGGGTAGAGGACCCTAGAGGGTGGAGGGGGAGTTTGTGACCTTTGGCACCTGAGTGGTGCGAACAGCATGTGCAAAGCTCAGAGGCAGGAAGCACCTTCTGGGTCACTCGGGGCAGACGATGTGCCTGAACTGTTGGGTGAGTGAGGGTGAGGCTTGTGGATGGTGCTGGTGGGATGTGCTGCTGTAAAGGCCTGGTGGGCAGCCAGGAGGATTTTAAGCAGAATGGTCTGATGAAAGCTGAGTACTAAAAAGATGACTCTGGCTGCTGACGAGGCTGATGGGAGAGGATGCTAAGAGACCAGTGAGAAGGCACAGGGCCAGGTGAGAGGCCCCCACTCAGGCCGTGTGAGAGAAATAGGCATATTGGAGCAAGATGTTTCTCGAATGGACGGGACTTGGGGACAGTCTGGGCATGAGTGGAGAGGGGATGGGGAGCCACAATGGTGTCCAGGTTACCGTCTTGGGTGGACAATAGTACTATCACTGGTCTGGAGATAGGGGATTCAGGAACAGAAGTGAGTGTGGGGGAAAGTCTGGAGTTCAGGTTGGAGCTTTGCAAGTGTGAGGTACTGTGGGGCATTGGGGTGCGTTCTGGAGTTGGGAGGTAGCGTGTGGAGGAAATAAGGGTGCCTTGGATGATGTTGCTGTGGAGGAGTAGGGACTGCCCAGGACCTGGTGCTCGTGTTTCGTCTTCCCTCTTTACACTGCTCCTACCACATGTCACCAAGTCCTAGGGATGCTTCTCAGGCCTCATTCTCCTTGCCGTCTCTCAGAACTGTTTTCCCCCCCCTGGTCTCTGGTACTCCTTGTTTTCTTGCGTTTCCTCCTACTTCTGTGGTGGTTCCATTTTCTTCTCCTTCATGTGTATCCTTCTTTCCTCCCCTTGCTATGGTAGCCAGCTGGGAGGGAGAATCCCAAACTGGGACTGAATATGTGTTCAGGGGTGTAATAGAGATATTGCAGCACTTGGACCTAGTCAGCCTAATCTGAGACAGCTTCTTGGAGGAGGAAGGGATGTGCAGAGAGAGGTCTCCTGGTCCCTGTTTTGGGGCACTGTGCTGGGTTCTTTGCTTGCATGATCTCATTTGATCCTTACAGCAAGTCTTCTGGGGGATTTGTGTCCCATTTTCAAGCACAGAAACTGAAGCTCAGAGAAGGAAGGGGAGCATTGGCTGGATCCATGCCAAGTACATGCTCAAGGAGCCCCTGTGTGGAGGGTCTGGGAGGTTTTCCCCACCCAAAGAGGAACATTAATTAAGGAGCCTTGAAGGCAAGCCGGGGCTGTGGTGTTTTGAGATCTGATTGGTGAACGTACAAAAAGAGTTTATGCCTTTTCTAGATTCACACAACTGGGAACAAACTGTATTAGAGTCCCCAAAGAGCGGGGCTTGCGGACTATGTTGGAATTTCCTGGTGCCATTGCGCCCTCTAGTGGGTATTTTCTTGTGTGTAGGAGTTATTTCTATTTTCTTTTATCAGGGTGGAGTGAGAGACAGACAGAGACAGATGGTGTCTGTCTGTCTCTGTCTGTCTGCCTGTCTGCTTGCCTTTCTCCATGCCTGCCTGTCTCTGGTGGGTAGGAATGGGTTAACAAGGGTAGGAAGTAGGGCCCTGTTCATAGGGAGCTCACAAAGGCTTAGGAGGCAAACCCCCAGTGGGGGAGTAGGGGTCTGGATTCCTGCTTCGGAGCAGGATGCCTGGGGCAGGCCCATCTTGCTGTGTGTCTCCCATTATGAGTTGCCCCTCTGTGTCTGTCTCCCCATCAGGTGCCCTCCTTGACCTTTCATGGCCCTTCTGGTATTGACACCGCAGTTCAGGAGACTTGTTGAGTATAGCCAAGGTCTTGTCCACTCCCCAGGGTAGAGGCCCCCACTTAGAGTTTCTGTTTGAACTTAGCTACTTAGCCAACTTCTGGGGGAGGCCAGGCTCTCATGGTGAGGAATCTGGCGTTTTGTAGCTAGAGGACCCAAAATTCATTCCATGCTGGAAGAATTTGTAGACAATTATTTCTCACAATTTGGACTATTCATTGAGGCAGAATGTGGTTAGAGGTGAGCTGCCAAGCTTGACTTCCTGTGTCCTGGAGCCTTTGACATTTGGAATTGTGGGCATCTATAGTCCTAGCGCCCTGGGCTCCCACGGTGTACCAAGTCTTTTAAGCCCAGTGGTAGAAAAACTTACAGTAAATGGAGTCTCGTGTACGTATACCCCACAAAGGCTGGGCAGGGGCAGGGCCAGATAGAGCCTGACTGGCTACCCATCCCCTCACAGCCCCTTCCTGTGACCGCAGGCTCCATGGTGCACAGTGGGAGACTGCTCAACCTGGCCTGCTCTTGGCCCCCTTGCAGGAGTCCCCGTTTCCTGATATGGCCTTTCTCTCTTACTTGTACCTTCTGGTGATAGGGATCTCACTCTCTCAATCTTAGGCCTCATATACCAGATCTGTGGTGGCTAAGTGAGCATTTCTGCCTGGCCCCATACTGTCACCAGGCTCCCCAGTGGAATATGGGGTTATCTACTGTGTGTTCATGTATATTCTTGAAGTAGTGACTCCATGTGAGGGCATGACTGGCCAGTTTGTGCAAGCTGCCGAGGTATAGTGTCTGTATTTACACATCTGCCCAGGTTCTGAGGGAGGTGATATGTGATCCTAATGTGTAAACGTGTCTGGAGATTTATGCCGTTTCAGTGGTGGCTTTCTGTGGTATGTGTGTAAGTTCATTGGCCCCTGTGCCCATGTGTGTTGGTATATTGGAGGCTTCATGAATATAAGTCCATTTTCGAGTGTCCATGCAATGGGCGGTGATTTAGTGTGTATAGTATTTATGTAGCATCAGGTATGAGCCAATATGTATATGTGTATGTGCAGGTGATGCCTAGAGGACTCCACTATAACATCAGCTCCATTAGGGCCAAGAGCCTTGTCAATTTTCTTTACTGCTGAATCTGCACCATCTGGAACAGTGCCAGGTGCCTTATAGGCACTGAGAAAGTGTGTTGTGTGAGTGAATAGACAAAGCCTGCATGAGCTTCTGTACTTCAGGTGCTGAGCACATGTGTTGCCCATGCTGATTCAGCAGCAGTGGGTACCCTCAGTGCCCACAGGACACTGAACAATAGGGTTAAAGGATCCTAAGCTCACCCAACCCGTGTCACCCCAGACATCTTGGAAAGAGAAGGGCCTTCAGAGGAGGCAGGCAGAAATTGAGCAGAAAGGGGTCCCTTCCTCCCTGCCCTAGCTGGGTCAGGACTCTCAGAACTAGGCTCACCATTCTGCCTGGCCTGGGAGGACTCCAGTTCACTCTCATGGTCTGTATCCCCACCCTTATTTAAGCCTGTGATAGGGAACTTGCTGATGCGTTCCAGAGATGCTGAGAAATTTGCTTAGAGTCACATAGCCCAGCAGAGGGAAGCTGATGTTCAGACCTTGCTCTTGGCCTGGGACTCAGTCTACCCAGATCCAAGCTTCAAATATATGAACCCTCTGAACCTGCTTCCCTGAGAGTGGCAGACAGGCCATTTCTGATCCAGGGCTCCAGGTCACTCCACAGAGCCTCTCCTGGACTGATCTGGGTCTGTTTTTTCTTCTGGTGCTTGGATGCCTGGAGATACCTCACGTAATAGAGTATTTATTAAGAGGGGACGGCTGCCAGCTGGAGTCACAGTGCAAGGCCTCCTACCTGTGCCCTTGAC
The DNA here is from genome assembly GCA_003508835.1 of Eonycteris spelaea. Classification (NCBI taxonomy): domain Eukaryota; kingdom Metazoa; phylum Chordata; class Mammalia; order Chiroptera; family Pteropodidae; genus Eonycteris; species Eonycteris spelaea. The sequence goes on from PUFA01000151.1 coordinate 3,372,821, forward strand.
TGCCCTGCAGCCCATCCAATCCCTGGTCGTCCTGGAGGCTGATCACTTGTTGCCAGGACAGAACTTGCTCCTTTCAAAGAGTTTCTTTTCCAGCCTCTCTGAGTTTCCTCTTTCTCAGCTAGGACCAGGGCTTCCTGGGTGTCCACTCTGTAAGTCCCTGCTAGATGGCACGGGGTAGCTTGTCCAGTTCCAGCTTGGGATCGGGGGACGGACTAGGGGCGGAGAGGAAGTGTCTGCCCCAGGGGATTCTGGGTGACTTTTCTCTCTTTCTCAGTCACTGTTGTTTTCAGGAAGTGTATGTTGGCCAGGGCTGCAGGGGGTGGGGGAGGTGGAGAGCAGGAAGCCAGGGAGGCCAGAGCTGGATGCAGACACATACACATTCACTCACTCACTACTCCCTGACAGATCTGTGGTTATACATAGAGATACGCACTCAGACAAGTGATCACAGACTCTCGGAGACACAATCGTAAGCGCACAGTGCCACACCTGGACTCAGACACAGCCTCAGACACACCCAGGGAATAGGGCCAGGCTGTCTGCGAGACTAGTTCAGGTTGGACACTGCCTATCTGGGCAGACACAGCACACTTGAGTACACACTGGGGCTGTCTGGCCGGAGCTGTGGGAGTCCTCAGGCTCAGGACCCAGCAGGCATCTGAGGGTGAGCACTGGCTGTCTACGGGCAGGGCTGGGCTGGGAAGTGGGGGACAGGATGGGGGCAGGGATGGGGTGAGAGGGAGGCTCTCCTGAGCGCCTGGGAAGGCAGGAATCACTGTTTGTAGGTTTATCACCTCTGGGATGTGTTTTGTGGTACTTTCCTCCCTATTCCTTTTTTGCTCTCAGATTTTTCTTTCCTCTTTCACTTTCTCCACATTTTCGTTTTTCCTTCAGCCCTTTTCTTTTCTCCTTTTCTTTCTTCCTCCTCCCCCGCCCCCCGCCTTGGGCTTTCCAGTTTCCGTTTCCCAATGAGCTTGTCTCCTGGGTCCACTGAGAGCCCACAGTGCCTGTTTGCTGGGTCATACAGACTCCTCCTCTGTAGGGTCCCTGCCCTTCAGGGACTTGGTACTGATCTCATCAGTTCTTGCTCCCCTCACCCCACTGAGGATTTCCCAGGAGGCTTAGGTGGACTTCTCTCAAGGTCAAGTTCAAGGGTACCATGTTTCTGAGCAGCTCCTACCTGAACCCCTTTGCCCTCCCCTTGAGTCCAGGATGATAGGAAGACTTTCTGAGGTCTGGCACTTAGTTGGTCTGGTTTCTGTCTCTCCTCCTGCTGCTACCCTCTGGAGCCAGCACAGGGTCAGGACCGGGAAGCACATAGAGCTGCCATGGGAGACCCAGGCCTCTGCCTCCTCCTGCCCACAACAGCAGGGCTGGCCTGTGAGAAGGTTCTGTATAAGCCTGGTAGTAGACATGCCATAAAGGAGCTAACAGGCTCTGTGAGCTTAGAGGAGGGAGCAATTGGATGGACTTCTTGGAGGAGGAGGCATGTCTTAAGCACAATGGAGTTGGTGATCTGAGTCATTGTGGGGAGTAAATGAAAAAGGCCCCCAGCAGAATACCTGACACATAGTGGGTACTTAGCAAGTGGTAGCTCTTGTTCTAGGGAGAAGTGCTAAGAGATAGGTGAAGCCTTAGTATTGAGAGTGGATGCCAGGTTAATCAGGTTCTGCTCTGTGGAGCGGTGGGGGAGTTGCTGACCTCCAGTGATCAGGACGTGAATGGAGCGATCATTCAGCACACTTCCTCTCTGTGTTGGGTGATGCCATTACATGGAGAGGGATTGGCCTTCTGCACAACATGTGCAGAAGCTGAGAGGCATGTTTCAGGCATCACATCTAAGCAAGTGAAATGCCAGGAAGGGCTCTCTGTGCTGTGGCCTGGGCAGAAACAAACAGAACAAAACCATTCTAGCGGGGCTGACCTTTGGGTCTCATGATGGAGAAGGAAGGACAGGGCCAGCTATGGAGGAAGCAAGAAGCACAGGACTGAGGCCTGGGCATTGTTTAGCCAGGGCGCGAATGAGGAAGTAGGCAATTAGGAAGGTTTTCTGGTGGGAAGGGAGATCAGGTTAGGAGAGGGTTGTGTCCAGATCACTGGGCCTAACCCCATCTTTTGGTCCTGCTAGTGAGAGTCTAGGAGCTGAGATTAGCCTTCGTCCCTCCAAGGCCTGTGTGACATGTTGGGGGAAGGGCCTGATACCAGGACAGGTGTAGGCCCGAGTCCTTGGTCTTCTGTCAGTTCAGTGAAGCAAACATTGACAGACACAACTATACTGGGTAATCAGAAGTGCAGAGGCTGGAGGAGTCCCAAGGAGGTCCATACCAGCCTGGGACATGAAGGGAGGCACAAAGTAGAGCCTCTCTCTAGGGGGGAACCCCTCTGAGGGGAAGGATATATGATTTAGACCTCTCGAAGGCAGAGCAGGATGTGTTCAGACAAGGAGGAGTATTCCAGGTGGATGTAACACCATATGCAAAGGCCTAGAAGTATGCAATTATGGAATGCAGCTCTATTAAGGATGGCTGGAATGTGAGTAGAGGATGAGTTTAGGGTCAGCCTGCCCTTACAGGAAAGCCTAGTTCTTTTTGCCAGAAATTGATGTATACAGAAAGATATGGAGGCAGAGTCAATGGCCATCCTGGAGGAGGAGGCTATGAAGCAGGTTCCTAACCCAGCCTGTGGGGCCTGAACCTCCTTTAGCCATAGCCAGGGTGAGAAAGTTGTGCTGATGAATGTGGGAGTATATCTCCTTGCTGAGTGATCAGTAAGCTTAGAAGCAGATCGGAGAGGAGGCTCAGAGATGAAGTGACCTGCTTTGTGAGGTCACAAACTGATGAAGATTCAAGCCCAAGTCTGTCTGGCCCCAAATCTCTCTCTTAGCTAGAGTGACCACACATCTCTTTTGCCTGAGATAGACTCTGTTTATACCAGTTGCCTGGACATGGTTATTAATAGTGCCTCATTTAACTCTCAGAAATGTTCTGGTTTATATGATTAACTATATGGTCCCTCTACTCTTACCCATTGTAGCTTGGGACCCTCACATGTCCTGCAGCCCCTAAGTATAAGGTCGGCTGTGTGTGTTTGCCCTAATCCAGTAAGATAATCCTTAAACTGAGGGCCCAGACTGGGGTGGATCAGCCCTTGCCAAGAGTGCTGGCTCTTACTGTGGGCATAAGGGGGAGAGCTGATAGGTGCATATGTCACTTGGGTAGAGGAGAAAGGGGCTGAAGGAGCAGGGGAGCCAAGTGTGGGAGCAAGGGGAGCACAGCTCTGTGGGCATCTCAGGCTGCCTGTAGGTCAGGCCCATTGAGCTGTGCTTTGAGGTACAGATGAGCTTTCCATGGGCTGAGATGATAGGGAGAGGGCAGTGAGAAGGAGGAAGAATCCTGGAGCAAAGGTTTGGAGGTGGGGTCACTGAGCATGTGCTCAGGGTTGGGCTGATCTTCAGGTCGAGTGGGTCAGAGTTCAATGGGAAACATCCCAGGTAGGCCTCAGCTGCAGATTGGAGTTGGGGCTGCTCTTAGCAGTGAATGGCCAGGACTCCAGCTGGGGTGGGGGTATTCTGTGGGCTCTGCCCGTTCCCTTGGGGTTTTCCCACATGCTGAGCCTTCCTCACGCCACTTCTCCTTTCCTGGGCTTGGCCATGACTCAGCATGGCCCAGTCCCCTGTGGTAGGCAGGCAGGGGTCAGCCAGGAGGCTTCTTGGAAGAGGTGGCTAGGATGAGGTCCGGAGGTCCATGAGGAGCCCTCTTACCTCCACGTTCTTGGCACTTAGCCCTTTTCCTGTGAAGGCTCTGCTTGGAGAGGAGCCCTTTGCATCTTTTTCCTTCTGCCTTCTTGCCATGGTTGCAGTGGCTGCCAGAGCTGTAATCACATCCCCTCTTGGACCAAACATCAGCCCCAGAGCTGCCTAGATCCTGCGTCGGGGTGGGGTGTGAAGAGGCTGGCCTCAGAGAAGCCCTCAAATCCTGGCTGTGGCCTCATTCACCACCAGCTGAGCTTGTAGGCTATGCTGCTGGATTACCTGTGTGCAAATCCCAGCTGTGGGATGAAGGGCAAATTACTTCGTGTCTCTGCCTCAGTTTTCTCATCTGTAAAGTGAGGAGAACAGTGAGCCATGCCTTATAGAGCTTTTGTAGTGAGTAGATGAATGACTCCATGTAAAGCACTTAGAAGATAGCTAGGCATACACACACACATAATTAATAAGAATTAATTAATCCAGGTCTTCATTTACTAATTGCTGCTGAGTGCTGGGCACATCATAGTGAAGAAGGTAGTGTGGCACTTGCCTCAGGTTGCCCACATGCTGGAGAGGTCTCAGATAGATATATCCCTCACAGATGATCAGAGAGTGATGAGGGAGTATTGAGGGCTAGAGGTAGGAAAGCTGAGGTTGCTTGGGCTCCAGGGATGCTCGGACTCCACCACCTTCTCCTCAGTGCTGGCCCTCAATCCTGGCAGAGGCTGGAGAGTCAGGCCCACTCAGCCCTGCTTGGCTGGGAGGGGTGGAGCCTGTCCCCACCTCCCCTGGGCCAGCTTGGAGTTCTGCTCTCAGCTGATCGTGCTGGGTCCCCAAGGGCCCCTTCTTCTTGGAGTCTGGGAGACTGTGTGTAATAGATTGCTTTGCCTGTCAAGAGGTCTCCAAAGACATTGCACCTGTCCAGTTGGGGCCAGTACCCCAGGTCATGCCCTTGGGCCTATGGGCACTCACTCAATCTTTTGGTCATCATTCACCCTTTCATTTGCTTTCCACCCAACCCTCATAGCCACCATATTCACCTACCCATCCATCTGTTCATTCATTCATCTACTCATTCTGTCCGTCCACCCATCCAGCCACCTGCCCACCTACCCACCTTTTCAACATGCTCTTGTTGCTGACTCAGCCAGGCCCTATACTGGGCTATAGGAATAAAGAGTCAAGTCCATGCTGCCCCTGCCCTAAAGAGAGTCAAGGTCAAGTCAGGGAGACAGCCTGGTACAATGCCCGCCAGGGAGTTTTCCTTGGTCCAGCTAAACAGTCATGCCCTCTGGTCTATCATAGGCTCACTTAGCATCAGATTCTGTAAGAAGCATACAGGGAGGGAACAGCTGGCCACCAGCAGTGGCAGGTCTTCTTCTGCTATGGGGTCTTTATAATGGTCATTGTCACTGTCTACACAGCTTTCCAAGATCTATTATCTGTGGCCCTCCACGGGACAGCTCCAAGGGTAGGGGACTGAGACTCACAGCAGACAATTGTGAGGGTCACTTCATTTATAAAATTCTTGCCCGAAGGGGCCACTATGTCTTCTAAGACCCCACAGATGTGTTTTTAGGTTTCTTCATGGAATGTGCCAAGCTACAAGCCATGACACTCAGGGAAGCCCAAAGTTCTGGCTTCTTCACTAAGTTGAGAGACCACTCAGAGTTTCTCCCAGTCCAGGTACAGTTCCTCACTCAGGCCATTTTTGCCTTAGTTGTCTAGGAACATAGCTGACATACCACCTCTAGCAGGTTTCTAGAGTGAGGATGCTATTGCTAAAAGTCTGATTCTCACCCAGAAAGCTAAAGAGTTTCATTCATTCTTTGCCTACGCATGGAGAAGAGACAATTAGAGTCCAGGGTGATATGGAAGTAACCATGTGTCCTAAGAAGCACGTAGACTGTGGAGTCGGGGTCAGGTCCTGGCTTAGATGCTAGCACAGTACCTGGCACAAAAGAGGGAGATACTTAAACAACTTGTATTTGGAATAGTTTTTCTGAAGATCATAACAGAAGGGAACATGTGCAAGGACATGAATATTCCTTGTACATGAAAGGGGGGTCAGGAAAAACTTTCAGAGAAACGGACTTGAGTTTGTAATTAAAGGATAAGTAGATGGTCATTAGCAGAGAGCAGGGAAAAGGGTATTCCTGGAGGAGGCAACAGCAGGAACAAAGGCCTGGCATCATGATCATGCCCCAGCCCTTGCTTGCTTTTACGGTCATCATGCACCACTAGTCACTGCCAGGAACATTGGGCAATAGGCCAGGCTGAAAATAACTGGTGGGAAAAGTTGCCCACCTACTCCTTGGCTCCCTGTTGGACTCTGGCAGAGACAACAGGTGGGGCCAGGCCTCTGGAGCTCAGGCACCTTGTTCCAACTGGTGGTCCTTGTGCATCCTGTGTGCCGGCACATGATGTGCCTTCTCTTGGTTAATCTTCCCACCACCCTGCCAGGTCAGTGAGATAGTCCCCACTGTACAAAAGAGGAAACTGGGGCTCCGAGAGGCTAGGTGCTTGCTCCAGGACATAGGAGCTAAGATTAGGCAAGGTTCAAATCTATGTCTTTCATGCCAAAGCCCTTCGGAAGACTGTCAGCTGCTGAGAACAGTGTGATCTGTGCTGAGACAGACTGAGAGGAGCACTGTGGCTTTAGGAGCCCAGGGGTCCCTGAACCTGGCCTTGGAAAGTCAGGGAAGGGTTCCTGGGAGAGTAGTAGCAGAGGTGAGCAGTTGATATGCAAGAAGAATGTGTGGGATTGGGTGAGTTTGAGAGGTCTGAGGACATCTGGGGGATGATAAATATCCATGTCTGGGACAGACAGGATGGTCTTCAGCCAGAGATCCATGACTCAGGACCTCAGGACCTAATTTTTGAGGTTCTGATCTGTGCCCTTGGCCTCGATTCTCATTTTTTCCCCATCCATTCTCCAACAAACACCTTATCCTTACAAACTCAGCTCAAGTCTCATCTCCTCCAGCATTCCCTGACTCCCTAGGCTAAGTTGTAAGCCACCCCCACCCCATTCTGGTCTTCATTCCTCTTCTAGATTGGACACCCAGTAGGTACCTGTGGCTAAAGCTAGAGCTCTGAGGACAGGTTATCATGTCAGAGCAATGCAGCAAAAGAAGGTGCTGCTTCCTTAGGCTTTGGGGAGCTTATAGTGTTTGGGGTAGGCTCTGTTGCATGGTGACACTTGCTCAGTGACTCAGCAGCGCTGAGCTAACCCCCTTGTTGCCCAACTTTTGGTCTGTTCCCAGCCTTCCCTCCAAGGAAGAGGAGTTACTGTCACTACCACTGTCGTCCTCTCCCCAACCAGAGCCTGAAGAGCCCCCAGCTACCTTCCCTGTGGGGCCTCCCTATCCCCTGTCTCCTAGTCCCCCAGAGATCCCCCGAAGCCACTTCGCCTGCCCCCAGAGTTCGGTGAGTGCTATAGCGAGGCCTGGGGCTCTGGGTGGGTGGCTGTGATCTGGCCCTCGAGGAGTCTGCAAGGATGCACAGTTTGCATTATGCTTTCTGTTAGGCCCTGCCACTGAGGCCCTGTGTGGCCCCTGACAAGTGAGAATCACTCTTTTCATCCTCAAAATGGAGACAGCACCCACATATATGACCTACTGACTGTTGGGTGCAGGCACTTGGCAAACTTTCCGAGTTGCCCATGGTTTAAAGTCTGGGAGTATTTTCCATGCTCATGGATGGTTTGCTGCCCCTCAAATTGTTTACTTTTCTTGATTCTTGATTCACATTGCTTTTTTTAGTCTTATTTAGACAGTCCCTGCCCCTGAACCCCAAGCTTGCCACCTCTTCAGACCTCCTTGCAGTGACCAGGAACCCCTAGTGCCATCCTATGAGTCCCAAGGGTGTAAATAGCACTTCCTGTCCCTGGTGTCTTTTTTTGGAAGCTAGACAAGGGTGAGGGTGGGAGGGTCTCTTTTGGGCTGGAGGTGGCCTTTGTGAAGCCAGGCCTAGATACCCAGGAGGGGAGGCCAGCCTCCTTGCTTCTGAGTCTCCCCTCATCCCTCTCTCACCCCAGATGACTCTGACTACGATGAGGCCCCAGAAGAGGGGCGGGGAGCCCCAGCTGGCGTGATGACCAAGAAGGTGGGTCAAGTGGTGGTTTGGGTTTGGGGTGTCTGCTGTCAGTGGGGAGGGTGGGCTGCCCAGCTGCCTTTCAGACCCTGGTGATCATTTAGAGAGAATGGGCGATCATTTCAGGAGAGTTCCCTTCCCCTTTCATTGTCTAGCCATGCAGGGGTCAGGGGTCGGGCACAGGATCCCAAGTCCCAACGCTTGGTCAGGGGTCTTTGGCTCTGGTTTATGGCTCCAGCCGTAGTCTTCAGCTACATCTGGATGGCTGCGTGGCCTCCTCTCCCTTGCTGTTTTGAGTACAGCTGTCTTAGAGTGTCGGGCCCACTGTCTTTGTTTCACTTTCTGTGTTCCCATGTCACCCTCTCTCTGAGTGTCTCAACTCTCCACCCCTGAGTCTTTCTGTTTTTGTCTCTGATCTGGGCTGGTGTGGCCTTGTCTCCCTTCGTCCCTGTGCAATCTGCCAGTGAGGAGAGGGGAGTGTGAGGAAACAGAAGTAAAAGTGCTGAGTCCTGTAGGTCTGAGATGAAGTGGACAAAGAGGAGTGTCTCAGCCTCTGGGTGGGTGTTATCTGGGGCTTGAAGGGAAGCATGCTGATGAGTGGATCTTGGGGTGCAGGAGGAGCCCCCAGTGAGCCAAGTCCCACGTGCCGTGCGTGTGGCCAGTCTGCTGAGTGAGGAGGAAGAACTGTTGGATGACCAAGAGGATGAAGATGAGGATGACCATGCCTATGAGGGTGTCCCCAAGTGAGTGTCCACCTCTCTCTGGTGGCTCTCCTATCCAGCCCTGCTCCTTCTCCAAGCCCCGCCCATCCCCTATATCTCATCAGTCCCCATCCCAGTCCCACTCATTCCCTCTCCTCTTCCCCCAGTGGTGGATGGCACACCAGTAGCCTGAGCTCATCCTTGCCCAGCAGCCTCCTGGTCCCCCAGCTCCAACCCCACCCCATGGATGGACGGCCAGGGGGTCCCACCCCCATCACACCCGTCATCAAGGCAGGCTGGCTGGATAAGAACCCACCGCAGGGGTGAGTGAGACCTGTTAGGTCCTGCTGGTTCTCTGCATTCAGTGCTCGGTGCTCTAGCATACTGGTATCATGGATCCGAAAACCAGAGTAGTCAGGGTTATTTGAGCAGGTCTCCCTCCATACAGACTGTAACCACTGATGATCCCCACAAAACCTGTGTTTTATTACCCTTAATATTGGGAAGTCCTACTCTGAGTCCAATTTCAACCACTCTTACTGTAGGTAAAGTCCATCTTCTCAGTGACCATTTGGGACCTGGCTGTTTCTAACTTTGTATGTGGCGGCCAGAGGGAGCTGGGGTAACCCCAAAGCCTCTCCCCTAATCTGTTCTGTTGTCCTTTGCTCTGTTGTCCCTCCACCTCTGCCTCTCTAGATCTTATATCTATCAGAAGCGATGGGTGAGACTGGATGCCAATTACCTGCAATACTTTGATAGTAACAAGGTAAGGCCTGTGTTGATCCTTGCTGTGACCTCTGCTCCAGCCTGGCCCTAGTTTGAACCTTGACATTGAACCCAGGCAGAATTCCTCCCCATGTGAGTCCTCACCAGATCTCCATTCTGACTCCTTGAACCATGGACTTCTGGTCCATAGGCCAGCTGTGAGCCGTGGTCAGGGTCAGGGACAGGGCTGTCCCTCATCACCTGTGAGAGACAGCTGCAGCCTTCATTTCAGCTGAGGCTGAGGGCGTCAGGGAGGGGCCGGGCCTCTGGGGATTCCCACAGTTCAACTCTTCTCTCTTCCCCAGGATGCCTACTCTAAACGCTTTATCTCTGTGGCTTGTATCTCTCGTGTGGCTGCCATTGGGGACCAGAAGTTTGAAGTGTTCACTAACAACCGGACCTTTGCCTTCCGGGCAGAGAATGATGGTGGGGAGTGGGACAGAAAGATTAGCAGTTTGGCTTGATAAGAGCAGGGAGGAGAACCAGGGCATATCTGCTTCCCCACATCAAATCCAGAGAGAAATTGACCTTATGAGGTGGGGGAGGGGAGGGGGTACCCTCTCACTGGCTCTGTGCTTGGGATACCTATCGGGTCCTTGGAACCATATTCCATTTAGGAGAAATAGGCTCAGATAGGCGAAGTCGCTAGTTCAAGGGGCATACCCAGGATTGGAGCCCGAGGTTGTCCAAGTCCGAGAACTCAGATAGTCAAAGAGGTGGGCTGGTCTGGGTGGGCTTTCTTGTTCTTTGGAGTGGGGGCAGGAGACTGCCAGGCTGAATTTAGACTTACTCCTTCCCCTTGGCCCACAGTGGAGCGGAAGGAGTGGATGCAGGCCCTACAGCAGGCAGTGGCCGAGCAGCGTGCCCGTGCCCAGCTGTCTGGTGCTTCTCTGTTGAGTGTTCGAGACTCAGAGCCACCTGACCGTGCTGGCAGCCTAGAGCTACGAGGCTTCAAGAATAAACTCTATGTGGCTGTAGTCGGGGACAAAGTGCAGCTTTACAAGAATCTGGAGGTGCGAAGTGGTCAGCCAGGCTACTAAACCTCTCCCTTGCTCCATGCCCTCCCTGGTTCCTCAGTCTCTCCCTTGTCCACCTGGTCCCTCAACTCCACCCCATGCCCACCTGGTCTCTCAGCTCTGCCCCATGTTTACCTGGTCTCTTAGTCCTGCCCTTTTCCTTTTTTCCTTCCCCTGATGGAGCCCAGCCCTTTGCTGGCCCCCTCTTCCTGCTCCTAGTTCTGACACCATCCCCTGCCTGACCCTTGTTCATTACCTTCTCATCATTCCCTACCTATTGCTACATGGCCTCTGAGCCTGGGTTTGTTTCCTGAATAGACCTTTTCCCAGATTCCTGAACTCTCCCTTATCTCCTTTCTAGTCCCTAAAGTACCACCACTCCCTCCTCTCTGCCATTTCTCGGACCTTGAGCCCCACCCCCAGGCCTTGCCCTCACCCCTTCCCCCCTACCTTCTAGGAGTACCATTTGGGCATCGGAATCACCTTCATTGACATGAGTGTGGGCAACGTGAAGGAGGCAGACCGGCGCAGCTTCGATCTCACCACCCCTACCGCATCTTCAGGTGAGCCTCCATTGCTCACCTGCATCCTCACTCCCTCCCATTATTTTTGTCTTGCATATGTGGGAAGCTGCTAGGATGAATTTCTCCCTTCTCTTCTTAGCTCTGCCTACCCCCGCTGGTCTTTTACCTTTACTCGCTAACGTGCTCTGATGATCCCTTCTTTCTAAGAAATCAAACTTTCACCCTGCCTCCCTCTGGCCATCACCTTCCCCAACCCCCACTGTTCCCAGAGTTGCCCATATTGGCATTCTGTACCACCTACTCATCCTGCATGCCCTGCTTCCTTGAAAGTGTCCATCTGTCATTAATACTTGGTTGAGATCAAAGGCTACTCTTTTCTCTTTGTCTGCTGGGGCTGGTCCTGGGTACTCCTCCCTGAACCTCTAAGACTCTACTATTTAATGGTTTTCTCTGACCTTATCCATCCCTCAGCAATCTGACTGTCCGCTGTCCTCTCTCTGGGCAAGCTTGCTTTCTCCCAGGCCTTTTGCTGCCACCTCTGAAGCCCTGTGTCGTACTTGGGTTCAAATCTTGTGTATTAGCTCAGCCGCCGTGACAATACCACAGACTGGGGGAGCGCTTAAACAACAGAAGTTTATTTTCTCACAGTTCTGGAGGCTAGAAGTTCAAGGTCAAGGTACTCTCAGGGTTGGTCTCTCTCCCTGGTTTGTTAATGGCCACCTAGTCACTATGTCCTCACACAGCCTTTCCTCTGTGCCCACCTGAAGACAGAGCTGTCTGGTGTCCCTTCCGGTCTTTTAGATTAGAGCCTCACTCTTATGACATTATTTAACCTTAATTACCTTCCTAAAAGCCCTATCTCACATTGAGGTTAGGGCTCCAACCTATGAATTTTAGGGGAACACAGTTCACTCTATAATATCCTGGACCTACCACTGGGTCACTGTGCGACCTGGGCAAATCACTTGGCCTCTCTGTGCCTCAGTTTCCACCTCTGGGAGTAGGATCCTGACAGTCTTTATAAAACCGTTATTCGACATGGTGTGCAGTAACCGCCTAGTTGATGCTAGCCTCAGCACCCCCCCCTCATCATCACCGCCTTTGATCTTAGCTCAGATCCTTCTCCAGCAGGGCTTTTCTCCTCTGCTCTAGACTGTGGCTCTAATAGTTCTGTGGATATCCCCCTGCTTAAACTTCCTCCTCAACTCACTGTTCTTCCTGGGCTTCCTCAGGGGTCTCCCTGTCTCTCCTACTCACTCCTGCGCAAACCCATCACCATCCCTCTCTTGCCTCCATCGCTCTCTCACCTCCATCTGGTCTCTCCCGTCTCCTCCTCCTCATCATCTTGCCCTGGGCCCGTGGGCCCTCTGGTCTCACACCTGCCCCTCACCCTTTGGCTGGCCGCCTGTGACCACCAGAGGGGCTTTTTTTTCCTTTTTGTAGAAAACCAAGGTTTTATTTGTTCATTTCTTACATTTGAGATAATCTTTAATGACATCCCTGGCATGAAACTCTTTGCCATCATCTTTAACTACTATACAACTGCAACTAACTACTTTCTAGAGGTTTCTTTCTCTGTCAGTTTTCCAGGGGGCCTGCCCATTCACCAAATTTCTTGCTGTGATCAACATTAATTAGTTTGATTTGGTGTGCAGCACAAGGACTTCCACTGACCTGACATCCATAGGCTCATGTAATTGGATGCAAATATACAGTGACAGGCTTAGTGCTTGGCTTAGGCCTTGGCAGCTTCGTGGATTCCATCGCTCAGCCTTCGTGAATGAGGATGGTCTTCAGCACCTCTGGTGAAGCTGCATTAACATCTGTTACGTCTGTAGCAGCAATGCCTTCCTTAGCTGTGATGGGTTATGGCTAGAGCCAAATCTTGACTGCATACACGCAACTTAGGGATGACAGGGAAAGAAAGAGCCAGAGGAAAAGACATCTCTGACTGCCCCCGCCTCCCCCCCCCATTGCTTCTCCATTGTCACTGCGTGCACTTTGACCTCTGCCTGGCACAGGCTTGTCCCTGTTTGTCTTCTAGCCTCCTCTCTGCCAGTCTGCCCATTCTGCATGCAGGTCCTGGAATGTCCCATGTGCATGTGCCATCCCGCCTCTTTGCACTTGCTGTTCTCTCTCTCTGGAATGCCCTTTCGTGTCTTTACCTGCCTAAACCCTTGGAGTATGTCAAGTCTGACTTAGCTAGGCATCATTTCTTCTTAGCGGCCTTTTCTACTACCTGGGCAGGCAGGGCCCTCTCTGGCTCCCCCAGCTCTCAAGTGTCATTTGTTTGTCCACACACCCCTTTCCCACAGACCCTGTATTCCTCCCTTTCTGACTATAAACTCTCAACGCCTTGTTCCCCCACTTCATGCTGTGCCCCTTTATGTGGCCCCCAGACCCCTCCGAGCCCTTTCTCACCAGCCTCCCTCCTCCCACTTTTGTGTCCCCAGCTTCTTAGCTGAATCGGAGGTAGAGAAGGAGCAGTGGCTAGAGGCCATGCAGGGAGCCATTGCTGAGGCCCTGTCTACCTCGGAGGTGGCTGAGCGCATCTGGGCTGTGGCCCCCAACAGATTCTGTGCTGACTGCGGGGCTGCCCAGCCTGACTGGGCCTCCATCAACCTCTGTGTTGTCATCTGCAAGCGCTGTGCAGGTGTGTGTGGGGGTGGGGCTCTGGGCTGAGTCCTGTGACAAGGCTGGTGTATTGGGACCATAGGTGGTTTGTCTGGCTGGAGGGGCTAGAGTGAAGACAGTCAGAGATCATTGTTTGTGAAGGTGCATCTGTGTGCCAAGCCTTTCCCACTGGGATTAACCTGCATCCTTACATTGCAAGGCAAGGATTCAACTTTTCATGTCATGGGTGGGGACACTGAGGCACAGAAAGGGAAAATGGCTCATTCATGGCAAATAAGTGAGTCTGGATTTGATCCCAAGCTTCTAGGGGTCCAGTGCCCATGTCTCATTAGAAGAGTGGGCGGAAGCCAGGCAGAAGGGGCTGACAGGGACCAGGCTGGGTAGGGTTTTGCATGCAGAGGGAGGAGCTAGTGTTTCATCCAGAGTTGGGTAGGAGGCTGCAGTGGGAAGAACATGGTCAAGTTTGTGCAATAGACTCTGGCCAGTTGGTGAAAGCTGAGTTAGAGGGAGTGACACTGGAGACCAGTGAGGAGGCTGCCACAAGAGAGAGGAGAAGGAGGCCTGGTCTAGGGAAGTGATGGAGAGCATTTGAGAGATGTTTAGGATCTATGGTGTAAAAATCCCAATGACAGATCAGATGAGGAGGATAAGAGCTCAAAATTCATTCTATTCAACCAGCAGTTATTGAGGGTCTGTGATGTGCCAAACATTGTGCCAGGTTCTGGGGATATAGCCCCCTTGGGAGCTGACAATGCCCAGGTGGCCTCTTCAGGTGGCTGGAGATGGGGTTCCCAGGGGAGAAATAGTTTGGGGAAGTTGCTGAGCTCAATGAAAAACCCCAAAGCCTATGTATGGGATGTCTAGGGCAGATGTCCAGGAAGCCTTGGGCTTTGAGGTCTGAGTGCAGGAAAGCGATGACTCGATTGGAGACCATATTAGGAAGACCTTGTTGAGGATGAGGGCGACTGGAATGGACGAGATGCAGAAGGTGAGGCTGAAGCCAGAGCCAGGCAATGCCAGGCACTCCTAGTGCCCTCAGCCCTCCTCCCTGCTGCAGGGGTCCTTCTTGGGCGCTGTAGCTGAAGAAGGTTGCATTCTATCCAGCCCTGACTCCCCACCCCTTTCATTCCACAGATATTTATTAACTGCTCACTATGTACCAGGCTTTGAGCTCTGAGGCTAGACCCTAAAACAATCAAGATCGCTGGGCTCAGGCAGCTTACATTCTAGTGGGAGGGGAGAAAATACATATACAAACCAATAGAAGTTATCGGTAGAACAAGTGTTAGGCAGAGACGTGTTTGTGGTAAGCCCTCTCAGGAGGTGATTGTGTCAGCTGAGATTTGAATGTCTGGAGGAGGCCAGCCCTGGGAAGATGAAGGAAGAGAACATAGGCAGAAAGAACTGAGAATAAAGCCCTGAGGCAAGAATGAGCATGGAGATTAGAAGAGGGAGGAGAGTATAGCTGAGTGAGATGGAAGAGAGGCATGAGGTGAGGTTGGAGAAGCAGGTAAGGAATTTAGATCTAAATCTCGGAAGCCATTGGAAGGTCTGAAGGCAGGGATTTGAAGCCAGGGAAATTTGCATTTTAAAGAGATCACTCTGGCTGGGCTGTGTGTTGAGTGGTCCATAGAGAGTCAAGCCTGGCTATAGGGAACCTGGGTTGCTGCAGGAGCCCAGGTTATGATTGCGGGGCCCAGTCCTGTGGTGCGGGGAGCAGTGGTGTGCCACTGGATTCTGGAGCTGTATAGTGGCGGAGCTGCAGACCTAGCCTCTGGGTCCTGTGGTGGCTTCTCACTGGCTAACCCTAGGTGAGTACTGGGGTAGGGTGAGGAGGTGAGTAATTATGTGAAGGAGAGGGCCCAGATGACCTGAGCTAGCCCTCTGTCTGCAGGGGAGCACCGTGGCATGGGTGCTGGCGTCTCCAAGGTGCGGAGCCTGAAGATGGACAAGAAGGTGTGGACGGAAACACTCATTGAGGTGGGGCGGCCTCTGCTTGTCACCTATATTTGGGGTCTAGCTGCTGCCTGCAGTTCCCAACCCCATCTGACCAACCCCAGCACCCTAGAGCTAGATGAGACCTTTGGGATCATCTAGTAGATGTGGATTTTGGAAAAGCTGATTTTGGCAAAGTCAGGAAACTGACCAGTGAACTAAGAATGTTTTTACAGTTTTAAAGCGTTGTTAAAAAAAATACACACACACACAATACATACATACATATATAAAACATATGTATATATACATACACACATATGCATATACATTTACAACAGAGACTTTATGTCTTGCAAAACCTAAAATATTTACTTCATTTCACCTGTACTCAGATGCACCAGTGGGTATGATTATATTCGATTCCTTTAGGGGCACACATTTATGTACATCTTTTGCCTCTGCACTTGGAGTTTCCAGCTGCTGATGTGTGGTAGTTGCAGGGGAGAACCTGCAACAGGAGGCCGGACTCAGGGGGCCTTACTGATAGCCCCAACCAAGCTGCAGACTCCAGAGCAATTTGAGTGTCCATCTCCTCAGAGCTCGGGTTAGAATCCCCAGTTTACAGATGAGGACATTGAGGACCAGGGAGAGAAAATGACTTGCCCAAAGTCACAGAGTGAGTCAGTAGAGACAGGTATTGTTTCCACTTTGTTCTCTGCTGTGACCCCAGTACCCCACACAGGACTTGACAGAGAGGCAAGGTGGGGGGCCAGGAAATGACAGTGGAACAAATAATCAGCAGAATGAAAGAATGAATAAACTAGTCCCCTGAATGCTACACCCCTGCACTTCCCCAGAATTTGCCTTCACTCCTTTTCCCCTGCAGGAGCCCAGGTGATGTTTGCTGGGCACAGTCCTGTGGTGTCAGGAGTAGGAGTATGTGGCTGGATTCCGGAGCTGTGTGGGGGTGGAACTGCAGTCTCAGCCCCTGCGGGATACCCTAGAGAAATGTCAGGGACAGGAAATGTTTCCAGAATCCTTGCACACCCAATTGACTGACAAGTTTGCCCTTTCCTGCCCACCCCCCCCCACCCCCTGCCCCAAACTGTGAAAGCCTCAGGAATGCAGAGTTCCAGATGTGTGACTGTGTGGGGAAATAGCAAAACCCTCAACCAGGAGCCAGGCCTGGGGTGTCCACCTGTCGGACTGTCTTCCACTTGTCCTGTCAATGAGCTGAGAAACTGGGCTCAGGCCCAGGCTAGTGGGAGAGTACCCAGGGCCACCAACAAGTAGTATACCCCTCTAGTTTCCCCAATGGGAAAATGGACAGGTGGCCTGGCTCTCCTAGCCCCTCACCTGATAACCTCGAAATCAAGATTTTGCAGGGCACAGGCCCCTCGTCATAGGCTGCCCCTCTAACTAACCTGTTGCCCACACCCGCAGCTCTTCTTACAGCTAGGCAATGGTGCTGGGAACCGCTTCTGGGCAGCCAGTGTGCCCCCCAGTGAAGCCCTGCAGCCCAGCAGTAGCCCTGGTGTTCGGCGGCGCCACCTGGAGGCCAAATACCTCGAGGGCAAGTACCGCCGCTACCACCCACTCTTTGGCAACCAGGAGGAACTGGACAAGGTCAGGTCACTGGGTGTCTGTGGCCCCTTGAGAGTGCCCCCATGTCCCTACACTGTCAGGGCCCTTGAGACCACCCCTTTTCTTCTGTCCCCACATTCCTCACCATCACAGCCCATCTTTTCTACCAGCTCCTGGTGATGAGCTGGCATGTGGGTCAACTGAGGCCTAGAGGGTATAGGGGCCCTGCCTAAGCCACAGGGAGAGTTGGGGAAAAGCAAAGAGGAGCTAAGCCTAACCCTTGGGCCAAGGCCACGGACTCAGCATCTGTCTGCCTCCCTCCCCTCCTGATTCCTCTGTCTCCTGTACCCTGTCCTGCTCCTTCTGAATCCTGCCAAAAGGAGTGAAGTTGATGAGGATGCTATTTCCTGTCAGGCTCATAAAAAACAGCTGGTTGCTCTGACCCACCCCCATCCACACCCTGCTCAAGATTGAGGCCCAGTATGGGCTCCAAGCCCTGACAGGCTGGGAGCCAAGCCCTGGGCCCCTGTCTGGCTCTGCCTGAGTGGGAAGTAGCCTGCTCCAAGGCAGGGGGATGCCACTTTGACCTCTGGTCGTCCTTTAGTCCCTCCCCCAAGTAGCCCCACCCAGGCAAGCTCAGTCCAGCTAAAAGCCCAGTGGGAGCCAGGCCTCCACCTCCCAGGAACCCAGGCGTCCAGCCCCCAGCCCAGCCCAGTCTAGCCTGCCGGCCAGAAGGGGCGGCAACTCCCATTGGTCAGGAGGGCTGGGCAGGCAGTGAGGAATTCAAATGTGGGAGGAATTAGCTACAAGCACCCCCCTCTGTCCTTCTACAAGGCAGAGGGAGCTTGAGATCCTCTAGAGAACAGGCTTGGCAGCTGATAGGGTCCTGGGGGCTGGCTACCAGCAGGGGTGAGACGTGGGCTCCTGGGGCCCCTGGCCTTTGCTGGATAGCCCCTGCCTGTCCCCTTGCCTGCCCTCCCTCCCCTCATATCTTTGGCTTTTCTCTTCCTCCTCCTCTC
The DNA here is from genome assembly GCA_003508835.1 of Eonycteris spelaea. NCBI lineage: Eukaryota > Metazoa > Chordata > Mammalia > Chiroptera > Pteropodidae > Eonycteris > Eonycteris spelaea. The sequence continues at coordinate 3,390,845 of PUFA01000151.1, forward strand.
CTCTCTCTTTCTTTCTCTCTTTTCTCTCTGTAAACCTGAAGATTGGCCCCCAGACCTAGCTGCCTCCTTCCTCTTCTTCCTTCTCCCCTCCACCCTGCTTTTTCCACCGGCCCCTCATTCCAACTTGGACTGACCCTGCCCTACCTCTCTCCTCTGCCCAGGCCCTGTGTGCCGCAGTCACTACCACAGACCTGGCTGAGACCCAGGCACTCCTGGGCTGTGGCGCGGGGGTCAACTGCTTCTCAGGGGACCCTGAGGCCCCCACACCTCTAGCTCTTGCCGAGCAGGCGGGGCAGGCACTGCAGATGGAATTCCTTCGAAACAACCGGACCATGGGTGAGTGACTAGTTTTACTGTCTACCTGGAGGGATGAGGCCTCTCTGCTTCTGGGGTCTGGCCCTTTGGAAGGGATGCGGAGTGGGGGTCAGGCAGGGCTGTATATTGCCCTGTGAGGTTTGATTACATACCATTTAGGCTGTAAATGTAGCTCCTTAAAAGCACCGGTGCAGCAGTGTGTGTGATTTTAGGTGTGTCTGAGTTCGCATGTCAACGTCTATTTGCACATCTGGCTTCCCTTTCATATGTATGTCCCTTGGTGTCTGTGTCTCAGCATCTCTCTTTGTGTATTTGTGGGTCTCTCCCTGACCTATAATGTGGGCTCTCTGTGTGGCATCTGTGTGCCAGTGTCTGTGCATCTCTGAGCTGCTGTGAATTTGTTTCCTTGCATCTGGGGTATTAAGGGCTTTGGGGTTTGTGTGTGTGCAGAATGTGTCTATGTTGCTGTTGTGGGGTGTGTTGCATTTCTTTGTGTGCGGGTAACCCACCACAGCAGCCCTGTTCACTGTTTGTTCTGGGTGGGGCTCTGTCATAGACTGAGGTTGGATCCCATTTGGCTCCCACTTTCAGGGTGGGGGGAGGCGGTGGGGGTGAGCACTGCTGATCATGGCCCAGGACTGGCCTCTGGGGCCATATCCCAGGACTGAGGGTGGAGCTCCGAAGCTGGGGCTCTGGGCTCAGGGCCACGGGTGGGTGGGGCTTGCTGGGCTGGAGAGAGCCCAGGTGTCCAGGGAGGCACAGAAGACCACCCAGCTGGCTTGGGCTTTGGGACCGCTGGGAGCAGGGCTGAAGCCAGGCTGCTTCCTTTGGCTTTGCATCATCTGGTATAAACCTTCCTCTGGGGATTGTTAGTGAGTTTTCCCATGGCCCCCTCATTCTAGTGTGCTGGCTCTGTGTCTCAACAGGGAGAATGGGGTGGGCTGGGATGAGGAGTCAGGGAGGCTTCCTGGAAGGGGAGGTGTAAGAGCCAGGCCTTGGGAGCAGGGGGGATTGACACACATAGGGAGAGGTGGAGAACAGCTGGGATAAAACCCTGGATGTAGCAGTGAGAGCCTGAGGGTGCTAGTCAAGGGAGCCAGGACTGGTGACTTAAATGCAAACTTGGATGCCTAACCCGGGTGAGGGAGAGGGGAGGCACTGTTGGATGACAAGCATGACTAGCCATTCATCCCCTGCTTCCCAAAAGAGGTATCTCGGCTGGATTTGATGAAGCCCCTGGAAAAGCACTACTCAATTGTCCTGCCAACTGTGAGCCACAGCGGCTTCCTCTATAAGACTGCTTCTGCCAGCAAGCCACTGCAGGACCGCCGTGCCCGGGAAGGTGGGTACCCAGGAAGGTAGCATTTTGTCATGGTGGCAGGGCCAGAGAAGCCAGGGCTGGCCAGGCTGGTGGACCCACGAGAGTGCCATGTGCACTGGGGCAGAGTTACTCTGGAGGGCTTTCTGGATGTGGTCTCTGGTACACAGTAGTACATAATAAGTGGGCTGATCAGGATGGGAGTGGGGCACAGCACTGCAGAGCACGTCACTGCCAGTTTCCTTTAGACTAAAGAAGCCTTTTTTGAGTACCTGTTTGGTGTGGGCCCTGTGCTGGACATCTGGTATTTGGAGCAGGTAGATGCTAGGAAATTTGAGGACTAAGCTTGAAGTTCCATTCCTCTTTCATCTCAGCCTTCCATTTGCTCCCCAATTATGAATAAATCCATAGTTCTTACCAAATCCCACAAGGACCTCCACATCACCGCCCCACCTCGTTACCTCTTTGACCCATCTCCTCTCACTCACTCTACTCTAGCTTTACTGGCCTCTTTGCTGTTTCTCACACATGCATATTCATTCCCATCAGGGCCTTTGTACTCACTGTGCTCTCTGCCCAAAATGCTTTTCCCCAGATATTTGCATGGTCAGTCCCTCACTTCAGTCAGGTCTCCCTTTAAATGTCTCTCCTTGAAGACTCCATCCCCGACCATGTTATCCAAAATAGCGTGCCCTATTTACCCTATTTTCATACCATTTATCTGACATTATTTATAGGTCTGTCTATTGATTCTCTGTGCTCCACTGAAATGTAAGCTATTCTTAGCTACCACTGTAGCCCCCAGAGCCTAGAACAGTGCCTAGCACACAGTGGGTACTTGGCAAATGTCTGCAGGATGAAGAGTCACTGAAGCAGGGCTAGCTTTCCTAGAGGGAGCCCAGCCTAGGTGGCAGGCTCTGTGACACACCACCCTCAGAGGGCAATGTCATGTCCTTGTAGATAGGATAAGAGGTAGTGTCTGCTGTGAGAATATTGCTCACAGCATCCTTCAGCACCTCTGGATGAAGCCCTCCAACTCCCAGAGAGAGTTTTTTGGAACTCTGTGGATCTCCTGCCTCTGGGGCACCATCCCAGTCTACCTCCCTTTGCCTGATAATGTCATTTATGTAACTGCCTGAGTCATCCTTTTTGCCCTGGGTGCCAGGAAGCCCTGAGCCAGTGTGAAGCTCAGTGCTATGAACTACACAAGTCTGCATGGCTTTGACCTTTTATTCTTTCTCTTACCTTTTCTTGCCCAGATTCCTATTTCTGGTCCTTTATGGAATCTTGTCAGTCTCCTCAGAGTCATAAGAGGAGGCAGAGTATAGATTAGTAGGTACTGCCAGCAAAGGAGCGTGGGGGCACGGGAGGGAGAGGGGGACACATGAGAGGCTTCCTATGGCATTTGGGCTCTGAAGATGGAGGGGAGGGAACAGGATGAGTAAAAACAGGGAGGTAGGTATACCCAGGAGTGGTCAGAGAGGGGCCTGAAGAGGTGGGAAGGCGCAGACCCAGCAGGGTCTTCAATGCTAGGCTGAGGGTCATTGACTTTGTCTTGAGGACAGAGGTGGGGAGGGTGATGGAAGGGTTTTGAGCAGAGGAAGGACAGAGTCTGGTTTTGCTAGAGTACTTTTGAATCTTAGAAAAAGCAAGAACAATGAAGAGGCTGCTGCAGTGGTCCCGGGAGAGGTGTGGGCTGGGCTGGGGTAGTGGGGCTGTAGGGAGAAAGATGGAATTGAGGAAAACTTTTGAGTTAGAATGAAGAGGACATGGGTCAGGTAGGAGTGGGGGCTCATGGAGGATGCAGAAGTGGTGTTCAGGTGAGGGTGGATGGCTCCCTCATGGTTCCCCTGCCCAACTTCTCCCCAGAGTTCAGCCGACGCTGGTGTGTCCTTAGTGACGGGGTCTTGAGCTACTATGAGAATGAGCGGGCAGTGACCCCCAACGGGGAGATTCGAGCCAGCGAGATTGTGTGCCTGGCAGTACCCCCTCCTGACACCCATGGGTGAGCACCCCTGGGCAGAATTACAGATTGTTATTGCCGTAAGGTCCAACCCCCCATCCCCATTGGGAAGACAGGGAAACAGGCCCAGAGAGGGTTAGGGCCTCCCCAGGGTCACACAGCAAGCTGGGGGCTGTATAGGGGCTGAACCAGTCTCCCGAGGCCCCAGCCTAGGGTTTTCCCATCATTTCTTAGGGGGCTAGGTGGAGGGCACTCATATGGGGACAGTCGGGGGTGGGGTTCAGAGAACAACAGTGATGAGGGGCTGGGAATTGGGGGGTTGGGCCTGAACCCTGGCCTATGTATCTACAGCTTTGAGCACACCTTTGAGGTGTACACGGAGGGAGAACGACTATACCTATTTGGGCTGGAGAGTGCGGAGCTGGCTCATGAGTGGGTCAAGTGCATTGCTAAGGTAAGACTGGCTTAGCAGGCAGATGTGGAGGGAGTCCTACAGGATGTATGGTGGGACCTTTTGGCAGATCTCGTGTATCCCAGTTCTCCCAGGACAGAGGGCAGCTGACACAGGACGGGCTCTCAGGCCAAAAGCCTTAACATAATTCTCAGCCCTGTGGGGGGGTCCAGGAGATCTTTCTCAAATGCGTGGAAGAAGGCCTAGAGGCCTTGCACTCCATAGGTGCTCAATACATGTTTAGTAATGAATTCCAGAGCCATCTGAGGATAGACAGTGCTGCCTCCAGGGGGAGTGAGCTCCTTGTCCTGGAGGAAGGAGGTAGGTAGCCTGCAGAGGAGAGCTCTGCCCTGGGGACTAGAGCCAGGTACCCTCTGGGGTCCCCTGTGTTGTGAGGGCCTATTACTCTTTCATCATTCACTTGTTCATTGATACGTCCTCTGTGGGGCTCCTGGATTATTGGTCCTTCTGAGCCCTGGGGACCCAGATGAATCGGTCTTGGTCTTGGTTCTTCTATATCTTCCATGTTGGTGGAGGAGACAGATCGGGTACAGAAAGCAACTGTATAATCAGTGTTACAACAGAGGGCAAGAATGCTTTGGCGCCATGGGGCTCAGAGAAGGGACATCCTTCTCTGGTGGCTGAGAACATTTTCCAGAGAAGGGCACATCTCAGCGGGTGTGAAATGGGGCATGGTACCTCAGTTCATTCACTGCTGGGTTCTGCCCTGGGGAAGAGAGAGGAGGCAGCTAGCGGGGCGCAGAGGGCAGTACCCATAAGCCAAGGACAAGGGTGTCCAGACAGGTTATGGTGTTGGCTGATGTGGTCTCCTGCCTCCCCTACCAGGCATTTGTGCCTCCCCTGGCTGAGGAACTGCTGGCCCGGGATTTCGATCGCCTTGGGCGCCTGCCCTACAAAGCTGGCCTGAGCCTACAGCGGGCCCAGGAGGGCTGGTTCTCCCTCACTGGTTCTGAGCTCCATACCATCTTTCCAGAGGGGGCCTGCGAGGAGCCATTGCATCTGCGGAAACTGCAAGAACTTTGTGCGTGGACCCAGACCTGGTCCCCCAACCTCCAGGGCACCCTATCCTGGACTCCCAGTCCCCCAGCCCCTCCCTGGAAGTCTGAATGCTACCATGGCCTGGCCAGAAGTAGCCAGCCTGCCTTCTCAACATTCTCTCCTGCCCTTGGGGTGCATCTCAACGACCCCATGTGTTGGTGGGTGGGTCCCAGGGATGTGTGTACCCAGAGAGGCTTAGGAAGGAACAGGTTGGGGACTATGAACAAGGCCTGGGCCTCACTTCAGCCCCTCCACAGCCGTCCAGGGAGACAGCGAGAACCAGGTGCTAGTGCTGGTGGAGCGAAGGAGGTGAGCTCTGGCCTAAGGGCTTCTGAAAAGCCTATGGCAGTCTGACACGACTGTAGGAGGGGTGGGACAGGGGAGGGCCCCCAAGTGACTGACTGTCCCCTGTCCAGGACGCTGTATATCCAGGGAGAGCGGCGGCTGGACTTTGTGGGCTGGCTGGGGGCCATCCAGAAAGCAGCAGCAAGCTCAGGGGACACACTATCAGAGCAGCAGCTGGGTGACTCGGACATCCCAGTGATTGTGTACCGCTGTGTGGACTACATCACACAGTGCGGTGAGCCCTACCCCCATGGTACAGTCCCCACCCTGTCCCGAGAGACCTTTGCCTCCTGCTCCAGAGGCCAAGCCTCGCCTTCTCAGGACCCCTCTGAAAGTAGCTATAAGACCCCACCCATGACCCATGCCTTCAGCTCTCCAGTTTTGTCCCGCCCCCACATTGCCCATCCCCAGCTCAGTCCCACTCCTCTCCAGGCCTGACTTCAGAGGGCATCTACCGCAAGTGTGGGCAGACATCAAAGACACAGCGGCTGCTGGAGAGCCTGAGGCAGGACGCTCGCTCTGTGCACCTCAAGGAGGGTGAGCAGCATGTGGACGACGTTTCCTCAGCGCTCAAACGCTTCCTGCGAGACCTGCCAGATGGGCTCTTCACTCAAGCCCAGCGCCTTGCCTGGCTGGAGGCCTCAGGTGGGCCCTGCAGCTAGTACCCATCCTGAGATCCAAGCCATCCAAGCCAGTGCTGCTGACTTGTCCACTCCTATCTCACGATTCCAGCCCTCTCCATTATATACTTGGGCTAGGCATGCCCTGTTGAACAACCTCCATTCTCCCTCCCTCCTCTATTCCTCATTTTCATTGTCACTCTATACACAGTCTCTTGAGTGCCTTGCAGGTTTGACGTGGTGGGGGGCAGGGAAAGCTGTTCCTAGGATGTAAGGCAGAGCAGCCAGAGGGGTGGGATGGGGGGGCAGTTACAGAGGTTGAGGGATATTCTGACTTGATCTATCTTCCCTTACCCAGAGATTGAAGATGAGGAAGAGAAGGTCTCCAGGTATCGAGATCTCTTGGCACATCTGCCGCCAGTCAACCGGGCCACAGTGAAGGCTCTTATTAGCCACCTGTACTGGTAAGAAGTGATGCTATTTTGAGGCTCTGGGGGGATGGGATAGAGAAGATTCTTCTACTCCCAACCCTTGACTGCCCTCCACTGGGAACCCGGTAGGCCTGAGAAATGAGTGTTGACTTTGATGTGTCCTAACCTTGGACAATTTGTCTCACAACTTACTTCCTGCAGGTGGGAGAATAGAGGAGGTTTCAGCTAAAGGCTGGGGGTCCTTGGCCAGGTCTCCCAGCTTTCCAGCTCTACTCTTCCCCAGGACCCAAGACGTGGCCAGACTGTCCCTACTTCCCTTTAACTAGGACTTTTACTGGCGTCACTCAAGGGGTCCAGTCGTGGACCTGTCAAGAATCAGGAAGATGGGGATATTTGGGCTAAATTCCTTATTCAAAGCTTTTGTACTCCTCTGTCCAGCGTCCAGTGCTTCTCAGACACGAACCAGATGAACACGCACAACCTGGCCATTGTGTTTGGGCCTACGCTATTCCAGACAGATGGACAGGACTATAAGGCTGGCCATGTGGTGGAAGACCTCATCAGCCACTATGTGGTGGTGTTTAGTGTGCGTTGTTCCTAGCCAGTGGGTGGTGGAGGGCAGGGCTGAGCCTCTTAGGCGGCAGTAATCATCTGTTCCTGTCCCTTCCCAGGTGGACGAAGAGGAGCTGAGGAAGCAGCGGGAGGAGATCACTGCCATTGTAAAGATGCGTGTGGCTGGCACTGCCAGTGGGACCCAGGTGAAGAACAGGGTCTGTGGTAGGGGGCTCAGGCCAGCCCCTACACCTACCCCCAGTCCTCCAGCTGTGCCCTATCTCCTTAACAGCATGCCGGTGACTTCATCTGCACCGTATACCTGGAAGAGAAGAAGGCAGAGACTGAGCAGCATATCAAGGTGGGGGCCAGAGACCTAGAAGAGTCAGGCTAGGCCTGGCTCAGGCTCAGGTGGCTGCAGGAGCGGGGCTTCCATCCCAAAGGGAGCCTTGGTTTGGGACCTCCATCTGGCTGGTGCTGGGCCTGTCTCTTCCCTGCTTTACCACCAAGCTCATCAGGACCACTCAGAAACATCTCCTTGTGTCCCAGGACTCCGTGAGAGGGCTTGACTTAGCCCCTGGATCACACAGCAAGTTTGTGGCACAAGCAGGAGCAAGGGATGGGATAGGTTGATCTCTCCTCCTTAATCATCACAGATCCCAGCATCCATGACAGCTGAGGAGCTCACCCTGGAGATCCTGGATCGCAGGAATGTGGGCATCAGGGAGAAAGACTATTGGACCTGCTTTGAAGTCAATGAGAGGGAGGAGATAGGTGAGTGACCACCGAGTTTGGTGCAGAGTATGGTGCCAGTTTATCCTTGTCTGGGCTGCAGCTCATTGTGTCCCCTAAGTGTGGAGACAGTGGTGGTGAAGCGATTTTTGGATGACACATGTTGCTGTGACATTGTGATCTCAGTAATGGTAGTAACAGTGTACTAGTGGGGATTGAAGTTGTGATGTGGCTGATGGGAGGGACAGTGAAGGAGGTAGATGGTATCAGCTATGATGATGCTTTCTCGGGTGTCAGAATGGTGTTGCTTGCAAGGGTAATGATGCCGACTCTGATAATGGGATTGTGGGTTACCCTCTTGGTGGTGAAGGGGGTAGTGGGTGGTGAAGACCATGCAAGAGGGGTGGGGTGGAGTGATGGCGGTGGTGGAGATTTGGGTAAGGGTGGTGGTTGTGATGGTGTTGTGAAGGGGCCATGGTGGTGAAGGGGGGTGATAAAGGCATTTTAGTGCAAAGGATGGTCTTGATGGCAGTGGAGGATGAGGGGATCTCTGTTTATTCTCCTGTTGTTTGTTGAGTGCCAGGCACTAGGTTGGGGATCCAGACACACAGTCGCCTCTACTCTCCTGGGAGTTAGTCTGGTATGGAATAGAGACATTAATTCTGCGATTACCAATAAACATACAACTACAGCTGTGTTGGCTGCTGTGTAGAAAAGGGCCACTATGCCACCAGAACTTATAACAGGGTCTTTGGTTTTGAGGTCCCTTAGCTAGGAGGCGAAGGAAGAGTAGGAGTTACTTGGTGAAGCAGGGAGAAAGCACCAGGCAGTGGGAACAGCGTGGGCAAAGGCCCCGTGGTGGCCAGAGACAGTGCCTTTTCAAGCGGCTTGAGAAAAGGGCCGTGAGGGGTTGTGGCACCAGGTGGGGTTGAGACTGAGGCAGAAGCAGCCACGTGGGGCCTGGTGCCTGACAACCGTGCTAGGCCCGTGAAGGGTTAGTTATCGGGAATTTCAAAAGGTGGCTCCTTGCTGCTGGGTGGAGAGATGCGAGGAAGAGGCGAGTGGGAGCACACACAGGGGACCACTTCGAAGGCCACAGCGTTAGTTTAAGGAGAAGACGGTAACGTGGTCAGCAGGGAGCAATGGAGATGGACAGACAGAGAGATTTGACCTGTGGAGGGAAGCCGAGAAGGAGAAAGGTTGGGTTTTGGCTGAAGCGGCCTGGTGGATGGGGCTGCTCCCTCATGAGGACCCGCGGGGAAGCTCACCGGCTTGGTTTGGGACACTGGATTGGAGCAGCTTTGGTTCCAGCGGGATGTGTTAAGCCCGGAGCTTGGGCGTGGGAAAGTGGTCATGGTGTGATGTGTGGTGGTGTGAGGAGTGGTGGGAGTAGATAGTGCCAGTGGATGTATAGGTGATCTGTCTATGGGCCAGCCCTATGTGGCCCTGGTGACAGGAAGTGTGACCTCTTCCTAGAGCGTCCCCTGCACTTTGCGGAGAAGGTGCTGCCCATCCTGCATGGACTAGGCACAGACAGCTACCTGGTGGTGAAGAAGCACCAGTCCATGGAGCCTATGCTGCTGTACTTGGGTAAGTGGTGACCTGGGTGTATGGTTTACCTGGGTGGGTGGTGTGCCTGGGTAGATGGTGCCTTCAGGGCCAGCCAGGTTGGTGGGTTCCACCATCTAGAGCTAGGGCAGGGACCTAGTGGCAGTGGGTGCCAGGTGAGCAGGCCTCCTTGGAGGCAGGGGTGGGATGGGGCACTATCTTTCCTCTTAGGGCACTACCCCGGGTGTCAGAGTTCATGGGTAGGTGTTGGTGCAGCCCACGCCCACTCCAGTCCTCCCCCAGCCAGCCATGTAGGCGACACCAAGCACGGCATGATGAAGTTCCGCGAGGACCGCAGCCTCCTGGGCCTGGGCCTACCCTCAGGCGGCTTTCATGATCGGTATTTCATACTCAACAGCAGCTGCCTGCGGCTCTACAAGGAGATCCGGGTAAGTGGCCCTGCTGGGTCCTGCCTTGAGATAGGCGCCTGTACCTGAGTGTGCGCAGACACCCATACACAAACATTTCCTGGAGTTTGCCAGAGGGAGCATCCCCAGCATGGGGTCTTGGGCTAGCACAGCAATGGGGAGAGCTGAAGATTCTCAGAGACCCGCCTGCTGTGTCCTGTAACCCCACTAGACCCTGGTACCTGGATGTTATCACCTCAAGCATGTGCTTTCTAACCTATGCTTTGTCATGGTACTTTCAAGAACATACAACATGGTGACAGCTCCCAATTGTGACCCATGCGTGTCTTGTCAGTTCACAGGTCATACCCCATCTTGTCCCACTCCATGCCCACTCTGTTCACATGCTGGGTGTCCTCCTGGACCAGACTCCATCCTGGCACCTTTCCTCCAACATCTTTTGCACAGACATACAATATCCCATCATACACCACAACATACACTGTCCTGGTTGTAGACCTGGGGCTCCTTCTGTAACCCTGATCCTCTATCGAACAGAGCCAGAGGCCGTGGAGCGGGGCCCCTGAGACCGTGAGTAGTTGTGGGCCACCTGCCAGCTGCCTTACACCACCTGGGGCTAAGCGAGCCTGGTGGGAGCGTGGGGACGCAGCCAAGCTCCTGACCACCTCCAGGCATGGTTCCCTGCCCCCTTGCCACTGGGCTCCTGCCCTTTATTCCCACACCTGCCCCAGAGTCCTTTCCCCAAGAGAGAGTCCCCCATCAGTACGATGCTCTAGAATTTTCCAGAGAACTCAGCATAGAAGCTGTAGAGCCAGTAATGAAGGCCTCTAGATTTTAATTAGAGCTCTGAGCCTCATCTCCTGTCACCTCTGGAGGCACACTCTCTTCAAACCTGGAGAGAGTTCCAGGGCTATCAGAGTCTCCTTGCTGCTGTCCTGTTCCTAAAGTGCCAGGGTAAGGCAACAGAGGCTACAGAAGCTTGGCACATTCCTGACCTGCAGTGGGAGTTACCCGTCCGCCTCCCTGGCCAGTTGCCAGCCCTTGTTTGCACACCCCTGGGAGAGGGGGGCTCATCCACTCCTTCCTCAAGGCTGCCCTAGCCCTCGAGGTGTGCTTCTGACAGATTCAGCTGAGAATCTGCCTCTTGTGACTCCCCTATGGGTCCTAGCTGCATCTTGGGGACCATAGAGCATAGATGCCCTGCAGAGACAGGCAACTGAAATGTGTTCCCAAGCCCAGGGGACTAGCCTAATTTTTCACAGCCACCCCCACCAGTGTTGACAGACCTAGCTGCAGTGGAGGGAGCAGAGCAGATAGAGCAAGATCCTCATCTCCTTTTCTTTGCACATTATACCTCTATGAATGCTGCCTGAACTCCTGCTGACCCTTGTGAGAAATGCCTCGTCTTCTATCCTTTGCCTTCTTCTATGATCACATCCTTATTTCTGGGCCTGTCCACCCCTCCAGTCAGTCTCCCTGGGTTCTGGGGTGTTATTTCCCTGGCCTCCTCCCTTTAGGGGCACTTAGCCTTTTGTAGCAAACCAAGGCCAGATGGCTAAAGCACCTGCAAAAGCAGTGGCTGATCCCTTGGCATAGAGCGGAAAAAGGCAGGAGAGCTAGAAAAAGAAAACACATAATGTTTGGTGAACAGGCTTGGTGAACCACCCTTCTCATACTGAGACATGTAATCTCACTACTGTCCCAGGAGGAGGAGGAGTATCCCATTTCACAGGTGAGAAAGCAGGCTATGAGTGACTTGCCTAAAGCCATCGGTGGTAATCTGGGATTCAAACCCAGATTTGTTAGCATCAAAGCTCAAGCTTTTTATTCCTTGAAGTATAGAAATCAAAGACCCCACAGCGAGGGGCTGATAAGTGCAGGGGTAAGTGGTGCTCTCCATGGTGGCAGCTGGCACCTCTACCTGACAGAAGCTCTGGGAAGGTGTGTTTAGGTACTGAGGTGTTGGTGATTCTGGTATTTGTTGGTTTATGGAGCAACAGGAAATTGGGACAATCCCTGGAATGCAGGGTATATAAACAGCCAAACCTGGTCTTCGGGGTCTCTGCATTATTAAAAACCCTGAGGCACCTGGGAAATGCACATTCTGGAAAGATCTTGTTTCCAGCAGAGGTCTTTGAGCATCAAGGGGTGAACTTCCCTCTCTGCCCGTGACCTCATACCTCAGAGATGCTGGAAACATGAGCTGTTTGATTAGAAATGAAGTCCTTGGGGACCAAAGAATATTACATTAACTGACACCCCCCTCCTTCCTTTGCAACCCTCCTTAACCTTCCTGTCTCAGCCAGGCTCATGTCACGCACATGTCACGCACATTGAGGAGGCTGAGGGTTGTTTTTTCATATTCCCAAGGAGCAAGTGCCTGAGTTGAATTCCTCAGTTCCCACAATTCTCTCCACACCCTGACTGGAACTGTCATTTCTGTCACACCCATGGGCCTATTCCTTTCACTCCTTTTTTTTTTTTTAATTAAAATATAGCTAACATACAATATTGTATTAGTTTCAGGTGTACTCCAGTTATTCAGCATTTACCTACCTAAAGAAGTGATCACCATGATCAGTTCAGCAACATCTGACACCATACAATGCTCTCACAATGTTGACTGTATTCCCTGTGCTATACCCCACATCCCCATGACTTATTTATTTTATACCTGTAATTTTGAAACTCCTAACCTCCTTTTCCTCTTTACCTGCCCCCTCTTTTTCGATTTTTCAATTACAGTTGACATTTGATATTATTTTATATTAGTTTCAGGTGTACAGCATAGTGGTTAGACACTTACATAAATTACAAAGTAACCCCTTTGATTAGTGTAGTAGCCACCTGGCACTATATGTCTTTCACTATTGATTGACACTGCTCTTTGCTTCTAATTCTCTTCCCCTCGCACACATAGCCCATCTCCTTGCAAGCCTGCTTTCCATTTCCTCAGCCTGATGCTTTCTGTCCCTGCAGCCCAGTTTCCCCCACATCCTTTCTTATGTCCTGCCTGGGGCCTGCTATTTCCCATGGCTGCAGCCTAATTTTTTTTACAGCCTGTCTTTCTGTTCTCGCTACCTTGTTTCTTTCAATTTGCAGTCTGATTTCTTTAAGGCTCTTAGCCTTGCCTCTTCCCTGTTTGCATGTAGGTTTCTTCCATGTTGTATTCTCCCACACCTTGTTCTTGCATTTCCACAGCCTAATTTCCTTCCTACTTCCCAGTTTCCTCTCTGCCTATAGCTTGGATCATCCTGTGCCTACAGCCTAGTTTGCCCCAGGCCCCCTAGGGCACAAAATCATTGTCAGGTCAGGTGCTATGTGTAGGAGACATAGGGCTTCTCCATCAGGACCTTGGCCATTAGAGGGGATTAGGGTGGAAGCAGGATCGAGTGCAGACTTCTCCCTAGTAAGCCCTTCTTGAGCCACCCCTGCGACAGCACTGAAGTCTCCACTAACCCCTGAGCAGCCCATCCTTTTGCTACCTCACAGGGACTCTGCTGTCCTAAAACTCTCCACTTCCCCCTGGCCATCCCCTACTCCCCTCTTTTTGTTCTTGCTGAGGAGCCATGCCTGGGGGTGCCTGGGAGCAAAGGTGGGGAACAGGGTGGAGATGGCTCAAGCTTTGACCCCCAGATTTGGTTGTAAGTGAGTTCCATTCCTTTGCCAACCACCTGGCACCCCTGCTGGCTCCAGAGGTGCCTGGTGAGGCAGGGCTTCTAGCAAATGGCTCCCAGAGCAGGAGGAAGGCTCATTAGCTTGATCTCTAACCAACCTCTTCCTTGGGGGTCATTGTTCCCATCCTCCTGCCTCTGAGCCAGCCTGCTTCTTCCCAGCCCAGACCTATATGCAGAAGTGGGGGCCAGAGGTGCGCATGTCAGCGATCTGGTGCCCCTCCCCAGTACATTGATCTCTTGCTTCCTGACCTAGACCACTGGGAAGTTCTTCCTTTGGTCTACGAAACAGCTGTTCTACTTTAGCTTGAATCATTAGCCTTCCCCTTGTGGAACCAAAGAGCTAGTAACTGCTAACCCCACAGCCTTTTGTTCACACGGTCAACCCTGGAGCCTCCATGGGGTGGAGGGGGCTGAGAGAGAAATAACCTGAGACAAACGGATAACAAGCAGCCAGCTGATCACACAGCTGATCTCAGATCACACACACTTGTTCATTTTGATGCCAAAGGGTGAAGTACAGACTTCTCCCTCCAGATAGTCTGGTTCAACCAATGCTACTAAGTCAATTCTCCAATTTACAGGATAGCAGGGAGTGCTGGGACTCACTGCTCTGGATGTCACACTGGAATGGCTGCCCCGGGACTGAGGGTTGACTGTCTGATGCTACTGCAAAAAGAGAGGCCTGGGGGACTTAGTTGGGTGTAGATTGTAAACAGGGAGGGCCTTGTCAGGAAGGCTTCCTGGAGGAGGTTCCCTGTGCTGGGATGCAAAGGGGGATGGGTGAGGGAGGAGGGAGGTACCCAGTTGGGATAAGTGCCCCAGGTCCCACCCTGACTAGGTAACCTTTCCCTACCCCGTCCCCCAGAGTCACCGACCTGAGAAGGAGTGGCCTGTCAAGAGCCTCAAAGTCTACCTGGGAGTGAAGAAGAAACTCCGGCCACCCACCTGGTGAGCTGGACCTGGCCAGATAGGTCTGCAGCTGGGGGTCCATGGGGGATCAGAACAGATGGGGGAGGCACAGCTGGAGGCTTTCAACTTGACAGGATTGGTTTAGCAGTTCTGAAGGTGTGGTCTCCCAAACCAGCAGCATCAGCATCATCTCTGGAAACATTAAAAATCCAACTTCTAGAGTACCACCAAGACCTGTTGACTTGTGGATCCTGGGGGCGGGGCCAGCAGTCTGTGCTATACAAGCCATCCAGGGAACTCTGATGCTTGTTCATATTTAAGAACCACTGACATAGATTGAAGCCTTGTCACTTTCTGTGCCTCACTTCCCACATCCGTAGATGGGAAAATAACGGCATAGCTATTTCAAAGCGTATTGAATGTTTTAAAAAGTCAAAAAGTGATGCATAACCATTATTATTAATTATAGCTATCAGACTTGGTTTTCTGACTTTCTCTTCTCATCCACTGGCTTTGCCTAGTTACCTTTGAAGGACTAGGGTAGGCCTGGAGTGGGGTGGGGTTGAGGTTTGGGGAGCCAAGGACCTGTTCTGCTCTGAGGAAGGTAGGGGCTATGAGAAGAAGCAGCAGCAGCCAGGATATGCTACCCTTGCTAGAAGGCCCTGAACTCTGCCCCCAGCTCTGGCCCATGCTTCTGGGTTCTGTCCTGGGAACCTGGGCTGTGAGTCCTCTGGGGGCTATCAAGTGATTCCACTTGCCCCTCCTCTACAGCTGGGGCTTCACTGTGGTGCACGAGACAGAGAAACATGAGAAGCAACAGTGGTGAGCAAAGGCCCTGTCCTGAGACCCCAGACTGAGGAGAGATGGTAGCCTGTCACCTTGATTGGGTCCCCCTCACTGTCCAGATCTGTGCCCTGCCCCAAGACCCTGGGCTGGGGAGATTGGGCAGGGTATCCTCCACTCAGCTGGGCTCTTGGCAGCATCCAGACCTGTGCTCCACCCTGCAGGTACCTCTGCTGTGAGACGCAGATGGAACTCCGGGAGTGGTTCGCCACCTTTCTCTTTGTGCAGGTACCAGGTGCAGGGTGCAGGGGGTGGGGTATGGGGTGGGTCCTGAGGAGGCATCCATGCTGGTGAATGGGACATTTACTTCTTCACTGTTCAGACCTCCAGTTACTTCAAGGAAACTTTGAATTGCTATTAATTCAGTTCGTTGTTCCTTCACTCATTAAACCTTTCCTAGTGCCAACTCTGGTTCAGCCTGGAGCCAGGCCTGCTAGAAACAGAGGGTGCAGACCCCCGCCCTTGGTGGGGGTGGGTAGGGAAGGTAGAAGGGGAGAGGGTATCATAGGAACTGAGTCTTTGGGAATGAGGGAGTGTTCATCAAGCAAAGGGAAGGGTGGGGGAAGCTTCTAGGCAGAGGGAAAGTACGCAAAGGCATGGCAAGTGAATGACAGATTGTCCAATGGGATGTAAAGGGAGAAGCCAGGAGTGCCAGAAGCTGGCACTGGAAAGGGAGTCAGGAGCAAAATCTTAGAGAACCTTGAAGGCCACCAAGGAAGCCGAACTTGACCTGGTCTCCATTTTTAAGGGAGACTGTTAAGCAAGGAGGAGTGGTGGTGTGCAAGTTTGAGTTTGAAAGGGCTCATTCTGGGAGCGGTGTGCAGGGGAGGATGGACTCCAGGGCCAAGCCTTGAGGTGAGAAGGCCAGGAAGGTGGCTGCTGCAGTGGCCGGGCAGGAACAGGCTGGGAAGGATTTGGAGCAGGGCCAGAGGGGTGAGTTGGACTTAAAATATAGAGGTTTTTAAATGAGAGCTCAGAATCGTTTAGGAAGAAGGGAGACAACTGTACCAGGGCCCTAGGCTGAGTTCATGTAGTAGTCAAGGTCTAAAGAGAGATGAGGTAGATTCTGTAGTTTTCTTGGTTCCTGGTGAAAGGAGGCAGACGTGTTCCTCTAGAACTGTTTTCTTGGTGCTGTTCATTCCAGAGCAGTTTGTTTGTGGACCCAGAGATGAGAGTTGTTGAGTAACATAATTGGCTGGGTTTTGCCAGGGATACAGTCATGTTCTCCTAACAGCTGCTTCTCATATCAGCTGGGATCAAAGCTGAGGGTGTCACCTCAGATCATAGCTGGAGGCATTTCTGGGAATGGTGGGTGGATCCCGGGCTGAGTGTCTGGGCTAGCCGAAGCTGAGCCCAGGCCCCAACGCCCCTTCTCTCCCTGCTCCCCAGCATGATGGCCTGGTGTGGCCCGGAGCCCTCACGCGTGTCCGGGCAGTGCCTGAGGTCCGGCTTGGCAGTGTGTCACTGATCCCCCTCCGTGGCAGCGAGAACGAAATGCGCCGGAGTGTGGCCGCCTTTGCTTCAGACCCCCTTTCTGTGAGTGGCTCTTTATTACTATGGCGGGGGGTGGGGATCTTGACAGGAGACTACCTTCCACCCCACTCACCTCTACTCTCTCCTCTGAGTGCCCTTGGACCCCATCCTTACGCCCTCAGTAGTTCTGACAGGCCCCTTTGGTTCACATGGTTCATGGGAGCCCCCTCTCCACCAGGCTCCACAAAGTGCTTATTGAAATGAATCTGGCTTCTCTGCCTTCCCACAGCTCCTTCGAAACGTGTGAACGCAGGAGCCAGACCCTGGCTCTGGGACTCTGACGCCTTGAGGCCTTCCTGTTCAGACACCCTCATACCCTGCTCTGAGCCAGCAGGGGGCGCATGAGGAAGCCACACCCCTACATCCCACAACCTGACTGCAGCATTGGGTTTCCTGGCCCAGGGGTGGGGGCAGCAGTGTCTGCCTGAGAAAGAGCCCCTTACCTACTCTGTCCAGGTGCTCAGCCCCTGGGCCTGGTCTGTTTCGCCAAGGGTCACCCACCCTGAGTTCAAGGGATTGCAGAGATGGGCGTCAATCAGGAACTCTGGAGGAACACCATCATTTCAGAGGCTTGAGACCCTGGGGCCCCCGCTGGAAGGGAGCCCATCCGCTTGCTACAAACTCCAGAAGAGCAAAAAGTGGATACTCTAAAGGAACACTCAGCTGGGGTGGGGAGGGAGCTCTTGGGTAAGTTTCTATGGGGCCGAGAGCTGGACTTGGGGGTCTTCAGGCCCCTTCTAGTCTGGGCTGACTGGGAGGCCCCAGACTACCTGGTGCCCCTTCCCCACTTTGGGGAACTTTTGATAATATAAATATATCTGTATATTTTATCCTATGGTGCTGAAGCCTGTGATTGGTTGGGGTTTCCAGTGTCCTAGTATAGGAGAGAGGGAGGTCACGAGCCCAGAGGAGAGCGCTAGTGCCCTGAAGCTGGGGACCTAGGCTCTGCTCCCTTCCAGGCCCTGAGCTGTTCAGCCACTCTTCCCCAACCCAGGCAGAGCCCCAGCCTGGCACTATGCCATCCCCACTGTAGTGGGGAATGTTGGTCCTGGTCCTGGCCAGGACAGGCCTCTGCTGAACTGAGTCCCTGTCCTAGCTGCTGTCCATCTGAGCTGGAGCCTGGGTGTGCATGTGAGTGGCCCAGGGCAGCCCCTCACCAGCCGCTCTGAGACACAAGGTCACAGGGTCACAGGAGCTTCATTAAATTAAGATGAAGGGCCTCATACTGAGGCACACACATTTTCTGAATCAGGGCTGAAGTCCATTTCCACTGGACCCCTGTGTACACCCCTCCAGAAGCATTGCACCAGGAAGCTGCCCTCACTGGGTACTGCCTGGTCATTTCCTCCAAGAAGACAAAGCCCTGGCAAGTTGGGGAGATAACGAGCTGTCAGAGATGGATTTGGGACTCCCTGGGAAGGTGCCAGACACCACATTCCCGCCTCTGCCTAGAGTCTCATTACCGGCCTCTCCAGGGGCCCAGCAGGCAGACAGGCTGACCTCCCAGCCTCAGTCTCAGACTGTGGGGCTGGGCAAAAGGATGGAGGGTGGGTCATATGACCACTGACTCATGTGATGCAATTCAGTGGCAAGGCCCTGGGTGCTGGTGGAGGTCTTGGGGGCCTGGATTCCAGGTTCTTTGTTCCTGTTTCTTGAGGAGGGGAGGTGGATGTCAGGGGATTGGAATGGGTTCCCTACCCAATTTCACAAGTTGGGGCTAAGCCCCTTGAGTCTCCCACTCTTGTTCTGCCCTAGGTGGCCTTCTCTAGGCCAGGCTGACCATCCACATGCAATCAGGACAGATCCTTGTCCAGTTGCTCAGGGGCTGGAATTCATCCCTGGATCTGACTTTGGACTGACCATCTAGCCCTGAGGCTCAGAGAGAGGATAAGTGAGACGAGTCTGCTCCCCATTCCCTGCTAGCTGCCAATGTCACTTTACCGGCCAAGGAGCTGACTGCAGTGACCCTATTAGGCCACCAGGGGACAGGCACGGACAGCTCAACATTGCTGGTCCCAGGAGACGTTCAAGAGAGCCTCAGTATGGATGTCCTGAGACCCAGGCTTTGCTCTGTTAGAGTGTAGGATGGGACTTGTCCCTGTCTTTGACACCAAGGCTGGTGATATTCAGGAAACAGCACAGTGCAGGGACATGCTGTGGACTTCTGGGCTTTAGGAGCCAGCAGGAGGAAAGAGCCCTTTACCAAACAGCCACTGTGGGTCAGTGCCAGTGCTATATGCACTGTTTCCTTCTGGCAGAGAAAGAAAATAAAAAAGGCCCAGTGAAGGGAGGCAAATTGCCCAAAGTCACACAGCTGAAGTCCATTTCCACTGCCTCCACTTTGGTGGGGGGCGGGGGCGCGGGGAGGAGGGGGGATTCTTCCTCTACTCTGCTGATTCCAACTGTGCCTTCTTATAAGTGGGCTTATTTGTCCCCTGGAGATGGGGTTCATGTCAGGAGTTCATGGTAGTTCAAAGTGCTTTCCCTTGGAATCAGGGATGATATCTTAATGGGCCTTCAGGGCCTCAACATTAATGAATTATGGCATTGACAAGTGTTGGACGAATTAGGGCAGGAGGCTCTGATGGTCATCACAAAAATTCCTAGAAATGAGATCTCTTGTGAGGTTTGTTCATATGTTATTTGAGATTGTGTTGTAGCGGGGAATGGGTGAAGAGCCTAAAGTTGGACTTGCTGAGGAAGGAAGAGCAGCTTTTAAAGAGAGAGGCGCTTCCTGGGAGTGGAGATGCTCCTGAACTGGCCCCAAAACTGGAAGCCTTGCCAAGTGCACATGGTGGAGTGGGGTATGACTTATATTGGGGATGGTTTGATGTTTTGGAGGAATAAGACGGCTTCAAGGATCAACTGAAGTCTGGACCTAATCACAAGGGACCACAGGAAGCCCTGGGAGAGAAGGTTGTGGCAAGTCAGGGCATTGTGGGTAGGAAAGAGGCTTAGGGGAAGAGAGTGGGGGTAGATCTGAGAGTGGGGTGGGCTGTCTCTCTCTATTTTTCATCTCCTTGCTCAACCTGCCCATGCTGCAGAGTTCAACAGCCATCAAGGGCCTCTGGGCCTCAGGAGACCCCCTGGGCTCCACAGGAAATCGATGGTGTGGGGGAGGGGAAGATGGGCCTGCTCCTCCCCCTGCTTCTCCCTGAGCTGGACTGGAGGGGAGCCTGGAGCTGAGGTCTTCTTTCCTGGCCCCGAAGCTCTGCTGGCTCCCAAGCCCCCTGCCTATAGCTGGTAGTTTTTGGAAAGCATGGATGTGGATGCCAACCAGGTAGATGTTGATGCTCCCATCTATAAGCTGTGCAGCTTTGGCTGAGTTCCCAAGGTTTCTGATCCTTGATGTTCTCAACTATACTTTGGAGATATTAATAACACAGGCATAGCTTGCTTTATTGTGCTTTGCTTTATTGTGTTCTACATATGTTGCATATTTACAAATCAAAGGCAACACCCTCTAGCAAAAAGATTATGACTCACTTTATTGCAGTGGTCTGGAAATGAACCCACAACATCTCCAAGGTATGCCTATACCTACTAATGGAAGTATGAAATGATCGAATAAGTGTGAAGTACTAGTACTGTCCCCAGTTCCCTTCCCAAATATGTCTGGGGGGACATCATGGCATCCAGAATCCTCTCCAGGTAATATATTTTTATTCAACAAGCGTTTCTTGAATATCTACTGTGTGCAGAGCTGTACTGAACACTGAGCGGAAGCAGATGCATAAGTGGTGTTGAGGAAAGAGGGAGCCCTTTTGGTGGGTGTATTGATCAGGAAAGACTGACTATGTGGATAGGTGAAGCTAAAAAGACAGCCATATTTCTGCAGGTGGAGTTGAGACGGAAAGCCACCTCCAGGAGGGAATGGTATGCACCAAAGGCAAGGTGATGTGACCCTGCGGTGAGCAGCTGACTGTGTTGGAGCTTCGTGCTCCAAGATCCCTCCAGAGCCTGTCTCTCATGCATGCCACTGGTGTTGGGGTCTGTGCCTCTTCCCCTTGCCTCTTAAATATGACCACTTCTCAGTCAAATGGGCTTAGGATTTTCTCCCACCAGAAAAAGGAGTAGTTCCTATTCCTTAGCTAGCTCTGTGACCTAAGTGACCCAGACCCTGATCTGAGGGATGTCAGTGTCTGTCTCATATGCAGAAGTACAACTGGCATGAACCTCTCAACCTCTCCTCCAGTATGACACCTCCTTCAGGAAGCTTTACTAGATTGCTCTTTATTCTTATTGTACCGAGTGTACTTAGGGTATGTGTGTGTGTCTAGGTCATTTGCACCCAGCTAGGGACTGGCCTAGGGAGGAGCTGTCAGGCACAGTGTTTCCTGGTCAGCCAAAGCTGGTTCAGCTCCAGTGTGTCCCTCTCCACGCCACTCTCAGCCTGTGGAAATTTCCACACTTTCTCCGCCCTGGTTACAGCTCCTCTTGCTGTATTTATCACCCTGGAGACACAGTGGCACAGGCACACACATGCCACACACACACTTGCTCTGCACACACATACCTGTACACCTCAGCCTGCACTTACACACACGCCACACACACACACACACACACACACGTGTATGAACGCCTCTACACACAAAGCTCTCTAAGAAAATTGTTCCCCTCTCTCCTGCTCCTCCTCCTCCACTCTGTCCTCCCACCACCACCTACCTCAAAACACTGAGACCAAAGAGATGGGCTGGACGCGCCTCCTACCACCTGTCAGCCTGTGAGGCACTTCCCCTCATTGACTATAGTGTGTTCTTCCTACCTCCTGCCTTTCCCCATTCTGCCCTTCCCACTCCGTCTGTTGTCCCAACTCTCCCTACCCTTCTGCTCTCTGCCACTTCTCTACACTCTGTCTATCTCTCCCTCCACTTCAGTCACTCTGAGTCTTCTCTTTGTCACTCTTTTGACCCTCAGAGGTAGGAACTGCCCTTCCTCCCTGCCATTCCTCCTGAGGGTCTCAGGACGGGAGACTTCACTGATGGAGACAGGGACAGGCTGAGGCAACCTGGGGGCCTGAACCTCCCCAGCTCCTGTCACTGTCCCTCCTCCTGGAGGGGCGGGCTGTGTGCCTGGCACCATGGAGACCAGTGTCATGGCAACACAGCACGGGTGGGCACAGCCATCCTCCTCCTGGGGCCCCCATAGCCTAGGAGGAGCTGCCTAGAGGCCCCAAGGAAGTAGGTAGGCCCTCTGCTGTTGTCTAGTACTGGCTGCCACACACTCTTCCAGCTCATATCATCCCCAGGACTCCCCCTCCCTGACCAACCCTATCTGCACTGCAACTTCTAATGCCTTAATCCATTAATGGGAAGGTGAGGTATGTGGAGAAAATCCTCTCTCAAACACCTGAGAGTTCATTATAGACTGAGGGCCAGAGAAGACAGAGGCTTTGTCCAGGAGCACACAGCAAGTGTGGCCAAGCTTGCAGGTCAGCAGTCACTGGGGCAAAGGGGTCAGTCCAACCTGAGATCCTGCCACCTGGGAGGTTTCTAGCCAGTCCGTAGTGTCACAATTATAATGATACAAATGATAATACTGATAAACTGTTAGGAAGCACCCATCACCTACTGGGCTAAGGCTTTATATATGTCATCTCATTTCATCCTTATAAGCAACCTTATGAGGAAGATACTCTTAGTTGCCATTTTATAGGTGAAGAAACTGAGGCATGGACTTGCCAATATCAGGTGACTAATAAGTAGTATAGGTAGAGCAGAAACACAGGTCCTTTCCATAATCAGTGCCAAACTTGTTTCAGTTCTGTCTTTCCTTCTAGAAAGAGTTTACAGGGAAGATCTGGGGCTTAGTCTAGGTCTGGCCTTAGGGTTTCTAGATGCCAGGAGGTTATTTTTCTAGGAATGTGGAGAAGCAACAGAGCCTTCCTAGTGTGGTTAGTCCAAGGGAAGACCTACCTTGCAATCTGGCAATGCAAAAATAAGCTCGCAATCTCCAGGACGTTTTAGTCATATCTAAGCCCAGGCTGGAGCCTGGGGATGGAGGGAGGAGACCTTGCCTCCTGGGCCCAGCCTCAACTTTTCTCCAACCTTGATGGAGTCACACATCAGCTGCCTCCCTCCTGGCTTATGTAATCATTCAAATATAGCAGCTGCCTTTATCCCACTGAGTCACACCCCCTCCTTCCCCCTCCTCAGGTGCAGGGAGGAAGCAGTAATTAGGGCTGAGTGGGTGCCTTAGGGTCTCCTGGCAAGGAAGGTCCTGGTGTGCTGGATTGGAGGGTGGTGGGTATGTGGAGGAGCTGGGACTTGGGTATCCAGGGAGAGTAAAATCTTCCTCAGAGTATGAAGCCACGAGGGCTACTTCTGCCCTGACCTATTCCTGCTAAAATCCCACATTCCTAAGGATCTCTTTCCAAGATTACAAGATATATCCACAGCCTTCTCTCCTGGGCCTTTGCCCAGCTGGAGGAGGTGAGGAGGAGGAAGAAGTAGAAGATTATAAAGAGGAGAGAAAGAGTTGGTCATATGGGGCCAAAAGAGTTGGTCTTATGGGTCCGTGGCCAGGAGCCCCTGGTCCTAGGCCAAGCCCTGTCTTTTATTCACTGTGTGGCCTGGGCATGTCTCTATTCTCTCTCATCTTAGTTCTCCATCTGGAATTGGACCTTCCATGAAGAATTGGACTCCACTGGCTCTAGCATCTTATGCCGCCCGATTCATATCCCCGGAGATGACCTTGACCTTAAGCAGAAGGCACTTTCAGGTGTCTGGTTGACTTCCCTCTCTTCTCTGCCCACCCTAAATCTGCACATCCTTCCTGGGCCAGTTCAGCATTCCACCCCCACCTCATCCATGGGGCAGTGTAAACAGGAAGGGTCACTGGATTCTGAGATGAGGGCCTGAGCTTTGACTGCATCTCCTCTCCCTGAATTTGCCATCTGTTCTAGCCCTTTACTCCCCTGCTCAGCATGAATAGGGACCTCTGGGCCCTCACTTGGGGTCACCCCTTCCCTCATAGGGCAGCTTTGACTGATCTGGAACCTGAAGCAGGCCCATAATGCCTCAACTCTAGGTTCTGAGTCCCCAAAGGCACCTTCCTGAAGTGTTAAAGAAGCTCCTTTACCGTAGAGCTGTTCTGGGGGCTGTGATGGCCTTTTATTGTCAGCAAAGGCCTTGTCACACATGGTATGATGGGATCTGTGCTTAGTATGAAAACAGGGAACTATGCCAGGCCCTTGCCAAGCACATGTTGCTCCTCCAGGCATTGTTCTTGGAGCCACAGGTGGCAGCTTCCTGGATAAGGAGGAGAGGGAGAAGGACTGTGAGTTCCTCATTCCCCTTGCCACCCTGGGCTCTGGTTACCAAGACCCATATGTGGGGACATACTGGCCCTCAGTCAACCCTCCATCAAATCCATATTCCACCAATTACTAGTCTTCTCCCACCTTAGAGAGCTGAGGGCTATTTCACACTCTGTGGCCTCATCTGCCCCTGTGGAAGGTAGGAGAATTTCCACAGAGCAGGTCAGTGAGCACCCCCGCCCCCATGCACACATCACCCGTGTCCCCATATCAGCTTTCAACCTCTTAGGGCTTGCTCCATTTAGTGTGATCCTGGACTGATCTCTGAAGTGCATTATCTTATTTCCACACTCAGCTTTGTCTTCTTTCTCCATCAACGTTTCTAGTACCTAGTGAGACTGCTCAAAGGCTGGGAACTGGGACTAAGGTGAATAGGACTTTGGCCTGTCCTTGAGGAAAATGTGATCTTGTAGAAGAGATGAACCTGAGCGGGGGAACAGATGGCAAGTTAAGGAAGAGAGAGGCAGCTAAAAGCTGCGCAGCCCAGAATCCAGTAACCCCTTCTGTCTACCCAGTCCCCTGTGGGTGGGGGCAGGTGTGTGTTAAATTGGCCAAAGAAGAATGTGCCAACATTTGGGACGGGCAGAGGAAAGGAAGAGGAGAGGGAAGTTAGCCTGGGAGGGAGAATAGACTTTACCGAGTCAAAGAGGAGGAAAGGATTGGGATGTGCTTAGGAATAATTCTGCTCCGTGTGGAACAGAAGATGGAGGGGTCAGTCAGGATCGATCATGAGGGACCTCAAATGCCAGGCTGAGGAGCTTGGGCTGTATTCTCAGGGAACTGGGAAGTCGTGCAAGGGTTTTGAGGAGGAGTCACATGACCAGCTAGATGTCTTAGAAAGCTGGCACTGGGTGCAGGGTGGAGGTGGAATAGAGGGGTTGAACTGGGCTAGGGGGCTAGAGAATGACCAGGGGAGGGGAAGAAAGCTCAGGAGATGAAGGGAATGGCTAGATGTGTGAGAATTACAGAGGGAGAATTGACAGGCCTCTGTGACAGATTTGAAGTTCAGAGAAGAGAGAGGCAAAGCTACTTTGAAGTTTCCAGACTGAGGATTAGAAGTTTGCTGATGTCTTTGATAGAGACAAAAGACGTGTTGCGGGTTGAATATTTTTGAGTGTGTGAGCGACCTCTGGGATGTCCCCAGAGGAGATGTCCAAGAGGCAACCTGTACCAGACATCTAGAGCTCCAGAAAGGGGTGGACCACAGGGGCACTCGCAGTTTGTTGGTATGTTGACAGAAGAATATATGCTCTGTGGGGGTGGGGTGGAGAATAGGAGAGATGGGCCCTGGTGCCCCTGTGAGGAGTACCCATATTGAGGGGATGAAGATAAAAGGAGGCACCGAGCAAGGCAGGAGGGGCCGTCTGCAAGGTGGGAGGGAAACAGCCATGCAGGAGGGAGCGGATGAGGGCGCTGAGAAGAAGCCGCCTTTGGCTATGAGGAGTAGCTGGAGCCTGCGGAGCCTGCAGTCCTTGCGAGGCGGGGCTCAAAGTGGAGGCTGTATTCCAGAGGCTGCATCCTCCCGTTACTTTGGGCAGCCACCCGCCTCCCAGTAGCATCCTCCTTCCTCCCACCTCCCTCAAAAAACAGCGCTGACCACAGCGGAGCGGAAGGGCGAAGCAGGGCGTGTGAACGGGGAATGCACTGATCAGCACCGTGGAGAGCGGTCGAGGGGCGGGGCCTGCCTGCGGCAAGGCGGGGCTTCGCCGTGGCGTAGGGACTTTGATTCCTGTACCTCTTGCCGGTAGGTTCCGGGTGGAGGAGGGCAGAGCAGGCCTGGACAGTCTCCAGTCTTCTCCCCTTTCTGCACCTCCCCCATCCCGGCGCTACCCTACCAGAGCCCCTATCCAATATTTGGGGCTGTTAATACCTCGGCATCGTCAGTTCACCCTCTTCAGGGGAAGGGACAGGAAAGGAGGAACATGCGATTTACTGCCAGTCTTACAGACATTCTCCAAACCTCACAACTGTTTGAGCTTCAAATTTGTGACCCTGTGTTACAGATCAGAAAATTAAATTGAAGTTCAGAGAAGTTAAATAACTTGCCCAGGTCACATGGCAGAGCTGGGACTTGAACTTCCATTGCCTGGCTCTAAGTTCTGAAGTATCCAGTAGCCCTGGATTTTGCATCTTGTTTCTGCAGATGCGTTATTTCTGGGGCAACTGTAGAGTCTGATGTGACAGTGGGATGGAGAGGAGAGCCTCCTTCTCACCTGACTTGCTTGAGTATATTCCCAGGAGATTTCCAATGCCAGGCCTCCACCATTGTTTCCTAGTGGGAGGGCAGAAAGGAGCCTGAGGGCCAGATGAAGCCTCAGGGCACCTCCTTCCCCTATGCCCAGGAGGCACCCCCCCGCCCCCCCGAACTCTTCTGACTCAGCTTCTTACCACCAGGCTCCTCGGGGCGTGAATGGGAGCTGTGAAGACCATGCCTGGACATGGTCCAGGGCCTCCACTTTCTGAGCCCATGGAATGCCTTCTCAGCTAGCAGGCATGGAGCAGCAAGGTCTCAACATGGGTTAGGCTGAGAAAAGAGTTTGTGCAGGGCTTTCAGAGGTAGAAAATTCTACCTTCTGGGGCCACAGTGGAAAACAAAGTTTTCCTCACATGTTCTTTCTTGATACTTCCTGAGCCATGAGACAACTGTTTTCTGTAGCACTCGGCCTGAACAGGCCTCCTGTACAAGCTTGGCCGTTCCTGTCCATGCCCCCACCACTGCATACCCCCATACCCTTCATCAGGGGTCAGGTTTCTACTCAGTCTCATGGGTTTTCTGTGTGGAGCCTGGTGTGTACAGTGGGGGGTTATGCCCGCTACAGCACAGCAAGGCAGGATTACTGGTAAGGGCTACATGTGGCTTCCTTAGCCTGGAATACACTCTCTTCTCCTGGGGTCACTTCCTTGCTTTTAAAGGCCCAATTAATACCCTCTCTTCCAGAAATGCTTGCCAACCCCTGACTGGGTCAGGGGCCCTTTTTAGTCACCACAGACCCTGTACTTCCCTCTGTCACATTGTAAGTCCCTCCCCTCCCTTGCCTGGGTGCTTCTCCAAGGTGAGGAACAGTCTGAGTCATAGTAGATGAGGTTGGCCAGTGGTGTTTATGAATGAATGAATGAATGAATGAATGAATGAATGAATAAGTTAGTTGTGGAGCCAGGACTCAAACCTCAATCTCCTGCCTCAAGGTATGGAGCTTTATCTCTTATGTCCAACTGGAGCACAACTCGTGCCTGTTCCATTGTCTCAATTGCCCCCATTCCATTGGGTTAAGGTGTCCTCCTGAAGAGTTCTCTTTGGGGGCAGAACAGAGGTGCAGCAGGCTTTCTCCCATGGCTGTATCCTATTGACAGTGAAGGCTATGTGGCTTGGGTGCCCACAACTCATATTAGAAGACCATACTCAAGCATCAACTTCCACAGTGTCCCAGCTAAGACTCTGACTTCAAAGACCATCAACCAAAGCCCCTAGAGCTCCCTGTGTTCCCAGCTCCATGCTGGAAATGCACATAGGACAGGATGCACACATAGTCAGGGAACCCATAAGGGTTCTGCCTGGAGACCTGGCCCTTCCATACTTGAGGGCACAGGAGTGTTCCCCTGTCCGAGGGTCTCTGTGATGGGGTAGCAAAGGGTCTGGGGCCATCCACACGCCCCTCACCCCAGATGTGATCCTAGCCCACGAACATGGCAAATCCATCCTCGTACCTCTCTCTGGGCTCCTCTATCAGCTACTTTCTCAATCTCTCTCCATTTCTGTCTCTGCTTCCCACCCCCCACCCCCTGCCTGCTTTTCTGTCTTTGTTCCTCATGTGTGTGTTTTCCCCCATGCCTCTCTGATTTCTGTATTTCTATCTTGATCTCTATGGGGCTCTGATCCCTCTCTCCTCTCCTTCATGTGTTTCCCTTTCTTGTTTCTGTTTCTCTTTCTCAGTCTCTCCCTCTATGTGTGATCTTTTCCTCTCTTCCAGCCAGAGTCTCTCTACCCCACCCTCCCTTTCTCCCTCTCTGTCTGGGCCTCTCGGTTCCTCCTCCCTCCCTCCCCCTCCCCCTTCTGCATTATCAGACCTGCTCCAACCTCCTCCCAGAGTCAGCCTAGCGGCAGAGGCAGTGACAGCAGGAGAGACGGGAGCAGCTGGGGAGTGGGGAGCAGCTAGGGCAGCAGGACTGGATTGGGGTGTTAGAGTCCAGGCTGAGTAGGGGACAGGCTGCTACTCTTGGTCTCTGTGCCTGCTGAGCCAGGCACCCTGCCTGGAAACCCAGGCAGGGTGGACTGGGTGAGGTGCCACCCTAGTCTGGCTGGGGAGGCAGACGATGAGGAGCGATGGGGCAGGCATGCGGCCACTCCATCCTCTGCAGGAGCCAGCAGTACCCGGCAGCTCGACCGGCTGAGTCGTGAGTACTATCACCGGGTAGGGGTCTGGGTGTGTGGCTGCAAGCAGTGTCACGGACAGGGTCCTGAGAATCCCTCCAAGGAGCTGGGTTTGGCATGGAGCTGAGCCACGTGGGAGGATCGATCCTCCTCCTGGGTGCCTGGTTGCCAGACTGTAGAATGGGGGGGGGGCGTCTATACAGGGTGGGGGTGCTTGGTATCAATCTGGGGTGATGGGGCCAGAGTTCCACAGAAGGGGCTGGTGGCTGGGGGAGGGGTTAATAATAAACCTGAATCACTCCTTCAGGGGCTGGGGGTTGGGAAAGATGTGTGGTGTGTGGGGTTGTTTCAAGGAACTCTGGGGGCTGACAGATAGATGGATTCAGGACCTTGGAGTGGGGCAATGTCCGGACCACCAGGTCTTGTGTGCATGCACATGTCTCTGACTACAGAGACGTGTGTGTGTGTGTGTGTGTGTGTGTGTGTGAGAGAGAGAGAGAGAGAGAGAGAGAGAGAGAGAGAGAGAGAGAGAGAGAGAGAGACCTGGAGCGAGAAAGGGTCTGGGGCATCTGCCCTCCGTGGAACTAGAATTGGGATTCAGAGCTACCAGTTAAGGCAACTTTACCCCAAATCACCTGTCCCAGGGAGAGCCACAGTGTTTGTTGAAATGAAGTCCCTGTGCGCCTCCTGTGTGCCCACGTGCAGGGGGATGCATGTGCAGGTGAGCGGAATGGGGTTCCATGGAGGTGCCCCTCCACTGTCTGAGGGTTCCTGAGCTGGCAGGCAAGTGACATGTGTCTCCAAATCAGTGGAGGTGCATGCAGGTCTATGACCAGGCTACCTGAGGGTCTGTGTATATGTGTACATGCGTGGGGTGGAAGGGGACACGTGGGGCATTGAGGGGCCTATAGAGTTCTGAGGTCCTTGGTGGTTGGGTGTGCAGCAGCCTCTCCGGGTATCTGAGCATCCTGGTGTGACTGTGAGAGTTTATCTGCACATGTCTAAGTGCAGATTAGTATGTGTGTGTAGGTCTGTGTGTGTGTAAGTATTAGTTTGAATATGTATATTGGAATTCATGTTACTATGTGTACTGTCTCCAAAATAGAGTGACTTATTGAGCGTGTTGTTTGATTCCATGTGCATTCACGTTCGTGTATGTATTTGTTAATGTGTGCATGTTAGTGTTATGTGTATATGTATGTGTGTGTGTTTGTGGATGTGGATGTCTGGTTTGCGTATGTGTCCTGGTGTGGGTATGTGATCCTGGTGCTAACGTACACGAGTGTGTATATTGGTGCTTGTGTGACTGGCGTATGTGTTGTGTGTTTATATGTGCGTGTTCATCTGAGTGTAAGTGGGTGGCTATTTTCTTTCCCCAGTGGTTGAGGACACAGCTGGGAGAGTGTGGCCCACTGAGGCAGGGCAAGGGTGGCTGAATATGTGACTACCTCCATGAGCTCCGGATAATTCATTCCATACTCTCTGTGGGGAGATGCAGAAAAGAAATAGGCAAGAACGACTCTGCCCTCTGGGACTTTCTAAGCTTCCTAGACACAGAATAGCTTGAGAATAATTAAACAGTAAAGACCAGTATCCAGCTAACAGGTGGAGTGGGTGCCGCCTGTGCAAAAGCCTTAGGTTGGGATCTGGCATGTGCCTGGAGCAAGGAGGCCGGAGGGTAGGAAGGAGCCACATTTTACAGGACTTTGAACTCCAGGCTTCTTGGGCTGTATCCTGGGGGCTCTGGGCAATCCTGGAAGGTATTCTGCAGTGGAGGGACATCATCAAATTGGGGTTTTAGAAAGGCTGCCTTAAGTGGCAGTGTCAGGGTTGAAGTGGAAGAGAGAGATGGGGGCCAGGAGGCAGGTGTGGAGGCCAGACCAATGCAAGCCATCAATGAGGTCTGATGCCAAGTGGGCCAAGGGGCAGATGAGATCAGGGGCTTTCTGAAGGGAGAGGTTGGAGGATTGGGAAGAGGAAGAGGAAGGTAGGATCGAGGTGGCTCAGGCTTGGATTGGGATTGGGGTGGTACAGTGGCAGGACCTCAGAGGTCAGGATGTCTGGAAGGAAAAGCTTTTGGAAGCCTCAGGCAAGTAAGGTAGAGAGACCCCTAGCCAGGGTGCAGAGGGCTGGAGATCACAAAGCCATCTCTTTCCAGACAGGAAAACTGAGCTGTGGCTTTGTCACTCTCCTCTGGCTGCAAGGCTGGGGCTGAAGCTCTTCATCAAACCTGAGCCTCAGGCTCCTTCTCCTTCAGTCCCTGCATGGGACCTCTTGGTTGCCTGAGATGGATCAGCTCAATGAGGGTTAATTGCCTTTATGCTCCCTGCACCCCGCCCCCCACCCGGTTCCCCCTGCCCACCAAGCAGCTCCTACCACTCTTCCTGCTTCCCACTCCAGCCTCCTGTCCCTAGGGACTACTGATGGCTTGGCTGGGATCTAGCCAAATGGGGGAGGCAGAACTCCTGGCAGTGCCCCCTTCATTCTTAATGGACTGGGAGTCTCACCCTCAGCTGTGCTGCTGTCAGGTCAGGAATGCTCTCTTCAGGCTTCTGCTGCTTGCCTACACCGTTTACCCTCTCAGCGTGCTTCCATTCGTGCACGCATCCATTCGCTTATTGATTCACTTATTCAGCAGAGACACCCCAGTGCCTGCTGGGTGCCCACTGGGCTGGCCCCTGAGGACACAGAGAAGCCACCAACCCAGACCCTGCTCTCAGGGAGTGCCCAGTCTGATGAGAAAGGCAGAAATGGAAACCTACAACCCTGCAGTGTAAACAGTGTTGGCAGAGGGAATCCCCGGGAACTGTGGGGGCCACACCAAGCCAGGGCTTCAGAGAAAGAGACCTTTGAGCTGAATCTTGAAGGATGGCTAGGAATTCCCCAGGCAGGGAGTTGCAGAGAGAACAGTGTGTAAAGGTCTGGGTAGATGGGAGAAATCATTGCATGTTCAAGGGGAAGAGTTTGAGTTGCAGGAGTAAGAAGGGCATTGAAAACAGAAAGAGAAGGCAGAGGGGCTAGATTTTCTGTAGGGTCTCAAGTGCCAGGCTAAGGGGCCTGGGCTTTTTCTCATAGGATTAAGGAGCTGGGAAATAGGAAGTCTCCCCTAGGAAGCCCCCTTGGTTCTCTCTCCCTCTGACCCTGTGACCCACCCTAAATTCTCTCTTCCTGATGCTACAGGACCAAAAATGTGGCCCACGCAGCCTTCCCTTACGATGTCCTGTGTGTGTGAGCTCCTTATCCGTACTGCCAAGGAGTTCCTCAAAGGCAGGAGCTACCTCCTCATGCTTCCCTACTCACGGCACAGGGCCAGGCACCCAGGCTCAGTGCAGCCCCTGAGTGGAGAGGATGTGAAGAGCATCCGGGCTGCCTTCTAGCTGCTGCTTCACTCCTCTCTGCAGCACGCCCTCAGATCCTGGCCCAGCTTACATACTCCCAGGGAAGGATGCTCATTCCTTTCCTCTTGAGTAGCCAGCCCTTCCCTCAAGTGGGATCCCAGGCTGCCCTGGGATCCTCTACAGGGCCTGGCCACTCCAGGCGACCTGGCCTGACCTTGTGTCCTTTCTATATTCCTAGTCACTGTCCTTCCTTCGAAGCAGAGCCAGGCTGGGGCATAATGGTTCAGGAGTGGCATGAATACATCCTGGGCAGAGAGAGATGAGCAGATGGTAAAGCTGAGATGGGGCAGTCCCTGATCCCTGACCAAAAATAATAAAGAAGTTAGCCTGGCTAGAAACAGGAGTGAACAGCGGGAAGAACTTTCTACCAGCACTGAGGGGCTATGAGATCTCCTGACTTCATGAGAGGGGGCTGTGGGCATGAGGGAGAAGTCTCCCAGAACAGGAGGGGGAGTTTGAGGCGGAGGCACGCTTCATCTGTCCCCTCCTGCAGGTGAGTGACATCATCCAGGGAGAGGGGGACTGGAGAGGCTCAGAGAGTCAGGGGAGGGGGATTTGAATTCATTCTTGGTTCACTCAGCAGCCATTCACTGTGTTGCTGCCCATCCAAATGAGGCAGCCCTGTGGGGAGATGGACAGAGCCAACGACTACGTGGAGGGAAGCCATGGTCCTTCCTACTTTTGCCAGTGTTAGGCAAAGACATTTAAGAGGAGGAGCTTCGGGGTGGACTTAGAAAAAAGTGTCGCCTCTCTAGGCCAAACTGAGTGCCAGCTCCAAAAGGAAGGAACGCCATGTGCAAAGGCCTTGAGGTGAGCACAAGCATGGCTTTGTTTATGTGAGGACCGTGGGAGTTCAAAGTGACCTAAGCGTGAAGTGCAAGGGTTGGGGAAGGACTGGGCAGAGGTGGGGCAGGAGATGAGTAGGGGAATTGAGGTTAGACTACAGGAAGCCCTTTCTGCTGCCAAGGTGTCCCCCAACAGCCGTGCCACACAGACATTGCCTTAAATTTTCAACTTCTTGGTCTCTCCTAGTGCCCCCAGCAGTTCTGCTGAGGGGCTGCTCATTGTTTGAGAATGGGATGTTCAGTGAAGAAACAGAGATCCTGGAAATGAGAGAGAAAGGCCATGGCTGAAGAATGTGGGCCTCTTCCAGAAAGTGGCATGCAAATGAATGCAGAGTAATGTGTAAATAAGGCGGCTTGGGCTTGGCAGCTTTGGCCAGGAGGATGAGACATCACCCCTTCCATGCTGGCCTCCCACCCCTTCTGCCCCAGCCTGTCCGAGCCACAAGATTGTGGCCTCCGAGGTGGGGGCTACAGGCTCCCTGTCAGCACCCCCATCTTCTGGGAAGTCGATATATTTAGTAACAGGAATGTTTCAACACATTTATCTCCCATTGTTCAGCTGCCCGCTCCCTGGGAAAGGCCAGGTCCCCAGTGACGTGACCCAATTTTTGAAGTCCCTGAAGTCATTCTTCTCACTGCCCTCCCTGAAAAACAGAAGGCAACTGGGGCTTGGCGTAGCAGAAGAGATTTAAATCAGACATCTGGGAGGACTTCCAACAATGTAGTTGCTGAGAAATGTGGACCCTATGGCTTCTGGGTTCTCACTTTGGATGACCACCCTGGTTTCAAAGGAGGCTTTGAAAATAGAATTAGAGAAGGTGGCAGACAGACCTAGGTTCAAGTTTCAGCACCATTACTTTGTAGCTGTGTGGTTCTTGCTCAACTTACTTAACTTCTCTGAACCCCATGTGCAGTGGGAATAATAATGCTTTCTTGGCAGGATGACTGAAGTGGTGAGCTTAGTGCCAGGCATGTAGCAGGTGCTGATAAAGGTTAGCTGTTGCCATTATGAACCACCCACTCTCACCTACACTTTTAGAAAGATTCAGTGGGGCCTGGAGGGAAAGAAACCAGACTTGGGATCCCAGAAGCTGTCATCGTGTGGGAGACAAGGAGGTCTGAAATGGAGCTGTGGTGGTGGGAATGGTGAGAAGTATGGATGCTCTGTGGGAGGGGCAGAGGGGGCCTCAGAGACATGTGACCACCTCCGTAGGCTGCTGGGTCTGGTCAGAGAACAATCCCCGGAGAATACAATGGAGGAAAAGGCTTGATTAGAAAGGGGTTAAGCCTGTAGCCACACCCACAGCAGTCTGTGAGTCATTCTGGGAGTTGTAGTCCGAGGTGAATTTGCAGTAAGTACCCTTAGTACTGCCTCCTTGGATCCCAATCCACACCTTGCTGCTGATGCTGGCGGGGCGGGGGGTGGGGGGGGCAGGCCCTGCTAGATGCGGGGATGTGGAGCCCAAAGGTAAAGCAGCCTCGGTTCCTTCCCTCAGGGATCCCTCAGACTGCTATGTATTGGGGGATGCAGGTGGGGGCAAGGATAAAAAGATTAAGGCATAATTATGCCTCTTCACACATTCACACACAAATTTACAGCTTCCAGAGCACTGTTTTCACATCCATGATCTCATTTAATCCTCACCGCAAACCCAAGAGACTGCTGTTTTCTGGATGAAGAAACAGGCTCTGAGAGGGGAAATAACTTGCCCAGAAGTATTCAGCCAGTGACTGATGAAGCCCTGGAGAAAAGGTCTGTCCTCTCCCAAAGCTCTGCTGTTTCTCAAGACTATTATTCCAGGTGGCAAGGGCTGGGCCTGTTAGGGCAGGCAGGATAAAAACAATTGGGCACCTCAGCAGGGGACCTGCTGAGCTCAGGGGACAGAAGGTAAGGGCTGGGCTCCTTGGGATGTGAGGCTAAGAGGTGGACTAGCCAGTTCAGAGACCTGAGTCCAGGCTGAGAGTTTGAACTTCTTGCTGTGGCCGCCTGGAATCTACCCAAGGGTTTTGAGCCGGGGCAGAACCTGATTAGAGTCAGGCTTTGGGAGGATTGATCTTGCAACCTGGACCGAATGGATTGGAGTGAAGAAATCCAAGACTCCGCACTTGGTGCTCCCAGCATCTCGCTCCTCTTTCTCTTCTACACTTCCTCTCAACTTCTCCTCCTCCTCCTCCTCCCCCCACCCTGTTCTACCCTCCTCCCACCCTTCCACCCCAACCTGGGGCGTGATGACTGTGTAATATAGAGCTGTGCTGTAATGCCACATGTCTCCAGCAGGGGTTACTGTCACATACTGTCCATTCCAGCCTGGATCTTCCTTACACTTGAAAGGCCGGAGAGAGGGAGGTAAGAGGCTGGACAAGGAACAGAGATGAAGAGTGGAGAGAGGACAGCCCACTGTTCTCCACTTCCAGTGAGCCAGCCCTGGGAGGGCCCTGTTAAAACAGTATAGGGAGGAAGGAAGGCTGAGGAGAGGCTGGATCCCACACGGTAGGGACAGACACATTGGAGGAGTTAAACCAGCAGACGAGAAATTTTCTCATAGTTTTGGGACAGGCTTAGATTCGAACATGGATTTAGAATGACATTGTAGTTGGGGTCTGGGTCTCTATTTGATTATGAATTGCTTGATACAGAGATGGGGGCAAGATTGGTTGCTTTATTTGTGTGTTTTTTTGTATCCTGAGTGTGTGTGTGTGTGTGTGTGTGTGTGTGTGCCTGACTGTGAGCTTCCAGTTGTGCGTATATATATGTAGGTCTGAGAGGGTGAGAGTCTATGGACCAGTGTTTGTATAAAGGTGTGGACAGATTCATATGTGTGAACATGTGTATCCATTTTTAATGCCTTATTTATTGGTCAATGGTTATGTACATGCAAGTGTGGCATATGTGTGTGTGTGCGTGTGTAACTGTGTAAAGTGTTAGGTACCTATGTTACAGTAAAACTGTGTGTGGGTATGGATATCTGTGTATATGGATGTCCATGTTTGAACATGAGGGTATGAATAAGTGAATGTGTATCACCTGCTCTGCTGACCCAGCAAGGCCACACCCAAGTTCTGGCTACTCAGCACTTTATCCTGGGTCCCACCTGTGAAAGGTAGAGACAAGGTATGTGTGGATTGGGCTGAATGGCTGTCATGTGTGGAGATGGGCTTCCTTCAGGGGACTCTGGGACCCCTCTCCCCAATGCAGGCCCTAGGAGGAACAGGTTGTCTTTGTGTTCAGGCTTACGTTGTGTCAGCCAGGATCCAGGGCTATAAGGTTGGGATGCTTGACATGGCTGAGAGGCAACTAGGTTCCACTCTCCTGAGAACACGTAATGGCCATTCTTGCACCCCACTAGAGACTTTCAGAGACTCCCAGCCCAGTCCTTTTGTTGTATAGGTGCAAATATTGAGGCCCAGAGAGGGGTGGTGATTAACCCAATGTCACACAGTAGGATCCAGGGCTAGATGACAGGGCTTGGAGCAGAGAGAGGGGTGTGCCTGACCTCTCTCCCTCCCTCTCTTCAGGCTCTAGAGCAGGTGGGGCGCTCAGAATAGAGATCCTCGTCTTTGGCATGAGGGCACCTCCTACCTGGGCATTTCTACTCCTCCCAGGCCTCAGATGCTGCCTTTGAATTTTGGACCAGAGATTCTGCCTGCTGTGAGACTCCTCCAGGGAACTTGCGAAGTCCGTCGTTCCATGGAGTGTGGAGACTCCATGGAGAGGAGCCTGGCTGTGGGGTGGGGCCAGGCAAAGAGCCTCCTCTGGAAGCCTCAATTTCCTCATCTTTGCATCAGATGCTTTCTTAGGTTTCTACTGTTATAGGTTTTTCCTATAATCTCTCCTTAGGCTCTTAGTACTGAGCAGCACTGGGCCATGGGAGAGTCCTGGAGGTCCTGTTTGGCTCTGCAAGGAGGGCAGGGCAGTTCCATAGGAAGGGGCTGCCTTGGGAAGGAGGAATGAGCTTCCGGTCCATGGGGTGGGGAGATGCAAGCCAGCACTGGGCAGCCTGGTTAGGAATGCTGCAGATGAGACTCCTGCCCTAGCAGGGAAGTTGGTTGCAAGCTCTCTGAAGCCCATTCAAGCTGTAGCTACCATGGAGGGGCCAGAGAAGGACATGCCAAAGGCCACTCAGCATGGAAGGTTTGAGCCCCAGAGTACTCTCCCTGGCATCGTGGGTAGTGTGAAGGTGTGAGATTAGATGGTCCAGCTGAAAGCAAGGAGATCCCCTTCCCTAAGGAACTGGAGAGAAATGTGTCTTCCTGGAGGTTTGGGATCAGAGGCAGGAGGCTGGATGCAAGGACACTGGTGGAGATAGGTGCATGATGGGTAGAGCTGAGCTGCTCTGCGGTGGCTTTGCCAATTTAACATTGGCAGGGTGGGAGCAGATAGGCAAACAACTTTCTTTGTGCTGAGTTGTGGGGAGCTCTATGGTGAGCCCATGGCTGGGGCTCTAGGTGGAACAAGTGGAGGCTTCCTGGTCCTGGGGGCTGGGCAGGGATTGGATAGGAGAGGAGGGAAGCAGGCAGTTTGGTATTGCCTACCCCCTCCCCACCAGAGAACGCAAAGTTATCTTACAGCTTTATGTGGGACGGGGTTCGGGGGCTAGATGGCGAGAACTAAGGCTTACGGAGTGCCCTTCATATTTAAAACTGCCTTGTTTAATCACCTCAACTATCCTTCACGGAGGTAGCACTATTTTGTCAAGGGTAAACAGAGGACATACTCAAATCATTCAATTGAAGGCAGTGTGATGGAGCAACTATTATGAAGGTGGGGCGGGATGAGGAACCCGGCAGAACATGTTGAGGCACTTAAGACTAGCATCTGAGAGGCCCGAGGGGGCACGGACAGTGCTCCAGGTCTGAGAGGGGCTGTCAGAGGAGGTGGGGTGGGTGCGGGTGTGAATACCCCAGTCCTCTCACTTCCCACTCCCTACTCTCCCGCCCTCACTGGCAGAACAAGACCGGAGGCCAGAGAGCAAGGGAGCAGGTAAAGCAATGCTAGAAGAAAGCCTTCAGGGCACAGAGTAAGGCGGAAAGTGTAGAGACCTGGCAAGACAAATGGGTGATGGGAAACCGAAGCCTAGAGAGGGTGCCAACTTCCTTAAGGTCACACAGCTGGTTGGTTTCAGAGCAGATGCCAGAAGCCAGGCCCTGCTTCTGAACACCCACTTTGTCACATTCACTGAGGCCTGGTGGGTCCCTGGGCACCACCAGGGCTTCCTGGGTGCACCCAATGTGCACTTAGTCATCTGCTCTTGGATGGGAGCTACTTTATGCCATGACCACTCTGCTCCCTGTCTGGGCAGCACTGGGGTGGGGCTGTGGAAGAATTTATTCAGGCCATGGTCAGTTTTCAGTTTAGGAAGCTCCAAGTGAAGGGTGAGCTAGAAGAGCGAGCAGGGAGGCTACTGTAGAAAACAAGGTGAAAGGCAAGAAGGCTGCTTGAGGGGGGCATGTGAATTGTGTAGGCAGGTCAGAAAAAGAGTGACAGCCACCCCCCACCAGCTCATCCACCTGAGCTATGGCCCTAGTTCCCCAGTGTCCACCCACCAGTGCAGGGATGTGTGGCGACTTAGATTCCCCTCTAGGGGGCATCCCTCCCTGCCTCATCTGGCCTGTGGTTTCCACAATCCAGAGCACCCATCTATGGCACCCCCCTCACTCCAGGCTTCTCCCCCAGCCCCAGCTACCTGAGCTGCAAGTGTCCCAGCTACAAACATTCAACAGACACAGAAGCCCACACAAAAAGCAGCAGACAACAGCACACAGACATGGAGAGACCCACAACACACACACACAATACACACTGAGAAACACACAGGATGAATCTAAAAATTGATCTAGAAACAAACAGAAATGAAATGAACTACAACACCTGTACAATAACCCAGGTATACATACCCAGGTGTGCAGCAAGTGACTCGGTGCACACAAGGTGCATATCCATGGGAACACACACTCAGCACAGACACAGACTGTCTATCAGGTAGTCAGGAAGCTACCTTTGGTTCCCCACCTGTGCAGCATCTCTCACCTCTGGGCTGTTGCATATGCTGTTCCCTTTATCCGGAACACCCTTACCCAATGCCCTCTCCCTTCACCTTACTAACTTCTGTCATTCTTCCCATCTTCGTTTCCCTTCCGTTGACAGTATTCCAGCCAGCCTTTGACAAGTTTTGAGATGAAGGCCTGTGCCCACTGAGGTGGTGACTGTGGTTGTGAGTAGGCAATTAGGGCCAAGAAACCAGGAAGAGACAGATTTGGGGGAAGTGACTCAGGAATAGCAGTGAGAAGCCCCAGCTCCTCAGGGCCTGAGTGGGCATTTAACCCTCTGGCTGTCATAGCCGGATGCCCTCTGCCTCATTTTCAGACTATCCGATTTCTTTGTGTTTCTTCCAGGCTTGCTGCCTGACCTAGTTCCCTCCTTCCTGAAGCCAGCCCTACCTCTTGCCACCTTTCTAATCTTACACACTGTTCAATTGTCCTCTACTTGGGTGTATCCCGCCTCTACTTCTAAGCCTAGTGAAAACCTCATGATTCAAGGCCTGGGGTCAGAGGCATGTCTGCCGTGTGTGGCTTCCGAACCCCTGCCATTTAGTAGTACAGGTGAATGATAATGAACACCAGCCTTGGGGACTGTCTCCTGCTTCAAATCTCAGCTCCTCCAATTCTTAGCTGCAGGACCTGTGTTCCCTCATTTGTAAAAGGGGGACAATAATAGAGCCCACCTCATTAGGGCTGCTGCGAGGATTAAATGAGACAAAATGTGTAATGCACATAGTGTGCACTTTGGCTCCTTCTCTGAGCAGAGGGAGAGCTACTGAGATCAGGGATGTGCAGGCGCCCCCAGGAGGTGGCTAGTGAGTTCTTGATAATTGGAATGAGTGAAACAAACAACTGCTGTGTGGGCACCTACTAGGTGCCTCTATAGCTGGTTCTTTGCACCTCCCCTCCTCAGTTCCTGCATGGCTGCTGATTCTGCACAGCGTTATGCTATGGAAGCTTAGGAGGTAGGGGCGTGGCTTATTTTTTAATATGTATCTTTATTTTTTATATCTACTTTATCACAGGATAACTTATATACAATAAAATGCCAATTTAAAGTGTATGAGTCAATGAGTTTTGATAAATATATAGTCATGTAACAGCCATTTCAATTGAGAAAATAATATTTTACCATCCCTCAAACTTCTCTTGTGCCCTTTGCAGTCAATCCCTTTGGGAGTTGACTTCTTACAGGGCTGTGAGAGGTGCTGGGTTTTCCTTGAGCTAACAGACTGGGCACGCAGAGTGGGCTGTCTCTGACATGCTGGAAGATGCCAAGGAACTGCTTGTCCTCTCTGGGCCTTGGTTTCGGTGGACTGGCAGGGCCAGTGAGGCCAAGGAGGGGACGGGGTGCTCAGGACACTGTTTCCTCAAGGTAGGCTTTCAGTTTGAGGGCTTGGTCAACTGGGAGTGGTGGCCTCAGAAATCCTCAGAATGGGTGAAAGAGGGTTGGTGTTCCCACCAACCTGCTCCTCCTAGAATCAGGTATGCCCTGAGGCCTTGAGGGACATGGCCACATGTTGGTCCAGACTGGAGCAGGGGCCTGTCTAAGATGACTCCACTTTTCTCCCTATTGCTCCCCACTAGGGATCATAAGCTCTTCTGTGGATTAGCAATTCCCTGAAAAGAAGGGGACCACTTTTGTTCCCCAGTTCTAGAACCAAATATTAAAGCAATTATATAACTAGCAATAAATTACTTAAAGTAGTGACTCACTCAGCTTAATTAGAGCACAAGCAGGGAGGGATTAATGTATTTTTAGAACACACACCTCACTCCCTCCTGTTGGGGAGGCCTCTGTGCAAGGTGGGGGTGGAGAAAGAACTGGGAGCTCATGGGAGCACCCAGGTGTTTGCAAGGAGAGGAAAGCTAATCCTCTGCCCCACCGAGGTCCCAACAAAGGCCAAGTGAGAGCGCAGCAGGAGGGATTCAGATCAGACGCAAGCAACACTTTCCAGTGGTGCTTGCTGGAGAACTGGGACAGGTAAACTAGATTACGAACTCTGAGGGCAGGAACTAGGTCTGTGATCCCGCCACCCCACCCAGGAATGTGACAAGAATGATATGTGGGGTCAGACATATCTGGATGTGTATCCTGCCTTTACTGGTCACCAGCTATGTGGCCTTTGGCAGTTTCCTTTCACCTCAAGCTTCAGTTTTCTTCTCTGTAAAATGGGCATAATATCCACCTTCATACGTATTGTAAGAATCAAGTAGGTTAACGTATGTAAAACAAACCCTAGTGTTGACTTTACAGGACTAAAATCTCCAAGAGGGCAGAAATTGGTTGTTTATTTAGTGTTGTATCTCAAACGCCATTCATAGGCCATACATAGTTGGTGTTCAGTGAATGCTTGTTGAGTGAATGCATGTTAGTTTCACGCTCATTCTTCTGCTTCAAATGGGTTCCTTGTTGGAGGTTCTGGAAATAAAGGAACTAGGTCAGAGGAAGGCAGGGGTGCCTCACAGGAGGAGTCTAACCTTTCTCCCCCAGGCTGAGGAACAGGTGAATTCCAATAGGAAAAAAAAACAAAAACAAAAACAAAAACAAAACAGACTTCCTGGGAAAGTTTTGGGTGGGTTCAGAACCGCGGACAGCTCCAGCCTTGGTTCATGGGCGTGGTCTTCCCGTCTCCCAGAGGGTAGCTGGCATGGGAGGATCCGCTCTGTGTGCCCTTCACAACTCTGGGTGAGGGAAAGAGGAGCCAGCAGTCCAATCTGACTTCAAAGACCGAGACCCTCTCCCATCTCACTGGGAATGCAGAGGAGAGGGGTTGGGTGCAGGGTGGGGCATCCTGAAAGGCCCCTCAGAGGAGAGAGATGGGATTGGCTGGAAGGATTTAGGAAGGGAGAACATGTAGACATCTATAAAATGGAGTAATAATCCCGACCCTGTAAGTTTTCAGGGAGGATCAAACGAGTTACTTTTTTAGGAAAGTCTGGCATATGCCTGCTTGGAGGGGGCACAGTATGGACTCCTTTCCTCCCCCTTCTCACTACCCCTTTCCAGCCCCTGTGACATTAGGAAGGACATCACCCTGCCCTATTGGAGATGGCAGGACATGGATACCTGCTCACAGGCATTGAGGTGGGTGGCTTCCTATCCTAGCATTCACTGACCCCCACCTCTGCAGTTGGGCTGAGCGGGACACACAGTGGGTGCACAGGACAGACAAGGGAAAGGTTTGTGCTCCTCTTTCCTCCCAGGGTATTGGGAGACTGAGGGGAGGACACAGGCTGGATGGAGTGGTGGAGTTTAATCCCTGACCCTCCCCCAGGCCCACAGCTCCAAGACTTCTGCTCCCGGTGGATGCTCTGATCAGCTCTGACCAGCTCTTCTCACACCTCACTGGCCTCCCAGGGCTAGGGCGATGAATTAGTGATGACAGCATCGCAACATCACTATGACGACCAGGCGTGTTCTTAGCCTCCAGTCAGGGTGCAGCAGCAGAGTCTAGAGACTCCTTAGGCTCTGGGCCTTTGTACTGATGTGTGCGACAGTGGCTGGGACCCAAAGGGAAAGGGGAGAGAAGAGGGTGGGGGTGGGGCATGCTCCAGGGCATGGGGGCTCCAGCTGGAGTGAACTAAAGTTCATTCCAAATGGACCTGGGGCACAGTTGCTTCTCTCCCTCCTTCTTTTCTTATCTCTTTTCATTCCTCCCTCTCTTCCTTCTCTTTCTCTTCCTTCTTTTCTCTTTAAGCTCCATCCCTATTCGAGGCTCTGACCTGCTCGCTTTTCCCCTGACCCTGGGAATCAGGCCCAGCCTGGCCTCTCTCCCTTGGGAGCTTGATGAGACGGGGGTATAGACACTCCAGAGAAGGTGTGCAGGGGCCACTGCCAGGGGGTCTGGCTTAGCTCTGTCAGGAGACATGCAAATGGCTTTGCAGAGGGAAGTGATTCGTTTGGCCCTATTGAATGAAAAAGAGATTTTTCAAAGAGGCAGCAGTCCAGAGGTGGACTGGTGAACCATGAGGCATGAGTCCAGAGGTGAAACATAGAGAAGGATGGGGGATCGACAAAGTCCAGAGCAGCCTAAGTGTAGGCTGTGTAGCAGGGAGCCTGGGGAAGGACTGGGAGGGAGTGAATGCAGTGAGTTTGTCCCAGATGGAAAGAGGAGCCCCTAAAGATTTTTACTGTTGCTTGTTTGATTTTAAGGATAGGGAAACTGAGGCCCAGAGAGGTAAGTGACTTGATTAAACTCACAGAAATCAGTAGAGACAGACTGAGACTATGGACCCTGCGAGGATCCTACTAGACCCCAGACAGGACCTCCTGCCCAGACTTTCTGGCCAGGATTTTTCCAGGTAACTGCTACCTCTAAAAGGTGGGGAAGGCCCAGGGGTGACTTTGCCCTCAGTTTGAGGTGAGGTTTACATGGACAAAATCTGTGCTATGGCCCTTCGTTCCTCTGACTGGGCATGTGTGTGGTAGTGGTAGTAGGGGAGGGCATTCAGCAGAGGACCTGAGAAGTCAGGGGCTTGGCTAAGGTCGGCAAGGAATCAGGGTCATAAATTGATTCAAACTAGGGTCTTCAGGTTCCTAGCCCGACACCGCAACATACCCTTACTCTGTACCCTCAGAGATCTTTAGCTGAGTTGGGCACCTGTAGGAGGTTAAGAGCATCCCTGAACCCCTCACATCCTCCCCAGAGCTCCTCTGGGCCTGGGGCCTGATCTTGGGTCTGCTGTGGCTGGAACT
This sequence comes from Eonycteris spelaea, assembly GCA_003508835.1. Taxonomy (NCBI): domain Eukaryota; kingdom Metazoa; phylum Chordata; class Mammalia; order Chiroptera; family Pteropodidae; genus Eonycteris; species Eonycteris spelaea. The sequence continues at coordinate 3,434,240 of PUFA01000151.1, forward strand.
TAGCCAGGCAGAGAGAAACATTTATCTCCCCTTGTCCTGATGAAGAAACTGAGGTCCCGAGGTTACAGTGACTCACTCAGGGTTACTGAATGGACCAGTGCTGGGCTGAGCCTGGCTGCCTGGCCTTTAGCTTGCCTACACTTCCCCCACCTCACAGCTGTCCCTTGCCTCTCTCCCATCTCACTGGGCCTGCTAGCTTTGATGGATGGCCCCACAGTTTAGCCTTCCTCCCATCCCTTTTCAGAGGCTGGGCTATTAGCCTCCTAATCACCAGTACTGCCTGGTGGCCACGAAGCTATCCATCTCCCTCATACAGTCTCACCCAGCACAGGGTTTTGTGTGTGTGTGGTGGGGGTGGGTGGGGGATGCAGTGGGCCCTCCTTCTCTGAGGCTGAGCTGAGAGTACGGCTGCAGCCCCTACTCAGGGGGGATTGAGGGTTAGAGAGCAGCCTCTGATCCTTGCTGGAGGGCCAGATATCCCCCCTGGACCTTCCAAGGGTATTTACACATGCATACATGCTCATAGTAACAGTAATAAAAGTGTTTATATATCAAAAAGTATTGTATGACAAGCATTGTGTCAGAGCTTTGTGCATAGAATCTCATTCATCCTATTAGTTGGGTACTATTGGTAACCCCACTGTACAGATAAGAAAACTGAGGCTCAGAGAGGTTCAGTGATTTGAACCAGGTCCTATATCCAGGAAATGGAGGAGCTAGGGTTTGAGGGTTGGTGGCCAGAGAACAGCTTGGGGCCTAGCCCCATTTTTCCTCTAGGAAGGGCCCCTGTGCTGGCTGGGATTGCACCCCTTTCTGGAGCAGCTGCCTCCACCCTGGCAGAGAAGCCTCCACCAGGCTCTCCAATTTGTACTGGCCCCAGGAGACCTGGGTTCAAGTCCTGCTTCAGGTACCTCGTTTGCTGGTGGTGGTTAGGGCAAGTTACTTTCCTTTTGAGGACCCCAGTCTTCTTGTTTTTAACAGGTTACGGTGAGGATTAATTAAGTGTCAATTAATCAAGTGCCTGCCACTTCCTTGCTGCCAAGGGGCCAGGCCACACTGGGTTCCCCAGAGCCTGCCTTCCCCAGTCACAGCCCAAGAGGGAGAACTGTGGACCATCTCCCCACCAGATGCTGTCTGCTCCATTTGTGGGTCCCCAGGGAAGGGAGTGAATGGGGTCCATCTCAGGCACATTCACTCTGGTTAGGGGACAAATGTGCCTTCTGTACTGAAGGTGCCTCCATGGGTAACCAAGGAGTGGTCAGACTCAGGTGAAGGTGGGGAGGAAGCTCTGGACTGCAGTTCCCAAGGCCTGATTTCTTGTTTCAGAAGCTGCTGTGCTGGATGATCTTAGGCAAGACCTGGTCTGGGGGATAAGAGAGACGTCAGGACCTCTGACTAGTCTCTCTTTGAGGGTCTGTGTCTGGATGATTCTGTGTTCTGCAGGAGAGTCCAGGTGGTTGGAGTGGGGGTACAAGGCTGGTAACGGCCATGCCATAGAAAGGCAGACCCAGGAGTAGGGGCCAGGACTAGGGCCAGCTCAGTGTCCCTGTGACCTTGGTGCCCTTGTCCTCATACTGCCACCATCTTGCCCTGCTACTGTCTGCTCAGCTGCCCAGTCTGCGTCGCCCTTCCTGCCCCTCCATTCCTAGTCCTCTCTTCTTTTATTATCTGCCTCTATATTGTCTCCTGCCTCAGGCTTATCTCCTCCTGTCGCCATCTATCCATCTTTGCCATTCCCCTGGGGCTTCCTTTTGCTCTCTGGCATGTCTTCTCTCTCCCTGGAAGCTGGCTTGTCTGGGAGTCAGGCCTCTTCTGCCAATTGTCTAAGTGGTCTCTACCAGCTCTGACCAGTTCTTGTCTTCTTCCTCCTTCCTGCATCTCCCTCTCTCTGATGGTGTCTTTGCCTTTTCGTGTCTCTGCATTTTGCTGTCTCTGGACTCTCTTTGCCTGTCTCTGCGAGTCTCTCTCTGTCCTTATCTCTGGATCTCAGTCTTTCAGGACCTGCCTGGTCCTGCTCCCTCTCCCTCCTGCCTCCCCCTCCACCAGCCCAACCAAGGTGGCAGGTCCAGCCCTTCCACCTGGAGAATGGAGTAATCCTCCCCTTCCCCTTTTCCAGCTTCTTCAGAAGCCCCTGACAATGCCCTCCACCCTGAACCACACTGCACCTTGTTGCTAGGCTTTGGGCTGGCAGCACCTGGCTTCCATAGCGACGGGGTGCTTAGAAACAAATGCCACATCTCCCAGTCCCACCACGGAGTCTTTGCAAACTGAGCTAGCACCTGATCAATCAGGACAGGAAAACGGGTAGGCACTAGGCTGCCTCCAGCTTGGGGAGGCTAGAGAAGAGGGAACCAAGGTCTCTGCTTTCTGGAGCTGGGGGACCACTGGGGTGGGAGTAGCTGCTCCAGTGTGGCCCTAAAACAGGAGGGGCCTGGAAGTGGGGACGGCCAGGATCTTTTGGAGAGTCAGCCTGCTACTGGGAGGCACAGGTTTGCCAGGGGCAAGGTTTGAGTTGCTGCTCTTTATTTCTAGCTATGTGACTTTAGACAAATATCTCATGTCTCGGGACCTCAGTTTTATCAACTGTAAAGTGGGGCTCGTAATCTCAGGATTAAACGAGAGGATCAACTGAGTGGGCCTGGTGCTCAGCAATGCCCTCCCTTCCCTTTTAAAGTTAAATTTTAATTAGCAGAGAGGAGGGCAATGGAATCCTCCTCTCTTCTAACCCCCCATGGACAAGGGTGTAAGTTAAAAGATGGAGGCTAAGAATGCACCTCACATGTGCAGAAGTTAACTGGGGTTTGCTCTTACCTGGTATTCGTGAACGCTCGAGCCCACAGACCACTGGGTTCATAGGGGCAGAAACCCTGCCGTTGGAGTTCTGGAGCCCTGGCAGTTAGAATAACAGAATGTTAAGATCTTGGGCGCCTACATCTCAGGACTCCAGGTTCTTATTTCCATAGAATGTAAGAAGCACAGACTTCAAATAATGGGGCGTTATAATAGAGGCTCTGATTTTCTTAGAACACAAAGCTCTGCTTGTTCTTGGAACCACACACTGGGGCCTCGCTATATGACAGTTTCTTAGTTGGCAGGGAGTTTTCAGAGCATGAAGCCTTGGGTCCTTGTTACTGAGACTTTTTCTTTTTTCTTTTCTTTTCTTTTCTTTTCTTTTCTTTTCTTTCCTTTCTTTTCTTTCCTTTCCCTTCCTTCCTTCCTTCCTTCCTTCCTTCCTTCTTCCTTCCTTCCTTCCTTCCTTCCTTCCTTCCTTCCTTCCTCCTCCTTCCTCCCTCCTCCCTCCTTTTCTTCTTTCTTTCTTCTTTCTTCTTTCTTTCTTCTTTCTTCTTTCTTCTTTTCTTTCTTTTCTTTCTTCTTTCTTTCTCTTTCTTTCTTTCTTTCTTCTTCTTTCTTTTCTTTCTTTTTTCTTTCTTTCTTTCCTTTCTTTCTTTCTTTCTTTCTTTCTTTCTTTCTTTCTTTCTTCTTTCTTTCTTTCTTCTTAGACTTTCTTTGTGCTTTGATAGCCCTTACAGTGTGTGCATGGGGGGAGTGCTGGGGTCAGTGACTGACTGTAGTCTGAGGCACCTCTGGAGGAGGGCCAGCCCAGGAATAGCCAGTGAAGGAAAGCTGGGCAGCCTGTGGACTACAGCTGTCCAGGCAGGGCTGGGTGGGACTCTGGATAGTCACTCCTGGCTGGGGGCCAGCCTACCCTTCCATTCACCCAGGGCTCAGAAGGAAGTATCCTAGGGCTGGAATCAGGGAAGCCCCCAGCCCCACTAGGTACTGCAGACTGGAAGGCAGGAGGCACCAGTGAGAAGAGATGGGGTAGGTAGAGGCATAGAGGATGAGTGGACTCAGTGAGGGGGTGAGGCTCGGGGAGGGGATATGGGGCTCAATGGAAGTTGCTGAAGAGTTTCTCACACTGTACTCTCTGCTCTGCCCCAGGCTCCTAAGGATGATAGTTGGGGTCAGGGGAGCCCAAGCACCTTGAACCCATTTACCTGTCCCTGGGGTAGGCTAAGAGCCAAGAGCTCCTTTTCCTACCTCTGCCCAAAGCTGAGAAGATTGGTAGAGCTGCTGAGAAAGCTGGAATCTGCCTCTTCTTTTGCTCATCTTCCTTCCTGGTTTCCATGGGAATTGTGGCTCAGAATAATCAGAGTTTGACAGGATGGTGCTGTAGGAGGAGTCAGCATCAGCAGAGCCATCTCACAAGGGAGGGGGTTGGCTTTGAAGAAAGTGAGCTCCCTGTTTCTGGAAGTGTGCAAGCAAAGGCTGGATCACCAGTCAGGGTGACTCCAGAAGGGGGCTTCCATGGGGAGAGGTGGTCAGGAGGCCTCTTCTCTGGGACAAGTGGGCTTGGTGTGATTGGCCCAGGTGGCCCCACCTTCCAGACCTCCCTGTGCCTCATTATGGGGGTCACAATGCCCTGGGATCTTCCTGGAGGAGCACTGGGTCAGATGGGGAAGGTACACAGGGAAGCAAATACAGTTGGGCAAATCCTACATAAGGGGAAAGACCAGGCCAGTAAGGAGATTCTCCCACTGATTTGTATGGTTGATAGATGTCTTTTTGATCAACTCCTCTGGGTCGAGCTTTGTTCTAGGTGCTGGGGCCACAGAAATGAGCAAAACAGAGAGTACTGCCCCTGGAGCAGACAGCACAGTGAGGAGACTGAGCACCTGGCAGGAGTGTGGAGGAGTAATGGGAGGTGCTGGCTGGAGGGCTGGTGGCCGGGATGCATGGCTGAAGGCAGAGTTTGGGTGTAGCAGGAAAGGAAGTTTTTTGGGAGGGGGGTGGTGGTGGGTGTGTGTTAAAGACTTTAAAGTCCAGGACCAGGGCTCTAACTTTATCCTGTGGGCAACGGGGAGCCATGTGAGTGAGGCAGGCTCAGTCTTGGGTGAAGAAAAGATGACTCCAGCAGGTATGGGTGTCTGGGAGAAGGAGACATAGTGGTCCCTGAAGGAGGCATGGGGGCAGGCGTGCCCACCTGTGCCTCTGTGTAGGAGCCATGCGAGCATGTCTATAGGGAGGGATGTGTGTCTGTGTGTAGGACTGAGAGGAGTATGTATCTGTGGAAAGACAGTGAGTGTGTGTATGATTGTGTATGCCCTGGGGCAGCCTTTTAGCAGAAGGATCTTAGGGTTTGTGGATGATAAGCAGCAGATACTTAGGCCGAAGGTGTGCCAAGTCCTCTGACCTCAAACCTAAAGTGTGCCACCAGGTTCTGGATTAGTCTTGGACTAGAATCATAGGTTCCCTTCCTCTTCTAGGTCATGGAGCCAGCCATCTGCAGCAGACAAGACAAATGTATATGGAAATAACATGGAAATAATATGGAAATGAATGAGACCTGTGGCTGACCCACCCCAACCCCCTCATCCCACGGGCCTGAGTTCATACTCTGAGCTGCTGCAGGGGCTCTCGGAGTGGGCCCTGACCACCCAAAGCCCAAATCCATATTGTCCCCAGTACCTGCCTGCGGCCAGATCCTTTCCCTATGAGGGAAACCCTCACATATGGAGCCACAGCCAACAGACACACAGAGGGACCTGGGCTAGTGGCTACAGGTAGCTCCTCTGTTTGGTGTGAACTTGGCTACACACAAACTCACACATACGTATTCACATTCACACATGAATACAAATATATATGTGCCATTCTTGGACATTTATGCACACACACTGTACACATATCTGCATGTGTGCATACATGCTCACATCTACACACAGACACATACCTATTTGCATACACATACCTACGCACATTCTGTAGATAGACATGTGTACACACGCCTATTCAGCTCTACCATGGAAGTATCACACATCTTCACAAAGATGCAAATTTATAACCCTGTACTCATACCCTCTTCCTCCCTCACCCATATCGTGTTTGTCAACTTACACACATGCACACATGCGTAAGCTACCTAAGGGTGACTCATGCCCCGTGGACTTTCCAGGGATGAAGCGTGAGGACAGGCTCTAATGGACCAGAACCCTCAGAGATGTTAGCTTCCTCCAGGATGCTTCTTAGATTGTCTCTTTGCAGGGCCCCTTGGATGTGGAGCCATCCTTTAGTCCCTGGGGTCCACTCCAAGTCATGGAGAGACTGAGTCACACACTCTCTCCTGAGGAGTGTTTTGTACTACAATCTGGTCCTTGCTCAGTCCTTGGGCCTAGTGTGCCTGAGCAGACCTGCCTGCCCAGGAGAGCTGCCTTCTGCCCAGCTAGGCCTACCTGGATCCTGCCTCCCTCTACATGAGCTGCCTAAGCCCTCAAAGGAATCCAGGCCAACCTTCACAGCTCCTGAGAAGTCTGAGGCCAGAGAGGGCCAGAGCTTTGCCTGAAATCACCCAGCATGTCAGAGTAGGGCTGAGGTTTGAACCAGAGCTTCCAGTATTCTGGCCATGGTTAACAGCAACAGGATAGATGCATGCCGGGCACCTGACAGGCTCATGGAAGGACACATGGTCATGGGCTATGGGAGCAGATCTGGGATCTACTGAGGGTGTGCTGATGTCACACTCTTAGATGGAGAGATGGCAAGCAGGAAAGTCTGCACACCAGTCCTGGGTAAGGACGTGCTTTGTAAGCAGTGGCCCAAAGTTGTCATTATTAGGAACGAGGGAGGGCCAATTCCTAGACAGGGCCTGAGGGCAAGTGGGCCCAGTACCCAGGCTCTCAGCTGAGTCACCTTTTCCTAAAATACCCACTGTGAGGTAGATGGGCCACTGGGCAGCTTAGAGTCACCCATAAAGTGGGGAGAAGAAAAGGATGACAGGAGGGGCTGGGCCAGCCATTCCTGTGGCAGAGATGAGCAGAGGGTTCTGAGACTGGGAATGGAGGACCCTCAGTCACTGCATTGTTAGGGACAGGAGGGAAAATGGGAAAATCTATTTTTCTCTAATGCCTTTCTTTAAGAGATGAATGAATTTAAGGCATAGATTGGAGTCAGACAACCTAGGTTTGAATTTTGGCTCCATTACTTACTAGCTGTATGACTAGGCAAGTTACTTAGTCTTCCTGGGCCTCAGTTTTTCTTATCTGTAAAATACAGCTAATAATAGATCTTGCCTTATACTGCTGTTAAGATGAAATGTGAGGCACATAGTAAGTGCTTAATAAGTGTTAAAGCCCCTCAAACATAGAACCCCTAGCCACAGGTGTATATACTTAGTCCTTAGGAGCCATCCCTGACCCTTGATACCATGGGACTGAGGTCAACCAGGGACAAGATGCATAATCAAGGGTTTGTAAACCTAGCAGTAAAGTAGAATCACCTGGGAACATTTAAAAATATCTGGGATTTGTGGGGTGTCCAAGCCATGAGCCAAGGTGAGAACCCAGCTCAGAATCACAGGATATAGAGTCGAGGGAGTGGAGAAGTCCTAGTCTTGGAGCAAGGGTCACTTTCCAGCCATGAGAACTCGGGCAAGGCTTGTCACCTTGCCACCTCAAGGAGCCTGATTGCCTCTTCTGAGAGGGGACTGATTGAAGAATTTCAAGGATTACATGAGGAGATGTTTGCGAAAGTGCTCTGTACCCTGCCAAGCATCACAAAGAGGAGTAGGAGGAGGAGGAGGAAGAGAAATTTGTTTTTCAAATCTGTGTTACCATTTCACAGATGGGACAAGTGAGGTCCAGAGAGGTGCAGTAGCCTGCCAGAATCACACAGCAAGTCTATGGCAAAGTTAGGACTCACATCCTCTGAGGGTGCTTGAATCTGAAGGAGTGACATAAAACAAATCTCTCTGAGTTGAAGGAGGCACAGACCATGTTCCTGGGGCCCCAGCTATTGAGCTGTATAGTATGAGAGACCAAGTAAGTTTTAAGTAACTTCTCAAGAGAGGTGCTGTGGAGATTCTGCCTAGAGCTGGGAGCCCAAGAGATGGCAGCTGTGCCTCGCCAGGGTTGGCTCTTGACTGAGGGATCTGAGGTGGGCTCCACTGAAGAACCAATATCTCTTGCCAATACCCCCTGGTTACCTGTGTCCCACCAAGGCTGTTCGAGCCTAGGACTGGCCCGGTGACAGGTGCTAGGGATTAACCAAGAGATTTGTGCACTAGGCTCAGACTCACTCTTTACAATAAGCTCTTACATTGGTCACCCTCTTTATAGAGCAAGAAACCGAGGCCAAAAAAGGCTAGAACCTTTACACATCTTAGCCCATGTAATGTCTTTTATAGTGTTAATAAGTAGGACAATGCCCCCAGTTTGAAGTTGCAGTAAAATACATTGACTTGGTCTGGATCACTTAGTGACAGAGATGCTTCCCCATCCCTCCCCATGCCTCCAGGCATGACTCCCAGGAAAGACACATCAAGGGGAACTCATAGGACTAAGGTAGCCTCCTGAGGATGTGTGCCTCTGCCTGGCCCCTGAATGATAAGTAGACTGACAGGATGTGGAGGGCACTGAGTTGGGGGGGAGGGGATGGCATGGGTAAGGCCTGGAGGTGAGAATGAGTCATTCACCCATCTGAGAAGAGCAGGAAGTATAAATTTAAGGAATGGTGGTGAGAGGGTCAAAGCTGGAAAAACAAACCAGTTCTAACTTACAGAGAGTCTGCCATGTCAGGCTGAGGGGTTGGGCTTTCTCGTCCTGGTGGTAGAGAGTCACTGCAGGTGTTTGAGCAGAAGCCACATGTCCAGAGCTGGGCCTCAGAAAGAAAGGTGGGAGAAATCCTGTCATGAAGGAGCTGCTCCTGGGCTGGTGGCACAGCCTGTGTGCCAGGTGCCTGGACTGTGTCCAGGACTGGGCTCAGTGACTCAACATTGAGGAAATCACTCCCCAGGGAGAAAGGGCCCAGATGAATCAGCCCAGTGAGGTGGGGAGGCTGGGAGGCTGGGAGGCTGGGGGCTTACTGAGTCACCCTTCAAAGGGGGAGAGGAGAGTTGCAGAGAGAGGGTCTGCAGTGCGGTGGAGGGATTCAGGTCAGACCACAGCAGGGCTGTCAGAATTGGCTGCCTTTCAGCATTGATTCTTCTGGCAGTCTTGTGAAAGAGATGGGAAAACTGAGGCCCAGAAACCGGGGAGGGGATCTGACCAAGGTCATGAAGCAAGTCGCTGGCAAAAGCCAGGCGCTCCCTCCATTCCAGACACGTCCCACCGCGGCAACCGATCTTATGCCAAGAGGCTAGGAACCGGGTGCGTCCAGGCAGTGAGCTGAGCCGGGTGACCCTCCCCACTCCCCACCCCCCAGGCATTCGGCAAATAGGGCCGGGCTGCGCCGCAGCGATGGCACAGCAGAGGGCGCAGGAGCGTCACGGCTGTAGCCGGCGCCTGAGCGCAGAGGCCGCTCTGCGGAGAACTACGCTCCGGGCGCGCGGGTCCCACCGCAAAACTGTGGATTGTGTGGCGCTGGGGCCTGCACTCTCTCCGGCTTCCGAGGACGCGAACGCGGACCTGCCTGCCCAGCGTTGGGGTCCCAGTGCTCCTACCCCCTACTCAGAAGTGATGCGCCTATCCGTGTTTGCGCTCGTGTCTGTGCGCACGTGTCTCCCTCACAGATTTGCTACTGTTCCCAGGGCCTGTCCGTCTTGGAGCGACCTCTAAATTCTCCCTGACTCCCCCCTTTTTCCTGGAAGAGGAGAAATCCCAGAGCTCCTCGTATTGTGTCAGCGGCACCTTCCCCTCTATTCCACCCCCGCACCCTCTTTCACTGCGCTGGGCTCTGGCTTGGCTCCAGGACTTTCTAAGTGGTGGGGGGAGAGGATATGCTAGGACGGGAGAGGGCTCTGAGAGGCCACCCCTGCGCGTGAAAGGAGTGGTAAAGGGGCAAGAGAAGGGAGCGGAGTCTGGGGGCCGGCTACCTGGCGGGGATCCTAATAGCGGACGAGATGGAAGACTTGAGAGCGGAGAGATAAGGGAGGTGAAATTTGGTGGGTGATCTGGTGGGTTCCGAAGATCGGACTAGCTGAGAGGTGCTGTCCAGGGTTGCGGGGGAGTGGGCGGGGCTCGGTGGCCGGGGGCGGGGAGTGGGCGGTCCGGGGCGGGGCCCAGGAGGACAGTCGCGCGGACCTAGGGAAGCTATCGCGGACGCACTGACCGAGCGCAGCGGCGGGGCCGGCGGACGGGCGGGCGGGCGCTGCGAGCATGGTCCTGGTGCTGCACCATATCCTCATCGCTGTTGTCCAATTCCTCAGGCGGGCCAGCAGGTCTTCCTTAAGCCGGACGAGCAGCCGCCGCCGCCATGCGCCGACAGCCTGCAGGTAAGGGGGCCCCCACCCGCGCTGGGCACGCGGAGAAGCGGGTGTCCGGCAGCGCCCAGCCGGATCCTCCGCGGAGCGTGCAGTCGCCGACTTCATGGTCCACCCTGCCCCTGAGCTCTCCTCAGGGTGGGAACCCCTCCCTAGTTCTGATTGCAGCCCAGCCCGGGAGCCCATGAAGCCCCAGCTCACAGTCCAAACCTCACCTCAGACTCTGATCCGGGACCCTACCCAAGCACTGAACTCCCAATCCACAGTGGGACCCCCATCTACACCAACAGCTCTGTTCAAGTCTGTAACCCCCTGCCTCCCGGGTTAGTGGAGGACCAGACCCCTGAACTGCCACCACATATATCAGACTCCAGGCACACCAGAGCACTCGAGCCCCTTGCTCTCAGCCAGGACCCCACCTCCGAGCTGGGCCTCACCCTAAGCTCCTGAACCTCCGCTCCACAGCCTCATCTGTTCCCCTAAACAGATTCCCATTCAAACATCTGGACGTCAGTCCTCACCTGGGACCCTACCCCGGGGTCCAAACACCTCTTAAATTATGGTTTCTCTCTTCTTCTGCAGGACCCACCTCCTACCCCGTTCCTGCCTTCCCTCCTTCCTTACTGAATAGAAGCCCCCTAGTCCTTTCCACCCAGTCACACTGTCTCCTCCTGTGTCTCTCCGGGTGTGGTGGTCCCACTTTATTCTCTAGTTTTCTCTGGCTTCTCGGAGTCTTTCTGGATGTCCTCTTTTTCTGCTTCTGTTTCTCTTGTGTGGCCTCTTTTGCCCATGCACCCACCTCTCTTGGTCTGTCTGTCATTCGCCCCCTCAATTTCTCTAGGTCCCTATCTTTGTTCTAGGGTCTCTCCCTGTGGTCTTCCCTTCCCCATATACCTGCCTCTGCTTTGGGGTAAGGAGGGGCCAGACTCAGAATCCTGGGCCGGTTCCCCAGGATCTCCTTCCCTCCCATGTTGTCAGGCATGGCATCGTGTGGCGCTGGTGGAAGGGACTAAACATGGAATGCGCAGCCCTTGGGTGGTGGCCAGGGATCTAAGGAGGGTGGGGGTGGTACACTGGGGCACTGGGGTTCATAACTTATAAACCCCCTCATCCCTGTTGCCCTGGTCTTGACTGGGGGCAGTGGGATTTTGGGATGGGGGAAGGGAAGAGTAAACTGCAATCTGTTGTCAGTCACCTGTGGTGGGAGGTGTCCAGGGCTGGCTGACTCTGGGGTGTGTGTGTGTGGAGGACAGGCTGGGTTGCATGTGTTGGGTGTGCCTTTCATGTGATCACGTGTGTTGTTTCATGTAGCATTGCATACGTCATCGTGAGTGGGATTATTTGAGGGCATTCTCAGGGGCTTATGGTGAGTGTAAGGATTGTGAGTGTATGGTGTTGCGTGCCATGAATGGCTAAGGAGGCTGTGTTGTGGGTGTGGAGTGGCATCTGTATATATATGACTGGTGTGTGTAGGGAACTTCTGTGTATGTGGTTGTGTGTCTGTCATCGTGGGATGGAGTGGTAGGGGCAGCTTGCGTGGGGGATTGATTGTGTGGTTGTGTATGTTATTGGCTCTCGTGTGTAGCCAGGAATAGGGACCTAAGGGAAGCTTTCATTGGATGTCTTAGCAGAGGGGTGAGGGTAGGGGCTGTGTGCGCCTGAGTGTGTTTGCAGCCTAAGTGACTGGCATAGAGTCACTGCATACAACCTGGGCTTGCTTGGGAAACAGATTAGGACCTGTGTGTTGGTGTTTAAGGGTCATAGTGTCTGTGTGGTGGCTGTTTGAGCAACTCTGGGTGAGAAAGAGTGCAGCAGCCAGGGCTAAGGGGTCCAGGGCAAGGAGCCGGTTGACTGTGTGTGTGTGTGTGCGTGCGTGCATGCGTGCACGTGCATGTCCATGTGCATGTTGGGTGGAGGCAGTGTGCAGGTAGGATTGTCTACACTGAAGGGTTGTGTCCACAAACGTGTGACATTTAGTGTGACATTAGGTGTACACATTATCTATGCAGGGTGTGTCTCTATGGGTGACATGTGTGTTGAATTTAATTGTATGTGCATCTCTGGTTAGGTAAGTGAGTGTGGGGTGTGAGGTGCATGGTGGGAGGTTGAGTGTGAGTGTGAGTGCAGTGTGAAGTGTGGGTGTGTGAGCTATGTGACTTTTTGGTGCGACGTGTGGATTATGTGATCTTTTCTCCTTGTGAGCTGTTTATGTGTGTGGTGAGGAGTGTGTGAGGGGTGTCCAGGAAGATAAGAGGTGTAGGGGGTGCTGCAGGCTGTGGAATGTGCTGTGGGGGTAAGGCAGTGTGTGCATAAGGTGTGTGGGGTGAGGAACAAGGTACATAATGTTGGGGTATGAGGAATCCAGCAGGTGTCCTATAAATGTTTGTGGAGTGACGTATGTGTACAGGGAAAGCTTGGCTGCCATCCTGTCCTCGCTTCCCTCCCAATTAGGTCCCCAGAGATGCCCAGTGACGTTCTCGAATGGCTTCCCCAGGCCAGGCTGCGTCTACCCTTTGCCCTTCATCCTCCTTGCTTTGACCAAGGCCTTTGTCTTGGGTTTCCGGCTGAACAGGCGCTGGACAGGCAGGCGGTGGCGATGTCGCAGTCCGGGAACCTTTGTTCTTTTCCTCTTAGCCTGTCTGGTGTTTTGAGCCGGGATTTGGAGGGGGGTGGAGAGAGGATGCACGTGTCATAGGTCACTGTGCTTACTACCATCTCACAGTGCTCCACAGAGAGGAGGAATTCAGGCGCAGGCAGCGAGACTCGGGTGGTATCCCCAGTGGCACCTCCTTGATGCAAGAGCATCTTGGGCCAGGCTTGGAGTTGGGCGAGTCTGCCAATCATGAAGTCTTAGTCCCCTGGGTGGCCCAGTGCCCTTCCTGGCTCACATCATCTTTGGGATGCTGAGCAGCCAAACACTCCTTTCTGCACGCTGACCTGTCTTCTTCCTTTTCTGCATGACCCTCAGTTAGGGTCCCTTGGCTGGGAGACAACCAAGAAGACCTCAGTCTATCTCCACTTTTTTTGCTCCACTTCTATGGAGGAAATAGTTCCTGTCCTCACAGAGACCCTTATCTGAAAAGGAGGCCTGGTCATACCTTTGGGGACCCTTTAGTCTGATGGGGGAGATCCCTTCAGTAGGAGATCCAGGTCATATTCTTAAAAGAAAGGTATGAGGAAACCTTACTGGACAGCCTGCCAACAGGTATTGGAGAGCATGAAAGGCCAGGACTCTATATTGTTGGAAGACACAGACTATCAGAGTCAATCAGGGGAAGGGGCTGGGGGCCAATGCATCACATTCCAGAAGGTCCTCTGAAGTGAGCGGTCTTGGGCTGGGCCTCAAAGGGGGTATTGGGTGAACTGAGACATGTGACCTGGGGCTAAAGAAGATTCCGGCCCAACTGGAAAAAGGGATCTTGAAGGCAGCCAAGCAATACTGTCTGACTTTAGATGGCCATTCCTGGGCCTCCAGCCTTCTCAAGCTTTTACATCCAAGGTTTTTGCCCATCCTACTGTCTTTGGCTAGAATCATCATCATCATCATCATCATCATCTTCATCATCATCATCTTCATCTTCATCACCATCATCATCATTTAGGCAGCTCTTTCCAAATTCCAAGCTCCTTTCACAGATGTCTCATTTAACAGATTAAATCATTCAGTTGGCTAAAAGCATTTATTGAGCACCTGCTACGCACCAGGCAGGCACAATTTTAATTGCTAGGGTCATATCAGTGACAAAACAGGCCTTAGGGGGCTCCTACCTCCTGTGTCTGAGAAACCCCATCTTCCTGGCCCAGCCACGCTGTCAGCCCCCAGGCCCTGGAAAGACATTCTCATTTCTGTGTTTTCCCAGCCTGATATGCACCTGGTTCAATAAGGCTCCATCTTCAGAAGCTGGGTCAGGTCTGCCCATCCATGTGTCTTGAGCTGGACTTGCCATCGTCCAGATGCTCATATCAGTCATCAGATGTTCATAACCCCTGTAGAATTCAACTGCATCTAGGGAAACTGAGACCCAGACTGGGGTAGGGGGAAGGACTTAGGAAGCTTCCTCTTTAGACCCTCCTTTTACCAGCATTACCAAGAGACCAAGGAAGGTCAGGTGATTTGTCCAGGTTTCAACAGCAAGGCAGCAGGGCTGGTCCCAGAATACAGCTCTCCTGGACACCAGGCTGGGCTCTGGCCCCAGCACATGCTGCTCCCTGGCTGGCCTCCGTGCTGCCTGGGCGGGTAAATGGTTATTAATGACCCTCTGGCTAGGAGAACAGGAAACGTTTCCCAGCCACAGCTGGGGACCTGCTCCCTGCCAGCCCAGCCATCCATACCCGCCCTGGCCATGGTGTCGGCATTGCTGTTATCTTCATTCTGCCTTGGCCTTCTTTGCTCCTCCTGCTCATTCACCTCCCACCTCCCTTTTCTCTTAGGGGTGAAGGACAAGAAGGGACAGAACCTTCTCTTCTATATCTCTGCCTCTCTACTTTCTCCAACCTGATTTATCTCTACCTTCTTCCCTGCCCCAACCAGCCAGGAGTAGCCCCTTTCCAGGAAGCCTTCCCTGAATGCCCTGCAACCCTCCGGTGGCCCTGTCTGGGCTTGGGCCACTGGATCTGCCCTACTGCAGACTCTGGCTGGCCCACTCTGATGGTCTGCTCTGAAGCCCCTAAGGCTGGGCTGGGGACTTTCTGTGGCCTGTCTCAATTGCTACTCCAGATGCTTCTTCCAGGAAGTCCCCGCTCAGACCAGGAGTTCTCACTTCCTCTAAGCAACTCAGCCCTGCTGGTCTGTGTCACTCACTGTGTACTGCCAGGCTTTCATAGGCGGACATTAAGCGAGCACTTACTATGTGTCCCTAATGGAGAGGGAAGGTAGAGGTGAGCACAGTGTGGGCCTTAAAGTTCTGCCACACATTACCCAAGTCTGATTTAACAGCACATGCTCTGTGGCAGGGAGACAGACCTAGGTATCAGAATTAACAAGGGGCAAGTGATGGGTGGGGGAGGGGCACAGACAAGGACTGATGCCAATAGATCGTGTAGTGAGGGAGGGCAATACTGGACGGAAACTCTGGAGCCGTGGTGGGACAGAACTGGGACCCCTGATTCAGCCCAGAGTGGGAGAGAGGGGAGCTTCCAGGAGGAAACATATCTAAGCTGAGAGCTAAGGAATGAGCCAAGAGAAAGTTCTGGACACAGAGAAGTAAAGAGTGGCGAATGTGAAGCTTGCTGGCTACAGATAGGGAGGAAAGTGAGGTTCTGCAATTCCCATGGAGCTGGATCCTGAACTACCAGGGTGGCTGAATCGATGGGGTTGGAGGGGTGGTGGTAAAGTGTCAGGAGAGGCTTGTGAGGCTGGTAGGGACCAAATTCTTCAGGGCTTATAACCCATGTCAAGGAATTTGGACATTTTCCAAAGGTAACTGGGTGCTGAGGGAAGAGTTGAAAGCAGAGCAGGGATGGCTGAGACTTGTGTGCTAAGGAATCCCCCAGGGCCATGAGGTGGAGCGTGCATAGGAGCGGGGCAGGAGGTTGGGCCGCCTGTGTGGGGACTGGTGCAGTGAGGCACAGACAAAGAGTGATGAGGCTGAGACCTGGAAATGTCAAGGATAGAGGGAAGGGGACAGAGGGATGAGGAGTGGAGGAAGGAGCCTCTCATCAGTAGAGGTGAAGGGATAGAGAGAATGTGGCCCCCAGTGTCACATGAAGGAAGACAGAGTGTGAGGGCAGATGCCTGGCCTGAGTCAGGGCCCTCTAAGGACCGAAAGGTCACAGGAAGGCCTCCCAGGTCGGGAGCATTGAGGCTAAATGGAGACCAGGAGACCATGGGGCCTCGGATCTGCTCTGGGCAGAGAGGGTTCAGAATTAAAAATTAGAACAATCTGTGAAATGCAATGCTTAATAAAATTCAAATCAAACTATGTATGAATACATTCCAAAACAAGTTAAGATGTAAATTTATAAAAATGCTAATCATATGTGGTGGTTCTAATATCACTTGTAACCCTCAACCACTTCCCTCCACCTTGGACCTGGCCTCCTAGAAGCTGCTGCCTTTGGTGTGGCTAGACCCTGGCGGGCTCCGGGACCTTCCAGTCTTGTGTTCAGGGCACCTCCTCGGGGGCCTGCCCTCTGGCTGGTGGCTTCGAGTGGCAGGCATTTTGCTTTTCCTGTCTCCCATCTTAAGGGATCTGGTCCCTCGAGTTCCCCTCATGGTTGCCATTATTTTGGAGGTCTAGGTACAGAGCTAGGGGAGCGGGAAGGGTGAGGGAGTTGCAGGAGCAGAGGGTAACTTTCAGACAAGTGGCTCAGTTTCCAGAACATTGTAATGTTGAGGTCCCACCTTGTTATCTTGGGGTTGGGCTCTGCTTGGCTCCCACTCTTCTAATCTTACACAGGCCATTTTCCAGGCTGCATTTTCTCACCTGTAACAGGAGGAAGTTGGGGTCCATCTCTCCAAGGCGATGACTGAGAATTCAGCGTTGTCAGTGTATGGGGTTCTAACTTGTCCACGAGTCTCAGCTCTCAGCCAGGGCTGTGTGGAGGCGTGGTTGTGTGATTCCGACATTCTGTGACTTTAAGACGCTGAGATTCCAGAAGCCGAAGATGCGGACATTCTGTGAATCCAGGATTCTAGGATTTGATGATTCAATGATTCTAAATGGGGCTGCTGGGAAGAGCTGCAACCACCTGCCTTGTTAATGTCGATGTTCAGTTATTAAAACAGAACAAGAAGCAATGGAGACAGATAGTGTCTTGGGGTGGTGAGCGAAACCCACCCCGAGTAAGGGAGAGAAGGAGGGGCCAGGCTTGCATCAGTGGTGATGGAGACCCTTTTAATCTGGATTGCACAGGCTGTTTCTCCTGCGATAGAAAATTTTTCTGTGTGCACATGTGAGGTCTGCCACTCTCTAAGCTTGCAGGGTAAAGAGTCCTTTCCTTCATCCCCCTGCTCTCTCTATTCCTCAACCATTTTAGACTATGGCAGAGAGGAGTGTCCTTTTCTCCCAGACCCTAAAGTCTCTGGAAGAAATGTGATAGTGGAGGAAGGAGAGGCCTACTAACCTCTGCCCCAGTCCCCAGCATCCCCGGCCTGAGGGGAAAACAGGACATGAATATTTCCTGGACACAGACACAGAAACATACAACCTCTGCCTGTTAGGGCCCCAAGTACAAGAGCCTCAGACTATGACAGAGGCCAGAGCAGCCAGAGGGGCAGTGTGAGGCACTGGCTGATGACCCATTAGCACCCTTGAGTGCACAGGCCAGGGAAGGAGGACCCTGGAGGTGGCCGTGAGAGGGCTTAGGGAAGGGTCTCAGGCTTCCTGCCTGGAGAACTGATGACATGGGTGATCCCCTGGGTATGGGCCCTCAACCCAGCCTGCACAAAGCCAGTTCATCTGTCCAGTGGCTTGCTGCCTCAAGTTGTGTACATGTCTTAACCCTTCTGCCAGAGTTGGGGCAGGGGGGAACATCTAGGCTGGAGAGAAAGATTTCAGCCCTACCCTGGCTGGGTCCCTCAGAAACCCAGTCCCACTGCATGACTCCCAGCCTGGTGGGTTTAGAGATTAGGTGACAGAGGTTAGGGTGGGCCCAAGTCACACAGCATAGCAAGGCCCAAAGCCTGGCTTCCTGATTCCCAGTCCTCGGTGCTCCCCATTGCCTGCAGCTCCCCCCTTTCCCTTGAAACACCTGTGGAGCAGGAGTGGCGGCGGGACTCAAGTTAGGAGGCAGAGCCCTTGTCTATCACCCTCCATCTTTCTCTTCCACAGGCCAGAAAGCAGATGGTGTGACAACAGCTGCTCCTTGTCATCCACAAGGCTCCATTGTCTACCACCTCCTGTCTTGGCCCTGAGAATAGTGTCTGCAGCAGGGAACCCTGCCACAGCGGGCCTCCTGGGGTTCTTCTCACTCATCACTGGGTCGCTCTCCTCTTCTTGCTGTCCCATCCTTCACGCTCATCTCTTATAAAGTCTTCATCTCTGGCTGTCGTTGGGTATCAGTCTCTCTCAAAAGATTGTGAGACTCGGAAGGGCCCTAGGGGATTATCAAGTCCAACCCTTTTATTCTTTAGATGTGGAAAGTAGCTCAGAGAGGGGACGGTCCTCTCAGAGGTGAGACGGTCCCGGAGGGGAAGTTGCACAGTAGGTTGTGGCAGGCCAGTTCATGGAAGCACACTGTTCTGGGCATCAGGTGTCTTGGGTTTGAAGACTGACTGTGTTATGACCAGCCTGACAGGCTTCTCTCCACAGCCCTACGCTGTTCTCCCCTCCCCTCCTTTGCCCAGACTACTCTCTTCTCTGTCACTGTGTCTGCTGCCCAGCTGACCCCTACCTTGGGCAGGTCTTGCCCTTGGGACATAGACCAGAGCTCCAGATTCCATAACTGGGATGCATGCACATGGGCACATTCAAGTACATACATGAATACATACAAGTCCCAAGTGAAAACCTATATCTCGTAGTTAGGGGGCTATCCTGGAACCTAGTGTTATTTTCCTTTGAGGCACCACACACCTCCCCCAGGAAGCCCCCGCCCCCAGGGCTTCTCTGCAGACTCTCCATCCCACTAGCCACTTTGTGACAGCTGAGTTCTATGGGCCTCAGTTACGCCCTAGTGACCTCCAGGGCATGGCTGAGTCTCCCCCTAGTGCTGGAGCTCCTCCTTCAGTGTTCCCTCCTTCTGTCTCCAGGAGGGGCTCATCTTCCTGTGGCTGGGTGGGGAGAGCCTTGAGGGCCCCAGAGAACAATGAGACAATGGGGAGGCGATGACAGATGAGACCTTGCATCTTCCCCAAAGCAGGCTATGCCCTACCCCGAGCTCCTGGCTGGTCTCTGGTGCACAGCTGTGGCCTGTGGACCTCTTGGGACTAGATTCTGGTCTGACCCCACACCTTTAACCTTTCAGTGCCAAGATCAGAACCTCTGACCCAACAGCCTCCTTCTCTAACTGGAGGCTGTCAAGCCTGGTCCCCAGCAACATATCAGTGGGGTGGTGTAGGTACCCAGGCCTCTGGGAGGAGCGAGCTGGCCTGCTCTGACTTCAGGGGTAGGATGGAGGATGGGATTAAGGAGGAGTGGGTGGACCATCAGAGGCCAATGTAGAAAAGAAGGCTCAGGCTTCTTGTGGACAAAAGGGATGGGCCGTGGGGTCAGGCACTTATCTCGGCCCTCGTCATTTCCTCTGCCGGACATGGCTGGGTTAGCAGGGTCATTGCACAGAGGGAAGGAACAAACCAGAGCCAATGCTCACCAGGCCCTACAGTGGACTCAGGCTCATGGACAGCCCTGTCATGCCCTGGCTGCAGTTAGTCCTCCACAGAGGCTCAGCCATGCGGCCATAGTCACCGTGGGAAATGGCCACATCTAGGGTCTGCATGCAGACCCAATCATCCTGGGCAACGCTCAGGCCCAGCTGCCGGCATGGCTGAGCAGGGAGACCCCACAGGACCCAAGGACATGTGGGACAACCAGACACCCTGCCACCGCCACACCACAAGCATCCACACACCAGGCGCAGCTGCTGTCATCCCTGTGGTAACCCAAGGATCCCAGCAGTCATGGGCAGGCGTCCAGGGCCTGGGCAAGAAGAGGGGGGCACCAGGCAGGGAACCCAGAACCATCTCCCATACCAAACTGTGCCCTACCCCCTGCTCACTGAGCGCCTGAGCCTGTTTATTTCCTAGCAAGGATGGGTGCCTCATCCTCCCTCCCCTTTCCCACCCCACCACATGCTTCCAAAGCTGCCAAATCAAATCAGCCCCTGCACCCGCGCCAGGCTGGCACGGCGGCCAGCAGCTGACGGGAATGGAGCCAGGCTCAGAATATCCCACCGCCTGTGCCTGTCCCATGCCTGGATGTGCTTGTCAGGTGGGGGTGGGGAGGGGCAGCCAGCCCTTGGGCAGTGCTTGGGAGAGGCTGAGGTTTCTGGGTGCCACCTGGGTGGTGGGGTCTTAGAGATCATGTGAGCAGGTCCCTGGTGTGTCTACCAGGATTGAGGAGCTTTAAAAATGAGACCCAATTGGAGCCCAGACAGGATCGGGGGCTCGACACATGATTGTATTCGTTTAGGACTCATAGCAACCCTGGCTGAGAGCTCAGCTGGACATTACAAATCCCATTTTTAGATGGGGAAACTGAGGCTTGGAGAGGCATATTGAAGTTCTTTGGAGAGAAGCAAAAGTGGAGGGGGCCTGGGAAGGGGTAAAAATGTGGTAGATTCCACTTCTGAGGGGCTCCAGGCTGAAAGAAAGAGCCCTTTCAGAGTCGAGGGGCAGAGAATATGCCAGAGGTAGAAGTACCCAGGGAAGCAGGGAGCAGGAAGGGAGTGTGGTAAGAGAGCAGGGTGCAATCAGACAAGACTCCCTGGACCAGGCCACCTGTGGACGGGAGGCCCTGGACCTGCTGGGGACTTGGGGGTGGGGCAGGCTGGGGAGAGGGGGGAAAGGCTGGTAGGCCTGAGCCCCTGGCCTTCTTGTCTCTGCAGCCAGCCAGGACCTCCTTGCACAGGAGCCAGTGCCCCCAGGAAGTAGACACGCCCGACTGGAGGTGAGAGCTCAGCAAAGGGAGGAGTGGGTGGGCTTGAGGGGGTGGGGGCCAGTCTGATCACTGCCCCCACCCCTGGGAGGACTGGGAGGCTGGAGCTGAACCCCAGCCCCACTGCTTCCAGCCTAGGGTCACCCTACACCGAGACCGCCTCCCTCACTCTATTCCTGCCTGGGGTGCCCTTCCACTGAGGATTGCTCCCATCTCAAGTCACCTGGGAGTCATTTCAGCATTTCGGACTCCTCCCTCATCCTCCCCACCCTCATCCAACAATTCCTGGTTGATTCTCTGCCCTAAGTATTTCATGAATTCCTCTCCTCTCCATTCTCATTGCCCGCCCCAGTCGGGACTCTGTCTCCTCCCTGGACTCCCGGCTGTGTTTGCTTTCCGTTGCCGCCATCCTCAATGTGGCTGCCAGAAGGATCTTTCTAACACACAAACTTGAGCTTGTCACTTTTCTGCTCAAAAATTCTCCGTGTTACCCATTTCCCTGCTCCTTCTGCCACTCCAGTCAGGCCACAGTCCCTCCTTCATCCATTCCTGCTTCCCCAGAGCCAGCCCTGCTGGCCTCTACCTGCCTCAACTTCCCAAATCCTTCTGGGCTCAGCTCTAGCCTTTCCTCCTCCAGGAAGCCCTCGGTGCCCTCGCATTCCCTCCTCTGAGCTCTCCTGCCCTGGCTGTCAGATGCTGGGGCATTCTGCCGTCTGTGCCATTAGTGCTCTGTTTTCTCCATTATGTGACTCGGTATGACTTCCCCAGCTGAACTGTGAGCTTCTTGAAGCGGGGAGGTGTGGGGGGTTGGGGAGGAGACAGTGATTTTTTTCATTTCTGAGTCTCAGTGAGTGCATTTCCTTTGAGATGAAAGGTGCATCCCCAGACCCTCACTGTGCCTTGGAATGCCTCTTAGGAATCTTCAGTGCTCAGAGGGTCCTTGAGCAGCAGAAATGGGGTGGCCTGGGGACAGTGAAGGTTGGCACAGAGAAGGGGTGCATGTAAAATGGACCAAGCAGAAAGACCAGCATGAGCCCACTTTTGTGCCTAGTCCTGGCTGAGAGGAAGGGTAGGCTGCTGCTGTATCAGCCCCTCCTCCGTGCCGGGAGCCTTAGACACTTTCCTTTCGATCCTCACAGCTTCTCTGAGACAGAAGCAATTATTCCCTTTCCACACTTGGGGCCACAGAGGCCTAGTGGGGTCACACGGTGAGTCAGGGGCAGAGCCGAGTGGAGCCCAGATATGTCTCGTGCCCAACCCTCACTTTCTCCCTGCCCTCCAATAAGATGGGAAAGAAGATGCCCGCATAGGCCCTGGGACACAGGGGTCAGCATGGGCTCACTGTTGGGAAATGGGTCCAGGCCCGAGAATGTTCTATAGCTGGGAGCTGAGGAAGGGAGGGGGTGCTGTAAAGTCATTATTAATTTATTTATGGCCATGGCATTCCCTGAGTGATGGGAGCTCCCCCAGAGCTGGGACAGATGGTGTTCCTGGGAGCCAACCGTGTCTCAGCAGCCGCTGCCACCCGCCAGGAAAGACTGTATTTGTCATCCACCCAGGAAGCCACGAGGGTAGAAGGCTTTGGAGAAGCTGAGACCCTCCTGGGTGATGGGAGCTGGGCCCTGAGGGAAGGAGTCAGGCCCAGGCTTCTTGTTTATGCCTCTGTGCACAGCCCCCTTTGCCTACGCCCTTGGCCCTGTTCCCTGCAAGTTCAAGTTCTGCCCTCCTTCCCAGCCCCACCAAGCCTCACCCTAGCTATGGGTGCCTCTCTGGATCATTTCCATTTGCTCCCTTTGTCTCTGTTCTCTTTCCACCTTTCCTTTATCTGGGTCCTGCTGCTCTCTCCCTCAGAGTGGGATCTGAGGCTATGAGCCCCTCAGTGCTCAGCATTGTCCTGCCCTCACCACGCACCCAGCCAGAAGAGGGCAGGTGCTGCCTGACCTCTTGGCAGAGTCTGCTGTATTTCTGGCTTCCATGCTCAGCCCTTCTGGGAGAGATGGGTGCTGTGTTTGGGACTCCCTAACATAGAAAGAACAGGATTAGAGAGAATGTTGCTCAGGCTATAGGCGCAGCTGGAGTGGAAGAGGAAAGAGGAGTGGGGAGACGATGAGGAGCCCTTCTGTCAGGGTGGAGGTGGGGAAGACAATATGGCCTCACCTAGTGGACAGACCATGGGGTAGGATGGACATGAGTTCAAGTCTCAGCTTCACCACTTTCTATGTGTGTGTGACCTTGAGCCAGTTCCTTAACCAGTGTGAACATCAACTTCTTTGCCTGTCAAGGGGACAAGAAACTCCATCATTATTGGGCATAATCGCCGTTATTGGACATAATCACAGCAGAGCTGCTAGGAGAAGTCACAAGGACAGTATGTGTGAGGTGCCCGGGCCAGGCCTGGCCCACAGCAAGTCCTTGGAGGGAGTTGGCACCCTCCCTGTTTCCCTCAAGGGTGAGCTCCTTGGAGCCAGGACTAGGCTGTGCCCTGTAAGACGGGGCGCACTGCAGGGCTGGGCTGGGGTCCATGGAGGTTCCATGGGCATGGCACGTTCCGCTGGCACCAGCAGCGTGACAGCCAGGCGAGCATGAGTGTCAGCACCCTTCCCCATCTAGCGGGTGTCTGTTCCACACCCTCTGGGTGGGGTGGCTCCCTGGTCCCTGGGCCAGCCAGTCATCCTGGGGGAGGGGCTCTTGGGGCTCAGCCTGGGATCTTCCTTAGGGACTAGGGCAATTACTCCCTCTGGATGTCAGGACTGAGGCAGTGAATGTAGTACACTGAGCATTCCGAGTCCGTGCCCTGTCTGTGCTGGCTGCTCAAGCTGGGATGGGGGAGAGGCAGACACAGACGGGGGCACAGGGACCCACACTGAGCACCTGAATGTGCTGTCCGGCACCGGCTCCTCTGTTGCTGCCCATGGAGTAAGCAAAGAGCACACCCTTCGGCGTGGCATTGCCGGCCCTGCCTGCTGGGCCCCCTCATGTCCTCCCCTTGCCCCCAGCCATGGCAGTGCTCTTCCCAGCTCTTCGCAGCCTCCCCGCCATTGCTCGTACTGATCCCTCTCTCTGGAGCGCCTTGCCCTGTTTTCTCCACCTCCTCCCTTTTCAAGCCCCAGATTAGATGTCAGCTCCTCTGCTAAATCGTCTCGGATTGCTCCCTCCACCTCAGGTCAAGTCAGTCTCTCCTCTTTCTTGGGTACTTATAGCTTCCCTGAGCTTACAGTTGGGTAACATTACCCCATATGGTCACTGTAAACATTCAGGGGTGTAGGAACCAAGGCCATCTCTTGTTTCTCCTGGCATAAGCATGGTATATAGTCGGTACTCAATAAATGCTTTTTGATTAAATGAGAATGATTGTGAGGGGGTGGGAGTAGTTCCAAGGAGGGGTGGTTGCTGGATTGGTGTCAGTCTTGGAGACTTCCTGGAGGAGGAAGCCTTGGAACTTTGAAAGATACGGGGGATCAAGGCCACTGACTGATGAGGCCAGAGACCAGCTGAATAGTCAAAGCGGTCCATGCGCTCAGCTTCTGAGGAGACCGCCTGAGGGCAACAAGGACCTGCACAGGACTGGGAACAGCAAATAGAGGAGCCTGGACAAGGACTCAGCCCCCGCCGGCTTGTTACTGAGAACCCAGCTCCAAAAACCTCTCTACTCCTGGGTCAATTTCTTCGCCTAGACTGAGGAATGCTTGGTCTCAGGGTCTGGGGTGAGGCTGAGGCTACCAATAGTGAGTA
This sequence comes from Eonycteris spelaea, assembly GCA_003508835.1. Lineage (NCBI taxonomy): Eukaryota > Metazoa > Chordata > Mammalia > Chiroptera > Pteropodidae > Eonycteris > Eonycteris spelaea. Next base: position 3,458,702 of record PUFA01000151.1, read on the forward strand.
AGTGGGCCCAGCATAGTGAGATAGTGGTAGGCAGGTGCACCTGGCCCCCGGGTGCCAGGGTGGTCATGTAAGATAGGATTGTCATGGGAGTTGAGAAGGGTTTCATAGGTGAAAGGAAGAGCTCATGCGAGGGCATGCAGGCTGCATGATGCCAGGTCTCTTTGGGAAAAGGGCCAACATGGCCGCGGAGCTCAGGTGCCTAGGCGAGAGCTTTGGAGTGAGGCCGGACGGGCTGCTGCAGGCAGGACTTTTCAAGCTCGTGTTTAAAATTTTTGAGTGAATGCTCCCAACTGGCAGATGTGCCAGCCTCCTCCTGGATTCTGCACATCAGGAGCAAGTGGCCTCGATGATGCTCCGTGACCCAGAGGGAGCTGCTGCCAACAACTTGGCCATCACATCTGGCATCCATAGGGGCCCTGAGGGCCTGCCATCTGTCCGTACCCACCTGTCGGGCTGCACAGGCCTGGGGTGTGCAGCGACTTGCGGCCAGGGAGGCGGTCTCAGCTGCCACCCCAGCCTGTCTGTTCATCCATCTGTCCCAACCCCTGACTTACTGAGGACAAGACAAAGATGGGCAGACACAGGTCCTGGCGTCAGAGAAGCCTGGTCTAAAGGGGAAAGCATCAAATACCAGGGATTTATACCCAAAGAAGACACAAGCTTAACCAGGCAAGGCTGGTGGGCAGGCCAAGGCTCAGTGAGGCTTCGCCCCCTTAAGGGCTTAGAATGGAGGTTTCGAGAGAAGCTGGGACTGGCTCAGGGGCACAGCAGGCGGGTCTCGGCAGTGCTGAACTAGATGTAGGCCCTGGGCGAGGTTCCTCTAGCTGGCCCCTCCCCCACCACACTGCCTGGCCCTTGGCTGTAAACACAGAGAGAACAAGTTCCGTTTCCCGGGAAATATTTATCTCAGGCCGTGTGGGGAGCGTGTGCTGGCCTCAGCGTGTCCTTCCTGCGGGCTGGCTTGGGGCAGGAGGTGAGGGGGCTTGGCAGCTGTTGTGGGCAATCTGTGGGGCCCCAAGGCAGAGCAGGAAGGGTGTGCCCTGAGGCTCCTGCTTGGAGCCAGAATCTGCATGCTGGTTTTGGGAAGACAAGGGAGCTGATAGGAGAGAAACTGGTTTTTCTCCAAATCCCACAACATAACCTTCTCTTTCTCAAGTTCCTGACTTTATCCTCGTCAGCCCTGTTCTTGAGTTCCTGCCTCCAAGCCTTTGCTCCTGTCTGGTGCCTGGACCTCTTATGCCTTTTCTTCCTCTTCCTCCTATTTCCTGCCCTCAACTGGTTTCCTCTGGGAATTCTTCCCTAAGTCTCTAACCCCCAACCCTTTGTCCACCCCATCCACTTTCTATTTGTCTCCTCTAGCTCCGCAGCTGTGGACTGAGCCCCTAGACCAGCTAAGGTCTTGTCCCATGCTGTTCAGACAATGTAGTCAGCTTCTTCCTGGCTGCCCAAGAGTGCCCCTCCTGAGAAGCATAGGCCTGGGCACCCAGGAGTGGGGCAGGGCCCAGGGGCCCTTTCAGTGGAGCCAGCACAAGCTCAGGCACACAAGGATCCCGGCTGACTGAACAGGGGAAAATCACACAGGTCCAGCCAGAATGAGGCGGGCAGAGGGGCCCGGGTTCCTGCTGGCCGGGCCTTGGGCTTTGGGTTGTGTATCCCAGGCTGGGCCCGGCCCGATGGGGGCCCTGACAACAGGAAATCCTTGAAAGAACAAGCAGTGGCTGAGGACTCTGAGCACAACAACAGGAAACAACCTTGACATGGGGCAGTAGCTCTGGCAATTGTGCCCTGTGGATGGGGGAGAGAGGAGCTTGTGGGACCAGGGTGATGTCGAGGTGACACTGAGACACTGACTGCGGGGCAGTGGGTGTTCTTCTGAGTGTGTGACACTGAGCCTGTGACATGCGATATCGAGTATGTGACCTCAGTCACGGGATACTGAGGGGAGAGTGGGGACGTCACTGGGTGTGATGCTGAGTGATACCAAGTGTGTGACATCGCTTGTCAAGGACTGTGTGAGATAGTGAATGTGCCACGGAGTGTGTGACATTGTGATACTGTGTATAGTGACTTGTGATACTGACTGATACCGAGTGTGTGACACTGAAGGTGTGACACCATCAGGATCAAATATGTAAACACGGACGAATGGCACTGCAATAACAGGTGTGGTCCTGAGTCTGTGGCACAAGTGTCTGACACTGAACTGTGAAACCAAGTTTGTGCCCCGAGCATATCATACAGTGAGGCTGAGTGTATGACCCAGGGTGTGACTCTGAGTGACACCAAAAGTTCATGGAAACTAGTGTGAGATATTGTGTAACCCTGAGCCTGCCCCTGAATATGTGATGTTGGGTGTAATGGTGGTGACAGTGTGAAATGTGAGCACATAATACCGTGTATGATGCTATTATGGAAAGACCCCAGTGGGTTCAGGCAAAGAAGTGATGTAATTCAATTTATGATTCTGAAAGATTGCTCTGGCTGCAGAGTGTATGTGGGAGATGAGTTGGAGGGGCTGAGAGGAGGCGGGCAGACAAGTTAGAGGCTACTGCAGCCAGGCAGGAGATGGCGGTCCACAGGCTAAGGGGATGGCAGAAGAGTTTGAGAGAAATGGGTGAACTTTGAGATATTTGGGGAGTAGAAATGACAGACCCGAGTGAGGGATGATGAAGATGTTACTGAGATGGGTGAAGAGCAGGGGAAGGTTAGGATAGTGAGATGAGAGAGAAAGAGGAGGCAGAAATGAAGAGACCTGTTTTAGACAAAAGTCAAAAAGCCAGGCGAAGATCAGTGGGCAGCAGAGGCCAGGCTGGGGATGTATTTGGGAATCGGCAGGCGTGGCTGGTTTCTTAAACCGTGGACCTGGCTAGGATGACCTGGAGAGAGAGCATAGTGAAAGACGAGGTGAGGACTGAGCCCAAGCTCGGAGCCCCACATATTCCATCATCTCGAGGCTGAGGAGGAGCGGCAGAGATAGAGGAGAGCAGCCAGGAAGGTGGAAGAGACCAGGGGTGCGAAGCCGGAGTGAGAGGGGAGAGATTCAACAGAGGAGGGACACTGTTGCACCACGAGGTAAGATAGGATGGGGAGATTGTGCTGGACTGAGCCACGTGCATAAGTCTGCCTGACAAAAACTGTGTCAGTGACAGGGTGGAGCCAGAAGCCAGATGGCCTGAGCGAGTGGTACGAGGGAGGGAAGACAGAGCATAGTCAGCCCTTTGAAGATGTTGGCTGTGGATGGATGCAGAGAAGGGGCGTGGCCGCTGGAAAGACACGTGAGGTCAAGGGAGAATTTTTTTTAGTATGGAATATTTTAAACCCACTCAATCAATAGTAGAGAGAATAAAACAATAAATTTGCCACATGCCTGTCACCCAAATCTAATAGTTAACAAGATTTGGCTACATTTAGTTCATCTATCCCTCTTCCTCACTCCCATCTTTTTCTTTTAATTTTTCTTTCCTAAAGTAATTTATTTTAAATTTTTTAATTGTGTTAAAATATACATAACATGAAGTTTACCACCTTAACCATTTTTAAGTGAATAGTTCAGTCGTGTTAAATCCGGTAACACTGATATGCAACCAATCTCCAGAACTTTTTCATTTTGCAAAACAAAACTTATGCCCATTAAATGACGTCCCCTCCCCCTAACCCTTGGCAACCACCATTCTATTTTCTGTCTTTATGAACTTGACTCTTCTAGGTACATCATATATGTGGTGGGATGATATATTTATCACATATACATATAGATCTCATTTTGTTTATACATTCATCTGTTGATGGACACTTGGGGTTGCTCTCATTTTTTGGCGATTGTTTATAATGCTGCTATGAAATGGGTGTGCAAATATCTCTTCAAGGTTCTGCTTCAGTTCTTTCAGCTATATGCCCAGAAGTGGAATTGCTGGATCATATGGTAACTTTATTTTTAATTTTTGAGAAGCACCACACCGTTTTCCACAACAGCAGTACCACTTTACATTCCCATCAGTAGTGTACAGGATTCCAATTTCTCCAAACCTCAGCAGACCTGTTGTTTTCTGGTTTTTGTTTATTTTGTGTGTGTGTGTGTGTGTGTGTGTGTGTGTGTTTAAATAGCAGCCATACTAATGGGTATCAGGTAGTAACTAATTGTGGTTTTGATTTGCATTTCCCTAATGATTAGTGATGTTGAGCATCTTTTTCATTTGCTTGTTTGGTTATTTGTATATCTTCTTTTGAGAAATGTCTATTCAAGTCTTTTGCCCATTTTTAAATCAGGTTGTTTGTTTGTTTTGTGGTTGAGTTATAAGACTTTTTATATATATTCTGGTTATTAATTCTTTATCACATATGATTAGCAAATATTTTGTCCCATTCTGTAGGTTGCTGTGCTGATTGAAATATTTTAAAGTAAATCCAGACTTCGTATTATTTCACCAAAGGTGGATTTTATTAAGGACAAAAGGTCCTGAATGATGCTGAAACGTGCCAGTGTAACACAGAGCCAGCTCGGAACTGTGTAAATGATGCTGTGTGAGGGTGACACTGTGGACCCTGGGAGTGTGGTGTGTGATACTGAAAATGGGGCACTCTGAACGAGGGTGATAGTGATAGTTTCATTGTGCGTGGCCCTGTGGACACCATGAAATGACTGTGTCACTGTGTATGTGGAACATGTCACACGAAAGCAACAGTCATCATGTCTTTGTGTATCATCCTGGGCTGATGAGTGGGACACAGAGTGGGACACACTGTGGGAGTGAGAGGGTTTTGGGGTGTTCTGTGGGTGACGGGGGTGTGTGTGATCCATATTGGATCAGCCCTAGCCTCAGCTGCTAGCCAACAGAGGGAGGACAGACATCACAGAGAGAGCAGATGAGGAGAAATGCCTGATAGGGACAGAAATGGTGTTTGGGCCCAAGGACGAGCTGGCGTGAGGTCTTCCTCTGAACTTCCCAGGAAGGCTTCCTGGAGGCAGGATGAGAGCACGTCAATGGGATGCTGTGAGTGCCGGATAAGAACAAAGACTGGTGTCAAACAGCCCGGTCTAGCGCTGACATTTAGCAAATCATTTTACCTTTGAGCCTCAATTCCCTCAAGTAGAAAATGGGGTTGTTGGGAAGGTCACACGGAACAGAGCTTTTGAATGAATGAAATACCTAGCACTAGGTACACGCTCGATGGTCTCTGGGGAGAGCACCAATCCTCACATCCCACTGCCCAGGCACCCAATGTGATGGGAGCTCTCGTGGGTGTGCCGAAAGGATGTACCGAATGAGTGATGTCATGTTCTCCTATTCTCACAGCCCTCCTCTCTCCCTCTCTCACCCATTCTGGCCCCTGCTCAGTGTCGTCAGTGCCCCCCCCGCAACTTGCTCCCACACCCTTTTCTCCCAGGCTCCGGCTGTCCCCACCCACTGTCAGCCTCCATCAAGGCTCCTGCAGCCTCATTCAATTAGGCCGAGGCAATTTGCTCAAGAAAAAACCCCATAATTTAGTTAATCACACCAGTAGGGGATCTGGCCTGGGTGGGGAGGGTGGGGGTGGGTACCAAGAGCTGAGGGCACAGGTCTAGAAGTGCCTATCTCTTGAGACCCCCACCTATTCCCTTGGGCTCCATTTAGGGCCAACAGGGTCTAAAGCTTGGAATTCCCCAGCTCCAGCTACAGAAGTCTTGAGAGAGAAGCTTGGACTGACAAGGTTCACTCGTGCCCCTGGGAGGGCCTCTGGTCTTTTTGACGTCTCAGTCTCCCTGTCTGCCACGGGAGTTGGGCTGGGGGAGAAAGAGAGCTCCGAGCCTTTGGCCAGGCCAGCCTAGCTTTGCATCCTAGGTCTGCTCAGTTCCCCTCATGGCTTCAGGAGGGCCATCTCTTGGGCTTTGCGGAAGGAGAGGTGGAGTGTGGGTGGAGGGGGCAGAGCCCCAAGGGAAGCTCAGAGGGGGTAGGTGTCTTTAAAGCCTCATATGGAATATGTCCACCCAGTCCCTGTCAGAGACACTCTAGTTCCGGACTGCACACCTGGAGTGAGAACAGGAAGAAAGGGAGCTGCTATTACTTGGTCACCTGCGGGGCCACCGCTTCTAACCTCGCAGGTTATAGCTTATACCAGGGGCTCCAACAGAGGTGGGGCGGCACTGACACCCGGCCCATTTCCCCCCACCACCAGTCCTTGTTCTTCAGGGTTGCATTTGCCCAGAGGGTTGGGGTCGTCTCCATCTAATTTGAACATTAGTGGCCTGGCTCCCTGCTGGGAGCCAGCTTAGGTGGGGCTTGAATGCTTTTAGTTGTCTTCTCAGCAGTGCTGGGAGAAGGCACCATTTTATAGATGAGGAAACTGAGCCCAGGAAGGTTAAAAGACTTGTCCAGTGCCACACAGGTGACAAGTGGCAGGATAGGGATGTGAGCCCAGGTTTGGCAGAGGCGATAGAGGAGGCGATAGGGGTGTATAGGGGAGGAGAATCAGATACCCGGCATGCACAGACACCAACATACATTCATCCATTCATTTGGAGACAAAACCAGCCCCTGGTGCACCACAGTCCCCCACAGCTACACTCTCAGTGAGCAGACCCAGGCTCACATAGGCATGGACACAGGCCGTGGCGGTCACTGGACATGCAGACGGCTCATGTACAGATGTGGACAGAGGAGTGCTCACACATTTACACCCCACACACATTCTCCAACAGAACCACAGACTCACTTGCTTTCACACAGACATTCTTCTAGTAACCCAAGGGACATATTCTGCTGTGGTCACATGATGGCCCATAGAGACATGTTTTGTGGACAACTAATGGGCAGGCCACACAAGTACTTAGGTCACCAACAAAATGCAAGCTCCCACAAAGTGAGAGAAAGGGTTAATTTTAATGAATGTATAGAGAATTTTTCAATCAGAAAAGGTCATACAAAAGTGATTTTAATTTTCATTTTCAAGGCAAAATTTACATAGGGTCTAGTAAGGGGGCATAATTATTTTTTTAGCCTATTCTTCTCGCTTGTAAAAGATCTGCTCAGATTCACAGGCACAATAATTGCACAAGATCTCCCAGGCTCACGTGTTTACCCAACTCTGTGTGTGTGTGTGTGTGTGTGTGTGTGTGTGTGTGTGTTTGCACCCTTGGTGGCTTCAGGATCCTTGAGATGTGAGGAGAGAGAGTAGGAGAAGTTCAAGGGACTCCGGATGTTTGTTCTTCAGCTTCCTGGGCCCTCCAAAGGCAAACAACTTTGGATGCCAGGCTGCCTGCCTGGGCAGGGTGGGTGGGGTGGTAGGTTGTGTGAGGAGCCTGCCCCTGCTTCTGGAGCTCCACTGTCAGGGACCCTGAGTAATGAGGCAGCATGACCGAGGTCCATGACCAGCTTCCTATGGGCTCGTGAGCCTATCAACTCCTCTCTCCTTCCTGTGAGCTCGATTCCCCCATCTGGAAAATGAAGGCAAGGAGGAGGTGAGGCTAGATGGGCTTTCCCCTGGAGACTGAAATTGAGAGAAGTTCTGTTCTAGGGTGCAGAAGAGAAAACTTAAAAAGTTGGAGAGGGGAAATGGAGATACCAATAGGGTCCAGGGTTTAGGGCAGGGTACAAGGCCCCAGAGGCTGCAGTATCTTTCTACCAATGTCCCCTTCCCTGGAGAAGGGCTATGTCTCAGTGCCAACCTCTGCATGGGGGACCAGCAGCCCAGCCCCTTGCTGATCTGCCCAGAGGAACAGTGCAGGGGAGGTGAACACTGGAGGACAGGACCAGGGCGGGCAGAATAGCACAGCAGGGTCAGGGCACTAGAGCAGGCCAGACTGGGGCCAGGCCTGGAAGGACAAGAAGGGAGAAGAATGGAGATCCCAGTACAGGAGATAGAAATGGAGGAGCCAAGGCCTAGAGATAGGAGGGACGATGGGTTGGGGTGGTAAGGTTGGAGAGTGGGGGACAGCTCAGAGAGGTTTCCACTCTGGGAGACCTAAAGGATAGGAGCCCAGAGCAGAGGCATGCTTGAGATGAACCCTGCCCAGAATATTCCTCACTCCAACCCCAAATACAGTGGGCTATTTTTAGGAACCAAAAAGTACTCACACATTCCTGCAGGGGCAGGGAGAAGGAAGAAGGCCAGGAGTCAGTGCAGAGGGAAAGGGTGTACCCCACTCCTTCTAGTTCTGACTTTGTCTTCAGAATCCTCCCCTTGGGGTTGGAGAGGCTAACCCTGGCCAATCCTGAGGTCTACCCAGCCCCTGTCCCCAGGGTCCCTTCTTGACTCTGTCTTGTTCCAGTCTCTTTCTCATACTCCCCCTCCCTCTGGGATTTGGCGAATAGCTGGGGTGGCCCAGGCCCTGAGGACAGAGCCAAATACAGGCATGGGACCAAGCAGCAAGGCTGTAGGAGAAGGCATACCAGAGAAGGACAGACAGCAAGAGGGACAGACATGGAGAACCCAGGGAGACTAAGACAGAAACAGAGAGCTCGAGACAGAGTTAGGGTGAACCAAGCTCACCAGCCCCTTTCCCTAGTGCAAGATTCCTTGGCCTGGCAGCCTAACCCTGCCAATCACTGCCAACCCTACACCCCTACCCCACCTTACCCCTCTATCGTTGCTTGCACACCCTTGGGGACAGGGAGCTCGCCCCTCCCTCCTGCCCAGGCTTCCCTTTTGTGGTATGACTGACTCACAGCAAGCTTATATCTGCCTCCTTGTGACTGCCTGCTGTGCCTAACTCTGCCCACACAGGCCCCTGGCCAGGAGTCAAGAACAGCAGAGGCATCAGTTGACCAGGATGACTGGGACAGCAGAGACAAGGGTGATGCTAGTGATGTGCCTTCGGAGGAGGGCAGTGGCATGGAATAGAATGTGGGCAGTGGGGGTGGAGGTACTATAGGCTCTGCAATGTGGAGAGGCAGCCAAAGGGGGAGAGAGTACAGAAGGAGCCCTGAGCCCATCCTGGGCCCCTGATCTGAGGTCTGTCTCCCAGGACCATCTTGCCCCTCCCACATCTAGCTATTGCCCCCTCCCTCTGCTCACTCTGGCTATTCCCTTATCTCTTCCTTTCCTGACCCAGCCCCATTCTAGAGACTGAAGGATCCCAGTGAGTCAGGCCCTCAGAGATCTGAGCATGCACACAATTTCTACCTCCTTTCCCCAACTCCTTTCCCCTTTCCATCCTTTACTCCCAAACCTAACCCTTAAGGGATCCAGGGGGATCTGGGACAAGCAGGAGGTCATTTTTGGAGGAGGCTGGAGCTAGAGTAGGAGCTGAGACTGGCTGAGAAAGTGTGAGGGGCCTGGGAGGAAACAGTTCTGAATACTGGGAGGATAAGCCCTCAGGAAGGGGACGTGGACGCTCGCGGGGGTTGGGGGGCGCCAGGACTGGGCTCAGGTGTATTCTACAGTGCACGTGTCTCCAGTGTGGCTCAGAGGCTGGAGACGCGGCCCTGTTGGAGTAACAACTGAAGCTGGAGTCTGCAAAGGGCGGGAGGAGGGAGAAGGTGGGGTGGGGGAGGAGAAAAGGGGAAATAAAGGAGGAAGGAGAGGAAGAGAAAGATAGTGGTGGTGGGGTGGTGGTGGGGGGGGAGGGCTGGCCCTTCCTTTAGTGTTGGGCTCCTGAGCTCCAACTGACCCTTTCCATGTGTCCTGGTCCCAAGTGGCCCCACTGTCCCACCTCACTCTCTCTTAGCAGCACCCTCCTTTGGGACCTTCCCTGCGAGGCCCCATCGTGTGGTGGGAGTGGCATGGACTTGCTGCCAGAGGGTGGGCATTCTCACCTGAGCAAGGCCCCTCATCTCTGACCCTTAACCTCCTCCTTACTTATAAAATGGCGTGGTCAAACAGGCACCCCCCCCCCCCAGGGTTTGTAGGAGAATTAGAGACAGTGCAGTCCCTGGGCCTCAGAATGTGTGGTCCGGTCTCAGGGCCAACAGCACCATTTAAGAATGTTTCAGAAATGCAAATTTTTGGCCTCATCCCAGACCTACTGTATCAGAAACTCTGGGGATGCGGCCTGGCAATCTGCGTGTTAACAAACCCTCCAGGGGATTCACAGTCAAGTTTGAGAACCACTGGAGACACTTCTAGCACATAGTAGGTTCTTGAGAAAGGTGTATTCCCTTTCCCAAAGCCTGATGACCTACACAAGCAGGGCCCTGACATTTGATCTTGTCCAACTGTGGCCTGGGTCTCTCTCCCTCGTGTCTTCAGATCCGGTCTTCCAAGGGTCTCCAAGCCTCTCTCCTCTATTCTCCTGCCCATGGTCCAGCTCAGCCTTGTCGAGAGGAGGTCCAGAGCTATAAGATCTGAGCACTCCTGGGAAGCTTTTCTCTGAATATTTAAGGCGCCATTTCTGTTAGCAGTGGCTCCTTGGGTAGATGGCAGAAGTGGGTGGTGGGAGGAGAGAAGGAAGGGCTGCTTCTCCCACTTCCTTTTAGAGTCTCCTGACTCTATCACGCTAGGCATGCTGGGAGGGCTATTAGAGTCACAGTGTAAGCTTGAGGTACTGGGTCTCAGGCTGAGGTCCAAGGCCCAGCCAAAAGGGGTTATTTTCGCCTGGGTCCCCAGAGGGCCTCCTTCGGGGAAATTCTACAGTCACCCTAATGGAGCATCTGGCATTCAGGCACATGCTGGGCACAGAGACACATTTGCTGCTTTGCCTTGAAGTTCTGGTTCTCTGGGAAGATAAGAGACTGTATACATCACCCACCAGAACGAGCAGCAGGAAGGGAAAGAGTATAGTTGGCATCTGCCCTGATTTCTCCCATCGGGGCCACCTTTCTGGGTTTCCTCATTCTGTGGGTACTCATTTTTGACCAGATACTTTTCCCCCAAGTTCTCAAGGTGAATACTTAGAGGTTTAGGGAAGGGTGGGCAGGAGAGACAGGAATGCGTGGGGGCAGACAGGAATAAAATGGCAGAGGCTGTGGGAGAGGAGAGACTTTTGGAGGTGAGACAAGAGAGTAGCCTGTGAAAGGGGTGGACATTGACGGAAGAGGAGAGAGATCCACTCAGAGAGATTGAAGAGACAAAGCCTGGGAGAGAGACATAGCCCCAGAGAGAAGGAAGGAGGAATAGGGAAGGAGAGGGGTTCCAAGGTCCTAGAGGATCTTGAAGGACCGTCATCCCATTTAGAGAAGAGGACACCGAAGCCTGGAGAAAGAGGAGTGCCCCCCGCCAGGCCACACTCTAACGTAAGCAGAGTAGAAAGAATCAGTATGTATGTCCTGTCCGAGTAACACAACTCGAGTCTTGGCAGATACTGGACTATTGGGTTTAATGTTATCACCATAAGGGGCACTGTGTGGCTTCCCTCCAGAGAGGGAGGGATGGACTCTAAGTTCCAGGCAATGGGGAGAGCAATAGGTGGGGTTTGGGAGGTGGGAAAAGACATAGAAACTCATGGAGACAAGACAGGAGAGCAGGTTGTGATAGCAACACTCACCCTCCAGAAGGACATTAGTCCCTATGCTGGTGGCACCAGAAGGAATAAGGCCACAGTCTCTGGCTTTGTACAATCCTAGGCATTAAGGAGTTAGAAGTAATTTAGTCCAGACCCTCTCCCCTGCAGAAATCCTGATCCAGTCCCAGTGCTGGCTCCTGACCCCTCTGGAACAGAACAAGCTCCCCTTTCTTGGTACCTGGGTTGAAAGGCTAGTGTTTGGGGAATGACACTGTCTATGGCTGAGTGATCCTACCTTCAACCACAGAGCTATAGGTAGCGAGTTGGGGAAGGCAGGAAGGTTCCATCCATCCACCCACCCACCCACTCATCCATCCATCCACATAGTCATCCACCTATCTTCACTGACTTAAAACACAAAACCATAGAACTATATGTTGTAACACGCGAAGGATCCATTTTTACTGAGGAAACTGAAGTTTGGAGAGGAAAGGGGACTGCTAAGGCCACACAGAGCTTCTGTAGTCCATTTGGGACAGGACTGGAAATTACTGCTATTTTCTACACAGCACAAATTCTCCCCTGGGGTCTGGGAAATTGGTTGTTATGCTGACATTTTTACTGATGTTTGTTAAAAAAAAAAAAGCTTTGAGGGCAGGAAATGTGACCTCCTTCATCCCACCCTGAGCCTGGACTCTGTGTGTGTGTGTGTGTGTGTGGTGTGTGTGTGTGTGCCGAGATGTATATTTGTGTGTACATTGTATATATGGTTGCATTTGTATTGGTGCGTGTGCATGTTTGTGTAAGGGTGTGTACATATATGTTGGGCAGTGGTGTGTGCCTGGCGATACATATGTGTGACATGTGTAGATGTGCACGAGAGTGGCTATAGCTCTATCTGGACTTTCTCTTTCCTCTTCTTTTTAAGTTTCCTAGGGCTCTAGCCCTTGACTGGAGCCTCATTAGTTCCCCACCTGTGCCTCCCATCCGGGACTATCCCTACTTGCCTTTCTCAGCTGTTCTTTACTGATTCTCTCCTCCCTTCTCTGGGACAGCCATTCTGCTCTCTGAGTGCCTACCTCATGGGTTTTGGAATTTGAATGATTTCCTTTCTGAGTTGACACAGTGGAGGTGAGGTTGCTTTGAGATCTGGAAAAGTTCAGGGAGAAGGTGGCATTTGAGAAAGCCTTAAAGAGCATTTTGAGAGCCAGGTATGAAGTGGTCCTTCCCAGCTGCAGTTTGTGCACCCAACACCCCCACCCCTGGGGTGGGCAGGGCAGGGCCAGGAAGTGAATGGACAGAAGCATGCCACACAGAGAGCCCAGGGCTTCATTGGTCATATCTGCATCCAGCCCACTCTGACTAAGGATGTGAAGCCCCCTCCCTGCTGCTGCCCCAACTCTTCCTAAGTTTCCTGTCCCATTCGCCCCTCATCGCCATTATCCTGCCCTTCGCCTGAAGGGTAACAGAAAACTGACCAATCGAAACAAAGGCCAGAGAGGCACTCACCAATTCTAGTAAAGGACAGGTCAGGACATCCCCCAATCCAAGTAAAGGACAGGTTGAGGAGCCCTCCAATCAGAACAAAGGACAGACTATTCTCTCTAAGCCACCTGGGGAGGGAGCTGGCGATCGGTAGGGTGCAGAGCAGGAACCAGACAGGGCCTGGAGATCCAGAGGCTTGGGTTCCAGACCTGGCTCTGCCCTGACTGGCTGGCTGACCACAGATGGGGTATCACATCTCTTCGAGCCTCAGTTTCCTCATCTGTCAAATGGAGAAACTTAGCTGTCCCAAGCCTGCGGCTTTGAAAAATTCCTCGCCCTACATCAGGTCTCACTTCCTCACCTTGGCCCTTCTTCTCCAGTTTCCATAGCACACATATATCAAACTCCACTGCAGGGCAGGGCCCCTCCGTGCTCAGCTTGTCTACCTGCTCTGCCTCCAACCAGGAGCAGACTAAACCAGCACCACCTTCCAGGGCTCTGCCTTGGGAGTCCTAGTCTTAGAAGCCTGTGTTGGCAGACTTCATTTCAGGGTTATATGAGACATCAGCTCTTCCTCCCCTCTTTAGTCTGCAGAATTGACCTCAAAAGACCTATGTGTATATGATGCCAGCAGGTGTTTCTGAGCCCTGGCCCTGTGAATCCATAAGGAAATAGCTGCACTCGTGTGAGTCCGCGTGTACTGGAAGGGTGTCTGAAGGCATGCTGGGGTGCTTCCACAAGGGCGTGAAGCCCTGTGGCTGTGTGGCTGGGTGTGTGTGGTGCTGAGGGTGTGTGCACTGTGAAGAGGAGCGCCTAAGGACAATTGATCCAATTTGGGGGTGGTATTGTTTTGAAGCCTCAGCTTCTGTTGTCCAAGGGCAGAGACCTATCTCTGAGATCAAAATGTGTCTTTATCCTTGAGCATTGGGAAGGATCAAAGGGAGGCTGGGGGTTGGGGAAAGCAATGCCAAGTGAGCACACACTGGGAGAAAGCTCACTGCCCCCCACTCCTGGAAACACAGGACTGGAAAGGAGTAGGGTAGGGAGGAAACAGAAGCCAAGAAGATGCAAAGATGAAGTCTGGAGCTGGTCTGGATCCTCCTCATGCAGTTCTCCTTCTCTGTAGCCTCTCTGAAAAATGTGCATTTAGCCCATTCTTGCATACTTTCAGGGATGGGGAGCTCGCTTCTTCCTCTCTCCTGGTGGCCTCTGCTATGTAGCATGGCTTTGCCTGGAAGAAGGTCCTTCATTCCACTAGGCCAATGGGGTTGCCTTCTGTGAAACCTTATGGGTCTCCAGGCTGTCGCTGGGGCCACAGGTCCAGCGCCCCTGCTCAGGGAGGGCCAGAGAGTTTGGAGTTTAAGACTGAGACCCTGGGTCTGCTCTACTTTAGGCTAGGCTCCCCCCGGTTCTCCAGTCTCAGTCACATGCAGGACTTGGTTTTCAATTCCCTCCTTACTCTTGAGTCTCATCTTGTCCTCACCTGGGACACAGTACCCTGGAGATGGTCTAATCAGCCTATAAGTAGGGGAACTGTCATCTTCTCTTTTCAGGTTAACATATCTTCATTAATATGGATTGCAGTTTTAGCATTTTAATTTGTTATCAGCCAAACTTACACTGTGGGCTTATGATGAGCTTGTGGCCCTCTAAGACCCTCATCTCATATCACTTTCACATGAATGGGAGCCAGGCCATGTCTCCTTCATCCTATAGATAATCACTTTGCTTTTTGAACACAAACCCAGCCATCCACAGGGAAGACATCAGAAAGAACTTCTAAGGGCTAGCAGGCTAGCAGGGAGAGCATGGCTGAGTGGACAGTATGAGTCATGGTCCTGCCTTGGCCTTGGATCCCCTGTTCCATTACCTTTCCCTTTGATCGCTATGGCTCTAGCCAAGTGAATAGAGCAAGAAGCAGGGACCATTCTTGTTCCTGTTCCGGCTCTCCAAGGACGACACGAGGCCTGTTCCCGGGACGGAAGGCTGTGAGGCAGTCAAGGCTGACTTCTCCTTCCCCTCCTATCTTGCCAGAGGCTGGCCCAGCTGTGTTCCTCCCACCTCGTGGGGTCATGCCCCCCTTGGACTCATGCTACCCCTAACCTAGCTCCTCACTAGGCTGAAAAATAAGACTGGAGGAGACCACCTCCCTCTCCTGGGGAAAGTGAGTAGGACCCAGATTCAGCAGATATTTAGCTGTGCACCTACTTTCTGTGGGCAATCTGGGAGGCACTTGTAGGGTTCAGTTTTATTTTATCTTCATATCAGCCTGTATCTATAGCTATAGTTGCCCTCAATTTATGGGTAGAAGACTGTGACTCAATGATTTGACCAAGGCGTGCACTGCTAATAAATAGTGGATCCAGGATTCAAATTTGGGGTATTTTTGTTTGCTTACTTTGCTTTGTTTTAATGTGGAAGCTTGTACTTTCCCAACTATGCCAGAGTTGTGCTTGGCTAAAGGACAAGAGACCTGAGATTTAGTCTAGACTTGACCACTTGACTCACTGTGAGTTTTTTCCCAGGTCCCCGGCCCTTCTCTGAGTCCTAGTTTCCCTATCTGTAAGATGAGGGGACTTGGACATTCTAGGGCCTTACGACTTGTTGGCGTCTGAGATACTCAGATCTTGGGATTCCAGTATCTTAGAGCTTTGGGGTCTGGTTTAGGCTGGGAGTTTGTGCTCAGAAGGGGCTGCCTCTGGCCTGTCTGACCAAGGCCCTCACTGCCCTTTTCTCTCTTCCAGGATGCTTTGCTGAGCCTTGGCTCCGTCATCAATACTGCGGGTTTGCACCGGGCTGTCAAGGAGGCCCTCTCAGCCGTGCTTCCCAGAGTGGTAGGTGCCTGGCTCCACATTTCCCTTGCTCCCCAAACCTTTGCCCACTCCTGGCTGTACCTCACACAGGGTCAAGAAGGAATGAAGAGGCAGGGGCCCTGCTCAGAGGACTCTCATGGGGAAGTGGAGGGTTTAGTTGAGTGTTTGGAGAGGGCTTTCTGGAATAAGAGAGCTGATGCTGAGCCCCAAAGAATGAACTTACACAGGAATCCTGAAATGTCTGAGACAGAAGGAGACTTTGAGTTAACATGTCTCAGATAATAGAACGGATTCGCCTAGGATGATAATTAGGACATAATGGCATCAAGTGGGCTTTGGAGTATGTCCAACAGGAGGGGTTGAGAGCAGACATGTAAAAGGACTTCCTTGATGCCAGGTCTGGGAGGTGCTGAAATGGAAGTGGATGAATGGATCTGTGCCAAGTGAAAGTGTCCTGCCTGGAGACAGGAGGCTGAACAAGATGACATCTAGAAACTTTTAAGGTTCTCTCTAGCCCATTCCAACACTGTGGGTGAGTTGAATTGGGGTAGTGGAGAGTGTTACCTGGGCCCATGGTCACCTGGTTACAATGGTTGCCTGGCCCAGAATGTCTTGGTGAGGAAACTATACCCATCTTCAGCTACCCAGGCCACTCCCCAGCCTGGATGCAATGGCCACTGTTCATCCTTTAGATAGTAGAATGGATAAACTGGCCCTCAAGACCCAAAGCAGCAGTGTCTCAGTTGTGCCAGATAAAGGGAAGGGAAACTATTAGTCTTGAGGGAGTCTGACCCAACCTAAGGGGCATGGAAGACTTCCTGGAGGAGGAGATGGCTAAACAGTTCCCATAGCCTGGAATAGGGACTCTACTCTAGATACCAGCCACAGGTAACCTCTGCTCTAGGAAATAAGAGTAATTCAGAAGGTGATTCCCCTTCCAGGCCCATTGTGTCTGAATCTACTTGATGATGAACTCCCTGAGGGCCAGAGAGGATGGGTTCTTACCCCAACGTCACACAGCATGACAGGACAAGTAGAGCTTGGCACCTAAGCACTCCCATTTCCTCTTCTCAGCTCACCTTCTCAAAACCTAGAAGGTCAGAGCCCAGGAGGAAGGCTAATGAGTGGGCTTTATTGAGCATGAATTTGACAGGAAGTGGTGGTGTGTTGGCACCCAAAAATAAATCCTCCCAGAGAGGATGGACCGAGGCAACATCCGGCCTGAGATGGAGAAACATCTTAAAAGGAGGAGGTGGGGAGTTTGGCAGGTCAGCATTTGCAAGGCTTCTCTGGGCCCTTCAGTGGCCATTGAGGCTGTCCTGGGTGGGACGGGGGGAGGAGGTGACTGGCCAGGTCTTCACAGGCAGGGTGCTCGTTTGTGCCAGCATAGATAATTGCACTAGATTAATTGTATCCCCAAAGCTGGAAGCAGCTGTGGTCCAGGTGAATAAGCTCCTAGGACAGTGGGTAATATCTACTTTGGCCCATTCGAGAGACCCATATGAGCTAGGGAAACCCTGACTTTGCCTGGATTGCATGGGAGGCTTAGTTCCTATGTGAGGAAATGGGAGATCTGCTCTACCCCCAGAGAAGGGGAGAGGTAGAGAAGGGAGTCTCCCTAAACCCTCCCCACCCCAAGTCCCTCCCCAGTGAGGACAGCCATTGGCACCTGGCTCCCTCATCAGCACCCATTTGGCAGGCACCCAAATGCAGATGGTGCTAATGTATCTGAAATGGTTCCCTCCTTCTCTCCAATGAACTCAGCTAATTTTAACCCAGAGCGCTGAGAGTGAAGGGGTGGGAGGCAGATGGACATCCGGAAGTGAAGTGAGGAGCTGTCCTCCCTGCCTCCCCCCCCCAGATCATCCACCCCTCTCTCTGACAAGGCAGGACTCTCTGTATGACTCGGGGTACTGCGAGGTCTCTCAACCTTTTTGGGAAAAATCCCACAGGTCCCTCCCAGGCTGCTGAAAGGCCAGATGACAACAGGAAGGCTGGATATATGAGGAGGGATGGCCTCCTTCTCACTGATTTCTTTATCCTAAACTCACCACTAGACCCTCACCCAGGAGACAAGAGGGCTCCAGGCCTGTGTCTGTCCCCTCACTCCCTCAGGCCTGTATCCCCACCCGCACGCCACAGTGTCTTGCTCAGGTTCCCTGGAAGGAAGACTAGCCACTCCTGGGACTTGGGAGAGGATGAGGCTGGCTGGGAGCAAGAGTGGCCTGGCAGGATTGTGGACTGTCACAACAGTGAAAGACAACTGCTTCAGCCGAGATCCCCCTTACTGAGAGTGGGCCTTCAACACCTAGCTCCAATGTTAGCACCTCCAGAAGCCTTCCCTGATACATCAGCAGTGAAGAGAACGGCACCCCTCAGGATACTTAGCTGAGCATGTGGGTGCCCATCACTGGGGCGCCAATTCTGCTGGACAGCACTGGCATCTGGGTCTCACTCATCACACATGTGGGAAGTGGAGTCTCTGCAAGACAGTGCTGAACGGAGCTGGTGGTGGTCCGGGTGGCGGTCCTGCCTGGAAGGAATGTGGATTTTGCCTGTGGGTCAGTGAGGGCAACTGCTTCTTCCAAGCACCTAGTGCCAAAGTTGAGACTGCTCTGGACCCTTGGGAGGGCAGATTGATAAGCCAAGACTTGATAAGTTAGCAGAGCTTTGATTTCACTTTGGGGAAAATCATTCCAAAATTAAACCTGTTCCTGCCTTCCAGGGCTCACTGCACCCGCTTCCACACGGCAGCAGCCGCTGCCATCCTCCCCCAGCTTGGTTTACAGGCCCTTCTAGCTCGGTTCCTGCTGACCCCAAGCCCACCTTCTGCCCCTGCCCTCCCTGACAGTTCCATAAATGTTCAGTGCTCTCACACATACATACCTGCTACTCAACCCAGAAGCCATTCTTCTGTGCCTCACCCACTCCCTGAATGTGTCTAATTCCCACTCCAGTTATAGCCTTAAGGTCACTTCTCCAGGAAGCCGTTTTAGCTTGGGTCATGGTGTACGGTTTCTTGTAGAGTATTTGTGTCTCCAAGATAGGAGGGAAGCTTCCGGGGGCATTCTGAGCCCCTCCTGCAGTAGGACCCTGAGTGGACACACATTATTGTTTGCTGAGGCTGGAATCATGGCAAGGAACACCGTGGGGTGCACGTGGGGGATTTGTCTGCACCTTTAGCTCTTCAGACTCTTTCCCTGGCGCCTTGAATTTGGGCGATAGGTAAGAAAAGCCAGCAGGATCATGGATCACTGCCTGCCGAGAACCCCTTATAAGGGAGAAGGTGAGATGCTAAGTTCCTAAAAGTTTTTCCACCCTAACTGCACATTAGAATCACCTGGAGATACTAAATAAATGGATGCCTGACCCACTCCCAGAGGACCTGTGACCTCGTTACCCAGACCTGTGTATAGTTGGAGCTAGGCAGCAGGGAGGGATGCTCCACAGGGCCTCACAAGTGCTTTCTGTCCTAGGAGACTGTCTACACCTATCTGCTGGACAGGGAGTCCCGGCTGGTGTGTGAGGACCCTCCGCATGAGCTGCCCAGGAGGGGAAGGTCCGGTGATCTTCTCCACATTACTGCCCTCTCACATGGTCAAGGATCTAAGGCCTGCAGTGCCTTCCAAGGTCATCTGTGTGACCCTCCCCATCCAACCTTGACTTCATTCACCCGGTTCCTTGGCTGGGGCATTGACTCCAGCACAGAGTGGAGAAACCATGTCTGGTTAGGGAGTAGACAGCACAGGGGAAGTGCCAACAGGTGGGTTTTCTTTGAGAGAGCTTTTCCAAATTGCTGCAGCCTCCTCAGAGGTGAGTCTCAAAAGTTCAGGGCGACAGTTTATCAGTGAGAACCCCAGAAACCTGAAGGTTCTCACAGAATCACAGAATTTGGAATCACTGAATGCTGGGCCTGCAGAGCTCACACATCTGAGGCGGGTTCCTCAGAGCAGAGTGTCCTACTGTGTTCTGGCCCAACTGCCTGGATTCAAATCCCACTTTCTCGTTTACTAGCTGTTTAAACCTAGGCAGGACTCAACCTCTCTCTGTGCCTACCTAGGTTTAAAAAATGATAATAATGGTACTTATAGAGTTGTTGAAGGATTAAATGAGTTAACACATGTAAAGCATTTAAACTATCCTAATGAATACAAATGTCTGGTTTTGTTTTCATTATGATAGAATATTGGGCTCGGTCCCTACGGTCCCCTGACACCTCTGAGCCTATCAAATTCAGCCACCTTATTTTCCAGGTGGGCAAACATCAGGAGATGTTTCCAATGCCACATACCTGGCACAAAGCAGAGCCAGGCCTGGACACAGTCTCTTGTCTCCTGGCTATTCAGGAGACAATGAGGGGAAGTCGAACTTGTCAGATGAGAAAGTATAGACACAGGAGTGCTGGTCCCCAGGAGGGCAGAGCACAGAGGACGTGCTCACTGTTTCTAAGCGCCGCAGGGCCATGGAGGGCCAGGAGCACTGGGTCAGGAGCCGAGAGCTGAGTGAGCACCAGGGGGTTTGTTACTTCACTCTCTGGGGGAGAGCTTTTCCAACTACCTAGCTCCTCCAGGTAGTAGCTGAGGCTGGCATGACACTCACTGTTTCATGGAGGCCATGCAAAGAACCACTGTTAGGATGCCAGAGGTCCTGATGCTGGGGATGCTGGTGGTCCTGAGGCCCCTCCTGGCACTTGGAATCCTGGAATCCCAGATGCTGGTCTCTCCCCCAACCCTTCCCCATGGAAGGCTGGGGCCTCTCTAATAGCCCAGAGCTTTCCCATCTTCTATTCTCCCATTCGATTTCTCATGGGTGAGTGGAGGTGACATTTTTCTCCTTCAGCATCTCCTGACAACTCTCCTCAAGGACTGTGTGAACCAAGCAGCTGTGTCCGCTCTGCCTCTACTGTCCCATGTAAGATGAAAGATAAGGCTGAAGAGTCTTTGGAACCTAAGGAAAAACAATGCTATAATGTCCTCTTTTCTCCTCTAAGCCAGCATACCATCCGTAATTCTGAAGAATTTGCTTAGTATGAGCTTGCCCCATGGGAAGTTTCCTCAAAGTGGCCAGGAAGCCTTTCCTGGGAGAGGGATGCAGGAAAATGAGCTCCGAGGGCGGAAGAAGCATCCTGCAGGGTTCGCTCTGCCCCTTCTGAGCCCTCAAACACCCATCTCAGGCTTTCTGCTGCTGGAGAGTGGGTCTGGGATCTAGGCATCTGGCAGGGGCCTCAGAACTTCTAGATCAGCAGCCTTTTCTGAATCCCCAACTCCCCACCACTTAAAACTCAGTGAAGTCTTTGGAAAAGGTACAACAACAACAAACAACAACAACAACAGAAGACAATTAAGAGTGAATGTTCCAATGCAATGAGCCCAGAGCTTGGTGGAAATGGGAAGGTAAGTGCCTGCTAGAACAGGTTCAGAAATCCTAGGACCCAGAGGTGAGGTGGTAAGATATGCAGCAGGGCATCCCAGCCACAGAGACAAAGTTTATTTAGGCTGGCAAGGTTTGGGGTGAACTGTCTCCGCCCTCTCTCCACATCTGGCAAAGAGCCCGCTGCCTCACTAGGGCTGAGACATAGTACTGAGAAAGAAGAGCACTGGAATGGGAGTCAGAGGCCTGTATTGTAGCCCACCCATCCCTGCCTCACCGTGTCCCCTCCAAACTCGTTCTTCTTATAGAATGGAACTACAGATAAACAGACCTATTGGAATTAATGAATTAATCGATGCGAGTCCCAGCGCAGTGCCCACACACAGTATGAGCTCAGGACTGCTGTGGCCCTCCAGTCCAAGTCCCAACACATTTACTCAGTAGATGACCTTGAGAAAATTACCTCCTTTCTGCCTCAGTCTCTTTTTCTAGAAAATGAGTGGGTTGGTACAGGTCCTTCCAGTGGTGACCTCTGTGACCTGGCCCCGTCAGGAGGCCAAGGCACCTGCCGCAGACTGAGGTGGAGCCGGAGGCTCTGGCAGTGCCCAGTGCAGGGGGTGCTCCTCCAGGAAACTTTGGAGGGCTGGCAAACAGCAGCAGGTGTGAGGTGGAGGTGAATCATAAAGACAGATAAGGGCCAAGAGGAAGGGCAGAGACGGGGCTAAGGGTGGTATGGGGAGGCATGGTGGAAACGGGCCATGGGGACAGCAGGCCACCAGCTGTGCAGCCCCTCCTGCCAGTGCCCCTACTATTCGTCAGGCTCATGGAGGCCCAGTTACATCCTCCTAGTGTGTTTTGGGTTTCCTGCCTCCCTGAGCTTGCTGCGCTGTCTCCTTCCCTGCAAAGTCCTTCCCTGCCATCTCCATCTCCACCAGCCCACATTTCACTTCTCTTCCACGGCCCAGCCAGGGACCCTCTAGGATGCCTATTCCATAGTCCCCTGTCACTAAGAGGATCTAATTTTCAGAAAGATTTCGGGGCCGTAGCGGCATCCCCCGGGTTGGGTCTGTCCACGAGCAGAACCCTGGGCTGGCAGTCAGGAGTTCTGGGATCCAGGACAACAACATGGCGGCAGTTGGAATCTCGTACAATCTCTCTGAGCCTCAGCCTACTCTTCTATGAGATGGCAGGGTTGGACACTGATGTCTGAGGGCTGGTCCAGCTCTGGATTTCAAGGGTTGCAAGAGGCCTCAGGGCTGGAGGCAAGAGAGTCCTGGAGGGCTCCCTGGGCGAGGGGCTTCCTGCAAGGCTTCACCTCCCTCTTCCTGGTGCTCCGCCTCCATCTCCCAGCCTATTTCAGGCTCCAGCCTTGCTGCCTTCCTCTCCTTATTGTGTCGCCTGCCATCTGAAAGCCTCTGATTACCCGCTGCTGAGCACAGTGAAATCCGGGGCCTTTCAGCTGCAATGGCATCACCGCCCACACCATCCCCAGCTGGTTGTCTCCCTCCGCTGCCACTTGGGGGTCTCACAGCGCAATCTTAAGAAATTTCTTCCTCAGAGCTGACTTGGTCCCCTTTCACTGCAGAATCTCTCTGTCCCTCTGATTTGTCTCGAGGGACACAGGGAATAGTCTGTTCCCACCTCTGGAGTCTCACACTCTGGGAAAGAGAGGTAAAGGAGGGTCCAGGTCCTGGCCTGAATCACAATTCGTCTCCAAGAAATGAAAGGGGCCTGGACACCCAGCTCTTTCCAGGCCATCGACCCCACCAACAGAAAGCCTTTCCTTCTACTCTCTCCACTAAGCAAATAGTTGTTAAATGGACGGAACCATCATAAAATTCACACCCATTTCTCTCCACTTCGTGCCCATCTGTCTTTATCTTCAGCAGGGCAGATCATGACTTCCCAGGTGCCCAGGGCTGAGTCATTAGCCTTCAACCTGAACAGCTGGCTCTGGGGTGTGGAGTCCCCTTACCCTCACCATCAGCCTGACAGTGGGAGGAGGGGAGGTGGGGGGAGGAGAGTCAGGAGGGGAGAGGAGTCACGGTGGGGGGTTCTGAGTTGAGGTAGTAGATGAAGTCCCCACCCTCATCTGGGGGGGTGGGAGGCGGGCGGGTACATAAGTTCTGGGAAGGGTGCAGCAGAGGAAAAGGGCTCGTATGTGCGTGGGCTGAGGTGAGCATGGCCTGGCACAGCCCTGCCTGTTGGCCATGGGATATGACTGGGCCAGGGAGAGGAGATTGCAGAGCAAGGTGCCAAGCTGCAGGACTCCTGAGGGTTGAGGATCTTTGGAGACCCCAGCACTCGGTGGGACCTGCCCCAGCCCAGCCTCTCCTCTGCTATCCAGGGACCTCTGAGACTGTGGAGCACTCACTGAGACTGGGTTCCCAGTCTCTCAGATTCTTCCTCTCTAGGTGAGCGTTATACCCAGCAGCCAGCAGTCAAACCTGACCTTTGCTTTCTCCCGCTTAAGTTCATCCTGGGACTCCCATTGCCCCTTAGGATCCAGCCTAGCTCCTCAAGGTCCTGGCCCCCTCCAGCCTTGCTCCCTGATGTCGAGCCACAGCAGCCTCCTTGCAGTGGGACCACCTGGAAGACACACATTCTTTCTCTCCTCCAAGCCTTTGCACAGGCAGTTCCCTCTGCCTGCGCATCCTTTCCTGTCTGCTTTCACAACCTCTGAATGTCCTTTAGGACTCCACTCAGGCACCTTCCCCTCCAGGAAGCCTTCTCTGACCCCGCTTCCATCCTGCACCAAGGTAGGCTGGGCTCGCTCTTCCTGCCTTTGTCAGAGCCCTCACTCCTGCACTCAAGCACGGGTCTGCGTGTCAGAGCCCGCACAACACTGGGCCTCCTGGGGTCAGGTACATGTCTGCCTCCTCTTCCCATCTCAGTCCTTAATACCAAACTTGACCCAGAAGGACCCGAAATAAAGGCTCTGTGGCATGAAAGACTTCAAGTAGAATGGTCCTATAAGTACTTTAGAGAAAACTTGCTCTGGGTCTTGTATAGGGGATGGATTTAGGGGACCCTGCAGGAGGCAGGAGGCAAGGGGAGCATCTGCTTCAGGGTCAAGGGAAAGGTCATTCTGGTTCAGCTTGGCTGTGGCTTGAGAATGGAAAGTAGGGGACAGTTGGGAGGTGACTCACCCATGGGCTGGGAAGGTGAGAAAGAGAGAGGCAGCTAGAACAGTTTGTGGGCACGCCACCAGGGCCCGGCGGATGGCTGTGCCACCTCGGGGGTAGTGGTGGTGAGGGTAAGTTCAGATTGGGACTGGATGCCTTTGACAACCTCAGGGATATCTAGGGTAAGTCTCCAGGAGGCCTTTGGGTATCCGGGTCTGGAGCTTATGAGATGGGAAGCTGGAGAGTCACAAGGCCATGAGCACAGAGGAAGTTTTGTGCAGAGGAAAAGAAAGGCGGAGGGCAGGGCAGATTTCTTCATTAGGGTGCCTTTAGGGGGTTGCGAGGTGGAGGAGGGGAGTGGCCAAGGCAGCCCTGTGTCCTGGGGGTTTGGAAGTGCAGCGTTAGGGGTCATGGGATAAAGCTGCCACTCTCACTGATGAGCAATGCAGGGACCAGCGCCACCTTGTGGCTGCCCAATGACCAGATAGGCCAAGTGGCTGGGTGGGATCCGCAAGAGGGATTTTGGCTTAGAGTCATCAAGGCTAGTCCCCTGCCTCCGTGAAGCCTCAGCCTTTATCAATTTAGTCATCAGGAAAAGTGGCTGCTGTTGCCTTCCTGCCAACCTAGACCCCTATTCGTTCCTGGGGGTTTGGGCACAGTCAGAGAGCCCATAACTGGAGCCCAGCCTGCCAGGAGCCTAAAGATCTAGGGGAGTGATGGCTAGAAGGTGGGAGACACTGATAGTTCTTATAAATTCAAAACCAGAGGCCAGGAGCAAACAGGTCTGATTCAGAAGCCTGTATGACCTTGACCAAGATGCTCAACCTTGATTTCTCTAGTGGCTATGATCTCCTGATCTGAAAACTTATAGGCTGTCCCTCTCTTTTCCTCATTTGACCTTTGCAGGGCTCCCCTTAGTGACCCTCCCCCCCACACACACACAACTCCCCACCCCCAAGTTTCTCTTCTCTTTAGGCCAGGCATCTTCTAGAAACACAATTAAGTGGAGGTAGCATGAGGGATGAGGAACCCAGGACAATTATTCATCAAGGAGTGACATTTGGTGAAAAATCAGGCACTTAATTAAGCAGGAAGAGCCAGAGGCAAGGTCAGGGCAGGGGGTGGTGATGGTGGCAGAAGATGGCATGTGTGGTGAAGGCAGAGAGAAACACGTTCTTCCCACACCCACCTCCCCTTCCCTCCATCACACCTACGCCCTTGCCTCCTAAACAGTCATGCTACCCCTTTGTCAGAGCCTCACACCCCCTCAGGTCCTCAGGAAGTTTTAAGCATATTGGGTAGGAGTGTGGGCTCTGGTGTCAGCTACCTGGGCTCAAATTCTGGCTCTACCACTTATTCCATGTGACATTGGACAGTTTACTTAACTTCTTCGTGCCTTAGTTCCTCCACCTGAAAATGGAGATGATGATGATAATATTTCATTCAGAGCATTGCTGGGAATTCTGACTTTATCTATGTAGGTTGCTTGGGCTGAGCATGGCACAAAGGGAATGAATGTCTGATAACCTTTAGGCATGACAACTATCTCTAGAGTCTCCCTGCTTAGCACCAAAAGTGGCTCTAGCATGGTTTTCTGAGGAAGGTGTTAGTTAAGATTCTACTCTCCTCCCTCCTAGTTCTCCCTGGGAGGCTCAGAGAGGTCAGTCAGGCCACTTGCCTAAGTAGTGGCCGCAGCAGAGTCGCCCTTGCTTTTTTCTTGCTCTGGGATTTGTGATGGGCCCTAAGTTACCTTTCACATATCTACCAGCAAGAGGCACTAGAGGCCAAATTGTGGCTCTCCGCGCCTCTGTGGGGAAATCGGGGTCCCCTCTGTGGGGAAATCGGGGTCCCCCTCTGTGGGGAAATCGGGGTCCCTGACTCTTATATTTGCCCTCCTCGTGTCCGCCCCGTAACAGGTCATCTTGTCCAGATCCTTGCAGATGTGCAGAATCCAACCTGCTGTATGTCCCTGGGCTGGGGCCTGTCCTCTTTGATCCAGGGGTTGAGAGGTAAGATCATGTCTTTTTTTTTTTTTTTTCAGAGAGGCCGTGATCTCCCAGAAGCGGCTGGGCTGCAATGGACTGGGTCTTTCAGACCTGCAGGGGAACACTTTGGCCAAGCTGGTAGCTCCTCTGGCTCCTGACACCCAAGGTAGGGGCTGGGAGCTGGGCAGGAGCAGGAAGGGACTGTGCCCCTGCTCCCCAAATCACATCCGTCTTCTACCCCTGTTTTCATCTTTCAGTCTCCTTTCTTTTGCTCTGTCTGTAGCAATCCCTCCATCTAATTCTCTCTGTATGGTGCTACTAACCTCTCTGAGCCTCAATGTCCTGATTTGTAAAATGGGAAAAATAGAACCTACCTCGCGGGGGTGTTGCAAGGAGGAGCGAACAGCGCATGTTAAGGGCTTGGCACACACTAGGGCTTGGCGGCCGGTGGCCCCAGTGGTGACGTGTTTGTGCCTGTTGCTAGATGGGCTGTAGCTGGTTTCATGCTCTCTCTGTCACTGTCTCTCTTTTTCTCTCTCTTCCTCTCCATGCCCCCTGTCCGCCATGTCTCTCTGCCTCGTGTCTCAGTCTCTCTAGGTCTCTGTCCTCTGTCTCGATGTGGAAAGTGCACAAGACTGGGAGTCAGGAGACCTGACTTGCTGTGTGATCTGGGGCAAGTCACTTCCCCTTTCTGAACCTCAGTTTCCCAATCTGTAAAACAGGGGTGCTCAGCCTTACCCGCCTCCCTCCCTCTCAGGGTTGCTGGGAGGATCACGACAAAGCTATCAAGTGAGGGTTTCCTTCCGTGCAGGGGGCGTGGCTGTGGCTGTTTTTGTTGCTGCCTCAGGACACCCCCGTCTGTCTCTCTGGGTCTCTGGGTCTCTCTCTGTCTCTGTCCCAGCCTCCGTCTATGTCTTTGTCTCCCTCCCTGGGTCCCGGCTCAGTATATCTGAGCCTCACTGGCCCCAAAGGACCACCTCGTTGCCCTCTCCCCCTCAGTGCTGGTCATACCGCTGGTGGACAAGGAGGCTGGGGCCGTGGCAGCCGTCATCTTGGTAAGAGCCCTTGTGGGGTGACATGGGGGGAGAGGAGAGCAGGGGAGGGAGCAGTGGCTGGAGCCCGTGTGTGCGTGTGTGTGTGTGTGTGTGTGTGTGTGTGTGCGTGCGTGTGTATGTTGAGAACAGCAAGCTGGGCTGGAGTTGGAAGAAATAGGCATCTGGGAGAAGCCTTGGAATTCCTCCACAACCCACCCCTCTGCCCCACCTTGAATGGGCAGGACAAAGTTCCTGGCCCAGCCAGGCTTTTGGGGCAGGATCTGCTGCTCTCCAGGCTCTTCTCTTTTATGGGTGTGTGTGTAGGGGGGGAGGGGCGGAGGTTCAAAATCTTTTTCCTGTCCCAGGAACAGAGGGTTAGCTCTCCTGAATCACCATTACCTGAATAAGGGGAAGACTTGGGGTATGGACAGATAAATGAGCTGGTCTTGGTGCACCCAGGGACTCCTCTGAGCTCATTAAAACAGAATTAAAGGTTTCTGAGGCACCTGACCTTTCCAGAGCTGCTGGAGGTGGGGGGCGGGTGGGGGGGAGTAGGGGTGGGGGCACCATGGGAAGAGGAAGGGAGAGGAGGGGAAGGAAGGGGTACTTGGCTTGGTCTCCTCCTCAGCACCCCATCTGCCTGAGCGAGGGAGAAGCGTCCCCCTTGGTTTCTCCCGCCCCCCAGCTTCTGTTCCCGCAGGGAACAGATCTGCTATTGGCACAGAGTTCTCAGCAGTGCTTCCCTTCCTCCTTTGGTCCCAATCTGTGCAAGAGGTGGTCTCTTTGAAAAGGACCAGGGCTAGCACAGAGGTCAGGGTTGGAGGCCGAGGCTTGGTTGCCCACCTTTGTTGAGGACAAAGAGTCTGGGTTGTCAGGTTCTTGAGAAAGACTTCCTGGGGCTGTGAGTGCTGAGTCAGAAGAGAAGCATCTCCCCCAAGGGGAAGATATCTGGAAGGCTGTTCATCTTGTGGGCAGGAGGATGATTGCCATGGCCACCATCCACTTTGGCTCAGATTATGCCAGAAGTCCAGGCTTCAGCCTTCTCCTGGGGGGAGAAGAGCCTGTGTGTATGTGTATGTTGTGCATTGGGGAGGGCGATGGAGTCAGATCACTTGAATTTAACTCACCCTAGGAAAACTCTGCTCTGGACTCTCCTCCAGGCTGGGCGCTGGAGTAGAAAAGGGAACCAGACTCATTTCTGCCTTCTAGAAGCTCTCAGCCTTGGGGAAGGCAGAGACACCCTGAGACCACCACTGGCCAAAAGAAAGAAATGCTGCTAGCAGGTGCTCTAGTGATAGAGGCTGGAGCAGCAAGGGGTGTCTCACAGTAGAGACAGCATTTTCGGGGGTTGGGAGGCATAAGTAGGAGATGAACAGACAGAGAAGAAGGGAAAGGATATTCTAGGCAGAGGGAAGAGGATGAGCAAAGGCAAGGAGGGAAAAGGGTGGTGGAGTGTTGGGGGAAGAGTGTGATCCTGGTGAGGCTGAGGTGTGGGGTGCATGCTGTTGAGTAAGATGCTACCCAGGGCTTTGCCTGCCAGAAGTTCCCAACAACTGTTTCCACACCTCCTCAAACACTCTGGGCAGTGAAGAGCTCTTGAAAGGTATTTAGTTTATTCATGGTCTGCCTCGCCTCCAAGCCCATGCATGCCCTCCTACCCCAGTAGAAATGCACTTTTCTAGGACACCCCTCTTCCCAATGCATACTTGTATCTGACAGTTCCTGTCCTACTTCCTGGTGCTCCCAGGGCCACAGGATCTCACATCCTCTGAGAGGCAGCACAGACAGGCCTGGACCTCCCAGCTGCTACCAGGGAGTGCCACAGGGCAGATCTTTTGGGAAAGCTAACTCACCAGCTCCTTCCTCAAGCCTCTTTCCCATCTCTGAGTCTCTGCTCTTGGTATTGATCCATTTTTCCATCCATCTATTTATCCATCTACCCATCCACCGATCCATCAATTGAAGACTGTTTCTCAAGCACTGCTAGGCACTGTGTGCTAGGTGCTGCAAACACAGCAATGATGGAAACAGACCAAAGACCTGCTTTCACAGACCATACAGTCTGGAGGAGTGGGGGAGACAGACAAACGAGAAGGCAAAATAAGAATAGAACTGCAGATGATGCTAAATACAAGCAAGGAAACCAGGGGGCCCTGCGAGGAATTTTGGGGCCTGATGGAAATGCAGTGGATGGAGGGAGGGCTCTCTGAGGAATATGCAGTCCAGGTGCAGGGCTGCTTGGCTGAGTTCTGGGCCTCTCTGTAGCTCACAGATCCAGGCATCTTGATTGCAGACTCTTTGTGTGGAAGGAGTCTTTGGCTCTGTTCTTCAGTTCTAGGATAATAAGTCCCTTTGAGGAGTAGGCGGCCCTTGGTCTCTGGCATTTGATGCGTGATTTCTGCCCACGCTTCCCCCCAGCTGTGCCAGCCACACCAGCTCCTTACATGGGGATGAGGTGTTCAGGCAACTAGCCATGTCGAACTAGGTGAGGGTGAAGGGTGTGGGGGCTGTGCTGGGCTCTCAACCTTCTCTACAGCTCTAGTGCCCACCACTGAGTATTGCCAGTGGGTCCCAGACAAACCCCCTGATTAGTAAGAGTAGGTGCAAGTGTATGTTTCTGTCGGTGAGCAAAAAGCTATGTGTGACTGTTGGTGGTGGTGTGTTTACATGTGGGGGAGGGCAGAAGTGTGTGCATGGCTCTTGGGTATGTGAACTCAAGTATCCTCTGTACATGTATAAATTTGCACATACAGACACTGTGAGTGTAGGTGTGTGGATGTCTTTGAGTCTGTGACTGCACTCTGTTGTGTCTGTGTCTGTATCTGCGTGTGCACACATGAGCACACACCTGAGTGTCTCCATGGGAAGATGAGTGTGAGTATGAGTGTGAGTATGTGCTGGGGGCACTGAGGATCCTCATGAGAGTGCATGTGTGTTTTATGCACATGCTGGGTGGGGATGGGCTGAGGCAGCCCAGGAGTGTGTGGTGGGTCCAGGGAAATCCAGGGGGTCCAGGAGAGCTCCAGGATTCCTTCCTTCCCTTGGCCTTCTGAGGCTCTCATTTGGTCTCCCAGCTCCGTACTGGGACCAAGCTGGTTTGGCAGCCCAGGAACTGGTTACTTCCAGATCTATAAAGTGGTCCTAACCTTCCCTCTTCCTGAGAGGTGGTTCCAGGTGGAAGGAGCGAGAAAGGTGCCCTCCCCCACCTACTAACAGTAAAATGCCAACGTGTTCACAAAAACCACATGCAAGCGAACCACTCCCCTCTGTCGCCTCCCTGTCCTATGGGAGTCATGTGGGGAGCCTTACCCAGAGCTTAACCTTCAACACCACCCTTGGCTGCCCAGGCCTCGTCCAGGTCTTCCTGCAGTGTTGCTCCCTCCGATTTGCCTGCATGCCATAGGCCACAGCCCTCCAGCTAAAGCCCACTTCCTTAGCCTAGCACACAAGGTCCTTCCCCTTGTGGCACCATGAACCCACTCCTGCCCGGGTCCTTATCTTCCTGTACCACTCACTACCCAGCACTGCCGGCAGCTCCTGCCTACAGCGTCCCTCTCTTCAGGTTCTGCTTGTCTTCCCCATGCTTCAGTGCCAGTTCTGGAAGCCTCCCAGATGCCCTCCCCCTCTGAGCCCTCACAGTCTTTAAGTTCCCACCCACCCAGTCTACCTCTCCTTCTTTCTCAGGTATGAGGCCCTGCACCCCTCCCAAATGCATCCCCACTCCATCCTGCCCTAATAAGATGTGAGCTTCCTGATAACCTCCTCTCCATCTGCTCCTGGCAGGGGACCTAGGGCAGGGGGTGGGGGGCTGCTGAGTATAGAGGGAGGATTAAGGATGGAGCCCCAGTGCAATCACCACAGGGTGCCCCAAAGGTGGTGAGCAGCTCTGAGTAGGCACCGGAAGCTGGCGACACAAGCAAGGAGCTTTGCTGGCAGGGCCTGCAGTGGGTCCCCAGATGGCCCCTCTCTTTCCCTCTCATTTTCTGTATCAAGCACCCAAGCAGGGGTGGGGGAAGGGACTTCACAGTGTGAAAGATGGACTGAGGGGATTCCTGGTGAATGACACAGGGAAGTTGGAGTGGTGATGAGAGTAGTGGTGATGAAAGTGGGCGAAGAAGGTGAGGGAGTGGTCGGGACCGTCCCAACTCGGCCGCTTTCTGCTGTGCGATCCTGGGCAAATTGCTCAGCTTTTCTGGACCTTGGTTCATCTGCAAGGTGGGGGAGCCTGCCTCACTGAGTGGTGAGAGTCACATGTAAAGCAATGTGCTTTATCACTCCCTCAACTTATTCATTCACTCATTTATTCATCCATCTTCCCAAGTTCTTAAGGTACAGCAGGTGCATCATAAATGTCTTCCTATTCCAAACCTGGACATGGCTCAAACCCCACCTTAGAGAGGATGGAGCTGGGAGTCTGAGGCTCGTCCCACTGATTCCCTTATCAGGGCCTGAAGTGCTCCATGGGCTAGGAGATTGAGAGGGGTCCCAGCTCACCTCCCCATTCCCTCACTATACACCTGGATGGTGCTGTTAAGGAAACAGTGACTGAAAAAGAGGTCAGAAGATTTCCACGTCTTTGGATTAGCTGCAGGCTTTCTGGAGGAGGGCATTTTCCCTGGAGCCATGTGCTTGGTCAGAAGGACGGGCTTATTTTTGAAGCCCACAGACTGGAGTGTATATGTGTTGGTGGGGACAGGTATGTGTCAGGCATAGGGAGGGCAATCTGCCAAAGGCAGGAGGCTAGGGGAGGTCACCGCTGGTCCCTCTCCCACATCCTTTCAGGTGCACTGTGGCCAGCTGAGTGACAGTGAAGAGTGGAGCCTTCAAGCCGTGGAGAAGCATGTGAGTTTGGGTATGGTTAGCATAGGATGGGGACTACTAAAGACTCTCATCAGAACTGGTGGGAAGATGATCTGGCCAGGCAGCTGGACAGACCCAGGTTCTAGTCCACTGCCTTTGGGCTGTGTGACCTTGAGCAAGTCACTTAACCTCTCTGAGCATCAGTTTTACATTTGAAAATGAGGATAAGGATAGCATTGACCTACTTAGGGTACTGGTGAGATGAGTCAAACATTTCGTCACTGCATAGGAAGGATTATCCACATAATGATATTGAGGCTCTTTCCTGATATTTTATAATGCTGTGACTTCAATATGGACTTAGGTCTCCTCCCCATGGGTGCTAGAGACAGAGAAATCTGGCCCTACCCTGTCTTGGAAGAATATGGGTTTAGGGATGGAAACCAACCCTATACATATCTGTTCATGGACAGAGGGATGCTCCAAGAGCCGTGAGATCCCACAGGAAGATGGAGCGCTGAGGGATGAGTTGTTTAGGACGGGGGTGGAGCAGTAGGCACCGCAGGCAGAGGAATGGCTTGAGCAAAGGCAAGGGGGTCCTGAGGAGGCGAGCGCGGTAAAGATGGGGCGAGCGGCTCGCTGACTGCTCGGCCCGTCCCAGACCCTGGTAGCCCTGCGAAGGGTGCAGGCCCTGCAGCAGCGCGGATCTGGCGCGGCCCCTGAAGCAGTCCAGAACCCTCCAGCGGGGACTGCAGGAGAGCAGAAGGGCGGTGTCGCATACACTGACCAGGACCGAAAGATCCTGCAGCTGTGCGGTGAGGACCGGCTGCGACAGATCCTGGGGGCGGGGCAGGGTCGAATATGGAGGGGAGGGGCCTGTTTGTGGGCAGGGCCCTGTTTGGGTGTTCGAGGCCAGAGCGGTGGAGCTGCCGGGCGGGCGGGGCGGCAATTGGAACGGAGCTCTAGGGGCTGGGCGGGCAGATGGAGCCCGAGGCGGCGCGGCCTTGGGGGAGTCTACCGGCCCTCTCTCTGACCCGCGCCCCGCGGTTGCAGGGGAACTCTATGACCTGGATGCCTCTTCCCTGCAGCTCAAAGTCCTCCAATACGTGAGTCCCTAGTCCCCTCCATCTGTGCTCACGTCCCCGTGAGCCCTCCATCTCAGTTCAGATTCCGACGGCCTGCCCCTCCTCTCTCCTCCACCTACCTGAGGAGCCTCCGAGAGGTGAGAGGGTGGGGAGCGGGGGTGGCCCAGATCCGCAGTCAGCCCCTCGCTCTGTCCCTTCCTCTCAGCTGCAACAGGAGACCCAGGCATCCCGCTGCTGCCTTCTGCTGGTGTCCGAGGACAATCTACAGCTCTCCTGTAAGGTGAGGGCCCAGGTCTCCTGTGACACTGGGCGAGGGACCCGGGTCTTTGAGGGGAAAAACTTTGCCCATCCTTGAACGAGTCTCACTGCTCGATTCCTCAGGTCATTGGCGCTAAAGTGCTGGAGGAAGAGATCAGCTTCCCGGTGAGTCCCGCAGCTGTTCCTCCTGCTGGAGTCTGCAGGAGCATGTGAGGCAAGCTGGGCACTCCTGGGGTCTGCCCGGAGGGACTGGGATCTGCCAGACTCTCTTGGACTCTGGTGGAATTATCTGGACCTTATGATCTACTTAGAAATGTTATGAGAGAAATCGCTTACCATCGACAGAGGGGCTTACTTGGGACCAGTTCACTTCTGTTGGAATATTTTCAGATTGGACTCTCTTAGAACCTTTTCAGGTCAACAAGAATCCTTAGAGTCTGCTTTTCTCTCCTGGTTAGGGAAAACCCTGAAGTCCTGCATAGGGGATTCTGGTCAGGAGCAGAACTCCCCCACCCCCCCACCCCCTAGTGTGGACTCCACTCTTCGGACTGACTGAAGAGGTCCTTGGGGAGAGCTGGGCCCTGACTCAGTCTCTCCTCACTCTCCAGTTGACGATGGGACGCCTGGGCCAAGTGGTAGAAGATAAGAAGTCTATCCAGCTGAAAGATCTCACTTCTGTAAGCCATGGCCTGGCTGGACCAGGGGAGGAGGCAAGGGGAAGCCCACTGTCTAATCCTCGGGACTAGGGTTTGTGGGACAGGGCAGCCTAGGAATGTGGGAAACAAAACCCAGGCACTTTCTCCCCATCCACCCCCATGTCATAGCACTTCCCACCCTGCATGGGTCCCTTAGAACTGCCTGTCACAGAGTAGGGTAGCGGGCTGGGAGAAGAAAGCATACTCTCTCTCTCTCTTCTCCTGCCCTGACTCACCTCCCCTTTGCAGGAAGATGTGCAACAGCTGCAAACCATGTTGGGCTGTGAGCTTCAGGCCATGCTCTGTGTCCCTGTCATCAGCCGGGCCACTGACCAGGTGGTGGCCTTGGCCTGCGCTTTCAACAAGCTTGGAGGAGGCTTGTGAGTCGGGTGGGATGATGTGATCAAGAGATGGAGCTGAGTGGCTGGGCAGGGCTCTACTAGGATAACAGTGCAGAAAGGGTACTAGTCAGGGGGTAGTATTCCAGTAGTGGTGGACTGAATGGTTTGTTGGTATAAGAGACTATGGGATTATGAGGATGCTTGGCCCTCGCAGCTGCTGCAACTGAGGCACAGGTAATTGTTGATGCTCCATCACTCATTTTGGCTAATTCAAAATCATGTTTAGGTCCAAGTGAGTTCCCCCTTATCTTCGCCCACTTCCTGCAGTTGAGATTATCTACTATTAGGGTCTTAGTCTTCCCCCTTAGTTTTCCTCCTTCTTGCTTGTTTGACATTTCTGCTGGGAACTCCCTGATGGATGGGTAAACTCTCTGGGACCCACAGAGCATCATTGGCATAGTGAATAATGGCTAAGGGGAATCCAGGCTTAAGGACTGGGCTAAGCTGAGAGTCTTTAGAGGCATTAAAAGGGCAGCTATACGAATCATTCAAAACAGAGTGGTGGGTAGGGCACAGAGTCAGGCAAACAGGATAGTCAGGAAGCATATCTCAAGAGCGGAGGTCAGATTTGGGGCCTAGGAGTGGTATCATACATAGATTTCATGTCCTATACCAACTCACTAATTGGCAGTAGCTGCCTGAAGCATCATGTTGAGACTGGATCTTAGTATTGTGGTCTCTTCCCTCAGACTGGAGACTTGCCCAAGGCAGAGTTGGGTGTTCTTCTGCTCCTACCCAGGAGCCCCTCTACGGATTAGCCTTGTCTGTCCTGGGAGTTCAGGATGTGAATGCTGAGACACTTGGTCCAGCAGGTCTAGCAGTTTGGGCCAAGTCAGGGAGGAGCAGGCTGGTGAGGATGTGAGAGATGTAGAGAGATGATGACAAGATGCTTAGCCCCTGGGGCCTGAGCAAGCAGGCTGGGTTTGAGGGCCTGGAGCCCTTGAAGGAAGTAGAGACAGGAGATAGTGGGACTAGAAAGGAATCAGAAGCCCAAAGGTGGGGTCTGCAGGGATGAGGTAGAGATCTGGCAGTCATAGGTCTGTGCAGCAGGACCTGCCAGCACAGAGCTATGTATACAGTTGGATGGACTGGGGAAATGAAGACAGGCCTAACGCAGAACCTGCTGAGGCAGGAAGGATGTGGGATTTGTGTCATTTGGTACTTGCAGTCATGGTAGTGGTGGGAGAATGTCTGCCATTTGGTAAACACATTGGAGCACCTACTGTGTTCAACTGTGCTCTGACCAGATGGCCTTAGAAAGGCCTTTGAGGAGAAGCGTGCAGAGTGAGTGGGAGTCTAGCAGGGGCTGTGACCTCTCACTGCTGGTTGTGGGACTGAGTTCTTAGCCCCAGACCTGGAGGAGAGATGGTACCAGAAGGGAAATGAGGTGGGGCTTTGGTGACAGCCCGGAGGCCCAGGGCTGGGGCGAGGCCATCTCTGGGTCCCACATATTTCGGGGAGTGAATGCTAAATTATTTCATCAGCCAACATGGGGTTCAGCTCAAAGCAGTGACTGTAGAGAAGCTACCTGGAGCTCACAGAACAGGGACTCCAGAATCTCTATAGCTGGGAGTGTCGTGGGGCTGCTGGCAAGGGCAGAGGTAGAGTACAGATAAGACAGTTAGCAAACACTTCCCAAATATCTTTCCTGTACGAGGCTCTGCCTTGGGCATGGGGTGATACAGTTACGGTCCCTGCCTTCAAAGCTTGTGTTTATTTTCAGGACACAGAGGGAAGAGAGTGGGAAAAGCATTCCAGGCAGAGCAAACTGTGGGGAAAAGCATGAAAGTGTGAAGGAGCCTGAGGTTTTCTCAGAATGATGAGGATTTTAGTGCGGCTCAAGCTGAGAGATGCCCAGAGATTAGGGGAGAGCTGGGGAGAGTAGGATAGGGACAGGAGCTGGACAAGATAGTGCAGTGCCACTGTTTCTCCTTGAGAATGAAAGGGCTCCTCAGGAGGACCAGAAGACCCAACTCTGGCCAGGGCAAGTCTCCAGTCTGAGGGAGGAGATCAAACCTCAGTGTGGGTAAATCTGACGTCAGAGGAGGGAGACATGACTCTGGCTTCAAGAAACAATAGTCTGAGGAGGAAGACACATTTTGCGCTGGGAGAATGAGACTTCTTCCCTCAGGGCGCCCCCAGGCTGAGAAGGAAGCTGCTTCAAGGTGCCTGTACAGTGAGCAGCCCAGTAGAGGAGAGGGATGGTTAGCTGGTAGATCTCTGAGATGGCTTCCTGGAGGAATGGAAGTAAGGAGAAATGAGGAGAGAAGTCTGTCATTCTCTCCTTTCCAGTGACCCCTGCCCTCCTCCCCCAGATTCACGGACCAGGATGAACACGTCATCCAACACTGCTTCCACTACACCAGCACAGTGCTCACCAGCACCCTGGCCTTTCAGAAGGAGCAGAAGCTCAAGTGTGAGTGCCAGGTGAGTGACCTGCCTTACGCCTCTCAGGGACCATGTTACCCAGCTTTCAGCCCCAGAGAGTCATCCACAAGGGAAAAACCCATGTCTCCACCGCAGAGAGATTACCTAGTGCCCTAGAGGCCTCTTTCAGAGGAGGGTCAGTGGTTTCTTAGAACAGCGCCAAAGGCTGCAGGCACTGTATCCCTCTAGTGTTCAACTTGGGTACTACAGCAACATCTGGGTGGTTGGAGTCGGAGGTGAAGGTATACCTGAGACTCAATATTTCATCTTCACTGAGGCTATCCTCCTGCTCCTTCACTTAGTAGCCAAATGATATAGTTAGACTCTGCCAGTCTCCAGCATGTCCTGAGAGGCCTAGGAAATGAATGAGAAGACTCTGGGGCTGTGGGAGGCATGGGGCTGGGGAGGGTCACCCCCAGCGAACCCATGTGATCTCCATTTTCTCCATTCTAGGCTCTTCTCCAAGTGGCAAAGAACCTCTTCACTCACCTGGGTGAGTGCATTGTCCTCCTCCATGCCTAGCTGTGGGGCGGGAGTGGGGGGCTGGCGTTTTGGGGAGGAGAGGTGGGCAAGCTTGGCCTCAGTACTACAGCCTGTTCTCACCACTGCGCCGGATTCTTCTCCCTCTCACAGATGACGTCTCTGTCCTGCTCCAGGAGATCATCACAGAGGCCAGGAACCTCAGCAATGCTGAGATGTGAGTGAACCCACCCCGAGAGGGGCAAGAGAGGCCCCAGGCCTCAGTGCTCATGCTCTCCTTGTCTCCCCCCTTTTCCCCTCTCCATTGCCTTCTTGGGGGACTCCGTTACCTTTTGTGTGATCCTTTATTTCATGCCCATGTCCTTCACTAGACTGTAGCATCCAGTTACAGCAAGGGTGGGGCTCTCTTTGCTAGCCATGGGTCCTCAGCTCCTCATACAGTGTGGGGCACAGAGTAGGTGCTACAGAAAAAAATCGTTGGTCTGGACTCATGTCTGGAGTCAGCCCATGCTGAGAAATCTCTCACTAGTGAACACTCCTTCCAGGCCTCGGACATCCAGGCTTTGCCTTAAGTTGTGAGAAGTGGGGGGTAGTCGGAGAGGGGTGTCAGGGCACCGTGGACCAAAGCCGTCTCCCCACAGCTGTTCAGTGTTCCTGCTGGATCAGAATGAGCTGGTGGCCAAGGTGTTCGACGGGGGCGTGGTGGAGGACGAGGTGAGGCAGGGCCGCGAGCAGGGGGTGTGTGGCCATGGTCCCGGGGTCCGGGGGTCCGCAGGGGCAACTGGGGAGCAGGCAGGACAGTCGATGGTCTGCTCTGTGTCCGGCCACTAACTTCTTCCTGCCTACCCGTGCCTGCCTGCCCCGGCAGAGCTATGAGATCCGCATCCCAGCCGACCAGGGCATCGCGGGCCACGTGGCGACCACGGGCCAGATCCTGAACATTCCTGATGCGTACGCACATCCGCTTTTCTACCGTGGCGTGGACGACAGCACTGGCTTCCGCACGCGCAACATCCTTTGCTTTCCCATTAAGAATGAGAACCAGGGTGCGAGCTCCCGGCGGAAGGGCGGGACGGCGGGACGGGCGGGGAGGGGAGGGCCGGGGGGGGGCGGGGGGGGGGCTTGAGGGTGGCAGAGCCTAGCAAGAGAATCGGCACCCCTACCCTACCCCACCACTCTGGCGTCCCTGAACAGAAGTGACAGGGTTTCCCAAGCATGGGACATCCCTTGAGGACACCCTGGGAGGGCAGATCCCCGCCAGACACATCCACCAGCTGGTCCTAACCTCTCTCTGGCTCCCAGAGGTCATCGGTGTGGCAGAGCTGGTGAACAAGATCAACGGACCATGGTTCAGCAAGTTCGATGAGGACCTGGCCACTGCCTTCTCCATCTACTGCGGCATCAGCATCGCCCATGTGAGTGGGGACAGGGACAGAGCCAGTGCAGGATGCTCTGCCTCCTCTTTACATTGGTTGTCCTTGCTCTATCCAGACCCGTCTGTGTCCGGCCTGGCCTGGGAGTCAGAGCCCGGCCACTAAGTTGCTATGCAACCTTCAGTGTCTGCTGGTCACTTCTGGCCTCCATTTCCCCTCCGAAAATTTACTACTTCCCATCCTATTCCATTAGCCTCCTAGGACCATGGGAGATCCCAGTTATTTTGGCCCACCTCCACCACCCCCCGGCCTCTGGCAGCAACCGCCACCCAAGCTCCTGGTCAGCTTCTTTTGGGGAAATGTTGGGTCTCATTGCCCAGAGCTGGCAGCTCTGGCCTGGGACTCCAACGCATTGGTCCCTGACACTACCCCTCATCTTGCTTCTTTTTCTCTGCTGTGGGCCTTGGGGCAGGCTCCAGAGGGGATGCAAAGTGCCAGATGGAATGCTAAGAGGCCTTGGGAGGAGGAGAAAGGGGACTTTCTGATGAAAGTTGGAGGGGGCTCCCTACTCTGGGCTGAAGCTCGAAGGCCCAGCCCAGAACAAGAAGGGGGATTCTATCTGACCCCTTTGTCCCACTCCTGGGCCTTCTGAGATATCACAGCCACCTTGGTTGAGCCTCATCTTTCCCCCCCCTCCCTTCTCCCTCAGTCCCTCCTTTACAAGAAAGTGAACGAGGCCCAGTATCGCAGCCACCTCGCCAACGAGATGATGATGTACCACATGAAGGTGAGGCTTGCAAGGAGCTTCTGTATGTCTTCCCGGAGTCCGAAGGTCCCCTGAAGCCCACCTGCTCCTTCCTTTTCTTCCCTAATCCTCATGGGCCTAGGACAGGGCTAAGCTTTCTGATCACCCTCTCTTGAAGATAAGAAGACGGACCCAGTGCAATGCCTGGCCTCCAGCTCTCTTTCAGGACAGCCTATTCCAGGCACTTTCTGGTTCAGCCCCAAGGCTGGTGGCAGGACTAGCCCAGGGAAGAACCTGGGTTGCCCAGTTGCTTCCCATGTCAAGGGATCATTCCCATTTGAGGACTGCCTGAAGGCTGAGAGGCCCACTCAGGGTCTCTCCCACAGCTCCCCTGGGGACAATGATCCTCAGTCCTAGGAAGTCCTAATTATGATGTTCTATCCCATTTCCAGACTCTGTGTCAGGCTATGGCGTGGTCATTGCTGATTTGAACATTTCCTCTCACCTGTGTTTAAACCAAAGTGTTCCAGACTGTGTGGATAGGGTCACAGCTGTAGTAGGAAGGATTGAGGTTGGACTCTGGAACAGTACCTCCAAATAAAGAATCTTCAAGTTAGTGTCTATGAAAGGCTACCAGGGTTTGGGGTATCACAAAGGGGTGTCCTCTGTCTTTGCTGAAGATAAGCTGTTACAGATGAGGGTGGTCTTCAATAAAGAGGCACAGTAGGTAGGCCACAGGGCCACAAGGGGAAGGCAGTGATCTCCTGCCCAGTGTCAATCATGGAGTAGATGGCCCAACTAGCATGCACTCTGGGTTAAGGGTCCCCCTGCTGTGGGAATTTGCGGCTGAGCACACTAAATGGGTGGAGGTCATCTTCTAATCCCTGCCTGGTCCCCTGTAGGTTTCTGATGACGAATACACCAAACTCCTCCATGACGGCATCCAGCCTGTGGCTGCCATTGACTCCAACTTTGCCAGTTTTACCTATACCCCTCGCTCTCTACCAGAGGATGACACTTCCATGGTGAGTTTCCCCTTCCTGCCACCCATGGGACTGTGGAGGCAGAGGGTGTGCAGGTAGAGATTTAAGTTAGATGTGTACAGGAACTTCCTGGCAAACCAAAGTCATCAAGGAAGGCTATAGCGTCTCCCTTAGAGATGGAGTGGGCATGTGGTCTGCCAGCATGGGCCACAGGGCCTGCCCCCAGGCGAGGGGCCATCTGAATGATTACCGAGGGCTGCTCCAGAACCCACAATGCCCAGGGCATGGAGCCTCAGGGCAGACCCTTGCTTCCCACTTTTTCTAAGATTTTGTGTGAATTTGGTTCCAAGTGTTCTTAGAGCCTATATTTCTAAAAGTTCTTGGCTCTGAGAATGCTTGGTGCTACCATTTAGTGGTTTGCTAGTATAGATCTAAAGACCTAAGACTCCAAAATTTTGGAGGCTTCAAGAAGGGCCAAGGCAAAGGCCCCATCTTGAAACTGACAAGCCCTCTGACCCTTCCCTTCCACCTTCCATAGGCCATCTTGAGCATGCTGCAAGACATGAATTTCATCAACAACTACAAAATCGACTGCCCAACACTGGCCCGGTGTGTGCTCTCAGCCCTCCCCGCTAGGGCAGGGAGCTCTTGTCTCTTCCTCCTTCTGTCCTTTACTCTCACGTCCATAGCCTCCAGCCTTCTGAGAAGTGGTCTCTGGGACAACTAGGGAAGACTCAAGTCTTGTGGGGGTGGGGAGTATCCATGCATGAGAGGCAATTCCTGGACTCTGGGACCATGAGGAAAGGAAAGGAATGGGGCAGGGCAGAGCCTGCAGGGCTGCCTGAAGGAGGAGAGCCTGAGGCCC
Source organism: Eonycteris spelaea (assembly GCA_003508835.1). Classification (NCBI taxonomy): domain Eukaryota; kingdom Metazoa; phylum Chordata; class Mammalia; order Chiroptera; family Pteropodidae; genus Eonycteris; species Eonycteris spelaea. The sequence goes on from PUFA01000151.1 coordinate 3,499,982, forward strand.
CTCTGCTGCCCCCTCCCCTCCTCCAGATTCTGTCTGATGGTGAAGAAGGGCTACCGGGACCCTCCTTATCACAACTGGATGCATGCCTTCTCTGTCTCCCACTTCTGCTACCTGCTCTACAAGAACCTGGAGCTCACCAACTACCTCGAGTGAGTGGCTGTGCTTCCCCTATCTGTCTGCTGCTGGGGTCCCCTTCCCTGGGACAGGGAAGCACCTCCTGTATGGCAGACACTTTGCATGCATTGCCCCTTGGGACCGTCTTAATAGCCCAGTGGGGAAGATTGCATAGCCCCATTTCCTGGGCCAGACTTGTTCACAGTCACATACCAAGGGAGTGAAGGGCCTGCCGAACTCCACACTGGGGCTTCTTTCCAGGAAGGGGAACTAGGTGTCCCGAGCTGCTGTTTGGGTGCTGGGCATCTCATCCTGCTGTTTCTCCTCCTGGGAAGGGAGCCCTGGCTGGACCTCTCTCCTCTCTGTCTCCCAACCAGGGACATCGAGATATTTGCCTTGTTTGTTTCCTGCATGTGTCATGACCTGGACCACAGAGGCACAAACAATTCTTTCCAAGTGGCCTCGGTGAGCCCCTGTCCTCCTTACAGTGGGCACCCTCCTTGGGGTGTGTGGGAGTGTCACTTCTCCAGCCTGAGGAGAGGTGGGAGCTGGTGAGACCAGGAGCTTGAGGCTCTCCCAGGTTTTGTGCTGGACTCTGAGATGGGGGTAGGGGCGGGAGGAGCAGGGTAATGCTTAGCTTCATATGGTGGTTGCTTGGATCTGGGTGTAATGAATGATCAAATTTTCCTGGATTTTCCAGAAATCCGTACTGGCCGCACTCTATAGCTCCGAGGGCTCTGTCATGGAGGTACCACCATTCTGCCCCAGCCCCACCCACCTTCCATCCCCACCCTCTATATCCTCCTGTCCTCTTCATGCTCTTGATGCAGAGGACTTACGAACTTAAACTGTGACCCAGCTCCTCCTGTTCCCAAACCCTGCTCTTCGGGAGAGCTGCAGCCACCCCAGAGCATGTCTGGCTCATTTTCCTAGATGGGCTTGGAGGGTGCAGGTGCAGATGGGGGTATGAGTCAGGCTGCGGTTATGCTGGAGCCCAAGTTTGCAAAGGGAGGACTTGTATTTAGCATGATTCTCTTTGCATGTCTGGGAATGCCCCGTGCAACCCTTCTCTGCCAAGCTTGGATGGGATCCACTCCCATCCCACTCAGTTTTGCTTTAGATTCTTTAGTTTGGGTCTACCTACACCCAAATGGGGGACTTCTTGGGGCAGGGACAAAATCCGAGACCCCTCTGAGTTCCCTGCACTTGGCACAGGTCTCGGCACAGAGCAAGAGCCAAAATTCCAATGTCACCTTGCCCCACACTGCCCCCCGCCTCTAGAGACTGGCCCTGCTTGTACACTCCCAGAGGTGAGGGTCTTGCTCCCTCCTGGGTTGCCTGGTGGCAGCCCTGCTTCTGCCCTCTGCACCCCGGGCTGAGCCAGCTCCTCCTCCGAGTGACAGCCCTTCAACATCAGGAGACAGGGGCCCTGCCCTCACCTCATCACTGCCTTTCCTTGTCAGCAAACAAATCTTAGTTGCATTAATTAGTGTCTGAGGGCTCTGAGGAAGCATTTCAGAATCATTCCAGCTTGAAACACCCTTAGAGTTTACCTTGTCGTGTCCCTCCATATGACAGCTGAGGACTCTGAGGCTCTGAGCTGGCAAGGGCCTTGTACAGGTCACACCAAAAATGGAAATAGAGCCCAGAAAGGGAACTAGGACCCCGACTCCCCACTTCTGCCTGCTCTGTTCACCTTGGGGATCGGGGCTGGGCCAGGCCTGCTCCCTCTCTTGGGATCAGTTGTGAGGGCAGCCCCCCCTCCCTCCGGCTGGGGCCCATCACTCCTTTTCCCCCAGAGGCACCACTTTGCTCAAGCCATCGCCATCCTCAACACCCACGGTTGCAACATCTTCGACCACTTCTCCCGAAAGGTGATGGGGCTGGGGTGGGGGTGAGGGGGTGGGAGCTGGGAGATGGCTCAAGACAGGAGAAGGGCTGATGGGTAGAAGCTCCTCAGGGCCGGGGAGTGGGCAAGAGTGTCTAACAGGAGGCTGCGACGTCTCCCTGCCCCCACCCAGGACTATCAGCGCATGTTGGACCTGATGCGGGACATCATCTTGGCCACCGACCTGGCCCACCACCTTCGCATCTTCAAGGATCTCCAGAAGATGGCTGACGGTGTGTGCCTTTACCCCTGAGCCTTGGAGTTGGGAGGGAAGTCAAGAGGGGGATTTGCCTGGAGAGCATCCCAGGAGTTTAGATCCACCCTCCAGCATCAGCCTACTGCGAAGACCCAGCTGGCCCCTCGGCTCCCAACCAGGCTGCCGAATTCCCAGACCACTTTGGGTTGGGCCTGGGGGCCTTGTCCTCAGAGAGAGGATGCTAGGAGGCTAGGCCCCACCTCTTGACCCCATCTTCTCCCCAACAGTGGGCTATGACCGAACCAACAAGCAGCACCATAGTCTCCTCCTTTGCCTCCTTATGACCTCCTGTGACCTCTCTGACCAGACCAAGGGTGGAAGACCACGAGGAAGATTGCAGTAAGGGCTGCCTCACTCTGGCTATATTTTGGGGAGAAAGATACCTAGACCACCCAGGGTGACAGATGGGGAGTTTCAGAAAGGAGCATAGACTCACCGGGTCACACAGCAAGTCAGTGGCTGGTGGGAGGTGGGCAAGAATCCAACCACTCTTCCCATCTTGGGCTTGCCAGGCTGGGGATGGTGAGGTTGGACCTGAGGTGGGGCTGAGGGAGGCCACAGTTTGCCCTTGGGAGTGGGTCTGTTGAGGAGCTTGGGTAGATGGATCTCACTCAGGATTTGATGAGAGTGTTGGCTTTTAGGAGCTGATCTACAAAGAGTTCTTCTCCCAGGGAGACTTGGTATGTGGGGACTAATCTCAGGGTGTTCAGGTTGGGGTGGGTCCCTGGCCTGGAGCTGGGAGGGGCTGAGTTAGCCTGACCTTGGTACCAAATGAAGGAAGAGGGCCAGGCATGACGACTTGATTGCCACAGGAGAAAGCCATGGGCAACAGGCCAATGGAGATGATGGACCGTGAGAAGGCCTACATTCCTGAGCTGCAGATCAGCTTCATGGAGCACATCGCAATGCCCATTTACAAGTGAGGGGGCTCACGGGGACTTCTGGGGACTCAGCACAGAGAGGGTGGGATGGGGCAGGGCTGACCATGGCTATTGCAGCAGACACAGACGCTGACTTGGCCCAGGCCAGCTCCAGGGATTTATGCCCCTACCTCTGGGGACAGCTGTCTCCTGCTTTGCCCTAAATGAACACTTTATCTTTGACCCCTCTGGAAAGAGACCATCATGCTCTCCTTGAGTGTCCAGTCCTATGCCTCACACTCTTATAGAAGTTCTACCTGTGGTATAGCCCTAACCTTTCTTGCTGCTCACTATCCGACTTCTGACTCTAACCCTGCCCCTGTGCACCCCCAGGCTGCTGCAGGACCTGTTCCTAAAGCAGCAGAGCTGTATGAACGTGTGGCCTCTAAGTGAGCACTGGACAAGGTGTCCACAAGTTCACCATCCGCGGCCTCCCAAGCAACAACTCGCTGGACTTCCTGGATGAGGAATACGAGGTCCCTGAGCTGGATGGCACTAGGGGCCCTGTCAATGGCTGTTGCAGCCTTGACACTGAATAAGCCTTTCCCAGGAACTTTCTTTGCCCAGGCCTCCTCCCAAACCCACTGGCCTGGCCAGATGCCCCGGGAACAGAGCCATGGGTCCTGGGTTTTAGACCAGAACATTCTGTGTAACCTGGGCAAGTACTGACCTTCTGGGCTTCAGCATTCTTGTCTGTATAATGGAAGCAAGACTTCTAGCCTCACCAAGACTTTATTTGTCCTCTGAGAACATAGGAGTGACCCATGAGCAGTGGGCCCTGCTCTGTACCTCTGACCACACCTTGGCAAGTCCTCCCCAAGCCACTCCTTTGTGGCAGCCTGGGTGGTTTCTCCTGGGCCCCAATCCTGCCCCACCAGATCTGTGCCCTTTTCTCCTCTCCAGGGTCCTCATTCCAGAAGAAGGTGGGACATCTCAGTGAATAGAGGTTGGGCCTTAGAAATAGTCATTGGCTCTGTGAGAGGATGGGAAATAGCCATGGGGCCATAGGTTGGGAGAGACCTAAGGACTACCACTAACTTCTGGTGGGGACGAGGACCTGGGGCGATTGATACAGGGACCTCACGGGGAAGCTGCCAGAGGGACACTCAGTGCTCTGGGGAGAGGGGGCTCAGGAAGAAAGCAGGATGGGAACGATGGGCAGGAAGGATCCCTGGGCTGGGAGACCGGCCCCTGTTGAGTCAGCAATGCTTCCTCCTGGCTGTGCGACCCTGGGCAAGCCCCTTCCCTATGGGCAAAACAGGAGGGTGAGGCAATTGGTTCTCTGAGACCTCTTTTAGATGAAAGTCTCCATAGCTCTGTGGAGTTCCGGGAGAGGCTGTGGAATGCCCCTGCCACCCTGAGTCCCTCAGAGGGCCCCTGAGTGTACTCCCTTAGCCTGAGCCCTCCCCCATTCCTGCAGCCAGAGAAGAACCTGGCCTCAGCCCTGGCAGGGTGTCTCTCCCCTCTTCAAGGCCATATCCACCCATGCCCCAGGGCTTGGGAGACCCCACAGGGCAGGGTCTTCCAGTCAGCCTGGCAGCTTCTTCCTTCTCTTCTGTTCTGTACTTGTTGTGGGGTGGGGGGGGGGCCACCTGCCTTACCTATTCGGAGTTGCCTTTAGAGAGATGAGTTTTTCTAGGATTCTGTGCAACTGTTGTATATGGTCCTGTGAGCTGACCGCTTTGTACATGAGAATAAATCTATTTCTTTCTATCAACTCTCCCTCATGGGGCTGTTTGCAGACTTTGTGTGTATGGTTGGGAGAAAGCAGAATTGGGGGACAGGCACATGTCCATTGCAACTCTCTGGCTACCAGAGCCCCCATCCCTGCTGCCTAGTCCCTCTTCTGGGGAGTCATATACATATTAGGGCACCCCTGGGTCCGTAGACAGCAGATAAGGAGGCCTGGGCATGGGGCAGCGAGAGGACATGTTGGCTGGCAGAGATTGTGGACTAAAAAGGGAGAACTGAGGGCCTGAAACAATCAGGGAGGTGGCCTGGAGAAGGTGGTCTTCTGCTCCTCCTAGACCCTCTGCCTGCTGACCTACTCTGGTCACGAGTGCCCATCCAGCTAGGGTCTGGGCCTGTGAACTGCCTTCTAGCCACAGGGATGTGTCCACATAAGTCCTGCCACAGGGATACCCTGAGTCTGACTCTACACCAGACGCAGCCTGGGGTGTGTCTGTGGAGCCATCACCCCACTCTCTGGGCTGCGAAAGTGTTTGCCTCTGCATAGACAGAGGGGCAGAGTCCAGACTGGGGGCCACAAGGAGGCTCTGACTGGAAAAGTCTCTAGACGCCAGCCCCTCACTTGCCTGCATCCTTCCATCTCTTCTCCCTGTTCATCTCTCCCTATGATGAGTAAAGGTTGACATGTTAAGGGCTGGCCACTGGGGTCTCCTTTCCTGGGGGAGGGAGGAAGGGGAAGGCTGGGAGGAAATGGACAGGGACATCCTGCTGAAACCACTGGGGTGTCAGCCTTACCTTTGGGCCACAGACCCTGTCTGCTTCTCTGCCCCACAGCTTGTTATGGTTTGGAATGTGCTCCTCTGGGCTGAATGGTCTCAAGGCCTCTAGCCTTCCCTTGCGGGCTTGGGTTCCAGGCCCCCCTCTTGCCCAGGCCCCACTTTGGGTCCCCCAGTCTGTCTGTCTTCTCATAGCTCAGGACCCAGTCTGACCGGTGGGCCCCAGGTGGTTGTGGTAGTCAGTTTCCTGGCCCAAGACTGACAGGAGATGGCTATTCTAACGGGGCCCAGCTAATACCAGCATCAGTATGGGCTGATGTAAGTACTCCTCTGTCTGTGACTCCCAACCCTGAATGTGTGTGCATGTCCTCTTCCACAAGCCTTTGGGCACAGGGGAAGCACAAGCAGGGTACAGATCCTGGGGCCTTACTCTCCCTCCTGCATGTGATGTTTGTTCCCAGCCCAAACTTCCTTTGGAGCCTATTTAATCCCATCCAGGCCCATGCTGTCACACATCCTCGCTACCAAATTGAATGAACAACTCACAAATATTTTATCATACATACAGGACCCTGAGCTGAGGCCCAGAGCTAACTTTGTCCTTTCTCTTGATCTGGAGGGTCTAGCATCCTGGTGGAGAAGACAGACCCAAACTCAGAGGCCAGGCCACGACAACCCTATGGGATGTATGGCCATGGGGCTCCAGGCAGGATCATAACCCCGAGAAGAATCACAGTGAGGTGTGGAAGATGAGCAGGTGTCACGTTCCTGAGTGCAAGGGGACAGGCACTCTTGGTAGCAGGAACTGCTCATACAAAGGCTCAGAGGAGAGGCGTGACTGGAAGGGAGGAGGATGGGAGATAAGGCCAGATCAGGGAGGGCCTCCAATGGCAGGCTCTGGAGTTTGGTTTTACTTGGTGAGCTGTGGGGAGCCAGGGAAAGATTGTCAGAGGAGTGGCTCAGACATCATTTGAGGAAGATCTTGCTGGAGAGCAGAGAAAGGCTGCAAGAGGAGAGCTTGGTCAGGGCTGCTCTCTGTGCCCTGGTCTGGGCACGAGAGGGAGGAAATCAGTACACTTTGGATTGGCACAACTTGGTGACCAGCTGGAGGGGGGTGAGGGCAGAAGGAGGACGGGGAGGTGCCCAGAAGGTAGGGTCCATGTGGCCCATGAATCCTGGGGGACTGGCTACTTAGCGCCACCCTCACCTGCAAGCAGGTGGGTGGAGCCTCTGGCAAGAGGTGAGTTTCCTGGGAAAATGGGCGAGGTAGTTCTCTGGCGCTGCGAGGGGAGGCGGGGAGGACCGCGGGCGTGAAGGACGGATGCGCGCGTGAGCCGGTGAGACGCGCCCCGGAACTGACGGCGGCCGGCAGGAGGGTTGCACCTGTCGGCAGAGCCTGCAGGCATCCTCACCAGGTCAGAGAACACGAGGCTTGGCCTCAGGGCTTCTTGTAGCTAGCTGTCCGGCCCGCCCAACTTAATGGTTTCATTTTACAGGAACCCCACAATGATTCTGTGGAGTAGGTACTGGCATATCATTCTGTAGCCAAGTAGCTTGAGGTTCAAAGAGGTTAAGTAATCTGCCAGGGTTGGAGTGTGAACCCCTCCTGCCTGACTCCCCTCTAAGGGCTCTTTTTCTCGGATAGAAGGAGATTCGAGACGGGGTCTCTGTCTCTGTCTCTGTCTCTGCAGGGCTGTCATGGGGGTAGAGGTAGTGAGCAAGAGGGAAGAGAAGGATCTGAGGTTGGTTCTGTGCGTGCCTTGGAGTGGGTGGGGGCGGGGGGAGATAAGGGGTGAAGAGGGCGGGGGCGTGTAGTGCAGCTCTTGTCCACTAGGTGGCACCCAACTCCTGTCCTCACTTCCCCAGAGGTCAGAGAAGGGTCTGCGAGGTGTGTGTTGTGGAGCTCCCCTCACTCCTGTCCACTCATACACGCCCCTCTCACACTCACAGTCACAGAGGCATTCTCACACAGACACACACGCTCGTTCTGTTTTACACGCAGACACACTCTTCATGCAGGCTCTGCACGGCCTATGCAGGGTACTCTATACAGACTACAGGGAAAATGGGAAATGCTTCTTAGGGGCCTCCAGCCCCTTTAGCTGCTCTCTTTCCAGGACTCGGGTTCATTAATTTTACCTGAGTGAGACCCTATGTCCCATGGGGGTCTCCCCTCTGAGTGGCCTCCCTCTGCAGAAGGATTTCGGGGAAGGCAGGACCAGCTTTGCAATCAGGTTTGGGCAGAGCCCCTCTCCCGGGCCGGAAAATGACTAGGCGAGGGTACTTTAAGGCTTGGTCCTGCCTCAGCTTTGGTTGCCCATGTCCCTCCTCAGAGTTTGGCACATAGTAGGTGCTCAAAACAGATATGTTGATTGATAGAAAGTGGCAGAGCCAGGACTCCAAGGCATGCATTGATCAAAACTTGACGGAACACTTGAAGGGGCACCTCTGAAAATCTCTGAAAATTCTTTCTCTATGCAGCTCTTTCATCTCTGGTATTCTGCCCTGTAAATTCTAGTTAACTAGCCTCTACACATTCACAACTTCATCTCCTTAACTCAGGGAGACTTCCAGGCTTCACCTGGGCCGCCTCCCGGCTGGGGCCTGGAAACTCTTCCCCAGTCAGTATGGGCAATTGTAAGGCTTACCACATGTATTTGCCACCTCTTAGGATGCTATTCATTGCTTGGTATCCAATGCCTCGAAAACCTGTATTTCATACATTTTGTCATTTTGTTACTATTTTAGAAGAGTAAATTTAGTCCTTATTACTCTGTCTTGATTGGGAGTGTAAGTTTATTTTATTAACTTTTATTGCAGTATAGTACTTCATGTATGAATGTTGATAGACATTTGAATTTTAATAGTTTGGCTATTAGAAAGAATGATCCCATGAATATTCTTGTGCATATATATATATATATATATATATATATATATATATATATATGTATTTTGAGTATTTCATTGTATGAGTATCTTTATTTCTATCATTGATGTATGTCTTCAAGCTTCCATTTGGGACCATTCCTTTCTACCTGAAAACACCCTTTCATTATTTCCCTTAGTGCAGGTCTGCTGCTGATGAATTCTCCTGGTTTTTATTAGTTTGAAAATGTATTTGTTTCTCCTTTCTTCTTTCTGATTTTTAAAAATTGATTGATTGATTGATTTTCCTTTCTCCCTTATTCTTGAAGGATATTTTTGTAGCAATTGAGTTCTAGGTTAGGAAGTATTTTATTTTAGCACTTTAAAGATAACATTCTATCCTCTTTTGACTTCCATGGTTTCTGATGAGAAGTCAGCTATCAGTCATGTTTGTGCTCCTTTAAAAGAAATGCATCTCTTTCTGTGGCTGCTTTTAAGATTTTATCTCTGTGTTTGGTTTTAAGCAGTTTTATCGCAATGTGCTTATGTATGATTTTCTTAGTGTTTATCTGCTTGACATTCATAATGTGTCTTGAAGATTTTCCCTTTCCTTGATTCAGTCTTCATTAAGTGTAGTTAAGCACACTTCCCATATTCCCAAAGCATGCTCAGAAAGTACTACAAAATTTTGCTGAAATCCTGCGATAACAGGAGAGAAATAGTGATGAGGAGATGAGGAAAATATTTTAAATCGACCACTAGATTCTTATCCTTAGGGTTCAAACTCATATCCCTCCTCAGAAGATAAGGGTCAGTCAGTCTCTCTCCTTAGCCCCAAGGATATTAGTCTCTGATCAGATGTCTCTACCTGGAATCAACACTTCCTACCCTCTGTCTGGTGACCGATGAGAAGGAAAAACTACTTTTTCTCAGTTCTGTGGTTTACATTTTGTCTCTTAGTAAACACTTACATTTTAATGCAGAACAGTTCAGTATTTCATTGTTTAGATCCCCTCCATATCAGAGTAGGACTTTTTGTTTACTATTAAGGAATTCTCTTCATGACAGTAAGTAGATCTCTGAGTGCTGAGTTCTAACCAAATGGGATAAAGAATAGCCAGTGGACAGCAAGGGTTCCCCTGCCCTCGTGGACTTCTTACTTTTTGCTTTGACCATTAGGCTTCAAGTGCACTTTAGGAGGTATCAGGAATGACCTTCACACTTGTATCTCTATTTCTACCAGAGCATTTTCTGTTTCACTGGTGAACTAAAGTGGAAACACCCTTTTCTGGCCTGGGTTACCATTCTCACCAATATTTGCACTTGGGCAAACCCTTGTGACCTGGCCCAACTCACTGGCTCATATATCTTTTCCGAATTCTGGATACAAACATCCAATTGCCCAATTGTCCTTATAGATTGTCTCCCTGTGTTTTAGAGACTGGAAAACTAAAGCAACATTTCCCATCCTCCACTACAGCTAAGGTTTCATATAACCATATAGGAGGTGTCCTTGATAAGACATGGAGGCGGAAGTTTGTAATGGGCGTGATGACTGTAGAAAGTGGATAAGATCACCTGGAAAGCAGCTGTGATGGAGGTGTCTGGGTGTTCTAGGGGTACCCCTGACAGAATTTCTAAGAGCCAGACCCACACATAGGTGCCAAGCAGAAGATGGCAGGATGGGGATGTTTTCATTAGAAAATTCTCCTGGTGTGGTTGAGTGTTTTGGCTGGCTGCATTGCCCCCCTTCAGCTGTGTAGCACTTAGCCTGATTCTCTTGTCCTTCTACTTAAACTGTGTGGATTGTGGCTTGTACAACTAAGAATCTCAACTGACAGTTCTCTTGAAACACTGATTCCATTGGCTGTAATTGCCCAACTCGTCTGATAAAATGTGAACTCCCTGAGGGAAGAGACTAAGTCTGGCTTACTTCTATATCCTTAATACTTAGCACAGAGCCTAAGACAGAGAGGCACTGAGCAAAATTTATTGACTGCTAAATTAAACGTTAGTCATTGCAGTATAAATCCACTCCGAGGGACTGCATTCTCTAGGGAGTCTAGGGCTGTCCTACACATCTTGAGTTGTATTTCAGTAGTGATCATGGACATGCAGGAGTTACCTTATTCAACTGAAGAAAATAGCCTGCTCAGTAAAAGACCATGCCTGCGTGACGAACAGTCAGGCCTCCCAGCAGAAGAAATCATGTTCACAGTGGAACCATGGTTGCGTGACCAGCGCTGAACATCATTCGAAACCAACTGGCTTCCAGAACACTGACCAGCAGGCTCCAGGATGCAAAACAATATTCATTGCGAGTGGGGCATATAACAGTAGGACAGAGAAAAATAACTGAATTTATATTATATCATCATCAAATCGATTTTAAAATATCACCAGTGGGAAATTGTGTACTTCAAAAATACACATTCAAGTCCTACCCCTGGAATCTGTGACTTGACCTTATTTGGAAATAGGATCTTTGTAGATGTGAGTAAGTTAAGATGAGATTCTTATAAGAAGAAGGAAATTTGAACATAGAGACACATAGGAAGAAGATCACGTGAAGACAGAGTCAGAGATTGGAGTGATGCTGCCGCAAGCCAGGCAATGCTAAGGATTGCCAGCAACCACCAGAAGCTAGGAGGGAGTCTTGGAAAGATCCTCTTTCACGCCTTCAGGGAGAGCGTGGCCCTGCCAATACTGTGATTTCAGACCTCTGGCCTCCAGAACTATGAGGCAGTACATTTCTGTTGTTTAAAGACCCCCTGTACTTGTTAGAACAGCCCAAGGAAACTACCGCAGTGGGCAAGGCAGGAGAGCGGTCCCTCAGGCACAGAGACAGATGGATTGGAGGGAGGAGGGGACATGGTTGACTGTCACTTTCCAGCTCTGTTGTCTGGTGTCTTGGGTCCAGTTGGCAGGATGGCCCAATCACCGAAGACCATCTGGGACATACACACAAAAGCCTGGCCCCCTTGGCGCAAGGTGGAGTGACTCCTCAGTGCAATCTAGGCCCAGGCTAGAGTTACCTTAGATCACATCCATCCTCGGCTCTTTCCCTTTTCCTCTCCTGCTTGCCTCACTCCCTTACAGGTTGTTTCTGACTGGTATGCTCATCCCCGTCAACTGTGTGGTCACCTCCCACCGGTCACTCAGACTGTTCATTGCACACTTCCCCAGGCCTAACCTTTTGATGGCTGCTGGGGATGGCGGTTGTTAGAGGCATTAAAGCAGGGCCCCACCCGACGGGAGCTTGCAGTGGCCTGGGTAAAGTGTTAATTAATTGATTAACCAACCAGTTAGTTTATTAATTAAGCATACATTTATTGAAAACATACGATGTACTGTACCTGGCTGGGCTTGGAAAGGCTGCAGAGAGATAAAAAAAACCAGACACCAAGCTTATAGCCTCGTTGAGGGTGGAACACCAACCACACAGACTCGTGAGTGAATAGAAAACTGCAATTATGCCAACTGGGGGTCTGACCTGGTCACACGGGTCAGAGGGCGTTACCAAAAGAAGAGCTGCCTGGGCTAAGACCTGAGGTGGGTAAGAATTAACTAGGTAGAGCGAAGGGAACAGCAAGCTTAAAGATCCCATGGCATAAGGAAGCACAACAAGGAAGGACTTCATGAAGGTCAGTGGAGGGGCTGGCTGGGATAGTATGAGAGAAAGAAGGGATTGTGTGTACGATGAGGCAAGGGAAATAGGTAGAGGCAAGGATATGGTAAGGAGTTTGAGCTTTATGCCCAAAAGAATGAACATTAAAAGTTTGCAGTAGGCAAGTGACTTGGTCAGAAACTGAGACAACTACTCTACATGAAGAAGAGCCTGGAGGATGGGTTCGGTGCCGTGGGCAGATCAGTTAAGGACCTCTTGCAGCAGTGCAGGTGAGAATGTGGTCATAACATGGGCCAGGTCACAGAGGATGGAGAGGAATGCTCAGATTTGAGAGAGAGCCTTGGTGATGGGTTGGATGCGATGTGTGGGAGGGAGAGAAGGGTTGATGGTGACTCAGTTTTCTGGTTTATGCAGGTGGGTAGATGTTGGTGCCATTTGCTAGGAGAAAGATCCCTGGAAGAGGACCAGATCTGGGGGAAAAAATCCTAAATTCAGACAGAAATTCTTTGTAAATCATAATGGTTGCAGGAATGTCAGCTGTTACCATCTACTCATTCAAAAAATATTTAATAAATGTTTGCTCTATACTGGGCCCTGTGGCTGGAGATTTAACAGACAAACATACAATTCTGCAAAGCAGTGAAGTACAGAGATTAAGATGGGGATCTTGGTATCAGACAGAGTTGGTTTTGAGACCTGGCTCTACTTCTTACTAGCTGTATGACCTTGGAAAATCACTTAACCTCTTTATGTCTAATGGGATTTACATCCCTGTTTCCTGAGTTTTGTATGATGTAATGACAGTGTGTGTAATACCTTAGCACAGTGCTTTGCACACAATAAGTGCTTAATAAAAAGCTGCTAAATTGATTCTCTAGGTAAGGCACTGTCATATGTCATTGTATTTAATCCTCACGACATCCTGAGGAGAAAATTATCACTGTATCTCATTTTATAGATAAAGCAGCCCTGGTGGTTGCCTACCCAATAGCTTTCCCCCTCTCCTTTTCACTGTAAGGAAGTAGGTTTTCTTTGGTTGTTCATCATTCTGTATTCAAGAAAGCTGGCCCCTCTTGCCTCAGGACATAAATCCTGATTAGTCTAAACTAATCACAGTAATTCCATTCCCTTATCCAATGACTGATTTAGGCAGTCACTTGGTCCATTCCTACCCAGTTATGAACTCATCCAAGTTGCCCAGGAATATCCCGGTTTTAGCACTTGTAGTGCTGAGTCCCAGAAAACCGGTCAGTCCTGGGCAGACTGGGTTGGTTGGTCACTCTACTAGCCACTGAGCCCCGAGAGGAAGACTTCCACAAGGATGTGGAGTAGCGATGGGGGCGCACCTGCAGAACATTTCCTTTCTAAGAAAATTGGTAAAAACATATGTGGGAGGACATGGCTTCCTTTGCTGGGTGACTTTGTTTCTTTGTGTTGTGCTTGGAGCTGCTGCAGCCATTCTGTGGCCATGAGAGGAGATAGCACTGGAAAACACCTGGGTCCTTGAGGACACAGCACCCAGCTCAGGAGTTCTTGCTCCGAGAGTAATAAACCATGATCCCTACTTATAATTCTACAAGTAACTATATCTGTTACCTGCAGCCAAAAGCATCCTGATGAAAAATGGTACCCAGCTGTGAAGAGGCATAGTTGAGTGTGAGCCCATCACCATCCTGGTATTCATATCTTAACACTGAACACTAGGACAGAGATAAGTCAAAGTTCTGGGAACAATTTCATTTGTCTCAAACAGTATTTCGCAAAGTGTGTTAGTTCCACGAGGTGCTCTCTGCTCAAGGATTCCGTGGTCAAATAGGTTTGGGAGACGTGACATGGTCTCCTCTCATTGATACATATGTATTTGGGGAAGTCCCACAGTTAGGAAATCTGTTTATCTTGGGTTAACTCAGAATTTCTCAAAAGCATTTCAATGTGATGTCTATGGCCATGCCACCCTGGACGTGTCCGATCTCATCTGATCTCGGAAGCTAAGCAAGGTCGGGCCTGGTTAGCACTTGGGTGGGAGACCACCTTGGAATACCAGGTACTGTAGGCACTTAAAAAAAAGAAAAAGAATTTCAACGTGGAATCTTTAGTTTCTTTTTGTTTTTGTGAAGCCCTATTGCTATCCCCCAGATGTTCCACAGAACACAGTTTGGGAAATGGTGAGGTAACAGAGGAAGAGGCTGAAGTGTGAGACCTCAGCATTAGGTTCTGGGTAGGAGACCGCACGCCTTCGTTTGCCAGTTGCCTGATGTGATTAGTACTAGTGTTCCTTTTCCCTCTTCAGAGAGTCCCAATTTGGGGTGATCAACTTTGTGGTGACTCAGCGCTGGACAAGGAGGAAGAAGGCTTCCGGGGGGAGAGGAGAAAGTGAGGGGCCCTTCAGGATGAAGGAACAGTGATTGTCCCTGGAAATGGAGCCGGAGTGTGGCCGAGTGTGTGGGCTGGGGCAACACTACCACACACCACAAGAATGAGGGCAGTATAAAATGACATTGTAGCACAGGGTGTCTGCGTGATGTCGAAAGGAAGATGGGGGGGGGTGGTACTGGGTGATTAGTCTGGGTGGGCAGAAAGGAATGCCAGAGGCTTGCGGGCTGCGGAGACATGGGGGTGGCCTGGGCGCGGAGGCCACCCACAGCACCTGCAGCACGTGTCCTCTGAGGCCAGTACTTCCTACGTGCTCCAGGGATCAGGGTTGCCCTTTGAGTAGCTTGGGCAACAGGAACCCGGATGCAACCAATCTGGGAAGGCAGAGGCCTAAAAGAAGGGAAAGAAGCTGCCCAGTCCTGAGTTTGTTAACCTGCTTCCTCCAGCCCTGCATTTTTCTTTCGCTTGTCATCTGTCTCCCTCATTGGGACAGAAGCTCTTTGTGGTACTGCATGTGTTCTGCCCACAGTTGTGTCCAAAGCAGTTCCTCATCCACAGTAAAGGCTCAAAAATATGTGCTGAATAAATGAATCTGAAAGGGAAGAGAAACATTTTTCTAAACCACCTTGTGTGGAGGACCAGAAGAGCATTTAATACTTAACGAGCCTCTACTGCATGCTGGCAGCTTGCCAGCATGTTACCTACTTATGCTCACTCACCTCTCTGCAGAGATCATGGATGGGCTAATCAAATCCTATTCATTGATGTTCAAGCCCCTCATGCATCAGGACACTTTCCCCATTTGAGCCACTTCCCCTTTGCTGAGCCTCCTCTCCTCCAAGCTTTATAAAATCCAGCTCTTAGCTGCACTCTATGCAGTGTGGGAATTTCATCAGACTACCTCCCACTTGACTGTAAACACTTGAAGAACAGAAGCTACATCCCTGTTCCCAAGTCTCCCCCACAGCAGCAAGAGCTGAACTGAAAACAACAACACTCCTATGTAGTCATTAATTGGTACTTTTATCTTTAACACTGGTCCTACCATGATCTTGACTCAGAGCACTGTTCTGGTAGTTAGTTCCTGCTGCTCTGTGTAGTTGGTCTCAGGAAAGCTTTCTGCCCTGAGACAGAACACCTGACAAGTAATGTAGGAAACAGTTAGGTCGTTTAATTATCTCACACAAGGAGAGGCATGGAGGCAGACAGCCCAAGGCTTGGGCAGTGCTTCTAAGATGCTGTCAGCGGCTCAGGCTCCTGGTGGCTTTCTGCTCTGCCACTATTGGTATGCTGGCTTGTTGCCTCATAGTACAAGATACCTGATGGAGTTTCAGGTTTCACATCTGTATTCTAAGTAGGATGATGGAAGGAAGGGGTGAAGCCAGCCCAAATGTCCTTTGGATCAGAAAAGCAAAGCTTTCTCAGAAGCCTCTAACAGACTTCTACTTCGCCTTAGTGGACACGCTAAATATAAAGAAGCCTAAAAAACACAACTATTTAGGTTTTCCAGCCTTTAGAAATAAGGGAACCAAGGAAAAGTGGTTTGAGAATGAGTATTGCATTCGCCCATCAACAGCGATAACTATCTATTGAAGAAAGAGAGAAAACAATAATCAGTCTCGTCATTCACTCAGACTGGCCATTCTGAAATCTCCCCATCCCAAGCAGGACCCTGCTTAGATTTATTTGTTCTTGATTTATACATAAATACAGATACCTATAGACCTAAAAGGCACAACCCAAGCCCTTCAGGGTGACACACATAGGTAGGGAGGATGTAAAGGGCTGGCAGTGATAAAACAATCATCTCAGTGAATGTGTGCTATGGACTGTGCACAGAAAGATAGGGAGGAAGAGAAGGTAATTTCTGGTTGGGGGTGGTCAGGGAAAGCTGCCCAGAAGTAATGACATATGAGGTTGAAATGGCAGTTAAATACATAAAGAAGGGATTGGGAAGGGCATGGCAGATAGAAGAGAATGCATGAGCAGTGGTAGGGAGACAGCAGAGCACCTTTGGAGAACATCAGAAAGTTCCATTTGGTTGGAATATAGAGCGCCTGAAAGGGAGGTGAGGCTGGCAGAGCCAGATCATAAAAAGCATGATGTGTGCTGCTAAGGGCTCAGGTCTCCAGCTTGCATGCCTGTGTAGATGGCGGTGCCATTTTCTGAGACAGGAGTCTTTGAACTTACTATGGTAATGTTGGCTTTGGGGGTCTCAAGCTGTTCTTATTCTACATGATTTTCCCAGACAGCCTCGTCTACTCTCTTGACTTCAGTTACCATCTTATGACTCCTAAATCTACATGCTCCATTCGGATCTCTCTTCCATGTTCCCAACCTGCATCTACGGTGAAGCTTTTGCTACATGACAACCATGCCCCAAATCTAGTAGTTTAAAACTAGAACCATTATTTAGTTCATGAATCTGTGGGTTGGCAATTTGTTTGGACTCAGAAACTAATGTCTCCCTTAAAGACTTAAAGGATTCAGGGGTGGTGGCTCCCAATATGTCCCTCATTTAATCCACTGATCTTCGTGTCTGCAGAAACCACCGGATCCAAGTGGTAGCCTCAAATGCAGCTCTTACGCTGGAGGTGGTATCTTTACTGGGATAGATCAGAACAGCCTCTGGCACTTGTCTTTAATTCTGTCACCGTGTTCTTTTCAGTCCTCATTAGTAAGGAGAACCAAACGCAGTTCACGTGTGTACGGAAAGAGGCACAGCACTCTTTCACGGTTGTGCTCCGAGGCTGTGATGACTCCCCTGCTCTTAGTCTGCAAAAACCTTGGTCACGTTCACTTGCTGCGGAACATCACTCTGCTTCACTACATCAATGACGTCATGCTAATGGGACCTGGTAAACAGGACTGTGGTGTTACGCTGAATGTGCCAGAGGATGGAAGATGAACTCTACAAAGATTCCAGAGCCTGCTATACAGATGAAGGTTTTAGGGGTTTTAGGTCTGGGGCATGCTGGGACTTCTCTTCTGAGGTAAAGAATAGGTTATTGTACTTTATACTCCTTATCGCTAAGCAGCACATACATATTTGATGAGTCCTTTGGATTTTGGAGGCAGTATATGCCACTTTGAGAATACTATCCCAATCCATTTGTCAGGTAGTCAAAAGTCTGACAATTTCAGGTGAGGCTCAGAGGAAGAGAAGACTTTGCATTAGGACCGGGTTGCAGTACGAGCTGCTCCGCCTCTTGGCTATAGAGTTAGAGGCATCCCATGAAGTGGGGGATGCTGGGCAGAGTCTCTGGCAAGCCCCAATAGGAGATCAATGGCATAGACCTTCTAGCTAGGCTATGCCTTCTGCATCAGGGTACTCTGTATTTGAAAAGCAGCTCCTGATGGACTACTGGGCCCTAGTGGAGACTGACCAGCATGGATTCCAAGTGATGAGACAGGAGCTCCTGTCATAAGTTGGGCGTTATTAGATCCATCAAGTCATAAAAGGTCAGGCAGGCACACTGGCAATGCATTTCCACTATGTGATGGACATGGTACATTCAGGCTTCAGGAGGTCTAGAAGACATAAATTAGTTACCCAAGCAGATGGCTCAGAGCCCTGAGTCATGTTATCTATTGCACTGATGCTTCTGCAGCTCACACTTATGGCTTCATTGGGGCTTCTCTATGGCCCGATGATGGAGGGAGAAAACATCCAGGCCTGGCTCATGGGGGGAGAGGATCACCTACAGGTTGGTGTGAGCTGAAAATGGACTTATCCCATGGCAGCCCCAGGCAGGGGCGGCCCTAAAAGGCAGTATAGAAGGAAAATCCTCCTAGTGGGCAGAGCTTCAAGGAGTACTTTTGATTGTTAGCATTTTATGGAGGGAGAAGTGGCCTAAGGTAGAGAGAGAGACATTTCTGAGCCGCAGTGAATCAATGGCTGATTGGTTAGGGCCTTGAAAGAAGCACCATTAGAAGACAAAGAAGAGGCAAGTGGATGGATCTGCAAGGGGTAGGCACCAGGTGTGAAGATGTTTGTGTGTGACATCGATGTTGACACAGAAACATCCACCTCAGAGGAAGCGCTCAACAGCCAGGTGGACAGGCAGGATACTCTGGTGGATGCCAGCTAGCTTTTGTCCTTAGCCATTCCAGTGCTGGACCCTAGACTCATGAACGGAGTAGTCACAGTGGCAGGAGTGGAGACTGTGCACTGGCCCAGCAGCATGGGCTCCTACTCACCAAGGCTGATCTAACTACTTCCTGTGCTGATTATATAACTCGCCACCCACAGAGTCCCCAGTGTGGCTCCATCCCTCAAGAAGATCAAACAAGATGATTACATCAGATCCCTTCCAACCTGGAGGAGGAAGTCATTCTTTCACAGGATCCACTGGTCCTCCTATAGACCATGTCACCTGGAAGTACCTGGCCTGAGAGGTTCTTAGTGAGGGTGCTAGCCTGGGTTGAGTGCTGCCCTTGAGGGTGTGCAATTTGTGTTGAACCAATGGCTGTTTTGCAGTGCTCTGTCCCCATGTGGGAATGCAGAGGTTCAGGAACCAAAGGGTAGAGGGAGGTGAGGCCTGTCTTGCCATCATTTCTAGTACTCACTTGTAGAAGTCTTGCTTTGTGTTCCTACAACTTTCGTCTCTGCTGGAAAGAAGTCCTGGTTCTTAGGGAGAGGTGAGCTGTTCCACAAGGGATACAGCAGAACTCCACTAACCTGAAGCGACAGCCATTACCTGGTCACTTTTGGATTTCCATTTCAATGGTTCAGAAAGCAAACTGGATTATGATGGTGGCAGGGTATGATCAGCCCTGATTTTCATGAAGAAGCAGGGTTGCTGACACTTAGTGGGGTAGAAAGGAAAATATCTGGAGCTCAGGGGATCCCCTAACTGCATTTGGTGCTTCTGTGCTCAGTAATAACACTGCAGGGGCAACTGAGGCATCCATGGCCTGACAGAGACAAGGCCACCAAGGGCTCAAACCCCTCAGGGACAAAGGTCTGGGTCATCCTTGGCAAGTAGTCGGAACAACTGAAATGCTGGCTACGGGCAAGAAACGACAAGTACCAGTTAGAAGTGCAAATTCAAACTACACCGAGAGACCATTTCTCACCCATCAGATGCGTATACATCCTACAGACAATGAATTTTCTTGGTGAAGCTATGAGAAAAAGACACACTCACACATTACTTGGGGGAGTGCAAAATGGTACCACCCCTATGGAGGGGATACGGCAATGTCTAGCAAAATGACATGGGCGTTTACCCATTTCTAGGAACCTATTCCCTGTATACACGGGCGACAACCTGAACTGACACTGGCATGTGACTGCTCACTGCAGTACTGTCCGTGTTAGCAAAAGGTCCAGAGGGACATTGTCTAGAGAGTTGCACTTCTTTGTGGTAGCTCTTGGGAAGGGGTTGATATTCGGACAAAATGCTGGGTGATTTATTTGTTTCCGACTAATGGGTACTGAATGCTTGCTATGTGCTTGGTGGTTTATATATGTCACTCCGTTTAAACCCTGCAACCCCCCTGCACGCTTTCTGGAAACAAATTTGTATCTGCAATCTTTAACACAGAAATTCTAAGAATATATCACGAAAACATAACCAAAAATGGCAACCATTCTTTATGCACAAAGATGCTTACTGCAGTATTATTTTCCAGAGTTTTTTTTTTATATATATTTTATCAGTTATGTAAGCACATGGTTTAAAATAAAAGCCAAGCCATATGGAAGAGCTTATAGTGGTATCAACAGTCCCCAGCTCCACACCTTTCTGTCCTAGTCTGGTCTCTAGAGGCAACTAACCCTTTAAGTCATTTCTGATTTTATGTCTTCTAGAAGTTTCTTCTATATCTTTAAGTAATGTGTTTGTGTGACTCCGCAGTTATCAGGTTGAGATATTGTGTATTGGTTTCCTACTATAGATTAGACTAGAACCTCTTCAAAAGTAAACACTACTCTTTATTTCTCTTTAGAGCCCTGGGACCTGGCTTTGGTACTGGCAGGAAGGGAGTGTTAAATAAATATTTGTTAAATAAAGGAATAACCTGGGTGGTCCAGGGAGGAGAGGGAATTGAAAGCAGAGAGAAAATCATCATAGAATAAGTGATTCCTGGGAGGCTTAACAGCCATCTTGCAACCATATCCTAAAGATGGAGGACCAAAGCATTAGAAGGAGATTATTTTGAAGACATCATTCGATTCTATTCCATCCTGGACTGCCTGTATCTGGACTGTATGTTATCTGAGACAAATAGAGCTTTTATTTGTGTAAGATCATGTAATTAGCTTTTTCTCTTGCTCGTTGCTTCATGCATTCTTAACAGAGAGAGACACAGAAAGCATGGCCAAAGGTTGATGATTGTTGATGGTTTAAGAGGATTCTGAACATTTTCTGTAATAAAAAGTTTAAAAGAAGTGGAAATAAAAAAAACACATAAATCATCCTTGCAAATATGATTTCCAAAAAGTTTTGCAAGACATCCGAGCTTTAAAATTTGTTGCTATGTCTTGTGACAGTACACCTTAACTTCTAAGAAGTCTGTGATTTTGATTGATTGTCTTACTTAATGTTTTATGCGGGCGATGACATTTAAATGGACAACTCGGTTTTTGAAGGAGGCCCAAATCCCTGTAAACTTTCTCTTTTTTGCTAGGAGGGGATCATTGGCATGGCATCTTCCTTAATTTGACAGAATAAAACCGCTCTGCAGCATTTCTCGCTTAAACAAAGTTTCAGAGTTTCACCTCATTTAAATTAATAAACTAAAGGGGAGCTAAGAGCAGAGGTTGGTGACTCCAGGTGGAGCTCAAGTATGAGCCAACAAATGGAGGCAAAATTAACTTTCATGTATTGGACACTTCTTGTGCCCGGCCTCACATCGCCAGTCGGGTTTTGACTTTAGCCATTGCTGCAGCAACCAGATCTGTGTGTAGGCGGAAAGGAACAGCACTGGGCCTCAGCTGCGTTGTGTTTCTCTCACTTCCTGCTTAGGGCGTCTCCAAAGCCACAGTGGGAAATGCCTATGGGAACTCACGGGCACTCATGCATATGAGCCCTGAATGCGGGAAGAATTAACATCCCAAGGGGCAACCCTTGACTAATAGGATATGAGAGCTGGTGGATACATGCTCCCCAATTCTGAGACGCACTTGAGAAGGTGCTCTGAGAGCAAACCAACCCATCAGCTCAGCCTTGCTGGCTTTCTCTCCTTCCCTGGGGCTACTTCCTCAGTTCTTAGAGTGACCAACTCATTCCAGTTTACTTTGGACTTCTCTGATTTTAGCACTGAAAGTCTCACATCTTGGGGAGCCCCTTGATCCCCAGCAGACAGGGATGGCTGGTGACCCTACCTGTTTCTCACTCCTGCACCCTGGGGTCACCTCACAAATAAATCCCCTTCAGGCAAGTCTTTGTCTTAAGCTCTGTTTTCAGAGGGAACCCAGGCAATGATAATCCATTTGGGTCTCATTGGGGTACATGCCTGTTTCTGAGATGTTTCTAATCAGTTCTATATAAGGACGTCAAGTTGCAACCGGCTAAGAACATCTACAGAGCACCAGGGAGTGAGAAATTGTAGTGGCTGTTTCTGTTGTGGATTGTTGTCTTATGGCTTTTGCCAGATGTTCATGGCTATGAATCTAGATAATACCGGTAGGGTCTTATCTGTGAGCCTGCCAGCAATCAGAGCAGACAAAAGAGCTCTTATGTTTCTGTCTCCTGAAATGAATGTTTCCAGTTTCTGGATTAGAATTTTATCTGATTCAAAGCCGAAGTGTTTTCTTTCTTTTTGAATTAAGGTACAGCTAAGTGAATTTTCCCTGGAGGTTCCAAAAGGCAAAACTCTGACCAGAGGTTGTTTTGCGCAACAGAGAACTACTGCCCCTAGAGGATAACTATGTGCATAATGGTTCAGGGACGCTCAGGGCCGGGGTGTGCTCTCTAAATGTCTGCACTGTTTCTTCTCCTTAGGGAAAACATGCTCCTGCTTAGTCTTGAGATTGTCCAATAATTAAATTATTGTTCCTTCTGTTGCTTGAGTGAGAGATTTGCTCCCCGTGTGAAAGCCCAGCTGCATTGTGTTTGAATTGGTATGAACTGAGGGATTGGAAGTGGAGAATCCAAGGAATTGAAGGTCCAATAGATTTTTCAGCTTCCTTGTTTCTGAAGGGTTGGTCTGGACATACTATGAACGGCACAGAAATGAGTTTGACATCAAAGATACTTTTGAATTATTTAGGCTTCCTCTGTAGGTTTGTATAAAATGTTTCTATAATGTCTGTCAACCTCAGTGGACTTCCTATTTGGACTGGTTTCAAGAGACCACTGAATGCTTATATACATCTAAGATAAAGGGATTCAATATTTCCAGGGGGAAAAAATTAAGAAATCAAGTCACACCTACAATACTTTAAATGTACTAGCCTTTTAAGAAAAGCCCCCCAGGCTGAGAGGAAAATAAAACCTTCCAACTCACAGGACACTATGTTTACAAGGAGACTTGAGTTGTAAACTGCACTCTGTAATTTATGTTAATACATTGAAATAGAGTTTTAAAAATTAGTCTTCAAAAAGATGAGTCTTTTAACAGCTTTTTACTTAGGGAAAAACAGCTTCCAAGTGAAAAAAATGAAAACTCAATTGAGTATTAAACTTTTTGGTAAAAGGTAAATTTTACCTTCTTATAAGAACCAAACAATGTGTAAATAACCATGGGGGAAAAAACTGGGTTGTTATTACAAATTTAAACTCTAGTCTTGCTTTCAAATCAAGCTTTTAATTCAAAATGTTTTTGGATAGGAAACAGGAAAATCTAACTTAGGTATAATGGCTTCAAGGTTCCTGCTGAGTTAAAGTTAAAAATTAAACATGCAGATCAGGTCCAATGACATGCAAATTAACATCAGGCCAAAAATCGTTAATTAGTCACGAAGATTTTAAGAAACCCTTTAGTACTAAGGTTTAGAGAATTCCATTACTCCGTAAAACAAATACAAGGAAGCCCTTGATCCTCTCTGCCAAGTGGCCTGTGTGGAGACATGGCCCAGGTGCTTCCTTCCAAGGGTCTATGAGTTATGGGACTTCCTTCGGCCGCTCTCACACATGACACCACCATCCAGCTTATATTTCACCAGAGACAGAGATTCAGCATAGTCTTCATTTGAATTCTCCTGTTAGTAACCCCCAAGCTCTCTCATTTCTCCTCTAGAGTTCCCTTTTTTCTAAAGCAATTTGTCCCTTGTTTACATGAAAACTATTACCAGTAAATGATAATGTGTACGCAAATCACTGACATTGCTCTTCAGCTTAGTTTTAGTCGCTTCAAGGGTGCTTTCCCCCATTTTAGTTGATGACTCACCTTGGGAAACCAAGTCAAGGGGAACAAGCTTGTTGACCTACCTGAGAGTTCCAGATCCACCTTGAAAAGACTGATGCTCTGGGAGTTCTGAAGGTGAAAGTGTACACCTCGCCCCCTGGTGGCTGAGCTGATGGTGACAGGCTAATGAGCAAATTCAGTTACTGGTACTTCCTGGAGGAGCTCCTAAGCGAATGAGGGCTACAGCCCTCACTCTCCTCAATTAAATGACCACCCTAGCATTTTCTAACCTGTACATAAAGCTGCTCCGTGGGTGGGAACGCTTCTATCCTCTCCTGCACACAAACACTTCAGCCAGTGTATCTCCTGAATGTTTTTCACTTTGTCATTTTCTAATGAAATATCTGGAACAATTGGTTGTTTGAATTCTAAGAGAAAATGTCGGTTTCCACTGAGGCGCTATGTAGTATTTTAATTAGCTCAGCTTCTCTTGCAGGGTGTGTCTTCCAAGGAAGGAAGGACTTTTGCTGCCCAACTCAGTGGTGTGGACCAACTACTGATTCTGTTCCAACGACTCACACCCTCACCCTTGTGGAGTGTCCTCTGAATGTTGGTTTTGTTTGACCAAGAAGCTTGCCAGAATTCTGAATCGTGGACTCTTGATCTGTGTGGGTCTCTGAGAATCCTCATATTCAGGGGGAAGAACGTGTTCCGAGTATGAATGTGCATTTTCTATGATCCCTTGCAATTGTGGAATTAATCGTAACAAGTGTGATAGAAGCCCTCACCGCCAGAGTGGGGCTGCGTGGAGCAGATGAGGCTTTGAAATCAGCTGCTGTTTGTGACTTGGGGGAGGAAGAGAAAAGATGTTACAGCCATCTAATCTTGCCTGTGTTCATCCTTTATCAGATGGAGTTATGCTTTACCTACGCCTCAGGTATTTTGCAACAATGTACCTTTATCAACTAAGAGTTTTTACAGGCAAAGCTCTCAAATAAACAGACATAAAATGGAAAAATAAATAAATACAAGAAAATTAAATGAATTAAATGCTAATGCCTGTGCCCTTAATATTCTCAGTCAAAGCAAACCCTTTGATCAAATAAATTATGTTGTGAATTTTAGTTAAAAGATGACGATAAGTCTTGTCCTTTTACCACTGTGGGAAATAAAAATATGTGGTATTTCAGTTCCTGTAAGACTTCAAATTTAATTTTTTAATCTCCCCCCAAAAGCTAAATTAAGTGGAAATTGCATATTTTCTGATTGTTACTTACACTACTTTTTGAGTATTTAATTCTTTTAATGAATGAATATTTTATAAACTCCAGAAAACTCCTGGCCATGTTACAGAGCAGCAGGCTGATCCTCCACTCTGCCTCTAACCTGCAGTTAATTAGATTTCTATATTGAAAACAATGAAATTTGACTCCTCTTTTAACTATACTCCAAAATCAATTTCAGATGGGTTGGTGACCCATATGTGACAAAACAACAAGACTTCTAGAAGATAGTGTTGGAGAAATTTTGGACCTTGAAGCAGAGAAAATTTTATTAAACTGGGCACAGTAAACATCAATCATAAAAGAAATGACTAAATAAATTAGACT
Organism: Eonycteris spelaea; assembly: GCA_003508835.1. Taxonomy (NCBI): domain Eukaryota; kingdom Metazoa; phylum Chordata; class Mammalia; order Chiroptera; family Pteropodidae; genus Eonycteris; species Eonycteris spelaea. Next base: position 3,525,398 of record PUFA01000151.1, read on the forward strand.
ATATTAAAATGAATAATTTCTATTTTAAAAAATACCATTAAGGGAGTAGAGAAGTAAGCCACAGCATAGATCATGATGATTGCAACACATATAGCCAGTAAAGGGTTTGTTTAAAGAATATGTACAGAACTGCATAGCGATAAGAGAAACACAGAGAACCCAATAGAAAACTGGACAAGAGATATGATGGCAAGTCACAAAGGATGGTATTCAAATGACCCACAGGCACATGAGAAAATGATCAATCTCAATGAACATCGGAGAAATGCAAATAAAGACACAACGGGATACCCACCAGAATGGCCAAATTAAAAAGATCAGCATAGTAAAAAAATAGTAAATAAAATAAAAACTAAAAAAAAAAATTTAAAAATCAGATCAGCGTGGCAAGTACTGATGACAAAATGGAGCAATAGAAACTTGACTTCTGGTGGTTGGTGGTAATGCCAACTAACAGAACCATTTTGGAAAATAGTTTGTCAGTATCTACTAAAGTTGACCACTACTTCATGGAACATATAAATATCGTATATCCCAGCAATGCCACTCTTAGGTATATATATGACAGAAATGATGTGCACAACAATATGTACACATGTATACAACATGTACAATGCAATAATGTTCATAGCAGCATTATTCCTAATAGCCAAAATTTGGAAAAAACAATATTATCAATGATACAATGGGCAAATAAATTGTCACATATCCATACAATGGAATATATTAGAATGATGAAAATGAATAAAATACAGCTCTATGTAACAATGTGAATGAGTCTCACAAATGTAATTTTGAGTAGATGAAGTCAGACACATTTATACACAGTCCTAAAACAGACAAAATGAACTTTGGGGTTGGTGTACACATGGAGGAGCTGGGAGAGTGACGGACTTAGGGCATTTTAGAAGGTAAAGAAATATGAAACATGGGGTGAGAGACGGGAATGTGTGGATCCTTATGCAGATGACCTGAAAGACCTGGGCTTCATAAACAGGGGCCACGGCAAAAATCAGATTGGTCCTTATGATCCCTAGGCAGAAAGTTGTGGTGAGGCTGTGTGTTAGGGTAAGTGAGACATGGGAGACCTATCAAAACAAACCATCCTGGGACTCCCTCTTGATCCTCGTTCATGGAGCCCTGTAAACCAGGATTTGTAACCTGTACCCTAGGTCACCCTAACAATAAGACTTTTCTGAATATAATGCCACCTTGTTGTTAGGCAAATAAGAAGCTCTGATTGCATTTTATGATCCTGGGAGGCAGTGGTAGCAGTGAATGTATAAAGCATCTCTAAATTCTCTCACTTGGCTCTATAGGCTGGCATTGGTGAATCTACAACAGCCAGCAAGGTTCTGTCATGAACTGGGCCAAACTTCCACAAGTGTCTTTGCTCAAGAATATCACAACCCTATTTCATAGAACAGCCTCCACCTGCTCCCCACACCAAACTTTGGTTATTCTTCCCCTTTGCCAACTTGATTTCCTTCTGTTTCTCCTTCTTCCTTTAAGTATCCAGCATATAATCTCTGAAAACTGGCTTTCCGATCAGCTGAAACATTCTCTCAGAAAATATATGTCTTAGAACATTCGCAAAACTCTCCTGATGTTGGACAACTGTAATGGAAGCTAGTGGACGAGCTGAAGACTCTGGAAATAGGCAGAATGGTCAAGATGCTTGATGCCCAGGAGAATGGGAGAAGCCTAACCTGGTCTTAAGAGATCAGGCTCTGCATTTTTGTTTGTGTTTAATTTGTCATTTATTGAATGGGTTGAAGAGAAAGCAGTCTTTCATTCATGAGAGAGGCTCTGAACTTTGCTTATCGTCACCTAAATGGGTGTCATAGGAGACCCAAGCCTCAGCATGGAGCTGACCTCTTCTACAAATTAATGTCTGAGGGGGTAGACGTGCAATGACTTAAACAAAAAAAAGAGTTTGCAAAAGTGTTATGGTCATGGAAAGGGAAAAGCAGAGAAGGGGAAAGAGACTTCTGATGAAACCCACAAAAATGAGGTCTGGTAAATACAAGGTGAAAATAGGGATGGATGTTTGGAAGCAGAAGGAAGAAAAGGAAAGAGGCGTCACATACTTCTTGAGCTTGTGCATTCTTGAATTGAACAAAAAAATTGTACAAAACGTTGCACCGGTATGAAAATAAAAGTTTACATTATAGCATTGCTTATAGAATGTTCCATATACTAGAGTCTTGATGCATCAAAACTCTCTTCCCTGAATATTAAATAAACAATGTCCACTGAAAAGGAAAATATAAGAACATGAGATATGGAATCTCATGCAGATTCAAAGCTAGGATAAGGTGTTGCTTAAATAGCAACAGCTTGATAAGGTCTAGTGGCCAGTCTTACAGGTGAAGTAAGTGTTTCAATCTGCATTAAAATGAATACTTTAAAATGTTTGTTTTTCTCACTGGTGAATTGCCTGCTTCATATATTTTTCTATTGTTTGTCTATTGTTTCTATTGGTTTGTATATATTCTTTACATGTTATAAATCTTGCAAAGATCCTTTCCCATTCTGCTTCTACATCTTAAGTTTGTAGTCTTTGTCATTCAGAAATTCAAATGTTTGATCTTGACTTCCTATACTTGCTGAGTAAAAGGAAAACTTTGATTTGCACAAACACTTCCCCAGCAGATATCAAAACAGAATGCTCTATTTCATCACAAGTGGTTCTTTTCTGCTGAAATTGACCAGCAATCATGAACTTTTAATGATCCCTGTATGCCAGCCAGATTCCAACTGACAAAGAACAATAGCATTTATTGTAGTCAATTGTGTGCAGACTTATGGACCCTCTCCTACCAGTAGTGCTAGTTTTCACTGCTTAATTAGCATAACCCCTCCTAACAATTAACTCCCTGGTACATTCCCTTCCTTTGTTTGTTACTTCTGTTTTATTCTTTGTCAGTCAATTACATAACCTCAGTGCCTCCATTGTAAAATTGGAAAATAATAGAACTTATCTCATAGGGTTATTATGAGGGTGAAATGACTAAGCATGTAAAGTGCTTAGAACAATGAGTGCCTGATACACAGTAAGCACCCAATACATTTGAATTATATTGTGATTACTATGTCAGAATCTTTTTCTTTACAGTTTTTGCTTTTGTCCTTATTTCAGAAATACTCCCCCAATCAATAGGGAGCTATTATTAAAGTGAATTGACAGGGCTTGTTAAGCGCTTGGATTTCTGGTGAAGTGGTATAGGGAGAAGGATTTATCTAACACAGCTCTTATATTTCTGGTTCAGGCAATCAGAGCTGCAAGGATATTTGTGAGACATATAAACGTGAAAATGCCAGCCTCACACCTAATGCCTCTGGAGAATTTCTTGGGCAAATAATACAGTCTGTAAAATATCTAGTCACAGAAAAGCAAAGTGTGATTATAAATGGTTTATTTCTTTAGATTATAATATTTGACACAATTAAATTGCATTTTAAAGATTGTTACTGCTGACAGTGCATAAAAACATTGCTTTTTAATCATAATGAAGTGTCAAGAGACTAGGGACTTATCTCAAGTAATAAATTGGAAGACAGACAGCACACTTTTGCAGTCAGACCCAGTAGATTCCTTGATGTCTTGGGGGACATGAGCATTAATGTAGGTTAAAAAAACAATCCTGTGTCCCACCCTTCCCAATGCCCCCACATAGAATCAGGCACTAGGCTGGGGAGGGTTACAGCTCAGCACGAAGGAACAGCAGGCTGAGGAGGCCAGGCAGCAGCAGAAGGAATGTAAGGCGACTTTCTCATTCCTGCAGAGGGAGGAAGAGAAGGAAAGTTTTCTGTATGGGATTTCTCAAGACGGGGGCCTCCCAAACTTTTCTAGCTTTACCCTAGGCTCAAAAAACCAAGAGGGTGGGCTCTAGTGTTCCCTATACTTGGCCAGCAATTAGACTGTCCTCTTGCCTTTTAGGGATTCCTGGAGTCCTCAGGAATACCAGAGAGAGGAGAATGAATTATAAGGATACATCCTTTTGGTTCTCTGAATTTAAGGTCACCTCGAGTGGACTGAGCTTTCAGGTCTAATGGGCCCCTCAGCTCCTCCTATCACCACTTCCCAGGCCCCTGTGCTCACAGCTCAGGTGCCTCCATAAAAAAGGCCTTCCCTCCTGGGGCCTGCAACTCCCTGGCCACTGTGGGAGCCCTTCCATGTTTGTTCTTGTCTACCCAGGAAGATGCTTCTGGGTCTGGACCTCTTTGAAGTTCATCTTTTGCAACACATATATACTCTTTTCTCCACTCACCAGTGTTAACTGGAGTTCTGCCTCTGAGTGGAATCTGGCTTCCTCTCTTGGGGTTTTCAGCTCAGCCCTCCTCACTCTGAATGAACAGCAACCGCTGGGCAGGGGATGGTGGGCAGCAGCTTTCCTCTGCTGGATTGTTTATCGCATCACAATAAGCTTGACCTAAATTCAAAATTCCTCCATGTAAAAGCTCGGAGTCCCCCAGTAATACTCTCTGTGGTCCTATTCCTACACCAAACACTTCTCTCGTTTTCAGCAGCCCTTCGTAGCACAAAGACTAATTTGGTTAAAACTTGTTGATTTCCTCTCTAGCTCAGATCCACTTCTGGCTGGACCATGACATCTTAACAAAACTTCACTTGCTTCAACAACATGTACTGGAGCCCTGATTCAAGCCCGGCATTAATGACAGGCCCTGGGTGCAGAGGGAATAGGAAAACAAAGTCTCTGTCATTAACGAGATCACCAGACCGTAAGCAAATTATTATCATAGAGACAGTGGGTATATGGCCGAGATGCATACAAGGTTCTCCATGTGAAAAAAAAAGACAGTCTGTGTTAAGCAATGTCTATGTGTCAGATGATAAGTTAAGAATGTTTTTAATTCTCACAGCTAGACTACTGAGGTATTCATTTGTATCCTCATTGTCCAAGTAAGGCATTTGAGACACAGGTTGCTCAGGTAACTTGCCCAAAGTCATGGAGCTAGTGGGGGTTGAGCCTAGATTATCACTGAGGTCTTCTGATTCAAAATCTGTGGCATGGAGCATGGCACGATATTTAATTTTGCCTGAAAGTATCCATGGAGGCTTACCACTGGAAGTGAGATGTGAGCTAGATCTCGAAAGATAGTTACTGTACTAAATTAATAGTGTTTTAGATGGAATGAAATATGGCATGAGGTCAAAGAGACTTCATTCAGGCCAGAAGGAGTGATAGGTGTGCATGCATTCAAACCTGAGAGCCAGGACACCTTGGGAAAGGCTGAGTAAAGTGGAGGCAGCTCCTGATGGCACTTTCTCACTCCTCTCAGGGCTGGGCAGTTAATAGCCTTTTTCTTTTTTTTTTATCTCTAGCATTACCGATATGCCTTCACAGGGGTTTGTGTGCCCTGGTTTTACCATCTCTAACCTTTATCAGACTGGGCATCATCCCATGCATGTGGTCTACTACTGTATGGCCCATTTGTGCAAAGCCTTTCAGTTCTTTGATTTCCTCAGCTCCGACACTATTTGCCTGCTCTGCGGCCTAGCCGGTCGCTTCTATGGAAATGTCCTCCAACCAGCTCAGAACCTGTAAACTACGCACACTGGAAATCCCAAGGTCCACCATCCTGTTTTCTGATCATACCCTCCTCTCCTCAGCCTTCACTCTCTTTCTCCTAGAATGCCTAGAGAACACTAGGTGCTCAACCTTCTTTGCTCACCATGGCTACCTGCCTCCGTTTAGGCACCCTCACCTCCTGGCAGGATGACTGCAGACACCACACCGTCCTGCCTGGAACCAGGTCTCCCATCTCCCCTAAACCTTTCCTATACCCCCTGACATAAGTAGTTTCCATAACTCATATTCCCTGGTGTCCAGCAGATCGTTCTGACCTTTCTGCACAGCAAGGAATTTAAGAGCATGGCTGCTCTATATTCTAGGACATCAGCCATGTCTTTTTAGGATATTCTTCAGCAGTGGGTTCAATGCCCTATTTTCTTCTCCCTGGTGGCTTCTGGTGGCAAAGCACCCCCTCTTCTATTTCATGATGGCCCCACCACTCCCACCTGGAACACAGACCCAGACTTACCTGACCTGTTGAAATTGCTATCTTGTATTCTTGGATTGTTAGTGGATCTATAGAAGCAATTGATGTTGCTCTTAAATTTGGGGGGACTTTGAAGAAAAATTGTATTTTTTTATCTGTGTTTTATACAGTGACTTCATGATACACCTCATAGCCTGGAATTAGCACTTCCATTTCATTTAGAAAATGCTGTGATATTAACACCCAAGCAGGTTTTTGATAAATAGTGTCTTCTAAATACTTTGAAGTAGCTATAGATTCATCCAGAGATGATGAGGTAAATTGGCCAAAACGTACATTTCCTCTCCCACTATAATAAAACTTGGTGCCACAACCTCTATAAACTGTGTAACAGTTCCCTGTAGCAAGAATCTGAAGAGCTCTTGTCAAATAATAATGGAAGGCTTTGAACTGAAATTTATGTGAACTTTGATGGAATTCTCTTACAGCTCTGTTAAATTCTGTTGCAATTCTCCCAGTGTAGGCCACTAGAGCTGTTCCATGGAAAGCGTTGAATTGATTTGAATACTTTATTCGGTTCTTTATTTGCTTCCATTTTCTCTCTGCCATTTCCCATTCAATTTTTAAATTTCTATTCACTTTCAGTTCTTCTTTTAAAAGCTGGGGTGCTTTTCTTTCCATTTCTTCAATACAGCCCTCATACTGATCATCAAATGGATTCTTGGCCATGCCTAGCCGACATGACGTGGCTAGCCACGCCAGTCAGCTGTAAATAAGAGGCAGTGTTCCTTGACCCAGTCACTGAGGAACCGGTGTGTACTGGATGCTTTCCAGAGTCCACAGCATGGACTTCTTGATCAGCATGAAATTTGACATGTTCTTGTCATAGGACTCACGTATGGTACACATATGCAGAAAGTCTTATACTATGTGTAGTGCAAAAAGAAAAAGATAGGCCTTCTTACTCTGTTTCACTACCTAATATTTTATAAAATCTTTTCAGATTCATGCTCTCTAATGGGTCTTAGCTATAGACTCAACCATGGGAACTCTATAGTTTAAAATGGGAAAGCAAGGTGAGCAGGGTGTGGGGTGGAAGTAGGTGGTATATATTACCTGTTGTGTTAGCCACTGAGTGAGGATCAACAAGTGAACTGCTATAGCTAGAAGAGAGGTCATCTCCAAGTTCAAAAATGACTGCAAATAAATATAAGATAATGAAAGTGAGGTATGAACATTAGTTTCATTGTGAGTATGCTGATGAGTGAGTTCTGTGTTAATGGACCCCTACTTTAAAGCTGGCAGTCCAGGCTCTTATTTACATTGCTTCCTGCACAGCTCACCAGGATTTTCTGTAAACAGCTCTGCCTGGGTCCTACCCACAAAGAGAAGGTAAATCTGGCCTTCAGGAAGGGGCTGGTAAACAAACAGTTGCTCCTGGTCACAGGCATGGCTACATGTCACGCAGATGGCCAGTGAGAAAAACAGATCACATTTTAGCAGATCTTTCATAGGCCCTGACATTCTTCTTCCCTTTAGAGAATACTAAGAGTCCTTTGACATATTTAAAAAAAAAATCTTCTCAAAGTTTTGTTAACCTGGGGCTCAAACTTAAGTCAATATTTCTGAATATCTTTTGACCTTGTCAACTCTCACCATGATCAGGGAGAGCTAACATGCATGGAAGCTTTTGGTTTCTTGGTTGGAAGGACAGGTAGGAGTTGGTGTGTGTATGAATTTGGGTGGAAGTGGGGAAATTAAGTATATTCCTGTTCTGACCTGAGGATATAGGCCTCACTAACTGCAGGAAGGAGGAGGGCTTTTTGCACAAGCGATGGAGAGAGACACAGGCACCAACAACAGTACTGCCTGAAGATCCTGAGTTATAAATTGCACAATCTAAGATTAAGTTTTTAAATTTAAGAGGGATGGATAGACTTCATCTCCGTCCTTCAATATGTTTTCCTTTTTGCCAGATCTGACCTCATCACCCTACTGGACTATTTCTTATGCAGGACTGGCTTCGTGGCTTTGGCTTCTGACATAATCCCCGCTACTGCAATCACTTCAATCTTCAGATCTTCTCCCAACCCCATCCAAACACCAGTCTATCCTCAGTGGGCCTTTCTAGTTTTCTCACATTCAGAGACCTTTCTCCTTCAGAGAACAGAATTCAGAGTTCTCAAGTATCTGATTTCCTGCGGATCCCTTGTGATTCAGTTGGTCTGTCTCTGACAGTAGCACCTGAGAAGACAGAGCTCTGGCCTTTTTATTTTGGGGAAAGATGTGCTTTCAGTTTTAGATAAGGTTTGAAAGGGAAAGTGGATAGTTTATAAACTATTCCCACAAAAACCTGCACACAGATGTTTGTAACAGCTTTATTCATAATTGCCAAATCTTGAAGCAACTGAGATATCTTTCTGTAGATGAATGAGTAAATAAGCTATGGTAGATCCAGACAATGGAATACTATTCAGCACTAAAAAAAAAAAGAGCTATCAAATCATGAAAAGACAAGGAAGAACTAAAATGAAAATTACTGAGTGAAAGAAGCCAATATGAAAATGCTCCATACTGTAAGACATTCTATAAAAAGCAAAACTATGGAGACAGTAAAAAGATCAAGATGTTGCTAGGGTTGGTGGTGGGGGAGGAGGTTGTGGGAGGAGAGATGAATAGATAGAACACAGAGGATTTTTAGGCCAGTGAAACTATTCTGTATATTATAATAATGGGCACATGTTTATATATACATATATATGTATATATATATGTGTGTGTATACACACACACACACACACACACACACAGATTTGTCAAAACCCATAGAATGTAGAACACCAAGAGTAAACCCTAATGTAAACTATAGACTTTGGGTGATAATGATGTATAAATGTAGGCTCGTCAAGTGTAAAAGATGTACCATTCTAGTTGGGGCTGGTGACAATAAGGAAGGCTATGCATGTGTAGGGGCAGGAGGGTACATGGACATCTCTGTATTTTCCTCTTAACTTTGCTGTGAATTTTAAACTGCTATCAAAATTTAAGTCTTTTAAAAAACGTTTTTGATTCATGTGAGACAGACTTATTCAGACTCATAGTTTGTATCAGAAACATATCAGAGTCATAAGTGGATATTCTTGTTTCATGAATGGATGAAGGGGAGGGAAAGTCCATCCTCCTATGACTTAACAAAGACCTTCACAAATATTTTATTTCTAGAGACACATTGATTTCCAATTCAATAAGAGGGCCATAAATTTAACAAGCAACTGCAAAGCTAGTCCTCAGCCTCTGTGTTCCACAATAGTGCTACCTGCTGTTCAGTAGCAGTCTGTTTTAACTGTCCAGTGCACATGCCTTATGAGATATTGATTATTTTAAATGGACTCATGAAGACACGCAGTTAGGATCAAAGCTTTTAAGATAAAAAATTATGTTTCATAGAAATTATTGTCACTCTCTGAAATCGAAGTCTTCAAAAAATTCATTTGCTAAAAAGTAAACAGAAGTCAATGGTTTCATTTAATATTGAAAAACAAATATCTTCAGAGAACAAGAGAGTAATACAGATAGTTTTATGAATGCTTCCAACCTTATCAAAACTGGCTTCATGATGCAGAATAACTTCTATAGCTATAGGGGAGAAGGAAATTTTCTCCTTTTCTGAGGTTTGTTTTACCAGTACTTGTTAACAGAAAAGCCAGCCTTTTCAAGAACTAAGCTTTAGAATTGTAAGTTAGCTCCACAAGAAGAGGGCAGGCTTAAGAATCTTAAAATGTTTAGATAGTATAGAAAAGGAAAAGGACAAGAGTCTTTTTAATCCATGCAATTTATGGCATGGAATCTTTTGTTTCTATACTACTATAAACAGTAGTGTATATTCTTTTCCTCTGATTCTCCTTTTATAGACAGTATCCCAATGAAAATCCTTGTATATTTGCATTTATGAGAATTTTTTTTCCTTGTGAAATTAATTCATAGGAGTGTAAATGATAGGTCAAGTTATTTTGTATTTAAAACGTTGATATATTATTAAATTGCCTTCTACAAAAGTTGTTGCAATCTGCCCCCTTATGGTGTGTGTTCCCTTACATTTTGCCAGTACTGGATATTGCTGATATTTTTAAATTTAGAAAATCTGGGTTTAAATGAAGTACCGTTGTTTTAATTTGTATCTCATTGATTATTGGTCACTTGGCTTCAGGCATGTCTGGATCCAGGAATATGAAAATCACCATCAATCCTTTCTTGCTATCTCTTGGGTTTGTTTCATTTTCCATATTGGTTTGATTTTCTCCTAGTACAAAAGAACTTTTCCTAAGCTATCTTAGAACATGAACAGCAGCACCTCCAGATGACATTAACACCACTTGGTATCCCAAGTAGAAAAGAGTTCTGCTCACACAATTTGCAAGTAGTGTATCCATGGAAGAACAGTGACTATTTCTTTGGACATGTGTTCTTAAGAACAAATTACTGTGTTAAGGAGGATATAATGGGCTGGTTTTAGTTACAAATCTCTACTTAACCATGGCTAATCTTTCCAACTCCTCTCACTCTTCTTGGTAAACTAAGAAGCAGGGAGATGCTTTCATAAACATTATATTCTGAATTCAGTTTAGAGATACTTTGAGAGAATGAGGTCTTCCATCTTCTGGGTCATGGGCCTGTCCATGAATAATGCTGACATGGAGAATGGTCCAGGTACTGAAAATTTACTTACATTGGTTTATTGGAACCGTCAGTTTTGTATCATGAGAGAAAAGGCAGGCATGCCCATACGTAAGAGTTTCTCAAGCCCACAAACCTAATTGTACACACGATTGATAATTTTTATTCCTTTGCTTCTTTCTTGGTTCCACCTGAGCTCCTGCCCTGAATCGTCTTACAGGGTGGCCCATACCTAGACTGTATCAGGTTTGTCATTGAGACCCTTTTATTATCCTGTCATTATAATGTGGGCTATAATTTGGTGGGCTAGACAACATTATACTCCTCTGGTGAGAGGTTTTAAATAACTGTATACCGTGTTATGTTTCTGTGGTCAACACTAGAAAGAGCTAGATGAGAATATCCCTATTTTACATTGCAGATATTACTTTAGGGTTTATCTCATCTATCCAATCTCCCCCTGACCTTATACTTTTGATTCTACATTTTGCAGAGGACTACTTATCTTGGCTTTGCTTTCAGGGAACCAAAGCTAGACGATTCATATTGATTTAAGTATATTCTCGAGTAATTGTCTAAAAATGAAAGTATGAGAGATAAAATTCCTTGCATGTCTGAAAATGTTTCTATCTACCCCACACTTGATTTTGTTTGGTTGGATGTAAAAGTATGGGTTAAAAGTATTTTCTCCTCAGAACTGTGAAGGAACTATATAGTTTGTTTGTTTGTTTTTCATTTCCAGTACTGTTAACAGAAAATCTAAATCTGAAGCCAGCCTGATTTACATCCTTTGGAAGGCATCTGTTTCCCCTATTCTCCCTCCCCTCTAGAAGCCTTAAAAATCTTCTCTTTATCCTTAGGTTTCTGAAATTTCACAATAATATGTCTAGATGTGTGTCTCTTAATTCTTTACACTGAGAAATTGATGGACCCTTTTAATCTGGAGACTTGGTCTTTAACATTCAGGAAAACCTCTTATCTTTATTCTTTGATGATTTCTTGCCCTTGGTGTTCTCTTTTAAGAGGATCTTTTTATTAGACGTTGTACCTCCTACATTACTCTTCTATTTCTATCACTCTCTCATATTTTATGATTCTTTGTCTGTGTTCTACCACCTGGGAGATTCACGTGCATTTATCTTCTACTCTTCTATTGAACTCAAAGTTCAGCAAGTAGTTTAATATCTGAGAGCTCATTGTTGGTGCCGATTGTTTCTTTTTCTTTTATAACATGTTATTATTTTGTCTTGATTATTCTCTTTTATCTTGCAGGCTTTCTTCAAATGTCTGGTTATCTTTGTCATCTGTTTATATTTGAGAATAAGGCCATGAAGACCTGACTTGGAAGCTTTGGGTACATGCACCAGGCTTATCTACTTGCCCTTTACCATGATGTGGCCAAATGCAGACATCTTTTCACTAGGGTCCTTATACGTTAATGGCTATCCCTGGTCCTGCCTCAGCTGCATGGGATTCAAATTCTCTTTCCTAGAGAGAGCTAGAGGAAAAAGATTAGGTCAAAGGGTGACTTCTTCAAATGAGATATATGTAACATCAATCACGTTGGGTTCATGTGTGACCCAGGCTCAGGTGTTTTGGGGGATCCTTTGCACCACCCTTCACTCCCACTACTCTTATCCACTGAAGAAGAACCTTTATCTCTGGTCTTGCTCTATCAAAGCTATTCCCTCAGAAAAGAGTGGCTTATTATTAGTCTTTGGTTTATTTCTTTCAATATTTAGTTTTAGAGATAAGGATCTGTCATTAGCTTAATGCACATAATTACAGATAAAAGTTTAGGAAATATTCTCTACCTTAAGTAATTCATAGATTTGTCTAGGAGGGGTCCTCTCCAGTATTTTGCTTGTCACATGGTTGATACTCAATAAATATTTGCTTTATCCATGACTATTTGGGCTTACATGAGCCATCTTAATGGCCAGAATTCATTCTAGAAACTGGAGTTGGACTTATGCAGATAACATTAAGTAAACAAGAGGGAGATTATATCTACAGAGGTTGAGAAATAAGTAGAACCTCTCACTGAAGATTTGGAAGAAAGAAAAGACAGTTACTGGAAACTTTGTGTATTTCTCATTCTCTCCAACCCTGGTAATGATAAAGAAAGTAACTGCATAAAATGTTTGTAGACCATCACTGATAACAATGAAAAAAATCAGAAAAAGCATGAATGTCTAAAGCTAGAAGAATAGTTAGTGGCTAAAATGATGATAAAATGATGACTACACAAAAAATATGTAAATATCTAATATTTATATATAAATACTATAAAGAAATATGAGGAAATAAAATAGTTTCAGGGTTGGCATGTTTGGCCTTAAAAAATGAAATTTTCTTTATCATGTTCTAAGCTGGCGCTATTATAAATACTGAAAGCTTGACTTTTATCTTTTTCCCAAACTTGTACAAAGTTTATGACAGATAGATGGTTGGAAAACCTTAACTACAAAAGAGCAGCTGGAAACCACAAGCAGGGTTTGGAGCTCATATGAGGTTTGGCTGCATTTTCTGAACTGTGGGTGGATGACATTTCTTCTGACCTCTTCCTCTCCTTCCCCAACTTCATTTTAAGAATAAAGTTAAATTATATTTCACGTTTCCACACCACAAAGGGAAATATTGTTTTGGTCTGCTAATTTGGTCAGCTGACAGAAGTCCCTCCATGTATGCCAGTGAAATGCTCTTACTCCCTGATTCAGCCTAATAGCTCCTATAGATACGCTAATTACTAGAGGAATTCTTGAGGCTTGAGTATTTTCATGGAACAGCCCTGTGTCAGAGGGGCCTCTCCTGAGGAAGTGTGTACAGAACAATGACTGTTTATCAAAAATTTACAGGAGCCTCAGTGCCGGATGGACTCGGATCAGCTGAGGTCAACAGACTGACTGGAATCAAAGATTTGGAGATTTTGCGCTCTTCCTTGGCGCATGGCTGTCTAGAGCCCTCACCCACCTCTTGCCCCCCCTTTCTCCCTTCCCTGGACATATAGGACACTTGAATTTGAGAAGCTCTTAAGATGGATTCGATGAACCATTGAAAGCTCTTATCTTCTCGGTCTGTGACTTCTTGATCAATAAACCTTTTCTTACTCCAAACTCTGATCTATGAAATATTAGCATTTTGAAGCATCGGGCACATGAACCTTGGACTGATAACACATGCTCTTACAAGCATGCGTGCACGTACACAGTGTGAATTTACAAAGAAATGTTAATAACATAGGGAGATACTTATAAAATGAAGAGAGTAGGATATAAATTTTTATGTACCAAACTGCATCATCATCATCATCAACATCATCATCAAGATAGCATTGTCACTACCAGGTGCTCTCTAGGTGCTTTATGTGTATTAGCTCATTTAATCCTCATAACAGCATAGGGGAAATTTTTGCTCTAATTTTACAGATGATAAAACAGGCACAGAGAAGATGGGACTTTCCCGCTGGCACACAATCGGTAAATAGGGGAGCTAGAATTTGAACCCAGGATGTCTGGTTCCAGAGTCCGTGCTTGTAACCAAAAACAGGACAAGACACACGAAAACTTTCTGGTTACCTTTGTGAGTTAGGTATTTGTAAATAACAAATACCTTTTGTTATTTATCCTCACAGCCTTCTGACCATTAAGGACAAGTTCTTTCCCAGCCTCCAGGCCTTTTCATTCCAATAGACCTTCCCCCTGACTCACTGCTCAATTAACTGCTATTTAGCCTTTAACTGTCAGCCTAAATATTCCTTCACGTGAAGCCACCCCCTGAGTTCCTATACAAGGCTGGCTTCCTCCACAATGATTCAAAACTTCCTGTCTGTGCTTCTTTTTTCCAGCACTGAGCACAATTGTACTTAATGACTTCTGAAATGAGTTTTTTAAACAGCTGTCTTTCCTGTCACCCCTCGTTTCCTCTGGGGTAGGCTCCATGAAAGTCAGATCTGGGAATGTCTTGTTTACCTTCTGATGCCCAGAACGAAGCCTAAACTACAGCAGATGAATGAGAGGATCTTATCATGTGGCAGACCAGCAAAGCAGACAGGTCAGAAGGAGGCACAGCCTGGGAGGCCCTCTCTCTGTGTTCTAATGTGGATACAGTGGACGGTGCTGGAATCAGACAGATAGCCTTGACTTGGCGGACTGTGCAGACTTGGACTACAACCCTCACATTCTGATATCTGCTTTCTCATCTATAATATTGGGTTGATAATACTACCTCATTCCTATAAGAGTGCCTGACACATAGTAGTACTCAATAGTTAAGTGATTGACCATTTGGGGAAGAATTAAATGTGAGTATTTTCAAGTTTTTAACTTTTCTATGACTCTGTTTTCTAATCTATGACATGAGGTAATCAATACATGAATATATTTTACAGGATTATCATGAGAATTCAAGAAGGTAATCTGTGTAATACACTGAACTCAGTGTCTGAAAAGACTAAAGGCTCAATTAAGGTTAACTATGATTGTTTTCATTACAGGTTAAGTACTTTCTGCAGTGCCTGGTGCACAGTAGGTACTCCTGGGTAGGTAGTACCTAGTGTTATTGACTTGGTCTTGGTCAAGTCCTGCCTAGTTCCTCCTAAAGCCAAGCCTTGTGCTAGGTGCATGCCTAGGTGTTGACTGGACACCAACCCACGGTTGCCATCAGCTACTGCAGCCTCAGCCTTGGATCATACTGTGCTCTCGGATTAGCCTTCGTGGTTCTATCCAAACATTAGAACACATCTGTGCATTTGCTTGAGAGACCAGGAACAGTAGAGACAGAACAGAGGGAATAGATTTGAGAAATAATTCAAGAAGGTATATGCGACAGGACTTCATGACCAATTAGGTGTCCAGTGGGGAAGGGAGATGGATTTGTCTAAGACAGTGGTAAGCTTGATGGGCAACTTTGCCCAACAGGACATTTGGCAATATCTGGGAACATTTGTCACAACTGGGTTGGTGGTGCTACTGGCTTCTAATGAATAGAGACCAGGGATTCTGCCAAATATCCTACGCTGTGCAAGACAGCCCCTCCCACCACCAATAAATAATTACCCAACCCCAAATGTCAGTAGTGCAGAGATCAAAACACCCTGGTCTGGGATGATTCTTAGCATTTTATCTGGGCATTCAGGGCATCAAGAAAAGCTGTGAAAAGTCTGCCACATGCGCTACTCAAGGATTAAATAAGTCTGTGGAAAACCATACCCAGAAACTAACACAGCTTACAGGATTCTCTGAAGTCACAGAAGGGGAAACGTTATTATACATCATTTATTTCTTCAACGTATAATATTTATAATCACAACATACATATGTATCTTTAATACTGCTGACAGCATATAGTTATGAATCACACTGAAGGAATTAAACATAGAATATATATCATATTAGATAGAAATTCTCAAAACAAGTCACATAATCTCACAGTGCAACTAGGAGTTCCTTTGGGTTTTTATGTAGGGGGAAAAAAAGCAGTAACTGAACCAAGGAAAAGTTTCCATTTATGCCTCCTAATATTTGCTGTAACGAAGGAAGCAGTTGGACTCCCGCCCTTCCCTTTTATATCAGCTTTACACTGAAGAAAATGTAAAATCAGGAAGCAGGTGTGGACTACCCCTCGGCAGGAAGCAGCAGGACCAGGAGGCCAGGAAGGCAGGACCTTCTCATGTGCCTGGGAAGGGAAGAAATATTTCAGCAATGCACTGCAATCCATAATCCAGGCAGAGGGCATCTCGGGTCCTCTCCCTGGACTCTCAGTTGGAATCACCTCTCACCAACCAGGAATTCCTGTGACATCCCCAAGAAGATCCCAAGGATATTAGCCTACAGTTCTTGTCTTCTCTAGTGAAATTCCAGCCCGAGAATCTCAGATAGTTACGCTGTCAAGCCTGATGGTTGACTTAGTCTCTCCCACTTCTAGGTCTCGGCATTTTAGGCTGCAGGTCCTCAGCTCTGAGTGACTTGGTGTCCTGAGTGCAGCTACCTGTGAGAGAGGCCTTTCCTGTGAGGGGCCTGAATCACCTCCAGCCATTGTGAAGGCCTCTCTGTGCTTGTCTTTCTACACCCCTGAAGGTATCTCTGGCTTTGACCTCACAGAAATCCTATTATTTGCAACAAAATCTTTCTCTGACCAAAGATTTTGTGAAATATTTGTCCTACTTACCTGTTAATTGTTTTTCTGACTCTTGAAAGAATCTAGGTTCTTTATCAGTATTGGCTGGTAATCATTTAGTTCAAATGTTGGATAGCATCTTTTCTCTTCTGGCCTATTTACCTGTTTCCATTAAGTCCTGATATATATATATATATATATATATATATATATATATATATATATATATATATATATATATATATATATATATATTTTAAGTTTGTGAAAGCTCAAAGTTGCTCTAGAACTGAAAACAGTTTTGTAACTGAAAATTCTTTGTGTTTCTGTTTTCTGCCTTTAGAATGCTTTCATTTTCTAGAGAAATTTCAGAGCACACTTCAATGGAAATATCCTAGAATCTAATCAAAATATGAAATTACTCCACCTTTGAAATCTTGAGGTCCACCATCCTGTTCTCTGACCACACTTCCCAGTCCACCCAGTTTTTTCGGGTCTTCCTCCTAGAACACCTCAAGGAGAACACCAGTTCCCCAACCTCCCTTAATCACCATGGCCACAGCCTCAGTTCAGGCACCTGGATATTTGGCAGGATTATTGCAGTAGCCACACCATTCTGCCTAGAACCAGGTCTCCTGACTCCCCTGACACTTCCCATTGTCACACATTCTGGTATTTTCCATGACTCATGTTTCTTGGTGCCCAGCAGATCTTTCTGACGTTTTTGCATAACAGAGATCTTGAGAGTTTAGTTGGACTAAAAACTGCCTGAGCTGCTTTCTATTCCAGGATATAAGCCCTCTTTTAAGGGCTTTTTAAAAACACTTTTCGGCAGTTGGTAGAAGGCCCCATTGTTCTCTGCCCTGTTGGCTTCTGGTAGCAGAAACCCCCTCCTTCATTTCATAATGACCCCGCCACTCCCAACTGGACCATAGACCCAGACTTAGCTACTGGAAAAGCAGTTGAAATTACTGTCCTTTAAAAATAATTTTCAAGGTTAATATTTTTAGTTAATATTTTTTAAAGCTAATGTTTAATAGTATTTTCTTCATCTTTTAAAAACGTCGACACTCCAAAACTCACAGTGTGGAATCCACACTTCGTATTCACATGGATGAAAAGCATATTCTTTAATACAAATTCTTAAAAAGGTTCTGATGTCAAAGAATGAGCCCTCTCTGTTAACATCAGGTGGATGAGTAGCTATTTGTTAAGAAAAAGATGTGAGGTAAATTGCCCCAAATATTTATTTCCTCTTCCACTGCAATGAATATTCAGGCACCTGGTGGGAGAGCCCTATGAATTGTGTAATACTTCCCTGGATTGAGAAGTTGGGGAGCTCTTGTCAAATAGCAGTGGAAGGCTTCGAACGGAAAGTTACGTGAATTTTGATGGAATTCTCCTATGGCTTTGCTAAATTCAGTTGCAATGTGCCCAGTATAAACCACTAGGGATGTGATATGGAAATCATTGAATTGCTTATTCAGTTTTTTTTTTTCATTCCATTTTTCCTCTGCGCTCTTACACTCAGTGTAAAATTTTCATTTGCTTCCAGTTCTTCTTTCAACAGCTGGGGTGGCTTTTCATCTGTTTCTTCAGTGCAGTACACACACCAGTCACCAAACGTGTTGTCAGCCACGTCTGGACATAGAGCTCACGGCACGGGCTTCTTGCTCAGAATGAAATTTCATGCATTCTTGCCACAGAGCTTATGAACAGTGAATCCACACTAACTTCCCTATGACAAATTACATTGTATGGCTTTTATTTAGCTTCATGATTTTAAAAGTCTTCCTATTTAGGATCCATTTTCCAAGAGATATGAAGGGAGAGAGTAGCTGTCTGAAGGGTAAAAGCTATGATTCCTCTTTAGAGAAAATTTCCATAGACATGAAATATCTATTCAATTTTTAGGTGCCCAAGATTCTTCAGTTATCCTCTTCATAAACCCATAGTTAAGAATCCCTACCTTTCTGGATTGGTAAATGTATTAGAAATGTCTAAAGAAAGAAAGTGTCCATCAGGAGGGGATTTGTTGGTTAGATGTGAGTATGTCTATCAGCATCCATCCATGTATCATCCATGGGTGACAGGACTCTGAACCAAAAAAATCCATCAAATGTTCTGGTCCTGGGAGCAGGATGAGAGAGTGTCATCCTAACTTAGGCTGAAGCCATTAACTAACTACTCAAATGATCAAATTCCCTTTGTTTTGGTATCAGGTATATCAGACAAACTTCTAATTGTAATTTGACTCTCTGGGTAGACGCCTATGAGGCAAAAATGCTCTGATCAGAGAAAATAAATATCTAGTCCCCTTTGCAGAAAGAGTTTCAACTGATTTAATAAACTCGATATTCTGTTGGTTTTTTTAAATACAGCATTCTCTGTGAAATTAATAAGAGTCCTCATATAAAAGATGATTCTAGGTTTCTGAACTTTTGTAGCAGAGAGAAATGTCTCTATAAAAGATTGATCCAGATTTCTAAACCTGCAAGGCAGAGAATATGATAGATTTGCTAAATTTCTAATTTAAATCTCTCAAATGTGTTGTCTTAGGACAAAGAGTCACTGACTTTATTTTATTCTGGGACTACATGAGAAGAGTCAGATATGGTATTTTGAGACTGCTCTGCACAACAAAGGGATTTAGGCTATTTATATACCCTTAAGATAGTTATGCAGTTTCCCATGACAACCAATTATTATGCAATGCTTTGCAAGTCGAGGTTTCCTACCATAGGAAATAATATTAAATTTCTGAAGACTCAACGTTTTAAAAGAGACTTTACAGATAACCTTACAAAACTATAAAATATTGAACAGGATAGCTACAAATAAAAATTCTGTCATGAAAGCTATATTCTCAGCCTTCATCTTTCTCTAACAGGTCTTGAGAATGGCTTCATAGCTCTGAATTTCATCTCTGTCTTATACCTTAACAATACTTCTCTCACTAGAGTTTCTTTTTACAGGTAAACTAATAGATAAGAAAGCTGCAGTCTCTGACTTCGGCCAGATTTTATTAGCCAGAACTCAATGAAAAATGCAGGATTTGTAGAAACCTAGGAATTAATACATCAATTATGACAATAGTAAATTGTAAAAAAATACTCAAATATCATCTAGCACATGAATGGTTTCCTAAGTCAAGTCTAAAGTCTCAGTCTGATCTCTGAGTTCTTAAACAAATCACCCCTTGCCCCACCCATGTGTCCACTTTCCCCGCAGTCCCCGACCAGTCTCTATACCAGTCAAGCAAACGGCATCTTAGAGTGGGGTCCCTCAGAAGCTGACGGAGATTCCAGTGCAGGCAGTTTATTTGAGAGATGCAGGAGCCACCTGCAGGGGAGTTAGGGGAATGACATAGGGAAGGGAAGGCAGCCAGAAAAGGATGTTACTAAGTCAACTGCCACAGAGGCCAACTGGAGCTTAATTCCACAGGAAAATTCTGGAAAGGGGTGGGAAGCATATGTCAGACTCATCTCACTAGAGAGATAGGGGAGCCGGGGTATTTTATACCAAGTCTTATCAGTCGTTAGCTCAGGGCTGACCCAGGAAGTGATCATCCCCCAGCACTTCCAGAGTGGTGAGTATGGGTGAATGAGACAGCTTTCCCTGGTTGTGGAACAGCCCTCAGGTACAGAGATCCATCAGATACAGAGATGGTTGTCTGAGGAAGCTATAGGCAGGGCACTGAGAGGAGTCTATTTATATAATGGTCTATAAACATCCTATGTACGGTGACCTTTTAAATGAGTTCAGAACCAGAGTCAGCTTCAAAAAGAACTGAAAAGTAATGATTGCTCCTTACCCTTTTACAAATATTCCACAACAGATTTCCTTATCTTTCTGCCTCCTAGACTCCTGTTTCCCTGACGCTGACAGACTTAATGCTACCTGCACAATGAGGCCCTTCTAGTCTCTAGAATGAATCCTGCCCTGAGCGAAAGGTATTTAAACAGCTCTAGCTTAACATGCATTGATCCAGCAAACAATCAATCAAGCACCCTCAGTGTGACAGGAAATGGTGGAATTAGCTCTTTGTGACAAATATCCACTTTACATAGGGTAAGAATATTTTAAGTTTCTGTCTGTGGTCATCTGAACTTGAGGGCTTGCATTTAAAAAGACAAAGCCATTTGTATCCTCTTTATAGGAATCTTTTCTTCAGACAGTTTTGCTCCTCCCTAATATAGAGACAATGTCCAGAATCTAAATAACGCTTATGTTTGGCTCAGAAGGTATCAAGAATGAAAAGTCATTTTGCATTGGTTAATATGATGTAATCGGAAGGATATTCTAATTTACTAAACTTGTGTCCCTAAGAAAATTAAATCATTGAGGCAGATGAATATCAGACCATAACTAAATCTTAAAAGAAATAAACCAGTGAATAATAAGTTCCCCTCTTCTGATGGGAAAGCTTTGGTAGAGAGAGCACAGTGAGGTAGATTCAAGCGGAATGTTCAGGAGTGGTAGAGGTGGGATGGAACAGTGGCCTTGAGTGGAATAGAGAGAATCCCATAGAATATCTGAGCCCTGGTCATTCTCCGTCCAATGTGATTTATATTGCCTCCTTCTCATTAGGAAGATCCTTTCATCACACTGTTTCCTGGGGGTTTCCCCGGAACAGGTAAAATGGAGACCTGCAGAGCTGAGCCATGGCCCAGAGTACCAGCAAGTCCATGGTGAGTCACATCATCATGAAGTGGGCCAGTTTGCACAGGGTTTTCCCTCTATTGAAAGCCAGGTGGTACTGAATGGTTGGGGTCCTTTTATACTTTTGTCTTACATGAAACAGAAATATTCTTACCGACATAGGCTTTATATATTTGTATATTGATGTTTAACTTTCTGATTGAACAGAATATATTATGGCATCAGTGGAAAATATAAATAATTTTAACCTTGACAGTTTAAAAATAAAAGGACAGATGATAGAGATGCAATGTGGAAGAATAAGGGCACAATTTCTGTAAAAGCTGGGGTCAAGGGACACAGTCTATAGGTGATGAAACCAGACATAAAGTTGTAAGTTAGCATTTGAAATTATCAACATAATAAATAAAAGAACCAAAAACAATGTTATAAGCATATTGGGAGGATTAAGAAGGAATGCAAAAGATATATACCCTAAGATATATAAGAAAATGCAGATCAGTTCTAAAACTACTGACAACAACAAAAAATCTTAAGTACCAAGGAAAAGAGAAAATATAAAGGGAAAGAAAATAGAGTAAAATGTAAGGCTCAGATGGAGAAAATTAAAGAAGTTTAAATGAAACCTGGAAAATAGTATTTATCTCCATTCTACCTTTATGAAGTGTGTGGTACTCTCTTCAAGGTGAAAGTTACTCTAAAAAGGTTGAGATTTATTTTTCTTTTTGGACAATCGGTTTGTTAGTGATACTTATGAGTCAGGTTGTCTGGACATGCACACTTTGGAGCCCACTGATGCTTGAGCTGGGGGTTAAAAGAGAAAATGAAAATTGAGACTTGTAAATTGGAAGGACAAAATCATAATTAAATCACGTGGTGTGGTTTGACAATTTTGTACACTAGTTTGGTGGTAAAATAGAAAAATTATCAGCTGAGAAAAGGGGAGAAGTCGATTAATAGTATCTCACAGTAGAGAAAAGTAATGAGAACCCTGGTAAAGGCTGAGGTAACTTGGAGACATGATGTTATATACTCATAACTCCTTACAAAATAGGAGAGTGGCATCACCTACCTTCCTCTGGCTGATGAGGGTACCCTCTAGTGTACACCTCAAGCTCCCAGATTTTGACCCTAATACTTTTCTTCTGAAAGAACTAAGATTCTGGGAAAGAAACAGATTCCATCTCTTGAAGTAGGAAGCATTTCAGACTGATCCTGAACATCCAGTCATTCATTCAAGAAAGCAAGAATGCATTCAGAGATACCTGAGCAGAACTTACAAGGTCAGAAAGACAGCCTAAAAACAGGGCTGTGAGTGGCCAAAGAGTGACATACATGAACCTCAGAGAGGGAAACAGTGACCCCAGTGAGTCAGAACTAGTTGAGTCTATTCAAAGGACTGTGAGCTCTGTTATTAATTCTAAATTGGGGGGAAGATTTCACAAATGGAACTAAAAGGTGGTGGTAAGGTGCACACCAGTCTGCAATATTATTGATTAAAGTTTTGTATCGATTGGCTCCAACTATGTGAGTCACACATTAGCATTTTAGCCAAACCCCAGAATACAAGCTATAGGAATAGGCAGGAAGAAAAGAAATCCTGGAAAGACACAGGTCAAATTGGGAAATATTTATAAAAGGTAAGGGAATGCCTATGGAAGGTGGGAAATATTTGAAAGTGAGGGTAATTTTGTTGAAGACAAAGTGCTGTGGAAGATAGAAAAATGTAAGTGAAAGGTGAAAAAATAGTGGATGGACACTACTGAGGAGAGAGGAAATCTACTATCTTAGGAAAAGGGAAGCTATCAAGGTCAATTAATAGAAATAAAATGCATAATGTCAATGAACTCAGGTTACTGTGTACAGGTCACCGAGTCCTTCTGAAGAGTCCTAAGGAGAAGAGAAGGTTTTACACCGCCTGGAAAAAGTGGGAAACAGCCTGGGCTAGCTATGTCGGCTGAGCCAGCTCAAAAAAAGTACGAAGTCAGTTAAGGTAAAAGAAGGTGTCAGAGTAACAGAAAAAGAGAATGGTAAGTTATAAGAGACATGTCAGGAAATTAAAAATAGACTGCTTTTCAAAAGAAGATGAAGAATAAAAGAGTTATGTAAAATAGGTACAGGAACGAAAAGAAAAGTAAAAGGGTATGAAGGTTTTTCTCAGTTTAATGGAGTCTTAGAAATAAGTAGACACACGCCAAATGCAAGCAAAGAAAACAGCTGCCAGAATGCAGAACCAAAGGACAATGAAAAAACAGACTGGTCGGCCTAAAAGCCAGCAGCTGCAAGATCTCACAGGAAGGGAACAACTCGTGCTCCTAGTGCTGTGGCTGGCAGGGGCTCGTGTGCCCACTCAGCCTGAGTAAGAGGACACTCTGCTCTCCAAAAGACCTTTCTGTCCACAGAAGTCATGAGCGGGAGCTTTTGCATTCGGAGCAGGACCCAGCCCCAATGCCTGCAGGACTCTATGCCACCTTCAGCAGGGTGGAGTGGGAAACCCAGGTGTCATGCTCTGGGCAAGAGGTCACACTCCTCCTCTTCTGAACACCTGTAGCTGCTCCATGGCTCTCTGCCTTGGGCCCATCAGGCCGAATCTTACTGGGCCCTTTAGCTCTGTTCATGCAGCCACCCAAGTCATCCTCATTCCCCAGCTCTAATCCCCATTCAGCTTGTACCTCACCTTTTCTGACCCCATCTGCTGCAACTCCTCATCCCCTGAAAACTTTCCATTGTGCCGTTGGATCTCGAGGTCATTCATCTAGAGTATTCTGCATCCTCACCCTCTTTCCCAAATGTTCTCTTCATCTTCTTGCTCTGCAACACAATTCTCATCTGAGGATACTGCTTTCTTTGCAATCCTCTCAAAAGATAATTGCTTGCTCTCCTACAGCTTTGGTATCAATGGGCCCGGAAGGGAGCTCCATGTTCTCCTTGTTCCTCATGCTAATCCCAAATGCCCCCTCTTCCATAAAATGAAGAGGCTATACTATCCACAATCCCTTTGGACTTGAGCACTTTTACCCTCCTCCCCAAGCTTTGAAGACTTTAGCTCCTGGATCGCTCTCTCCAACACTCCGAATCATTCTTGGGGATTTCCTTAGCCACACCGATTATTCTAGTGCCCTCCCCTGTCATGAACTTGTTGTCCATTCTACCTAAGCCATGCCTTTCCATGGTTATATTCAAGACCTTATCATTACAGTAAATTCAGTCCTACCACAATGTTAGTTTCAAATATTCCATTCTCTGATGAAAACTTCTTTCCTAACCCAGAATTTCTGGAACACAGAGCCAACCTAAGGCAAAGCATATGTGCTGATGCTTTATTGGGGAAAAAAGCAAGAGTGAGGGAAAAGGGGTAGTCAGGCAGGGAGGTCTGGAGAACACCTACAAGGTGGTGCTTTATGGAGCTGGCAGCTGGCACCATACCATATTCAGGAATATTCAACAGGATTGATCAGAGGACACTTGCAGAGAAACCATATGGAACCACTGCCTCTAAAAACAATCCACTGGGAGAAAGAAAAGGAAGCCATTTTTCTGTGGGTACCTTCCTATGTTCTGTCTCTTATTGGCCAAAATCCTCCTCTTGGGCTAGTAATTCCTTATGACCTGCATAGGTTGTATAATTGGCCACTTTGGGAAGTCATCAGGAAGCCAGGGCCCCCATGGGTCCAGTCAGGTCAGAACTGATGCTGGAGCTGCTGTGGCTCCTATGGCAGTGGATGTGATAGAACCTGTGCTGATGCCTGGTCCTGAACCCCAAGGGGGGGGGGCTGCGGTGACCAGAGCTGGGAAATATGGTGGCCGGGACTATGACCACTGAAAATAGGGCAGGTGGCTTAGGGGCCTGAAAGAGAAGTGACAAGTCAGGCTGAAAAAATTTGGGGTAAAATTAACTGGATCTTGTACATCCATCCATTACGCCACTTAGATCTATTCATACCCATTTATATCTGGAGTTTGTGTGAGAGAAATGATGTTTTCACTTATTCCCCAAGAAGGGAAGTTTAAATTCAGTTCTTCATTCAAGCTGATGGTTAGTTGCAGATTTTTACAAAGGAGCTATAAACTCAAGTTTCATCCCTTTTTACAGCTGGTCCCAGGGCCATAATGGATATTCATCATCTCCCTGATCTACCACCTATTCTAGGTTTCCCTCTTTCTCAGTTGGCACTTTGGTCGATTGGGTTACTTGCCCAGTGGGGTGATCCAGACCTTCAGCCCACTTGCTTTGTTCTTGTCAGGCCATGGTTGCTGCAATTACCTATTCAGAGTTATCATGGGGCAGAGAAGCACCAAGAGATGCTCCAGTGAATCTCCTGAATTCCAGATATACCCTTTCCTTACCCATTATGAAATGGCAATCCTTGATATTCATGTGAATCAGGGTCAACTACCTTGCCAGGACAGAAATGTCTTTTTGTCTGTTGGCAAGAGGAGCCCAGGTTGGCCAAACCATGGTCACAACCTCCAGTTCCCTTGTAGAAAACCACTAACACATATGCAGGCATACCCATGAATAGAAACTTGTTAAGACCTAAGATTATGGAACAGGAAATATGAATCCTACATGTGGGTCATTGGGAGTAAAGGTGATCAGAGACAATCCTACTTCTACTACCTTATAGTTGCCCAGACTTAAGTATTCTAGCTATTGAGGAAGCAAAACCATTCTTTTCCCCAGCATCATGATAGTTAATGCATTTCTGAGGGAATTTCAAAGATTAGTACCACCAACAGAGCTTGAAAGATGCAGAGTAGTTATTCCTACCATGACCCTATTTAATTTGTCCTTTTGGCAGGTGCAGAAGTTTGGTGGATTTTGGAGAATGACTATCAATTATTATGAATGTAATCAGGTAGCGAATTCAACTACGGCAGCAACCTGGATGTGGTATCTTTATTGGAGCAAATCAATATAGCCCCTGGCATCTGGAACATGTTTTCTTTTCAGCCTGAAAGCAATCTGTTTTCTCATGGCATTGGCAGCTCTATTACTTCACTATTTTTCCTCAGGGCTTTGTCAACCTTCTGCTCCATGGCATAATATAGCCAGCAGGGGTCTTGATTATCTTGATAGCCAATAGAACATTATGCTGGACCATTACATTGATAACATTATGCTAATTGGACCTGCTGAGCAGGAAGTGGCAAGCATCCTAGATACCTTGGTAAAACCCATGCATTCTAGAGTATGGAGATAAACCCTGTGAAAATTCAGAGACCTGACACATAGATGAAGTTTCTAGGGCTCTGATTGCCTAGGGCACGTTGAAATATAGCTTTCAAAATGAGAGGCAGATTGCTTTATCATTCATTGACCACCATGAATAAAGAGGCACAAATCTTGGTAGGCCCGTTTGGATTTTAACATATACTACATTGGAGTATGTTGCTAAAACTCATTTACCAAGTAGTCCCAAGGCTGCCAGTTTTGAGTAGAGCCCAGAGCCAGAAAAGTGTCTGCAGCAGGTCAAAGCAGTTCAAGCTGCTCTGCTGCTTGGGTCTTGAGACCCAGTAGACTCAGTGGTATGGGGAGCGTCTATAACAAAAGAGAAATTTTCGGGAGGCCTCTGCCAAAAATCCCTATAGAAGAATCACAGTACAGACCCTTAGGGGTCTGAAGTAAAGCTACTCCCTTTCTGCTGACTATCTTCCATTTGAAAAGCAAATCTTAAGTTGCCACTGGGTTCTGGTAGAAATTAAATATCAAAAAATAAAAAATTAAGTGATGATATAAGCAGGCTTGGGTTGGAACGCTGTCAGCACAAGGTGAGTTTGCAATCACAAAGAACTGTCAACCACAGTAATGGCTATTATCAGAGGTAAGCTAAGAAGATGTGACACCCAGCACCATAGGCTCTGGTACATCACTCCTATACCACTGAGATCCCCTTGCCTCCCACATTAAATCCATTCTGTTAAAGAGAGTAGCCAGTGCAACCTCTATTAAAGATTTAACAGACAAGCTTATTGAAACAAGCTACAATTTCACTAGTTGCAAGTCCTAAAATGGTAATTTATCTTATCTTTCTCCTCCATCCACCCCCTATTCTAGCACTTCACCTTGCCTAGTTTGTCTGCCTGGTAGGATGAATCAGACCTTCATCCCTCAGGGGTCTGAGCTCTTGGCTGTCTTGCCCTTGTCAGGCAGTGGTTGCTGCAATTGCCTGTTCACAGTTATTACCAGGTGTGGAAGCACTGAGAGACACCATTGAACCCCAGCATTCCAGATATTCTCACTGTCCTCAATTTGTGGCAGCAACTCTAGCTCATTACGATAATTAGGGGCAATCACTCCTGCCAGTATAGTAATGTTTTCAATGCCTGCTGGCCCACAGGCATAAGGAGCTTAAAGTGACCAAATAACAGTTGTAGATTCAGGTTTAATGGAAACTTTATTGTGTCCCCTAATGGAAAAGCCCTCCTCCCAAGGAACTAGACTCAAAATACAACAGTCTAAGTTTGAGGGATGAGCAAATATTGAGGGGTCGGTTACTGGGAGTGCTGGGTGAAGAACCAGTCTACTTCTATCCTTATATACTAGCTATTGGTTTAGGGAATACACTTCCTTTTAGAGGACAGGACCCCAGTTGGCACTTTATCTAAACCTTCAGTAGGCCATTTTGCCATTCTGTTTTGCCAGCTGCTTTCCTGTAATAGAATATATGATAGGACCAGTGGATGTTGTGATTATTGTCATGTGCCTTCTTTGTCATAAAATGGATCTGTTGGTCTGAGGCAACATTATATAGGATCCATGCCAGTTGATCAGATTCTCTGAGTCCCAACTTGGATAGTGGTGCTGGTATAAACACTTAGAGCCGGAAAGGCAAACATTTCCAGAACAGGCGTCAATTTTGGTAAAGGGAATTACTTCCCTATACCACAGAAGGGGTCCTTTGTAATAATCTTGCCACTAAGTGGCTGCTGCTGTCCTAAAGGGATGATACCATATTAGTGGCTCAGCATCAGTCTCTCCTGCAGACAAGTCAGGCTTTCATTAATAGTAATAGCCAGATCAGTCCGGTTTAAATGAGCATCCTCTTTTGGGCTCATATATAGCTTCTATCCCTGCCGCTGTGGCTATTCTGTTCATGGGCCCATTGAGAAAATACTGGATGACATAAGACAGAGCCAGCTGACTTTAATTGAATGATTCATCCTATCCACCTAGTTGTGACCTGTCTTCTCTGTGGTAGATGATCTCTGGCAGACATGAACACAAGACACTAAGATTGCCTATGTCTTCCAGGCAGTTGCTTTCCCCTTTGGACTCCCACAGCATCCTGAGCTTACTTCCATTCAAAAAGTTATCAAAAAATTACAAACTTATCTCTTGTCTGTTTTCCTCATTATCACGAAAAATTACAAACTTATCTCTTGTCTGTTTTCCTCATTAAACTAAGGAGCAAGAACAAGAAAATTATATTAGGCAAAAAAGCCGATTGGTAATTGCAAGGTTACTTTATAGTGGGTGGCAGGGATGTATCAGGAAGATTACCTAACTAATCTACAGATCAGGCAATTCCTGATTGGCTGGTTTAAGATTCCATTTCTGGGAGAGCTGGAACTTTAATTGTCTAAACTCAGTTTGTCGACATGGGCTTTAGTATAAGTGACTCCATTCTGGGACCTGTTGTCCTGTTTTTAATAATCCCTAGTAATCATCTTGCACATGAAACTCCATTTCAGCTTCTGCTTCTAGAAAGAACCCATCCTGTGACAGGAGACAAAGTAGCTTACTCCACCATCTGAGCAAAACAGAGATGAGGTTGGGGAAAAGGAATCGGAGTTTAAGTGTGCAGGGAGAGGGGCCAGCCACGCAAATCATGGCCAGAGTTCACCCTCCTTGCTATCATAAATAGGGGCTCTAAATTTCATTTGTTTCTTTGCTTTTTAAAGATTTTTTTTTCCTGTCAGCTTTTTCAGTAAAGTTATATTTGAAGAATGTTGAAGATTTCAGATAAATGGAAGGAAAAAGAGGTTTGCATTGTGCCTGTCCAGTGAGAGAGACCAGAGCCCCTTCAAGCTTAGAGAGGCAGTGGTGGTGGTCATCCCACCAGTTCTCAAGGAAGAGCTAGCCATGCAGCCAAGCATCTGGGAAGTCTTTCCTGCCAGGAGTTTTCCCTCCTCACTTTCATTCGTTTGCGACTTTGGTTCAGTCATGTGGGAGTGCACCCTCACACCCCAGCTTAGAATGCGTGGTATTGACTCAGCACTGTGTTAACAGATCCTTTCGGTTATTTTTCTCCAGACTTCAGTCAAACTTCACAAGTGTCTATTCCATGCATAGCTCCTGTTTTTTGCTGACAGTGGGATTTTGTAGTGATTAAGAGTCTAGGGTTTGGATTCAGATCATTGGAGCCCCAATTTTGTCATTTACATCCTAGGTGACTCTGGTCAAATTACTTAACCTTTCAGCATTTTGGTTTTCTTATCTGTAAAATAAAGATAATATTGTGTTCATAGGATTGTTCTTGGAGTTAACAAGATAACATACCGTGAACACTAAAAATAGAGTCTTGCTCATTGTAACATTCAATAAACACATAGACACATTCATTTGCACATGGACAGACATAGGGCTACCACTGAGAGACACAGCTTTCAATGCCAAGGCTCACTTCCATGGGTACCACCCTGGCCCCACTAAGATGGAGAGATAGAGAGAGGCGCTAGTGCAGGAGTCATTCTCGCCTATTAGCTTTATCTGTCAATATGACATGAGTAGACAAAGTACAGAATAGGTAATATAGTCAATAATATTATAATAACTATGTATGGTGTCAGATGGGTACTAGAGTTATCAGGGTGATCACTTTGTAAGATATATAAATGTCTAATCACTATGTTGTAAACTGAAACTAATATAATATTGTATGTCAACTGAAATTAGAAATTAAATTAATTTTTAAAAATAGCATTATCATTCAAAACATACAAAGAACTCATACAACTCAATAACAACAAAAAACAAACGATCCAATCAAAAAATGGGCAAAGGACCTGAGCAGCCACTTCTCCTTAGAAGACATACAAATAGCCAAGAAATATATAAAAAGATACTCAACATCGCTAGCTATTAGGAAAATGCAAATCAAAACCACAATGAGATGCCATCTCACACCTGTTAGAATAGCTATAATCAATAGGACAAGTAATAACAAATCTTGGAGAGGATGCGAGAAAAAAGGAACCCTCATACACCTGGTGGGATTGCAAATTGGTACAGCCACTATGGAAAACAGTATGGAGTTGCCTCAAAAAACTAAGAATTGATCTACCATATGATCCAGCAATCCCTCTACTGGGTATTTACCCTAAAGACTTGAAAACTAACATCCCAAAAGATATTTGCACACCGATGTTTATAGCAGCATTATTCACGGTGGCCAGGACATGGAAGCAACTGAAGTGTCCTACAATAGATGATTGGCTAAAGAAGCTGTGGTACATATATACAATGGACTATTATTCACCAATAAGAAGAGATGAAATACTGCCATCTGCAACAACATGGATGGACCTTGAGATAATCATGTAAGTGAAATAAGCCAGACAGAAAAAGTTAACAATCACAAGATATCACTTGTATGTGGGATATAAACCTAATAGCAACAAATGAACCTGACAAACAGAGACTCATGGACATGGACAATAGACTAGTGATTACCAGAGGGAGGGGGGAGGTAGATAGGGTAAAGGAGGTCAAATATGTGGTGACAGAAAGAAATCTAACTATGGGAAGTGAACACACAGTGTAAATATATATATATGTGCCTTACTGTTAAAGTGTACAGCTAAAACTTACTGGATTTCGTTAACCAATGTCACCATTAAAAAAAAAAAAAGCAGCATTATCTTAAAAGTCCACAAGATGTCAATGTTTCTGCATGAGAAAAAATAATGCGGTGATCTGTGATAAAAAGGACTCCACTATCTGATGCCAGAAATTAATTTAAAGTGAATTTAATATAGAAATAATAGAGATTGGTTGATTTAATTGAATAGGTAATATGCATACATGGTACAAAATTCAAAAATATATTCAGAGAAAAGTAAACCCTCCTTACCTCTTCACTTCTTCCCCTTATCTCCCAGCCCCATTTTGTCCACCAAAAGGGCAACTATTTCTATTATCCTTCCAGAGATATCCTAAACATATATAACCACATAAATATAAATATATATGTGTGTGTTTTAAGATAATACCAATGATTATATACAAGTGTTCTTATTCCTTGATTTTTCTTCTATTCAGTGGCTTGTCCATTCTCTTAACAGCGGTTTTTGAGAGGCGAAAGTTCTTAATTTTGACAAAGTGCAATTTGACTATTTTTCTTTAATGTCATGTTTTTGGTGTTGTATCTAAAAATCTTTGTCTTACTCAGAGTCACAAAGATTATCTCTATGATTTCTTCTAAAAGTTTCATTTTTATATTTAGGTCTATAATCCATCTTGAGGTCATTTTTGTATATGGTGCAAGATATGGATCATTATAGTTTTAATTTGTATGTTTCTTATCATGGGTGTAGTTGAGCATATTTTCATATGTTTAAGTAAAATTTCTATTTTTTTTTTGTAAGCTCTTTGGTCAAGTCTTTTGTTCAGGGCTGCTAAGTTTTGATGTGCAGTTCATGGAAATAGAAATTGAAATCTGGCCTCACTATTCTCCTAGCCACACACTGCATGAGGGCCCCCTTTTCTAATTCATCCCCTGGAAGACCTGATCTTTACAGTGCACAGAATCATTACTGTTGTATATTTGTCTCCTTTATTGTAGGTCTTTCTCATATTTTATAGGAGTTCTCAGTATTATTTAGCCCTTTATCACTGTGGTACAAATGTATTTTTTCTCAGATTGTCTTTGTGCTTTTCACCGTTTATGCTATTCTCCCATCAGAATTATTTTTTGGAGAGTCGAATACATCAATCTTTTCTCTTGTGGGTTCTGAGTTTTGTGTCACACCTAGAAAGCTTCCCTACTCCAGGTATTTTCTTAAATTACTTTATGTTTACTTGTAACATTTTTATGATTTCTTTTTTCACATTTTTTTTTTATTCAGTAGACACTTATTTTGTGGAAGAGGTAAGTAGAAATTCAATTTCTTTTTTTTTTTAGTTGGCTACTCAGTTGTCCCAACACCATTTACTAAATAATCTTTTCCCCACTTACATAAAATGTTAGATTTATCATAAATGTAATTATTATCCTTAGTGTAAAAAGTAGCTATGTTACCCTGTCCAAAGTCCACATGCTACAATTTGAGCCTATGGGAAAGAGACAGATGACAAGAAAAGGAGGTGATGTAAGAGATTTATTTAGCAAAATATTTTCTGAGTATGATTAGGGTTAGTGAGCAATATTTCCACATTTATAAATGGTACAAAAAAAAATCTGTTGTGATAGCAATAACCTTGATAATCAGGAAAAGATTGAATTATTTTCACTATCTTCTATTTGTTGTACAGGAAAGTGTGCAATGTATTCGAGAAAAATAATGCAAAATTTTCACACACATAGACACAACACAAATGTATGCACACATGTGCATGCGCGTGCGCACACACACACACACACACACACACACACACACACACACACTTCTTCCGGAAAGCAAACTGTGTAACGGTTTAAAGAGTTTGGGCTCTGAGTCAGACAAAACTGGGAATACTAATAGTATCTAACTCATAAGGTTAATGAAGGAACATAGTGAATTTGTTCATATAAAGTGCCTGGCAGAATAAATACTCAATTTTCAGTAGCTACTAACTTCTATTTGTGTAAAATGCTTAGATAAGTTTCTCCAAGATTTCTCAGATGTGGTTCACATGCTATATTGTTGGGGGTATTGTGCCTTCATTGACTAGAGAAATCACATGAAAAAACACACCCAGCAAACCTGAGAGAAAATTATCTGAGCATTTACATAAATAATAGATGCAGATAGGTTATGCAACACAGTGGCTGGAACATAGTAAACAATAAAATTTAGCTGCTAGTATTACTAATAAAATTAGTTCATCTCTGTGGGAGAGTGGGCATGGAGATAGTGGTGTGGCAGTAATCAGTAGGATCCACAGAAAGTAAATTCTATATCTTCAGACTCTATGCATTAACTACTAGGTATAGTGCTAAATATATTTTAAAAGACCTTTAACTCATGAGGTTTGACAAGAGTAGATTAAGGCAGTAGTTCCCAACCTTTTTGGCACCAGGGACTGGTGCTCCTAAGAGAATCTAATAATGCCTGATGATCTGAGGTAGAGCTGAGACAGTGATGCTAGTGCTGGGGAGCAGCTGCAAATACAGATGAGGCTTCACTCACTCGCTTCCCGGGGCTCCCCTTCTGCTGTGCAGCCCTGGTTCTAAAAGGCCATGGCTGGGCACTGGTCTGGAATCCTGGGGATTGGGGACCCATGGATTAAAGGAGTCATGACATCTACATCTCTTATTACTGGTAACATTTACCTTGATCACTTAAGTTAATGTCCACCTGGTTTCTTTACTGTAGTTTTCATAGTTGATAAGTATCTTGCAGGAGATACTTTGAGACTGTACAAATCCTGTTCGTCCTCAAACTTTTACTCATTAATTTAAGCAACATCTGTGGATCTTGCCTGAAATATTTATTACTGTGATATTTGCCTAATGGTGATCTCTATTTCCTACTTTCTTCTACATTTATTAATTCAAGTCTTACTGTCAAGAAAAGCTGTCTCTTTCCTTACTCCTTCCACTTTTATCTATTTATTTATTCATTCATTTTATTATTTGGTTATTTATGCCAGTATGGCATCATGGGTAAAATCCTAATAACTATCATTATTTTTTGCTTAATTGTTCCAGTTTTGATCGTTAGGAACTCCTTCACATTGGTTTTATGTTCTTTTATTGGAGAATGGTGTTTAGATCTGAGTGCTGGTTGTATTCAGTGTTTAGGGTGTCATTGTTTCTAGACCCTCTCAGGGGACAGAAATGGGTAATATATGAAATATCCCAACCTATACATACTTACATACCCTTCCCTGAAATTGGAAATAATAGTCTTTGCCCAGCTTCCTGCACGCAGTTGCCACGAGGATAAGATGAAATAGCTCACGTGAAAGCCATTTGAAAATAACACAAGTGAGAAAGCAAGACCAGGAGTCAGTTTTTCAACCAAAAGGAAGGCTGTGTAGGAAAATAAAAGGAATTCCTATTTCGGGTGTACTGATTACCCTAGGCATCTTTTTGAAAAGCTGGCCCAGGCTTAAAAGAGACTACAAGAAATATGTATATATTTTATAATAGCCCTCTGCAGGAGATTCCTGTTTAACTTACACACTACCCAGAAACTGAGTCGCGCATTTTAACTCTGATTCGCGTCTTAATCGCCACGCCCCACCTTGACATTTGCCTTCTGACCACGCCTCCCACGAACTCCATTTCCCAACATGCCCCGCGCTCCTGCAACTCGGCAGTCATTGTGACACGATTTTGACAGCTTTCTGGGAATTGTAGTTTATTCGTTCTCCAGCTACGGAAGGCTCTAGGGCTGTGGACTACCACTCCCGTGAGGTAGTGCGTAATTCCACCCTGTTGCGGCGTCTTCGAACGCGCCGCGGCAGCCATGTTGGACGTGGCCAGCACAGGGGCCGGCACCAGGGGATTATCGAAGCAGCTGTCACGATGCTGGGGTCCCTGGTGTTGTGGAGAACAACGCTGGCGCCGCGGCTCCTCCTCCGGTTTCTTAAGTCCCCATCGCTTCGGAGCCATGGAGGTCCCTCCGGCCGGAGTGTGACCACCGGGGGATTGGAGGAGCCGCAGTGGCTGAGGGCGGCCATCGGGGGGCGCCCTGGAACACCGCTGGCCTTGCTCACCCAAGGAGGGGCAACCACCAGGGGGCTCCAGGGAGGACTCACCGAGACCCAGTACCTCGCAGCTGCCGCATGGGGACGCCTTCCTTGCCCCGAAGAAACACTCCCGGGACAGGACAGCTGGAACGGGGTCCCCAACAGGGCGGGACTGGGCATGTGGGCCCTTGCCACTGCGCTGGTCGTGCACTGTTACAGCAAGAGCCCGTCCAACAAGGGTGATTATCGGGATAGTCTGGGTTTGAAGAAGGGAGAGCGGGAGAGGCTTCAGAGGCGGGAGGAGTGTCTTGGCTCTGTATCTTTAGAGGGTGGGAATTGCTTATAGATTTACAACAGCAGAGTCCTGGAGGGAGCCAAACATCATCTGGTCACAGGGGTAGGGTTTGCATTGGAGAGCTCAGTGCCTCTGAGTTGTATAATTTACCATCATAGTTCAGCCTCCCTTTGGGCATCACTTTGTCCATCTGTACTGTGGGTGCATTGGACTAAATATCTAAAATTAGAGCATGGTCCATTTATACTTTAATATTCTGCTTAGTCCAGTTCCTCTTATAAGAAATCTCTAGGAAACTGCGGTGTGTTGTAAGTGCAGCCGCTAGATGGCTTAGAAAAGTTTACCCCTAAGGTAGTCTAAGACAGAAAAAAGAGACTTGGTTTCAATTCTGGCTTTGCTGCTGCTCACCCCTCCCTACTTTCTGGCTCAGTTTCCCCACTTATACAGTAAAGGATGACTTCTCACTACTTTTATAGTGCTGTTATTTGATTCATCATGGAGATCAGCATCCTGGGTCTGTCCATCAGACTCCCAGGGTTTTGCTGTGCAGGTGAGGTGATCTTGCTGTGTGAGACAGTTGGCAGGAGAAGGAAGACGAGGAAGTTGTCTCTGTAGAGACTCAAAGCAATCATGGGGGCTGGCTGGCCCATTTTGGCATCTCACCTGGGTGCATGGAGCTGAGCAGTGACTGGGAGAGCAGGCAATGAGCCAGACTTCTGACCAATATGAGTCCACCCATTCAGGTTGTCAGTTGTTCCTCAGGGGGGGAAACTGAGGCATGGTGATCATAGATGCTATGCATCCCAAGCTCTGAGACTTTGGAGCAAGAGGGGTACTGCTTTTACATTTGTTTATTCAGCAGCTGTAAAGAAAGAGCCTTGGCTGGGAGTAAGGACAAATGAGACCTTGTTTTGGTTCTACCTCTAATTCCCACTGTGACTTTGAACTCTTGCTCCTCTTCACTGGCCCTCTGTTTCCTCACCTACAAAATGAATGTTAAAATAGAGACTCTAAGGGCTCTTCTAGCTTAGGCATAGTATGATTCTGTGACTTACAGCATGTTTCAAATACCCTCTGTGTGCCTAGTTTTGAAACTCCTAACTAAACACAAAGTTAGTTAAGGGGACAGTTAGGCAGTTAGGCCTGTGGGTGTGATGAGTGGTCTATGCGTAGTTGGATAGGAGGGCCTACACGGTCAGGAAAGCTATCTGGAATATTGGAGACTCTTGGAAGATGGGACATTTGAACTTGAGTTCTAAGGGATGAGGCAAGAGATGAAAAGTTCTCATGACCTCCATGAGAACAGGGAATGCATCTTTTTCTTCAGGTTGATACCAGCTCCTTTATACCTTCGTATTGTTTGTCCACCATAGTGTTGGGAACTTAGGAGCAAAGGCTTCAGTGAACAAAGGTATGGGACATACAGGCCAGCATGATGTGTGCAAGGGCTAGCAGAGTGACCAGTCTGGTTGGAAAGCAGGGATCTCTAAGATGAGATGAGAGCAGATGGAGTGGGGCCTGGATGTCAAACAGGAGGGTTTGGAATTTCTCCTGTAGGTAGTGAAGAGCCATGGAAAATTCATGAGCTGAGGGAATGTCCTGAGTCAGTATGTTTAGATGGATTGGGGGTGACCAGGGTCTAACCTTTGAGGTTCTTGGGGGCTCTGGAATGGACTCTTTGGCATGCGAACCCCAGCAAGGAGATGAGTCTGTTTACCAAAGTAGATAATAACTGAAACCATGATCATTTCCAACCCTTCTGACTGGCTAGCTACCCTGAATCCTGACTTGGAGTTGTAAGCTCAGGCCATCAGTGCAGCGTGGTAGAAATTGTACTCTTTAGGAGCCACTTGGCCTAGGTTTTGAACTCATTCCTCACTCCCTCTCTGACCTCGTTGAAGCCATTTCTTTCTGAGTGAGGGAATAGTGCATACAGTGATCTCTCAGGAAGGCTTGTTCCCCTTCCAGCTGGGAGTTGCTTGGAGAACAGTCGGGGAAGATAACCAGGAAACACCTGGTCCTAGCTGGGAAGTGAGGTAGGGCCCCTACTGTCTGAACTATAGAAATGGTTTGCACATGCTTGATCAGGTAGCGATCTTATCCCTATTGTATAGATAAGGAAACAGAGGCTCAGGAGGTTAGGAGAGTTGGCCAGGTCATACAGCAAGTAAGTGGCAGAGTTGGGATGAGAGTTCAGGGTCCATCTCCAGATCCTCTCTTTCTACCTTGCTCTAAAGACTCTTCTCATGTTTCACTGGATGAGTCTCTTAGCTGAACTGAGAACTCCTTGATGCAAGGCTGGGCATGAGTCTGTCCAGTGTTCAGCAGTGGAGCTCAGAACCAGGCTGGGCACAGGGCTCCAGGAGCCCTTGGTATTAACTATGTGAAAAATATATATATATTTTGGCCACAAGGTGGTGCTATCAGCCCGTAGGCTGCCTAGGGTAGGCCGGGCTTAACTTTTCTGCTGGGTGATTCTTAAGGGATTGGAACCCTCTGCTTTGGGTCTCCCTTCACTGGACTTGGCACCAGGGAGTTTGCAGGTTTTTGCAGCCATCGTTTCATCTCCTCAGCATTCTTATGGACTGTCAGGGCAAAGATTGTTACCACCACATCATAGAAGCTGGGGTTGAGAAGGAAAGGGGCTGTTACAGCACACGGTGAATAGGGGGCAGAGTGTTTTGGAGTCAAACCTGACTCCTGGTCATGACTCTCTCTACTGTGAGAGTACACAGTCCTGCCTGCTCCTCTCTGTCCTTTTTCTCCCTCTGGGTTTGTGACCTGTGACAGGATTCAAAACAAGGCTTAGAAACAAGTTGGGGAAGAAAGTGGGGGCAAGATAGAGGAATGACTAGTAACAAGGATAGTCATGTCAATCATACAGAGCTTTATAGGTAATGGAGAGTGAAGGAATTCACACACTGAGCACTTAACATCAGCAACACATGGGGCTAGCGTTTTACCGGGATCACCTGTGTGGTAAGAGGAGCTTAGACTTTGGGCTCTGGAATAGAAAGATAGGGAAGATAAGTTAACAGTGGCTACTGTGTGGGCAGGGGATGATTAGCCTTCTTACGGGCATACCTTGTTTTATTGCACTTTATGTGCTTTACAGATGGGTGGGGAGGGTTGTTTGTTTTGACAAATTGAAGGCAAGACCCTCCACCAGCAAAAAGATAACTGCTCACTTTCTTGCAAGACACACTTTACTGAGGTGGTCTGGACTTGAACCCACACTATCTCGGAGGTGTGCCTATGGTTTGGCATCCTTTCCCTTGTTAATGCCCATGTTTCTGAAGTGCTTCTACTTCTCCTGTCTTACTGGGCCCTCTAAGTTGCCCTGAGGGGTAGGTCCTGGCCAGGGATATGACCAGTGCCCCTCTCTCTTCAGATGCAGCCCTGATGGAAGCTGCACGTGCCAACAATGTCCAAGAAGTCAGCAGGTGAGTGTCTAGCCCCAGGCCTTGCTCTCCCCAACAGGAGGGGCTAGGTGGGGTGAGCCCCTTTCTCTGGTGATTACTGCCTTGAAGAAAATCCTCACACTAAGCTGGGGACTGAACCCTGTAGACACAGAGTCACCTGGACCCCCTCACTGGGCCTTGTGTCTCTTTTCTGACCCCAGATACCCCTGGATCCTTCCATTGTTTTGTTCTTCACAGGGCATGGCTTGGAGTCCTGTCCACATCCTGTGGATTCTTCACTGAATCTTCCGATTTGTTCTTTTTTCTTTGTGGAAATATGTGTTACTGCTTATTGTCCGGATGGAGTACAGGTGGGCACCTGTGGAGAGGCTTGAGGATTTGGGAGGGAACTGGAAGTGACCTTTCTGCTGGGTCTTCTGGGGCTAGAAAGGCCTGCCTGCCAGGTTGGGACACACATGCTGGACCCCTCCCTAGGGGCTGACTCTACTCCTCCATTCTCCCTGTCTCAGCTGGGCCCCTTGGGACCACTAGCTGGTTAGATCTGAGGCTTGTTCTTATACAGGAGCAGAACTCAGCCTAGTGTCAGAGGCAGGGCAGAGTCTGTCCAGGATGGATGCTCAGATTGGGGCCAGTATAGGGCATCAGTATGGGACTGTTGGCTAGGGGCAGAGGTTTTATTCTCAGTGAAACTAGTGGCCCCCATTGGGCCTAATTATGGCCCCTTTTGGTTTTTTTGTATAGAACTTGATGGCCATAGGACACTCCATCTTCCCTGCTTCCATGTCCATATTTTAGACAAGAAGTCTCGTGTTTGGGGTGGCTGGCCTGCAGCCAGTCCCACACATCCTTGATGCGCTTCCCTACTCCAGCTGCCTGAACATACAAGAAAATGCTGAAAGGCAGCGACAGCCCCCACCAAGACTTACTGCTTTGATTCCCTTTCATTTTATCTGCAGCATTATTATTGATTCTCCAGGGTGCTTTTGAGTATTAATGTTCAAGGCTTAGTTTTTAATAAACCACTTTTGGAAGTATGGGCTGGGAGTTGTTTCGTAGCCTAATAAATATGATAGAGCAATAGTTTAATAAACATGCGATGATGCATCTTAAAAACCAAGCACAGATGTCAGCTTGTTGTTATAAGAGCCATTCATAACTGCAGGCTGTGCATGGCATCTTCATTCCCCCAGAAACAGATGAGCCTCTCTTCCTTCTGCAGTACAAGGGAGTGAGGAGATGAGACTGGCTGGGCCCCTTCCTCTCAGGCCTTTCCTGACCCTGGAATCACCTGTTGTTGGTCACTGCTAAGGACTAGGCTGCTGCTTTCCTGTGTAGGCAGTGCATTTGCAGAGTAGCAGTTTCCATTATCCGGCTGAGTTGACCCTGTTCCATTGACTCCCCATGTGTTGATTATTGTAGCCCTTTCAAATACATGTTTTTCTAATAGTTAAATACCTGCCCAAAGAATAGAAAGATTGAATTGTTGTGTGTGTGTGTGACTTTCCGCATTCATTCTTGTCTGTGTGGGCCTGTAGAGGCCTTTCATGTGTATCTTGTTTCTAGACTGCTTTTTTTCCTGCCTCCTCTTGTCCTTTCTTTATTGGTCGAGATGACTCAGTCTCTCTTCACCCTTTGTGAGGGAGTCAGAGGTGAGTGAGGCACTGACTCTATCCTTCAGCATGGCAGTCTCCCCCTGCTCTCCCCAGAGGCAAAGAGCAGGGAACAAGCTGAGCAAAGGCAGGGGGCAGAAGGTGCTGGCTGGCTGCTGGGCGCAGTGTCATGTTGATGCTATACAGAACTGCAGAGTGTGGGGAAAAACAGAAGTGATTTGAGAGAAGCTGAAATATGCAAATTCTAGAATGCCCACATCAAGGAGCTTTGAATTCTTAATGAGCGCTAGGAAGACATAGGAGGGTTTTGAACAGGGAAATTGCCTTGTTAGGGTCATTCAGAAGGGTGAAGGATGAACTGAATTGGGGAAAGGCTAAAAGGAGATCTGTTGAGAGGCTGTTTCAGTAAGACTTGTTCAAGGTAATGAAGGTCTGGATAAGTACACCCTTCCCTCCTTCTCACCCCAAAACAGTTCCTGTTTATGAATGAATGAGTGGGCCTCTGCTAGGCACTGGAGATGGAGGGGTATGTGACCCAGGCTCTGGTTTCAAGGAACAGACATGTAATCTACCAATTATAGTTCTTACTAATAGAGCTAGGCCTAGAGGTGGGGCAAGTCTGACCATTCTTACAAGAAGGCAGATGTCTTGAATTCTTACAGCAGGTCTTTATTCAGCCTTTCTATGCCCCAGACGCTACATAGGTGCTTCACTCTACTTCAGTTTTTCAGTTTCTTCCTTTGCATGTCTTGACCTTAGCTCTGCCCAACAGACCTGCCTATAGCAGGATAGAGTCCCATTCTCAATTAAAATAAAAACTTGTGCATAGTTTATACATGGTTGGATCACCATGTATATGATCAGTATGGTCACTCATATCAGTATTTGAAATAAAACTCAGACCTGGTGAATAATATTGTCCTATATCCTTCTTTCCCCCTGCCTTCTCTGGGGCTGTGCTCTGTGCGTCTCTGTCTTGATGTCTTCCTACCCTCCCCAATCCTAGAGCCTTGGGAGAGCATGGGATAGCAAAGGGCAGCAGCCTGATGCTCTTCTGCTCAGAGGGAGGTGCTTCATTCTCCTCTTTAAGGGCACTCAGGAATCTGCAGGTCCTGTGTCCTGGTGGTGGCCCTCTACACAGACTGCCCTTTGTACCCTCTGCTTCTCATCCTCCACTTAAATCCTCCCAGTTTCCAGGCTCAACTCAAGTGCTGTGTCTCTCATGAAGCTGCCTTTGACTCCTCCCAGCTGGGTGTTATCTCCCCTTTCTTTGCCCTGCTCTTCCCTTCTGGTCTGGAAGGGTATGCGGGTCGTCTAGGAAGGGCTGTGCCAGCCTGCAGAAGGAGAGGAATCCTTATCTAGAAGCGAAGTTGGAGGAGTCAGGTGAGAGAAGTGGGGTTGAATGTCAGGGCTGAGGAGGCCCTCAGTCCACAAACAGGAAAACCAGCAAGGTTCATATGCTGACCAAATCAGGAGCAGATAGGAACCCCACCAGAGTATGAGATCAAGCCAAGAGCTCTGGACAGCTGCCCTGACATGTAGGTACTATTGACCTGCTTTATGTGGAGCTGTGTAACTATATATGGTTTGGGCCAGCCTGGCTAAAGGGGCAGGGTAGGATCTGCCACTTGCCCAAGGCCTTGGGCAAGATGTCATCTTAAATCATTAGAGTGTGTGCCTCTTCAGGGCAGGGACAAAGTGTGGTACCCTACATCTCTTACTCTGTTCTCTAGCACAACAGCTTTTCAGCAAACCCGAAGCAGGTAATCCAGAATCTTATTTCCATACACCCATTGGCTGTATCAGAGGGAAGCTGGGTTCCTTCTTCTTCCCTTCTTTCTCTCCTCCTTTCTCACTCTGTGGCAACGATTTCCTTACTTCTCCCCCAGGGCACTTAAACCTTATTAGTGTGTTCAGCTCTTCAGAAGTGGACACCTGGTCCAGGATCCCCTATCTCACCTGTCAGCAGCATGAGCAGGTGGCCCTGCTCCTGGGCTCAGCCCAAACCCTATCCTGGCTTCTGGACTCAGGAACTATTCACTTGAAACGAGGGCACAGGGCAGACCGAGGCACATCTGTCTAGGCTCGGGCTGAGCCATGCTAGGAGCTGTCAGGGCTGGGAGAAGTGAGGCCTGTTCTCCCAGTGGAGATCACATTTCCTTCAGAACAAACTCGAGTGAAAGACAATACCCTACCCACTTCCCTTCTCCCAGCAGGAAGCTGGGCCTTTCTGTTGAGTGTCTAACTCAGTTGTTCATTAGCCCAAACATTCTCTAATGAAGGAAGCCTGATGGTATAAAACCTAGACTTCACACTGCCTGCTCTTTCTCACCAGGATTCGTTTGTTCATTTGACAAAATTTACTAAGCACCCATCATGCTGGGTTCTATGCTTAGCACAGGGGACACCTGACCAGGCATGAATCCTGTCCTCAATGAGGGAGTCTGGGGAAGACTGTGGCAACACAGAAAAGTCAGTGCTGAGAGACAGGAGTCCAGAATATGAGGGACCATAGAAAGTGTCCTAAAGGACATGGCACCTAATTAGTCTTAAAATATCAGTTGGGCTTAGCAAATAGAAGGGGAAGGCATTCTGGCAAAAAAAGATAGCATTATTGGTAGCATCAAGGTAAGAAACAGCCTAGGATATGGTGGGGAGGGGGAAATTACATACCGTTTAGTGTTTCTGGATTACATTATGAGACTAGGGGGACTGGAGAGAGGTAGGGACCAGGTCATGGAGGGAATTGTTCATTTGTCTCACAATCACTCATCCGTCCAGCCTGTCCTCTGTGCCTAGCCTTGAGCTGAATTTGTGTTGGTGGCTACACAGTGAGGAAGGAGAAGCAGTCTCTGCCTTGGAGGAGCTCACTAATCTCCTTCCCAGGTGAGGAGGGAGCACATGAGTCAAAAATTGAGAATCAACAAAACAAGGCACACATTGCCTAACTTCTATGAGCCTAAGTAACATGGAGGATGATAATAACTATAATGCACGGAATTGTAGAGTGTTTGTTATTAAGCCTTGGGCTGAGAGAACAGTAGTGAACAAGATTGGCGCTGTCCCTGCCCTCTTGACACTTACAGTCTAACTGGGAGCCCGATGACTGTGCCATTGTAACTATGTACTTCCAAACGAATGCAGTTTTTAAACAAATGGTGCTTGGACAACTGGATATCCATGTGCAGAAAATACAGTTGGAGCCCTACCTCACCCATACACAAAAGTTAACTCAGAATGGATCAGAGACCTACATGTTAAGAGCTAAAACGATTAAAAACACATGAGTAAATCTTAGTGACCTCCTCAGAGATGGCACCAAAAGCACACAATACCAAAGGAAAAAATAGATAAATGGACTTTTTCAAAATTTAAAACTTTTCAAAGGACACTTTGAAGAAAGCGAAAAGGTTCTATAGAATGGGAGAAAATATTTGGAAATCATATCCGATAAGAGATTTGTATCTAGGATATATAAAGAATTCTTAAAACTCAGCAATGAAAAAGATAACCCAATTTAAAAACGGTCAAAGGATCTGAATAGACATTTCTTCAAAGGAGATATTCAGATGACCAATAGCACATGAAAAGATGTTCAGCATTGTTAGTCATTAGGGAAATACTAATGAAAACCACAATGAGATACCACTTTACACCCATTAGGATGTCTATAATCAAAAAGAGGTAGCAAGGGTAGTGAGGGTGTAAAGAAATTGGAACACACCTACATTGCTGGTGGGGGCGTGAAATAGTGTGACTGCTTTAGAAATCAGTTGGCTTTCCCTCAAGATGTTAGAGTTACCTTATGACCCAGCAAGTCTATAGGTATATATTCCAGAAAAATGAAAACGTGTACATAAATGTACTTGCCCATGAATATTCATAGCAGCATTATTCATAGTACCCCAAAGAGGGAACCAGCCTCAAAGTCCATTAACTGATGAATGGATAAATATTATATAGCTATTCAGTGGAATATTATTCATCAATACAAAGGAATGAAGTGTTGATATATGCTATAACATGAATGAACCTCGAAAGCATATGCTGAGTGAAAGAAGTCAGACACAGAAGACCACATATTGTATGATTCAATTTATATAAAATATCAAGATAGATAAACCATAGAGACAGAGT
Organism: Eonycteris spelaea; assembly: GCA_003508835.1. Taxonomy (NCBI): domain Eukaryota; kingdom Metazoa; phylum Chordata; class Mammalia; order Chiroptera; family Pteropodidae; genus Eonycteris; species Eonycteris spelaea. The sequence continues at coordinate 3,570,182 of PUFA01000151.1, forward strand.
GGATTAGTGATTGATAAGGATTAGAAAGGTTGGAGTTGGGAGGAACTGCTAATGGGTCCACAGTTTCTTTTGGGGATAATGAAATGTCCTGGAGTTAGTGGTCAAGGTTACACAACTCTGTATTCTAAAAATGAGTTGTACTCTTTCAATGGGTGGATTGTATGGTGTGTAAATTATATCTTAGTAAAACTTTTAAAAAGTGAAGTACAAGACACTTGGGAATCTAATCTTGAGTATAAGATGGGGAGGGATGGGGATATTTACCAGTAAGGGAAAGCATCTGAGTAGACTCTGAAGGGTGAAGAGAAAGGTGGAAGAATGTTCATTTAGAGGGAACAGTAGGTAGAATGCTCAAAGTAAAGAAAAGATGTGATGAAATCGAGGAATTGAGAGAAGGCCAATATGACTGGACTCTGGAGAGCAAGAGGGAGAGTGGTATGACATGAAGTTGGAGGGTTGAGCAAGGACCATATCATACTGGGTCTGTAGGCTATGTTAATGATTTTCATTTTGACTAAGAGCATTGGGCAGCCACTGAAGAATTTTAAGCCTCTGTGTGTGTCTGTGTGTCCGTGTGTCTGTGTCTGTGTGTCTGTGTCTGAGAGAGGGAAAAGAGAGAGAGAGAGAGGAGAGAGGAGAGAGGAGAGAGGGAGAAGGTGGTGGTGATGGTGATATGATCTAGAGCTGTTATTTTTTAAAAAATCACTGTGGTGCTTTGTGGAGAAAGATTGCTAGAGAGCCATGGTGGATGCAGGAAGACTGGTTGAAAATGACTGGAGTAGTTCAGAAGAGAGGATGATGGTAGATTGTGACTTAGACTAAGAAGCCAGTAGCAGAGATGGAGGAAGTAAGCTAGACAGGACTTGGTGATGGGTAGAACACTATCAGTGCCTCAATAAATGAATGTTGACTGAATGAGTAGAATTGGTTATGGTTGACTAGGAAGAAGATGTTAAGAATGAATTTCAGTTTTCCCGCTTTATCAGCTGTCTAGTTGCTATTGCCATTCACTGAGATGAAGATACTGGAGGAGGGCTGAGTTGGGGGAAGATTATGAGTTTAGTTTTAAACATGCTGAATTTAGCATGCTAGTGAGATATTCAAGTGGAGATGTCAACTGGGCAGGTGAATGTGCGGATCTTTTTGACTCATACCATTCTGCCTCAAAATCTCCATCAGTTTAGAGAGTGTTTTGACTTCTGGTTTGATGGTTTTAGAAAATAAAGGACTTCATATCAGCCCAAACTTGTTCACTAGATGCCGTTGGAAAAGGTTTGGTTTAGTTTGCAGTTCAAGGAAGAAGAAAAGGTTGGGTTTTGTTGAGAGCTAAACATTTATTTTAGATTTGCTTTGATGGCTTGGATTGGTTGTTGTTTCCAGATGCCCCAGCTTGGGGCTTGAGGCACTTGCTGTCCATGTGCTAGGATTAAGGTGTCCAGAATGTGCTTAGCTACAGCATAGGTAAATGTTCTGTGCATTGATCCAGGGATTTTATCTAATTAACAAAAACCTTGGCTGGTAAATACATTTGGCTGTCTCGGGGCTGTCTGTTTATCGATTGTTGTATCATTTTGGCTGAGTGGGAAGATATTAATGATGACATCAGAGCAGCCAAAACATTCAGCTCTTTTAACCAGTAAATATGTAAATGTCTTTGTGACTTAAACAAATTTTTATCGTAGACCAAATGTCAAGGCCTAACTGGCATCACTTTTATAATTTGATGCTTGTCTTGAGAATTCCCTAAGATTATCACACCATTTTTTGAATGCTAAGGTGTAACCCACACAGGTTTTTCAAATGCTGGGATGTTGGAAGGCAGCATCATATTATAGAAAGAATACAAGATTTTTAGGATTAGAAGATCTGGGTTCCTCTTCTCACAAAGTTATTGACTAGTTCTTTGATGTTTAAGTCGTAGAACCTCCTTTTTTGATTCTTAGTTTCCAAATCTTGTTAACGGGGTTCCTCTGAGAACTCTGAAATACAGTTCTGAGTTAAGCTCTGCAGAGTAAACTGAGTCCCTTCCAAAGGATCGAGATCACTCACTGAAACACCAGGGCTTGTTCAAGTGGGCCTTCACCAGACCAGCAGTTCTGTGGGGTGGCCCAGGGCCTGGCACCTTTTTTGGGGTGTGTGACTGGTTGAGTCCCTGCTTGCTTGCTCCCTGATGATGGAAGGCAATTGGGAAAGGTGAGAGTAGCATCTTATTTATTTATTTATTATTTATTTATTTATTTATTTATTTATTATGGTGACATTGGTTAACTAAACCCAATAAGTTTCATCTATACACTTTAACAGTAAGGCATGTATGTATGTATGTATGTATGTGTATATATATATATTTATGTTGTGCATTCACTTCCCATAGTCAGATTTCTTTCTGTCACCACATATTTGACCCCCTTTACCTCCCTCGCCCCACCCCTTACCCTCTGGTAACCACTGTCTATAGTCCATGTCCATGAGTCTCTGTTTGTTTGTCCTGTTCATTTGTAGTAGCATCTCTTTTTGAACTTCATGAGTAGGTGAGTTGTGGAAGTAGCCCATCAACTACCCAGAAGCCCATCAGAGTCAGATGGTTGACCAAACCCATGAACAGAGAATAGCAGGGCCTACCAGGTGGCTTGTAGGGAGGAGGCATGTCCCTGAAGGGGGAACACAGCCCTGGGATTGGGCCTTGACTGTGTGGCCTTGGGCTAGTGGCCCCTTAACTACCTCAGTGACCTTGGCTATGAAGTACCTTTGATGTATCTGTCAGACCACCCTCCTAGAATCTTGTGAGAGTATTCCAGGCTGGTGAACCTTATTGTCTGGAAAGTTACTCATCCTTTGGGTCCTCAGGGTCACATCTTCCAAGAAGCCTTCCCTAACCCTCCAAGTACCTACAGGTTCCCCATAGCACCCTAAGCTTCCTCTGTGATAGTACTTATCACCTTCTATTGAGATGGATCATCTGTTTCCTTATCTCTTTCTCTGACTATACTGTGAGTTTTGGAGGTGGCATACCATTGCTCTGTTGTTCATTGCTGCTCATGTAAATCATTAACAAATACTTACTGAATATTGTATAAGTGTTGTAAATGGTAAGAGGCAGATGTTAATAGTTCGTTATAGTCATAATACACCTGTGAATAGGAAAAATAAAGTAAAAATGCAGAATCAGTTCAATGTTTTATTCATTCAACAAATAGTGCCTACTATGTGCTGGCACTGTGCTAGGTCCTAATGGATTAGTGGTAAGTGAAAAATACGTACAGGCCTCACCTCATGGAGTTTGAAGCGTAGTCAGACATTAATTGTGCAAATGTGAAATTACACCTTTGACAAATGCTTCAGAGGGGTGATGTAGAGAATCAGTGCCTCGAATAGATTTCCTCTTGTCAGGAAAAGCTTCCCAAAGGAAGCTTGAGTTCTGAAGTGAACAAGTGGAGCAGTTAATGTAGGTGAAGAAAATGAAAAGAGCTTTCCTGACAGAAGGAATTTTTATTGACAAAGACCCTGTGGAAGGAGGAACAGTGGCAAGTGTGAAGGACTGGAAAAGGGTGATTCCAGGAGCCTAGAGAATAAGCAGAAGGAGCAGGACATTAGAGACCATAGGAAGGAGCTTCGTCTATATTTTAACAGCAGTGTTAGCTGAGTCGGAGGTTGGGAGGGGATTGATACGATAAGCAGCAACTATTCTGTTTGCAGGAAAACATTAGGAACCAGTCAGAATGCCTTCCAGCCTGTGTGTGCAGGATCTTCTCCTGCAGTGATCCCAAGGCAATATAGGCCACAAAGCTACAGTCCCCCAGAGCACCATAATAGGGGCAGCTGTCTGTCTCCTTGCTACCATTGCTACTTCTAGAAAATCCCTGTCAGTAAGGCTGGAACCAGTTAGGTTTTTTTCCCAAAGAATTTTCCTGGAAGCTGAGAAACAGAGAAATCCAAGAATAATGAAAAAGTCAAGCAAATGTGTTAGTGGGCTTACAGCATTACTTTAGCTGCTTGCCTCACAGTTCCTGCTCTGTCGTATTTAGAAAGCCTTCTCAGAAAATCTCACTTTTGAGGTTTGAGGCCCTTCTATGTTCTGCTTCCTTCCCTATACTCCCTTCTCAGCATGAGTCCCAAGCCCAGAGTCCTCCTAAGGCAATAAGTTGTTCTCTCCTGTGACTTTGTCTGGGTCTGCCCAAGAGGCTTTCACATCACTGGCAGGAGTCCCTGTGGAAAGGACTTTGGCGTCTGAGAAAACAAGGTCTGAATCCCAGCTGTGCCATTTAATAGCTCCATGACCTTGGGAAAGTTACCTAACCTCTCTAGCCTTAGAGTCTCCATTTGCAAAGTGGGATGACCTACCTCACACCATTGCTGTATTAAATTGGAATATTAAATGAGAAAAACGACTTATTGTTGTACCTGATGCACATCAAATGCTCAGTACATTGTAGGTATTGTTACTGAGTATTGTTAATTACACAAAGGTTTTGCCCCCTAATTAGCAAAATAAGATATTGGAGAGAATTTTCTGGATATTCAATTTTCACCCTCCACGGTTTTCCTTAAACTCTTAGTGTGAGCATTCAGAGACACCTCTCCCCACCCACAGACTGATGAATACAAGGTAAACGTATATTAAAGTAGGGCAAAAAAACACGGCCTGTTATGGTTAGTTTTACTACTGTTTTTTTTAAGAACTCACATATATTCAGATTTTTGTTTAACGTTTATAGTACATTTCCTTGATAACTTAATTTTTTGGTATATTTTATATATTTGTATATTATAAAATATAAAGGAATATTTTAATAAAATTGTGAAATATTACTAATAGTGGCTGATGTTTATTGAATGTCTTTTTTATGCCAGGCATTACATGAGGCTTTAATCACTAAATCCTCACAACTGTGCAAGTATTAGAGCCCCATTTCAGAGATGATGAAACAGAAATTCTGTTTGCTTAAGTAATTTGCCCAAAGTTGCCCACTTGGAAGTGGCCAGAAGCAGAGCGAGGATTGCCCAAGTTACAGTTTCCTCTCAACATTTCAGGGCTCAGGGAGATGTTTTCTAGCTAAAGGGAGAACCACTTCTGTCTACCTTACTGGGAGTCCACAAGGTTCCTGAAGATTAACTGCCAAATCCAAATCCCTTACCTGCCCTTCCTCAATTCTCCTCTTCACTGTCACCCCTACACCCACACTTGCCAGCCAAGCCTGATCTTTCCCTTCGTCCTAAGAACCCTGATTCCTGTCAGACTGGACTTCTTACTGTTCCAAACATGCAGCTTACTTATTCCTACCTGTGAGCCTTTACAGTGCTTCCAGCTCCACCCCTGTCCTTCATTCTATCTAGATCCTATTAATGCTTTATTGCCCACCTCCAGCCCTTCCTCTTCCAGAAAGCTCACCCTCACTAGAAATAACTCATTTATTAAATACCCACTTTAAGTGGGGCAGAGTACTAGATACTGTATTTATCATCATTTATTGCTACATTATTGCAAAATAGATTGTGTTGTGTCCATTTTCCAGATGAGGCAAGTTGAGGCTCAGATTTAGGGCTTACTACCTTACAGCTAGTGAGTTAGTAGAGTTGTGATTTAAACAGACCCACACAAATCCAGAGTATGTGCTTTCCTCACTGCAGTTCACTGCTTGTTCTATCCCATGTTGCTCGCTGTTATCGAAATTCTCACAGCCTTAATTTAAGTCTGAGTTTAGTTTTCACCTCCTTGCCGTTCCTCATTTGCTTCATGCCTATGTCTCCTTATCCAGGCTATGTCATCACAGCAAAGTGGATGGAACCTCATTGTGCCTCCACCATAGCTAGTCACACAAGGTTGACTGGGCACTCAGAAAGCGCACAATACAGATACAGTCTGGCTGGTTGATTGATTGGTTGAGTGAAACCCTGTTTATTCTCCAGAGGCTACCCAGCAGGAGAATATAACATCTGGGCAGGCTGATTGGCCTGCAGGATCCTCCATTCATGTGGATGGGAGGCCCTGTAAGGCTGCATAAGAATCCTCTCTAAGGCTAAGCTGAGGCTTCCATCTCAATGCCCTTTTGTTTGGGGGGATAGCACCCAGGCCTCCTGGGAAGTCTGTGTGTTTGACCAGCCTTGCAGATGGACAGTGAACAGGGACAGGATGCAAAGCACAAACAATTGGGGGAGGCTTCCGGAATTCCCAGGGGTTCAGAGTCCAGCAGGCAGGATCCTTCCCAGGGCTCATAAGGGCACAGTCACAGCCCCCACATGGATCAAACAGGATCCAAGGCACCTTTGTCTCTGGCCTCACTTCCTCTCCAGTATTCAAATCCCCTCTTTAGGTTCTCTGATGGGCAACATTCAGCCTTCAATTGGGCACCTCTAGGTATAAGACACTTTTTGCCTCCTGAAAGATAAGGAAACTCTGATTAATCAAGCATTTATTCATTCATTCATTTATTGTAATTACTACATGTGAAAAGTTAAGGTTTCATAGACAGCGTAGCATTTAATCTGGTCCTGGAGGTAGGTAGTATTTGGATATAAGAAGCTTGATGGAAGTACATTCTGGGCAATTGGAGTAATATAAGCAAAGGCACTTTGTAATTAGAAGAATATTTTATCTTTTGATGAATTCTGAAGTAATATGTGTAAAAGCACCTGGTATAACATTCGACATGTGGTGAGCTGCTGTTATTGTAGTTAGGTGTCTCTACACAGTTTCTTCTTTGGTCCCTGCTATGTCCTCTAGGACTGCACTACTCCCTTTTCCTGTTCCAGACCTTTAAATATTAGGAGACAGAGCTCTGAGCCAAATAAGATTTGGTTCCCTGAACTGTGGTTTCAAGCCTTCTTCCTGTCGTACTCATTTTATAATGAAACGGCTACAGAGTTTTTGGTGTTCCTTCTGAATTCCGGTGTGGCATGACCATTGTTGTGAGAAGCAGGCCAGTGATCCCCTTTGTTAGAGATCTTATGATTCTATTAATATGGCCTGAGCTTGCATTAACTTTCTTGGCAGCTGCATTGTACTCCTGAATTTTGTTAAGCTTGCAGTCAGCTCAGCCTGCTGAAAACCAGGGCTTCCTGTATTTCTATAACCTTTTGATTGGATTTGTTTGCCAAGCTTGTTTTAACCTAAAGCCAAGACCACTTTAAAGCATTGTTTTGCCATGTGACTAGGAAAGTCATGGTAGTGTGGAGACAGCCATGAAGAAGAAGGGATGGATTGGACCTTTCTCATCTTGAGTCTAGGAAAAGAGGGTCTCTTCCACAGGGAAGGTTCTAGAAAGCAGAACTACTCAAAGAGTATCTCCATCCTTCAGATAACCTCCTTCCACTTAAGGCCTTCCATCTTTATCATGTTTTGTCAGTTCATTAGTCCCATTAGATACCGGTCATATGCCAGCCCAGGCTAATATAGGAAACAAGGGAAGAAGAAGATGAGCTGTGTGCCCTGGAAGGCAGTATGTTCAATAGAGACAGCATGGGCTCCCATCCCAAGCTGGCACTTACTAGCCATGTGATCTTAAGCAAGTCAGTTACCCACTGTAAGACTCAGGCATCTTCTCTAATCACAGGATCAGATAATTCATATATGTCAAGTGCCTGATGCATAGTGGCCATTCAAAATGTGAGCTTTTTAAAACTCCACTATTTAAGAGTTTTGCAAGACATGAAGAGCCAAGCATACCGTGTGCTCACTGACCCTGTACAGCTTTCAGAGCACCTGTGCTACTTAAAAGCCCTTATTTGTGTATTTACTTGTTCCATTTTTCTACCTCCCCCACCTCCCGCCCTGCCACCCAGTTCAGAATGGTAGCTCCTTGTGGGCATGTCTGATTAACCCTCTGTAACTTCAGTGCTCAGCACAGAGCCTGGCTTGGAGAAAAGGCTGCTTAAGTTGTTACTGAAATGAACCGGTCTAGGGGTCCAGGTATTGTGGTTGGCTTTAGACAGTCTATTCTTTACTGAAAATCTCATAAGGTTCTGGTACTTGGCAGTGATGGCATAAGTGCCAACTCTCTTTGAGAAGTTTGAGCCACTTCTGTATCTCACTGCTATAGCATAACAAGCTTTTTGGCAACCAGCCAGCTGCCCAGCTGCCCCTTCGGCAGCCTAGAGTCCTGCTGTGGTGCCAGTAGGTGGCGTCCATAGCCCTTTCCCACACTTCAGCTGCTTAGACAGGCCTTGTCAACTAAGTCGCTAAGGCTGCTGACTGGGACATAGCATATATCCTTGGGAAGAGGTACCCAGATGAGGGTACCCTGAGCCACCCCTTCCCTTTTCTGGCATTGTACTATTGGCTTTCCTTTTTATTGAGTCCCAGCTATGGCACACACTCCTGGGGAAAGTGGAGCTATTTCCCAGGAGGACCCCACGAGATCATTAGGGAAATTGGCTCTGGCCATCCTTTCTGGCACAGCTCATGCCTCTCCCTCCAGGAAATCATCCCTGTGGCTCTGTTGCTCTGACGTTCACTCATATGGTACTTACATCCAATGTCCTTGCTTGTATTTTAGCTGTTTGCCAGATGTGTAGCTGTCCAGTGAACACATTGACGTTAAGGACATTGCAGAATTCATCAAAGTGTCCCCAGTATCCTGCTCAGAGTCCTGTAATAACCAGTCTCATGAAAAGTTTATGGAATGAATTAATGAATAATAATGGGAAGCAGTTCCCCCCCAAAATTGTTATTCTAATTGAAGGACATTCTACAAACAAATTAGTCTTACTCTGCAAAAATGTCACTGTCATGAAAATCAAAGAAAGGCTGAGGAACTATTTTAAATGAAAGTTAACTGAAGACACTTGTAATCCTTGATTCTGGTAATGATCCTGGCTTACATCTGGATCACAGGGTGTGCTCATGCATATATGTGTGTGCTGTAAAGGATATTATTGGGATAATTGAAGAAATTTGAATATAGGCTATATATTAGATAAAAATATTTTATCGATGTTTAATGGTCTGAATTTGATCATTATTGGTTAGTGGTTATGTAAGAGAATGTCCTTGTACTAGGAAATAGGTGCAGAATAATTTGGGAGAAAAGGGGCATAATGTCTGAAATGAACTCTCCCATGGTCCAGGAAAAATAGAGAGAAAAGGAGTGATAAAGCATGTGAGGTGAAATGTAACGATAATTTGAGCAAAGGATGTATCTGAGGTTTTTTTGTGCTATTTTTGTGACTGCTCTGTAAGTTTGAAATCATTTCAAGATATGTTTTAAAAAATAATAATCTATACACTTTAATGTGTGCCAAGTTCCTGCTAGAAACTGTAAGAGAGATGGGAGGAAAGAATGGTTACCCCAATATTGGACTTTATTCTGTTTACTTCAGCAAGTATTCATTGAGGTTCTGATACAGTTCCTTTGCTCTGTGCCTTCAACAAATAGAACAATTCTAATAATGACAACCAACATTTGGAAAATGTAAGTGCTTTCATATACATTATTTCCTTTGGTCATCTCAGCACCCTTGTTAGGTAGATTTGGCAGGCTGATAAGATGACTGAGGTTCAGAAAGGTTAACATGACCTGCCCACAGTCACAGAGCCTGGAAGAGAAGATGCAGGCTCACATCCAGATCAGTCTTTTCCAAGGCTGATGGTTTTTGAATTTCCTCCATATCTGTATGTATAAAAGGGAGGATTGGACTGACCGATTGATCTATGCAGATTGTTCTTCATGCCCGGAAATTATAAAACTTTGTATGATAGATAATAACTAGTTATGAAGCATGCAGGCATATTACACAGTGTGCCTGCGTTTCATAGGTGCTGCATAATTCCAGACTTCCCTCTCTCATTACCCACTCACTTCCCTTTCCAGTAGCCTGGGCATGGCAGTGCTGGGAAGTGATGGCTAACTGGGAGTTAGAGCATCTGGAGAGCTTCCTAGAGGAAGGATCTTGAGCTGGGCCTTGAAGAAAGTGCTTAATTCAAGTAGTGAGTGTAAAAGATGCCAGAGAGCCCTTGTGTCTGTGAAGCACCTGGCTGAAGTCTGCTGGCCCTGGCTGGGGTCTGAAGCAGACTTTTCCTCTCTATGTGCCCCTCCCAGCCCAGGCTGACTGGATAGATAAGGCACAGATGGAGGCTGTGTGTGGATTCTAGCCCCAGGCGCCTTGCCTCTGCTCTGACAGCAGGGCCTGGTGCTGTTATTACTGTAAACAGGACCTTCTGCGAGGCTCCAGCCTGGGCCCTGTTGCCCAGATAGCGATCATGATTGAGTCTGCATGGCTCACTGCTTCCAGGCCTCTGGTGCAGGTGGGATGGGGCTCCCTCAGCTGCAGCTGAGGGCCAGTTCATGCAAAGGATCCGGAAATCAGTTGGAACAATGCATGATTGAAGTTCAGTGGCCGCTTTGTATTGATTGGTCATAAAGAAGGAGGAAGAAAAATCAAGTGGTACCTCCCTCCCCTGAGTAGGCGAGCTGTTTAACCAGAATAACTCAAAACTGCCCTATATCCCTGTGTGGGACTCTCTCCCTCCCTCCTACAAACAGCAAGCCTAAGAAGCTGTCTCTTCTTTGGAAGCCTTGCCTATGCCTTATGTCTGCTAGAAATCCACTTCTCAATTTTGATGGTATACATGTTTAGAATGAAAGATTTTAGAACTGGCAGGCACTTGAGAAACCATTTAATTCAGTTCCCTTATTTTACTGCAAAGAAAAGTGAGGTTCAGAGAAACAATTATCCAGAATCACACTAGTTACTGAGAAAGATGCAACTGGAATCCATGGCCTTACTCTAGTCAGACATACAGATATACGACAGGTAACTTGTAACACAAGGCAGATGTATTGGAGCTTTGTGTAGGGAAGTGCTGCAGACATTCACTGGTTCAGCCCCTGGGCCCTCCAATGTGCTGGCCTCTGTGCCAGCACTAGGAGTGAAGAGACAAGGCATGTCCTCATTTCCAGAGGACCAGGCTGACTGCTGAGGAAGTGAGACATGGAAACTATGATAACTGTTGATAGAGGTTCGCACAGGGTACTGGCAGCATCAAATCCGTCTAAGGGAAGGCTTCTTGGAGGAAGAAAGGATGTTTTATTTTTCCCTAAGAAAGTTTTTTTTTTTTGAGAGTAATAGTATGGTCATTGTTACAAAAAACAAAACTTTGAACAATACATAAGCATTCACAGCAGGAAGTAGAAGTATGACTCCCTCATCCCCCTCCCCCATCAGTTAATCACTGTTGCCTATTTGGTCCATAGCCTTCAGAACTCTCTGGAATACTGGAGACATCGGAGTAGCTCTTTTTTTCCCCTTTGCTGTTACTCTCCTGAGAAAATCTTCAGCTCTTGGGATGCTAGGAAACCCTTATTCTACTACTGCCCTCGCCTGAAGATTTGAGATCATTCATTTATCAATGCACAGAGAATTCTGAGGACTTACATTCCAAGTTCTATGTATACCTTTCAGCTATCATCCTAGTATAGTCTGTTACATCCTTAAAATGGGATGGACACTAATTGGAAATTGATAATGACAATAGCACAGGCTTTTTCTCTGTACATTGCTTTATTGCATATCAAGTATTTTTACATGTTTTGTCTCATTGTCTCTTCATGGCACCCCTGTGTGACATGTGGAGTAGGGCTGGCAGAGTCCTGTACATTTTTTAACAGACATGGAAACAGGCTCAGAGAGCAGGAGCTGTCACTTAGATGAGGGCACTAAGTGAGAGTCAGAAAAGCTAAGTCACTCACTTATCCACAGCTTCCCACCCAGTAAGTGCAAGAGCCTACATTCGAACTGAGGTCTTCTGCTTATTTTCCTGCCCCACTCTATTTCCTGCAAGTTGTGCAAGAGCTGGGATTCAGCTCTGGATTGCTAGTGTGGTCTGCTCTCTATCTACTACCCTGGGTCATCCCCAGTTAGTGTCACCCACCACTGCCCTGCCAAGATCTTGACCTAGTTCATTAGGGAAGGGCCTTCCCCAAGTATGGAGTGAGCCCAGAAAGGCCTGCAGTGCCCACCCCCACTCCCAGCCCCTGGACACAGGCTGCTCTGCCCTGAGTGGCAACCTGCATTACGCTTTCCACTCATCATCTCAGGGATGATGGAATCCTAACCTTTTCAGAGACACCGTGCTCTGTCACAGGCATTGCTCTTTTTAAAAGAGATTAATTCACTTGCCGCATTTTGTTCGTTGGTGAAAATCACAGGGGAGAGCAAGGGTGGCTTTCTCAGGCCTCAGAGGCCCTTTCAGGCACTCTCAGCAAGCAATCACCCGCAGAGCTGGCCCAGGACTTTGAAATGACTGCCCACTGGGCATTCACTTGCAAAGCAACGAAATGAAATGGAGAAGACCTGGGTTTGTGAAATCCCAACTTTTGAGGCTGATGTGCATACAAAGGGGAAAAGGGGAGGGACCCACCCAGCTCTGGAAGAGGAAAAGTTGTTTGTGGTTTGACTAACTTGTGGTGGTATTTATGTTTGTTTTGGTCCTTCCTTGATGTACCAGGTGCCACCACTTCTTATGGAGTCACAACAGGTCTCTTTCTTTTAATCCTTACACAATAGGGATTAATATTCCCCATTTCACAGAATCTGAACTCCAGCCTTGGATCTAGGGTCATTACACCTCAGCCTCCAAGAGGCTGCAAAAAATGATGCTCAGTCAGGAAGCTGGGCAGTTAAAAGCTGGAGTCTCACCGAACACTAAGATTTGCCTCCTACGAATGACCCCTCAGGTTTGTAGAGCCCTTTCCTGCCCTAGTGGGCCTGTGAAGAGATTGAAGCTAAGAGAAATATGATTCCCTAGGGTGTTAGAGTAGGAGATAGCAGAACTGGAACTAGAATCCAGGTCTCCTGACTCTGCCTATTAATGAAAAGGATTAGCAAATTTGGAGAAGCCCTCTCAGCAGTATTTCTCTTAAAAGAAAATCCTACAATGTACAGAAAAAGAAACTCCAAAATGCTAACACGCAGATAACAAGTAGCTCAAAATTGTTGGCAACAGAGACATGCAAATTAAAACAATAATGCGAGATCCCTTTACACCTGTTGGATTTGCAGTGATTAGGAAGCTGGCTACAGGTGTTGGCTGGGAGAGTGGTACACAAGTACACCAGTCCTGCTGGTGGGAGGGTAGATGGAGCAGCTGTCCTGGAAAGGACCCTGGCACTATCAGTCAAATCGAGTAGCAAAAACCCCATAACCCAGGCATCCCACTCCAAGTACATGCCCCAGGGAAATACTCAGGTCCAAAGAGCACATGTAAGAGGATGTTCTTTGAGCTTTGCTTTTGGTGGCAGGGAGATGGAAGCTTCCTGAGTGGGTATCCCTGGGAGAGTGGAGAGGGAAAATCTGGAATCTGGTAGATGTGCCCCAGAGAATTATGTAGCAATTTTAAAAATGGAACTAATGTGTACTTAGCAGTATGAGCATATCTTAAAACACAATTATTTGTGAAAACACACGCATGCATGCATGCACGCACACACACATGTATAAAACCCTACTTTGCTCAGGTCCTAGAAAGCAAGAACCTCTTTCTTGTCTCCTTGTCGGTAGTCAGCATGTGGCTGGGCACAGTGAGTATGTGCACATGTTTGTTGAATAAATGAACAAAGGAGTGCCTGGAGCTAGCCTGGCTGAATTCCCTCAGGTTATCCTGTGTGGCCCTATCTTAGAATCCTTGGGTATTGGCCAACCTGCCACTTACCAGCTTGAGACCAGAACACTTTGTTCCATCAAAGGGATAGAAGTAGGGTAAGGTGGCAGGCAGAAACCAACTATATTGAATATCTGCTATATGCCAGGCATTGGGCTGGTATCCCTGCAAACTGGAGATTATCATTCCTATTTGATAGATGAGAAAACTGAGATTCAGAGAATTGATTTGCTTAGAGTTATCCAGCTGGACCAGAATTTAAATTCAGGCCTAACTTACTCCAAACCCCTTCATTCATCCTTTTCTTTTTGTTATCCTACTCTCAGCCCTCAAGGGGTAGGAGGAGGAGGAGGCATCTCAATATTCTTCCTTTAGCCCTATCTACAGAGCAGAACAGCTTCCAGAGTTCTCTGTGTCCAGGCAGGGGAACATGGGTCATTGAGCCACTGAAGTCATGAAAGATTCTGGCTATGCTGTTTCTCCTAGCCATGCCTGCTTTCTCATTTCCTTGCCCTAGCTCATCTTCTTTGGTCCATATTACAGCAGTCTCCAAATTGAGACTTGTCCCCATTGTCTACCCTCTCCCCTTTTAAATTCAGCTTACTTAAGCCATTAGGTTAATTTTATAATTTCTTTTGCTCCAAAACCTTCAGTGACAATCCCACTGCCTATGGTGAGAATCTAAGGAATGGCAAATGGGATTCCTCTCTGTTGCCAGCTTAATTTGATTGATGATGGCTGATTGGAACCAGTGTTGAGGAGGATTCTGATACTCTTTCAAAGGCTCCACAGGAAAGAGCTGCTTGGAGAGATTTCGTCATTTCTGACTGAGATGCAAGTGCGTAGAACAGTAGCATGCATGCCAGGCATTTGTCAACTCTTTAGATTGGGTTTCTAATCTAGGGTCCACTATTGATTTTGCCAGTACCTGTAAAACCCTTGGACATTGTAAGTAAAAGAAACTGGGGCAGGTGGGTGGGTATGTGCTCCTGTGCACATTTCTGGAGAATCATCAACTTTGATCATAAAGAAGTACATGGCTCAAAAAAGGTTATGGCCACTCCTAGCTTGGCCCTTGAACCTGTTGTAGGCCCTGCATACCTCGGCGGCTCTCTGTTTCTCTGCTATGAACTGTCACCCAGTTGGATCTACTTGAAGGTCTCTGAATATACCTTCCCATTATTCCCTGCTTCTGAATAAGTATCCAATTCCTTTTGTCCTAACTGCCATGCGTTTCCTCCCTTATCTCTCAACTGTTCCTGTTCTTCAAGGCACAGTTCCAGTCTTTCCCATGATAAACCTCTTCAGTTTGCTTCAGCTGGTCCTGACATTCCAGTCTTCTGAACTAAAGATCAGAGATGTAACCCCTTCCAATCAGAATCATGGGTTAGATCAGAACTACCTCTTACCTCTCAGAACCCTGTGCTCTCCACAGCACCATTTGACCTGTTAAATTAGGGAAGGTTTGTAAATTAGAAAGATGGTTTTGTTCAAAAAGAGATTTTTGTCTCACAGAAAATTCATCCCCAGGGTTGTTAGCCTCTTTAACATTCTCAGCCATAGAAAATTGTTCCTGCATAAAAGGAGCTTAACAGCGTATGTGGTAAGAGGCCCAGGACTTCTACCAGAAGAAATTCTCTAAACTAGAGGCAAGAGATGAGGGTTTCCCAGCCTCCTCTCTTGATACTCTCATATTTTGTACCTCAGTTATGCCAAACCCCTTTCAGGGCCTCACGTCCCCACGCCGCCTTCTCCTCTGGGTGAGAGGATTTACCTCTGCCTGTAACCTCCTTCTTCTCCCTCACCACCTTCTGTATAACTCTATCACAGCCTCCTCAAGAGAGGCCCTTAGGTCACTAAGACTGGGTTAGGTTTCTGGTTGTACACTTGTAACCTGTGGTCCCTATTCATAGCACACATCCAACATATAGGTATGTCCTTGCTGGTCTGTCACCCCACCCTCAGGCTTTGTGGCACCTCATTCTCCCAAGCCTTAGTCACTCACTCACTTCAACAGAACAGAAGTTTTGTTTGGCTTGTTCCAGAGGAGGATTTACTATGATTGTAGACAAGAATGGCGCTAGGACTCAACCCCAGGCCTCTGAAGTCTCCACCAGTCCCCTTTCATCTAGAACCCACTAAAGAGTAGACCGCTCCCCAGGTCGCCCAAACACTCTCCCCACCATTCCTCATAAGCAGATCCTGTCTTGTTGGTGAATCACTATTGACTTTTGGTCTCACCTTTTTCTGATCTCCTGTAGCACCTCTGGTGGGAAACCACACACTACAGGCTTTGGTTTCCTTCTGTCCTGAGTCCTCCCCCACAACCAAATTGTATACTTCCCCAGGCAAGACCCCATGTCTTCTCCTCACCCCCATCCTAGAATCTAGCACAGGACCAAGCACATAACATGTGGATTTGTTGGTGTCAGTTTCATCTTTTCTTCCATGTGACATGCAGCCAGATTCAGTCTAGAGGAGGATGGTGAGGTGAGAAGGATTCAGGCCAAAGAGCCATTATCGACCTGGGTTCCAGTCACTGTATTGCCCTTTTACTACCTTTGTGACCTTCAGTGAGTCATTTCACCTCACTGAACTTGTTACCTCATCCATGAAAAGAGGAGATTAGTATCAGCTCCTTAAGCTTGTATGAAGAAGGAATGAGAGGATGTATGTAACGTTCCAAGGGCAGTTCCTACTTGTAGTAGGTGCTCAGTAAAAGTTGATTCTGTTTACTCCCCTTCTCTCTATCCATCCCCGCATTGTAGGGCCCCCTGTTCGTGGGACCCAGACTTCAGACTTTTAGTGGTATGCTCAAAACCCTGTTTGTTAATTTATCCAACAGCTGCTGAGCTCCTACTACATGCTAGGCGCTGGCATATAGAGTCGAATAGGCTCATGTGGACTCTCCTAGAAACCTAATTTAGCATTTCTGATACTCTTTCCATCTTTCCTTGGGTTTAAAGATTTTCAATTTCCAAACAGCCACCATACTGATAAACTTGAGGAGTGTGATCCTTGTGTAAACTGGGAACTATCTAGATAAGGAGCATCACTGGGCATTTGGTGCTAAGGACAGGGAAATTTTAAGGAAGGAGTAGATATCTGTGAATTGGGTGAGTATAGGAAGCCTTCTCAGGGAGGGTCCTTAGGCCAGGATTGTATCTCATAGTATAAAAGTAGGATTAGAGTAGGCAAAGAGGCAGGGAAAGAGCATTCTGGACTGCGGGAGTGGGAATGTCAGGATATTAATGTAGGGAAGGCACATTCTTTCCTCATGAAACTGGAGTGATAACAGCATAGAGCAGACTCATTTAAGGGAAGAAGGAGAGGTAGGGGAAGCCCGGGGGGGGAGAGTGATCAGAGGGGCTGGGATGGGTATTTAGTTCTCAAAGGCCTCTGTTTTTCGGTTTCATCCAGCCTCCCTGTTTGTTAACTGTCATTTATTCCATTCTTTTGTCCATGATGAGCCATATACTGAAAATGTACCTCTGTCTCTTTCTAGGCTGTTGTCAGAAGGTGCAGATGTCAATGCAAGGCACAAACTTGGCTGGACAGCACTCATGGTAGCCGCCATTAGCCGAAACGACAGGTGAGAGATCTCCTTCCCCACAAGGCTCCCTTAGCCAAATCTCTGCAGACCGTATTCCTAAACCCTCTCCTGCCCTTGCCTGTCCCCCTGCTCTCTTCTTCAGAGGCAGGGAGATGGACTGGTCTACAGCTGATGCAATGGAGGGTATAGAGATGTAGAAAGGGAAGATGTAGCTGTGGATCCTAGCTCCATCATTCAGTGGCTTTGTGACCTTAGGTGAGTCTTTTGCATTATTGAAGCAACAAAATGTTTGAAAGCCTGTTGTAAGTGTACATGTGCAAGTTAGCATCATGTTTTTGTTACTCACCATCTGTCTGTGTTGAGAAGTCTGCAGTCACTGCCCCCAGCAAGGGATCCTCTGGGCTTTTCCTCTGGAGATTCTGATGGAAATTAGGGACGATGGGGGCATTCTTGCCCTCCCATTGGAAGCCTTGCAGTTTTTCTAACTGCTCCCCCAATTCCTTCAGGGTGTAGCTATTTTATAAAGATCAAAATAGTCCACTTTGTATAATTATCGCTAATTCTCACAACCACCCCACAACATATTTTATTATTATTATTATTATTATTATTATTATTATTATTATTATTTTGCAGCTGAGAAAACTGAAGCCCAAAAAGATAAAGTGATTTGTCTGAGATCACACAGATACCTGGTCTGGCTGGCTGGCTGCCTGCAGAGTTTGTGTGTCTTACTATACCTCATTGCTGCCTCCCTCTGCCAGATTCCAGGCTAGTGTAAGATGCTATATTTTTATCCCACTCTCTAGCTGTGGGATAAATTGTGCAAAATAACTGATTAAATAAGAGCAAAAAGAAATGCTTTCTAAGAAAACAGACTGGGCACTTAAGTAGATAGTTAGAGGTACCAATTTAAATTTTTCTTTCAACCAGATCTTTAAGGCTTTACATCTGCCAGTCCTGATCACCTTTAGAAGGGTTATAAATGTGGTGGAAACCAACAAAACAAGAGTTTTAAAATATAAGCGTGGCACTGCCTCAGACAGCCCTTGAGTCTTAGCTGTACTGAAGATAGGTCTCTCTTCTCTGCTTCTCTATCATGAACTTATTCTCAGCATTCCATTTGCTTATTTGCCTCTTTAGCTTCTATCACTTAGTATTTAAAAGAAAAATTGATGTAAATCGACTTTGAGGTTTAGAGACCTGGGATCCAGTCCTGGTTCTGACCCTTAGTTGAATTTTGGAATTCTGTGGACACCCTATCTATGTACCTGAAATCATGCCTCCAAACATTTGGCAAATATTTACTCTGAGCCAGGCTCTCTGCTAATCATTGGGGAATCAGAGACCTTGAGAGCTCGCAGCCTAATGTGGAAAAGAGGGCAGGTAGAGAGACAGTGTAGCGTAATCAATGATGTCAGAGCAGTGCAGACAGGATGTTATTAAAGCAGAGGGTGTGAGAGGACTGAGTTTGGCAGCAGAGTAGATTTTCGCTATGGGCTTGTGAGAATCAAATGAGATAATGTATGTGCTATAGGTTACAAATGGTGAGTCGTTATTCTCTGCTGCCCACATTAGACCCCTCTACACACAAACACACGTGTTTATTCTACCACTGATACTCTACCCACCACCACTTCCACCCCACCCACCAGTCTTTCCCAGCTTGCAGGTGTCTCCATCTGCAAGAGACAGCCAGTGGTGGAGTAAATGAAGGGAGATGCCCTTATGTGTAGTATTTTCAGTGTTGAGACAGAATTGGAAGTAACACTATACTTAAGAGTACTGTCAGTCAGTGAGCAGATAGGTAGTGGATGTGCTTTGGGACATTTCTTTCTGAATCTAATGAGTTGTTGGTTTAACTGATTGTCTTTGTCCAGGGCCATTCGCAAATCAGTGATGCTCCTTAAGCAAAGTGAGTTTTAGCTTGTATTTATTTGCTTTGGTTCCTAGGACTAATTATTTTGGGTTTTAGCATCCATTTTGTGCCCTCCCCTTCCTTCTAGTACCTAGGGAGGACAGATTTTTAGTGAAAATAACATACTTCCAGGTTGGATTTATTTATTCATACCACAAATTTGGGGGGGGGGGGAACCTACTGTTTTCCAGGCACTGTTCTTGACAAAGATTTCTGCCCCCATATAGTTTATTTCTATATGGATAGTGGTTCCTGAGTAGAGAGAGTCAGGGACAGACAATAAAAAAAATGTAATATATAAGTAAACCACATAATATATTAGAAAGTAAGAAGTACTGTGGAAAAAAGAAAAAGTAGAATTTGGTAAAAGGAAATCTCAAGAGTACATTGGTCAGGGTGAGTGGGCCCCATTGGTAAGGTGCCATAGGAGTAGTCTTGAAGGATTATCACATCCATACGAGCACAGTCTGCCAATAAGTTTCTCCCTGTTAGAAGTGTGCTGATTCTCATCTAATCAATCACCAAACCGTCTGGAATTGTGTTGTCCGGGCCTGAAATGCTACCACCTTTGATTGGATTTGGATGAAGGGAAAGTAAAGGGGCAGCACCCCTTTCATCAGGTTTCCCTACTGAAAGCAGAGAACTTTCACCTCCTTTAGTATGCTGGCAGCCCACAAGCTCAAGGGAGAGATCCTTAGGGTAGCCCAATTATTTTACCCTTAACTGCCTTAAGTGAGCGCCTGCTTAATGTGTTTAGTCCTTAGGGATATAGAACACAATAGTCTCTATTCTTAAGGAGAATAGCTTCTTGTGAACTTTTATTTATATATGTATTTATTATTTACTTAATTTTGAATAGTAAAGATAATACTATTTTATTTAATTTTGAATAGAAAATACAGTGCTATAGAACAGAATTTTTAAAGTGTACATAAGAACTTAATTTATAATTTCCTCCTTTTTTTTATTTCCAAAAAGTTTGAGGTGACATAAATTCAAATGCAGATATAAATGTGCACAGGAGAGTTAAAACTGGATCAAGATCAGAAATCCTATTGGTAAAAGGAAAGATAATTGTATCAGGATTGAACCAGAGATTTTCTTTTCCGAAAATAGGTTTATTATTTTTGTAGAAATAATATAGAGAAGAAAGTAGCAGTCAACTGAATTTCCTCTATTTAGAGATTAAACTTTGTGTGTGTACATATGTGTGTGATTTTGCATAAATGGGACCATGTTGCAATCACTGTAAATCAGGTAATTAGTTGAATCAAGTATTAATTTTGATTGAAGTTTCCTGGTGACCATGCCAAACAAAGGATACAGAGTTTTGGTTCATCAGGAGTGAGGAACTTTATTTCGACATCTCTTTATATTATCATTTATGCATCCCGCAAACATTTTTTCAGACTATACTGTGTCAGGCATTTATGTGCTATGCTATGGGGGATTCAGATAATAAGCATCACAGTCTTTGCCTTAAGAAGCTTACTTGGACTGCTGACATCAAGGACTTAAATAATGTGATGGCCATTGTGTTCAGTAGCCATTCTGCCAAAGATTTACCAACATTCTGTTAGGACGATCCTTTTGCCAACCCTAGTAACAGCTTGGGTGTACTGTTGACTTGAGGACCAGTCACTGGGGGCTGGACCCCTCTCACAGTAAGTCCTCCAATAAGCCTCTTGCCAGAGGCTTGTTTTTAGCCTGAGTCTGGGTGCCTCATTCTGTGTTGCACTCTGACCCAGCCCAGCTAAAGGCTAAGCCACAGGGTCCCAGGATGATCACTCTGACTTAGTATAGCCTTCACCGGCTCGTGCAAATACACCCAGCCTTCAGCTAAATTCAATTAGTTTTTCTTTAAGAAGAGAAAGAAATCCAATTTTACCAACCATGGACAGACGGTGGAAGGCACTTTGATGTTACAACCTCTCAGTGATGCTTTACTTAGTCACAAGTTCATAAGCAAGAAGGCTTAATTACTTGAGAAAACACAGGATTAAAACTGGACACAATGGCTGAGTATCCGCTCTTGGGCTACTTGATTCGAACCCATGCACCCAGTTCGTGTGTGGTGCAAACTTTGATGTGTGCCATGACATGCTGAAAGTCATGACCCCCTCAGGGAAGCTCCTTCAGATGGCATTTGCAGGATGTGTAGGCGGAGAGGCAGGACCTGCCAGGCCTGTTTGCTCAACTTTGATGTCCAAGCAGCCACAGGCCCCACTGTTTGCTCTTTCACTGAGGGATGGTTTGGGAGCCTCCTACCTTTCCCAGTGGACAATGGCCAGCAATGGAGTGTGACGACTGTTGACCATTCCAGGAGCTTGGTGGACCAGAACAGGGCTTTGGGAGATGCAGAACCTGGGAGGCCAAAAGATTTTGTAGGACAGACATTCCTCCAGCTGTAGCTTTCCTTAAAGCCTACTGTGTTGGTTGGGTGCTTATAGTGGAGGTAAAAATAGTCTCATGAGTTTTAACAGGTACCAAGTACTGCTTGACCCTCTGTCCAATGGCACTAAGGTATTTATCGATTGAAAGTTTAAGTCTTTCCTGTTCCCTTCATCAGTGTGCATGTGCAAGGGACAGTGGTTTGGAAGAAAAATGGTTTGATTTATATCCTTATACTTTCTAATTCCTCAGACAAGAAAGAAGCTTTTAAAATACATGCCTGCTAAAGAAATAGTATTCAAAAGATATAAAGAACTCTTATAAATCAATTAAAGAAAAACAATCCAATTTTTTTTAAATGAGCAAAAGATTTAATCAGACACTTCATCAAAGAAGAGGTAGATAGGTGGCATATAAGCATATAAAAAGATACATTAGTCATTTAGGGAAATGCAAATTAAAATCATGATAACACTACACACCTACAGTGGCTAAAATTTAGAAAAACTGACGATACCAAGTGTTGACAGAGTTGCAAAACAGCTGTCATCATTGCTGATAGGAGTGCGTAACTGTATAGCCACTTTGGAAAACACTTTGGCAGTTTCTTATAAAGGTAAAACATATTTATTATGCAGCCCAGTATTACCAACTCCTAGGTATGGGTCCATGAGAAATCAAAACACATCTGCAAAAAGACCTGTATGCAAATACGTATAGTAGCTTTTTTATTCATAATTGCCCCAAACTAGAAAGTACCCAAATGTTTGTCATCTGGTGAACAGACAAATTTGGTACATCCATGCAGCAGACTACTGGGCTTGCTGGTTGCTTTGAAAGCCTCTGCCTCAGAGAAGGTGAGACCGTAAGGCAGAGCTACAGCAGAACTGTTTGAAATTCCCCACGAGAGTCTCCCTCCCTCCTCCTGCGTTTTCTCCCCGAGTACATTTCATCAGCATCGGAAGGACTGCTTCCCGGCAATGCCTTCCCTGCTTGGCCAGGGTCCCTGAGGAGCTGAGCTAATGAGTAGATAACACGCATTTGCCAAGGCCTTCCTGGATGTGGTACCTGGGCTTTGTTAATTTTAAAATGCCGCCATCCTTGGCTGAAGACCATTTAATTCCCTCTCACAGCAGTTATTTATTTTTAACATTTGCTTATTGTCCCTCCACCTTACTAAGGGAGAGGGAGGGCATTAAACCCTATCTTTAAGAAACCAGCAGCCCAAGCCAGATTGCTGTCCTGCAGGAGGGGATTTAGAGGCCTTTCTTTGTGGGGCTGACAGTTCCACAGGTGTTCTTAGAGCAAAGAACCAATGCTGTTTTTGCAGCTGGACCAGGGACAGCCTCCCTGGAAGACTCTCCTTCCTTGCTGGCTGACCAGAGCCAGAGTAGGTAGAGAAGCCCTGCACCTGTGCTTCAATGCAGATCCTTAGGGTGCCTGACCACGTGGAGGTATCTCATGCTTTAGAGGCCTGCAGCCTCTTCCCAGGGTCCCCAGCCTATTTGTGGCTGGGCTGCTTGTTGTTGGGTGGTGCTCACTTCAGCCTGAGGAGGCTGGGTTTTGTGCTATCTGCTCTGAAGGTAGGATGATGGCTATGGTTGACCTATGTTGAGTACTTCCCATGTTGGCTCTCATTCTCACTACAACCCTAAAAGGGAAGGATTATCATCCCAATTTTACAGATAGGGAAAATGAAGCTCAGAGATGCCAAGGTTGTTCAGTAAGCAAAAGAGGGAGCCAGGATTTGAAGCTAGGTCTCTGAACTCCAAGCTCTGATTCTTTACACTGGACTGTACCGCCTGTACAAGGAAGGGGCAGGGAGCAAGGCTATGGGATGGACCAACGGGGCCGTGACCAGGAGTCAAGTCTGTCAGTCAGGGTTTCTTAATGAACAGCTATGTACTAGATGATTGTGAGAAATCTAAAAACAGATCACTTGCCTGGTCTCAGAAAGCTGACAGAAAAGGGATAAAACGAGTCTCACTTTAACTGAAGAAGGAGGCAGAATGGGTCAGTGCCCCAGAGAAGGCCACCTAGAATGCTGGTAGGAAATTGTGAAAGGAGCCTTTTCACATGGGTGGGCCTTGAAAGATGGACAGGATTTTGATTCATAAAGGTGGAGAATAGAAAGACAGCACTTGTGGAAGAGGAACATTATGAGCAAGAGAAGTAGGAATGTGCCAGAGCTAGTGGGAAGAACTGGCAGGGTCTGAAAACCAGAGAGTATGAAGTAAAGACCTTATCCAACATAGGCTGTGATTCACTCAGGCTGTGAGAGTCTAGTATGTGGTACAGCTGTGAGCTCTAGAGCCAAATTACCTGAGTTCAATGTCAAGCTCTTTCTCTTACTAGTTACATACCTTGGCAATGTCTTTCACTTACCTGTGATTATTTACTTACTCAGCCATACAATAGAGATAATAAGTAGATCTACCTCAAAAGGCTGTTTTGAAGTTTAAATATGTAAATATATGTAAAGTGTTTAGAGCAATGCCTACCATAGAGTAATCAATTGATAAGGATTTGCTACTTTAGTTAGTGGTAGTATAGTAGTAGTGGGAGTGCCTTAATCATTATTGCTGCAGGAGGGCTTTGGAGATTTTTTTACTAGTCCTTTTTATCTGAGAAGCTGGGCTTAGAACATGGGACCCCAGAGCAGAGTGCTTTGATTGGCTCTGGCTTTTGTCCCAGGTGGCCACCTGCCCAATGCAGGACAGTGCCCAGTATTTCCCAGCAAGAAAGGGTGCGTGAGAGTGCTGGCCAGATGCCCGGAATGCCAGCACCATGCTCCCAGAAAAGTGTGCCGAGCTTGACGTTTCTTCCACCGCTGCTGCTGTTGCTGATTATCTCTGAGTAACGAAGAGTCATTTCTAATCCCATTTGGAATCATTGCTCAAGATAATCCTGTTTCGTAGTAATGATATTCCAATTCCAACATGCACCTAATTCTCGTTTGGCAGACGCATGCTTTGACCTCAGGCAACCCAAGACACTGTTCCCTGAAAAGCAGTGCCAGCTCATTTGCCTAACATGACAGTCTCAGGGTGCCCCCGCCCACTTCTCCAGCACTATATCCTGTCCTAGGGTTCTGTGTTGAGTGCTGTCTTCATGGAGATTATCAGTTGGGACCAGGAAAGCATCCAGTCCAGCTGCTCGGGTAAAGGGTGTTCCATTTCTAGGGATTATGAGATGGTCCGCTCCTTCACCTTTTTGTTAAAGACATCAGAGCCACGGGGCTCTGTCCTATTCAGTAGTTATATCACTGACTCCATTGAGACCATGGATAAATTCCAAGCCAATTGGCAGATTAAATGAAGTTTTAAGAGGTAGCGAATATGTTGAGTAAAAGAATCTGGGACATAAAGAACTCAATGAGCTAGAGCAATGTTTAAACATGTGGTGATAAAGAATAGGGATGAGTGTTTCGGTTTATAATTAAACCCCCACACTAAGTGTAAAATTCAGGGTGGGAGACTTATCTTAGCAATACTAACAAGTAAAGCGCAGGAGCTGACTGAACACTCAAGGTATGTATCAACAGTGCAGTGTTAAGGCCCCATAAGTGAATTGATTTAACAAATATTTACTGGCCTGTACCAGACCTTGTGTGCAAGGAAACAGATGGTCAGACACAGTCCCTGCTTTGGGAGCACAGTCTAGTTGTGTGACATAGTGATGAGAAGTAAGGGCTCTGGAAGGAGACTGCTTGAGTTTAAAACCTAGTTCCACCTCTTACTAGCTCTGTTTTCTCATCTGCACGATGAGAAGAATAATAGCGCTTACCCCAACATAGTGTGGTTGTGAAGATTAATGCATATAAAACTGCTTAGTGCAGTGCCTAGCACATAGTAAATACACAGTAGGTATCTGCTGCTGTTATTAATGTTTTTGGTTTTCTTATTGTTGATTTTATCCAAAGTCTAAGAGATGAACCAGCCCCATTGTACCTTTATGGATCATTTGCATAGAAAGAGCCTAGTCTGGGCCAGTACTGTGGTAAGAATCCCTGACAACCAGGGCTTAACAATATTGGCCTATAGATTTGGTGACCATATGTTATGAACCACAGATTTAAAGACATGGAAGGGTATTTAAAACTAGGCTGAGGATGTGAAATTGAGATTATCCTGGAAACCCTGTTACGGGTAATCATGATTCCGTGTCCCTCCACTTAATGTGTTGTGCCTTCTTGAGCCTTGCTCCAAATTGTCTCAGCTTGACTGGCCCACAATTAATTTTGACCCTTTTCCATCTGAATTGGACTTACTTATCCCAGCTAGCTGCTATGACCTGCTTTACTTGAACTACCGTCTGAAAATATCCCTGTGCCTGGTACATAGTAGGGGCTCAGTAAATATGAGATAGCACAACAGATCAATGGATGGTTGACTAGATGAGAACCAGTGTGGCTTAGGGGAATGTATACCAGATTTGGCCCTAGACAGACATGTATTTGATTCTTGATTCTTCTGCTTATTTAATGTATACACATGGGCAATTCATATTATCTTTCTGAGCCTCAGTGTATTCATTTACAAAATGGAACTAGTACCTCATTGCAAGTGCTTATGTGGATCTGAAATAGTGAATGTGTAGTGCTTAACACACTATGACTGCTTTATTATGATTACTGATCTTTACCTTTTGAAGGAAGTAAACAAAAGATTATCATCCTCACTTGAAGAAATTGGGTCATGTTTTCTCCACAGTTACCTTGCTTCCTACCTAATCTTTAGTTTGTTGACTAAGGAAGCTGGCTTTGAAAAGAAAACTCCTCTCTCTCACACTCTCAACCCCCAGCTCATCCCCCATGCCACAGGACCTCTAAATGTAATACACATTGTTGCCTTTGGTCTGGCCACCCTGCTTTCCTGACCACCCTATAGACCAGCCAGTAGACTAGATACGACACAGCTCATTTGACTTTCCAGCAAACCTCCTGAGCTGTGACCTCTTTGCTTCCTGCCCTCATCGAGGTGTGCATTGGACTGAGAATAGGTCAATTCTTTGTCTTCTCCTTGGGACCCATGACACTCGTCACAGTGACTGTGCTTTGGAGATAGGAGTGGGGGGTGGGGGGAGGAGTTGGCGGAGCTTCTCCTAAAGCTTAACATTGTGTGGGGATGACATGGAGCTGGGATCACTGCCCTTCTTGCTTCACCAACTCCAGCTGCTCGCCAGCCGTCTTTGACACACGCCTGGCCCAGCATAGGCCTCAGCTCACACCACAGGTTTCCTCGCTCTTTCCTAAACAATGTGATGACCCCAAGCCCCTCCAGCCACTGAGAGCAGAAAGCCTTAACATCGATCGATGGAACTATCGTCCCATGCATTGTGACTCCCTCACTTTCCTGAAAGCAGGAGCTCATCAGGGTCAGTGTGAGCCCACCTTCCTACATGTGCTCCCACCCCTAATCTAATTACAACCTGATCAGCAAATTAAAACAGGCCTCATGGGACCTGTGGCTCCAAAAAGGAGTTCCATGAGTCCCAAGAACTGCCATATAGGGACCACCATCCTGTTCATTTTCTCAGCTTTGTCTGAGAACTGCCTGTAGCCCAGAAAGGGGCTGGTGCTCAGAAAGGAAGATGGAGGTTTCCCTCAGCTAAACCACTTGTGGCCTAGTTTGGACCCACATATAGGAGAGGGCTGGGCAGGGCTGAGACAGTTGCCTAGCCCTATCCTATTGCTGATCCTCTGCCAGCCTGTCAGGTTAATGCTATCCCTCACAGCCATCTCCTTCAGTATTTACAAGGCCCAGTCTTTTTGGTCAGTTCACTAAGGGGGAAATAAAAACAGAATAGATTCTGATGGGCACACAGGAAGGCAAGTAGTACTACAGCTAAGTCACTAAAGGACAAACCCCCATTCTCTTGGGCTACAAACATTTTCTGACTCCCCACATTAGTAAGAGAACTAGGGCATCTGGAGATTATCTCTGAGCCTTTGAGGTTGATGTTGGCATTGGTAGGCATATCTTTCCACAGAGCACCAGAGGCCGTATCTTGAGCTGGCTGGGAAAGTTGCCGATACCTTAAGCCTTTGCCCAGTGAGTACCTGTGGAGTAGTCAGTGTGGTTCCTTTGAGTACAGATGTTTCCACAGTAACCCCTGCTCCCTTTAATCCGGCTGTTAAGACCTGTGAAGTCCTAGCCCATACATCAGAGCCCATTTGGCACCAGCTACTTACATTTGAGACAGTAATACCCAAACCTACAAAACGGCAGCCAGCATGCCGGCACCAGAACAGGGGGAGGCTGCAGTTGTCCTCTGGCGGATCACCTCAAGTCGCAGTGCCTGCTTCCCTTTGCCCCGTCAGATTCTGATTTTATAGCTGACCCTGTATTCCCCTCGTCAGCCATGGGACAACATACCAACTCCTCATTGAAGTCACCTCCCAAATGCAGTTCTGAATTTGGGGATTTGTTTCTGCTTCAGCAGAAAACATCAAAGAGGCAGAAATCACTTCATTTCCAGTCTCCTCACTGCTACTTTTGGGTTTTGCTGCTTTTGCCTAGCCTTGACCTCTGGTACCAGTGTATTCCTTGGTTTCTGGCTTCTCACTAAGTTTGTGGTCTACTGTTCTGCCTCAGCTTCTAGTCCTTGCCATCTGACCTGGCTTCTGACTCTGCCTCACATCTCTGCTGCCTTGTCTCCAGCCCTTGGTTCTGTTTTGACTCTGAACTTCTTTGCACTCCTGGGCTTGGCCTGTTCTCACCAGTTTTGCCTTAGCTTTCTCTAAGCTAGCTAGTCTCTTACCCTCTTCTGCCCTGCTGTAGCCTACAGGTCATCAAAGCTAGCTTTGTTCCCCAAAGCTAACCATAGTCATATACCCTCTCGCCTGATCTGGGACGGCTTCCTCAAGAAGGGCCTGATCCTCATGGAGCTCTGGATTAGATATTTTGTTAAGTATGTGATAACTGTTAGATAAAAAGCCTATTAGCCATTTTGCAATGCGTTTGGTGCCACTCTTGGCCACCAAAATGCAATGGCTTATTTAGTCATAGCTATACCCCACAGTGGGGCTGCTGCCTTTTGAGTTTTTGAAGAAGAAGGGACTCTTCTCTGAGGTTGTAGAATGAGTCATTAGCTGGGATGCTTACCCTCTTTGGCCTCCAAGTTTGTGAAGTGAATTGCCCATTCCCTTAGATTGGGTTAGCAGTCCCAGGGCCAAGCCCAATCTCTCCTCTCCCCATCCTGCCAGACCGCTGTCTGCCCTCTGGGGCCAAGGGCAACATACTTGGTTGCTTGGACACATCTTGCAGCCTGCAAATTGGACAGATGGAATCAATACTCATGAACCTGGAGAGGCCAAGGTAGCACAGTTAGTGACACTAGCTGCCTGGAGGGACAGCCGCCATGGGAAGTGGTGTGATTGAATGGTGATTGGACAGAGCAGCCGAGGATTAACCAAATTATGTCCCTTTGAGTTTAGATCAACACACCCTTCTCATTTGGATTTTGAAACAAGCCAACTTGTGCAGAATTTAGAAGAGCTGCCTTCTTAATACAGGGCTGTGCCAGCATGAATCCTGGAGGTGGTCTAGTGTGCACTTTGGTCCAGATTCATGTTGTTATCACTAGGATTATATGGACAACGGGATGAGAAGGCTCATATTTTGGAGCTTCTTTCTACGTACTAGGAACTGTGGAGTTTTACATGCTTATCTAATAACCAAAGGGAGGCATCATTGTCTCCATTATTCTGGTAAGAAAATGGAGTCTCAGAGGTATACTAAGTTTTCGAAGATTACAATCAGTAAATGATAGAGCTTTGATTTGAACCCAGGTTTCTCTGTACTTCTTATAAAATGGCATGCTGTCTTCCTAATTTAAGTGTCTTAGTTAATACTTCACTTGACTTCTCCACAGCCCAACCACAGGGTCGGGTATATAGAAATAATAACTAATGTTTGTTGAGCACTTATTATATGTCAGGCACTATTCTAAGCACTTTGCATATGTTACATACTTTACATACATTAACAGCCATATGAACTAGGTAACTCTTGTTATCCCTGCTAATTATGACATGGCGAAATTACGATTTTCTAATTTTATTCTTCCTTGTACATTTATCACTTGTCATTCTACAGTAAGGAAGAGCTTTCCTTTCTCCTGCCCCACTGACTTTTTATTTTCAATATGGACTCGTGTAATCGTATTTTACTCAATAGGTTGTAATTCACTGCTGTCATTATTCATGTTTGATGCTCAGATTGTCCCAGATTTTAAGGCCAATGTTCTTAACCTCTGTACCACACTGACTGTCCATTATTATTCCTCACTACTTTCAGTTAGTTTACCTATCTTTAATAGCCTTTTGTCCTCTCTTGGCTTTTAATCTTCTGAGAATCAGAAAGAATAGTACCAATCTTATCCAAATTGTATGTAAATATGAGTACATAGTCTCCAAGTAAGAACCTGACAGACTCTGCTCTGACTTGGATTTTAGCTGCTTAGAGACCCTTCTCATTTCTCTTTGGGATCTTAATCCATATCCTGGATAAATTACCTGTGACCAGGTAATTCTTAAGATCCTTTTAGGTAAGGTGAATAGACACAGGAGACTCACCTGACCATGTTAGATCAGATGTGGAAGAACTTCAGCTACATGGGAGGTGGATTCTGTTTCTTTGACTCACCTGTGAGAACTGTGTGTGTTTGTATGTATGGGAATTACTGAAATTCATTCATCCATTTGGGAAATAATTGAGCCAGGTCCCATGTTGAAGGAAATGAAATTCAAACAAGGTGGTACAGGGAAAATCATCAACACTGTCAGTTACAGGTAATGAAAAACTAACAAGAAAGAGAAAAACTAAACCTATACTTGGGCCTTTTAATAATTAGGAAAATTAGAGTAATTTTAAAATTCTTGCCATTTAGTCCTTCAAATAAGTAGCAGGTTTGAAGGTCAGTAAGCAAAAGATGAACATACTCAGAGAAAAAATGGACAAAGGACATGAATAAGGGATTCATGGGCAGGAGGCGGGGGGAGGAAAACCACATCTGACTGTTAAACATATTTTTTGAAATTCCATCCTCACTAGTAATCAAAGAAATGCAACTTAAAACAGCAGTGTGATTTCATTTTCTGTTTACCAGCTTACGACATTATTAAAAAGAAAAAAAACACCCAATTTTGGTGAAAGAAAAGCACAATACTTATTGTCCTCTTTCCTTTGCTACTGAGAATAAAAATTGGTATAGTCTTTCTGAAAGGTAATTTAGTAATATTTATCAAAACTCTTAAAAATGCTTATACTTTTGACCTAGAACTTCATCTTCTAGGAATTTATCCAAGGAAATAATTGGAGATATTGTATTATTGCAATATTAAAAATAATTGTTTTATAATAGGCTGAAGTATAGAATAGTCTTATAGTGTAATACTATGCAGTCATTGAAAAACAGTATGGCAGACCAATATTTAAAACATGGAAAAAGTGTGTGTGCGTGTTTAGAGAGAGTTTATGTATGATCCCATTTTTGAAAAAAAAAAAGCATACATTGAAAAGCTGGATGCTACATATTCTAAAACATTTTCTTCTTTTTGATTATGTACATTTTTTGAATTTTCTGTAGTGAACATAAGCCCTTTTTATATTAGAAAAAAAGGAAAGCATAAGCCGGAACATTACATAATGGAAAGGAAGCTAACATATACAGAGCACTTCCTGGGTCAAACACTATGCTTGGTGCTTTATAAATTTACCTAACTCAACCTCACACTGATGCTGTGGAGGCTTCTGCCTCTTGTCCTACTCCCTCCAGTCCATTCTCACACAGCCACTGGAGTGATTCTTCCAGTAGCAAAGATTTGGAAAAAAACATTCCAAATTATAAATAGTGGTTACCATTGGAACTTAGATTAAGGAGGTGACCATAAGGGGAAACTTTCATT
The DNA here is from genome assembly GCA_003508835.1 of Eonycteris spelaea. Classification (NCBI taxonomy): domain Eukaryota; kingdom Metazoa; phylum Chordata; class Mammalia; order Chiroptera; family Pteropodidae; genus Eonycteris; species Eonycteris spelaea. The sequence goes on from PUFA01000151.1 coordinate 3,601,548, forward strand.
TTTTTTAATTTAATACTTCAATATAGTTCACACTTTTTAAAGTATGTCTATCTTTTGAAATAAGAAGGAAAAGCATATGTTGTCATGTCACTTCTTCTTTAAGCCCTTCAGCGGCTTACCTCATTTCCCACTGTTCTTCCCCTTATATTCTCTACTCCAGCTCTACTTTCTTCAGGTGAAGCACTGTGCTTTTGCCTCCAGGATTCGTAAATGCATTATTTCCTCCCACTTCACCATCCCAGATCTGGCTATTCAGCCTTCAGTGCTTCCATAACTTAAATACCATGTGCTCTGGGAGGCCTTTCTTGATCCTGTCTCTTGGTTTTCCATTGTGAATGGTACTTCTTCATCATAGCCATTATCACACCTTGCTGTAAGTTTACGCTAACTTGTCCTTCCCAGAAGACTGTGAGCTCAGCGAGGGCACAGACCCTAGCACCTGGAACGGTGACTAGAATGTAGTAATTACACATTTGATAAGTAATTGTTGAGCCTCTTTTTTTTATTGACTATATTCCCTATGCTGTACTTTATATACTTGTGACTATTGTGTAACTACCAATTTGTACTACTTAATCCCTTCACCTTTTTCACCCAGCCCCCTAACTTCCGTCCCATCAGGCAACCATCAGTGTGTTCTCTGTATGAGTATGTTTCTGTTTTTTTGTTCATTTACTTTGCTCTTTAGATTCCACATATAAGTGAAATCATATGATATTTGTCTTTCTCTGACTTAGCGTAATATCCTCTTTTTTATATTTCACTTAGCATAATATCCTCTAGGTTTCTCCATGTTGTCACAAATGGTAAGATTTCATTCTTTTCTGTGGCTAAGTTATGTTCCATTGTGTGTATATATCATGTTTTCTTTATCCAGTCATCTGTTGATGGGCACTTAGGTTGAGTCCATCTCTTGGCTATTGTAAATAATGTTGCAGTGAACATAGAATGCATATATCTTTTCATTAGTGTTTTGGATTTTTTCAGATAAATACTCAAAAGTAGAATTGTGGGGTCATAAGGTAGTTCTGTTTTTAATTTTTTGAGGAGCCTCCATCTGTTTTCCATAGTGGCTGCACCAATTTGCAATCCCACCAATAGGGCATGAGGTTTCCCTTTTCCCACATCCTCGACAACACTTACTTGTTGATTTATTGATGATAGCCATTCTGACAGGCATGACATGATATCTCATTGTGCTTTTAATTTGCATTTCTCCAATGATTTAGTGACGTTGAGCATCTTTTCATATGTCTTTTGGCAATTCCAGAGCCTCTGAGCCAGTACGTTTCAGAGAGTCTTTGACACTCACAGAGTTCATGTTCTTTCCGTTGTACCACTCATGAGCACAGACAAATCCAGTTCCCAAACATGCTTCAGAATCTGGGTCCCTATTTCCTGGGCCTTTTCTGCTTTTGACATTTCTATCTTTCTGATTTCTTTCAGTGTGGTGCAGGTCCTTCTTGCTGCTGGTGCTGACCCAAACCTTGGGGACGATTTCAGCAGTGTTTACAAAACTGCCAAGGAACAGGGAATCCATTCTTTGGAAGGTAAGTGTGGGCTTCCCTGCTGTTCTGACACTCTTTTCCCTGTGGCTTCCAGGTAGCCGTGCTCTGTTCCTGTTCTACCAGCAGCTCAAGAGTGAGGGTCTACAAGTCTCTTATCCTCTAGGAACTCATGAATAACCCTCGGAACAGATTCCTTTCCCAGTCCCTCTGAGCTCTGTAATTTATGTCACTTCAGAAGTCTTAGGGAATAAAATTAGAGGCTTGACTTTATGAATTTGGGAATGGGGAAACCTTGCAACTGGTATTCTCCCCAAAGCACCTCAGCCTATTCCTGTTCCTGTGGAGCCTCAAGATGGAACAGGTTTCCGCAAAATAATTAAGGTAACTGCATGGAATGTAGATTTATTCCTCTTCTACTTCCAGCAAACTTACCCTGTCCCATCCCTATCCCAGAATTAGAAAGTAGCCTCACTGGTTGGTTTCCTTAGCCTCAGAAGTCCCTCAGCCCTACTCTGAATACTGCTTTTTACCTATCCTATGTGTAAAATACAATTCTATCTGCTTATAAAATGGAGTGATCATCAGTGCTCACCCCAGGGTGCTTTGCGGCTGGTTATTTGGTCTTCAGAAGAAGAAAGAGGCAGTGTGCCTCTTTCTTACCAGGGCTTGGTCCTGTGTCCATTGGCGGGTACGTGGGTGAGTCAGTCCACGTTGCCTCTGGTAAGTAGTTCTTTGAAAGTGGGGTCAGGAAAAGGCAGGTTGCTTTGGTGGCAGACAGAAATGACTGTTTTATAGTTGAACTTTTGCCTGTCCAGACTGGCCTCCCTGCCTGCCCATTACCCTGGATCACTCATAGAGGTGGAGATTCTTCTCAGTTTCCAGCAACAGAGCAGCTTAGCAGGACTGCAGTGAAGCTAGGGGGACAGACAGCCATGCTGACTACCTGAAGTCAGAACATTGACCTGGAGGGAGGTTCTCACAAGGGGAACAATGTGCTTAGCCATCAGAGCTGTCAGGGAGGCTGCTGTACTGATGTGAGTGTGGTAGCCCAGAGAGTGGAGGTGTTGTTGCTGCCCTAGCAAGGTTCCCAGATTGGCAGCATGAGGGGTATGTCAAGAGCATCGGAGCATTGCTGCCCAATGAGGTGTGAATTGCCCTTCCTGGCTTCTTCACCTCTCTAAAGCCACTCCTTTCAGGCTCTTTTGCTGTCACTGGTTCCTCCACAAAGCCTTCCCTGTACTTGGCAATAATTGCAACTTGCCCTCAACTGCTCTTTTGAATGTTCTCTAAATCTTGGCCTTTCATTTAGTCATTTGAACTCTCATCTGCCCATGTCCTTTCTTTCCTCCTTCACTGACAGTTTCTGGTGCAGGCTATGACCTGTACCTCCTTGGATTCCCCACTGAACTGGAGAAATTATGTTTGCTTTACGTCTCAAACAGGAAAATTTCATGAGTACCAAACTTGCCTTATATTTGTAGCCTGATATGAGGGGATTCAGCTTGTGGGCTGTCCTCTCCTTACTCAGCCACAGCTTTGCTGCCCTCAGCTCTCTGTCTTTTTGTTCATATGCTCTCACCTAAAAAAAGGGAGGAGCGTTTGCGGGGAGGGCAGTGCCAGGAAGAACGGAGGGGATTAATTGAGTGACTGCCTTCTCACCTGCTCTCAGGATCCCAGCAGGGCTCAGTAAGCATTTTTGAATTCATAGAATCTCAGAGTGTGAAGCCATCTAGTCTAGCCTCTGCTATTGTACCAGTATTTAAGTTTTGTATCTTTGTGTACTAAAGGTTCCCTCTAGGTTGATGCTTATATTCAATATTCTAGATCAGTGGTCAACAAACTTTTTATGGAAAAAGCCTGAGAGTAAACATTTTAAGCTTTGTGACCCCTTTGGCCTTGGTTGTGACCTCTCAGCTATTTGGCTATCATAGTGTAGAAGCAGCCATGGACAACAACAAACAAATATGCATGAATATGTTCCAATAAAACTTTATTTACAAAAATAAGCAATAGGCTGGATTTGACCCATGGGCTGTATGTAGTTTACATGTTCTAAATATTTTCTCCTTCCTTCCTCCCTCCGTCTCCTCCTTCCTTCCCTCTCAACTTTTCCTTCCTCCCTCCCTCCTTCCTCCTTCCTTCCTTCCTTCCTTCCTTCCTTCCTTCCTTCCTTCCTTCCATTGTAATCAGAGACTAGTACATAAAGTACATGGCAAGGATCTTGTCTAACTCAGCAGTGCCTGGAACAATGCCTGCTTTCTTCCTTCCTTTCTTCCTTTGTTCTTTTCTTCTTCTTTTCTTTTTGATTTTGGTCAGCCACCTCTGAATCTTTTTAACTCATGCTAACCAACCTATATTCTAGATAAGTAGGTAGATATACAACAAAAATATTGGAAAAGACTTTTATCCATCATGAAATAAAAATAAATATATTAAGTATCTCTTCTCATTTTGTACAACCTGTAAATTTATTGAATAGGCTTTTTATAGATTCATTTATTAATTTAAAAAATTGTTAAAAATTTTATTGGTCACATTTCTATGTAGCAGGCACTGTTTTAGGCACTGTCAAGTTAGACAAGAACCCTGTCATAATGTACTTTATGTGCTAGTCTTTGCTTAAAATGTTTATAAGGACTCTTATGAAGAGTCTTAGAGCACATGATCAGGACAATTTTGAAGTATTATTTAATATTCACAACTGTAAATCCATCAAACTTTATTCTTTTCAAGCCATCATTATCATGTCCATAAAATTTTGAGAGATTTTCTCAGATTTCTTACTAAAATAAAAATGTTTAATATTTGACATATTTTCTTGCCCAGGAACCCTTTCCCAAAAGGGTTTTAGGTTACTCTACATGGTCTGGTCTTGTCCCTTAGGAAATCCACCATACCGGGTGCCTAAGCGTTTCAGAACTGTTTTAAAAAATACATTCTAGAAATTTTGTCAAGAATCATTGATAAACTCACTGTTCTGTAGCTTGCATGGTCTACCTCTCTCTGCACTTATTATTATTTTTTTTAATTCCAAGCTAACTTTGCCTGCGACAGTTTTCTGGCAGCTCATTTGAGTTTCCCTGGTGTATCAGTTTGGACGTGTTCTGTTCTCCAGATTCGTGAGATCTATGGCTAGAGAGGGACAGTCCTTCAGCATCATCTCAGGGCGCTCCTCTCTGCTTAGCAGACTAAGCCTTTAGCTCCTTCTGAGCCATAGTTTTCTTTTCTTTTTCCATTTAAAGATATCTCATTCTTTCATCCATTCAACCAGTATTTATTGATTGCCTACTGTATGCAAGGCACTATAGCCCACATCTCGGTTGTTCTCATTAATGTAGACAGAAACAAAAGGATCCTGTGGTTCTCCTTTCTTTGAACTGGATTGACTTTTTCATAGGAAGTTACCTGACTTAAAGAATGTGTGAGAAGGGTAGGGTAGAACAAGAGGTGCAAGCCCCTTGCCTAGAGTATGTCTGTGCAAATTCACAGGAAAGTCACAAGCTCACGAAAGTTGGACAGTCCTTCACTATTAGACCATAGAGTCAATGCCAGAGTCTGTCAAGTTCACTAAATTTCTAATTGATATTTCTGTGGGTCTCAGCTTGTGCTCAGTACTGAAGGATAGTAGCAAGTTATAGTTTGTGACCTTGGCAAGACCCCCCCTAAACTCCAGTAATATATCCCTTTTCTACCTTATCAGTGTTGTTGTAAAGATCAAGAGATAAAGTATGTCAGTGACGTGTGAATTGTAAAGTGCTCTATAGTTGTAATTGCTTGTTAGTTATTTGTAATTCAGCATGTGTTTACTAGGTATCAGGCACTCTGCCAGATACTAGAAATACAAAAGTGAATATATATGGTGTAGTCCCTCAACAGTGTTCCTAGTCAAGTAAGAAGACAGAACTATGAACAAGGCATCATAATACAGAATGGTAAATGCAAAGGTAGATAATGTACAAAGATGTAGATAGCTCTCATACAGGTAGTACTGAGCTCTACCTCAGGGCAGGCTGGTGTGTCTGGAGAGTGTCACAGGGTAAGTGAGTTTGAATTGCGTCCTTAAGATGAGTCAGAAATTGCCAGGCAAACTGAGAGGGATGTACCAAGCAGAAGGAGCAACATATGCAAAGACATGGGATGGATGGGTGACAGCAGGCAGAATCATCTGTCATAGTACTCTGAGAGGAACAGCAAGAAGTGAGAGTAAAGAAGGAAGTAGGGTTCCACATGGAGGGGACCTTCTAAGGCAATTCTAGGGAGCTCACACTGTTTTCTGAAAGCCATCAAAAGATTTTAAGCAGTGTAATGCTCACCTTACATTCACATTTTAAATGGACCATTCTGACAGGGTGTCAGGGGAGGAATTGGAGGGAAGAGATTAGCAGTGACTTTTGACTTTAGTGGGATGTTAAAGAATTGAGAATATGCTCTTCTCTGCCAGAATGCACTTACGATTTCTGAGGATTTCTAAAAGTGATCTTTGGGAACGGAGAAAATAGATGTTGGAAAAATACTAGGAGGAGGTCAAGTTCTCAGTGGAATGTGGGAGTTGATGGAAGAAAGTGCCCATAGTGACACCTCAATTTCTGATTTGGGCGAACAATTGGATGTGTGGGTCTGGAGTTCAAAGAAGAAGTCTGGCAGGAGATAGGGATTTAGGAGTCACTAGTATTTGCTTGATAGTTTAAAAAAAAAAATGGATGGGCCTGAAACTGCCTAAGGAAATGAGTTAAACTGAGGGGGTGAGAGGACAAGTCCCTCACTCAGGGTACCAGCATTTAAGATATGAAGAGGAAAGAGGATCCAGACATGGAGAGCAAAGAACATTGGAGAAATTGCTTTGTTTTCTCTCAGAGAGGCTCTATATCTTTTCTGCCGACTCAGAACAGGCACAGGCAGAGGAGGAAGAAAACTTTTGTCTCCTCCTTGCTGAGACTTTATAATTGATTGCTCCATTCCTAGGGAAATACTTTTCCTATTTTACATATGGCCATTGCTCCTTAGCAAGAAGCCTGCTCAGCTGGGCACATCACAGTATCTTCCACCCTTGTCAGTGTTCATGTATCTGGGTAGAGGGCAGGTCTCATGTGGGTGATGCAAGAATGTTTGGTGTAGAAACCTTGTTGGCCTGACTCTTCTGTCCATGGCATCTTCAGAAGCATGACGGTGTCCTTGAGAAAGGTTAGGCTTTGGCGGCAGGCAGTCATGATTCATCAAAACTCGGTCACTTACTAGCTGTGCGATCTTCATAAGCGGCTTTTGGTTCTTGAATTTCAGTTTTCTCATTTGTAGGGATAACAGCACCCATCTTATAGGGTTGTTAGGATGACTAGAGATAACCATATATAAAACATAGTGACCTTTGATGAAGAATATCTTTATGGAGGTAGGTTTTGGCTCAGTATAAGGCAAGCTCAGGTACTGAGCGACAAACCACTCAAGGGGCCCTGAGAAAGGCTAGATGTCTGCCCATCAGAGATTCTATAAAGGGTATTCTTGCTCTGGGACATTGGATTATATGGCCTCCAAGGTCCCTGTCAGCTGTGTGATATTTAAGGTTCTAGAAATGAGGCTTACCATCAGAGCAGGTAATGTACTTAGAAGAAGTGGGATTTGAACTGGGCTTTGGTGGAGGGGGATAAAAAGATATTATAAGCAGGGGACACAGCTTGAGCAAAGGCATACAGAGGGGACACATGTGGAGGAAAACATGAAGATCATGACTACTTCTCTACCAACTCATCCTCTGGTCTTGACCACATTCCATTTAATGCCTTGAGCCCCACCCATGCCCACTCCAGGAGAGTTCCACTTGTGGCTGGCTGATGGGTGGTGGGCCCCAATCCTCAGGTGGAGGAGCCAGTAAATCAGTGGTAACAGAAAACAAGTTGCCCAGCCGGGGATGCCTCTGGCTGCTTGTAAGTAACTGTTATGAACATTGGGTGTCTGGGGCTGTCAGAAATGCAAGCGAGCACTCTGAACGCCTCTCATATGTACAATTAAAACAATAAAACATGGCAGAAACGTGGCCAGAGCAAACTATAAATCAGCTTCTCTTCTCAGCTCCAAGTGGCAGCTGAATAAAGATGAATTGTGTAGAAACTGGGTTGGCATAGGGCCCTTCTGGAGAGGGGAGGGTAGTAGGCTTGGCTTTCTAAGCTGGACCTGCCATAGTCAACCCCACCTGCCCAGGTAACCCCTTCCTACAGCTCCAGGGGCTGCAGGTCCTGTCCTGCTGCAGCTGACCTCCCCATCTCTGTGTCTTCAGATGGGGGACAGGACGGTGCAAGCTGGCGCATCACAAACCAGTGGACAAATGCCCTGGAGTTCAGTAGATGGCTAGGAGTCCTCACTGGCGGTAATGGAACTGCTATAATACTTCTCCCCATTCCTGGGACATGCCAAGGAGTGGTCATTCTAGCTCATCTATATGGTATAAGTTAACCATCCAGCACCCACTCATGCCCAGCCCAACCCAGTGTGGCAGAGAGGATATATGCCCTGGGAGGGCACCGACTTAGATGGGAGTAATAAGGCTTGCAAGGAAATAAAAATCACATAGAGAGCTTGTTAAAACAGAATCCTGGGCTGCACCCCCAGAAATTCTGATCCAGTAAGTCTTGGGGTAGGACCTGAGATTTTGTATTTCTAACAGGCCCCCATTTCTTGAGTAGCATGATTTAGACTACAGGTGTTAGTTCTTCTCCCTGGAAGAGACCTCATTTTGCCACTTTAAGCTTTACTCCCAGAGAGGCTGTGTGCTTATGCCATGGTATTATGAGTGTACAGAGCAATTTTCTGTACCTCAGAGGCTCTGTCTCCTTATTTGTAAAATAAAGAGTTAGAGATAGTATATTTATCTTTAGCCTAAAACATAGAACATAGAAGGAATTCTATTAATGTAAATTTCTGTTTTATATCATCATCTTCATCATACTCATGAAACTTCATAAGAACATCAGAGTCTTTGACACAGCCTTCCAAATGCTTTTCAGTGGTAGCAAACTATTATCTTCAAAGAACCAAACATTATTTAGAGTCCAAGGAATGGCTATCACCTGACTGCATGACCTTCGACAGATCTCTTTATCTGTCTGAGTTTTGATTTTCTCATCTATAGAGAATGTTTCCTATATCATAGGTTTATTATAAAGATCAAATTGAACTACTTATGAAAGAACTTGAGAAAACACAAGGCATCATGCAAATATAAGATACTAGCAAGAACAGTAATTAATAATCATTAAAATTGAAAACATGACCAAGATAGTATTCAGCAAGGATCCAGTCAGAAGTATGGATAACAAGGACCATCAGAACCCAGTCAAGGAAATAAAATGATATTTGAGCTTTAAAGTATAAGAAGGTCTTATGGAGGGCCTGTAGGTGGGTGTGAGCCAAGAAGAGGTATGTTTATGTCCAAAACATTCAGAGAGGGAAACAAAAAAATGTTTTAGGCCAGCATGTGAACTTGTTAGGGTGAAGCATCCAACAGCAGGATTTGTTTTAGAGAGTAATGAGCAGTAAAAACACTGTAAACTGGATCCAGAGCAAACACTTGACTTTATATCCTTTAGACAAAGAGGAGCCTTGAGGGTCCTAGAGAAGAGGGTGCTGCAGGACCTGATTCTTTCCAGACTGGAGAAGCAGGGAGAGGTGATAATAAGATGACAATGATGGTGGTAGCTGTAGCAGCAGTAGGCAACATTTATTGATACTTACTGTGTGCTCACAGAACCCTATGATGTAAGCATTAAAGACACTGAGACAGAAAGATAATGCCAAATACCAGCAGAACATCTCCCACTCTTGTAGAGAACCCAGCAACCATATCAGCCTGTGTGTGCTCCACACGTAGTCAGCTCAGAACCTCTGGCTTATTCAGAGTCTTGTAAGGCTTGGGAATCTGCCAAGCCAAAAGCTGTTTGGGTAAGTTATTATTTTTCATAATGTCCCTGTCTCTTCCTCATCATTGTCAGAGCCTTGTCGGACCTCCAGGGCCAGTGGTTCTGCATGTAATTTCTCAGCAGTGCTGGCCACTATAGAGTCACCAGGGTGGACAACACACTGTGAGTCCATCAGGGCTTTTTGCTAACTTCAAGATTAAGTGCATCCGCCAGTTAGGTTAATTGTGTCCATCTTTCCCCCTCCAAACCTGTATATATATATATTTGACTAGGAGAGGGAGATAGACTAGTTGACATGTTTTATTTAAAAGAATAAATTTGATGCATTTATAAAAATAAGAAAACGTGGGATGGGCTGGCAAAGAACTAGTCGTATGATTTTTAACTGATTTACATATTTTGTGTATAAATATTTTTTCATCAAAAGTTTCAAATCAGGGATAGGTCCCACACACCACACAAAATATATTAGAGACATTTATATGGATAGCAGGAAGGGAGACAGAGGGCTGAAATTTTCCAGGCACCCAGTGATTGATGGGGGCTGAGGCTCCCCCTGACGCTTTATTGAGTTTCCGATGATTATCTCTCGCTGAGACATTTTTTACAGATGACGGTCGAGCTGTCACAATGGACCATGGGGGAAAAAAACCAACAATAATAACACTTTAATCTTTTTTACTGCACTGCTCCCTTAGTATCTCAGATTCATCTTCCCTGACGCACGCAGTTCATTATTCTGCCCCTCCCTGGATGGGAAATAAAGGAAAATAAATATATATGTAGACACACTTGCCCACATACATACACACACACACGGAGTGTATAAAAGAGACCACCTCAGAACCAGAGAGGGGCAGAATTTATTGTTCTTTTTGTAAGTGTTGAGGTTTATTAGTAGAGATGCTAGGTTGGCTTGGAATTGGCTATTAATTACAGCATTTTGTATTTGTTTTTTATTGCAAGTTTTTAACATCTTGAAGAAAAAGCAGAGGAGAGACAGCAGGTGTAGAGATGGGAGCACAGAGGGACCAAGTTTGGTCAACCAAGTAGTATAGCTGGCTGAGAGGCAGAGAGAGCAGGCTCTTTTCTCTTGTTGCCAGCCCTACCTAGAGGATTTCTAGAGCTGTAAGAATACTGCTTTGATTAAGATGAGGACAGGTGGGGGTGGTGGGGAGAGGGTAAGCTCAAAGTATAGGACAAATAAGAGGGAACCTAGATACCTGTGAGCGTGTTCCTATTCTGAGAGTTACAAGAGGGGAAAAGTAGAGGAGGTTCAAATAGGGTTGAAGGGCCTGTAGGTAATAGTAACAGATTCTTAAGAGTTTGCCTTATCTTTGATTTTTTTTGAAAAGTAGTCAGAATGGTATAATGAACTACCATGTACCATCAGCTACCTTCAATATTTAATACATGGTCAATGTTGTTTTATCTATATTCCCCATCTACTTCCTCCCTCCACCTCCTGTATTATTTTTACCATTCTAAGACATATCAATAGCAATGTGTGAATCTAATTTAGATCCTGATTCAAACAAACTATAAAATTGACATTTATAAGACAGTTGGAAATTTGCATATCTTTGATGGCATGAAGGTGAAACATGGTCTCTGGAAAGCTCCACCTGGGTGTGTGGTCAAAGGAGGGATTCTGGGCCAGAGAGGGTGCCACACTAACTGTCCAGAGCCACAGGCAGGGTCAAAAGCTTGTCTTAAAGTTCTAGGTCAGCTTTACTGCTCTCCCCATTTGCTTTCATGGGAACATGAGAAGATGGGTTTGGGGTTCCTTCCTGTGAAAGACTGTGCTTATTGTGTCTCCAGTAAAGTGAGTGCTGACCCAGTCTTCTCTTTAACTCATCAAATCTTTTCTGAACTCCAGCTGTGTGCCAGCTCCCATGCTACACTCTGATAAGGTAATAATGAGGTGATCATGATCCTCTTTTTAAGGAGAAATCTTCCAGTCCTTGGGCAAAGAGCATGGTGTCTCTGAGAACCATTTTCAGGCAAGGTCTGGTCCTCCAGCTATAGGCCAGCCTTCTCTGTGTGATGGATAAAGAGATCTACAAGACACACTAGCTATCCTTTAAGAACCTGTTTTCTGCTTGGGAAAACATTTAAACAACCATTCACTAAAGAAGTATTTATTGAGCACCTGCCATGTTCAAGAGTATACAATTGAAGCAATCTGAGAACACACAAGACTATGTAAAAGATGTTAATTTGATCAAACTAGACATTACTAGAATGTCTAGAGGAAAGGGAGAATCCACAGAAATCAGACTGCTTGAATTGTAAAGGATGGGTAAAACATTGATAAGTAAAAGGAAAGAACAGTGAGGCATATAGGGGAAAGAGTACAAGCCTTGAGGTTGAACAGACCAGCTCTGTCACTGACTGTTGACATGACCTGAAACAAGCTACATAACCTAAGTCCGGTTTCTTCATTAGTAGGTGTGTTAATAACAGCCTAGTGTGGTTCTTGTGAGGAAAACAGTTGTAAGGTTCTTAGCACAATACCGGGCACATAGTTAGTGTTCAATAAATGGAGGCCATTATTTTCTTAGAGTCATACATTTACCTGAGTATTGGAGGAAGACTCTTACTCCTGGAATATTAGCCTTCAAGAGTTACCTGTGACCCTCCACTGAGTGTAAAATCAGCTCCCAGCAATGAGCCTGACATATTCTACAGTATTAGTGGTAATTCTGGCCAGGGTTAGAGTGACATCAAGAAGAGGTAAGGGCATAATAATAAATTTATTACCTTTTACTGAGTCCTTACTGCATGCCAGGCAATGCCTTCAGCTCCTACATACTTATTTTTTTTAATATAACAGCTTTATTGACATTTAATTCACATGCTGTACAATTTAGTCATTTGAAGTGCATAAGTCAGTGGTTTATCGTATATTCACGAGAGTTGTGCAGCCATCACCACAGTTAATTTTAGAATATTTTCATTACCCCATAAAGAAACCCCATAGCTATTATCAATCATTCCCCATTTTACCTCTCAACTTCCCCTAGCCCTAGACAACCACTAATCCACTTTCTGTCTTCATAGATTTGCCTATTCTGGATATGTCATATAAATGGAACCATATATAATGTGTTCTTTTTGTGACTGGCTTCTTTCACTTAGCGTGTTTTCAGGGTCCATCCATGTTGTAGCATGTATCAGTACTTTATTCCTTTTTCATGGTCAAATAATATTTCATAGATATGCCACATTTATTTATCTGTTCATCAGTTGAGGGACTTTTGGGTTGTTTCTACTTTTGGCTATTATGAATAATGCTGCTATGGATGTTTGTGTACAAGTTTTTGTGTGGATGTAATGTTTTCCATTTTCTTGGGTTTATATCTACAAGTAAAATTGCTGGGTCATATAGTAAGTCTGTGCCTAACCTTTTGAGGAACTGACAATGTTATCCAAAGTAGCTGCACCATTTTGCATTTCTACCACCCGTGTATGAGGGATCCAGTTTCTCTGCATCCTTACCAGCACTTGATATTGGCTGTCTTTTACTTCAGCCATCCTAGTATATGTAAAGTGGTATCTTGTGGTTTTGATTTGCATTTCCCTATGGCTAATGATATTGTGCTTCTTTCTGTGCATTCTTGGCCATTTGTATAGCTTCTTTGGAGAAATATCTACTACTCAGATCCTATGTGCGTTTCTTAATTGAGTTTGTCACTTAATCTTCTTAGATAGGTGATATTATTTTGCTGGTGAGGAAACATTCGCAGAGATGTTAAGTATTTTGATCAAAGTCACACAGTTAGTGAGTTTTGCTTCCCAATCTGACTAACTCTGACCACTCTGCTCTTTCTAATATACAGTGCTTCCCATTTGGAGAAATTAACTGGGACCAGTCCAGTAGGAGAGGCCTCTAAAAGTCAAACAGAAGAATGTAGATATATTACATGTTCCAGGACAGGGGAAGACATATTAATTTGAAATTGCCATTTCCTAGGTGCCATATCCTAGGAGCTCTAACTTTCTAAACATGGGGCTTGGGAAGAGCGTTCTAGTACCCAGACATCCTTTGCTTTCTTGGAGCAGAACCAGGTGGGTAGAGGTGGAGTGGGTTTGACCAGCCTTACATCTTTTTTGTGTTCTTCACAAGAGCACAAAAGATCATCTAGTGCAGTGCTTCTCAGAATCTTCTTGGAGGAACAACACAAGGGGCTTTTTAAAATGTACATAGCCCCTGCCTGCTGAATCTGAATCGCCAAAGTGGGAGCCCAAGAATCAAAGTTTTTTTTATAAGTTACCCAGGCGATTTTGTTCCCACTAAAGTTTGAGAACCCCTAATGTAGAAAAACTTCTCTTTTTTAAAAATAGAGAATCTAGGGCACAGAGGGATAGAGACACATATCAAGTTAATGAAAGAGCTATTTTTAAACCTAGTTCTCTTGTCTCCTGGTCTGTTGTTCTTGCTGTTCCCCATGCTGTTTAATTCATTAACAAATACCATTGTGTGCCCATAGCTTTCAAAATAGAGTCCAAACTCCTCTCAGGATCAGGCCTCTGCCTACCTGGGCAACCTCATATCTGCCCACTGCTCCACACACCTTCACTTGAGGCTCACTGAAGGACTCTTAGTTTCTTGAGTGGACAGGTAATATGGTCTTTACCTCTAGTGTTTGCAAATGCCACTTCCTGTCCTGGAATGCCCTTTTTCCCCTCTCCACCTGGCAAGCTCCCCCTCATCCTCAAGACAGTTCTTCTGGGAGATTCCTTCCCAAGACACATGACATGTGCCCCATCTTTACTGCCATCAGACCCTGTGCATGCATGCCTCTCATAGTACTTCCGTTACTCAGGTGCTCAGTGGTGGTGTGCTCATGGTCAGGTGAATAGATGAAGGCTCTGGTGTGCTCATTGGTGAAGCTGCATGGAAAACTGAAATGATGCTATGGTGGGTACATATAGAAAATATTATAACTAGTTACTATCATCCATGAAGAACCTAGGATCTAACTTGGGAGTCAGAACAACAGTGAAAGTTTTAATGTAAGAAGATATAAGAAATGCAAGACAATAAATAACTGGTAAATGGGTACACACAATCCACATAACAGGTAGGTATCCAGGGCAGAGCTGGGGCGGGGGGGGGGGGACCGGGGGGGGGACTTCCTGGAAAAGGAGGCCTTGAATTGGTCTTTAAAGAACAGGTAGGATTTGGAGAGGAAGGCTGATTTTCCAGGTTGTAGAAGGAAATGAAGAGCCTTGTCCTCTCCAGGGATGGTCTCATGTGACCCAGCACAAGGAGTCCCCCTCTTGCCCCATCCCATGGCTGAAGACAAAAGGTAGAGCTGACAGCACCACAGAGGTTCAGGAAGCAGCCTTTGTTGCTGGCAGTAAGATGACTGTCTCTTAGGTTGTCCTGTAGATTTAATGTGGTTGTAGAAACAAAGCACCTTGGGTGGGAGGAAGTTGAAAACCCAGAGGCTTCTTCCCAGAGACTCTTGATAAGAATTTAGCTTGGTCTCAGCTTCAAGCCAGGTGAGCTGACCCTGGGTTATGTGAGGCTTGAGCCTGTGGGCATTGGGCAGAAGATATGTATGCAGTATGAAGGATGGAGCCAGGCAGGCTCGGGGTCTAGTCCTAGTCCACCACCAGCTAGCAGTGCCAGTTAGGTTAGGCAACCTAACCTCTTTACCTCTGTCTCTTGTTCAGTAGAGAGATTCATACTTGACCTGTCTGCCCTAGGCTGTCATGAAGGTAAGGGAATGATTGCATTGAAGTGCTCTCTAAACTGTAAAGTGCTGCATGAATATAAGGGGTTATTCTCATGTTTATCATACTAGTCGTAGAGGTTCCCTCTCAAGGAGACACGTTCACATCTTTAAAGGCAAGGGCACTGCTAGGTACTCCATCACATTAGATGGCACAGCACCTGGGAGTGGCGGGTAGAAGCCAAGCCTGAGGGAGAGAGCTTATAGTTAGGGTTGCCTGTCCTCTGCGCAAGGCAGCAGTGATAGAGCTTTTCTTATCTGGAGACCACCTATCTTGCCTCATATACCTTTTTTCAAAATCTCCCCCAATAGACTTAGCAGGGTGAGGATAGGGTTCATGTCTGATTCATCTATAGGTCCCCAGTGTCTAACCCAGGGAAGGAAGCAGCATTAGTAAATGTATGTTCATGGTAATGTTTTTTAAAACTTCTAATCAGATTTGAACTCATAATATTTAAATATTTAGTATTCTTCAGATTATTGCTTATCATACCCATTCTACAGATAGAAGAACTTAATAAGTGGCACAGCTAAGATTTAGGACTGTATGACTCTGTTTAAATCACTATTTCTCATTGGGGGAGGCAGTGGGTTTTGTTTTCATTTTTTGCAGTTTCAGCGGAGCTGATGAGTGGCCAGGACAATATGAAGGGCTTCAGGGACTTCTTTCACCTCTGCTGACTCCTTGGCACTGCTGAGGCCAGGAATCCTGCAGAGGACATGTCAGACATGACATACCTGCCACAGTACCCAGGTATAGGTTTTGCAACATCAAAGGCAGACGTGAGAGCAGAAGGATGACAGAATGATGCTTTGTCACCCTCCCCATGGCAAAGTGGTGCTGTAGGAAGTCACCTACTGAAGAAACAGAAATGGCTGGCTTGGAGGAGAAGCAGGAGCCTGAGCCCATCTCACCCAGTGGTGGAATCAAGTTGGTAGATGTCTTTATTGAGAGGAGGGCCAGCTGTAAACATGGGGCCTCAAAAGATTACCGTGGTGGCCAGCTGGTGAGCCAGTCTTGGAGGAGTCACTTTAGCTTCCATAGATTTGCATACTCATCTTCAGTGGTGGTGGGGTAAGTGTATGAGGGTGCACGCTATACCTTTCCACCTTTAGCCACTTTTGGGGGGAATAGAAAAGAGTATGAGATCCAATGAGCTGGGAGCTTCAGCAAGATGATCTGGGACAGGGCTTCTAAAACTGGGTGGTAGGGGAAAAAGTTTATTGTTAAGAGCACGAAATAGGCCTAGCTGACTGACTGTGGCATCCTTCTATCTTCGTCTATAAAATGGGGAGAGTAAACTTACACCTCACAGGGATTATTCTGAAATAAGTAACTAAAAATATTTTACAGATTATAATATTCTGCTCAGTTCCAAAGAGTGTTCTGTGGAACACCAATACTTCAGGATTTTAAGAGGAGTAGGTAGGTGGAAGGAACCTCTCAAATAAGAGACTACTGAGTAACACCAAATTAAACAGATGGTTCTTAACTCAGAGCTATGCCTTTCTAAGGGGAAAAGTGTATGCGGGATTTCCCAAATGGACCTCTTTTCATAGAGAGGATACACTTTTGGAAGCACAAGCCTAGACAGTCAGGATAATAGCTGAAATTTACTGAGAGGTACTGTATGCCAGGCACTGTTCCAAGCCTCTTTACTCATAGTGGCTAATTTAATCCTTACAGTATCCCTGAGAGGGTACTGTTATCATCTCCATTTACAGATGAAGAAACTTGGCACAGAGAGGTTAGGTAAGATTACACAATCAGTTCAGAACTAGGATTACACAGTCAGTTCAGAACTAGGATCCCAATGCAAGTGGTCTGGCTCCAGAGCTCACTTATTTAACAGCCACACTCTGCTGCCTCTACTAAATACTTGTTGACTGACATTATTATTCCAAAAAAAAAAAAAAGCAATATCAGGGCCTTGTTTATGAATTATGTATTTATTTGCTAATTCAGCAAGTATTTGTGAAGCACATTTATGGTCAAACACCATAGTAGGCTCTGAAGATATACTGTGAAGTAGATAGTCACACTTCCTGCCCTCATTGAGCTTTTGGTGTAGTGGAGAGCATAGTCAACTAAACAGGTGATTACAATAGAATGTAATAAATACTGTAATTGGGGGATGACTAAGGTGCTGGGGGGAGCTCTTAGGAGCAGTAACTAGTCTCTGGAGGAAGTGATTTCAAGCCTAAAAATGAATTAGAGTTAGCAAGCTGAAGGCACAGGAGAGGGGAAATGTTCCAGGCAATGGAATACTATTTGCAAAAGCTCAGAGGCAAGCAAGAGCACTAGAAAGGGATGGTGAAAGATGAGACCTCAGAGGTGAGCAGAGGCCTTCCTCATGGACATTCCTTGTTAGCTGGGCTATGGTGCTGACACTCAGATAACATTTGTCCCTGAACGGAACAGCCCAGCTGTGTTCCTGGAGTTCATTTTATGGTAAGCACCCTGCATATAGCTCTTATCATTGCATTTGTGAAACATAATTTGTTCAGTGGTCTGAATCTTGCATTAGACTCTTGTTCATTAGTGTATCTCCAGAAGCTACCGCCATGCATTGGTGCTCATTAAATGTTGTTTGTTGAATGAATGATGTGTTTTCTTTGTAAAATGGATTGCACCCTTCCTACTTACTTGAGCCAACTATCACTTTTCCTCAGGTTCATCATTATATCCAGCAGTTAATGTCCTATGTGGCAATTCAGTGGTGCCCTTAGGGGATTTTGAGATGCTGTATTCTGTGAATTCCTTCTTCGCTCTTTATTGTGCTGTTCTTTTCCTTCCCTGCCTGGCCAACACTTGATTGTAATCAATCTGCTTGATTCTTTTCCTTTTCTTAATCTGCAGTGAGCTGGAAACAAGATCACTTACCATGATTTGATAAGACTGTTTGCTACTAAGAGTTAGTAATCTCTGAGTTAGGTCCTAGACAGCTCTCTTATGGGAAAAATGCAGATACCATTGCGTATGGGACTTGTGTGTTAGCTACTCAGAGACCTTTATCCTGTTCTCCCTGCTCCAGGAAAGGTCAGATAACACTCAGGGGGTGGAGAGTCTCAGTTTGGAGACCCTCTGTCTGGTGGAGGAGAGGTTATCAACTTGATTCCATAGACCACAAGAAAGTGGTCTGTTCTCAGCTACCTACTCCAACGACTTCATTTTGGCCAAACATTTGAAATGCTTCTACTTAAACTACCTTATCTGGATGCTGGCTACAAATCTCTGACCGTTCCCTATTAAGGCGAGTTCTACAGAAAGTATAGCTGCACCTTTACCTTAGCAGGGAAAGAAGGGGGAATAAGAGCCAAGACTGGGACCACACATCTAGGCTCTGAGCTCCTTTCTCTGGGTCTGATACGCTTATTTGCTAGATGAGGGTGAGAGCATAATAAGATGGGGAGAAAGACTAAGGACTCAATTAGACCTGGGTTCTAATCCCCACTCAGCCACGTATTAGCTGTGTGACCTCTGTGCTTCAGTTTCCTCATCTATAAAATAGGAGTGATAATACCTACTATATAAGGTAGTTACAAGGATTAAATGGATTAATTATGTGAAGTGACCATGCCAGGCACAGAGTAGAAGAAGGTCAGTAAATGAAGTCTGTTAGTATTAGGAGGGGCATGGCAGTCTTCTGGCTTTTGGAACTTTAAATAGGAAGTCTAGTTTTGCTGGAGGGGATCGTGCATAGACTCCATTCCAAGACTACTTGGAAAAGAATGGTTGAGGAATTGTCTGGTGTTTTTGAATACCTAGGCAAGGTTACCTCCTGACTGAATTATACCCCCTACCCAGTGTGAAGGAAGAGTACCCTTTGCAGGCCCTGTGCCAAGGGCTCGAGGGCATAAGAGGGTTCAGGTAGATAGAACCCAAATACCACTCTGAGTGAATTCAGTTTAGGAGGTAACATAAGACAGTTAATCTGATCATTTCTACATGAGGCAGAAAGAAACTCCATCACCTGAGCAGGATAACTATTCTGTGGGGTCTCAGTTCCCAAGGGAAACCTCAGAGGTAGGGTAACCTTCCAATTTATTGTCTAGACTGGGACTGTGCAGGACAACAGGCAAAAACCGGGTTTGTCCTGAGTGAACTGGAACGTGTGTGGTCACCCAACCCAGAGGGTCCTATAAAAGTGAGAGAACTGGTTTTAGGTCCTTTTATATGAAATCAGAGAGGGAGAGTCACGCATATTAGCACTACAGTGAGCCTGGGAGTTTTGGTTCTTTGACCACACGGAATGCCGTTGTTCTTAGGGGACTCTTCAAAAGATACATTTACAGTGCATTTATTAAGGGTAAAAAGCATATTACAAAATTGCAATTTAGTAAATTCCAATTTCATAGAATATATATGCATATATATGTATATGTATATATATAAGTGCAGATTCTCAAGTTGTTAAATATTGATCCCTTCTTTGTACTTCTCCATAGTTTTAAAATTTGAATGGCTTTTATAAATTAAGAAAAGGTCTTTTCAAAATAATATTAAATACTCAATTGTAAACATCTTCAGAGCAGAGGGTATGTTACTCTTCTGCTAAGAACAGCCTCTGTCTCCCGTCCCATTCGTCCCCTATCTCACCCCACCTTCTTTCTCCACCTGGATAACTCCTCTTCACTTTTCAAGACTCTGGGCTTCTGGGATCCTCTCTTCATCCCCCAATTGAGCTAAGCTGCCCTCTGGCTTTCTATATCATCCTGTTATACCTCTAACATAGTATTTATCTCAAATAATACTATAAAAATCTGTTTGTTGTCTGGCTCCTTGAGATTAGGTCATAGGCCTAATCTCTGATTCACTTCTCTGTCACCAGGTGAATCCTAATACATAATAAATGTCAGTAAACATTTGTGGAACTAACTGTCCTCTGTTTTACCTTTTCTTGCCCAGCACAGATGGCCAGGCACATAGTAGGTACCATTTTATGTCTAGCAAATAGATAGATGAATGAGTGAACAAATTAAAATGCCAAGATAAAGAAGGTGAGATTTGTGGCTCATGGCATTTGTTGTTAATGGAAGGGTTTGTGTTACTCTTCCCCCAGTCCTGGTCACCCGAGAGGATGACTTCAACAACCGGCTGAACAACCGCGCCAGCTTCAAGGGCTGCACAGCCCTGCACTACGCGGTCCTTGCCGATGACTACCGCACCGTCAAGGAGCTGCTTGATGGAGGTGAGAGCGTGAGTAAATAGGGCGGGGAGTTAGCAGGGAGAGAGACTTGACAACTTCTGTACTCTGGAAATGCCATGCTCCCTCAGAGCCCTGTTACCCTCCCAGAGCTGGAAATGTCTCGAAGGTGACTATACTTAAAGAGACTGGTAGTGTGCACGTGTGATTTGCCCTAGTGTGCCTGGAGTTTGTTCTTTGCCTACCCTTGTGTTATATACCATGTCATCCAACCTGTCTGCACGTGCTCTAAGAGCCTTGTTGCACTCCCCAAAAGTGTCCTCTCTTCTCCCCTGTGACCTCCAGAGCAGGGCTAGTAGAACAAAGGGGAGGCTCTTCAACTAACCTAGGTCTCAAAGACTTCCTCCTTGATCCCACCCCACCCCAGTCTAAGGTCACACTTGTCATAATCTGAAATTGTTTTTATGTGTTCAGTAGCCTTCTCCCTAACTTGACTCTGAGCTCCCTGAAGTCCAGAACCTTGTCTGAGTCATCACCAGCACCTAGCATAGTACCCAGCACACAGTCAGCATTCAATAACTATTTACTGAACAAATGAATACCCTCCCTTTGGAGAGCATCAGTTTAAATTGAGGGACAGTATGTGCCATCTCCAGATTCGGCTGGGCTGGGCTAGTCTTATCCAAGTCTGGTGCAGAGTTATCCTCTACCCTGCTTGATGACTCTCAAACAGTCATTTTCTTTTATCCCACTCTAGCTTCTCTTTGGGATAGGGAAAAAAGCATCTTGCCCAGATGTGTGTTGCCCAGGCCCCTGAGTATGTTACATGACTGCCTCTTTAGGCCTTCATTGCTATTTTGTAAGGGGCTAGAGACCCTCTTTGGGGGCTAGACACCAGGGTCCTATTTGTCAGGGGTCATTCTTCATAGAAACTGAGAGCTGCAAGGGTCCTCAGAGGTCCTAGGGCTACCCACTCTCTTCCCGGCAGAAACCTCTCCAACCACGAACTGGCTGGCTGGCTGGCTGGCATTTCTCTGGATTCTGTCAGGGACTGAGGGACACTACTTTTTCCCTAGGCGTCCATTTCATTTTAGGTGTCCATTTAGTCTGTTTCTTCTTTGACTAGTTGAAATACCTTCCTTTAAATGAGCTGTGATTTTCGTCTCAGTAACTTCTGCTAACTGTCCTTTGCAGCCCAATCACTTTTTCAAAATCTAGTCTTCAAATAAAGCTCTTTCTATCCCAGAGTTTTTGCATCCTGGATCAACATCCCCAGATCATCTTCTAGACCTTGTCATATGATTGGGTTGGAAGTATTTCCCAGTAACTCCCAAATTCAGCCACACTGTCTTAAGACCCAGACCAGGCCCATACCCCCAGCCTACAAGGGACCTGCCCCAGGGTGTGCCTTGGTCTGGGGCACATACATTATAAAGGCAGGACTGTTTGTGGATGTGGTGACAGTGTCTGGGTTGATTGATGCTTTCAGAACAAGAACTCACTGCTCTCAGAAACAGAGACTTAGAAAACGTCCCCAAGCAGGATGCTACTCATTTTGTCCTTTAGAAAGCTCTTTGGTGAGACATTCATAGCTAAGAATTGGAGCATTCACCATGGGGCTTCTCTCTGCCATGCTTAAAATCAATCAATAAATAGCCCCAGCCATTGTCCAGTAGTTTACATTCCCTGCTTCCCCTCAGTCCCCAAACAGGCAGGGAATTTACTTTTAAAAAAAGACCCTCTCTCCAGCCTTCCAGATCGAACACCTTTGAAATGAAGAGGCATGGGCCTTTTATGAAGTACCCCCACCCTTCCACACCCCAGGCCAAGGCTGGCCCTTTGAGCTGTTCCAAGGGCATGGTTCCTGCCTGTTGACTTGGAACAGATGCTGGTAGCCCCCACTTTTACAGTTCGCCCACCTGCCTTTTTACCCAGCATCCATTTATACCCCTGCCCTAGCCTCCCAGCCTCAAGGGCCAAAACCATTAACGCAGTTATTTCTCCCTTCCTGATTTGACAAGTGACCGTCGTCACTCAGGGCCTGCAGGCCTGCCAACTTCTGACCTCCCTCCCCCCTTGACCTCTCTTGGTCGGCCTGTGTGTGTGACCAGCCAACCGAGAGGCAAGATCTCGCTCTCTTGTCCTGGGGGCTGTTGCTAGTAACATTTCCAAAGTCTTCTGACCTCAGTTGACCTTCTCCAAGAGTTTGAGGGAGGGCAGGAGAGCCTGCCTTCCTGACCATCCAGCTTTCTTAGCCTGTATTTGCCATCGGCTTTGCTGCAACAACTTAAGGAAGTGTTCTCTGTGAGACCCAAGGAGCCAGCCTGTGCTCACAAGGTCCACACAGATCCTTGTTCTTGAAATTACTTAGTCCACAGGAGATTTAGGGTCCCCAGATTTTAGAGGGTTAGAGCTAGAGGGGGCAGCCGTTCTTACCCTCTGACCAGTAGTCCCCGTATGAGAGCTGGGAGGAGGTCTTGGCAGCTATATCATTGTGATAATGTGAGAATTTCTCTGACCCCTTAGGATGCAGCATGAAGTAATAGAAAGGACATCTCAGTCTTCAGAGTCAGACAAACCTGGGTTTGTATCCCAGCTTCCTACCTCACTACCTATATTGCCTTGGGTATATTACCTTAACTCTCTTAAGCCTCAGTTTTCTTGTCTGTGAAATAACACCTGTGAAGTATCATAGGAATAGCGTGAAGATTAATGCTAATGTCTTTAAAAGCCCCTGCTACATGCTTCATGATTGTATAAAGAAATCAAACTCTCATCCTGGCACCAATAATCCCATTTCTCCTTCATGAAACCCATATTCCTACCTAAAGTCTTCTTAATTCTGTTTCTGCCCACAACTTCCCTACCCTAAAATTCCATTGTGTTCCCTCTCTTCTCATCTAGATCCTCAGACTCTTTAAGGCCTCCCTCTCAGGAAATCTCTCTTGGTAGTCTGGTCCACTCAGAGCATTGCCTCAGCTCTTACAGTGTTGGGCTGGGTACTTAGCACAGAAAGGTTACTTCATCTTCAGAAGGCCCCACAATATAGTGAAAAGAACACAAGCTTGAGAGTCAGACACACCTGGGTTTAAATCTCAGCTTTTTAATGTGACTCTAGGCAAACCTGTTGCCATCCTTGAGACCATGGACTTCAGGGCATCCTAACATGGATCAGGCAAACTGTCCCAACCCTGAGAGACTCTCAGACTGGTAAAGGAGACTAGCAGTGATGACTGGGTAGATGCTCTGGAGGAAATACCTGCCTCTGCCTGGTGAGCAGGGAGAAAGAATCAGTTACAGAAAGCTTCCCCAAAGGAGAGAATGCTTAGCTTTGTGAAGAAGGGTAATGAGAGTTTGCCAGATGATTTCTGTGGAAGGGTTCTGAATTCACTAGTGCCAATTTTCTTCCTTTGCCCTACACAAAAAGGTGGGTGCACAAGCCCCTGTGGTTTTCATCTCTGAAGATGCTGTATCTGTCCGTGTTTCTGGCTTAGAGCAGGAAGGCTCTGCTTCAGCATTTGACTGCCAAGTACAAGAAAACGTCAGAGGAAGAAGGAAGGAAGGGAAAGGCAGGATGGCTGGGAAGAGGAGTTATCAGGGAAGGTGGGAGCCTCCTTCCTCAAGCCCATAGAACTAACTCATTCTAATAGTTCCGGGGCTGTTAAGATGCTATTGCAGCTGTTTCCTCCTGGGGATATGATCCCATTTCCAGATCCATCTTCCTAAAACATATTTCTAATCATGGCAGCCCTTCTAACTCAGGTTCCCTCAGTGAATTGAGCCCTAATGCTCTAAGGTATTCATTGTACACAAGGAATTAACTTCTCTCTAAGGCATCTAAGATGGTACTACTTATGTAGCATTCTTGGGAGAATTGAGAAAATTATTACTCAAATAATTTCCTTACGTGGCTCCTAGACAAGCTAGGACCACTCTGAGGTCCTCTTTCCTCATCTGGAAATAGAGCGATACCACTTACCTTCTAAGGTTTTGTCAGGATTAGGAAATATATAGGTTTTACAGAGTAGGCACTTTATATATAGTATCTGTTATTAACTTCAAAAGCACTCAGTGTTCTCTTGTTTAAAAAAATTAAAAAGAATCCTACACATCTTAACTTTTTAACCTGGTTTTAGAGTTATCCTAGTCTAACCTCACCTGACTTTTCCCCCACTGCTGCCCTAATATTCCTGCCACATATAATGTCAATTCAATGTTCCCACCTTAGTGTCTTTACTCTCGCAGGTCTTTCTGCCTCTCGTTTCCCTTTAAGACTTTATTAGCCTGGTGGAATTCTTTCTGCCAGTCAGTTTCCAGCTCTGATGCCACCTCCCTTCTGAAGTCTTCCCTGTTCTGTTGGATTTGAGTTCAGTCACTCCTACTAGACTGAGGTAGATTGAGGGCCAGGAGTGTGTCTTACTTGTTTCTGCCTCCTTTGCCACAGTGCCCTGCACATAGTTTAGCACATGTTTGGATGCACTGATAAATCTCCATAGCCACTGGAGAGTTCGATACCACTGGTGATGTGGTGTCTTTGCTTCCTAGCCCACTTGCTCTTAGTGTCAGTGTTTCTGGCTTTTTAGGAGCTTTACTTCTATGTAGCTATCTTCCTTCTCTGTGTAGTCAGCCACCAGGGCTCATCACCCTAGAAACACTTGAGATTTATGAAACCTAATAGCACTTTCCCCAGGGCTTCCCTTAGCCTTTTTCCTGCCTACTTTCATGGCTGTTCCTTTCCCCACTGTCCAAGTACACGGCTCAATTGTCAGTGTTAACCAGCCATGGTCAAATGAGTCCTTAAATTCCCCACCGTCCCTGCCTGAGGCAAAGAGCCTTTCCAGTGCTGACATTCTCCCTTTAACAGCCTGTTAGTTTGTTGTCTAGGCTCAAAACTTAAGAGTTCCATTTCTTGTTCCACTTCACTGTCTGTCCATCTGGCTGCACTGACAGATGTTGAGGGAATTGGCTTTGCTTCCATCTGTCCTCTGTGGAAACTTCACCCTCTGATTTTTGTCAGCAGTGCAGAGAAGAGAAATGAGCACTGGGCTGAAAATCAGGAGTTCTGGCTCTGCCACCAGCAAGTTTTTTTTTTTTTCCTTTTGGGAAATGCTTTCTCCTCCTCAGTAAAATAGAGAAGTTAGGATAGCTGATCCCAAGAACCCCTTCCAGCTTCAGCATCCTATGTAGCCCCTGGGCAAGTCTTTTCATTCATTTTTCAAGCGCTGAGCATCTCTACTGTCATAGGCCTCACCCTAGGCACCAGGGAAATAAAGATGATACAGAGGTGGTCTTTGCCCTTAAGGAACTCATAGTTCAGAGAGGAAATCAGACATTTTATCAAAGAATTGCTATCTAGTATGTTAATGGAGATATATAGAAGGAGCTGAGGGATCACAAAGAAATCCCTTTTAAATCTCTGGGGAGGAGAGAGCATGATGTAGGATATGGTGTTTGCACTAGGTCTTGAAGAATGAACATGAGTTTACCAGGTAGGTGAGTGAGAAAGACAGAGGGAAGAGCATGTTCAGAGGCTTGGAGTATGAAGCAGCACACTTTATTCAGTACATTACAGCAGTTCAGAAAAGATGAATTTATAGGGTTTGGATGGAAGTGTTGGCAAAAATGGAAAGCAGGAACCAGTAATGAAGGCCTGTAACATAGGTCTGCTAAGGAAATTGGACTTTAATGAGAAATCATTAAAATTTAGGAGAGGGAAGGCTTTGATTTATATTTAATGAGAAAGATGGTTTAGAAGTTTCTAAATTGTTTATCAGTAATTGAATAGATAATAAATTATGGAATGTTCACACAATGGATAATAAATTGAAGGAATGAATGAACTCTTGCTCCGTACAACATGGATGAATATCACAAACCTGATATTCTGGACACAAGCCAGACATGGGAGTATGACTACATTTATATGTAAAAATCAAAATAGACAAAACTAACCAGTGGTTTAAGAAGTGACAGAAGTGGTTGCCCTCAAGGGGGCAGGTAGTGACTCAGGCCTTCTCTGAGGTGCTTTAATGTTCTGTTTCTTTCCCTAGGTGTTGGTTACGTGGGTGTGTCCACCCTGTGAAAATTCATTGGGCTGTCCCTTACGTACATTTTATACTTTTCTGTGTATATGTTATACTCAAAAGAAAATAGAAAAAAATGGATTTTAAGGGGCATGATTGGAGAAAGGGAAAATATTTCATTTGAAAGCTATTATAATAGTCTAGGTGAGGCCTAAAATAAGACAGTGGGAAAGAAGAGGAATGGTCCTAGAAAGATTTAAGCATAGACTCAATAGTGTCAGATGGTCAGAGAATAAAAGGCAAGATGAGGTCCAGGTTCCTGATTGAATGGCTGAGTAGATGGTCTGTACCTGTACTGAGGTAAGGAATATTGGAAGTAGTTGTGGGTGGAAAGGAGGTCCAGGGGAATGACCAGTTCTGTATTGAATTCTTTCCCTTCTTCCCTTCCTCTCTCTCTCCCTCCTTCTTTTAGTTTCCATGGTCCAGCATTCTAACTACTACATTGCTTCTTAATCTCTCCTTTGTACTTAACTGATGTAATGCTAACCCTAGTTAAACTCAATTTCTTTTTACTTCATGTCTGTATCGGAAAAGATGAATACTGCTGGAGAAAAAAAAATCACACAACCATCCTAACTGGGCTCACTTTGCATTTATGTCCATGCAACTGCAACCACAGCACTGTACTTTCGTGAGTAAAATCACTGTCTTCTTCTAGACCAAGGCAATTTGTTTATGCCTTCTTCTCTCTCCTTAGATCTCCAGCATCCTCCTTTCCCAACTCCAAGCCAATGATATAACATCATACCTTTTAGAGAAAATAGATTGCAATCAGAAAGTAACTTGCCTTATCTTCCCGCCATCACTCCTACCAGCCTACCTGCATCTGCACTGTATTCTGCCTGCCTTCTTCCACAGTGGAAGAAGTTCCTAAGACCAACACTGCATTTGAGCCTTGGCTAGTATTTTCTCTCGCTTCTCGGGGACTTTGCTGCTCTAGCTAGCCCCTATCTCTCCTGCACTGTCTCTTCTCATCTCTGCTGGCTCATTCTTATCAGCGTAAAAACATGCCTTTATATCACCCACCTTAAACAACAAAGCAAACTAGAAACTTCCTTTGACCCCATATCTACCTCCAGCTGCTACCTCATTTCTCTGCATCCCTTCATGGTAAAAGTCCTCAAAAAAGAATGTTCGTTATCCACTTAATCCACTTCCCCAGCTCCCGGTTCTTTCCTCAATCTCATTATAAACATAGCCAAAATATACTCCTGTTTTTTCTCCCAAAAGTGGCACCCGCCAAGTCTTCTCCATCTCAATCAATGATGCCATCATCTACCCAGTTTTTCAGGCCACAAATCTTAGAGTCATCTTTAAATTCTCTTTTTCCCTTTCATGCCCAATTAAGTCCTTCAGTGAGTCTTGTCAGTTATACCTCTAAGGTATATGTTGAACCTGTGCCCTTTTTGGTGTTTCTGTTGGCATAACTCTAGTCCAGTTCAAGACAACAATCCAGTTCTCCTGGATGGTCACCCAAGCCTCCTAATTACTCTCATCATCTCTACTCTTGTCTTCTTCAATTCATCCTCCAAATAACAACTAGAAGGATCTTTTTAACTTTTTCTTTTTTTCCCCCTCCTCTTTAATTCCCCCCACCCCACTTCCACCCCTTACCTATGGATGTTGCTGTTTCCTCTTAAGAACTAGATCTCTGAAGGTGGGGTGTCTCCTCCCACACACTTTCAGCATGCACCTGGCACACTGCGGGCTCTGGCGTATTTTGGGTAGGGTCCGTGGTTCCACCTGGGGCACGTACCTGGGACCTTCTGCATGTAAAGCAGATGTGCTAACCACTACACTATGGAGCCACCCTAGAAGGATCTTTTTAAAACATAGATCCTATCATTCTCCTACTTCCATTGTCTTCCCACTGAAACTAAAATGAAATCCAAACTCCTCGCCAAAGCCTTCCAGGCTCTCCATAACCTAGACCCTGCCTGCCCCTGTGACCTCACTGCCTTAATCACTCTCCCCCTTGTCCTTTATTCTCCAACAACACTGGCCTTCTCTTGTCCCTCAGACACTGAGCTCTTTCCCATCCTAGGGCCTTTGTACCTACCTCTCCCATTGAGGGGAACACTCTTCCCATTGGGAATTCAGGTCTTAACTCAGGTACAGGCCCTCCCTGCTCAGAGAGGCCGTCCCTGACCATGCTAGTAAAATTAGCTGGCTCATTTGCTTCATATCATATTACTCAATCTGTCTTCTTCATGGCACTGATCAGCCCCTAAAATGATCATGTTTATTTGTTTACATGTTTATTATCTCTTTCTCTCTCCCACTAGGATGTAAGCTTGGTGATCACAAAGACCTTGTCCCTTTATTTCACTGCTATATTCCCAGCTCCTAGGAAATAATTCACAGCTCATATATGGTAGGCGACTAATAGGTGTTGACCAGCCAAGGAACCTGTGGGACACTCATGTAGAGCCATGTGTAACAGGCAGTTGGATAAATGTATCTGAAGCCCAGAGAGAAGGGACTCTAAACTGGACATACCAAGATTCAAGATTTGTCAGTCTCTTGGTGGTGGAAGCTGGTCCAGTCTGAGAGTCATTCATAGAAAGTTGTAGAACCTAAAGCAACCTAAGAACATGAGAAAACCTACATTTCAGATGTGAGCATAAGACAACAGGGAGCCAGTGCAAGAGATTCAAGGAAAGAGAGAGAAAAGGAGAAACAGAAGAGAGTGAGGAATGGGTTGTTTTAAGGCAGTGCTTCTTAAACAGTCTATGAAAGACCTGCCTCTTTTTGCTGTTTGAATTTGCAATCTATCATGAACTGATACTTTTATAAAATCTAATAAAAATGAATTATTAGAAAAGTTATATTTTAAAAAGGCATATAAAATACAGCCCCATATTTGTCATTAGCTTCAACAGATATAAAATTAAGTCTTTAGAAAAGTTTCCACTTATTACTGTACTTATCTCATCGAGGACTGGTAAAAAAGCTCACAGAATGGCACCAGTATGTGACCACACTTTAACATCACTGCTCTAATGGTACTCCCGGGCAGGGAGGGAAGACAAATGAGCAGAATATAGCCTCTGCCCTCAAGTAGCTTAAAGTCCAGTGGAGTAGACAGTTTGAGACACACAGTCATACTGCAAGGCAGAGAGGTCAAAGCACTGCCATTATGAGACAGGCATTGGGGACCATGATCTGTCCCAGCTCTGCCACCATCTCACCCCGTAGGACCTTTGGCAGATCACAGCCCTCTCTGGCATTCCTTTTTTCATCTATATGATGAAGAGATCATGTCAGATAATCAGACACTCAGGGTCTCCTCCTCTTGTTTGGATACACACCTAAAAACTCTCCATGCCAATAGTTGTCTATTAGAAAGGTACAGATCACTGCTTATGGGCATAGGTTTCTTTTGGGGGTGAAGAAAATATTCTAAAATTAGATTATGGCAATGGTCGTATAATTCTGTAAGTATACTTTAAAAAAAAACATTAAATGGGTGAGCTTTGTGGTATGTAAATGATATCTCAGTAAAGCTGTTTAAAAAGAAAAGACAATCCTCCTCACCACTCAAAACCAGAAAAGATTGGCTTGGGAGGGTGACTGGTTGCAGGCCAGAAAGCCAGGAGTACCTGACTGGCCTCATAGCTAAGGTGGCAGGTAAAAGGAACACCACGGTTATATAAAAGTTTCCATTTGCAAAGCAGGTCGTCTACGAATGGTTTAGCACCAGGTTCCCCACGAACGTGCGGTGCGTGACGGTGCGTGAATTTGCAAAGTACTGTAAGAATAATTTATAGTAATGAGTTTAAAAATCAGCTTTTTATGGCCTTCTTGCCAACTACAAAGTGTTTTGTACCAGTGAATTTTTACAATAATGTAGTATGGTACATTTTTCAACTTTGAATAAAGAATACTTCAGCTTCAAAAAAATATTGTTTAAAAACTTATCTGTAAGACTTTCTTTTGCCCATACTGGTCTTTTTATTGATTTTCTGTTATTACTTTAACAAGTGTTTAATGCACTCCTCGTCCTTGTGAAGCTTAAAGTCTGGCAGAGTATAGACATTAGGCAAATAATTACTAGATTATTAACTAATTACCATTGAGGCAGGTATTTCTGAGAAAGAATAGAATGTACCATGAGGGCATAATGGGGACCTAATCTAGTCTGACCTAATCTAGACCTGTAGATGTTAGCCTGTCACTTGAGAAAATCCTGTGGAGAAGGATGATCATTAGTCATCCAAAGGGACCCAGCAGTCCACTTGGGGTACTGTGGGCAATGGAAGTTCTGTGATGTTTTAATTGCAGTCCATGTGGTAGGTTAGGGCTAAAAGGGGCCCTCAGTGACCCAGAGTCTGATCATCTGCCCTTGGCCTAGTCAGTCCCTTGCTCAGTGCAGAATAAAGACCTATCCTTGCTAACCCCCAGGGAAAAAGTAATTTCGTATACTAGATCCTGTGGACACAGAGGAATCACTGCATGACTGAGCTAGAGATGAGTGCCTGGTCACCAGAGCCCAAGCTCTCCAGAGCCACCTGCCATCCAGGCACCCGCATTTCATCAAGGCTTTAATCGGCTCCAAGCAGTCTTCAAATGAGCCTGGCTGGTATCCGGCATGACCTCATCACCACCAACAGTGGCAGCTGGAGGCCAAGGCTCCCCTGGGTGAGGAGAGGTCAGCATCAGCTAGGCCAGGTCTGTTCTACGTCCTCTGCTCTCCTCCACCTGCACAGGGCCTGGTCACGGAGCTGAGTAGGAATCAGATTTCCCAAGGCAGGGCCAGCTGCCCTTTGCCAGCCTACTCGTGTCTCTCCAGAGCATGTGTTCTTGGACAGAATGCACAGAGAAAGGGCAACGCCGCCCTTTAAGAAGAACGTTGATCTAAAGGCCATGGTCTACAAATAGCAGCAAAGGCCCATCCCAGGGTCGGTTGAGCCAGAATCCAGGTTCCCCTCTCAAAAGGAATTTGTTTCTAGCATTCATGTGCTCTCTTCCTCCACACAGAGGCTGGCCATGTCCCGACAGAAACACAGCAGCGATGCTTTCTGTAGGTTTATACCACAGACTCCTTCCTGAACACCATTTTAGAAATGAATTTTTTTTAAAATAGCCAAAGGGAGCTTGCCATTTCAGGACTCCTTCAGAGACTCCCTTGAAATAATGAGTCCTGTGTGGTGAGAAGTGCTGACTGGGAGTCAGGCGACATAGCACGAACTCAGCCTTACTGTGGGACCTTGAGCAGGTCCCTTCCTCCTTACTGAGTCTCATTTTCCCAGTCTGTAAATTTAGACATTTGGACTGCAATCTCAAAGCTCCCTTTCATTTTCGTATTTTGTGATTCTGACTAAATAATTGCCCTCTGATTTATCCAATTGCCAATCTAAGTATTCATATTTATTCAGCAACTATTATTTTTCTGTAACTGACTATCAGTGTTCCTCTTCTAGGTTCCTGATGTATGCTCTTAAAGCATCTTTTATAACTTCTTTATAGCACTTAACACAACATGTAGTTATTTGGCTATTTGATTAATAGATCTCTCCTTCGCTACACAATGTGTTCCCTGAAGACAGAGTCTGGATCTTCAGTGCTTATATTCCCATTACCTTGCTCTATCCTTAGTAAATGATAGGTGCTCAGTGAATATTTGTTGAATAAGTTAATTTATAAATGGGCAGTAGGTGTTACAGGAAATTTAAAAAAAAAGGAAAGGGTACAGGCCCTTCCTTCAGATTGCATCCTATAATGTACTAGGTGAAAAGGCCTGTGCACAAAGCACACTGAGAACAGTGCTAGATGGTAGTAGTGTAGAGGGCTTTGGGGGTGAACAGAGGACTTCGACTTAACTTTGAAGTCAGTAGAGAGCTCCTGAGTTGACTGCCTGTTGTTTGTTTAGTGACTTTAGTGATTTTTACTTCTAAAAATGTACTAGATAAAAATTTCAAGCAATACAGAGGATATATAGTGGAATAGTAATCGCCCTTCCACATCCCTGGTCCTCCTCCCCATTGCTGCTGTAAACAGATTATCACAAATTTAGTCACTTAAAACAACCCAAATTTGGTATCCTACAGTTCTGGAGATAAGTCTGAAATGGGTCTCACTAGACTAAAATCAAGGTGTCTACAGAGTTGCATTCCCTTTTGGAGGCTCAGAGAGAATCTGTTTTCTTGCTTTTTCCAGTTTCCAGAGGCTGCCCACATTCTTGTCTCATAACACCCATCCATATTCAAGCCAACAATAGTCAATCGAGTCTTTATCACATTTCAACACTCTGACACTGACTCTTCTGTCTCCCTCTTTCACTTCTTAGGACTTGTGATTACATTGAGCCCTCCTGGATAATCCAAGGTTATCTTTCCATCTCAAATTCAGCTAATGAGCAACCTTAATTCCCCTTTGCGGGTAATTTAACATATTCACAGGTTCCAGGAATTAGAATGTGGATAGCATTGGGGGAGCCATTATTCTACCTACCACCACATTCTCAGATATTTTACAAATGTTTTATTTTCTTTTCTGTTTTTGAATAGTTAATATTTGCAAACAGCACAAAATTCAAAAATATTTTCAGTGAAAAGTCTTACTCCCACCCCCCACTCTGACCCAAATATTGTCCACTTTCTCCACTGTATTATTATTACCTTTTCCCTTGAAATTAATAAACAGCCTGTGGAGAGGCACCTTTAAGGTCATGTAAATATCCTGCCTCATCAAAATTTCCCCCTGGACTCAGCATCCATTAATGGTTCTTTCCTGAACCAATTTTATATAGAAAATGAATATTTTCTAACTTTAGTACTCACTCTTTTCCAACTCTAGTAGTCACTCCACAATGATCAGTTAGCGCCTGGCATTCTGCAGTAAGAACCCCTTCTTCCCTATTTATTGTCAATATGTGCTCATGAATACTCTTGCTTTATTCTTCTGTCATTACTGTCCTTTGTTATATTGGTACTAAAACTGCTTCCTATTTGGCCAGAGTAGCATACCCCCATCCTTTTTTGTTTTCTTTTTTCAATTTTTTTTTTTTTTAGCATTTCTTTATTTTCCCATATAACAAGATGTTTCAGTCTTATCTTGTATCCACCTTGCTGCTCCCTGGAATCAGCCATTTCTCTGAGGAGCCCTAACACTTTTTAGTGGGCAGTTGTATGAGACTGAAACCTGAGAACCAGGTGTACTCATTACCCCTTCTGTTGACAGAGCCAAGAAATATATATAGGCATATACACACATGCGTACGCATCCATCACAAGATACACATATATGGATACACACACACACACACACACACACACACACACACACACATATGCATATATACATAGATATTTTAGAAATCCTGAATACCTGTACCTCCCACTCCAGTTCATCCCTACAGGATTCTTTCTTGTCTTCACACATTTCATATTATGCCCTTTCTTCCATAGTGAGAATGCTGGCTGCAGACAACACGAATGTATTTACTCATTTGCTTAATCCCGTAATACATCTAAAAAAGCTTCAGACTTGCTCCACCCATACCGCTATTGAAAACAAAACTTCTAAAAAGAGTTCAGGTCAGGATTTGTCTTCAATACCCATCTTTACTCCAAGGCTGAAGGTATATACGCAAATATCAGGTTCATAAGTTGCTTGGGCGTTTTCCCCACTTCAGTGTCTTTATGTTATTCATTTGAAATACAGTTAATTTTTTCAACTTGCTTTCAGTTTTAGAATTTTTCTCCCCTAACTATCCTTGTTTTAATTTTGTTGTTTGAATATGTAGAATGTTAATTTTTACTAAAGGCTACAAAAAGATGTACTCAGAGAAGTAAGACGTTCTTCTGTATCCCTTTCAAGTTTTTTTCTGCTCCCTCAGGGAGCCCTGACCCTTTATGATAACCAGTTTTAACGCTTTCTGGTTTATCCTCCTTGCGTTTCTTTGTGTGAACAAATATATGTATGTTTTCATGTTTACCTTTTCTTCCTACACAAAAGCAGCTTGCTAGTATGCTCTTTTGTAGTTTACCTTTTTTGCTTAACCATATTGGAAGTCACTCGCTATCAGTTCACAGAGCCCTTCTTCATTCTTTTTTTACAGCCACATGGTACTCCATTGTGTTGATGCGCTATAAATGCTCTGCGTAGACATTGAGGTTTCGAATATTTTGCAATTGCAAATCATGGTACAATGAATAACCTCTAATATGTATATTTGGGATTGGTGGAAGTGTGTCTTTACCATAAAGTCCTGGAAGTGGCATTGCTGGGTCAAAGGGTAAATGCATATGTCCTGTGGTTAGATGCTGTAAATTTCTCCACAGAAGTTGCTTCATTTTGCATTCCCACTAACAACGTGCCTGTTTTATCACAGCGTCTCCTTGTCAAACTTTACGATGTTTGCAGTCGAATAGGTGAGATGTAGTTATCTCACTATAATTTTAGTTTCTCTTTTACGTGAGAAGTTGAACATCATTTCACATGTTTAAGAGCCATTTTATATCTCCTTTTGTGAATTATTTATTCATGTCTTTTCCCTATTTTTCTGGGATTTTGCTCTTTGTTTTCTCTTGATTTTTTAAAAGTTTTTTGTATGTTAAGAATATTAGCCCTCTGTGATATAAATTGCAAACATTTTCTCCTACTTTGGATTGATAACGGTTTAAACACTTCCCATATAATCCTAATACAAAATCAGGACTGAGAACCACTGGGGTAGTTTAA
The DNA here is from genome assembly GCA_003508835.1 of Eonycteris spelaea. Lineage (NCBI taxonomy): Eukaryota > Metazoa > Chordata > Mammalia > Chiroptera > Pteropodidae > Eonycteris > Eonycteris spelaea. The sequence continues at coordinate 3,636,622 of PUFA01000151.1, forward strand.
ACTGTGCAAATCAAAACTGTTTTTTTAAAGGAGAACACATACACAGAAAAGGGATGGGGCAGAGGACTCAGCTTTAGGAGTCACCCATAATTTGGGACAGAAGAATCTGTAACAGAAACCCACAAAGGAGACAAAGTCATAGGTATTGTATATAATAGAAATCAAGGTAGAAAGGAATCAAAAGGAGACAGGATTGGTGAGCAGCATTGATTACTGCAGCCATGAGAGGGAAGAAGAGGTTGCTGACTGTGGTAAAGAGATCCATACCCTTACATTCCAGAACCACCTTCTCCCTCCTCATTCAGGCTGAGAAGATTCTCCTGGTCTCTATGAATGATTTTGTCTGGTAGTATTGCCAGGGACAATAAGAGGCCTCTCCTGACAAACAAATTGAAGGAACATAGCCCAGCTGCGTCATAATTGGGGCATAATTATTCAACCAGCAAATATTTATTAAACTACTGAGTGCCAAGTATTGGGCACAGGATTACCAGAGACCTCATTTTTAATCTGCGTTTCTCTCTCACCACTTTCTACATTGTTGGAGTTTTCCTTTACCCAAGTCCATTTGTTTAGTGTGTGATGCAGCCACAACTCCAAGACAAACATGGTAAAGTCCTTAGAATTAGGGGAAAGCCCTCTTGAGAAAAATGTAATCATTACCACCAGCAATAAAGTCTGGGTGAAAAGTGGGCCTTTTTATATAGACTACAAGTCTATCCCCGTCCTCACCTTGCTCCTAATCTCCCTATCACCCTTCCACTTTTATTTTTGGTGAGTGTTGTCTAATAGCTATGGTTGGGCATAAAGGAAAAAGCATAATTGGAAGAGTCCTTCTTGGTAGTGGCCTCTGTCTTTTTTTAAAAAAGCAACAATTTTATGAGGGAGATGAGTAATTCCTTCAGCCTTGATGGGAGTTGAAAAGAAGACATCAGCAGGTGAATGGGTCCTGTGCCCAGAATTATAGCCTATGGCGTTTAATATCATAGTTAAAAATACTCCTTCACTCCTGATTCTTGTTAACCTGGAAAGGACAATTAGCAAAAATATTTCATTGGTTTCTGTTGTTGCAAGTGGTCTCAAAGCCAACTCCAGTCCTCCTTAAGGTTCAAGTGAAAGTGTGTCTTTCACTTGATTTCAATGAGTCTGGCTCAACCACTACTTTAATGTACTTCTCATGCAAGCAGAAGGCTTTCCGTAGCTTTGGGAATAAACATGTGACTGGGAGCATAAGCAATCTCTTGATAACCCCTCTTTCCTGCTATGGACATTAGGCTAAGATTGGTCAACAGAAGCTTAAACATCTGGTCAGCTCAGTCCTTTGGGTGGTTGGTGTTTTATAGACAACCCATCAAGATTGATTGGCCTTGTAACTGAATTAGCCAGATGTGTGGGCATTGTGTGCCCTTTCCTCAGCCTCCCTTCAATGTTGTTAGATGGAAGCAGACATGCGATTAGCATGTTTGAAGATGATGTGTTTTAGTGCATGAACAAAGGCTGTCGCCTACTGCAGAGACTGTGGCTCTTCCCCAGACGTCAGCAGTATAATTATGACTGCTAAATTCAGCCCAGACCCCAGGCTTGGGTGCCTTGGTCTCAGCTGTCATTTGCAGGAGGGGAGGTGGGGTACAGAAGCCCAGGGACTCAGGCTCTTATTATAGTCCACTTTGAACTTTGCTTTATCCAGAGCCTTTCCCTCCCCACTGACAATTGCTCCCAGCTGCTTTCTGGTTACAGAGCGTGCTGCCACCTCTGGGGTAGTCAGTGCTAGATTGTGGGGAGAGGGAGAAATAGGGCTAGCCTCCTGAAAGCCCACAACTTCCAGGAACTTGCCCAAAATAAATGAAAATGAACTGACTGTCCCCAGACTTGCAGTGCCTATGTCTCATACTATTCAGAGCATTATTCCTCATCTAAATAACCCCTGCCTTAGGTTTGCGTTGAACGGAAATCCTTGGCAGGAATTTTTGCTTTTGCCCTTTCCCCACCTAAGTCTGTATATGAAGTATGTTTGAACATTCATTTGTGTGCTTTTATACCACCTTTTTTCTACCCAGACTAGCCTGCATATTTGTCTTAGAACAAACCAGGCATTTTCATACCTCTAATTCTCTGTTGATGCTTAATATTCTGTAGACATCTTATGTTCAGTGTATCCAAACCCAGACCTCCTCAAACTGTCTTCCATATTCCCTATTTTGTGAATGACATCGTCATCTACCTGTCACCCAAACAAGAGTGTACTATAAGAAAGTCTGATGGCTTTGCACTCACTTTCCACAAAGCCCATCTTTCTTAGAATTTTTTTTCAGATCCGTCTTCTCTCCTCTGTCCCCACTAGTTCAGATTTCATCACTCACATCTGGACTAGGGTAACAGCCTTTTTGTTAGTCTCCCTGTCTCCAGGTTCCCTTCATATCATCCTGTAGCTCACACAACAAGAACGTGTGACTCCCTTGTTTGAAAACCTTCAGCAGTTCCCAGTGTCTGTTAACTGAGCTCAGATGTCTAACCCAGCATGCAATTCTCTGAAGCCCATCGTGAATGTTCTGTAACCGTTTCTACAAGTGGGCCTGGGGAGTTAGGAACAGTCATTGCCGTAGGCCCACTCAATGCTCACTCCCTCTTTCCTGCCTCCAAACCTTTGCTCATTTACCTTTCTCTTCCTAGGAGGCCCTTTCCCCACTTTCTCACCTATCAAACTTACATAGTCTTCAAGAGCCAGTTCATTTATATCTTTCTGTGTAGCTTTCCTTGGTTTGCTTACATAAAGAATTACTTCTTACTCTGTAACCCCACAGCAATTTAGGGAGGCTATTTTATTGTTTTAAAGATTACCGTTAAAGCTTCAAAAAACAGAGCTTAACATGTATCTCCTCCTTACACGTCCTCTACCCATAGCTCCTCAGATTCTGCTGCCAGTAGCCCTGGCCAGGTCCCTAACCTGTGGAAGGCCTCCCCAGTCTCCCTTCTGTCTGCTAGATGTGTGGCTGGCTCTCTGCTCAATACCACATTTCTGCACATGTACCATTGATAAGATGCTTTGTAGGAAGGAATGCTTAATAATAGTAACTGTAGTAAAAATAACAATAGGTATCATTTGAGTCCTTACTATGTGTCAAGCCCTGCACTAAAGCTTTTATCTCTTCTAAATTTTAAAATAACTCTGAGTTTGATGTTCTTATTATCTACATAAACAGATTCACTAGGCTATTAAGTAGCCTGCCCAAGTTCTACTACTGGTAAGTAGCAGAGCCATTGTTGGAATATCTGTAATTATGATCTCAAGAGCTGAATTCCAGTCTGTGTCCCAGAGCCTATACAGGGACTGACATAAAGTAGGTGCTCTGGAATTTTGGTTATTTGATGGGATGGATGGGTGGATGGATGGATGCATGGATGGATGCATGGATAAATGAATGAATGAATCAAGTGTTCTTCCACTGAACTTACCTTCAGGCTTAAGAGCAACTGGCTAAAGCATCTGTAGATTATGCCAAAAAGTATGGATTTTGTCTCATCTCCTAATGCCCAGTTGTACACAGACATGTTCCCTCCCACTCAGTAACAAACTGCCTGGAACTCTTTCCTGGCTCATATTTACAAGAGAATGTGATAAATTTCGTATTGATCTCTCCTGTTCCACTGTAAATTTTGCAAAAGATGATTAAATAGAGCAATAGAGTCTGCAGGCATTGTGGCTCAATATGTTGTGGAGTGGCGTATCGACCTCCTCCATCCAAAGGCAGCCAGCGCCTATCCCTGCTGCCCCAGACCAGTAATTAAAATCCTGTGAGACTGGGATTTAAAATCCAATCATATCCCTGAATCAAGCCTTCTAGCCTCCCCATGTGATGAGTGCAATAAGGTAACGGCAGGAGCATGTTTATGTCTGTGCTGAAGCAGTCCCCATAGGGTGGGTAAGAAATGGAGAGTTGGGTAGCCCTGCTGGCTAAATCACTTCGCCCTGACACCACAGCCACTTGTAAGACAATCTGTAGGTACATAAACAAGTCTCGGCCAAAGACCAAATTCAGACTGTAAGAGCAAAATACCATGCACACAAAAAAATCACAAATTGTGTTTCAGTGTACACTTCTATTTCCACAGTCAGTATTGGTTTAAGCAAGTGATTTGGCTTTGATTAGGTTCTTTATGGTCTTTAGTAGCCAAATATGTGTTTGAATTTCCACAGGAACTCTTTGATTTAAGCTAAGCTAGGCCAACCTTCCCTGTGCTGAGGCCTGTAATCAGGACATGAGATACTATTAAAATAAACTTGTCCATCTCCTCCCAGAAGGATCAGCAGCTCCTTGAGAGCCGGGACAGTGAGTGTCTTCATATTCGCCTTGTATGCCTAGCAAGGTGCCAGACACATAGAAGGCTCTCAAAAAGTATCTTTGAGTGAATGAACACAAATTAATAGTCTTGAAAAACTTCTGTAAACTGATGTGTACGTAGTAAGTCAACCTACTGAGTGATTGTCCACTCAGTGCCTGAACACTTCCTTTTCATTTGCTCCTGAGGCTGTTCAGAGTCTATCTTTAGATGTTCTGATGGTTAGAAATTTCTTATATTTGGCCAAAATATGCTTCCAAGAGTCTTAATGTTATCATTGGGCTTATGCAGAATGAATCTAATCCCTACTTTACATGATGACCCTTCAGGTACCTGAAAATGCAGGCATGTTCTCTGAGCTATCTTTTCTCTAGCCCTCCAGTTCCTTAAACTGTTATTCTTACATGGCTCTAAACTCTTTCCTATTTTGATCACTCTTCCCAGAACAATCTTCACTTAATCTTTCTTCTGAAACCCAGGACTTCTCATTTATCTTCATTACTTTCACCTCATTTGTTTGGCTGTTAGTGTCAGTCTTCCACCAGGTGTATTTGGTCCCCTTCCCACCCTAATATGACACCTGCAGATTTTATGAACAGGCCATCACTGTGATATTTGTGTCATGGATAAACATGCTCAACAGAACCAGGCCTATTTACTGCCACTGGAAACTTTCTTCCAGATCATCTCTCGTCTGTCAGTCACTGTGCCCTCCTCCTTGGCTTGGTTAGCCCCAGTCCCTTACTAACCCTCCACACTTAACTGTGGATTTGGCCCGCTTTTCTCCATCCTGTCCTCAGGGTTGTCCTGAAGCATCCCATCGAATGTCTGATAAAGTCTCCATTTGCCCTAACTGCATCTGATTGAGTGAATAGGTAATCCTGATGAGGAAAAGAAATGAGGTTATTCTGGCATGACTTGGTTTTGGAGAACACATGCTGATGCTTAATAATCATCACCATTTCCTTCTCTAGGCATTCACAAGCGTCCCTTTAGTAACACTCTGATTCTGAAGACAAGACATATATATGAAAAACATGTGATCAGATAATTGCATTAGAGGTCCAAAGAAAGAAGTGACCCATGTAGGCAGGAATGGTCTGTGAAAGCTTCAGGGCGGGGAAATGGAACCAGGTTCGCAGAATGTAGGGTCTGCATGGTGGGCAAAGGAGATTTTGGCACCACTGAAGAGAGCTGAAAGAGCAAGTAATCCTTCGGGTCAGTGCTGGAACTGAAAGCTCAGGAGTGGGGCCCAGGACAGTGTAGGCATATGGAAAGATCCCTGGACTGAAAGGTTTCTAGCTTATGCTCTCCCACTCACAGTCTCCATGACCTGGGCTCTACCCTTCCCTTCCCCAGGTTTCTTCAGTCTTTCTGTTCTTAGTGCTTAATTCAATGCAGAACCTTCTTTTCTTCTCTAGCTGATGCTGTAGTTTCCTATCTCCCCAGCTATCTAGTGTGGCTCTCTTGTGTGGTGGGGAGGAAGGTCATTATCTTCATATCCTTGTTCCCCTACACCACATTGTACTGTCATTGTTTCTGTCCCTGTGTGTCTCCCACCAGTCTGGGTTCTTCCCAAGAACAAGAACCAGTCTGATTCCACTCTGTCCAGTCCCTGGCCCAGCCTCAGTGCTCAATGGGTTTTAATAGAATGACCAGCTCCAGCCATGAAGCAATAGCTATCTGTTTTATGAACTTTAGAAATCCACCTCCCTAAAGGCAAGAGATCCCACCATCGGAGAGTTGGGACTTCCATATGACCTTCTAGGAGGTCAGTATATGTAATTCACCATTCCCCTTGCCCCCAGACAGGAAAGCCCTGCATAGGAGGAAAAGGAGCCCCTTTCTACAAAGCTGTCTACCCCAAATCTGCCTCTGGAAAGCCCCCTATCTTGGCTTTGGACCATCTGATCACACTGGAAGGGAAAAGAAAAGATTATTTTTCCCTCTTTTTGAGTCATTAACCCTTTGGAAGGTAGCATTATATGGTAGAATCCCAGCCCTGGCTTCTTCTCAACTTTTGTTATGTAAGATTCCAAATATCTACAAAAGAGAGAATAGTATAATGAATCCCTGCATTAAATCCCAGCTTTATTGTTCATCTGCTGCTGTGTGACTGTGGGGAAATTATTTCAGCTCTCTGAACCTCTGTTTTCTGAGTCTTTGTATGATGAATAATTCAAACTATATAAAGGCCTCATACCCAGAAAATGTTAGCCCATTTCCATTCACCTTGCTTTTCTGCCAGACTCAATTAAATCATCTGTAAATGAGAAAATAATACCCCTCCTGCTTTATTCACCAAATTATTAAGAATTAAATACATGGACGTAGTTGGCACAAGGTATGGCACCTAAAGTGCTCAGTAAAGGTTCTTGGTTACAGGGGAGGCGTATCTGCAGGTGCACATGTACCTGTGTGTCCATATGTTGAGACTGCTCAGTGGTGTGGTCTATGGGTGAAGCTCAGGATAAGCTGTTAGGACACCAGGCTCTGTTCCTAGTTCTGCTGTGCTTCCTGTGGCATTCTGGACAAGACTCTCCTCTCTCACCTTCAGCCTCTAGGAATACACAGGGGAATTGGTCCATCTCTGACCCGAGGAGCTACATACAGACTGACTGTGAATGGGGGTGGATTCCAAGGAAAGGGAGAGAACAGGGAGGACAACAGGAGCCCAGGGAAAGGGGGAACACTGACAGCTGCAGGGGTAGGAAAAGCTTCCCAAAGAAGAGGCCTGGAAGAATAGGTAATAAGGTAGACAAGGGGCAGGGTTCCAGGACAGAGGAGTGGCCCAAACAACAGTGTGGGAATGCCTGTGGGGACAGGGCAGGTGCATGGCTTCTCTGATGTGGGTCATTGTCTGTCTGTCTCTCTCTCTCTTTCTCTCTCTCTGCTTCCTTGATGGGAGTTCACAACCAAAAAGACTAGCTCACTGCACATCTCTGATCATGGGAAAGATTTCCCTTATATTCGACAAAAACTTCTAATTGAAGATAGTAAGCAGACTGTTGAAATAGTGAAAATCAGGATGAGGTGGTAAAGAAGCAAGCATTCAAAATGGAAAGAGAAAGTGAATGTGAAAGCTATTACAAAGAACATTGTGCAGCCTTGTACAAACCTTTTTTCAATCATTTTTGAGCTTTTTATCTTATTCTGTCCAAACAAAACCCCTAGAGGTAGGCAGGGCAGCAATCATTACCACCAGAGAAGCGAAGCAAGTGCCCAGATCACACAGCCAGGGAACGGTAACCCCCACCCCACTGGCTCCCAGTCCAGTGCTCTTTTACAGGGCTAGGAGCCAGCTGCTTGTAAGTGGAGGGTCACGGAAACTGCAGTGGTAGGAGATCTGGATCGCTGGAAGGCAGTGTGGCTGATAGAACTGTGGTGGGTATGACAACTATAGGGGGGGTAACCATGTCAATAATAAAAGCCTAATTTATTTGTATAGGGCATTTATTGTTGTTTTTTTAAAAGCCCTCTTAATACACATTTTCTCCTTTGACATTCACTGACGTAGGCAGAGCGCTGGGACAGGGTAATGTCAAGGAAGCGGGGAGTAACAGGCCTCCTCTTGCACCCCACCTCCAGCTTGTAAGCTGTTCCTACAAGCACTGAGAAGATCTGAATCCCACCCCTACTCTAATTTCAACACTCTCCCCAGGAAGGGCATGTGGGCATCTCTAACCACTTCCTCTCCACTTCCCACCTACAGAGCATAAACAGTGTTAGGGCCTGAGGTGACCTAAGCAGAGAGCTATCTAGAACCAGCAAAGAGACTAGGGACTTTGGCCTATAAGTACTATAGGGACATGGTCACATACTTGCTGTCAGAAGGCTCTTCTGAGGCAGAAAGAATGGCCATGTTATATGTGGCCTCAGAAGATAGCACCTGTAAAATGTCCTTGGTTTAGTAAATCTTGCTGAACACTTGTATGCCAGGCCCTATGCTGGGTAGCAAGGATATAGCAGTGGATCAGACATGGTCCCTGACTTCTAAGAGCTCTCGGTCTTGGTTGGAGACAGACTTTTAATGTAGAGTGATCAGTGCAGTAAGATAGAAGCAGAAGGACCAGTGGAAGCACAGAGGATGGTACCATACCTAGGGGGTGGCGGGGAGACAAACTTTCCTAGACAAACTTTCCTGGGTCTTCAGAGATGAACTGGTATTTGCAGGAAGACCAAGGTGAGAGTGGAGTTGGAGGGAGAGAAGTTGGGGCTCATATGAAAAGGATCTGTCCTCAGTTTAGTGGGAGAAACCTCTTGCAGGGCCATGAGCTTGGGGCTGGATTCTGGGCATATTCAGGGAAGCCATGGTGACCACCTATTTTGGATGTAGCAGAGGGAAGTCACTTCTTAGGGAATTGAAAGAGCTCACTATTAAGGACTTTTTCTTCTTGGAAAGTTTATGATCGTGTCAAACCAAAGGCAGGCCAGAGAAGAGCAGTGGGCTTCCTGGGCCCCCATAGACCAGGCTTTCTCTCTCACCAACACCATTTCCACTACCTTACTCCGCCTTGGGTAATGAGACCAAGTCAGCCACCAGCACCAGGAAGCCCAGACCACCCCCCTATTCTACTTTCCTGGCCAAGCCCTATTGAAAAATTCCCAGAATCTGAAGGAATTCAAGACAAATGGTTAAGAGGATGGAGTTAATAAAATTTGAAAAATTGAGGCCTGTCACTCTACTAAACTTTTTTCAATACCACTGACAGAAACATATTTCCCCAATGAGTGACCTTCCACAGCTGTAGCGGGTAGGCGCAGCCAGCACAGTAGTGCTGCCAGGAAGCTAGTCTGCTATTTATCAAATATTATAAGCTAGGACACACTAATCTGGAGCAGGGAGAGGAGGGGAGGGTCCTGCACTATACTGCCTGGGGTATTCCAGGTGTTGGCCCCAGCCCCAGACAGCCAGTGGGAGGTGACGGATGGCCTGCGATTAGCACTCCCCACCTCTGTCCAGCCTTCTCACTTGCTCCCAGAGGTCTGACCCTCTAGACCAGCTGCTCGGCCTGGAGGGGCCCTGGGTGGGAGGCAAGGGGAGGTCAGGCCAGGGCAGGAGCCATCCCGATGCCCCCTGAGAGGGCAGGCGGGTGAGGCCCAACGTGGTTATTTATTGGAGTGTAATGGTTTGTGGCCGTTGGTCCTGGAGGTGAAATCGATCAGTTTTAGAAGTCAGGTTCTATCAATTATTATAGCAATTAGTCAAGTCAGAGCATCAGAGCAAGGGTGTGGGGGCTGGGGGCTAATATTAGATGGACATTATCCATGGTGCCCCCACCTCAGCCTTCCTAAAGTGCAAACAGACGTGCTACCCTGAGGCTCCAGAACCTTGGGGAACCTGGCTGGCTTCCCCCCTCAGAAGTGGCTGGGGTGGAGCCTGACTGAGAGCCTCTTGGGCTGGAGACAGGCCCAGCACTGCTTTAAAAGGCATCCCTGTACTGGCTGGCCCAGGTGCAGAGATGTTCTACCTGTCCCCATCCAATCCTTTATGAGAAGTGACATGACTCTTACTAGAAATTACTCAGTGGCCAATGTTTATGGCACACATTTTTCATTCTGTAAGCAAATATAGATCACTGACAGCACTTGTTTGAAGCGGTTAATCTCACCCTCTGTTCTCCCACTGTCTTCCTCTCTCACCTTGTTTTTCTGCCACCCTCCCCTCTTCTCTCCCTTTTTTTTCTCTGTTCCTTATCCATTTCTCTTCTCTTTGCTCCTTTTTTCTTTGCCTTCTAGAGGTCTCTCCCTGGTCACCCTACCACTCCAGCCCATATCTAGTGACAGAGCTCCCAGGAGGCTGCCAAAGAAAGGAGAGGCCTTTCCACTGCTTAATTGTAGTTCCCTGTCTGCCCTAGCTGTGTCTAAGAGCTTTGGGGGAAGGAGAGGATGCTATCTGCCACTGGCCCTCGGCCCTTGCAAAGCCCCTCAGAGCTGAGCACCAGAGTGAACAGGCATGGGCTGGGAAGGCCAGGTGAACAAGCCTGTACTTCGTGAGCCCCCACAGTACTGTCTGTCCATCCTGCCTTCAGCACACTGATCCCTCAGCCTGAGTTATAGTTGTGTGGCCATCTCTCATTCCCATTAGTTTCTGAAGAGCTGGAATTATGCCTAGATGTGAACTATAGGCAGCACCTAATCTTAAAGAGCCTACAGAAGGACAGAAAAGGAATGGTCACAGGGGTGTGAGGAAAACCTGAAAAAGTGATTTTATAGCACTCTAAGGAGAGTGGCCAAGGTATCAGTTGCTACAGAGTAGTCAAGAAATATAAAAAAAACTATTCCTTGACTTTGCCAGTCATCCTACTTGCAGGCCCATGCAGATACAACGTGCCCAGTAAGTACCAACAGAATTGAAAGAAAGAATGAGGCTCCAACTCTCTGAGGACTTGCCTACTAGTTAGGAAGAGCATAGACACCCTCCGTACTAGGAAGATTATACTTTCTCATGTAAGTAGTGAAAAGCCACTGAAGGATTTTTAGCAGGGGATGTGTCATGGCCACCCTGGTGGGAGTGTGGAGAATTGGAGTTAAGAAAACCTGGGATGGATTTGATTCCTGGTCCAAGGAAGTATCACCAGCTTTGTGACCTTGGGCTGCAGACAGCACTGCTTTAAAAGGCATTATTTCACTGCTCAAAGCCCAGTTTCCATGTCCGTAGCATGGGAATTTTAATTCTTATCCCTCAGGATAATCATAAGGATTAAATGATATAATGTATATAAAGTACAGAATACAGAAGTTGGCATACAGTAAGTGTTTAATAAATACCAGCTGCTATTATTGTCACTATATATTCAAGAGACATGAAAACATACATTCACGTAAAGATTTGTATACAGATATTCATAGCAGCATTATTCATAATGGCCATATGGGGGAAACAACCCAGATGTTCATCAGCTGATGAATGGATAAACAAAAAGTATGTATCCACACCATGGGATATTATTCAGCCATAGAAAGGAATGAAGTACAAGCTACATTTATGTTATCGTATGAATAACACATGCTACAATATGGATGAGCCTTAAAACATGCTAAATGAAAGAACCCAGACACAAAAGGTCACATATTGTATGATTCCATTTATACAAAATGTCAAATAAAGGCAAATTTCTAGAGACAGAAGGTAGACAGTGGTTGCTGGGGTTGGAGAGAATCAGGGAGGTTGTCTCTGATAGTGGTTATGGGGTCTCTTTTTGAGATGATGAAAATAATCTGGAATTAGATAGTGGTGATGGTTGTATGACCTCTTAAATATTGTAAAATCACTAAATTGTATATTTTAAAATGTATGTGAATTATCTCAATTAAAATTATGTATATTAATATTTTGTAGCAAGTTCCTATTAGAAAATAGAATTGTATATGAAAGTATCGGTTTTTTCTTACTGATAATAAGTTTCCATGTCCCGGATCATACTTCCCACTCTCTGCACCTTTCCCTTCCTCCTCCCAACCCCTCTTCCACTGCAGCCCAGGCAGACAGCCACTTGTAAAGTCTTAATTAACGTTTGCTATTGCTGATAAGTTTATAGGCCTTTAAGAAGCTGAGAGCTTCGATATGAATGATTTTATATCATGATATAAATGTTTCCACATCTGGGATTGAAAAATGCTAATTTTTACTATTCATCAACAAATGGTGGCGAGACACAACACACATACACACATAGAGTCAGGCCCCATGCTGACATGGCCTTGCCTATGTATTTAGTGTCCCAATCATATCCATTACATCCTTATGGCAGGGACTAAGTCTTAACCCTTCTCTATTTTTAGAGAACACTTTCCTAGCAAGAAAAATCAAGAAAGTGTTCCATTTAACATGTAGTTCTTTAGCATCTGCCGTATCCAGGCACAGCTTTCTTAAGTTTCTCTCCTCCTGCCTTAAGAATACCTTTAGAACAGGGCCAGATCTGATTCTTTTGTTTACCCAAGCCCCACTCATTCAAGGTTTGCCAAATTGAATGGAACGGACAGTATTTGAAGAGAATGAGGTGCTCAGACCTGGGCTTTGGAAAGGAAATTCTGACATCATGGGGATGGGGGTCAGAGTAGCCTTTCCTCCATAACTGCCAAGTCTTTGCACACAGTAAACACTTTATAGAGGCTCATTAGCTGCCAGCACTTAAAAGAAGATAGGTGCATGGCCCCTGGCAAACTCCTTCTTTCTGTTATAGTTAAAATTCTTTGCTGTCCAATCACAGGAGCTAATAATGCCTGGAAGAAAGCCTGCCCACAGGCACACAGTCACCAACAGCCAACACTGGCAAGAGCATCCAAGTTGCTGGGATGCCACGCCCTTCCAGAGGACTCAGCTGCCGGGCAGTCAGGAAATGCCAGAGGCAAAAGACCATTAAAGGACAGAGAGGAACTGAGTAGAAAGAAGGAGGCCTTTTCATTGTTGCTTGGGACATTCTGTGCTTTAGGAAAGAACTCTTTTATATGATTTTTTATAAATGTATATTTATCTGTATGCAAATGAGTTGGATAATAGTAATTTAATGACTAATGCATTAGCATTGGGGTATATTAATCTGTGTGCTTGGTAATCTGTGTGTTTGGTATATTTGTTAGCATGTCCAGCTGTGTGTATTTGTATGTGCACATCTGCGTGTGTGGTAGTATGGATAGTGTGTTTCTGCACATGTGGGGGCCCCAATACTCAGACCTCTGTTTCAGAGAGGACTAAGAACCCTCCTCTCAAAGTAGCTTGGCATGTTTGTCCCACCATTCTAAAATCTCTTAGGTTTTTGTTGCTCCATATTTCCAAGGGCATTCCTAACACTAAAATCAGAGCCCAAATCACCTCTGAGAAAAGGCTAAGGTCTCACTGATCACTCATAGAGCCTCTGACAATTTCTCTTTCTCCTTCTGCCAGGAGCCAACCCCCTACAGAGGAATGAAATGGGACACACACCCTTGGATTATGCCAGAGAAGGGGAAGTAATGAAGCTTCTAAAGACTTCTGAGGTCAAGGTAAGTCTTAGATAAAGGAGAAGGCCTGTGGGCACTCTGTGACACACAGAACCTTTCACTCATTAAATTATGTCAGGCCCCACACCAAAGGCCATTTTTCCTCAGGTGATTATTGTCTGTTTAAATATAAATCCAACCCCCAATCTCATCAAGAATAGGAAACTGTCCCTGTCATGACCAGGAAGAGGCCCGGACCACTTCTGGCTTCTGAGGATTAACTTTCAAATTCAGTTTTTGAGGTGATGGACTTTCCAACTTCTTTTCCTAGGAGGGGGACTATTGAGATAAAGTCTTTAGACCAAGTACGATTTCTCCAGGCCTCATGTATTCTGTAGTCTCATTAAGCAATCCTTTCCTGTCATCACTCTTCTAGAACCATTCCCTAACCCCTCCTCTCCACACACACTTCAGAGAACCTGGTATCGTCTTGAGTCAAAAACATCTCCATCTTAACTTAATCTTCTCAACCAAACTTTTGAACTCCCTAAAACCAGGGCTGCCTTCTGCTCCTCCTAGCCACCAAGCTGTAACTCAGGAACTACTTGGCAGAATCCAAAAACTAGAATCACAAATCTCAGAGGTTGCAGGGATCTCAGAAATCATCAAGTCCAGGGATCAGAAATTTTACCAAAGCCCAAACAAATAAGTCAGAGGAAAGTAGAGCTGTTCTGGTTGAAGGAGAGGTGAACCTATTCCTTCCCTGACCTATCCCTTCCCTCCTGAGCAGCCTCTGCTGTGGGGCAAACATTTTTAATTTCTGAAACCTAAATCAAATGATTCATTTTACTTCTAGGAATATCGGAGCCCAGGATGTGATGTGGCTTGCCTTTGGTCCCAGAGTAAGTTAGCATCAAAACTGAAAATTAAAAGACTTGAACAAAGTAGGTTCACTGGCAGGACTGGAACCGGAACAGCTGGTTTCTGACTCTTTCTTATGCTCTTCTCAGCATCATGGAGTCTCTTCTTGGCAAATTGGCAAAAGTGCCCTAAGATGATTCCGTGTAGCAGGTCCCACCTAGTGGCAAATATTCTCTGTGCCTTGAGTTAGAGCACAGGTCACTGGACTGAGACAGACAGAATGTGGGTTGTGATCCCAGCTCCGCTGCTCACTGACTAGATAACCTTGGGCTAACACTTCCCTTCATTGAAGCTCAATTCACCTCTGTAAAATGAAAACATTGGACTAAATGGTTTTTAAGTTTCCATTCACTATATGATTGTCTGTGTATCAGTCAGAATAAACTAGATTATGCTATTGTAACAACCTCAAATTTCACTTGTTTAAAACAACAAAGATTTATTTTTGCCTCATGCTGTATGTCCATCGTGGGTCAGCAGGGAGGTCTCTGCTCATCATAGGCATTCAGGTACCCAAGTGACAGAACATCCTCCCTCGGGAATGTTGCTCTTTACTTGTCATAGGGAAAGGAATTTTCTGGAAGATCTTGAATCTGCAGTTAAATGCTCAGCCTGGAAGTAGGACCCTCTACTTCCATGCATAACTCACTGGACATACTAATCCCATGTTTCCACCTAATCACAAGGAGACAAAGAAGAATGATCCTACCATGTGCCTAAAAGGGGAAGAATTGAAAATATTTGGCAATAGGCATTAACCACAGTTTGTCTCCTTGGGATCCTTAGTAACTGTCTTGCAGTAGTTCCCTCCAGAGAAGGGGAGGAGTTAGGAAGGAGGACTGGTTTTAACAGCCCATTCGGAGGGGCACTTGGGAGCAGGAAGAGCAAAAATTTCAGAGAGCAAGCACTTCCCTCCCTTTGTTCAGATTTCCTACCCGTAGGAGCAGACTTGTAAATCAGATCAGCTACCGCAGGTGCCTTAAGGAAATCCCTAATATGTTTCAGATAACCTCAGGGACTGCACCCCAGTCATTATCTCCCTTTTCAGGCCTAATTACTCTCCCATGAAAGCAAGTGCTTCACTTGGCCAAGAGTACTCATGGTATGTCAGGTGATGTGACATAGGGCAGTCGCTGATCTGGTCGTGTAAAGAAAGAGGACAACCTCTTGGTGCCAGCACAGATGGAGGGGTTAGGGCTGCTAAGGGACCCTTAACAAAATTTGACTGCCCAAGAAATGGCTTGATGTTGGTCACATTAGTACAGGCTTGTGTTCCTTTGTGCTGATCAGACCCTTCTAGACCATGGAGGGCAATTGCAGATACTACTTTCTGAGTAGACTGAGCTCTTAGACTGTACAGAGGAAGGGCAGTAAGAGTGCAAGAGGAACTGTGCCCTGAGAAAAGGCTGAAAGCAGTAGGGGCATCTGGCCCAGAGAGGAGAGACTGGAGCACGTAGGCACAGGAGCAGCTGTGAATGGGAGGGGAAGAGATTGATTCAGCAGCAAAGTTAGGACAGAACCAAGCTTAGAGGGGGCAGCTGCAAGGCGGAACTCTTTGACAGAGCTGTTTGTTGCACAGTGTAAGGGGCAGCTCGTAGAAGCTAGAGGACTACTTAGAGCCAGCCCAGGCTTCTGTAGCCTCTCAACTGGAAGGCTATTTTTCTGTCATCAGCTCTCTCTACGTGATGCCTTCAGCCAGTCTGGACTTCCTCTATCCGGAATGTCCAGCTGTCCACTGAGCATCTCCACCTGATTGTTCTGCCATCCCATTAGATTCTGCCCAGGTGAACTGCATCTCCACAACACTGTCTTTCCTTCAGTTGCTTAGCATCTGCATAGTCACCCATTATACCTGCTCTGCTTTTTTCCTCCAAGCTACAAAACTACCTCTTCAAAATTGTGAGGCAAAGTTTCTAGGGAGGAACACTGCTTTAGAACTGGGTTCTGTGTCCCTCTCCCTAGTAAGCAGCAACTGCTCCTGAGTTTAGGCCCTATGTCTGTAATGTAATGACTCAGGCCAGGAGGGTGCTAAGGCTCCAGTCTGAGACCTCATCTCTTTGTCTGGACATGGTTTACCGCCACTCTGATCTTATCTAAAGGCTCTTCTGTCCATCCAGCAACCCCTGCCCCCAAGCTCAGCCTCTTCCACCTTCACCCAACACTCTGTAGTCAAATATGTGCTCGTTATTGAAAATTTGTAATTATAAAGTCATCTGTCCCATTATAGAAAATTTTGAAAGTAGAAGAAAGTAAAATGAAGAGAAATAAATAATTCAGGGCATATTCACAAATGATATCTATATGCAAGGCTCTGGGTTATGTGGGAAGAAGACAGATGGCGAAACACTCAAGGAGCTCACAGTCTGACAAGGAGATAGGCATGTGACCCCTGACACTACTCAGTCATCAGTCCCAGGAAATCTAGGGACTGTGAAAACCCAGATGCGGCTTCTAATCCTACCTGGGAATCAAGGAAGACTTCCTGGAAAAGATATCAACTGAGCTAAATCTCAATTAAAAGCATTCTTGCCCTACCAGCTCTATATAACCACTATTAATATTTGTAATTATTTATAATAATAGTAGGTACCATTTATTGAATTTATCTAGGCACTATGCCAGGTACTCTATATTTTTTCTAATCCTGTAACATATTCATGAAGCAGTTCTCATTATCGCCATTTTACAGATTGGAAAACTGAAGCTGAAAGAAAGCAGGTAGCTTACAAAACATCAAGTTATAAGTAACTATTGGGATATGGATCAGAGATCTACTCTTATGGTACTATGCTTACCTTTTCTGGACATACCTTATGTATTTATGTAGATAACCCTTTTTTTTAACCTGGGCGACAGCTTACTGTATATACCAGGGAATCTCAAACTGGCAGCCATGTTTTATTTTGCCAACCGAGATTTTTTTAAATGTGAATATAATGCCTTAGAGGTTGGAATGTGGACTGTCCAGCCACAGGCCCTCCCATTCCTTATTGTATTATGTATTTGCCTGTCAGACATTTATATTTTCTGTGTGGCCCTGAAGGCATTTTGAGTTATGATCCTAGTTTCGTATTTAGAATCTTCTTTTTTTACTTAATATTTTTCTTGATGATTTTCCTATTTTAAAATTATCCACAAGCCTAATTTTTAATTTTATTTCACCTTTTAAAATTCGTTGCTTGTCTAAGAATCTCCGTCACCTTAAGTGGCCTAAATGAGTTCCTCCTCGCTGCCAGTTTACTCAATTCTCTCAGTATTCTCTGCATATAGAAGCCTCCTTGGGGCCCCTGAGAGAATCTAGAGGTAAATGAAACCCAGCCCCTGGCCCCTGAGCTGGCCGTCTGGGAGAGGAGGATGTAGGAGACAGGCACTCCTAGCTCTAATACTCACAGACTGACTTGTGCCTTAGGAGTGGTACACACAGTTTGTGGGGGCTCCAAGAAAGCATGGATCTCCTCCAGGCAGAAAGAACAGGGGCAGGCTTCATAGAGAAAGTAGACTGTGATCTCACTTTGAAAGATTTCTCTAGATGGAAAGTTTAATACTTAAAGCTTAGCCCATTTTCATGTCTTAACTAAGAGATGAAGGAGAGCTAGAAATATATCTCTGTGCATACGATGGCAGATAAAACAAAAATATGGGGAGCTATTCCATGATGAATATTCAGCTGAGGGGGACGTGCTGGTGCCAGCCCGCGTCTCTACTCCAGATCCTCACTCCACCGAGACTCACGAGGAATTTATTGCTCATTTTAATCACACCCAGAGAATGAATTGGCAGGAATATTAGGCAGATAGACCTATCATATATATTTTATTTGCATATCCCAGTGACAGAATCACAAGCACATTTCCTATCTCTATATTTTTTCATTTGCTTCAGGGGTAGCTGGGGATGCAATACTCCCCTGGGCCCGCATTCAAGGCTGCAAGCCTGGGTGCTCCCATCAGAACTGAGGGAATCTTTCCAGGAGGGAAAGGGTAAGGTACGCAGGGGAGGGTAAGAAGGTTATGTTGCTCCTGGCTTAGGATGAAGAGACCCCTTCTCTACCTTGCTTACCCTGCTCCCTGTTGCACATCTCATTTCAAATGCCAGTGAGCCATTTGCCTGGCCCTGTGCTTGGCGCTGTGAGGATGACAGTACCGTTTGACCTTCTTTACAGCTTTACCATGGGCCAGACACTGCACTCCATGTTTTATAGAGACAGGCTTTTGCTTTCTCTTTGTTTTTAACTTCTTAAAAACTTTTTATTGAAATATATTTGTATAAAGTGCACATATCATAAATATGCAACTCACTGTATTTTCATAAACTAAACACACCCGATCAAGAAATAGACTATTACAGGCACTCAGAAACCCACCTTATGCTCCCTTTCAGTCACTCCCCATTCCCCAAAGATAAGCATTATCTTGATTTATTTTACTTTTATTTTTACATAATTTCAAAAATAGTTTAATGAATTCTTATAAACCCTTCACCCAGATTACTGATGGTTAACACTTTATCACACTTGCTTTATTACTTACATAGGCATAAATAATATATGTATAGAGAGAAAGATATTTTTTTCTGAATCTTTTGAGAGTAAGTTATATATATGATGCCCTTTGCTCCTAAATGCTTGTATGAATTTCCTAAAAAATAAGAACATTTTCTTATATAACCTCAGTACAATCCTTAGAATCAGAGCATTAATATTGATGCTAACTAATCTATAGATGTTATTCAAATTTCACCAGTTTTCCCTTCTCATGAAAAGAAAATTCTGGATCTCAAGTTAAATTCAGTTTTCATGTCTGTTTAGTCTCCTTTAATCTAGAACAATTCTTCAGTCTTCATGACCTTGACATTCTAATGAGTGAAAACTGGTTATTTTGTAGATAGACTGTCTTTCAATCTGGGTTTGTCTAATGTTTCCTTGTAATTGAACTCACATCCTCTATTTCTGGCAAGAACACCCTCTGTTGTTTGTTTTCAATAAATTCATTAGGTAGCCCTCTGCTAAAAGTAGAAATATGAAATTTCTGTTTTAAGTCTCTTCAACCTAAATAGACTCTGAGCTCCGTGAAGGTAGGGAACAGGTTTTCTCTTCTCTCCGGGGTGGAAAGTGCAGGCACTGGAGTCAGACTACAGAGGTTAGTTCGTGTTCTGTCTTTATTGTTACTAGTGGAACCTTGCTCTAATTTTTTTTATCTCCATACAATGAGGGAGGAGATACTCTGAACTTCATAGGGCTGTGAGGATTAGAATAGCTGATCCCAAATCAGGCAAGATTCATCAATGGATGCTAAAACTAGTGAATGGAAGTTTGAAGAGTAATAGGATATTTACGTATCATCTCAGAGTCTCACTTCACAAAATACTTATTAATTACAAAGAGAAAAATGATAGTGAAGAAACGTGGCACAGGCCACCTTAACCAAGTGGTCAAAATTACTTTCACCAGTTATAGGATACAGCAGCAGCATCTGCTTCCTGATATGACACACTACTGAGAAGAACACAACTCATTTTCTCACTTTAGCCACTGCTTGCCCCTCTTAAACATCTCTCACCAGTCTTGTCTCTGGATCAACCCAGCTCTTTCAGAAGAGTGACATGATCCGATTTACACCTTCAAAATATCACTCTGCTAACAAAAGGAGAATGGTCTGGAAGAGAGAAGAGTGGAATCTGGGGTGCTAACATAGTGTTCACCAAGTCTGATGGGACTGATGCCTACTCTGTCCCGTTTTCCTCTATGAGGATGTGTACCTTATAAGCTAGTTCAAGAGACTTTCAAGTCCCTCGGGTGCCTCTATCATCCCCCAATCTCCTCTCTGATCTGCTCTGCATCCCCCAAGCTCCTTTGTTAGATCCCCTGGGCTCCTCTTGTCATCATCCCCCGCCCCAACTCAGAGTTCTTTCTATCACCCCCAAGTCTCATCTGGTGTCCCTTGCCTCCTGGTTCCCTTTGTTGACCTCCCTACCCAGCCCTCTCTGACATCCCCAGGTTTGAGGCATGATAGAAGCCCTGACAATGACATGAATTGGGATTGGAGTCGGGGAGTCAGGAGGATGGGGCATATCTGAGATTTTGAGCAGCTAGTGCACTTTGTGGCCCCGAACACCCGTGAGAGGTAAACTACAGTTTGGCCTCTTTTCTCTTCCCTCCTTCATACCTATTTCATTCTTGCCTAGGATCTCACTATGCCTACCATCCCTGCCCCAGCTACTCTCTCAGTAAACACACTGTCAGGTTCTTTATCAGACCTATTCCCTGAGGGATACCCAGTAGTAGAGGTTCCTGACATACCCCTTCTCCCTGTAACCTTCCCCCACAGAGCCATTCAGCCTAGTCACCCACCTCCGATCAAGCCCAACTAGGCTTTGCCTTGGTCTCCCAGCCCTTTCCTGTAAATGCACTCATAGCCAGGAGGGGTGCCATATTAAATCAAGAATGATAGAAACCAGTGGCCACAATTTTCCAGCCAAGATGCAGCGTAGGGAGCTGGCTGCTGCTGGCTCCAGGTGAGGGCTTCTGAAGCTAATTGTATATGGCTTTTATTAAGATGATCACTCCCCCACTCCTGCTTTCTTGGGTGGCTTCTTCATAGTGCCTCTCAGCCCAGTGCCCTCTACTAGACCACCTGCCTGTCTTCTGTAGTGGAGCTCTATCAAAGTATGGCCTTGACCTTAGTCCCTGTAGCCTTCCTCCCCATCTCCTCAAAAAGCCAGGAATAATAGTAGCCCACATTTATTGAGCCCTTACCAAGTCCCTTCTCCCATTCACCTCTCTCCTCTTTCCCAAGAAGAATATATACAGACCAAGTATTTTCCTTGTCTAAGTTCTTCCATGGGCTAGCTTTTCATAAGCCTCAGCTCATAGCTCATGCCTTAAAAAGTCATTTATTGAAAACTATTTTTTTTAGTTTAAGCATAACCTTAGGTTTAATCCCAGTGTCCTCTACATTTTTATCCAAAATTCTGATGCATTTTCAGAAGTTTTTCTAAATGGATATTTAGGACTCCAGGCTGGTGGAGAATCAGGGTGTGCTTAGATTTAGGCCATAGGTCAAATATTTCCCAGGACCATTTAGAAAGCTCTTGAGAAACCAGCCAGATCACAGTGTAAGCTTTCTCCCATGTTCACCCCCATAGAAGTCAAAGACCCTTTCCCCTTTCCCAAGAAAAAAACAGGAATTCTAAGACAACCTAAAATCATGACACTGAAAAAGAGTTAAAGGAAGTAGAAATGTTTCCCTGGCAAAGACTTAAGAAAGCCACAGTAATGATACCCAAATCATCAAAGTGGCGGGAAAAGTCATGTTAGGCTTGGCCTTTAGCAAAGGAAAAACGTATTCCGTGAGGCCCTACAGATCAATAGATGGAAAATACCCAGAGGCATAATTCTCTGCCACATAAGGAAAACTAACAAGCAGGGATAAGCTATTGTAGAGGTGTCCCCAGAACCCTGGTCGGGTTGGGACTGTATCCTGCAGACCTTGGTTTCCTAAGGGAAGGAGCCTCAGGGGTCACTTCCAGGGCAGTGGGGGCACCCAAGTGAACGTAGCTCCCGGCTTCTGCTTGAGCCAGAGCAACTCTTTTCATCTGTGGAGCTCCATGAAGATTAAATTAGTTAAAAGGGTTCCAGTACAAAAAAAGGCACAGGGTTAGATAATCGGTTGTCAAAATGCAGAGAAAGAGAAGGGAAGTAGCATTTATCAAAGGCCCCCCGAGGGACCAGGTACTGTGCTCTCACCTGAGTCTCTCACATACCACTTCTACATACACACTCACCATGTGCCACAGATTCTGCCAAATGTTTTGTATACATTATCTCACCTAATCCTCACCAGCATCCACAAGGGCCCTGCACAGTAGTACAAGTACTATCCCTGTGTTAGAGAAGAGGAAACTAAAATTCAGTGAGATGAAGTAACTTCCCCAAGGTCAGCTAGTTAGTAGGTAGATGAGGTGAGGTTTGAATTCAGGTCTGTCTGGAGCAAAGTTTCTTTTTTGTGCCATACCACTTGTTCCACTGATGAGCCAAAAGAGGGGCCAAACTTCATATGGGGCAACTATAAGAATTAAATATGACGCTATGTATAAAATGCTAAGTATAGTGCATGGCACACAGCGGCTAGTCCACAAATGGCAGTTACCTCATTCAGCTGGCAACATGTATTGACTCCTTCTGTGCTAGGTGCTGGAGCTATAGAGATGAATAAAACATGGTCTTTGTCACTAAGGCCCTCATGGTCAAGAAAAGAAAGATAAACTGGCAGTTAAAGAAGTGCTCCAGAGGTCCCAGGACCAGGGGCAGGCACAAGTCTTACAGCAGCCTTCTTAAACAGTATGGTTTGCAGCTGAGATCACCAGGGCACTTAGAGGTAGGTGGGAATGGAGGAGACATTTGCAATGAGAGAGCAGTGTGAGCAAAAGGCCCAGAGGCAGGAATACCCATCACTGAGGGGAAATGAAGCAGACCCAACAAACCCTCAGGGGCCAGCTTCTACGCTTCAAGCTCCTTGCGCGCCCACCTGACCTGCTCGATAGCCAGGGCTGTCCCAGCTGGTGTGTGGACCCAAGCCTAGTTCCAGCCTAGTGGACCCAAGTGCTGAGAGGGGCTGGGTGGGCAAGGAAAAGGAGGAGGCAGATATATGACTGGAGTCGTCAGAGCCAGGTGATGTATGTGGCGCCTGAGGGAGCTGCACAGTGACACTCTGGATTCCAACCGGCAAGCGTCGCTCCACTGGGATCGGTGCCGAATTATTGCTCCATATGAAACCCCAGGACTGATGGGAGCTTTCAGTTACAGACTGATAGCAACAACCAAAATTGGATTGTTTGCTATTTATTTTTTTTTAACTTCTGTCAAGGTCACTACCATAACAGGAAAACACTGCCCAAGTAGCAGGTATTTTTCATCTACTCTGCCTTCAAGAGCAATCTGCAGCCACGACTTTTGTGACAAAGGCTTACCTTGGCAGCTCACTTTTTAGAAAGCCGTCAGTGTTAGAGTGATCTGAGGGGAAAGGAGCCTCCTGAAGACTCTATTACTTTCTTTTCCCCATCCCCTGGCTTCCACAAGTCCTTTCTCACACACTCATTCCTCCCCACCTGGTGTCCAGATAGTCCCACAGCTCCCACCTAACCCAGTACTGTAGCTTCTTCAAAGTTTCCCATCTCCCAGAAGCCCCCCAAAACTGTTCCACACTTTATATCCTTCCCTTCTCTATACTCTTACACCACCCAGTGTAGCTGTTAATTTTTCTTTATATCTATCATCAAATTTCTTTTCACGGACATTCACTAGATGCCTCCACTGTGCCAGGTCTTGTGCGAGTAATAGCAGTGAGTAAAAAACAGTGCCTGCCCTCAGGAACTCATAATTGATTCAGAGTATAGATTCACAAACATGCAACAAAGTTGTTTACAAGTATTTTGGGGGTTTTGGGGGTTGGGAGGGGGTTAGTGATGGGTACAGGGCTAGAAATGGGCATGCATGCTTTGGAACCATGAGGAAATGGTCGATTCTGCCTGAGAAATATTTACGTACAGATCCTGCCTCACCTCCCTTGCCCATCTTTGAGCTCCCCGAGGACAAGGCCTGGCTCTTCTCGCCTCCTTCACAGCTTGACCAAGCTCAGGAGCCTTTCACTTTTCTGAATGGACCAAGACCCAGGTCAGCGCATGCCAGGCACTAAGCATCAACTGGAACCTCCCAGGGGTCAGAGTACAGTTCTCCCTGCCCCACCTTTCCATCAGGGTGTTCACCTTACTGGGCACTTAGCAAATGCTGAATAATTATGTTTAACAATTGGTTTGAAAACCAAAATTATTTTCAAGAGGATAAGTAGAAAAGGAAAGGAGCTTATATTTGTTAAGGACAACTGCATGCCAGCCATGATGCTAGGTACATACATATATCATCACATTTAATTCCTGATTTACAGATAAAACTGAAGTAACTTGCTCCAGGTGAAAAGCACATTTTGTAAGGGATAAAGCTGGGATTCGTACCTAGGTCTTCTGTCAGACTTCAGAGTCAAGGATTAATTTACTAGTAGTACTTATTTTACTAGCAGGGTGAGCCAGGACACCTGGGCAGTGGCCACCTGAGCTTACCTGAGTTGAGGTGAATGTTAGGACAAGGGGGCAAGGGGAAGGACTGGACCGCCAGTGGTCATGAGCCAGAGCTGTGCATCCTGACCTCTGGAGAGCCAGACCTGTGTTTTATCCCCTAGGGGGGAATAAATGAAACCAGGGTCTTACTGGGCGCTGCACTCCTGATCCACCTGTCCTCTCTCCCCATAGTTCCAGGAGAAGCAGCGGAAGCGTGAGGCAGAGGAGCGGCGCCGCTTTCCACTGGAGCAGCGGCTGAAGGAACACATCATTGGCCAGGAGAGTGCCATCGCCACAGTGGGTGCAGGTGAGTATGTAAGATACTAGCCAGTGCCAAAAAGGGCAGGGTAGCTCATGGTCTGCTGCCATGAGGTATATATCTTGCTATCACCATACTGTGAAGAGGTGGCGAATAACACTACTATTTAATATTTGTTGAGTATTGTCTATGTGCTAAGCATCATTGCATATGTTATGTAATTTAATCCTTACGGCAGTCCAATGAGGTTGGTACCATTAAATTCCCATTTTACAGATGAGGAAGCTGAGACACAGAGCACTTAAATAATTGCTCAAGGCTGCTTCTCCTATGCTTACAGTTTAACTCTGACCTTCATCCAGTCCACTGCCCCATATACCCTCCCTCCTTTTCAGGTGGGGAAACAGATCCAGAAAGGAATAGGAGCTTATTCATCACTAGTAATGTAGCAGCTGAGCCAGAACTAGAATTTCTGTATCTGCCACTGGCTCAGTTTTAGAGAAAACATCCTGAACAAGTCTTGAGTGCCTTCTTCTTCACCTCAGAAGCTCTTATGTTCCATACTTTGACCCCAGAGAGCCAGGCTAACTGCTGGTGTAATCCCTAATCTAATGGCCCTACTGCCCTTGCTAACCCCACTGGAGAAAAATGTAAAACTTGAATTCTGCTCAAGATGGTGGTCTCACCGTTGTTCGCTAATTCAGATGCATGACTCCCTGAGGGTGACCTCAGACAGATCTAGCAAGGGCAGAGGAACCCATACCCATCTTAGACAAGGCGGTAACCCCCAAGGCAGTGGTTCTCCAAGCATGGTCTCTGGATTAGTATCATCAGCATCCCCTGGGATCTTGTCAGAAATGCAGATCTCAGGCTTCACCCCAGACCTATGGAATAAGGAACCGGAGGGTGAGGCCTGGCAATCCATGTTTTAATAGGCCCTGTAGGCAATTCTGATGCTCAGCTCAATTTTTAAAATCTCTGCTCTGCAGTATCTCCCACTCACATGTTGCTTACCTCTTTTCTCTAAGTATCTAGTCCCACCAAATGCAGTCCAGTGACTGCCAAGGACAGCACCAAGTTCTGCTCACTGATAAAGGAGACATCCAGCTAAAATTGTGGTGCCCCTTTGGGATATTCTGGGGTGGAATTGTCAGCCCTAGGAAACCAATCAGAGAAGTAATTGAAAAATGAAGGTGGTCGCCCCTGTGACACGCTGAGCCCAGCCTGAACTCCATCATCCTTACATACACCAGTGGGACTCATGTGGCAGTTGTGAACTTCTCATCAGGGGCCTGACCTCATCAACAGAGCTGCCTCACCAGCTAGAGGTCAGAAGGGTGCCTGCAGGCACACACAGGAGCCAGGGAACACTTTTTAAAATATACAAGCCCCATTACTCAGGCCCAAACCATACCAAGCTGCCCTTTTGGGTCTAGACACAGACATCTACCCTCAGTCACCATCTTGGAGATGGCAACCCCCCACTTCTTTGCCAAGGTCGTGTCTGAAGTGTTTGGATGAAGACCTTGGGAGTTCTCAGGGGTTGAACAGAGGAGTAGCCCATGGAAGAGATAGATGATCTGGACAGAGACCTAAAAAAGCATCTTCTGCTGGAGTCTCCTGTCCATTTGGGCCAGAATTGCAGCTGCTATCAAGCGTTCTTCCTCCCCTTCTTACATGGCCCTTTTTCAGCAAGCTGTCTGCTCCTCTGACCTCCTACTTCTTACCAGCTTCTTAAGCCCATATGATATGACACCTCCAGAAGCAGGAGTTGGGAGAGGGGGGAGGAGGACAATGGCATGGAAAGAATTCGACCAGCCTGGGCTCAAATAGCAGGTCAGCATTTAACAAGCTGTATAACTCAGGCTAGTCACTTAGCTTCTTGAGCATCAGTTTCCTCACCTGTGTACTGGGGAGCTAGATCCAGACTGTCTGACTATAAAGCAGTGGTCCCCAACCTTTTTGGCACCAGGGACTGGAGCTCTTAATGAGAATCTAATGCCTGATGATCTGAAGTAAGGCTGAGGCAGTAATACTAGAGCTGGGGAGTGGCTGCAAATATAGTTGAAGCTTCAGTAGCTCGCCCTGCCACTCACCTCCTGCTGTGTAGCCCAATTTCTAACAGGCCATGGACCTGTACTAGTCGTGGCCTGGGGGTTGAAGACCCCTGCTATAAAGCACATATTTCTTCCAGTATTTGCTAGACACCACTGAATAAAACCTAGTCCCTGTCCTTAAGATGTTTACCATCTGGGTTGGATACTGGACTCTTTACGTCGGGCCCACAACTATTTCCTTCAAGCCGGGGCTAATCCTTAGACCCAGCCCCTTCCCAGGAGCTGTCAGAATATCTACCCAGAATGCTTTCTTCCACCCAAAGCTCCATTCTGTCACCTAAATTCTGCCTCAGATCAGGAAGACCCTGCTCCTTGTCCTGTGGTATGTAGGTTGACCCTACTATTGCTCCAGTGGCCCCAGAGAAGACAGGCTATTGGGGCCTGGGCTGTGGGGCTGTTGCATTATCACCTTCATTGGTAAGGTGGTAACTGTGTGCCTGCTTTACTAGAAGCCCTGCAGCTAGAGATCGCACTGATAATGGTCTGATAATGTTCAGCTACCTGCCCAGGAAATGCCTGAGGCACTCTCTGGGTCACAGTTTATAGTAGATAAGCAGCAGCCAGTGCCTCAGGACCTCAAGACTGAAGCGGGTGCAAGAGAAGAAGGCAAATCTAGAGGTAGGCTGGGCCTCCCTGGGTCCTCCAGGCTAGTTTCAGATGTGTGTTAGGTACTTGGCTGGGTAGAGCCTGGCACCCCAGGGGTACCATGAGGATGGGCAGCCAGAGAAGTGCCGCAGAATGAATTGATTTGATAAATGGCCATTTATTACCCTCTCGAATTGGCTGAAACCAATTTCGGTCACATCAACCCCTGGTAAGTGCTGGGATATTGATTTGTGCAAAGTAATACAGTGAATTTATCAGTGTGATCCCCAGCTGCAGGGCTTCTAGCAAGGCTGGCGCACAGTTACCGCCTTACAAATGGAGGCGATAACGCACCAACCCCACAGCCCAGGCCTCAAGGCCTTTCTGGTCTTCTAGGGTTACTGGAGCCAAAGCAGAGCCAACCTACATACCACAAGCCAGATCTTTTCCCGCTGGAAGTGAGGCTTTCCTTCAAGAATCTGAAGCTGTTTGTCGTCATGGGGTGGAGGGGGTTGTCTGCCCTGTTGGGCAGACTTCCTAGGAGCTCAGAGCCTCTGTGCCCCACCATCCTCCTCAGAAAGGCTGGCAATCTGTTCAGTACATTCAGCGCTAGACTCTGCCCCTCTCCTCCAACCTGCCTACCCCCTGTATTCCTTTCTTAGTAAAGGCATGACCATTCACTGTCTAAATAGGAACTTAGATGTTTCCTTAGCCCTTCCCTCCCCGCTCCCCCTTTTCAACCCATCAGGTATCAAGTTCTACCATTCTACCTCTTAAATGCATCTCAAACCTGACCTCTCCCCTCTGCTCTTAATACCACTGCTGCAGCTTAGGCCCTCAGTGTCTCCCATCCGAACCACACGGTAGCCTCCTCACTGGTCTCCCTGCCTCCTTTCCCTTCACTATAATCACTTCCCCCACCTGGAGTAAGCTTTGTAAAATGTAAAAATTCCTCTTTTAAAATCCTCTTTTAAAATTCCCTCGCTGCCCTAGCCCAGCACTCAAGGCTGCCCCCCGCTTTGCCTTTCACCCACCAACGACACCACGACACCATGACACCATCAGCCACACCGGCTGCTTCTGATTCCCTGCTCATGCTGTGCTGACCTCCTGCCTGTATTTGTTGATGCTGCCCTCTGCATGGAACTCCTTTTCTCTAGCCCTTTCCACACCTCAGCTCTGCCTGTCTCCCACATTCTGGCTGGCTTTTACTTTGCCTAACTCCATTCAGGAGCAATAGACTGTAGACTTCTGAGGGCAGAGATCATGACTGAATTGTTTTTGTTTTGTTTTTCGAGTTCCTGGCACAGCACTCTACTCAAAGTAGATGCTTAGTGCAGCTTGCTGAATTAATTTGATATGGCCCCTTGTCTGTCTCTGTGATGTGCTCTGAAGAAAGAAGAACATGTCTAAGCCTGCTCTCTAGTAGTTCACAAGCATATGGGAATGTGACAGTAGCAAAATAGTTCATTACAATACCCATACTGCTTGACTTGTGACCCCTTGGGTGGACAGGCCATTCCCCAGACCTGCTCTGCAAAGCCTCCTCTGGGCAGCAGGTCACCCTGCACATCTGGACACTTCCTTGTGTCTCCCTCTCCCTACCATCCATCCTGCCTGGTCCCGTTTGACTCAAGTCCATGAACTCCCTCAGAGAAGATCTACCACCTCAACTGCGCCTCCACGCCAGCATTAGGCCCAAATCCAGAATCTCAGCAACGGCCATGTGGCACACAGGCGTTCCATCCTATCTCGTGCTTCACTTCCCTCTTTAACTAAGCTTCTCAAGCCCTGTGCCTTTCTGGACCTTCCCTCTGAGAAATGCATTAGATCATTTCTGAATTGTGGGGTGGCAGTGATTAATTTAGAAACTACTTGTAGTTCCACCTCCACACTCTACCACTTCAGGCGTCTCGCCTGCACCCTGCTATTCTCACTGCCTGAACTGCCCCGCCCTTCCACTGGCCTGTTAAGACATTCAAGACCCAGGCCTTCTCCAGGAAACCTTCTTTCGCCCTCCACCTGGATGGAGAGTCCTTTTCTCTAGGCTTCCCATGGACACCTTTTGTCACTGTGCTTACCACAGAGCATCGATTTGTGTCTTAGATCAGGAACTACCTCTTATTTAGCTATTTCCCCAGGGATGGGCACACAAGTGTGTAAAAGGTTGTTGAACTCCAGTGAACAAAATCTGAGCTCATCTTGATACTCCACCTCTCCTCAATGCAGATTCTCATCTCAGCCACTTTCTGGAAGTGTCACTCTTCCCTCCAGTGATGCCTACTTGCAGTGTGTATGCACACACGCAACAAATGAGCTCAGCCAGAGCTGCTTTTTTGCATTTTTAATATATTAACCACTGAAGACCAATAGTTTGCCTTTAGAAGGACTAATCCTTAAGGAGCGAGAACCCAAGGCCCTGATATTCACTCAGTAGGCACTTCATGAGCTCTTGCTGTACTCCTCGAACCTACAAGCTGTAGACAGGAAATAGCTAATGGACATTCAGGTGACTATCAACCATGAGAGTCCCTCTGAAGGACCGATTCCCCTAGGAGATGCCACAAGCATGGAACAAATACGTTCCCAGTTAGGTTAAAAAAATCTCCCACACTAGATCATTAGAACTTATCAGGAAGAATGAGCCAGTCCACTCAGAACGCCCCAGAATTTTGAGCTAATGGGGGCAAATGCCTAGGATGGAAGGCGGTGGTAGTTCTTTTGCCCACACTGGGTTTTTCTTTCTGGAATGTCCCATTATACCTAGGCTGCCTGACAATCTCCCCCGCATCCTTCAGGCACTAAGGTCAGGCAGACACAAATGACTTTTCCCTACTTTTCCAAGTGCTCCTCTCTCATTTGGAACCCACAGTTTTCATAGCAACATTTACCTAAAAGGCACAAACTATATTTTAGGCTTCTTTGTAGGTATCCTGGCACCTGGCACAGAGCTTATTTGCTGAACAAATGGATAAGCCCCTTAGAAGTTAAGAAAAGAGTGGAAGCTTTATTCACCTAAGGGTAGTAGTAACCACTTAGAGCCTAAGAGACTCCTAGGTCTAAGCCTCAGTCTTCTCCTCTGTAAAATGGGATGAAACCAGTCAGTGAAGGAGACCCTGGCACCATCTCAATAAAACTCAAGAGCAGAGCTCAGTCTGAGGCACTATATTGAATGGCTACTTGAGCCAGATAATTTTCCAGGTGAGGCAAGGGTATGAGGAGGTGCTGCAGCTGAAGCAAGCTGATTCCTTTCCTCAACTCCTGAAGCACTAGTTCAGGGTCAAGAGCCAGCCAGAGTTGTCGGTAAAGCCCAGGTCTTCATTATTTACCTCTGAACCTTGAGCAGGTTACCTAATTTTCTGTGTACATACTTCCTCTTCTGAGAGTGGGAATCAAGTTCCCTGCCTGCCTCATAGGTTCATAATTGACTCAAATGAAGTTATTCTGTAGACATTTTTGAGACTACGAAGTGCTAACAGAGTAAGATGCTGCCTTTGCTGGTCCACAGTGAGAGCACTGGTACCTATGGCCCCTCCTATATGGCCCATCCAGGACTCTGTCTGTCCAGCCTCTGCCCTGGCTTGACAGGACCCTCAAGGTCCCAGCCTTGGTCCTCAGCTTCTCTGCCAACCACACCCCCTGGGTCTGCCTTCCCGAGTCCTTCCTAGCTGCTTCTATTTTTCATTCTGTCGGACTCCATCTGCTTGGCTGTTTCTCTGTTCAGATATATTAGATAATATCCACAGTTGTAATTGTTTAATGTTGGCTTTCACCTGTTTCACAGGGGCCCTAGATCAAGCCCACCCAGACTCATGCCCTGGGTCTGGGAGAATTGACAGGGACAGCTGTGCAATAGGGTCTGCTTGCATTATAAAGAGCTCTCTCCTAGTACATTATTAGAAAAGAAAGGTGGAAAAAGATGGCCCCAGGAATAATACAATTCCACATTCTCCATGTGTATCTGAACTGCATCGCCTAGCAGTGTGCAGCTCTTAGTGGACTGGGAAGCTTTCTTGAAAGAGAAGTCCAGAGCAGAACCTCAGGTACATGACACCTGGGGAACTTCCCCCCAGGCCACCTAAGTGATACCTGGTCACTTCTGCCTCCCCAGATATCCCAGATACCTCAATTCAGTCAACTTTTGAAATAATTTGACTCCTTTTAGATGATCTCTCTCTTACTACCACCCCAACACACATCTACATGTAGTGTTCTCAAAAGTCTAGCCTTTGCCATTTTATAGTTAATATTTCCCCCTCCCCCTGGGTTCTTGTTTCTCTCAGAACACTGGGGACTTTCTCTCAGCCAGACTTGGACTTCTCCCCTTCATTCCCAGGCTTCAGGTACCTGTAAGGCCTGTGGGTTCTCTACAGAGCCAGGCCTTCCAGAGGACTGGGTCAGTTAGTTTAGAGACGCCTGGGACCTAGCCCAGGGAGAGGTTGGACTGAGTGTTTTCTCAGGCGCTTCTCAGGATTCTCTGGGAGCATCTCCCAGGCAAGCATAGTGTCTAGTCTGATGTTCATGAGGTGGCACAGTTTCTGTCTGTATCTGTAAGGCCAGAACTAGAAAGTACTTGCGGTAGCCATAATAGAGATTGAGGAGAGACCACGCACGGACCCAAACTCTTAGGACAGGTGTTCAAGACCTTCATAATCTGATCCCACCCACCACTGCTTATGTTCATTCCTTTCTCTCACTTCTGTCATGCTGGCCACCTTTACCTCTTCAGATCCTGCCCAGGCTCCATGATCCATCATCAGTCTCTCTTCTTCCAAAAAGCCTTCCTTGACCTCTGCAGCCTCTTCTTTGAAACCCAACCACACAGATTGTACTACACAGTATAACATTTAGGATCTTCTCACCTCAATACTGGCAGACATTGTCTTCTGACATATATCCCTTTGCTAATCTTCCCCTAACATTCTGGGGACCAGACCATACATACTATTCCATCTGCAAACCAACCTTGACATTGAACAGTACTCTGTCCTTCTCCTGCTTCTAACTGCCATGTTACCATACTGCAACCCAAATCAGTACTCACTTTTTTTAAGCAGCCATATGTGACAGAAAGAGAAGACTGGTTTAGAGGGAAAGCGACTCTACCATCTCTACCAATCAACTAGTAATCTAGTTATGTGTCTTCAAGTCTGTTTATCTCTTGCCTCAGTTTTCTGTTCAGTATAACGGAGCTGAGAATAGTGCTTTCCTCTAAGGTTTTTGTATAGGTCTTAAGTGATAAAATGATAGTGATTTTTCCAACTGTGTCTGGTAAATAGCATGTTCAATAAACGGTTCATCTTCTGATGGTTCTGCCTCATTCTGCCTCCTGCTGTTATACTTGAGGGATGCTCTTACTCTGTAGTTGGGCATGTAATTTCTTCACTTTGAATGTACAGTCCTTGATTAGATACTTCCTCCTGACCAGGAGAGGTCTGGTTTTGTTCTAGCAGAGCTGCACCCCCAGGGAACCTGGTACAGATCTATCCTGCTCCCCACACCTCTGTCTACACCAGCCCCCAAAGGCCATGTTTAATAGTGGCTCACCCTTCTATGTCCTGAGCTCCACACCACCCTTGACTGGCTTCCAGAAAGTGTGATTGATTGTATTTTCAGACAGCAGACCAGACCTTGGTTTCCCCAAGTAGGAGAGTCCAGTGCTCACACTCCAGATCCCCAGGGGTCTGCCATGGGCTTCTGCCTCTGCCATTTGCATAGGCGGTAGGCTCAGCCTCTCACCAGTAGTAAGTAGATGGGTGACCAGCGAAAGCTGAAGTTCCTCTTGAATTCTCCCTCACCAACCCCCACCCCCTTCACCTCCATTCACCATCCACCCGCCTTTCAGTTTCCCTGGCAACACTGAGTGCTCATCCTGGAAAACTTTATCCGAAATCTGCTCTGGGCAGCTTTCCAAATCCATGCTAACTTGATTAGGTATCTCTAGGGGCCTTGCCAGCTAATCAGATTAGGCAGCACTAATGGTAGTGAGGACTTTGAGTGGGCGCAGAGCAGTAAAACATATTGTATACTTAGTGATAATTATCCTGCCTTTTGTGTCATTGATTTATCTGCCTCCCTCCCTGTCCCCTGTCTCGTGTGTTTGGCCATAGCGATCCGGAGGAAGGAGAATGGCTGGTACGATGAAGAGCACCCTCTGGTCTTCCTCTTCTTGGGATCATCTGGAATAGGTAATGGGAACAGATCAGCCAGTAGGAAAGAAGAACTGGGGGAGCCCCAGCTGCTATGGCCAGGGTCAGGCCACCCACCTCTAGTTCAACTCCAGTTCCCAATACAACTGCTTCCAAATTACAGAGTCAGCAAGGGGATCATCTGTCACATTAGGCATAGCTAAAGTATGCCCCTCCCCTGGAAGCTGGGGTACAGGGCCTAATTCACCTGGTGGGCCAGGCCCTTTGGAGCCTATACCCCTGCCCTAGCCATTCTGCATCCCCCAAGGCTGCCCTTTGGGTACAAATGAACCACCTCCACTGCCCAGCACATCAACCTTATTCAGTACAGCCTGTGACATAACCCACTAGGAAGCTAAAGAAAGCCCCTGATGGCCAGCACAGTGCTAGGAGCTTAACAAAATTGGTTGCAGTAAATTGAGTTGGGTATTTTTCTGGCCAGTTGAACTGGATTATCTGAGGCATTCTTACCCCTTACTCTCTACCCTCACAGACCACACACACACACACACACACACACACACACCCCTCTACCACTACCTCCCACCATTGTCTTGATGAGGAATTTCATGCATTTGGTTGCCTCCTCTTCCCTTCTCAGCACTTTTATGGGCTTAGCTCTCCTTCAGATACAGGGTCCAAAAAGATTAACACCACTTCACCATGATTCTGTAGAACTTGACTTCCTATACTAGACAGTAACTTCCAAAGACTTACCAAATAGGCTTACCAGCATACCAAATAGTTCTTCAGAGCCACCACTCTGATATTGTCATTCCTCTTTATGTTACAAAGAAAGGCTGTGAAGCCACGGAAAGGTGCCCTCACTACCTCTGATTGAGCTATGGCTCCAGGCATGGCTGAATAGCAAGATCATGGGTGTCTAGAGAAATACAGTGCAGTGAGCCAGGAAGTCAGTGTGCTTCTAGGAGAGGCAAGATCTGTGCTGGGCTTCAAAGGACAAGTTGGCTCTGGATTGTAAGAGTCAACCGCCTACTCTTAGGATGCTGCTATAGAGAAAAAGCCTCAATCTCATCCACAGAAAAAATCAAGATACAGTGCAGATTCTGATTCTGTCCCAGCTTTACCCTTAATTACCTTGGTGACTTTGGGAGTCACTGACCTTCTCCAAGCCTCAACATACCCATCCATAAAATTTATTATTTTTAGTGTCCATGCACTTCTAATGTTCTTTCATTCCAGGAGATCGTCATCTGATTCTAACCCAATTTCTCTCCCTTCTCTCTTACTAGGAAAAACAGAGTTGGCCAAGCAGACAGCCAAGTATATGCACAAAGATGCCAAAAAGGTAAGAGCTGGGGCCGAGGCCTGATCTGCAGGCCATGGAGACCTCGCCACTCCTGCTAGACCGAAAACTCTAGGCTCCCTGAATCTGACAATAGCCAGTCAAAAAGATGGGCTCTGGCCCAGGAGTAGGCCTCAGCTTTGGCCCCAACTTGACCACCAAATGCCCCAGGAATTTGGGCAAGGTCTCCAAGCTTTGTACCTTAGTTTCTTCATCTATGAAATAAGAATATTCCTTGCCCTGTTTGGCTCTTGGGGCATTGGGAGAGCCCAGTGAAATTCATCCATACAGTATTTTCAAGCATCTACTCTGTATCAGTTATTATACCAATTCCTGACAATATAGTGTTTATTTTGACACTCTCCCTGCCCTGAGGGACTCAGTCTGGAGAGGCAGACAGCCTTCAGTGCCATCAAGGCCATGCTAGAGGGAGTCTTGGGGCCTGTAAAAGAAAACAAGGAGGAACAAGAAGATGCCCTTTTGCTTGTCTGCATCCCACATGAGCTTTTAAACAGGATTTTTTTTATGTCTAGCTGTGGGGCGGTCACAATCCCATTTCCCCCATGACTCAAAGCCCTGACCCTCCATAGGAGAGGGTTGTCCCCATTCCCTATTTGTTCTGACTCTGGCTTAGTTTGACTTTCTAGGCAGTGCTTTCATGCAGAGAGAAATGTCAGAGAGAGCAGTCCTTGGAGACTGCAGAAACATTTCAACAAAGGCCAAACATTCTTCTTCCTACCAGGAAGCTAAGGTCCTCCATCACCAGAGCCACAGCTCCAGATGCCCTTGCCTCATTTCTATGGAAAAACTCCCCACCTGAGGCACTGAGGAATTGTTCAGGTCTCTGCCAGCCAAACTGCCCCAGTATCAGAGCCCTATGTACCTCCAGTCCTGCTTCGGGCCTGGCTGCCCCTTTGCCACCTTCCTGAGGTCCTGGGAGCCACAAAAACAAGGTACCTCAGGCTGTGTCCTCCTGAGCCACATCTGTGGCCTCCTTCTGCTTAATAACTGGCTGAAGTCTCTTGAGCCTCCCAGGTTCTGCCAGTAGCTATGCTTTGCCTCAACCAAACCCAGAGCAGACCCACTTGACAGGCAGGCAGGCAGGCAAAAAGCAGCTTATGACATGCTTATATGCTCCAACTGAAATAACATTTTTAAGACAATTCATCAGGTTGGCAGCGATTGAAACAATTAGCACTCTGGAAAGGGCCATAAACTAGCAAGACTATTAGGGAAGATGCAGTTACGGGCAGGAACCACCTGATTAGGGATGAAGAATTCTGAGCGTTTTAATTTTAATACTGTCAGAAAGGTTAATATTTAATTACAAATTATAATCTCCTTATCCAAGCTGTCTTAATATATCTTCATACACAGTGGAAGTAGAAAAATTATCTGTTGACTTGCTAGTGTAGAAAGGAAGGGGGCTTATTAAAAGATTGATGATGCAAGTCATTTTTCAATTGGAGCATCTATTTAGTTGGAGGCACATTTATACCAGTATAGGGTGTCCCGATGGCATCTTTCAGTACATGCCTCACCTAGGAGAAGGACGTAACACCATCAGTCCTTGGAGGCGGTGGGTTGGGTGGTCCAGGTTCTGGAGCCAGTCATTCCTTGCACAGGTTCCATTTCTACTTTCTACTAGGCCTAGGCAGGTTGCTTTACCCCTCCACATTTCAACTCAGCTCTCTTGTCTCAAAGTGAAGCTATACAGTCCTGTATCTAAGATGGTCACAAGCATCAAGTGAGATAATATGAATTCTAGCTAGCTCAGGCTCTAGCACGCAGTAAGTGCCTGCTCCCTTGTCTAGTGTTTATTCATCACTGCGTACTTTCCACAGCAGTACCCCATCGACTGTCTTATTCCATCCTATGAGGAAAAAGCATAGATACTAAATTGGACCCACTTTCCAGATGAGAAAACTAACCCTACAGCATTAAGGGGCCTTCCAAGGTCACTTGTAAGGTGATGAAGTAATATCAGAATCCAGTCTCAACTCTTCTGTCAATATTATTGTTCTCAGGTGCAATAGGAGGCTAGATTGTAAACTTGTCAGTTTGCCGCCATGTCACATAAGGAGATGAGAGGCATGAGAAGCCCAATATAAACACGCATGTATGATTTTTAAATCATAGGTAGTGCTTCTACAGAATTCCTACCTGTATCAGCCCTGTGGCCAGCTCGTTATAGAATATGTGTTTATCATAGATGTTTTCTAGCCATGTAACAGGCATGTTTGAGACCTGCCTTCAAAATCTGAGAGTACTGGACTATTAGCTATCTAACCAAGATATCTGATGCTGCCAGGACCTGTGGAGTGTTGTGTAGGAAGCACAGTGTACAGGTCCCAGGGGAATGTAGAGCTGACTAAAATGAAATAAGCATTGGCCTGGGAGTTGGTGGCTTGAATTCGAGTTCTGGCTCTCTGATCCTTAGTTGTGTCATTTGTAAAGAGGCACTAATATCTGTGAACCTGGCTCTCTCACAAGGCATTGTATGCACATTTTTATAATTTCTTCATCAGATCTGTGAGCTTATTTTAGCCTCTGTTACTCCTCCCAAATTGAGCAGCTTTATTAAATTCCAATATTAGGGTTAATAATCCTCAAGAAAGAACCTTAATGGTATTCTTTGATCTCATCCTGATGTAGGGCGGTGGAGCCCTAAAGACTTGTGGTTATAGAGGCACTGTGACAAGGATCAGAGCAAGGATCTGAGTCCAACTGCCTAGGTCCAAATCCCAACTCTAAACTACTCTGTGGAGTTATCTGGGATCTCTGCTTATATCAGTTTTCTCATCTGTAAGATAGGTTCAATAATGGTACCTACCTTATTGGATTATTATTAAGGTTAATGAGATAATGATGTAAAATGCTAAACACCATTCTTGGCACATAACAAGCAATTGGTACATGTTAGATATTACTGTCATTATTGTTGTCTCACTTCTGAATAACCCTAAGCTAAGATCATGTGAATCCAAAATTATTCCAGCCAAGAAAATCAAGCCCTGAGACTTGTTCACATTTATTTAGCAGATCAGTAGAACAACTAGGGTGAAAACCCAGATCACATGACATTAAGTAAGCCCTAGTCTATACTCCCTGTTTCCTGGGACATTGATTGACATCTGGGCACAAAACTCAGATGCAGACTGCCAAGAACCCAACTGATTAACAGAACAGGAAATATAAGGCCGTAGAGTATAATGGCCAGATTATCAAGTTTAAGTGACCTTGGGCAAATTACTTTAATCTGTGACTTAGTTTTCTCATCTGTTAGGTGGGGATGATTATAGTGCTTACCTCATAGACTTGTACATATTCTAAGCCCTTTATAGCTTGATTAGAACATTGCCAGGTACACAGTAAGCACCCAGTGACTATCAGCTATTACCAGATACCCACCTTGTGGCTTTCAGCCCATTGCACCCTCTGGATAGTACTCCCAGCTTCTCCACGGTCCATCCTTCCTGAAGCCTGTGTTTCTCTTGGCTAAGCTGCTTGGGGCCCTCTGAAGATGCTCGCTGGCTAATGCCCCTTATGTCTGATAGCAGGGATCACCCCCATGTGACCTTATTGACTTCCCCTAACCCTTTCCCACCTCTTGGGGTAGGTCCTTTCCTCAGGCCCCTGGTGAAACCAGGAGAAGAAATAAGGGCCTGTGTTATACAAAAAGAGGAACAGCATGCCCAAGGCCACACAGATAGCAGCAAAACTGAACTGGAAGCCAAGCCCCTGGCTACCGGCCCTGGGCTCTCTCTGCCACCCTGTACTTCAGGCACAGAACAACAGAACAGAGAATAAATTAAAAGTACATCACTGAGTGAATTTCAGATCAGCAGCCGAGCTAGAATAGGCCTGCATTTCAGACATAGCTACCTCCCTCTCAGGGTCTTGGCTCCCTGTCACCCCCAGCTCTCAGGAGAAGTGTTGTCAGTGAGTGTGCTCTCTTAGATAGAAGCACGTACCAGCAGGAGAGGAGCCTAGGGAGCCCTGGTCTGGGTGGAGGGATAGGGCACTTGCGAATGCCCTTATAACTGCCTAAATCCCTAAACTTTTCACAAAAAGTGGGTACTCTACTTGTGTTGACTCACAAATCCCATACCACCCGTTGTTCTCTTCCCTTGGGGCTAATCATGGTCAGGCCTAACGCCAGGGAACCACTTCCTTGGAAGCCACCACTAGGCCCCGGTGGGGAGAAAAGGCTGCAAGGTACGTTGTGGGTGGATTTTTGATGAGATGAAGAAATCTAAATAAAAAGGTTTATTAATTTAAAAGAAAAGTAAACTAAAACCAAGGGGTATGTGCCCACACAGATTTGCAAAGGTGAGGGCACCTTGGAACTGTCTGGATATTTGTTGCTCCCTCTATGTCATCACGATCCACGCTGATCATGACTGACTGTGTCCATGCCTGCCTGCCCCACTCAGTGGGTGCTCCTCGAGGACAGAGACCAAGCCTTGTTCACCATTGTAGCTCCAGTGCTCAGCACAAACAGATGTTCTCAGAAAATATGGAATAAACAGGAGGGTGGGAGAATGGGTAGATGATATGGTAATCAAACCAGTAGAAGCCTGCTTGAAAAAAGAAACATTCTGAGCCAGATTTAGAAGGGCAGGGACTTGACTTGGGTTTGTTAAGGTAGGGAATAGAATCGTATAGGGAATGAGTGGACAGAAAAGTTGGCAGGTAGCCAGATCTTGGGTTGGTGTCTGAAAGCCTAGGGGCTATTTGAGATGCTCCCCTTAACCCCTTCCCTCTGCCTTCATGTTTCCGATTGGACTCTTGCATGTTTCCACGCAGGGCTTCATCAGGCTCGACATGTCTGAGTTCCAGGAGCGGCATGAGGTAAGAGTCCTAAGCAAAGCATGATTTGGAGGGCTTATCAGCATGGCCTGGGTATTGTGATGTGGCTTGTGATTTGGGCCTGAGATAATTCCAGCAGCCGGGATTTGTCCTTTGCGGATATATATGTGCAGCAGGGTCACTGATCTGTTTTGCATAGGGTTTGCTCTGAAGAATAAACATAGAGAAGATCTATCTGCTGTCCCATTATGGTAGCGTTCCTGCCACCCTGGGAGACAGCCTGACACTCTTTGTTGAGACAGGCAGTCTTGACAGTGTTTATAAAGCCATCTCCCTGTACATTCCCCATATTGGAAGTTTAAAGCGTGGAAAGGCCTTCCTGACGTGTTGCCTTCCTTCCTCCAGGTGGCCAAGTTTATCGGGTCCCCACCAGGCTACATTGGCCACGAGGAAGGTGGCCAGCTGACCAAGAAGCTGAAGCAGTGTCCCAACGCTGTGGTGCTGTTTGATGAGGTGGACAAGGCTCATCCAGATGTGCTTACTATCATGCTACAGTTGTTTGATGAGGTGAAAGTCAGCCTGGGCCGGAACAGAGATGGGGACCCTTGGAGGTGTGGATAATAGGAAGCAAGGACCCAGAGGCCTGTCTGAACATTTCTCAGCTTGCTCTGTGTGTACATTCGGACACTTAGTCCATGTGATTTTACCTCCTCTCTGGACCACAGCCTGGGCACTTGAGGGAAGACCAGTACTGTCCAAGTGTTGAAATTTCGTCACTGCCCAGGCTACCTTCCAGAGAGAAGGAGTGGGGCAGAGATGCCAGGAGAGTGAGGGAGACCTGAACTTTTAGTTCTAGCTCTGCTTCATTTCTAGGCATCAGGGATCTCATGTGACAAACAAGGCATCTAGATCCAAGATAAGCTCGAAGAATCTTTCTGACTTGTGGAGCCCTTTTCTTCTGAGGAGCTCCAGGCTTGTCACAAACGAGACAGTCCCCCCTACTGGTGGAGTGAGTTCTAACTAAGAACCACCCCCTTTTATCCAGCACATTCTGTGTACTAGGCTTATGCTAAAGACTTTACAGATGTTATCACTAATCATCACAATAGCCAGGCAAGGTAGAAATGATCTCATTTTTCACAAATGAAGAAACTAATGTTCAGAGAGATTATAAATGACTTGCCCAAGGCCACAGAGCTACTCTATGGAGGAACCAAAATTGGGCTACAAAATAAATCTGATCCTAGAGTCCCAGTTCTCCCTTCTGTACCACTCCTTCCCTGAGCTGGGAGGTAAAGCTTATGATCACAGAGGGGTCGACCCCCACCCTTTACAGGGGTCTGCAGAACCAGAATGAGGCTTCTCTTCTGCTCCTAGGCAGGGAATATGTTAGCCAGCATGTGGCCAGATGGAA
This sequence comes from Eonycteris spelaea, assembly GCA_003508835.1. Taxonomy (NCBI): domain Eukaryota; kingdom Metazoa; phylum Chordata; class Mammalia; order Chiroptera; family Pteropodidae; genus Eonycteris; species Eonycteris spelaea. Next base: position 3,677,594 of record PUFA01000151.1, read on the forward strand.
TCCTGCTCACCTGTTCACTTAGCCCCTCCAGCCCTGGGAAAATAGGAAGGGGTTTTGCTTCCCATGTCACAGATACACTAAACGAGGTGCAGGAAGGGACTCCCCCTGGACCAAAGAGCACACCAGTTACCAAGCCAGGACAACCCAGAACCAAATGGCCCCATAGCTTCCCACCACCTCCCCACCTAGCCCAGCATCCTTGCCCCTGCCCCAGTTTTGTTGCTCTCTTATTAGCCCCTCAGCTACTCCCTGTTCCTGGGCCCCCCACTGAGGAGTGAAAGCCAATTCTTCTAAAGTTACATATTAAGTTACTCACATCTGTGCTCTGAGACCTCCTGGTCCATTCCAGCTTCTTGTTGGAATTCAGATACGCAGCTATGCACCAGACTGAAACCTACCCTTGGGAAGCTGCCTGCCTAGTAAACAGGCAAAAAGGAGATGTGATAATAGTTGACATTTTTGTACTTCATGTGTCAGGCACTGTTCAAAAAATTTACACGTACCAACTCCTTTAATTCTCCCAACAACCTATCAAGATAGTTGTTCTTATTGCATCCATGAATAGATATGGACACAGAAGTAAAGTGAGGTAACTTATTCACCCAAGGTCACACAACTGGAAAGAGGGAGTCCAGGTTCAAACCCAAGCATCCAGTTCCAGATCCTGCAGCCTTAAATAACTACCATGCAGCTAGGGCCAAAAGAGAGAGGTAGATCTTTAGTAAAGCATTCACAAGAAGGGAGAGTCCAACAGCATGTTTGGCCTCTGACTCCCTAGAGAGGTACTGCTGATATCCTCCTTGGCCCAGAAGGAGAGAAGACAACTGATGACTGACATACAATTGGGCCCACCTGGAAGATGCTACCATCCCCGTGGGGAATCCCTGTTCACATCTCTTCTACTGCTGTCACTCCATGAGTACCTTTTTGGGAGTTGATAATAATTCCTTTCTGTAGCCTCCACAAGCCTACTATATATTCTGATGCTTATGCCCTGGGTTCCATTGACCAAAGCTGCCATCCTAGTTTACTTAGCCAGATTTATACATATATGCTCCTTGAGGACAGGGATCATGCCTACTCCAACCACTCCCAGAGCCCACAACATCAGGGAAATGCTTTTTTGACTTAATTCAGTGGTAATTCAGCAAATCTTTCAAGGATGAATAAGCATTTGCTGGGTGAACGGAGCAGAGAAGGGCTGACAGCAGACACCTAATGTGCTGAAGCACAGGGGCATGACCCAGCCTGGTGTATTCAGGGAGCTGTAGCTGTTTGGTACTGCTCAGCTGCACAGGGAAGTGAGAACAGAATGGTGGAGATGAGGTGGGTAAGGTAGACTGGGGCCAGTTAAAATGCCAGGCAAAGGAGCGCAGATGTATTTGGTGGATTGTAAGGAGCCTTTAAAGACTTTAAGCAAGAGAAAAACATGGTCAGATTTTTACTTTATAAAGGTCCTGTAGGCAACTGTGAGAATGGAAGGAAGAAGTGGGCAGTGAGGAGACTATTGAAGAGTCCAGACTAGTGCCGGAGAAGCCTGCTCTAAAGCAGGGCAGTGGAATGAGAACTACCAGGACGTTGGCTGTGCAGGGCTTGGCGATTGGATGGAAAGAGAAAGGGAAAGGCCAAGGATGACAAGCAGCAGGATTTCTGGCCTGGGTGACCGGATGGCTGCTGCTGCGATCAGCTGAGGCAGAGTACTCAGGAGGATGGATGAACAACATATTGGCAAGGAAGGTGAGGAGCTGAGGTTTAGAATTGTTGAAAGAAGATGCCTAAGGGACAGTCAGATGGCGATGTCCAAGAGGCCATTCATCAATTGGAGAGGTCTGGAGCTTAGGAAAGGTCTGGACTGAAAGTAGAGATTCAGCAATGCTCCAGCACAAAGAGGGTAATGAAGCCATGGAAAGGGATGATGTCTCTCAACAAGGGAGAGTGTAGTGTGCAGAGAAGAGAGCACTAAAACAGAGCCTTGGCCTATCAGGAAAGAGTTAAAGGGGGACTTGGCAGAGAGGTAGGAGGGAAAGCAAGAGATTATGGTTCAGTGTGGGGCAGAGGGGGCACAGACAGAACAAAGTTCCTGCCTTAGTGTTCAGGAATGAATGTGGGGGACAGACAGCAAAAAGCAGTTCAGCCCACTGTGGTGAGTGCTACACTTGGAGAAGCAGCAAATGCCAGGAATCGTAAGGGCACCTAATCTAGCCTGGGGGCATGAGAGAAGCCCCGCATTCCTACCTAGCCAGTTCTCCCAAGCCGGGCCCAGAAAAGCAAGAGCCCAAATGCACTCACCAAAGCACCAAGCAGGACTAATGCTGGTCACTTCCTAGGTGATCTCAGCCTACAGCACAGGGCCACAGTCCCAGGAAGAGACAGGACCCCAGGGAGCCCACCCTCCACTCCTCCTTTCAAGGGTAGGAGCAGTGGGAAAACAACTCCTAGAGGCCTGGAGTGAGCATTCACATCCCACTCAGGATTTCTACACTCATCATTGCTGGGAGGTGAGACAGTGACAGCTCCCTCTTTGGGTCACGTCTTTATTGCCAAAGACCCTGAGGACAAGGAAACATGAAGTCACCCTTGGGTTAGTCATACAGTGCACCTGCTCCCCTTCACCCACCTGGACCCATCCTCAGGTCCAGTTATAAGCAGAGCTTTGATCTCTTGGAATGAAATTGCCACTGGTTATTGCTCTGGCCAGTATAGCAGTGTGCGCTCAGCCTTCAGAGATGAGCTCTACAAACACAGTGTCATATGCACATGCTTGGGCATGTCACACACTCATGCAGACCTGGTCCCCACTAAGGAGTGGATTCTATTGTAACCCATAAGCAGGAAAGCTAATGGCAAAAGCTCAAGAACATTCATTTGTTCCCTTGCCTTCCGCTTGTCCCACCCAAAGTAGGGACAGGAGAGTGACTAACACCTACATCACCCTTTTGAATAGACTCCCTTGGAGATGACACTTTCTGAGAGGCTTCTGCCAAGGTCCAGTATAAAGTAAGGCTGAAAAGCACCCGGTACCGTGCCTAGCACAGAGTAGGTGCTCAAGTAATATACATTTCTTCTCCTGTTGCCTCTGAGAGCCAGGGCTGGTCTGCCATTGCGTTGGCTTTGGAAATAAGACTGACTTGAGTCAGGCCATGACAACAGAAAGGGAAATATTTGAGGAGGGCTGGTTACTGGGCTGAGGCTAGGGCAGGCAGGAGCCGAATGGTCGAGGTCAGTGATCTATCCCCCAGAGCCACGTTCTCTGGCCTATTAAGAACTATGCTTAGTCCGCATCCCGGAGGAAACCCCAGGCAGGTCTCTCCCTTCCCACACCTGTCCCAGTTGCTTCTCTTCATCAAGGATCAAAGGATGAAAACTAAATTTGGCAGGATTCTGAGAAAATTTTATTTAGAGAAAGAAAATTGCATGGAGGCTCATTTACCCAGTACTGCTGATATGGCCTTGATAGCCTGGTATAGAGAGAAGGGCAAACAGTTTGAGCTTCAGCTCTACTATTTTCTAGCTATGAGACCTTGAATGAGTTACTTAACCATTCTGGGACTCAGTTTCTCTGTAGGGGTTGCAAGGATTCAGGCATTCAGCAAGCAAGTACTGAACACCTACCATGTGCCAGACACTGTTCTAGGACTCTGCCTTCGTGGAGCTTCTAGTGGGCAAAGTACAATAGTGCACAGGAAAGCACCAAGCATGCCGCTCAGTGGAAGTGCTTATTTTTGTCCACTGTTGTTACTCCATCAGTTCCTTTCAGGGAGGCCCTGATCATGGCTTTTCTTCTGAATCAGGGGTCCCAACCCCCAGGTCGCAGACCAGTACCAGTCCATGGTTTGTTAGGAACCGGGCCGCATAGCAGGAGGTGAGCAGTGGGCGAGCAAGCAAAGCTTCATCTGTTTGCAGCTGCTCTCCAGCTCTAGCATCACAGCCTCAGATCATCGGGCATTAGATTCTTATAGGAGCCCCGGTTGCTGATGTCAAAAAAGCTGGAGACCGCTGTTCTAAATGACTGCAAAGTGCTGTCATACAGCTACAGCCTTGAGGTTTGCTGTGCTCCTTGCCCTTGAATACCTATACTTCTCCCATTCTTCTGTCTCTTCCCTCTGCTGTTGCTCCTTTTCTCTTTCCTTAGTGCATCTGTCTCTGTTATACTTTCTTCTGTGTCATTTCTAGAGAGAGCTAAAGATTTCAAGGAAATTTCCCAAGTTGATTAAAGGAGGAGCCTTATTTTCTGTCCCTTTCTGTCAAGCCAGAGGATGGCTCCAAAGGTGCAAGGATTATACCTGTTTCAATTCATTTCATATTTTTAATCTCACAAATATATATGTTTGCTACTGTAATAACAGTTCAGAACATTTACACAGCTTGGTTTACTAAGGATTTTTCTTCAGTATGACCGTATCTAGTCTTCACAATGGCCCAGTAAAATGCCCTTCTCTGAACTCTTAAGCCACTTGGGCTTCCCTTACCATAACACTTTACCCACTGAATTACCATTGCTGTTTTCCTGAGTGTCACTCAGAGCAAGTTAAAGGCTCTGAGTCTCCAGAACCCCAACACAAAGCCTGAACCAAAGTGGGCTTCCAAGAAAGTGTGTTGGGTGGGTGCATATAAGTTAGGCTGACTGCCGAGCGCCAGGATGATTTGGGTGCCCTGACTGATGACGCACAGCAGATGCAGTCTTGCCCACAGGCACTCTTAATAGGTGGAGTAGTTGCAGCTTAGGGCAATGTGAACTGCCATCGAGGTGTAAGAACAGTGCTCAGAGAAGCGAGCAGCTAACTCTGCCAGGGGTGGCAGAGGTAGAGGCACAAGGGTTCTGAAGAGACCTCCTGGAAGAAAGGTGCTTAGCCTTATACCTCCCTAACTGTGCAGTCACTGTTCTTTCCCAGGGCCGGCTGACAGATGGAAAAGGGAAGACCATCGACTGCAAGGATGCCATCTTCATCATGACCTCCAATGTGGCCAGTGATGAGATCGCACAGCATGCACTGCAGCTGAGGCAAGAAGCTTTGGAGATGAACCATAACCGTATCGCTGAGAACCTTGGTATGGCATGTGGCCTGAGCTGTCTAGGCAACTGGGCAAGTGCCCAGGCCACTAGCACATCTCTTGGGGGCAAGGATGGCATTGAGGTCCCAGGTTTTGGTAAGGGTCCTGGTGGGCAGTTTTGTCCATAGCTGGCAATGATCAGACAGCAAGCACCAGACCAAATAGTGCTTGATAGAGACAGTGCCCCCTCTTCCTCAAGAAAACCCCAAGTCTCTTGGGTGACAAGAAGATTCCAGACAGAGGAGTGGACAGAGATACCCCAAAGTTAGGGGCCAGGAAGAGGCCAGAGTCTTAGGGAACTGAAGAGATGTTTTGGTGCAGTGAGGGGACAGCAAGATCAGAAACCATAGAGAAGTGGATACAGCCTTTTGCAGCCAATGAGCCTTCTTCGTAGGTTGGAGAGTGCTGGAAAGGAGAGCACATCACGCAGAAGGCCACCTCTGTTATCTTTCTATTTGGAGTTGAACCCTCCAGCTCCCTTCAGAACTCAGTTCTTGGTCCTGACTTTCCTCTCCCCTCCCTCATACAATTTCCACCTTAAAGAATCCCAGGCTTTGTAGCACATGATTGCTAAAAGAGCCTCAGAAAGTACCTAGTCCAGTCCTCTCTGTTCAGGTAAGAAGACCAGGCCAAGGCCCAGAGAGCCTGAGGTGTTGACCAGGGTCACACGGACCCATGAAGGCAGCTCTTTTCATGGATGGGACAGGGGCAGGCACATTTCCCAAAGTCCCCTGGGTGTGGGGAATAGTCAGTTTATGTTCTGTCTCCACAGGTGATGTCCAGATTAGTGACAAGATCACCATCTCAAAGAACTTCAGGGAGAATGTGATCCGCCCCATCCTGAAAGTAAGAAGTCTTTATCCTTCCTGCTAGGTTTAGGGGATCCCCTTAGCCATCCTTAAACTGCAGAATCCCCCTTATCTTCCCCATTGGAGTCCAATAATTGCCTTTACGCTCATCTGGATCACTGAGCTTACCCCACCCCTTACCTGGCCCTGCAGGCTCACTTCAGGAGGGATGAATTTCTGGGGCGAATCAATGAGATCGTCTACTTCCTCCCCTTCTGCCACTCGGAGCTTATCCAGCTAGTCAACAAGGAACTGAACTTCTGGGCCAAGAGAGTAAGAGCGGGGACCGGCCGTGGGTGGGAGCGCTAGTTCCTAAAGGTGGAACTCAGTGGTATGGGGCCAGTGGCCTTGGGGCACAGTCTCTCATAGGCCAAGGCCTCAGGCATCGTGGTGAGAGATGGAAAGGTCTGGGCCACATGCAAGCATGCTCTTATCTGACCTTTCTTAGGCCAAGCAAAGGCACAACATCACACTGCTCTGGGACCGCGAAGTGGCAGACGTGTTGGTTGACGGCTACAATGTGCACTATGGTGCCCGCTCCATCAAGCATGAGGTGAGCATAGAAGCCTGAGAGAAGAGAGGTGCCTCCACACCTCCCTCCCCAGTGCCCCTACACCCATCTCCGGGCTCCCAGCCTAGAATTTTTCATACCCAGAGTAGATGCCCCTTCAGAACCAAAAACACAAGATGATCAAGTCAAACCCCAGTCCTGGCGAATAACCCAGTGTGAACCCCTACCAAATGAGGAATTCACTTGGAAACCTCAGAAACTAACATCAAGTCTTTAGCACAGTCCTGCAAGCTGTGTGTTAGCCATTTGCAGATGAGAAAACTGAAGCCCAAAGTATAAACTTTCTAGCAGCGAGAGATAGAACCTGGCCTCCAGGCTCAGGGCACAGGCCGGCTTAGGCCTCGGCAGTGATGACCTCTTCACTTGCTACCTTCAGGTCGAGCGCCGTGTAGTTAACCAGCTAGCGGCTGCCTACGAGCAGGACCTACTGCCAGGGGGCTGTACTCTGCGCATCACTGTGGAGGACTCAGACAAACAGCTACTCAAGAGCCCTGAGCTGCCCTCACCCCAAGCTGAGAAGCGTCCACCCAAGCTGCGACTGGAGATCATTGATAAGGACAGCAAAACCCACAAACTGGACATCCGGGCACCACTACACCCTGAGAAGGTGTGCCACACCCTCTAACATCTACCTACCTGCTATACGTGCCCTCACCATCCAATAAAGGCCCCTCGGCTGTGGCATGGCAACTGACCTACCTTCCCTTCCTACCTCTCGCTCCTTTCCACCCAGCCTAAGGCCACTTACCTCCTTACAGCTCCTGCAAGACCCCTCCCCAACCCCAAAGTCTAAAGCAGGAATTTTTCCTTCCCGGCCCTGCCATTATCGTCCCAAAACTTGTTAATAAGTCTCCAGGAGAGGGAGGTCTCTTATCATTGATGTCTTTCAGAGTGATCCCCATGCCCTATAGTCTCTGGAACTTTATCATGTTGCCTGGAAGCTCAGAAGTATGGCAACTAAGAACAGATCTGGCCAGAAGAAGACAGGGACAGACTGTGACCTGCCACCCTCTGCTGGTCCTCATGTAACTGAGACCTTGAATGTCTCCATAGAGCATAGGCCCAGGCACAGAGGTTTAGCAGTTTAGGCTATAGTTACTTCTTTCCCATGCCCTAAAATCCCAAGAAGAAGGGATGCATAGAACTCTTCCCCCATCCTCTGCCATATCATAGCTACTGTTCCTTCTCCCCATGTTCTGGAGTCAGGCCAGACCAGGTTTCTCCGGCCTTGGAACTGACCAACATGGGAGGAAGGCTGACTGGGTCACCACCCTTGCCTACTCCAGTACTGGACAATAGTACCAAATGACTAACAAGCTCAGTTCTTTGGGGCCTCCTTCAGGAGACTAATGCCATAGATATTGGGGAATTATAGGGGGAGAGAGAGGTCATGGGGTCAGGCTCTGCCTAGATGGCCATGGACCCTGCCTCAGCCCTGTCTATACTGCTGTCACAGCTAAGTTAGCCTGGAATGAACAGCTCCCCATGCTGTCTCCATGTTAATTGCTAAGCTGAAGGTCTGCACACCATCCCCCAAAGACATTCACAGATCAGCGATGTTTTAACCTCAGTTTAGCAATGCTCAGTGCATTGGGCGTCATCTGCAGTGGCCCCCATTGATGACCACCTCATCATTCTCCCTCTGCAGGGCCATTTTGGAACCTTCCTTTGGTGTTAGCTCCTCCCTTTCAGGAAGCAGAAAATGGGGGCAGGAATCCAAGTTCCTTGGGATGAGAAAGTCATAACAATATGGTGGTTATAAGGCCATCAGAAGCCAGGGCCTGGGCTCCAGCAGTCACCATCCAGCCTCTCAAGGTGCTATGTCTGCTGCTTCCTGCCTCAGTGACTGCTCTTCTTTTTTTTCCCATCTTGTATTGAGGTAATTTTAGACTTAAAAAGTTTCAAAAATAGTAGAGTTCCTATATACCCATTCACCTAGCTTCTAATATTAACATCTTATAAAACCATAATTATTCAAATCATGAAATTAACATTGGTCCATTCCTACTCACTAATAGGTAGATATTCAGATTTTGCCACTTGTCCCACTGATGTTCTTTCCCTGGTCTGGGATCCAGCCTAAGATCCCACATTGCATTTGTTGTCGTGTTTCCTTCGTCTCCTTCAGCCTCTCTGACAGTTCGTTCCTCTGTCTTTCTTTGCCTTTCATGACCTTGACTCTCTCAAAATGTCCAACTGGTTATTTTGCACATTGTCCCTCAATCAGGTTTGTCTATGTTTTCACAGGATTAGATTGAGGGTACCTCAGAAGTGATGTTATGCCCTTCTCAGGGCCTCATAGCGGCGGATCAAGTTAACTTTGATCACATGGATGAGTTACTGTGTGCCAGGTTTCTCCCGTATCAAATTACAAATTTCTCCTTTGAAATTAATAAGAATCTTGTGAGGAGATACTTTGAAACTGTGCAGATGGATTTTTTTACCCTTAGAATTTTGCCCATTGATTTTAACATTCATCAATAGTTCTTGCTTAAGCAAGTATTAATGTTCTTTTTGCCTAATGATGACTTTGTTTCCTTATTCCATTTATATTTATTAATTGGTATTCGGTAAGGAAGAGCTGTCTCTTTTCCTCTTTATTTATTCAATAATTTCTAGGAGTATAAACTAATGGATATTTGTTTTCTTCTATGGGTTATAATCTAATACTACTATTATTTATTTTGTTGTTCTTTTGGCCTAGATTTGGCCATTCAGAACTCTTCCGAGTTGGCTCCTTTTTTGTTTCACCATTGACCCTATCATTTTTTTAACACTGCCTTACTTTCTAGCACCACAAGATGTCCCAATCTCACTTATGTTTTACCTGTCCCAGCCCTGACATCAGCCACTTGTCCAAACAGCATGTGGTTCCTTTTATTTGAGGATAGTACTTAGAAAACAAGATCTAGGCACTAGGGTGTTCATTGCTACTGGAGTGTCATTGCTTCTAGGCCCTTCAGCACACAGAGCTAGGAAATATATGTATATATGTTACCACACACATCTGAATTTATTATTGTGTCTCTCCATCCATATGTTATTAAAAACCTTGAGTTTATATTGATACCTACAGTTCTAATCCAATGCCACTGGGTTTGTGACTACCACTATTATGACTTTACTATTCTTCTGTTTTTTCTCTCCTTCTATCTCTGTTTCTTCTCCTTTCACTCTGGTGTTCAGATTTCTCTTAGAGGCTCTAATTAAGTCAGTCAGCGACCATCCCATAGAACATGCCTCTTGGATAAAGTTTTTTCCTGGCTGCCAATCCCTTGGTTCAATTAACTGTGGCCAGGAGGTTCAGACATGTAACTCAAAACCAGATAACTTTTATCAAGAAAATCCAATAGCCACCTTTATGAAAGGAGGTATGAACAGAGTAGACCCTAAGATTCTAAGGAATTTAAGTATCACTTCTTGTAGGGATCCTTAGCTAGACCTCCTAGGTGATGTTAAACCCCTATCATATCTTCTTAGCATCCTGGGCAGTACTCAGCTCACTTGCATTACTTGTTTTATGTCTTACTTTGTCACTAGACTGTAAGCTCCAAGAGGGTAGATACCCAATTGTTCAGCTCACTGTCCTATTCATAGAACCTGGCACAGTGCAAGCACATGATGTACGCTCCAGGTATTTGGATGAACAGTGGGCTCTGCAGCAAGCACAGATCTTCACAGTAGGTCCTAGGACAAAACAGTACTATTTGTGTACTGAGCACACATGTATTTGTCACATTATTGTAACTATGCTGTAGGACCTGAGCAAATGAGGCAAAGTAAGACCTAGATACTTTGTTGAGTATCCTGGGATATGTAAGGCTGGACTTAGAAATGAAAATGTAACACCTTTATTGTTCAAAAAGAAAAACTCAAAGATGCATAGTGATTATTTTAGAAATTTAGAAAAAAACACACTTAAACCATAAGAAAATAGGAAATAGACTAATAAAGATAAAACCTCAAGTTAACAAAGTAGGAAACCAAAAAAGGGGAAGGGAGAATATATTTTAAAATGATTCTTTGAAAACACCAATAAAACAGATAAAATCTTCTCAGCCTTATAAAGAGAAAAAGGGCAAAAAAAAAAAACCATATTAGGAATGAGAAATCAGACATACCATATATATGGAAGAATGTAAAATAAATAAATTTGAAAACAGCAAATAGATTATTTCCCAGCAAACACTGACCCAAGATATAATTTGAATAGAAAAATAAATTACCGAAGAAGAAATTGGAAAGGTGATTAAAAATTTATTCTTTTAGAAGATTGTGTTCTTTTATTTAAATTTTTTATTGATCTATATATGGAAAAGTACACAAATCACATGTGTACAGTTCAGTGAATTATCACAAAGTAAACACCACTATAGCTATCACCCAGCCCAAAAAATAAATGAGTTGTAATTTTTAATTATTATATAAACTGCTTCAGACCATGAGAAGAGATGTTCCACTGATTTTAAAGGCCAGTTGTAAGATTAATACTCAAACCTGATAAAGTGCCAAAAAGAATGCCATAGCCTAACCTCACCTATGACTATAGATGCAAAAACTCCAAATAAAAGTTGAATTGTACAATGTGATCACATAAGATATACTTAAGCAATACAAGCCTTAGTATCAGGAAATTAATATAATCTATTATATCAAGAATTTGAAGATAATTTAAATGTTTCTGGATTATTATTCATGTTAATTCTCTAATTTTGATAATTCTTATGTAAGAATGTTCATGTTTTTCAGAAATATACATTGAAGTATTTAGAAGTTAAAGGTAAAGATAATTTGCATATGTCGCAGGAAACTAAGTTATATATATATACACATGCTTATATGTATGCATTCACATACATATATACACACAAAATGGTGAAAGTAAAATAGTAACATTTGGGAAATACCAGTAAAGGGTATACAATAACTCTTAGTATTGTTTTTACAACTTTTCTGCAAGTAAATTTATTTCAAAAGTTTTTTAAATGAATGGAGATAAAACATTTTATCAGTATATGCTGAAAAAGCATTTGATAAAATGTTACAGCTTTAAATGTGATTCGATACAATTAAAGCCCTAAGTAAAAGGAAATTATGCATCAAAAACCAATAGCAAACATCATTTTTAATTGTAAATATTAAAGCTATTTCTAGTAAAGTCTGAAATAAGACAAGATTCAACATTGCTTTGAAAATTCAACATTGCTGTGAAAGCAATTAGGCAAGAAAAGTAAACGATATAAATATTGGAAATTAAATTATCTCGTTTTGCTGATATATGACTGTATTTAGGAAATCCAAGAGGCTGTAATAACACCTATTAGCACTAATAAATCTGGTAAGTATCTAAATAAAAGACAAATGTACAAAAATCAGTACCTAGCAATAATCAACTAGAAACAAAGGGAATGTATTTCATTCATAATTGCAACAAATAGGTATATATATTTGCTCATATACATAAAATACCTCTGGAAGAAGGGAATTATATAAAGTGTTAGCAATGGAAGGGAAAATTCACTATATTTTTACACTTTTAAATTAAATTTTGAATTAATGTTACCTATTCAAAATTATTTAATACTCAATACACTTAACAAGAAAAAAATGATATCAAAGAGCATAAAAAAAGATCTAACAAAAAGTCATACCAGGTTCTTGGATAGGATGACTTCAAAATATCATTAAAATGTCAATTCTTAAATTATATATAATTCAATCAAGCTTACTTAGATTCAACAGCATTTTTAATTTAATAAAATTAAAGTCGTATTACACTAGAGTGTCCAGAGGTGAAGCTATATGGAGCTATTGTTTTCTGGATCTAGGCTCTCAGGAGATACAGTTACTACAATTCCATCTTAATAGTATGCAAACTAAAAATAAGTAAATTCAGCTCCCATCAATATACACCCTACATACAATTACGAGAGAAAGGAAAGAAAAAAGTTATTGTCTGACTGGCGTATAGAGACTATGACTCTGGGTGTAAAGAAGAGAAAGTGGAAAATTAAGCTAGAGAGGCAAGTTTTCTGAGTTTACAATGCCTTAAATGGTATAATAAGGGAGTGAAATGGCCATATTTGTGTTTTAAAAAGACCCTTGGATTGCATTACGCATAATGGTTTGGGGTGACTTTTGACCAATATGCAACAGATGGAGTAGTTCCAGGTACATTCCCTTCCTACCTCAAATATAGAAATACTGAATATGTAACACACACGTGTGCGTGCGCACACGCACACAATGAGGTTTGAAACTAAAATGTGGGGAATCCCAATTTTTCCACATCCTCACCAACACTTGTTATTGTCTGTCTTTGATTACAGCCATTCTAGTGGGTGTGTAGTGATATTGTGGTTTCTATTTGTATTTCCCTGATGGCAAATTGATGGCTTTTTGGCCTTTTATATATCTTCTTTGGAGAAGTGTCTGTTAAGACTCTTCCCGTTTTTGAATTAGGTTGTCTTTTTATTGTTGAGTTTTAAAGCTTCTTTTTTTACTCTGGATACTAAACTGGATAGAGAAAGATGATGGTTGAAAAATTGTACATATTAAAGGATGAATTTTATGGTATGAATTGTCTCAATTTTTATATAAAAAAATTATACCTCAACTTAAAAAAAAACTTTAGAAAGTAGGTTTTTAATATATCAAACTTAAATGTCAGGAGAATGAGGAGACAAGCCACAGACTGGGAGAAAATATTTGCAAAACACATGTCTGGTAAAGGACCAGTATCCAAAATATACAAAGAACTCTTAAAAGTCAATGGTAAGAAAATGAACAGCCAGATTATAAAATGAGCAAAAGATCTGAACAGATACCTCTCCAAAGAGATATAGCCGGTAAGTAAGCATATGAAAAGATGTTCAACATTATATGTCATTAGGGAATTGCGACTTAAAACAATGAGATACCACTATGCACCTATTAGAAAGGCCAAAACACAAAACACAAAACACAAATGCTGATAAGGATGTGGAACAAAAAAAACTCATTGTTGTTAGGAATGCAGAATGATATAGCCACCGTGGAAGACATTTCAACAGTTTCTTTGAAAACTAACCATGCTTTTCCCATATGATCCTGTAATCACACTCCTTGGTATTTACCCAGATGTGCTAAAAACATGTCCACACAAACCCTGCACACAAAGGTTTTTAACAGTTCTATTCATAATAGCCAAAACTTGGAAACAACCAAGATATTCTTCAGTGGGCAAATGGATAAGCAAACTGTGATACATCCAGACAATAGAGTATTATTCAGTGCTAAAAAGAAATGAGCTATTAAGCCATGAAAATACATGGGAGAAACTGTAAATTTGTGTTACTAAGTGGAAGAAGCCAATCTGAAAAGCTACATACTACATGATTCCAACTACATGATTCCGGGAAAGGCAAAACTATGAAGACAGTAAAAACTGTCAGTGGTTGCCAGGATCTTGGGGGGTGGGGGTGCGGATGAATAGTAGAGCACAGAGGATTTTTTAGGCAGTGAAACTATTCTGTATAATAAATAATGGTGGGTACATGTCATACATTTGTTGAAATCCATGGAATTACAACACAAAGAAAGAACCCTAATGTAAACCATGGACTTTGGTTGATAATGATGGTCAATATTGGTTCATCAGCAAATGCTGATGTTGATAGCAGGGAGGCTTTCAGGAGGTGTGGGACAGTATATGGAAACTCACCTTTCCATTCAATTTTGCTATGAACCTAAAGCTGCTCTAGAAAATAAGGTCTATTAATTTAACAAAGTTAAACTACATTCTAATACAACTGTATCAAAGAAGGCAAGGTTCATATTTTTAACAGGTTAGAATTATAAAACTGGCTTATCTGGGTATACTCTAGAATAGATGCTTACCAAATGCTTGCCAGAAGAGCAAAATCACTCAGTACGCTTCCTATGGCATCATTTTATGATTTGGGCTTTTATCTTTGATAGTTTCTTCCCCATTACAGTAACTTTTCATCCAGCTGACTTTTTCAGGCAAAATATATTATAATTATAATTTCCTGGTGGGTAAAGCATACCAGCTTAATGTCCTCACAACGTGGCTAATGCATCCCATCCCCAGAGCAATCTAAGAGTTCATCAGAGCAACACTGTCATGTATGACCTAGATGTCAGAAGTAGCATGCCATTATCCCCACCATATGCTGTTCATTAGAAGTGAGTCTCTTATGGAAGACAGTATACATAGAGTTTTCTAAGAAAATTAAAATAGAACTACTACATCTACCAATTCCTCTTTTGGGTACTTATCCAAAGAAAATGAAAACACTAACTCAAAAAGATATATACACCCCCATGTTTACTGTGGCATTATTTACAACAGCCAAGATATGGAAACAAGTGTCTATTGATGGATGAGTGGATAAAGAAAATGTGATACTTATATAAAACAATAATATTCCATCAAAAAGGACGAAATCTTGCCATTTGTAGCATGGATGGACCTTGAGGGCATTATTTTAAGTGAAGTAAGTCAGGGGAAGACAAGTACTGTATGATCTCATATGTAGAATCTAAAATTAACACACAAAACCAAGCTTATAGATACAAAGAACAGTTTGGTGGTTGCTAGAGATGAGGGTTGGAGGTGGTGAATGAAATGAGTAAAGGGAGTCAAAATGGTGCAAATTTCCAGTTACAAATAACTGGATGTAATAAACGGAATGTAATGTAAAGAAAATGTATGGTGATGGATGTTAGACTTGTGATAATTTTGCAATATATGCAAATATTGAATTATTTTGCACACCTGAAATTAATGTTAATATGTTAATATGTCAATTATACCTCTACAAAAACTTTTAAGTAAAAATAAAAACACTGCCTCGTACCTGGGCAAGGCAGGGGAAGAAGTGAGTCTCTAAGTCCATCCTTAACTTGAGAGGGATTAAGCTCCACCTTTTAAAGTGTCAAAGAATTTGGAACAAAGGACAGAAGAACAAAGGACACTTCTCACCAGAAACTGCAAGCCAACAGAGTAACATCTTTAAAGTACTGAAGGAAGAAACTGTCAACTCAGCATTCTATACCCAGTGAAAATATTTCAAAAATGAAAGTAAAACCCTTTTCAGGTGAATGCAAGCTGAGAGAATTTGTTATCAGAACTTCATTACAAGAAATGTTAAAGGAAGCTCTTCAGGAAGATGGAGTATGTATCAGAGAGACACTTGGATCTACATAAAGACATAGATCTCCATAAATGGTCAAAATGAAGACTCAGAGCTACCACCTCCTTTAGGCAAGTCCTGTCTTTGTATTAACAAGAATGCCTACTTCTATCCACTTTTGCTTGGAAGGATCATACAGTTTTGGAGGCCCAGAGAAAGGTGTGCTAGTGGGCTCCATATTAGTAAAGACATCTTTGGGTTGGGTCTCTTCTCTGTGACCCAAGGAAACTTTGACATGGTTATCATAAAACCTTCACTAAGGGCTTAGAATTTCTTTAGATGATGGCACCTGAAATGTTACCCCTTCTAGGAAGTCTCTATTAAAGTATTAGAAGAGTTAGTAATGGCAGACCCCTAGGTGACACTCTGCTCAGCACTCCCCTTCTGATAGCAATATTCTCCCAGCTATTGCCATGTGCAAACATGATTATTTGTCCTAGTGGCATGACTGGATAACTGTCATTCCCGGACATTTCAGTCCACAAACCATTTAAGGATCATTTGAGGAAAGAACATAAGTCCAGATTTTGTCTAAAAGTTTTTGTTTATATATGCCTTCTAGAAAAAATAATGAAAATGTCAGTGTCAACAGGCATTGACATGTTTGAGGCAAAAAAAAAAAAAAAGATTCAAAATAATGTGACTCTAAATGCAAAGAAGTTTTAAAATTACTTTAACCAATTTATTTGCTTATATTTTTCTTTTTATTGCATGCATGTACAGAAGTATGTAGTAAAGTATACATATAAAGTTAACAGAATCTCTTAATGAATACAAAAATTCTAAATGATAAGAAAGTATTGTGGTCATTTTGGTCATTTTTTTTTCTTTTTAGTGGTATATAAAGTGTCTTACAATAAGTGATGTCTTAGATTCAGTGAAATATGGCATATTTGCATAATATAGGGAGACACACTAGGGGCTTGCATGGAGTGATAAATATTTATACTAGAAAGCCAATAGTCTAAATCAATAAATTAAGAAATCACAGGGTAAACATTACACTGAAAAAACACACTGCCTAGAATTAAATCCCAGCTCTACCATTTACTAACCATGTGACCTTGTGTGATTACCTAGCCCTGCCCCGTGACTCAATTTTTCTCATCTAAAATGGGACTAGAAATAGTACCTGCAATATAAGGTAATTATAAGGATTAAACAATACATACACATCACTTAGGACAGAGCCTGACACATTGTAAGCACTCAATAAATGTCAGCTAAAATTTTTATTTTTCTATTTTTTTTTTTTAAGCAAGGCAACCCTTGGTTGACCTCACAGATTGCAAGGGCCTTGTCAGTTTACAATCCCTTACTTTTTTTATTTTTTGCGCCTACAGCACCTGGTCTTCCTAGGTGGTCTCCCATCCAAGTACTAACCAGGCCTGACCCTGCTTAGCTTCCATAGACATTATTTAAATATCTAAATATATGGAAATCAATACCAAAAGAAACAGATAAAATCGTTCAGAGAGTGGGGTCTGAGATCTGAGATAGAAAAGGGTAGAGAAGAGAACTGATATTTTTCATTAGACGTCTCGATTTTTTAATTATGTACATTTTAATTTGATAAAATAATTATTTAAAATATACATAAGTGGATCATGTAAATGTAAAAGGCAAAACTATAAAACTCCTAGAAAAGATAGGAGGAAATCTAGGTAACCTTGGGTTTGGTAACAACTGGATACAACACAGAAGCACAATCCATAAAAGAAAAAATGGATGTTGGATTTTATTAAAATTAAAAACTTCAGTTCTGCAAGACACTGTTAGAAATGAAGGAACAAACCACAGCCTGGGAGGAAACATTGCAAAACACATATGTGATAAAGGACTAGTAGAAGAATACATAAAGAACCCTTAAATCTCAACAATAATAAAAACAACCTGATTTTAAAATAGGCAAAAGTGTCTACTGCCATGCTACCCTGAACAGCCCAATCCTGTCTGATCTCAGAAGTTAAGCAGGGTGGGGCCTGGTTAGTACTTAGATGGGAGACCACCTAGGAAGGCCAGGTTCTGTAGGCATAAAAAATAAGGGATTATAAAATGACAAGGTTTTTGCAATCTGTGAGGTCAACCAAGGATTACTCACCTAAAAAAAATAATAATTAAACAAAATAGGCAAAAGATCTGAACAGACCCCTAACCAAAAAAGACATATATGGCAAATAAGCATATGAAAAGATGTTCCACATCATATGTAATCAGGGAATTGTGAACTAAAACAGTGAGATACCACTGCACACATACTAGAATGACTAAAGTCTCAAATGCTGACAACACTAACTCACTAAGACATCCAGGGGGGTACCTGAGACTTCCTGCTATTTAAGCTTTATCATAATCATAGTGATGTTTTAGGGAATGCTAAACTGATCAAAGTTCCTATGAACTAAATTGTGGCACAGAGGCAGAAACATTATGCTGAGTAAAAGAAGGCTCACAAAGAGAGTGCTCAAAGGATCTCAATAACAGGCTACATGATAGTGGAAAAGAATCGAAAAAGTGGTTCCATTACCTCTGAGGGAGTAGGAATTGGAAAGAGGTATGAAATAACTTTCTGGGATGATGAGAAGGGATTGAGTTACACAAGTGTATGCATGTGTCAAACTCACTGGTACACTTAAGATTTATGCATTTCATATAAAATTTTTACCTGAAAAATTAAAAAATAATATTATTCTCTACTTAATGATATGCACACTGAAGTGTATGGATGCCTGCAACTTAATGTGAATGCATCAGAAAATACAATGGACTGACAGATGGTCATAAGAATGAATAGATCAACAAATATATGATAAAGTGAATATAGTAATATGTTATTATAGACTCTAGGAAAAAATTAATTTATCTTAAAAAAATAAATTATAACTCCCAGCTATTAGAACTGGCACATGGAATCCAGGCTATCTTGTGAGTGCAGTTATACTGACCAATTCAGCCTAATTTTAAATTATGTTTCCTTCCCTGGTCCAACACCCTCAGAATCCATTCCCACATGTATTTACTAGATTTTATTGATATGTTTGGAAAAAATCTTTTATCTATTTTAGTAGGAAAGGCTTCTGGTGTTTGACCTACTATTTGACCCTGAAGAATATTGGGGTCTGATTCTGGTTATGAATGTGGAGACAATGAAGTCGGTGGGATGGGAAATGAGGAGACTGGGCTTCCTCTTACTGGATAAACTCCCATGGGGTAGGCTTTACATGGTCTTCACACAAAGAGAGAAGTGATCCCATTAGACAGGGAAGAGGGTGGTATAGTCCCTGGCTATTTTCAGTAGGTGGTTGAGGTGTGACAATGACCACTAGTTGCCAGCTGTAGTAGATAGCTCTTGACATAACTCTCAGTGATTACCTGCCTCCTGATGTTCATGCCCTTGTGTAAACCCCTCTCCTTGAGTGTGGGCAGGACCTAGAAACTTATTTCTGAGCAATAGAATATGGCAAAAGTGATAGAATGTCATTTCCGAGATTAGGTTATAAAAGACTGCCTTCCGTCTTGATGGCATTCTCTCTTGCTCTTATGTTCTTGCCCTGATGGAGTGGCCCATTTGGCAAGGAACTGAGGGCAACCTATGACCAACACCTGGTAGGGACTGAATCCTTTAGTCCAACAGCCCTGGAGAAACTGAGTCCTGGCAATAACCATGTGAGTGATCTTGGAATCCATCTTTTCTTAGTCAAGGCTTCATCTGAGATTTTAGATCCAGCACCTTGTTGCAGCCTTGTGAGAGGCTCTGAAGCAGAAGATTCAGGTAAGCTATGCCCAGATTCCTGACCCACAGAAATCATGAGATTTTTTCGTTTACACTATTGTTATTTTGGATTTTTCCACATGTGCACCCAACCTGACGCTAACTCATAGAGGTCCAGGGCTATCTTAGACATCCAAATCCTCATTTTCATCATCCCAACATGTCCCTCTTCAAAACAATATAACTCACATGGGAGCAAAACTTTGATTTACATGTTTAACCTTTTCACTTTTTCTCTAAGCTTTCTATCTATACCTCCTCACAATCCTTGCATCCCTCATTCCCTTTGTACTGATCTCTGACAGTGCTCTAAGACTACGCTTCCAATGGATGTTTGTTCCAGGTGACCACTGGTAATAAGTAGATAAACTTCTTTTTGCACTGAATGTCATTCCATCTCTGGATTTTCACTATCTTTAGTCCCAACCAAGCTGTACAATTATTCCCACATTCCAACCAGTTCTCTGAGAGTCTGATGCACTCAGCCAGTCTAGTACCAATTTATAATTAGAGTCATGAGGTATAAGGAACAGAAACTAACTCTTAGTTTAAAAACAGCAAAAAAAAAAAGTTTTTATTAAGTATATTTATAAAAGATATTAGATATCTCAGAGAATTGCTGGAACAACTGGAAGACCAGATACAGAGCCACACAACTAGAAACCATGTCCTAAGTTAAGCTGCATTGCTGTCTCCATGAGGACAGCCTACGCCTTGCACAGCTGATGTGCTTGGCACTGAATTCTCAACACTGACAAGTGCAAGCTCTGCTGCACCTGGAACTAGATCTTGCTACAACCCCATTGCCCTGGAGAGAATTCTTATGGCCCCTGAGTCCTCACTTCCTTAGCTAAGATTCCTTAGCTTAGTCTGTGATCAGGGTACCTGATTGGCTGGCACTAGGTCAGGCATCTGTACCCTGGTTGTGAGAAAAGTTCATAAAGCAATATCTGGCATATGTCAGGTGGGGAATTCTTCTAACTTAGAAAGTGGTTTCACACGCCAGATTCCAAGAAGAGAATAATGAATGTCAACTCTTCCCTGCTGTCAGGCCGGGGTGCCAAGAAATACTAGGAGAATCACATTTCCCTAATTCCTCTAGGTCTTCCCAAATTTCATGTCACCTTTCGGACAGTCACTATTTCCTAATCCATGCATTCACTTTTGGGTGTGACAGAGAGCTTGACAATTATCCTCCTGCTGCAGCCTCAGAGACTTCCTTACTGGAGTTACAAATTATCATGCTGCTCCTCATCTGCTCATCCCCTCTCGAAGCACTTTCCTGAGGTCACCAAATGTAGGCACTACAGTGCAATATTTTACCATTTCTCTATTTAATCCTCTGAAGTCGCAACTGCAGGGCAAGGGGAAAGCTGAGGTCAAGTTCTAAGAGACAACATACAGTCGTTTCCCAGCTACTTCATTATCACCTAACAAGTCAACTCACCTCACCTCCTATGTGCCATTCTCTTGCCCAGACAACGAAAACATTCTTGGCAGAACCCGCCCCGCCCCCCCCCCGCCCCCATAGATAAGTGCCCATGTGCCAAACAGACTAGGAGATCCTTAAAGAAAGCATCCAGGATTAATTTACCCTATGTATCTAGAGCCCCGTGAAGTTCCATCATAGATTAGACATTCAAAAATATTTGTAGAACTGGATTAAGATCTTTCTTCATTCTTCAGGGATTTTTGAGGGCTGAACATTTGGGGCCCTGGGGAGGCCTAAAGCTAGAAACTAAAAACAAAAATGGGAATTAGTGGCAGTCTGGATAGCTTAAGGTACTAGGGGGAAGAAGAAAAGGGTCAACAAGTGTTGTTCCCATAACAAAGAAGAACAAAAGATTGTAAGTTCTGATAGACAAGTTGGGAGAATATAAAGTTAATGTGTTTGTCTCCAACCTTCCCTGAACCAGAGAATCCTAATAGGAGAGAATGGGGATTTGGGGAAAGGCTGCTATTGGAGCTGGTAGATAAGTGGGGGTGAGAGAACTTCTAGTGTCCTTAAGTAGAACCAGACAATATGTTAACTTCTCACTGATAGATAAGCTCCATCCCTTATTTAGAAGTTAGACATGAATGTCTGATCAGCTCGGCTTCCAATCATAGTTGTACAATGATGACACTGAGGACATTGCTTCAGAATGTGAGAAGATGCTTTTCAGTGGTAGGAAGGAGCCGCTGCTCCATGCTCTCCCCCATAGAAAAGAAGGACTGACAAGGAGTGTACTAAATTAATAAATCAACATGGTAGCCACACCCTGAAACCAGGAGATCCTTGCTCAGAGTTGGAAGAGAGGCTAAGATCAGTGGCTGCTCATAGAAGTGGGGGATAAGGTGGTGGTATCTGGGAATTCCCAGGTTACCATTCTCCAAAGACCACAGGCAGAAAGAGTTCTCCAGGGCATGGGTCTTTCCTTATCCATTCTCATGGCACTTGCACTGTCCAGGATCACAGAGTAAATTAGTGTATGAGCTGGAATCAGAGCAGAAGAAAAAGGACAGTCCCCACTGTACCCACTTCCCAAGTTCCTTTTTGCATGTGCTCCCTCCGTGTGTGTGGTGGGTTGGACCCTCCCCGCCTGACATACTCCCATTGTTTTTACTTCGATCCTTCCTACAGGACCCCTCTCTGGGCCTCAATCTCTTCATCTGCAAAAATTAAGGGATCAGACTGGGTAACTCTGTAGGGCTTAATGTCCTCTGAAATCCTGAGGGCAGAGGTGACGCTGTGGTGTAAAGACAGAGGTCCATGTCCAGATTATATACCCAGGTGTCAGGTGTAACAGATCAGCGGAGCCTGGCCAGAATGTGGTCTGGTTCTAGTCATAGAGGATTAAATCACTTGGTAAGAGGAAGAAGGGGTAGTAGTGATGATGGTGGTAGCTAATTTATTTAATGTTTGCTATATGCCAGGCACTATTCAGAGTGAGGGCTTGGATTTGATCCTGGGGGAAATAGAGGGCCATGGCACTGTCTGATGTCTCAATTCTGAGACCCCGTGGCCCTCCTGTACAGGATGTGACCAGGGAGAGAGATGCACCTTACACATCAGCAGGGAGAAATTTTTGAAGCAGTTTTACTGTAAGTTTTAGAAGTTTAGACCTAAAAAGTAATTAGAGAAAACACCTCAAAAAACTCCACCCCCACCCCCTCCCCTCCCCTCCACCTGCATGAAGGAGTTAGAGAAGTTGGGGATAGGTAGTCCTTTTATGAAGCAAAGAATTTGGCCTGGAAACTGTATGACCTGAGGGGTATGCATGCTCCCCACTGTGCTAGTAAACTGGGGAGATGGATATTCTGGAAGCCCTTCTCTCATCCCCCAAGGACTTTGGTAATAAGGGCGCCTCCCTCCCTGGCTTCTTGCTGGGTCTCCACTCCCCCCTGCTGGACCTGCTAAGATCTGAGTAGAGGAGGCTAGGGGCTGGGTGGGGAAGCTGCCCAATCCACCTCAGGTGAGCTGCTGGGGCAGAAAAGTTCTCTGTTCTGTTCCCCTGGTCCTCCCACAGTGCGGATGTCAGGGGCTGAATCCGCCAAGGGCCATGTCTGTGGTCAGGTCCAGACAGATTCTAGGTGATTTTCCTGGAGAAGAAAAGATTCTCTGGAGAAGGGGGATGAGAGGCTGAGGGAGAAAGAAGGGATCACTCCGTTACTCCCTGTCCTAACATTCATCACACTGTGCCTAGGGTGCTGGGAACCAGAGGGTCACACCGGTGGCCAGGGCAAGAGGACTGAGCTGGGGGAACCAGGAGAGGGGAGAGGCAGGACGGGCCCTGAAGGTGCAGGGCAAGGTCGTGTGGCCTTCAGGACAAGTCAGGAGGATAGCGGAGGCTCGGTTTCAGCGACCCTCCCCCTCTGTAGCAGCGCCTGCACCGCAATCCTCCCGCGCCCTTAGCGCTCCGTCTTGGGTCTCAGCTCTCCACAGGCTCTTTCTCTCCGCCCCTCAGCCTCGGTTCCTCCGCTGTGTCTGTCCCTGGCCTTGTCTTTCTGAAACTGTCCCTCTGTGTGTGTCTGCCTATCACGGCGCTGTTTTGTCTCATCTCTCGCCTGATCTCCGTCGCAATCCTTTATCCGTCCATGTCTCATCTCTTTTCCTTCAGTGTCTCGATGCCGCCTCCCTCTCCTTCTCCGTTCCCCTCTCCGTCTCGCTCTTATCCTGTCTCCTGCCTCTGCCTTGTCCCCATCTCCACCCCCACATTTCTCTAGTCCGTGTTTTACCTTTGTTTCCATCTCTGTCCCTGTCCTCCTCTTGCTCCCGTCCCCAATTTCCCTCTCTCGTCCACGTCTACTCCTGTCTCCATCTGAGTACCTATAGCTCTCGTCTCTTGCTCTCCCTGCCTACGTCTCTGTCTCCTCTCTTCATCCACGCCCCTACCCCAGGCTCTGTCTCTTCCTCGTTCGTGTCTCCATCCCCGCTCCTGGGCCGCCTTCGTGGTCCTCCGGGATGGGACCTCGCTGGGGGCGGGGCCTAGGGGCTGGATCGGAATAACTCGGTTATCAGGACGAATTGAATTAACTTCACACGAGCGCTCTCAGGCCCGTCTCCCCTCCCTTCTGTCGGGCCGCAGGTGGGGAAGCCAGGGAAAGGGGTCGGGACCCTCAGGCCTGGCACGATGCGTAGAGACCAAAAGTCTGGTCCGGATTGAGGCGGGATGGGGACGCTAAGAATAGGGTCTCGCGCAGCCCCGCCCTGCACCTCCGGAGCCCTCAGAAGGTCGCGGGGACCCTTTGGGTGGTGGGGTCGGGGATGGATGGAGGCGGGGTCTGGGCTGCTCAGGCCCCGCCCCGAGGAGCTCGCCCCGCCCCACCCCCTCCACGGGGTCCTGCGCGTTAAAAGGCGCGCGGGCCGAGCCAAGCTGCTCTTGCGTCGCACCCGGGCGGAGCGCGGCCACGACGGGGCGGGCGGACTCGCGGGCGCTCAGAGCCAGCCTTGGGTCCTCGGTGCCTGGCGCTCGAACCCCCATTCCGACCCGCACCCGGCCCGGGACCTCAACCCCGACCCGGCCCGGCCAGGCCCCCGCCCTCGCCTCCCGGGCCGATGGACTACTCCTACCTCAATTCGTACGACTCGTGCGTGGCGGCCATGGAGGCGTCCGCCTACGGCGACTTCGGCGCCTGCAGCCAGCCCGGAGGCTTCCAATACAGCCCCCTGCGGCCCGCCTTCCCCGCAGCCGGGCCGCCCTGCCCGGCGCTCGGCTCCTCCAACTGCGCGCTTGGCGCTCTACGGGACCACCAGCCCGCGCCCTACTCGGCAGGTGAGCCCAGCCCCGTCCTAGTCCTCCCTCCAAATGCTGAGGAACCTCCATCCCCTTCCCTACTCGGCAAGTGACCGCGACTGTCCGCCACAGCTGCCACCGTCCCTGGCCTGGCCAGACCGCCCCCCCCCCAGTGCCCCGCAGGATCCCCAGTTCCCCCTTGTAAGACGGGGTTACCCTAGGCAGAGTTGAGTCCCACCCTCTCATTCTTCCCGTACCTCTTTCTTGCTGCCATATTCTTATCCCACGCTCTTCGGGTCAAGGAAACAGATCGCCGCTCCAGCCCCAGGTCCCTCGCCAAGCCCTCTCCTCCTCACCTGAAAGACTGATCATCCATTCCCTTGGAAGCCGCTTCCGGCTCATTTAAACAGACCCGCATCCTTATCATTCCCACCCCACTTCATGCTCAACCCTCAGCAAAGACCCCTACAGCAGCTGAGCTGCCCATATGGAAACCTTCTTAGAGCCCCAGAAATATCAGGTTCCCCTTGCCCAGTTTTGCCCAACCCACCTGTGCCCAAACCCTCTTGCACCACTGAAACCTGTTCAGTGACCTGAAGAAAAAGGTGCCAAGGTCATTAAGCTTTCATTTCCCTAGCCCCCTAGAGACTCTCCCAGCTGGAGTCCTGCAGAACCCAGAAGCAGCCCCTAGGACATCCAAGCCCCTTAATCCAAGTCCCCGTCTAAACCCTCAGCCTCATGGAGCCTCTCAGCCATCCCTATCCTTCTGATTGGAGTCCAGGCTGCCCCACCCAATCTCCTTATCTTCTTCCTTCCTGGGAAGACCAGGGGAACCCAAGTAGAAGATTGGGGCCTGGGGTGGGGGTAGGGAGGGATGGTAAGTTAAAAACCTGGATTTGGAGAAATAAGAACCAGAGAGGTGGAGCCAGAAACTGGAACAGGGTCGGGGACATTGGACCTGATGTGAATGGGGGGATTGGGGAGATGGAGAAAGGAAATCGGGAGATGGGCCCCAGAGAGATGGTTATGAGATGGGGAAATAGGGACAGGTACAGAGAGAGGTGAGCAGAGATAGGAATATTTGGGACCCTGGGAGAAAGGAGGACTCAGGTTTGGGGAGATGGAGATGAGAATCAGGTGATGGAAACAGAAGTGTGGGAGATGGGGACCAAGGAAGATTGAAAACAGTGAGGAAGATAGGTATAAGAATGGGGTGTTGGCGACAAAGATTGGGAGAGATAGAGAACTAGAGAGATAGAACAAAGATGAAGGATATTGGTGACCCCCCGGAAAATATGGAGACCTCAACAGGGTTTGGAGAGAGGGATGGGGAGTTAGTGTCAGAAACACTTTCTGTGGGGCAGTGGGAACTGGGATGGGGTAGATGGAAACGAATGGGAAGAGAGTGACAGGAAGGGGTGGAGCCAGCTTCAGGGGAGTTGGGACACCCAGAAGGGTGCCTGGGAGAAAGAAGGGGAAAGATAAGACGGAGGATCCTGTGTGGGGAGAAAGAAGGACCCTTCCCAATGGGCACAAAGAAGGGGAAAGTTGAAGCGAGCCAGGGATAAAGAGAGATGATGCGAAAGAGACACCTGCAGGAGAATAGGATTTGGGATGGGGCTAGGAAACGAGGCCTGGGAAGGGTCGAGATGGGGGTTGGGGCACAGATCAGTACCCCGCGGAGAGCCCGTGGCAGGATTGAAAGCAGACCCAAGCGGGGGCGGCGGGAGGGGCCTGGGAGGGTCTCAGTCATTTAGCAGAGGTCCTGGACTGATTGCTGATGAGACATGACAGCCAGACAAGGCTAGGGTGGACTCTGCAGGACCTGAAGTCAAGCAAGCAGACTGAGAGGGAGAGACACGCCGATGAGGGTCGGAGGGGCGGGTGGACTGCGGGAGGTGGAGGGCGCACCAAGAGGGCCAACAGCCGGTCAGCGGCCTTGCCGGGAGGATCGGATTTTGGTTCCTCGCCGCTGCTTTTGGGTCTTCCTGCGCTCTGTCCGCCTTCCCCTCTGCCGGCTCTAGCGAACGAAAAGGAGAGCGCCGGAGGCGAGACTGAGAGGACGAAGCTGTGGGGCTAGGCCGGGCGGGGGACGGTCAGCGACCCCCTCAGGGGCAGGGCACAGCAGGCTGAGCGCGATCCCTCACGACCCCACCCTCGTTGCTCCCCCTCCCGTGCACACCCGTAGTGCCCTACAAGTTCTTCCCGGAGCCGTCGGGCCTGCACGAGAAGCGCAAGCAGCGGCGCATTCGCACAACGTTCACGAGCGCGCAGCTCAAGGAGCTGGAGCGCGTCTTCGCCGAGACCCACTACCCCGACATTTACACGCGGGAAGAGCTGGCGCTCAAGATCGACCTCACTGAGGCTCGTGTGCAGGTGTGTGTATGCGCGCGCGTGTGTATGGGAGTGTACACGCGAAAGGAAAGGAAGGTTAGTGCCCAGCACCGGGGGAATCTCACTTGGCGATAGGCAGGTGCAGCCTGTAGGAGAGCTAGGTAGGGCTAGGGGCCAGGGCGCAGGCCGGGGATGGTTGCGCAGGAGGAGACGGAAAGTCTGGGGAGGTAGCAGCGCCAGGACTTGGCAGACCTAGGCCCTCGGGAGAGTGAGCCCTACGATTTCTCCTTCACTTCCCCTGGTAGGGCCGCGCGTGTAGAGTGGTGCTGGAGAAGCTTAGACGGAGGGTGAGTGGGTTAAGGGGGTGCTCCAGGCGACCTCAGGTCCCACCAAGGCGGAGGAGTTGGGGAAAGCCGGTGAGTGCCTCCAGGTCCCTACCCAAGCTCTGCAGCTGTGAAGCCCGTCAGCCTGGAAAGCCCCGGCTTGGGGCAGGCACAGGGCGGAGAACCGGGCCAGGGTGGACTCTGTTGTCTACCTTACAAACCCGAGTACAGATATCCAGTTTGCCCGCCCTTACGGAGATCCAGGACAAAAGGTTTCTCCTCGTGCCCTACACTGCTGTACACATCTGTGGTACACTCCAGCAGGGCATTCTCAGAACTTGGAGGAGGAAATTGGGGGCCAGGGCCGTGGGTGATGAGAGCGATGGCGGAGTCCCCTCCAGCAGGGTCTGCGTGTGAGCAGATCCCAAGGGGAAGACCCTAGGGACCTGGAGGAAGGGGCAAGCGAAGGGGGAGTGAAGAGGAGGGCAACGAGCTGAGTGGTGGAGGGCCGAGGGGCCGCGCTCGGAAGGCTGGTGATCATTTTAATCCGGCCCCTTCCAGACCGAGGTCTCACCGGCGCCTGAGGTCCGGGGCTGACTGGCACCTGTGCCCACAGGTCTGGTTCCAGAACCGCCGGGCCAAGTTCCGCAAACAGGAGCGCGCAGCCAGCGCCAAGGGTGCGGCGGGCGCGGCGGGCGCCAAAAAGGGCGAGGCACGCTGCTCGTCCGAGGACGACGACTCCAAGGAGTCCACGTGCAGCCCAACGCCCGACAGCACTGCGTCGCTGCCGCCGCCGCCCGCGCCGGGCCTGGCCAGCCCACGCCTGAGCTCCAGCCCGCTGCCCGCCGCCCTGGGTTCCGGGCCAGGTGCTGGCCCGGGGCCGCAACCGCTCAAGGGCCCATTGTGGGCCGGTGTGGCGGGAGGTGGGGGCGGAGGGCCTGGCGCGGGCGCAGCAGAGCTGCTTAAGGCCTGGCAGCCAGCAGAGCCCGGGCCCGGGCCCTTCTCGGGGGTTCTGTCCTCTTTTCACCGGAAGCCCGGACCCGCCCTGAAGACCAATCTCTTCTAGCGGCCGGACTCTGGAGACTCCGGGCCTTGCCCCCAGTAATGTCCTTGCCCCTCCAGGACCTGACAGAGCCCCTCCTCGTCCCGGGCACCTGCCTGGAAGTCCCCATCCGTCCCCACCTCCCACCGTGTCTGACCCCTAGGTGCACCCTCCCTAGCTTTGGAGATCAAGTTGGGGCCACTCTCGTTCTCACCCACCCCCACCCGGCAGAGCAGAGTACTTTTCCCTGGGACTCCCCTCCCAGGAGAGCCCGGAGCCCCTTTTAGCTTGGCTTTCTTTGGAACCAAGATCAAATAACGCCCGACCCTAACAGTGCTCCAACTTGAGGGTCCTCATGGAGGAACAGCCAGCTCCCTCCCTCGCTGTGCAGTAGGCTGGGTCATTTTTCACCTTGGTGACCGGTCTGCTGCCCCGCCCCTCGGAGCCTACCCGCACTGATCCCACGCATGGAAAGACCTGTGGCTGCGGGATAATCAGCAGCCTTAAGTGTCCCACTGCCAGTTTGTCCCTCATGCGTTTCCTCCCTTCTGCAGCTGGTCTGGCACAGAGGGTAGCCCTTAGAGAGTGGAGGGGCAATGGAACAGAGGGGTTTCCTCTTGATTTGTTTCTTGTTCTTTTCCTTTCTAAAACTTGTAATTTATTGAGGTGAGTTTCACTCAATCCAAATAAAACTTAATTTATTGAAGACATCATATTGGCCACCCCTCTGAGTACCCAAGATGGAAATAGGCTGTCTGCAAGGGCCTGGTCCCCCTTGCGACCAGAGGACTGACGACTGCCACATATCCCCACATAGGGCAGTATAGACCAGGAGACAGAAAGAACTAAGCAAACTGGCACTTTATGGAAGAGATCCTCCCCCCACCCCCAACCGACCCCAATAATATTAAAGTGCCCGCCCTCCTTAAACCCACACAGAAAAACTTAAATAAACCCAGCCCGATTCTTGGGCTGTTCCTTCATTTCCGGGTGGACACCCCAAAGTGAGGGTTGGGGAAAAGAAGTAGCTGAGCCCCTCCAGCT
Source organism: Eonycteris spelaea (assembly GCA_003508835.1). Lineage (NCBI taxonomy): Eukaryota > Metazoa > Chordata > Mammalia > Chiroptera > Pteropodidae > Eonycteris > Eonycteris spelaea. Next base: position 3,706,993 of record PUFA01000151.1, read on the forward strand.
GTGGTTCAAGGCCAGAGGAACCAGCAATGAAAGTGGGGGCCCAGACGTACCCAAATGGACCCCTTGGGCACCCATGGGGCTGGGAGGAGGAGTCCAGACAGGGAAGACAGCACCAGAATAACCGAGGTCCTCGGTAACCATGGCAGCTGATCTCTGGTGCCCAGTTCTAAAAGGCGAGGGGCAGGATGTCCTAATTAGGGCATTACAAATGACTGGGCAGTAGGGAACGCAGATCCCCAATAAATACGAAGAGAGGTACTGCCGTGCCCCCCATAACTTTTCAACTCCGGGGCCATGACTAGGTCTTCCTGGGGTCACGGAGGAGCTCTGAGTTAAAGGCTTCGCCTTGCCACGCGATCACTTGCTGAGCTGCAAGGTGTCCAGAAGGAGGCGCTTGTGAGCCGGGTCTTGCACCCCAGCCTCCTCCAGGTCCTCCTCGGTGATGTCACTGTAAGGATAACAGAAGCTGGAAGGTAGGCAAGGTGGTCTAGAGCAGTGGTCCCCAACATTTTTGGCACCAGGGACCGGTGCTCCTGTGATAATCTGATGCCTAACGATCTGAGGTGGAGCTGAGGCAGCGATGCTAGTGCTGGGGAGCAGCTGCAAATACAGAAGCTTCTCTTGCTCACCTCCTGCTATGCAGCTGGGTTCCTAACAGGCCAAGGACTACTGCCCACTGGCGACCTGGGGGTTGGGGACTTCTGGTCCAGAGGGCCCCTAGCTCTACCCCTGGGGGCAGATCCACCCCGCCCACCTCCAGCCCCGCCCCCACCTGAGAAACTCCAGGTCGTCCCAGCCATTGTGCACCAGGCCCTCCTCGTAGCGCTCCAAGCCGATGGCCCGCAGCCAGGCACCCATGCCTGCCTCACCCAGCCCGCCAGCACGCCCGCTCTGCGGACACGGAGCCTGAAGGAATAGGGCATGTCAGGGGAGCACTGAGGGTGCCCACCCACAGAAATACCAGAAGATGGCCATATTCTACCATCTGCTCTTGGTTGTGAGGGAGAGAGTCCAGGACAGGGCCTAATTCATGTGTTCCCCTACTCCCTAGTACCCTGCTCAGGGTAGAGGGGACACCATAGAGTGTTGAATGGCAGAGTAAAAAGATACCACAGTCCATGGGCAAAGCACATACCTCGGGTACACACAGCCAGCCACCTCTGGTCCACATACCTCCTCTGCCAGGTCCTCCTGGATGCTCTCTCGGATGCGAGGTGGAGGGAAGCTGAGAGGCCGGCCATAGTCTGAGGGCAGTCCCCGGGGTGGCTGCAACTCCAGTGGGCTTGGCAGGAGCCCTGAGCGGCCAGGCCCAGCAGGAGCATAGTCCACCTCACTCAGCGTCTTGGCCATCTGCAGCACTGAGCAGGAGCGATCGTCCCCACTGGCTGCCTCCCCCAGGAAAGCACTGGTAGGTGAGGGGCCTGGGGGAAGTGGGGGTCTTGGATGGGCCTTGGGAGGTGGTGGGCCACGGGCCTCACCCCCACTACGACCTCGGACCACTGGCCCTGGCAAAGGATCCAGGCTTGGGGGCAAGAAGATGGCCGAGTCCGGCAGTGGTGGGGGTGGAAAGTCTGGAGGGGGCAACGTGCCTCCAGACTCTTCATCTGATGAGCTCCCTTCTCCTACACGGGGCGGCCGGTGGCGCCCAAGCTGTGGAGCAGGCACTGTGATGGCCACCTTGTTCTTGGTGGCAGGTGGGACAGCGGCCCTGGCAGGCGAGGGTGGCTCTGGGGGCAGCAGCTGGTGTGGGACCCCTTCAAGGACGTAGTAGGCAGGGTTATTGAAGCTGTTCTTGGGTGGGGGGGCTGCCACTCCATCCGCCTCTGGAGCCCCTTCAGGCTTCAACCTGGGTTAGGAGCAGGATAACTAAGTCAGGTCCCAGAAACCCAAAGTTAAGGTAGTAGGGGCAGTGGGAGAAAAGCTGGACTGGAAGTTAGAAGAGATAGGTCCCAGTCTCAGACTTGCATGTGACCTTGAGCATATCGCTTTCTCTCTCTGGCCCTTGGTGTCCTCAGGGGAGTTAAATGTATAACACCTAAAGTTCCTTGCCTCCCTTGCTGAGATGCTCAGATCTTTTATGACTTTGTAACTGAAACCTGAGCTTAAAGGAGTAAAAACAGGTGTGAGAAGGCAGGGCAATAAAGGCCTTTAATGAAAGTGACCAGTCCGAGTGGGACATTTGGAAAGCCTCCGGAGGCATCTGATGGGCCAGTCTACTGAGGAATATTAACCCAGGAATTCAGATTAGTTTTACACAAGTGTGGAGATAAAAACCAAGGTGATTGTTAACAGCTGAAGAGGAGTGAATAAAGCACCAAACCGACCTAGGAGTTTCTATTTAAAGTCAAGCAACATTTGATATAATTAGAAAGCAAGCCTTACTTTACCAAAGTATGATCCACAGAATACTAGTTCCCCAAGATATTAATAGTTATTATGTGGAAAAGAAGTTTCCTGGCCCATTAAGTTTGGGAAACTATATTCAACAGAGTTGAAAAAGGATTTCCTTCCTGTCCACATGCTCAGAGATTTTGCTCATGCTAATATGCACTGGGAATATCTAAGAAACAAATCTAGCAAGAATCATTTCCCCAACTCATCTGACCACAAACCCATTTCCAGGGGGCATTTTACAAGGTAGTGCTCCACTAAACATACCGAGTGAAACCTGGACCTGAGGCTTGTGCCTTCTCTGCCCAAGGACTCAAGCTGGCCCTGAGAACCAGGCTGGCCCAGAGAGCCATGGATAAAGTCGGGGGATGACAGGTTTTTCTCTCACCTGGGGGTCAAGGGCTCCTCCCGGGGACCAGCTCGAGGTGGGGCTGGAGGCCTCCCAGTTGGTGGTGGTTTCTCTGGTTCTTCAAATAACTTGGACAAAGGACAGGAGGCCTCTGCAGAGGCTGGCTTGCGGCTCCCTGACCTGCCAGGAGTGCACAGAGCAGGAAAGGTGAATAGGGGCTGACCAAAAGTCCCCAGGAACCCCTTCTCATGACACCTAACACGGCCCCAACTCACCTGGGTTCCTGGCTGCCTCGCGACACAGAGGGAGCTTTGCTCTTTGCTCCTGCCTCATCCTTATCAATGCTGATCCACTCTGAGGGAAGAAGGAAAGGAGACTCAGGGAGGGCCTAGAATCCTAGATCCCAGACACCCACTGACCTTCTAGCCCCTTCCCAGCTACTCCTCATGGCAGGCCCACTCCCGGCGATGGATGGAGAACTTCCAAACAACTGTGTTCTAGAAGAGTCAACATGTCCTCCCCACACCCCTGGTCCTCCCCTCTAGTCCAGCCCATATCACCCCATCTCATGCCCCACACCCCTCCCAATGGAGCCCCCACCGTAGAGTCGCTCACGGGTGCCCAGGCGTTCTGTGGGCACCCGCACCTTCATGGAGCCACGGATGTTGCCTGTCTCCTCGCCACGGTGAGATAGAAAGGTCAGGAACTGCTGGGCCGTGCTGCCAATCATAGACTTGAGCGCCACAACGCATTCCCCTGAATGGGGCAGATGGGGCAGACCGGCAGATTGCCAAACCTTTCTAGGCCCCTGCATGGCTTCCTCTGCCCCCTGGTACCCCTCACCCCTCACCATAGGATTCATAGCCATCCATGGACTTGACTGTGAGCAGGAGGTGCTGGTCCTGCAGGTACTCAATGTCAGCAAGAATCGGCTTGAGCTGGGGAGCAGAGAGGCCCAGGGAGGAATGAAGCCCACAAACCACGCCCTCCTGACCCTGACACCACTCACTCCTACCCTCAGGTTTGAGCATGCTCACCCATTCAACTCTTAAGGAAAGATCCCAAATCCTTAATGTAGAAGACACAGCCCTGCACGGGCCTTTCGAAGCACTCAACAGCATTTTAACTCATTTTCTGACTCCTCAATGGCCAGCACGAGACCCCACATTTATCAAAAGCTCAAGACGTATTTATTGAATGAATGAAAGCACACACTCTAACTTGGTCCCACATCCCCCCCTCTCTAAAGCAAATGCCTTCATCCTCACTCACACCCATCCCCTACCCTACCACATGCATCGAAATGTGCGCACTCTGCTGGCTCTGCCTGCCCTCCCCGAATTCACTCTGCTGCCCCTCTCTCTGTGCCTCCCCCACAAACCCCGGCCCTACATGCGGCCTCACCGTGGGCAGCTGGCGTGAGGACCACTGCACTTTGAGAAAGTTGATGTTGTCACTGCTCTGGGCATCATTCTCAAAGCTCTTCTTATACTCTGGGGTGGGGTAGGGGACACCCAACTGAATGCCGCCTCCAAGCTGCCGTTCCTCCTAACTAGGGGGCTTACTGCTCTAGGCAGCTTAAGCCCCCACCCCCTTGGGCAGCTCGCGTCACTCATCCCCCCCTGGCCCACTCCAACCCTGGGCGTCCTCTGACCCTCCAGGCAGGTGGAGTAGAACTCAATGAAGAACTTCGTGCGGCTGGCTGTCTTCACAATGGCCTCGATGCTCTCAAATTCAATGTAGGCCTGGTCTGAAGTCTTTGAAAGCCCTGAGGGGCAGAGGGAAGAAGGCAGACAAGAGAGCTGAGAGGGTGACAGGAGGACCAGAACAGAGAAAGCGAGCCCGAGGACAGGAAATCAGGGACCCTGGCAGAGCAGGAAGAAAGGCCAGAAGGGGCCTCCCCAGTCCCAAGAAACCAATAGAGAACCCTAAAGCCCAGACCCTGGATCAATGCAGAAAGACAACCCAGGGATAAGGGGCACAGACAACCCAAGGATACGGGGCCTTTAAGAGGGGGTGGGGCACCAGAATGCCTCAGGGATTGCCCGCCAATAATCCACCATCCCACCAGGCACTCAGGGGCATACATGTAGCCCCAGGCACACACAAACACACATATGTTTTCATTCACTCATATACACACATACTCATGGGCATGGACCTCTGACAATGACTCAGGCACACAAATACCCTCATGTATCATATTCAGAAACATTCTTGCATGTACAAGTACACACACACAGACATATACACTCAAACCAGTGTACATCCCAGCCTTCTACCTGTGCCCACCCAGATGTCTGCCAGACCCACAAGCATATCCAGAGTAGTCACCTACCTTTCTTGGAGATGAACTGAGAGGTAACCCCAACCTCAAATGTCCCAAACACGGGAGAGTGGTCACTGGTGACGATGTCATCAGTGCAACCTTGGGAGGGGGATAGGAATGGAGGCTCAGGGACAAGCTCTTTACTCTCTGCTCCCACTTCCCAAAGTAGGGCAAAGTCAGGACAATCACCACCCAAGATCACCCATCACCCTTTCAGGAAGGCTCTGACCATAGGAATTGCAGATGATGTGCGTCTCGGGGTAGGATTTCCAGAGAATCCGGTCACACCATGAAGGCACATTGGTCCTGACCTGGACAGGGAATGGCAGCACAGTCAGGGCCGACAGCTAGGTTGCTTGTCAGACCCCCCAACCTCCTAGAGCTGATAAGGGCCATAGGCACTAGAGTGCTAACTGCAGAGGCCCACAGCCTTGAAACCATGCACACTGTTAATTCACTACAGTCCTGGGGGTGTCTTCCAAGGCCCACCCTGTTCTCACTCACCCCAGTTGGCTTCTGCTTGTGCCAGGCATATGTGTCCCGGGAACCCCGCTCATAGCGGTAGGTGGGTGGGAAGGAGATCTCCTCCTCACCTAAGGAAGGCAGGGGACAGGTCAGGGCTCAGGGATACCATTGACCTCTGGCCCTCAGAGACCTCCTCCTGGGCCCACACTCACTGAATCTAAGGAAGACCTTGTGCTTTTCCCGCTCCAAGTTGAGCTGGTCCACCCTGAGCAGGGGCTCAAACTCCTTCCTGCTGATGTAGTTCAGGATCTCCTGGGGTGGGGACAGAAAGGCTGGAGACTTTCCCTCTGAGCCAGACCCAGAGGTGAGAGCCTCTGACCCCCAGCCCAGCCACCCTGCCAGCCACCTGCCAGGCCCTGCTCGCACTTGGATATCCATGTCCAGACGGTAGTTGAGGTCCCCGAACCAGAAGAGGTGAGTGAAACGCAGAGAGATGTCAAAGGCACTGAGCTGTCGGTCGCCCAGAGAGAGCAGCCGCAGGATGTCCAGATAGTTCTGGTTCCGCCTACAGTGGGAACAGGAGGAAGTCCCCAGGGTCAGGACTCAGGGATAGGCAGAAAGGTAAGAAGTGTCTGGGGTCAGGGATGGGGTAGGGATCAAGGTCCTTGGGGACAGAGAAAGGTCAGGGAAAGGCAGAGGGATCTTAACTTGGGATAAGGGGGCCTCTGGGGACATGGATATATAGGTGGGTCATGGACTGGGATATGGGAGAGGGAACAGGTCTCAGGCAAACGGAGAATGAGGGTAAAGAGATTATTTGGGAAAGCACTCCCTCACCGGGCGGTCTTCTCATTTCCTGAAGTGAGGTGGCAATTCACAAAGCCAAATGAAGTGCCATTGAACATGAAGGAGACACCCACAGCCCCCTTATTTCCTGTCAGAGCAACAAGAGAGGAAGACTCGAGTCAACTTCGGGGGGCTCCCAGCTCCCCTCTGCCCATCGAAGCAACAGTGGGAAAATCCTCCTGCCTGCTACGAGGCAGGTAGTCCCCTGAACACACACCCACACCTTCCCTGGGGGGTCCATATGGGGCATATGCAGTCCATCTGGAAGGCCCGAGTCGATCTGCATGGGTGAGCAGAGCCCCTGGAGATCAGGGTCCCAAAGGTAAAGCTGCAAAGACTTACAGATTCTAGGAAGAATCTACCCTGAAGAAGCGCTGGACGACAAACCAATGGAGCTGGGCACTATGCCAGGCTCTACGACAGACTAGCTGTGTGACCTTGGACAGGTCATTTGGCCCCTCTGGGCCTGAGTTTTATCATCTATGAAATGGAGATAATTACCCTGGTCTGCCTTCCAGGTGGGACTGGAAGAGATTCAGAATATGAACATGCTTTACAAAGTTCAAAGAGTTCTATATATGGAAAAACTGAGGCCACCCAAAAAGAGGAGACCCTGGGCTGGAGAGGAAGCAGGAGGCATGGAAAGGGATCCTGCCTGCTCTGCTCACCCAGGGTGTTGGCAATGCCAGTCTTCACGCTCGATGTACTGACATGGCTGATGCGGTTCTCGTGCTCTGGCTTGACCAGCACAGCCACCTTGATGTTCCACAATGACTGCATGGCAATCTGGGTAAAGAAAGCAGAGTCATCTTTGCCCTGAGCTGGGCTACTGTCTGCATTCTCTGTACCTCCCTCACCACCCTCAGCCCATACTATATAGACTGTCCTGGCAGGTACAGGATCGGGAGGCCTGCCGCTCCTTTTTTCTGAGGGGCTATAGCACGAAGCATTTAAATCAGATCTCAAGGATATGCCTAAGGACCAGAGGCACAGCCAGTCAGTTGTGTTCCCCAGGGTCACCATGAGGTCAGTACAATAGTTTGGGACGGTGTGTGAAAGGGGACTCTCCGCAGCAGCGCCAGCTGCCCACTCTCCCTCACCGGGCGGTAATCCAGATCTGTGAGTTCTTTGAGGCCCCCGCGGAGCAGGTCCAGCCACTCTCGGTCGCCCACCGAGTTCTCCTGGGTCCCAAAAACATAGATGTCATGGGGTATGGTCACTGTGACCTCATCCAGGGTCTTACCCAGACCCTTTGATGTGAACCAAGATGTTACATTTTTCGGAGGTGGCACACTTCCTGGAGGTGGAGGGGATAGGAGTGGTCAAGCCCCTGGTCTGGGGCCGTTCCTCTCTCCCACCTCAGCCCCACCCCCAGGCCTGACCCATGTTCCAGGTGCCTATGAAGATGGAGATCATGTCAGGCTCATCCTGCTTCGAGTGCTTATTCTTCATGAGCTGCAGTAGCTGGCAGAAGGCCTCCCGCTTCTGCGGAGACAGCAGTCAGTCAGGGGCAGGTAGGCAGCCAGGGAACCCCACCCTTGCACAGGTACCATAAGGAGAGGGTCTTGCCTGTCTGGTTCACCCACTACTCACATATGTAACAAGTAATTGACAAATGTTCATTGAATGAGTATTTGACTCTATCCTCAGGTCACCCACTCTCCACACACATACTCTCTGCCCTGTCAGACCCACCCCAGCTAGGAGGGATGACATGTTTATAACATGTGTTCCCTCTCTTCCCATCCCATGGGGACCCCTACAGCTCCCAGTGGCCTGGCCCAACCTGCTGCTCACCCGGGCACTGACAAAGATGAAGTCCTTGCGCTGTGTCCGGTCTTTCTCCTTCTCAAACACAACACCCAGCTTGTTCTGGACACGCTGGGACTTAATAAGCTGGCGAACTAGGGGATGGAGAATGGGTCACACTGGCCTGTGCTCCAAAGCCTGGGACCACCCCGTCCCCCCTCCCAGGTCAAGGTCCTGGCTCACTGCGGTCATGTGTGAAGGTTGTCCAGTCCTCCTGGGAGTCCCGCTGTCTCCGCAGCAGCACCAGCCGCCCACCTTCCACATCCACGCTCAGCGTGAACTTCTGTGACTTCCCAATCTTGGTCAGATCACCCAGGGTCACATCCAGCTTCACCTGCAGGCCAGGAGTAAGGAGGTGCTGAAAAGACCTGAGGGCAGGTAGCATCCCTTTTGCCCAATGAGGCCCCACCTGGCTCCCCTTTCATGTACCTCAAAGGCCTGCACGGGGATGGTCTTGGCCTTACGTGTAGACGGCTGCAGCAAAGCCGGGGGTCCTGTGGAACTCATGTCCTGTAGGGCCTTCAGGGCCTAGAAGGGGCAAGGCAGGGCAAGGGCAGGGGACAAGGTCAGGAGGCTGGGGCCAGAAAGGCATGGTTGGGGTCAATGCTAAACTGTAGATTCAGGGTTGAGATCAGGGCAGTGTAACTGGTCAGGGACTGATGGGTCAAGGGTCAGAAGTTCAAAAATCAGGCCACCTTCTTCTGGATGCCTGACAGGAAGTCTTTTAATACTGATAGCTTCAGCACCAGGCTCTCTAGTTCCTGCTCCCCAGTCTGTGGTGGGTTCTGTGGAGGAAAAAAAATGAAATCTTGTACATGAGGCCACCAACCCACCCAGCCCCAGAACATGAACCCATTCCCCAGAGGTCTCCCCACAATCCTACCTGTTGCTGCAAAAGGCGGGTCACCATGGGCGAGCTCTGCTGGTCAAACACCTTCGACAGGATCTCCAGGCCAGACAGGACCTTATCCACCTCACTAGGGAAGACATCAGGTCAGAACTCCCCACCCCAATCCAAGTACAGGGAAGCAGGGCTTTAGCCTCCACCATAAAGACATAAGCGTTCAGAAGAAGGAAAAGTTGGAAGGCAACCACTGGATCCCTGTTCAGGGCCAGAGGTCAGGGCATTTATGCGGCAAGGGGGAGCAGGTGAATACAGGTCAGAGGAAGGGCGTGGTGCTCGGTGTCAGATGTCCAGGTACCTGTGCAGCCTCCGGCATGAGGTGGCAAGAGTGCGGGTGAGGTGGGCAGGTTGCTGGCTCCACTCCGAACAGCCTCCAGGTCCAGCCCGTAGCTGCCTTTCAGGTACTCATGCGAGACAGTGCTCAGCCCATTGGGAGCACTTTGGGGAGGGGTTAAGAAGTCAGTGGAGGCCCTGCTGACCCTGTCCCAGCACCTCTACCCCATCCCTAGAGGAGATGGTACTAGTGATGACTAGAGTGCCATGGATCAGGGTGTCTGCCTCTGGGGCTGAAACGGTTGGGGGTGGGGCTGGGGCTTAGAGGGTCTCCTAACTAGGACACAGTTCTCAGAGGAGAAAGTGACTTCCTGCTCCATGGAGTAAATTGGGAGTCTTACCTCTCAGCAGCTGGAGTTGTGGGGGTTTCTAGGGCTGGTGGGGTGTTGCTGGGTCCCACAGACACAGAAATGCTCGTGGAGCCAGAGCGCGGGGGCAGTGGGGGCTTCTCGTCCTCCCCATCTGTGGACAGGGGTCAGTGGGGCATTATTCTGGGCCTCCTGCCCTCAGTGAAGGAATGGGGGAATGCCACAGCAGTCAGAGACTTCCATGGGAAGGGGGAAATGGGACCTGGCATCATGGTTAGGGACAGTGAGCTTTAAGGGAAGTAGGCTGAGCACGGGGCAGGGCAGGCATTTGCACACTGCACACCGGGTGGCACCTGAGGCATCGCGGTCATCTGGGGGGTCCGGCTCTCGCTCCCGCTCCACAGGCAGCAGCAGGGCACACACGAGGCCCTGGTTGGGCTGGGCGTACAGGCCAATGAGCTCGCCCAGGGTCTGGAAGCGGCGCACAGGCACACCTTGTGAGGTCTGCAGACAGCAAGGGTGGGAGAAGGGTCAGCCAGCCTGTCCCAAGCCATAAGCTGGTCTCAAGGTCAAGGGTCAGAGTCCAGCCTCCTACCTGCACAGCCAGGAAGTCTTCTCCATCAGGAAGAATTCGATATGTGTGCACATGCTTCTGATACCTGACGGCAAGGCAAGGGTCAGAATCTGTCACCCCTATGCTGGGGTCTAAGCCCCAAAGTACCCTCCACTCCTGCCACCAGGTTCAGCCCCCAGCCCCTTCATTTGCCTAGGCTGCACAGGTTTAAGGATGGGACTTGTCCACATCTACCCTGTTGGTGTCACCAAGGAGCAGAACTCTCCACCCCGCTACCAGACCTGCATAGTCTCCACACCCACCGCAAGGCCCAGGAAGCAACAAGCAGCTCTTTTGTGGCCTCCACAGCTGTCTAAACAGCCCCTTTGGGCTGTGGTACCAGTCTGGGCCCCCCGCCAGAGTAAGAGTCCTCAGAAGCCTGAGTAACTGCTGTTTGCACGCATGGGTGATGCGCTAACACACGTGTGCCTGCTGTCTGTGTTTACGGTGGTGTCTAGCTCTGCTGAAGCTGGATGTGTCTGAAGCACTTTTGCTGGGAATATGGGGGTATCAACCTGGAAATTTCTCCCCCCTTCTCCAGACACCAGGAAATTTGGATGACCCAAGGGGCCCCCTGTGGGAGACTGGGCCTCTAGGAGTCCCAAAGTGAGGAGGGGCAAGAGGGGTGCTGACAGATGGCAGCGACAGCTGAGCAGGTGACAGCTGAGCCAGGCCTGGGTGGTGCAGGCCATGCTCAGTGGGACTAGAAGACTTCCTCTGCAGTCACGCCTCAGAGCAGTCTTACCCAAGGGAGTCAGATGGGCCCCTGTGTTTTGGGCAGAAGGTATTGGCTCCAGAGAAGACCAAACACCTGTTTGACCTACACCTTGGCCGCAGAGCCATCCCATTCCCTCAAGTAAGCATCCTCTGAGGACTCTCCTGGCTGCCAACCAGACACAAGCCTTGCAGGTGTCTGTGTGTGACTGGGTGTGTTGGTTTGTGGACTGTGGGCCTGTGTTTATAACAATAATAGCATCCCATTAACTGAGTCATGTCCCCATGACAGGCCAGGTACTCAGCACCCAACAGATGTGATCTCATTTAATCTTCACCTTTTGAGGAAGATATTATTATCTCCATTCTCCAGAAGAACAAAACTGAGGCTCACAGAGTAAAGGTGATTTGCCTAAGGTCACAAAGCAAGTAAAAGGCAGAGCTAGGATTTAAAGCCAGGGCAGAGACCAGCGCCTACAACCTGGCCTGCTGGTCAGATTGCCTGTACCTGTTGGGGCAGGAATGTGTCCTGAATGTTACCCGTGTACATGTGGGCATGTATATAAGCAAGCAAGTATGTTTCTGATCACCTACCCACAGGTTTCTGAGATTCAAGGAGTAGCCAGAGTCAGCTGAAGTACCCCCCACCACAGACCCGTGCCCCACCCATTTCTCCTCCCCTGGCAATGGAGCCAGGATTCTCCCCTCCTGGGACAATAACTTTCCTCACCCAGACAGAGCCCCAGCTGTCCCCTTCCCACTCAACAGCTGACCCAGCACCTGCCTCCCTACCCACCCTAATTAGGGGGTATGCCTCAGAGGGGACTGGAAGGCAGGGCTCTAGGACAGTCATCTGCCTAGGCTGTTCCTCTTCGGTCTCCCCTGCTGGGCCCCAGGCTTGAGGCATAAGCTGAGGCTTGGAGCTCCTTCCTCTTCGGGTCCAAGACCTAGGTAAGGGTTTCTCAACCTCAACACTACTGACATTTTGGACTGCATAATCTTGTTCTGAGGGATTGTCTTGTTGTTGTAGGATGTTCAGCAGCATCCCTGGCTTCTAGCCACCAGATGCCAGTAGCACCATCCCAGTTGTGACAACCAAAAATGTCTCTAGACATTGATAAATGTCCCCCCAGGGGTAAAATCATCCCCAATTGAGAAACACTGGCCTAGGCCAACATACCCCCAAAGATGTGAAGAGAACAAAGGGTAAAGGGACAGAAAAATAGGGGTTTGGGAGGGCTCATGAGGCTGAGGAGAAACATAACTAGGTCTAAACAAAGCAGCCCTGTGACTTCCCACTCACCACCTCCCACTCCTGAGACCCACAGAAGCCTACCCAGTGTCAGACTGAGTGATGTAAGGGACAGCTCAAAACTGAAAGTGGCCAACTCACCCCAACACCATTGCCACACATGGCTGGCTGATGGGTACAGGCACAGGGCAAGGCCCTCTTAGAGAGATGCTAAGTCTAGCCCCACACTCAGCACCTATAGCTCAGGCCTGGGGAGCAGGGAGCCAGGACACACACACACTCACTCATTGATTCGAGAAATAATGAACATGGCCCCATACAGCCTCACCCCCTTCTTCTCAACACCACCCTCTCCCCTAGTCCCAGCCATACAAAGACCGGGAAGCCCCAGTCTCAGTCCTGAATGCACAGCAAGGCCCCCTAAAGGAGGTGCTGCCCATCCTCACACACCCCACCAGTCCCTCTGGCCTCCTTAGCTATCCCTGAGAGCTAGACTAATGTACCAGATCCCCACTTCACCCCAACTCCCACTATACCTACCACTTAGACATCCAATCTCTGTATAATCAGCACTGCACACAACTCGCCCAAATAGACATCCTCACACCTCCAGCTCCTTCTACCTGAAGGGTGCCTGAGGGGGTCTGCATTTTCCCCCCTTACAGCCACCTGGCAGCAAGACCGCACACACTCTCCCTCAACGCCCCAGAAAGTGCCCCCACCCCCGCGCCCTGACACACAACAGGAAGTGCTCCCTGCATCTCAGTCTCAGCATAAAGCCAAGGCCCCACTCTGGGGGGCGCTGGCGTCCCATAGTCCCAAGCCTCTCCACACAGTCAAAGAATCCCAAGCCGTGCCCCAGCCCACCCGAGCCCCAGCGCCACTCACAGGACGCAGAGCGCGAAGGCACCCGCCACGCTTTCGCTGTCTCGGACCAGGAAGCTGCCATCGCGGCCTGCCCGGGCCAACAGCTCCTCCGCGGCAGCGCGGCTCAGATCTCGGTGGTACCAGACAGGGGCTGGGCTTCCCAGCGCGCCTCCCGGCGCGGCGCCCCCCAAGGCCGGCGTCCCGCACGCTGAGGCCATGGCCCGCGCAGGGCTCAGCGCCGCCAGCGCCCACCGCCCCGCGCCATCGCCCCGGCACGCTGGGGGCTGAGGCTGGGGCCGGGCTTTGGTCCCGGGCCCGAGGACCGGCTGGCTGGGCCAAATCAGGGATTGGAGCTCCGCGCTCCGCCGCGCAGGCCGCCTGGTTCGCCGCGCAGCCGCCGCCGCCTGCAGCGTCGGCCTCAACTTGAAGAGAAAGAAAAGTTTGTTCAGAGGCGGCGGGGGAGGGGCAGGAACGGAGCTCAGAACCGGCCGCTGGCCCCCTCCTCCTCCCCTCGGCCCACCGCCCGGAATGCCCTTGCCTCAACCTCTTCCCAGCGGTGTTAATACCCTCTCTCCGCATTCCTACAGGACCTATGCCCCACCCCAAACCCCAGAGGTAACTGGTCACTCAAACCCCACAATGATCCTGCCCCGCCATCATCACCCCGAGGAGATCCAGCCAATCCCCCCAAAGAAGACTAAGTCCCTCCATTCTGCACCTGGACACTTCAGTAACCCGGGCCCCTCACCCGAGAAAGAGTCCACTTCAATACTCGCAATGATATGACCTCCAACTCCCATAGACGTCTAATTCCACTCCAAATCCTTTCCATTCAGCTCCCCTGCAGCCTCGCAGAATCGAGTTCCCAAAACCCGCGAAAGACCCATGATGAATCTCTTCCCATGCCCCTCCCCATCATCCGAGCGGCCCCGACCCCCAACTCCCGTGAAATCCAGTCCCACTACGACCTGAACCCTCAAAATCCACTGGGTCCAGCCCCCGACAAATCCCGTAGGGGGATTCCCTTCGTAGAGATCCGACCTCCCACAAACCCCCAGACGAAGTGTCCTCAAAGCCCCACGTACTGTCCCTGGCAGCCCCTCTAAGCCCGGACAGAGCCCTTCCTCCCTCTTGGCCAAGTTCCCTGGCACCATCCCCATACCCGCAGGCCTGGGCCTTGAGGGGTTCAGCAGTCCGAGACCAGGCCTCCCCTTGCCCGCTAGAAGAAAGTTCTCTCAAATCCCTGGGCTCCCGACCTCTCCCCTGAGCTGCGGCCGCCGCGCGCAGACCCCCACCTCCTGGGCTGCTCGGATGCCCCCTTCCCGGGGGAAGCTGCCCTGGACTCTCAGCGGCCACTTAAGATGGCCATCCTCTGCCGCTGCACCCCCTTCGCCTTCCGCCCCGCCCGCCGCTCCGCCCCCGCGGCTCTCTGCGGAGCAAGGGGTAGCACCCGCGCCCCGCCTCCCCGGCCGGTGTCTGGATCCCGGAGCCCCGGCTCGCAGAGTGACCTCGGGCAAGTCACGGCACCAATCCGAGCCTCGCCTTCCCGCTCTGTAAAATGGGGATAATGTTACGTGCGCAAACTCAATGGACTGTGCTTGTAAAGCTCTCGGCACAGGGCCTGGCATCCAGTCGGCGCTCCCTAACGGCGGCTATTTTTATTATTAATTAAGGAGTACCGAAGGTGACAGCTGTGTAAACTGTAAAGTGCAGCGTCGGAACCGACGCGTATTATTAGCACCGCTCCAGCCCCTGCTGCTCCCTCCAAGTCAACAAACTTGAGCCTCTGTAGGCGGGACGCCGAGCGGGGAGTACCCAAAGCTGGTCAGCTCGGACACCCCGGACCCCCTCCTCTCCTGAAGATTGCGGACTCCAACTAGGCGGCCAGAAAGGGGCGGGCCCATAGGAGGGGCTGCCCCGCCCCTTCCCAAAAAAGACCTAGCCGGTGGCAGCGTCTCCGGGGAGTCGGCTTCCTGCCCCGCCCTCCGCCCCCTAGCTCCTTAAAGGCGCAGGATTCCAGCTGGGCTTCCACTGCTGCCAACTCTTGGGACAATGTTGGAGGATCCCCTTTAACCTGGGAGAGAACTTTTCATTTCGCTGAATTGAAACAGTGTCTGGGTCAGTCCCGACGAGCTCCTTACTCTATTTCGAATACGCATGGACTTAACCTGACTGGAGCAAAGCTGGGACGTGGAGGGGGCTTGATAAATATGACTAAGAGACTCTCCCACACACCTCACAATGTCTCCAGGCTCCTCCAGGAACCTAATAACTCATCACCCAATCTGTGCCTGACTTCTCCCATCAGGTACCCTTTGGTATGAGGAAAAGTGAGCCAGCCAGGAGGGGGCAGCCCGGTGCAGAGGAGAGAGACCTGGACTAGATGTCTTCCTGCGTGATTTTAGTTCTTGCATGAGCACTCACCTGCTGGGTACTCTCGGACAGGTACCCTTGCCTCTCGGGATAAGTACAGTCAGGATGCGGAGACAAAGACTTCTCCAGGGGAAAGGGAAAGTAAGAGACCCAGAAGTCAACTCAGGCCCAGTACTCGACAGCTGTGCAAAGACGGAACAACCCTCCAGGATAGGCGTATCTACTATTCCCAGGCGGGGACAAAGGTAAGTTTCCATGCCTCTTCCAGCCACACCTCCAGGGTACAGCAGGGCTGAACCAGTTCGAGGTTCTTGATTTCCTCTCCAGGAACCTTCCCGACAGTCCTCCCATCAGCCCTCTTCCTCTTCTAAGGGTCCCAAGCTCCAACTCTGCCCCTTCAATCCACATCAAGTGTGAATCCCCACCACTACTGTGGGAATCCAGACGCTTCCCTGGACTCCTATCCCCAGCTTTCTCATTGCAGAGCTGAGCACAGAGCCAGGCACACAAGTCCTGAGGGAAAGGGGATATTTGAGGACCAATATAAATAATTAAGTCCTGGGCTTGGCTCTCACTTGGTGCTACAAGAGCAACAGGTTCCCTGAGGACTATTCATGTGCAGACATTGCTTTCTAGGCAGCAGTTCCTTTGCATTTCACAACCCTGAGGAGAGAAAGGATTATTCCCCCTGTTTTAATGAAGAAACTAAGGTTGAGCGCAGTGTTTCTTTTCACAGTGAATAACGGAACTATGATTCAAACCCAGGTCTCATTCCTCTAATCTGAATGAATCTAAAAACAATGGAATCTGTCTTCTGTCCATCCACAAACTCACAACCAAAATAATTCATCAGACACAGATGGGTCCATCTATTTATTAGAACTAGCTGTCAGAGAAACTCCAAGCCCCACCATGGCGTAGGAATTGGATAACAGAGGGATGGGTAATGGATGGAGACGTGCTTAGGGCGCCCTCATTTGTGAAAGTAAACTGAGCCCAGCCTGGTTGTTTGCAGAGAGTTGGACTCAGCTAAGAAGCCAGAGTTGCATCAGGGCCAGGCTGAGCAGGAGAGGCCCAGCCCTGTGGGGCATGGCCCTGGCTTTCATTGCCAAGGCATAGAACCTCGCCACCTCCTCGTTGGGGTTACCCTGCGCTGGGTCAAACCACATCTGGATGCAGCGGCCGCTCCCTCTGCTGTATTGGCTGACCTTGTAAGAGTGACTCCACAGGCCCTCACACAGGGCTGCAGGCGTGGGGAAGTAGGATTCAAATGTGCGGCAGACGGCCTCAGCTGGACACTTGTTAGATCCTGCAGGAGGAGAGAGTGTGGACACAGACATTCAGGCCCTGGCTACCCCAGAAATCCTCACCCAACCCCAAGTCCTCAAACCCCTATGTCTCAACTCCACCTCCATCTCCCCACCCACCAGCCCTCACCTGAGGTCCAGTTCCAGCCCTTGTGCCAGTCGCTCTTGCAAGTGTAGGAGGTGCGGCAGGCTTCCCACCAGCTCTGACAGTCCTCTTTGCACAGGGGCACGTCCAGGAAACGTTCTTTGCGCCAGCTCTGGTCTACCTGGATGGGAGGTGGGGCGGGAAAGCTCCTCTCAGCCAGGTGTGTTGGCAGCCACCACCTTGACGAGCTGGAGGGCCGCCTGCTGGGGTGGGGTGAGGGAGACACCCATACCTGCTGGATCCAGGGCCCCAGGTTGGGGGAGCACTCATACAAGCATGTGTCCTGGATGAAGTGGCGCTTGCAGGCGGGCTCCATCTGGCCACAGTGGTCCCAGTTAAAGTTATACAGGAGGGAGGTGTCCCTGTGCAGCTCCTGGCTGGTGCTGACGGAGCAACAGGCATTCTTCTTCCAGGGACTGCACTGGGTGGGGAGGACACAGGACTAAGTCCTCCCCTCCACCACAGCCTTCTGCCACCTCCAGCCTCTCTCCATTTGATTCTTACTCTTCTGCCCCAGGTACATTGCCTCACACTCATTGTGAGGACCCCTCTGTCCTTGGCCTCTAGGAACTCCCATCTTGGGGGACACTCAGTTACAACAGTGCGATCAGAAGGTTGTGGGAGTCTGAGAAAGACCCTGTCTTAGGGGGACAATAAACTATCATCTTTATAGCCCTTAACATTTGATAAAACTTCTTTAATTTATTAATTAAAAAATAATTATTGAGTACCTATTCTACCTCAGTCAGTGTTCTAGATGGAATATAGCAGAAAACAAAGCAGACGGAAATATGTGTTCATGGAACTTACATTCTGGTCAGGGGAGACAGTAAGGCACTAGGAGAGAAAATATGGGTAAGGATATGATAAGTTATATGGAGAAAATTACAGCAGGGAATGGGAATGTGGAGTAGGGATGGGAGGATTGTTGAAATTTTAAATAGAGTGGTGGTGAAAAGCTTCATTAGAAGGTGACAATTTGAGCAAAAGAGGAAAGAAAGAGTGTGGTATGCAGTAATGTATGTTGAACAACCTTATTCTTGGCAAGCATTAAGATCTGTTCCTCCACCTGTCCCCCCACAGTGGCTAGGCCAGGGCCGGACACATAGAAGTCTCACAAACACATCTGCTGAAAAAAGTAAATGAAAGACCTATTTATGATTTCTTAAATCTAAACCAAACTCCGTCTTACATATAGACACACCGTATTTTAGCAAGTTTTTAATATAGACCAGATTTTCCAGGATGACAAAAACTGTGGAAGTGAAGGCTGAACTGCAATGTGTTTTGTTTTACTGGAGTTATTCACTATTTTAGAAAAATATGTCATCAATGGCAACACTGCTTAGAGCATCTTACAGCATTTAAGTTGCCACCTCTATCAATCTTCATGTGTAGCTGCCCCATTCATAGTGATTTTGTGAATAAAAGAAACATATGCTATCTCATAAAGACTTCTAATGTAGTCATACCAAAGAAGAGATGTATTGAAATATATATTATTTGATTATAAATTACTTTCTTTTTATTCTCCTCTGTATTACAGATTGAGAGTTATATTGATATTTTTAAATTAAATATGCAAATAGGTTCTAGTAGCTTTGAATTTCATACCAGGATAGCAAAGAGAGTCTAAACAGTATTTTTCATAAAGAGGAGACATGGAGTCTGATAAGGCTGCAATTGACTGGCATAAATTTTATAGAATGTATGAATGTATAGCATCTCTGCCCCATATCACAATCATAAGAGGCCTTCTCCTCCTCTACCCTTAGCCCTCCATTGGACTAGCATATAGTGAAGGTAGGAAGAGCCATCCTCCCGCAGTCTCTCACCCTCCAAATCCCGAGAGGTTACCCTAGTCCTACCCCTACCCCACCACAAGGGCTGATCATGTCCAGTTCCTCTGTAGGCTCATATGCACCTCTGGGCCTCAGTTTCCTCATTTGTGTCATGCGGAGAATATCATCTACCTACATCAAAGGACCACTGTGAATAAGAGATAATGTACAGAAACACACGACACCCAGTTGGGGCTCAATAAATGAATATTCCGTATTATTGCTGACATGGTATCCTTTGCTTAGGAGGCCACCCCTAAAATCACCTCGACCGCCCAACTTCCATTTTCACTCACAGCAATAACTCAAGATATGGGGGGATCCGACCCCTGAACCCTTCCCCCACCACTTTAATTTCCTGTTCCCTGTCAGAACCAGCTCCCCACCTCCAACCCAGAGCCACACTCCAGCCACACCTGGCCATGCAGCTTGTCCTCAGGGCCGGGCTTTGTCTTGTGGTGTTTGGCGTCCATGCAGACGTTGATCAAATCTGTCCTGTCCCTGGCACTGCACGTGGAGGCTATCCAGGCCAGAAGCAGCAGCGATGGTGTCAGTTTCCAGGCCATGTCTTTCTGTCCCTGAAGAAGAAGCTGTAGTCAGTGAGACTAAGGCCTGAGAGGAGAGAGCCCCATGCAAGGTGCTCCCATCACCCCTGCCTCAATTTCCCCATCTCCACAGTGAAAGATGGGGTCAGATCCTGTTCCTTCAGTACTGGGGTTCGTAGACTCCCTGAGGCTGAGGCAGAGGAGGCTGGGAAAAGAAGCTCCCTTCTGCCAGGTTTGGAGGGCTCAAAAAGGGACCTAGGGTCAGTAGGTGGGCCCTGGGGGAGTCTTCCCAAGTTGGAGGAGATGCCTATTTCCTCACCTCCTCTCTGGACTTCACCTTTAAAAAGTAATAGTTCAAGTCCATGTCATACTCCCGTTATCCTGTATCTAGCAGTTTTTCTGCCATTAGACCCTGGATTACCTGGGTTCCCATGCTGGCTTAGAAACACCGTTAGCCTGCGGAAGGCAGTAGGCCAGCTCTGCTGAGTTCTTCAAATCAGCATGAGCATCAACTGATGTAACACATGGAGCCATGTTCGGAGCTCTTTCTTGAAGGCCATTTTCTCCCTCCAACCCATGGTAACTCTGACCTCCTCATTTCTCTCCGAGGGCTGGACAAATGTACCAGATCCCCCACTTTATCCCTCAAAAAACAAAAACAGAGACCCTTGGACCTGAGGGACAACAGAGAAGTCTCCCATGTTGGAACAGCCAACCAGACAAGCACTTAGAGTCGTAGAAGGAACTTGGCAAAAGTGACAGCCACTTTCTCTGCGTATGACTGCCCTCACCCCCACCCCCACCCATTACAAATATGTTCCTATGGGCTCTGTCACTGAAGTGCCTAAGAACTGTAATGAAGACCCATCTCCACATGCAGTTGAGTACCAAGCCCTGGCAAGGAAAGGTTCCTCCAAAAATCTTTCTGAAATTCACTTCCCTGGGCTCTGCTGTTTAGGGTCAGTTCTTCCCTCCTCTAATTTCTTCCCCTTTGAATCATCTTCCCCACAGGAGTCACAGCGATCTTTTAAAGAAAAATGCTCCCCTCCCCCACGCACAAACCCACCAGGTCTCCCTAGTGCCCCTATCACCCTTTCTTCCTTAGGGCATCTTGCCTGAGCCTTCTTTGCTGCTGGGTGTCTGGATTGGCCTCTCTCCTGGCTGGCAACAGCTCCAAGGCCCCTGGACTGTCCCCAATGGTCTCTGTCCTCAGCGCAAGTTAGACTAGGGCTCTGGTTAGCACAAAATATGCCTAGCCTCAGCAATTCTTCTTCCACCTTCCCTCTTCCATACCCCAGCCTCTTCAAGGCCCCATTAGTCTGTCAAGTTCTCCATTCCTGGTTTATTTCATCTCTTTGTTTATTTACTCATTCCAGGATCCATACATAACATCATTCATCAAAATCTAGAGAACACTCATCTCCAACAAGAATCTGAATTTTTGAGGTACCTCAAGTGGTTGTCAGAAATGAAAAATTGGATAAATAAAATGTGATATATATGTATATATGATTTGCAAAGCTAACTTGAGGAGGCTAAGGCCTGGTGAGGAAGAACCCAGGCTTTCAGGCTGTGGGATCCATTCCTTGCACAGCCTTGGGAAATGTGACTAAACCTTGTTGAGCTTTAGTTGACTCACCAGAAAATTGTTGAGAATTAATCTAGAAAAGCCTGGGACATACCAAGTAGGCTTAAATTGAGAGCTATCAGATTAATATATGAGCAGCCAAGTGGACACAGGTAGAAGTTGAGGTACAGAAGTCAAGGGTCACAGAGAAAAATTTTCTCAAATCTGTTAAAGGATATCTCATCATTTAGCATTTTTGTAACCATAATTAAGCAATTTTTGATAGTCTTTAAAAATTGTGGTAAAATACACATTATATAAAATTTACCATCTTAACCATTTGTATGTGTATAGTTCAGTAAAGTATATTCATATTGTTGTATAACCAATCTCCAGAGTTTCATCTTGTAAAACTGGAACTCTATTCCCATTGAGCAACGACTCCCCATTTCTTCTTTCCTCCAGTCCCTGGCAACCGACATCTGACTTTCTGTCTCTGTGTATTTGACTACTCTAGATAGTTTGTAAAAGAGGCATCATCATACAGTATTTGTCCTTCGTGACTGGCTTCTTTGAATAACGTAATATCCTCAAAGTCATTTATATTTCAGAATTTCATTACTATTTATGGCCGAATAATGTTTTATTGTATGATATATATGTATAAATATATACATATATATCACATTTTATTTATCCAATTTTTCATCAGTAGACACTTGGGTTGCTTTCACCTTTTAGCTATTATGAAGAATGCTGCTATAAACATGGGTGTACAAATATCTCTTCAGAACCTGCTTTCAATCCTTTTGGGTATGTGCCCAGAAGTAGAATAACTGGATCATATGCTAATTCTATTTTCAATTGTCGAGGAATTGTCATACTGTTTTCCATAGCAGCTGCACAATTTTACATTCTCATTAACAATGTACAAGAAGTCCAATTTGTTCACATCCTCGCCAACACTTGTTATTTTCTGTCGGATTTTTTAAAATAGAAGCCATCCTGGCAGATGTGAGATGATGTCTCATCATGGCTTTGAGTTGCATTTCCCTAATGATTAGTGATGTTGGGCAACTTTTCATATGCTTGTTGGTCATTTGTGTATCTATTCAAGTTGTTTGCCCATTTTGAAATCAGGTTATGTTTTCTATTTTTGATTTGAAGGAGTTCTTTATATTCTGGATTAGCCCCTTATCAGATACATGATTTGCAAATATTTTCTCCCATTCTGTAGGTTGCCTTTTCCCTCAAACTGTCCTTTGATGCAAAGTTTTTAATTTTGATGTAATTCAATTTATTTTTTTATTTTGTTGCCTGTGCTTTTTTCTGTCACATCCAAGAAATCATTGTGTAATACAGTGTCATGAAGCTCTTCCCCTATGTTTTCTTAAGGAGTTTTCTAGTTTTAGCCTATATATTTAGGTCTCAGATCTATTCTGAGTTAATTTTTGTATATGATGTAAAATAAGTGTTAAACTTAATTTTTTTTGGATGTGAATATCCAGTTGTGTCCCATCATCATATTTTGAAGACTATTCTCATTGAATTGTTTTAGCACCATTGTCAAAAATCTGGACTCTAAGTTCTAGTCCATTGATGTATATATGTATCCTTATGCTACTACCACACTGTCTTGATTACTGTAACTTTGTAGGAGATTTTGAAATCAGGAATTGTGAACCTTCCAATATGGTTCTTTTTCAAGATTGTTTTGACTATTATGGGTCTGTTGCATGCCCATATAGATTTTTAGCTCAGGTTGTCAATTTCTACAAGACTGTCAGCCGAAATTTTGATAAGGATTGAGTTGAATCTGTAGATCAATTTGGGGAGTATTACTCTCTTAATATTGTCTTTTGATTGATGAACATGGATGTCTTCCATTTAGTTAGGTTTTCAATTTCTTTCAACAATTTTTGTAGTTTTGAGTGTATAGCCTTTTTCTTTGTTTAATGTGTTCCTATGTATGTTATTCATTTTATGCTATTATAAATAGACTTGTAATCTTAAATTCATTTTTGTATCATTCCTTGCTAGTGTATAGAAATACAATTGATTTTTATATATTGATCTGGTGTCCTATAAATTTGCTGAACTCACTTTTTAGTAATATAATGTTTTTGGGATTCCTTAGGATTTTCTGTATAAAATGTCATACCAACTGCAAATAGAAATGGTTTTATTTCTTGCTTTCCAATCTGGATGAACTTTATTTCTTTTTCTTAACTAATAGCCCTGGCTACAACCTTCAGTATAACATTGAATAGACATGATGAGAGTGGATAACCTTGTCTTATTCCTGATCTTAAGGAGAAAGCAGCAATATATATGTTATATAACATAATATATATTGTATATAATATTATATATTATATATTTTTACATATTATAATATATAATATATAACATATATATTATTATGTTATATAATATATAATGTATATTATTTTATATATATAATTATTATATATTGAGTATAATATTAACTGTGGGTTTTTCATAGATTTTTTTTATCAGGTTGGGGAAATTACCTTCTATTCCTAATTTGTTCATTGTTTTGTTTTTTATTGTGAAAAGATTTTGGATTTTGTCATGTCATTTCTGTACCAGTTGAAATGATCATGTGGATTTTGTCTTTTATTCTAATTATATGGTGCTTTATTAAATAAATTGACTTTTGAGTGTTAAACCACCTTGCATTTCTGAGATAAATCATACTTGATAAATATATAATCATTTTTACATGTGGCAGGATTTAGTTTGCTAGTATTTTGTTGAAGAGACATGTCCTTATACAGAAGGGACATGCAGTTTTCTCTTTTGTGATTTCTTTGTCTGATTTCGTATCAAGGTAATACTGGTCTCATAAAGTGAGTTGAGAAGTGTTCCTCCCTCTTTTTTTTTTTGGAAGAGAGTTTGTGAATGATTGGTATTAATTATTATTTAAACATTTAGTAGAATGTACCATGGAAGACAGCTGGGCCTAAACTCTTCTTTGTGGGAAGTTTTAAAATTACCAATACATCTCTTCACTTGTTATAGGCATATTTAGGTTTTTCGCTTCTTCTTGCATAATCTTTGGTAGTTTGTGTCTTTCTAGACATTTGTTCATTTCATGTATGTTATCTAATTTATTGGAATACAATTATTCATAGTATTCTCTTACACTGCTTTTTATTTCTATAAAGAATGTAGTGATGTCTCCTCTTTTATCTGTGGTATTAGTAACTTGATTCTTCTTTTTTCCCTTGATCAATCTAGGTAAAGGTTTATCAGTTTTGTTGATCTTTTCAAAGAACTAACTTTTGATTCCATTGATTTTTTCCTTGTGTTTTCTATTCTTTATTCTATTCTATTTATTTTTACTTTTTGTTATTTCCTTCCTTTGACTAGCTTTGTATTATTTTGCTCTTTTTTATTTTTTAAGGCAGTAGTTTAGGTTATTAATTTAAGATTTTTTCTGGTATATTTTAATGCAAATACATATTTCACCTCTCTTTCTATGTGCATCTCCAAAAATAAGTGTTATACAATCTTAATGTCATCATCACACTTGTTAATAATTTTTTACTATTATCTAATAGTAATCCTTATTAAAATTTCCCCAGTTTTCTTTTATAAAACTGTTTTGTTCAAATCAGGATTCAATCAAGTATCATTATTGTACTTAGTTGCTGTAACTATTTTTTAAAATTTATTTATTTTAATTAGTTTCAAGTATACAGTACATTGGTTAGACATCTATATAGTTCGTGAAACGGTCACCCCATTGGCTGTCTCCCACCCTTGACCCTCCACCTAGCCAACATATTAATGCTAATTCTCTATGCCATGCTCTGCATCCCCGTGACCATCCATCGACTACTAAATTGTACTTCTTTAACCCTTCACCCCATTCTCCCAGCCCCCAAACCTCCCTCCCCTCTATCTATCACCAAATTGTCCACTATATTTGTGAGTCTGTTTTTGATTAGTTTGTTCTTTTTATTCCTTAGATTCTGCATATAAGTGAAATCATACAGCGTTTAATTTTCTCTGTCTGACTTAAATACCTTCTGGGTACATCAGAACAATATCTTTTTCCATCCTCTTCCTTTTAGTCTGTGTGTGTCTTTTAATATGAAGTGAGCCTTTTTAGGAAACATGTAGGGGTCTTGTTTTCCTTTCCATTCATCCACTCTATATTTTAGTTGGAACACTTAATTCTTTTCCATTTGAGGTATTTATTCATAGGAATGTAATTGTTACCATTCATTATTCCTGTTTTTGATACATTTTTTTCTTCTCAAAGAAGTTCCTTAAACATTTACTATAATGTTGGCTTGGTGTTGATAAATTCCTTTGGCTTATTTTTTTCTGAGAAGCTCTTTATCTGTCCTTCAACTCTAAATGATAGTTTTGCTGGATAAAGTAATCTTACTTGTAGATCCTGGATCTTCATCCTGTTGAATATTTTTTTGCTAAGCCCTTCTGTCCTGCATAGTTTCTTTTGAGAAATCAGCTGCCAGTCTCATCGGTTTTCCCTTATAAGTAACTTTCTGTTTTTCTTTTGCTGCTTTTAATATTCTTTCTTTGTATTTAACCTTGGCATTTTAATTAAGGTGTGTCTTAGTGTGGACCTCTTTGAATCCCTGATTTTGGGGATTCTCTGAGCTTCCTGGGGTTTTATGTCCGTGTTTGTTTCTATGTACTAAGCAAAGCTCCTAAGTCTTATCAGTATGGCTTTGTGTAGTAGGTGTCCAGTGGCACAGTCCTCAGAGGGGTTCAGCTGCAGGCCAAGTTTAGAACTAGCCTGTGCCCCTCCGGGGCCACCTGTCAAGATTCAGCAAGCAATCCACAGATGTGTGCCTCAAAAGGCCACACTAGAAACCGAGGCCAGCTGCCTCCAGTGTGAGTCGAGGTGCTGCTCAGCAAGGAGCACCTGACTCGCTGAGGATATACCTGGATTTGGCTTGAGTAGGGCTGTGAGTTGGGGAAGGTGGAGTTTAAGGAAATCCTCTGGGCGGAGCAACCTCTGACCTCTGTTATCCAGTTTGATGACATCGTGGCTATGATGGCACTGTGTCCTGCACACTGGTAAGGGGGTGCTCAAGAGGACAATGGATACCACAGGCACTTCTGTACAGAGCAAGTCTCACCTCGCGCCCTGATCTGACAGTCTCCTTATAAGTCTCTGGTGGCCCCTGCACACAGCCGAATAGGCACAGAGCTAGCAGGTTTGTCACCGTGAAAATCCGCTCGTGGATGTGGCCCCTTTAAGAAGCTTCTACTGCTGCTGCTATCTCTGTCTCACTCAGTTGCTTGAGACCAAGCAGACCTGTGTCCTCGCCCAGTCCTACCTTCTGCTGTTGCAGCGTGCTTTCTTGTACTTTTCCCTACTTGTATGGCTTGTTCATCTAGATACTAGGCTATTTTTCCTTGCCACTGCTCCTCGTTTCCGTCACAACTTTGACTTGATCGCCAGGGGGATGAACAGAGCCTTTATCAAGTACACCGTTTTTTTTTTCCTACCCAGATCTTTCTTCTTCTTCTTTTTTTTTTTTTTTAAGTTTATTGGGGCAACGTTGGTTAATACAATTATGTAATTTTCAGGTACATTATAATTTCACATCTATATATTCTATAGTGTGTTTACCACCCAAAGTCCAGTTTCCTTCAGCTACCGTATATTTGATCCCTTTACCCACTTTACCCTCCCCCTATTCCCCTATATTTGACCTCCTTTACCCCATCCACCTTCCCCTCTTCTCCCACCCCTACCCTCTGATAACCACTAGTCTATAGTCTATGTTCATGAGTCTCTATTTGTATGTCATGTTCATCTGGCGCTTTTAGATTTATATCCCACATATGTGATATCATGTGATTTTCAACTGTTTCTATCTGGCTTATTTCACTTAGCATGATTATCTCAAGGTTCGTCCATGTTGTCACAAATAGCATTATTTCATCTCTTCTTATGGCTGAGTAATATTCCATTGTGTATATGTACCACAGCTTCTTTAGCCAGTCATCTATCATAGGACACTTTGGTTGCTTCCATATCCTGGCCACAGTGAATAATGCTGCTATGAACATCGATGTGCAAATATCTTTACGGATATGATTTTTTAAGTCTTTGGGGTAAA
The DNA here is from genome assembly GCA_003508835.1 of Eonycteris spelaea. Taxonomy (NCBI): domain Eukaryota; kingdom Metazoa; phylum Chordata; class Mammalia; order Chiroptera; family Pteropodidae; genus Eonycteris; species Eonycteris spelaea. Next base: position 3,734,082 of record PUFA01000151.1, read on the forward strand.
TACCCAGTAGAGGGATAGCTGGATCATATGGTAGATCAATTCTTAGTTTTTTGAGGAACCTCCATGTTGCTTTCTATAGAGGCTGTACCAATTTGCAGTCCCAACGGCAATGTATGAGGGTTCCTTTTAGTTTGCATCCTCTCTAACATTTCTTATTAGTTATCCTATTGATTATAGTTATGCTAACAGGTGTGAGATGGTATCTCATTGTGGTTTTGATTTGCATTTCCCTAATAGCTAGTGATGTTGAACATCTTTTCATATATTTGTTGGCCATTTGTATGTCCTCTAGGGAGAAGTATCTGTTCAGGTCCCCTGCCCATTTTTTGATTGTCTGGTTTTTGTTTTTTGTTTGTTATTGAGTTATATGAGTTTCTTGTATATTTTGGATATTAGGCCCTTATCGGAGATGTTGCTTGCAAATATATTTTCCCACTGGGATGGTTTTCTCTTGAACTTGTTGACGATTTCTATTGCTGAGCAGAAGCTTTGTATCCTCTTTAAGTCCAAGGTCCTTGAGTTTAGTTCCTATATTTTCTTCTATGCATTTTATTGTTTCAGGTTTTATATTCAGGTCCTTAATCCATTTTGAGTTAATTTTGGTATGTGGTGATAGACAACAGTCTAGTTTCATTCTTTTGCAGGTGGCTTTTTCATTTTCCCAGTACCGTTTATTGAAGAGGCATTCCTTTCTCCACTGTATGTTTTTAGCTTTTTTGTTGAAAATTATTTGCCCACATAAATATGGGTTTACTTCTGGACTCCTGATTCTGTTCCACTGGTCTGTGTGTCTGTTTTGCTGCCAATACCATGCCGTTTTGATTCTTTCTTCTTTTTAATATAGGCATTTACAGCTCTAAACTTCCCTCTAAGCACTGCTTTAACCGTGTCCCATATGTCTTGTTCAATTTACACATATTTATGGATTTCCTAAAACTTTCTCTTATTGATTTTCAAGTTTATTCCATTGTGGTCAGAGAACATACTTTGCATTATTTTAATTCTTTTAAATTTAGTGGCGCCTTTTTTTAATGGCTTAACATGATAGTCCATGTGCACTTGAGAAGAATGCATATTCTTCTGTTGTTTGTTGGCATATTCTATAGATGTCTGTTAAATCTAGCTGGTTTGTTGTGTTGTACAAGTGTTCTATTTCCCTGCTGATCTGCCTAGCTATTCTATTCATTGTTAGTAGGGGGATATTAGAATATCCAGTTGTTGTTCTTGAACTGTGTATTTCTCTCTTTAATTGCCTCATTTTTACTTTGTGTATCTTAGGACTATGTTTTAGATGCTTTTTAAAATTTTATTTTAAAGTTATAGTTGATATACATATTATATTAGTTTCAAGTGTATGACAGTGATTAGACATTTATATACCTTACTAAATGATCACCATGGTAAGTCTAATACCCAGCTGGCACCCTACATAGTTATTTGCAATATTATATTCCTATGCTATATATTACACCCTTTTGAGTAATTTATAATTGGCAGTTCTTACTTCTTAATCCCCCTGGAACATTTGTTTATAATTATTGTGTGCTCCTGATAGATTAACCCTTTTATTATTATAAATGTCTTTTTTCTCCTCTTAAAAATTTTTGCCTTTAATTCTATTTGATATCATTATAGCCACTCCAGATATCCTTTGATTATTGTTTGCATGATATATCTTTTTTTAACCTCTTAATTTCAACTTTTTTGCATCTGTGAATATTAAGTGTGGTTCATATAGACAACATGTAATTGAATAATGACCTTTTTATCTGCCAATCTCTGTGTTTTTATTGGACTATTTAATTCATTTATGTATAATTTAATTACTAATGATATAAGATTTTCATTTGCAATTTTATTTGTTTTATATAAGTCTTTTGTCTTTTTTGTTCTTCTATTTCTCCATTACTGCCTTCTTTTATGTTTAATAGATATTTTCTAGTGTGTCATTTTAATTTCTTTGTTGTTTCTTTTACTGCATTTTAAAAGTTTTTTAGTAGTGCTCTGGAATTGCAATTAGCATCGTAATGTTTAACACTGGTTCAGCTTGATACCAACTGAGTTTTAATAGTGTTCAAACTTTGCTCCAATGTAACTTCATTTTCTTCCCCACTCCTTTGTACTATTATTGTCATACAAATTACAGCTTTATACATTATAAATATATCATCATAATTTTATAATTATTACTTAATGCAGCTGTTTCCATTAGATAGAATAAGTAACAAGTTACAACATAAATATGATTCCCATTGTACATTTATACCATATTTTATATTTCTGTATGTGGCGACTTTTATTGGTGCCCTTTATTTCTCTCTGTGGATTCAAGGAACTGTCTACTGTCCTTTCATGTCACCCTGAAGCATACTCTTTAGTATTTCTTATAGGCCAGGTCTGCTGGCGACGAATTCACTCAGTTTTGGTTTATTTGGGCATTAAAAATTTCTTCTTCATGTTTGAGGAATAGTTTATCTGGTTATAGAATTCTTGGCTCACAGTCTTTTTCTTTTGGCGTTTTTAACACGTTGTCATCCCACTTCCTCCTGGCCTTCACAGTTTCTGATGAGACATTAGCTGTTGATTTTTATTGAGGATCCTTTACAAATGCCCTTATAAATAATGTTTTCCTATTGTTGCTTCCGAGATTATTTATCTTTGTCTTTCAATAGTTTGATGTGTTTAAGTGTGAATTTCTTTGAGTTTATCTTTGAGTTAAGTGAGTTCTTAGATATGTAGATTAATGTTTTTATAAAATTTGAGAGATTTTGGACATTATTTCTCCAAATGTTATTTATGCGCCTTTCTCTGTCTCTGTCTCTCTCTGTCTCTGTCTCTGTCTCTCTCTCTGTCTCTCTCCCCCTGTCCCTCTCTCCCTTCCTCCTTCCCTCCCTCTCTCTCTCCACCCTGCTCCTTCTATGATTCCCATTGTACAATTTCAGTATGCTTGTGTTTCCACAGGTCCCTCAGGCTCTGTTCATTTTTCTTTATTCTTTTGGTTCTTAAGAATGGACAATTTCTATATTCTATATTAAAGTTTATAGGTCTTTCCTCTGCTATTTCAAATATGCTGCTGAACACCTCTACTAAATTTTTTAAATTCAAACTTTATTTTTTAAGAGCAACTTAAAAAATAGAGCAACTTAAAAAAAATTTCGTAGTGAAATCGAGGGGAAAGTAAAGAGATTTCTGACATATCCCTTGCCCCCACACAGGTATAGCTTCCCTCATTACCAACATCCCCAACCAGAGTGGAACATTTGTTACAATTGATGAAACTACATTGACACATCTTAATTACAGAGTCCACAGTTTACATTAGGTTTTGCTCTTGGTATTGTACATTCTTCGGGTTTGTGCAAATGTATAATAATGTATCCTTATCATATAGAGTATTTTTACTGCCCTGAAAATCCTCTGAACACTGCCTATTTATCTTTCCATCCCCCTAACCCCTAGCAACTACTGATCTTTATAATGTCTCCATAGTTTTGCCTTTTCCAGAATGTCATACAGCTGAAATCATATGGTATATAGCCTCTTCACATTGGCTTCTTTCACTTAGTAATATGCATTTAACGTTTCTTCAAGCCTTTTCATGGTTTGATAGTCCATTCTTTTTAGTGCTGAATAATATTTCACTATCTGGATGTACCACAGTTTATTTATTCATTCTCATACTGAAGGACATCTTGTTTCCTTCCAAGGTTTGACAGTTATGAATGAATCTGTGGCCAGGTTTTTATGGGGACATAAGTTTTCAACTCCTTTGGGGAAATCCTAAGGAGTGTGTATTGCTGGATCATAAGGTAAGAGTATGTTTAGTTTTGTAAGGAACCACCAAACTGCCTTCCAGAACTGTACTATTTGCATCCCTACCGCAATGAATGAGAATTCCTGTTGCTCCACATCCTCACCAAAATTTGGTGTTGTCAGTGTTCCAGATTCTGGCCATTTTAACAGGTATATAGTGGTATCTCATTATTGTTTTAATTTGCAATTCCCTAATGACACATGACATTGAGCATCTTTTCATATGCTTAGCTGCCATCCGTATATATCCTTCGAAGAAGTGTTTGTTCAGATATTTTGCCCATTTTGTAATCTGGTTGTTCATTTTCTTATTATTGAGTTTTAAGTATTCTTTGTATGTTTTGGCAGATAAGTCTTTGCAAATATTTTCTCCCATTCTGTGGTTTTTATCATTCTTTTGGCAGTGTCTTTCACTGAACATAAATTTTAAATTCTAACTAAGTCTAGCTTATCAATTCTTTCCTTCGTGGATTATGCCTTTGCTGTTGTATCTAAAAAGTCATCACCAAACCCAAGAGCACCCAGATTTTCTTATACATTATCTTCTAGGGGTTTTATAGTTTTCCATCTGTGATCCATTTTGGCCTGTGATCCATTTTAAGTACTTTGATGAAGGGTATAAGATCTGTGTCTAGATTAATCTTTTTGCATGTGGACAACCAGTTGTTCCAAAACTATTTGTTGAAAAAATTATCTTTCTCCTTTGTGTTGCCTTTGCTCCCTTGTTAAAGACAAGTTGAATATATTTCTGTGGGCATATTTGTATCTTCTCCATTCAACACTGTCTTGGTTACTGTATTTTTATAGTCAGTTTTGAAGTCAGGTAGTGTCAGTCCTCCAACTTTGTTTTCCTCCTTCAATATTTTGTTGGCTATACTTGGTCTTTTGCCTTTCCATATAAACTTTGAAATCAGTTTTCCAATATCTACAAAATAACTTAATGGTATTTTGATAGGGGTTGCACTGAATCTATAGATCAAGTTGGGAACAACTGACAACTTGACAACATTGAATCTTCTTATCCATTAATATGAAATATCTCTCCATTATTTACTTTTTCTGATATTTTGTTCATAAGAGTTTTGTAATTTTCTTCATACAGATCTTGTACATATATTGTTATATTTATACCCAAGTATTCTATTTTTCTGGATGCTAATGTAAGTAATATTGTTCTGTTTTGTTTTGAATTTCGAATTCCACTTGTTCATTGTTAGTATGTGGGAAGGTGATTGACTTGTTTGTTAACCTACAACCTTGCTGTAATCACTTAAGGAGCTGTTTTGGGGATTTTTGGGTTTGTTTTTTTTTTTTGGTCAATTCTTTTGAATTTTCTACATAGGAAAACATTTCACCTACAAACAGAGACATTTTTACTTCTTCCTTCCCAGTCCGTATAATTTTTATTTCTTCCTTGTCTTATTGCATTAGCTGAAACTTCCAGAACGATGCTGAAGGGAAGTAGTGGGGGGACATCCTTGCCTTGTACCTGATCTTAGTGGGAAAGCTTCAAGCTTTTTACCATTGAGTATGACGAACTCAATGGATTTTTTTTGTAGATCAAGTTGAGGAAACGCTAGTAAATTTTTAATTTCAGTAATTATACTGTTCAACTCCAGAATTTCCATTTAATTTTTAAAAATAATTTCTATCTCTTTATTGATATTTCTATTTGGTCAGACATCATTTTCATATTTTCCTTGAATTCTTTAGATATAGTTTCCTTTAGTTCTTTTTTGTAATAGTCAATTTAAAGTCTTTGTCTAAAAATCCAACATCCAGGTTTCCTCTGTTGACTGCTTTATTTCTCTGTGTATGGGCCATTCTTGCCTGTTTCTTTGCAGGTCTCTTTGGGTGGTGGGGATTGAAAACTGGATATTTTAAATAACATAATATGGAATCTCTGGAAATTAGATTCTCCCAGAGCTTCTTGTTTTTGCTGTTTATTTGTTTATTGACTTTCAAGGAGTAATTCAGTAAAGCTGATTTCTTTTGTCATACATGGTCACTGAAGTTTCTGCCCAGTTAGCTTAGTAGTCAGCTAATGATTGAATAGTTGATTTCCTTAAAGGCTTGAAGCAATTAGTCTCCTATTCTTTGCCAAGGGACTATGTGTAGAAGGACCAGAGAGAAAGCCCACAAAAGCCAACCAAAATAAAGAAAACAGAAACACAAGGACAAGGAAGCAATGGAAACACCGAGCTACCAGAAAGAAAACCATGAAATGGCTATAAGAAGACCTCATATTTCAATAATCACCCTAAATGTAAATGGACTGAACTCACCAATAAAAAGGCACAAGTTGCAGATTAGATCAAAAAACAAAACCCAACTGTATGCTGCCTCCGGAGACACATCTCTGTTCCAAAGACAAATATAGACTCGAAGTGAAAGGGTGGAAAATGACATTTCAAGCAAATGGCATTCAGAGAAAAGTGGGAGTCGTAGTACTAATAATGGATGAAATAGACTTTAAATTAAAAAAGGTAAAGAAAGATACTGAGGGACACTTCATAATGATAAAGGAATCATGCACCAAGAAGACATAACACTTATTCATATCTATGCTCCCTCAACATTGCTAGCTATTAGGGAAATGCAAATCAAAACCACAATGAGATACCATCTCACACCTATTAGAATGGCTATAATCAACAAGACAAAATAAAACAAATGTTGGAGAGGATGTAGAGAAATAGGAACCCTCATACACTGCTGGTGGGACTGCAAATTGGTACAGCTGCTATGGAAAACAGTTTGGAGTTTCCTCTAAAAACTAAGAATTGATCTACCATATGATCAGCAATCCTCTACTGTATATTTACCCCAAAGACTTGAAAATTCATATTCGAAAAGATATTTGCACACTGATGTTCATTGCAGCATTATTCACAGTGGCCATGACATGGAAGCAACCAAAATGTCCTACGATAGATGATGGGCTAAAGAAGCTGTGGTACATATATACAATGGAATATTACTTAGCCATAGGAAGAGATGAAATACTGCCATTTGCAACAACAGGGATGGACCTTGAGATAATCATGCTAAGCGAAGTAAGCCAGACAGAAACAGTTGAAAATCACATGCTATCACTTATGTGTGGGATATAAACCTAAAAGCAACAAATAAACAGGACAAACAAACAGAGACTCATGGACAAGGACAATGGACTAGTGGTTACCAGAAGGGAGCAGGGAGGCGGGAAAGGGAAATAAGAAAATAAAATGTTAAAAAAAATTATGTATATATAGTATGAAAATAATAAATAAACTGGCATAATAAAATATATTATGCTCCCAATCAGGGAGCCCTGAAATATATAAAGCAATTACTAACAGAACTAATGGGAGAAACAGACCAAACACTACCATAGTAGGGGACCTAAATACCCACTGTCGATAAGGACAGTTCGTCCAAACAGAAAATCAATAAGGAAATAACATCCTTAAATGACACATTAGACCAACTGGACATAATTGACATTACAGAAGCCTTCCATCCCAAAACAGCTGCTTATACATTCTTCTCTAGTGCACATGGAACATTCTCAAGGATCGACCACATACTGGGACACAGAGATAGCCTCAACAAATATAAGAGGGTTGAAATCATACCAACCATATTCTATGATCATAATACTTTGAAGCTGGAGGTCAACTGCAAAAAGAAAGCAGGAAGAACTACAAATACATGGAGATTAAACAACATGCTACTGAAGAATGACTGGGCTGTAAAGAAATAAAAAGAGAGATCATGAGATACATAGACATGAATGATAATGATAGTACAACATATCAAAACTAGAGGAAAGTTCCTATCATTACAGGCCTACCTCAAAAAACAAGAACGAGCCCAAATAACCAACCTAACACTTCATCTTAAAAAAGAGAAAAAAGAACAAATGAAGCCTAAAGTCAGCAGAAGGAAAGAAATATCAAAATTAGAGCAGAAATAAATGAAATTGAAAACAAACAATAGAAAAAATAAATGCAACAAAGAGCCGGTTCTTTGCAAAGTTAATAAAATTGACAAACCCTGGCTAGACTCACTAAAGAAAAAAGGAAAGGACACAAATAAACAAAATCAGGGATGAAAGAGGGGAAATAATGACAGACACCACAGAAATACAAAGGATCATACAACACTATGAAAAAGTATATAATGCCAAATTTAATAACCTAGAAGAAATTGACCAGTACTTAGAAAAAGAACCTTCCTAGACTGAATCAAGAATAACTGGAAAGTCTAAATAGACCAATCAGCAGTATGTAAATTGAAATAATCATCAAAAACCTACCAAAAAGTAAAAGACCAGGACCAGATGGCTTTACCAGTGAATTCTACCAAACATTTAAAAAAGATTTAATACCTATTCTCCTCAAACTCTTACAAAAAAATCAAAGAGAGGCAATACTTCCCAACTCATTTTATGAGGCCTATTACTCTGTACCAAAACCTGGTAAAGATAACACACACACACACACACACACACACACACACACACACACACACACTACAGACCGATATCTCTCATGAACACAGATATAAAAATCCTAAATAAGATACTAGTGAATCGAATACAGCAACATATTAAAAGATTATACACCACGATCAGTGGGATGGTTCAGCATATGCAAATCGATTAATGTGACTTACCAAATAAACAAATTAAAAAATAAGGGACTATGTGTGTTGCTTTCGGCAAGCCTTCAATGCTCTGGAAGTTTACTCTGCCTTATTCCTCATTTTCTGTTTGAGCAGGGCCTTAGAGTCACAAGAATTGAGAGACTGGGTTCTTCTCAAGTATTTCCTGGATATGCTTACAGTTTTGCAAATGTATGTGGATTTCTAGAACCCCCAGGCATGTGTCAAAGCTTTCAAAGCCCTCTATCCACATCTTATTCCCAATGTACCTTTTAAGTTTGGGGCAGCCTCTTGTTTGTCTCAACTGGTTTTCCTGCCTCAGGCAGCTGGGATTTCAAACAATTTGCTGCAGATTGTTTAGACAAACACCTAGGGATGGGATTTCTCACAGTGTGAACTCTGAGTCAGATCAAATAAGACTAGCCCCATGAGTGGGGCTCTTACAAGGAGCTTCCAAGTCAGTCAGATAGTGATATCTCTAGGATAGGGGTTTGGGGAAGTTCCACACCCACTCTGCCCCCTCTAGTGGCTGCTATGCCCCTGATTTTCAGAGCTGCTCTAAATGAGACTGATGATTTTGAAGGTTACCTTGGAGTTGGGGAGAGGAAAAGCAAGTCAAAATGCCACGAAGCTCATTATTCCTACTGAGAGCCAGCCATTTTTCTAGAATAAATGCTCCTTAGATTTTTGAAAGTTTTGTTTAATTTCCAGGGTTCTGGAAAAGTTGAGTTTGATCATTTTGCCAGTGTTCTTACTTTTATGAAGGAGTGGATTTTCAGATGTCTTTTCTCTGTCATTCCAGAAGTGCTTCTTCAGGTTATTTTTATTTTAAGAAGTATAAGACTTTAATAATATTAGGTCGCTCCTAAGAAGAAATTGTTTTTAAGTATACATTCTACTCTTAACATGAAGAAATAAAAGTTATTTTTTGTTTTCTGTGTCTTTTCCCCTTACAGCAGAGTTAAGTTCCTTACTCTTTCTGAATGTGAACATTTATTTCTCAAAAGCATGTTAATTTTTTTGGTTTTGTGCTGGCTAACATTATGCTGTTAGGTCATGATAAACGTAAAATAATAGAGTTCCTCACTTCTAGAGAAGTTAAAAATTCTTAATGACAGGGTTATAAAATATACTGTTCTTATTAATACCACTAAGGCTATTTCCTGACAATACTTTTTCGGTTTCCCTTTTTCCAAATCAGGTCCTAAATTCAGAATAATAAAAACTATCCAGGCATATTTATATCAAAATCATCCTAGCACTTCCCAGACAGCTGCTAGAATATTCCAAAATTTGCTCCTAACAGCATGGCACTCATAAGTAAAGAAAGATTCAAGGAGGAATGCTAAAAATAATTAGGTATAATTGGTATGCTCCACGTTTTTAAAATTAGCTTATCAGTATTATAAGAGCTTCCCTGTTCATTGTGTCCACAATGTAAAGAAGATGTCAAAGCAAGAGAGGCGCTCACCCCTTTAAGAAGATTTTTATACAATGTAAAGGATTGTAAGAGTGAATGTTCAGTGATTGTGGACCTTTTCAAATGGGTAAAAGCATACTCATGTTCGTGGCAAGGGCTTGCATAATGACTGTTAAATTTTTTAAGATGGTTTTATGCCTTTGTTTAAAATCATCTTTTATTATTAATAGTAATTTTGGTGTACTTCTTACAAAATAGACTGTAAGGCCCTCAAGAGTTCTAAATACATCCATTGTCCATGTCACCCACAGAGCTCAGGCAGCTATATAGGACAAATGAAATTATCAAAAATTAGTCGATGAAAGTGGTTGAAAAGACTACTTCTCCTTGTCCACTTCTCCTTCTTCAGGTTCTAATAATACGTTCTCTTCTACGTAGCCATCAACTGAGACCTTGTGAAATATAGCAGTCATTGGAAGTTTGTTTTTTTGTTTGTTTGTTTTTCCTTTCAAGGGTAAAAAATTTATTTTTGAGGAATTTCATACTGCACATTTTCAAAGAGAGTCACATAAGAAAGCAAAAATGTTTACTCCCCTCGACCTAGAAATAAAGGGCATAACATTTCTTTTTAAATCATGACACATGGTTTAGCACCAGCGAGGTCCATGCTCTGTTGTTCTTTCTCTTTTATTCTGTTACTGAAAATAAATAGATTGATCAGATCGTTTGTCCTGGTAACAAATGGTCTTTATTCTCTCTTTTAGTTTTTCTAAAGAGTCTGCCGTAATTGACTGACAGGAAAATAGACTCATCTGACATCACTACCATAAACCAACACTTGGATGATTCGACCTATCAGAATCCTGGGACTTGCCTAGAAAAATTCCAGCCCCAAAGCAGAAGATTTATATGGAGGGAGATGCTAACCCACAAACAGGTAATAAGAAATTTTTAAAGAATTAGTGAAATCGTTGAAGGTATGATTGTGGTTATTGTGTTGGTATTTTTGGTAATGTGCTTCATGTTCTTTTTTTAATTAGTCATGTGATGCAGCCCTTTTCTTCCCCCTGGCTCTGGTTTCTAACCCTCAATTTAGCAGACCATACTTATGCCAACTGGAATAAACACTCACTCTAAAAAAGAAATCTTTGGTCAATGGGCACTCTCCTAAACGTCTCTACTGGTAGTGTCTCTGTCTACACCAAGGACAGACTCCCTTCTTGATTGCCGTGTGGCTCCAACCAATGTCTCAAAGTTCATGATAAAACAGAGTTTGTCTCAGATGATAGATTTTTATGGAGCCAGATACTAAATTACTTAGAATGCGTCTCCTTGCGGGCACACCCCATAGAAATTCAGAGTCATAGAATTCCCTATATGCTACCATTGCAAGGGAGAGTATACTATAGGCAATCATTGATTCACTCATTTTACATTTAACATTTACTCATTTAAAGTTTACATTGATTTGCCAGGTGGTGCAACCTCACTGTACATGAGTTTTAGAACATTTTCGTTCCTTCTTATGCCCCTTTATAGTTAATCCCTGTTCCCAAATCCAGCCTCAGGCAACCACTAATCTACTTTTTGTCTCTATGAATTTGCCTTTTCTGGACTTTTCATACACATAGACTTTCACTTAGAATAATGTTTCACTTAGCATAATGTTTTTAAAAATTCATTCATGTCATAGCATGTCAGTAGTTGGTTACTTTTAATTGCTAAATAGTATTCCATTATGTAGATACAACACATTTTGTCTATTCATTCACTCGTTGATGGAAATCAGTTATTTCCAGTTTTGAGCTATTGCGAACAATGCTGCTATGAACGTTTACATGTGAGTCTTTGTGTGGACATATATTTTCATTTCTCTTGAATAGATATTTAGAAGTGGAATTGCTGGGTTGTGAGAGTTTTACATTTAATTTGGAGGAACTGCCACTGTTTTCCAAAGGACAGTACCAGTTTACATTCCCATCAACAATGTATGAGTGTCCCAGTTTCTCCACATCGTTGCCAACATTTGCTGTTGCCTATCTTATTTGTCATCGCCATTCTAGTGGGTATGAAATGGTATCTTATTGTGGTTTTAATTTGTGTTTCCCAAATGATTAGTGATATTGAGCATCTTTTCATGTGTTTATCAGCCCCTCATATACTTTTTTTGATGAAGTGTTCATTCATTTCTTTTGCCCATTATGTCATTGGGTGGTTTGTTTTTTCTTATTATTGAGTTATAAGTGTGCTTTTCATAGTATGGGTAAAAATCCTTTATCAGATTTGTGTTTTGCAAATTCTTCCTCCAGTCTTTTACTTGTCTTTTAATTTTCTTATTGGTTCTTTTGAAGTGCAAAGGTTTTTTAATATTGATGATGTCCAGTTTATTAGTTTTTTTTCAGAGACAGACTGCTTTTGATCCAAAAAAAGAATAAAAGATGGGTGAGAGCTTCAACCTAAGAAATCTTTCCCTAACACAGGATCTAGAAAATATTATTCTCTTTTCTTCTAAAAATTTTATTGTTTTAGCTGTGACATTTAAGTCTATGATTCATTTTGAGTTGGTTTTGTGTATGGTATGAATTGAAGTCTAAGTTTATCTTTGCATATGGGTAATCAATTGTAACAGCACATTTTTTGAATAGATAATATTTTCCCCTAATGAATTGTCTTAGCACTTTTGTCAAAAATCAATTAATTATAGATATAAGGTTTTATTTCTGAATCTCAATTCTGTTCCATTAACCTATATATCTATCCTTATGCCAGTACTACTGCTCTAGATTTTAATATGGAAAATTATTAATACATTCTGCAAGCTAATGTTTCCTCAGAACTTGAGGATGACACTACAGAAGTGGGATTCAGACAAATATTTTTATAAATGGTTCAGAAATAGTACAATATGCCTTTGATAAGTTATGTTGGATTGAGATGACAGTAATCTTAAATTTCATTAATTATAATACACCTGTAAGCAAGTCATATACATTTCTAAATAGTGTCACTGGTTCTGTAAAGAATATGATACATTGACCTTCTTCACAAGACTTCCTAGGATGGTGGCCAGTCAATTGCTCCACTTTTCATGTTGATGTAGTTCTTTGCATAGGTTGAAAGAATTAGTCCTCCTCCTCCTTATCAGGACCAAACTGAAAAATTAAATTTGTAACCATGACCATGTCAGAAATATAAACTGCCCATATATAACCAAGTCTTTGAATTAGTCATTAGGTCTGTTGAAAAACATTCTGATTCACCTCTCCTTAGAGGTATATGTTAAGATGATATTTTCCTGTCCTCCTTGAAGTTAGTCATGGTCATAGTTTGACCATGACCAGCAAAATAAGTGATGAGAGGAAGTTCTAAGAGCCTATATAGAATTCACCAAGTTCCCTATTTCTGTCTCTTGGAACTGTCATCCCAGGTCACTAAGTGACAAGCAGAATTCCCCTGATAATCCACATTAAGCAGTGTAGCTTGAGCAAGAAATAAATGTTAGTTGTGTTAAGCCACTGAGATGGTACTATAACATAGCCTAGCATATACTTAATTGGGATCACTGCCAGAAATCTGCCAAATTGTTGATTTGGATTTTGTTCTAGGAGTCTAGTTTTGAGATCCAGTTCCAGCTCTGCCAGAACTCAGGCCCAGCTCCTCTGGTCAGGTGTGGGTCTAGTATCCCTTTAAGATGCACGTATTTATCCTCTCCACAAGGAGAAAGAGCTTGTTTTCAAAAGCCAGATTGCCTGGAGTAGATGGAGTCCAGCTCTAATGCGGGGGATGGGTTTGGCCATGTTCCTTAATTATGTGCCTGTTCTCACATATATAAAATGCAGACAACAGTATCTATATCTCATAGGAATAAATATAAAGCATTTAGGATAATGCCTGGCAGGTAGTGCTTTGCAGGTATTAGCTGTAGTGGGGTATGGCTCTTGTTGGCCTCCTTCACCTCTTCCCAACTACCCATCCAGAACATCCTGGACACTCACATTTTCCTCTCTTTTAATGGAGAGCTGAGCACAGGACAGAATACTCAACCCTGGGAGGCTTGGGTTCAATTCAAATGACAAAATCCTGGGCCTAACTCTAGATTAGCTATAGTGAAAAATGAAATTGAGAGCTATGAATATGCCCAGAAGAATAGTTAAGTATATGGTAAGTTCATAGCAAGTATCAGAGCTGGGAACTAACCAAGTATAACTGGCTTCAATCATTGGGAACTGGGAAGCAAAAGTCACATTCCCACTCACACCCAAATAAATCACACAGCAGATGTGGGGTGCCTGGTTTATTCAAACTGTTGGAAAGTTTCCACCATGGAGCAGGGACTGAATAGCTGGGAGCTTTGGGGCTGAATAGTGCTGGGATGTCCAGGTCTCAGAAAGTAAAAGGAGCTGAGCTGAGCAGCTGGAGTAGCTTTAGGGCCAGGCCAAGCAGGAGAGGCCAGGCCCCAGAGCCCAGCCCCACTCATGGCCTCAGCATAGAACCTCGCCCACCTCCTCGTTGGGGTTGCCCTGGGCCGGGTCAAACAATCTGGATGCAGCGGCCGCTCCCTCGCTGTACTGGCTGACCTTGTAGGAGTGACTCCAGATTTCATTGCACAGAGCAGCAGCGTGGGGAAGTAGATATGAAAGGGCTGGCAGTCAGCTCCCACTGGGCACTGGTTAGACCCTGTAGGGGATAGAAGTCTTTAGCCACTGGGCCCAGACTGTCCTGGTTCCACCAGCCTCACAATTCCAAAGCTTCATATACCCATCCCTCACTCCCACCCTCTGTCTCCCAAACCCTCCCTCCCCACCCTGGCCTCTCACCTGTAGTCCAGTTCCAGCCCTTGTGCCAGTTGCTCTTGCAGGTGTAAGAGCTGCGGCAGGCTTCCCACACACTCTGACAGTTCCTTGCACAGGGGACGTCAGAATCCGCTCTTTGCGCCAGCTCTGGTCACCTGGGGAAGTCAGTGGAGAAAAAGATTGAGTCTAGGATTCTCAGCAGCCAGCCTGAATAGACCCAGAGCTGGAGAGCAGCGTGAGAAGATGTCTGGGAAACAGACATGGGGAAGACACTCGTACCTGCTGGATCCAGGGCCCTAGGTTGGGGGAAACTCATACAAGCATGTGTCCTGGATGAAGTGGCGCTTGCAGGCGGGCTCCATCTGGCCACAGTGGTCCCAGTTAAATTTGTACAGGTTGGAAATATCCTTATGGGCCTCCTGGCTGGTGTTGACGGAGCAGCAGGCATTCTTCTTCCAAGGGCTGCACTGGATGGGGAAGACACAAGGACTAACTCCAGGCCCAGCATAGCCAGTATATCCCCACAGGCAGCCTATCCTCTGAGTCCTTGATCCCTAATGCAGTCAGAGTTCTTCAAGGAAATAACTTGCTGTTGGGGGCCCTCTTTGGGGGAGGTGCAGTCAGTACAAAATCGTTAATTCAAATCTTTATTGAGCTCCTACTTACTCTAACCCAGGCAGTTTTCTAGATCTGGGGATATAGCAAGAACAACAGCTCACAGGATAATTGCTTTGGGAATAATACAGCAGGGAGAGGAATAGAGAATTGCAGTTTTATAGAATGGTCAGATCAAGCTCATCGAGAACAGGACAAAGACCCAAAAGTGAGGAAGCAAGTTAAATTAAACCCCAGAATAGTTCTACTTACATAAATACTCAATACATTCTTACTGAATGAATGGAAACCCACTTTCTAGAATTTAGTATAAAAGCAAAATATTAAAATGTGTACTTTTGAAAACTGGAGGCTGAAAAAGTTAAAGTCAAGGCTGCTTGAAGTATCCAAGTTATACGATCACTTGTCCGTCTATACTGGCAGCTGCAGGCTCAGTGATTCAAACAAGCAAAGAGGGGATTGTGATAATTACTGCTAATGAGGTCAAAATAAAGATTTACATATTGGAATGCATACTACAAGTGACTTTCCTTTTGTTTTTCCTTTACAGTTACTGCATCATATTGATTTTTTTAATGTTTGGATAGCTTCGGATTATTAAAGGGGTTGCAGCAACATAATTGTCATCCGAAGGAGACCACAGTCCAATAGGGTCAAGAGCCCAGCTACAGTGTTTGCCAATGCATGAATCAAGGTGCCTGGCACCCAGCCTCAAGATCCACTTTTCTTGGTAACAAAGAAGCCTCTATGTGCAGCATGTACTTCCTCCTCTCAGACCTTTGGAAAGTCATTCTAATCTAAACTGTGAAATCAAATCAACCCCAGGAGGGATCACTCCAGTGTCACTTCTCAAGTTCATCTCTGGACCCTTTCCTGATCTGTGTAAGACAGATACCCAACAGCCAAAAGACTGAGCCGTTGGCATTGCACTGGCCATGCTGACACACAGTATGTGTTAAACAAATAGTCATCCATGTTAGTGTAGACTGAAGGTCCGTCTCCTCAAGCAGCCTCCTGCTCCACTTCAGAAGGCATTTAGCACTTTCACCATCCCCCCTTCCCTTCCTGAGTCAGTTCCTCCCACCCCAGACCACCCCTCCTCTCCCTAGGCATACCTGCATGTGCAGCTTGTCCTCGGGGCCTGGCTTTCCCTTGTGGTGTTTGGCATCCATGCAGACATTGAGCAGGTCTGTCCTGGCCGGGCTGCCCATACTGTGACCCCACACCAAAAGGAGTAGCAGCTGTGCTGTCATGGGCCAGGCCATGTCAGCCCCTGAAGGAGGACTTATGGTTAGTGACACCAAAGAAATAAAAGTGGAACTCAAGGCATGAGAACAAACCCGGGTGGGTGGAGCCTTGATCATCAATCTAAACTCAGCCTTGATGAAGCCTGAGGCGAGGACTCTTATCCCACCCCCACACCAGCTGTCCCAGTTTCCAGCCTATGTGAAGGGTGGCATCAGGTGCCACTAGGACAGTCTTGGCTGGGGACTAACTGACTTCAGATTGTGGTGAGTATCAAGTGATGCTACTAAGGGATGGGTTTGGGCAAAATGCAGATGTAGCCAGGAGGTTTCCATAGGTCCATAATCCCTTTTCAAAGTCCTTGGAGGCAATATTTCAGAGTTTAAAATTAGGTGATATGATTTACATGCACTCAACAATCAAGCACACATTCTTGGTAAAATAGTTATTCCAGTGGGATAATAAAAACTATAATAACCTCACATTAATTTCAGGTCAGGTTTTGACACTGAAAGACTTTGTGTATATGTTTACAGTGTTATCTTAGTTTTGGAGCTCCAATAAGCTGTAGACCTATATTTAAAAGAAAAAAAAAGGGTTCATTCCAATCCTTTCCAGCCTTATCATGTGGCCTCTCTCAGAGCCTATGTGGCCTGTGGGATGTTACAGAGGCTTGTGAGTGGGCATCCGTAGGTGGCCAGAGAGCCCTGGGGCCTGAGCCTACTGCCAGAGCTGGCTGGTCTCAGCTCAGCCTTCATAACATCTCAACCTCTGACCTCATACGCTGAGCTTTGGAAGGTGACTGTTTCCCTCAGCTCGCTGATCACTAGTGCCTAGATCTCCTAAAACACTCAACATTCATTTCCCACAGCTCCTAAAGCTTATGTGCCCGGCTCACACAGTTGCCTCGCCTCCACTTGCCCCATCTCCTGTAGAGCTCTCGCCTGGGCCTCCTGGAAGGGCTGGATGGCCTCCAGGGAGACTGGCAGCAAAGCTGGAGAAACCTCGAACTGAATTCCCACCTAGCTCTTTTCTCCTTTTGCCCCTCCAAACATCACCATTCCACAATCCAATATTCTGCTCTATTTATTCCTGTGTTATCGCTTTATTGATTCATTCATTCCAGGACCCAATCATCCCGCTGTTGACCCCAATCAATCACTGATCTCTAAGAGCACACGACAGATCTGTACGCAGGGACCACCAGGTGATTCTTCGGTTTAGGCTCTTGGGGGAACAAAGTCTAGCAGTTCCAGATCAGCCTGTCTATGATCCCAGCCCTCACACTCACCTCCTGCTTGACCTTGGGGGAAAATAACTCAATTCATCTTGAGGCTTTAGTTTTCTCATCTAAGGATTAAATACAGGGGAAAACCCCAACAAATGATCGATAGCTGGGCACAGATTAAGGACTCAGTTGGCTACCAGTTGAGGGATGTACCCTACGTCACACAGTAGGAGTCACCCAGGTCTGACTTGGGACCCTCAGGTCCAGAGCTCCTTTGGCTTTTGTCCTCTGTACCTTCTCGGAGCTGAAGCTCCCATGGGAGCAACTGACGCAGAGTGCTGGGGGACTCCTGGGGTGGGGGTTCTGTTGGATCCCACCTATTCTGTCAGTAGTCTTTCTTGCTGCGGTTGCTTTCTGGAGCTGGAGGTCTCTTCTTCATGCTACCTACACCATTCTGCAAGCCCCTCCCCACCGTCTTAGACTCAGCTTCAGGTCTTCCACAGGTATGACCCCACCCCACCACCAACCAACCATCACCCTCAACCTCCACACACACCCCCACCAAGGTCCCAGACTCGAAGTGCTGAGAACTCTGTGTTGTGCTGAAAGCAAGAGCCCTGGGTTCCGTTTGGGGATGGACACAAGCTTGTAGTTTAACCTTGGGCAGGCTGCTCTGCTCTGGGTCTCAGCTTTTCACGATTGGATTCTCTACACTTTAGGCGAAGTGGATCCTCCCAGTGGAGAAAAATCCTTTAACTTGTTGGCACCAGGGACCGGTGCTCCTTTGAGAATCTAATGCCTGATGATCTGAGGTGGAGCTGAAGCAGTGATGCTAGTGCTGGGGAGTGGCTGCAATACAGATGAAGTTTTGCTGCTCACCACTCACCTCCTGCTGTGCAGCCCAGTTCTTCATAGGCCACCGACTGCTACCAGTCCATGGCCTGGGGGTTGAGGACTCCAGCCCTTAACACATGCTAGGAGTAAAGTAGGGCTTGTTGCTTCTGATAGGTGAGGAGAATGGCTTACCTGATAGTGAAAATGGTTCTCTGTTTGACCCAGGCTTCTGGCTCTGCTCTATAGTTTCCCTCACCTTATTCCAGGGGACGGCCGCGGTTTAGTGGCCTAGGCGACAGGCATTTGGGCAGGCAGTGGGAAGTGGCCCAGGAGTGGAAGCTAAGATCAGGCAAAGGCCACTCAGCAGTTAATTATTGCATGGGATCACCAGCCAGGCCTCCATGGGAGGGAGTGGATTAATATAGTACAGACCTAAGGCCAGTCCCCAAGTCCTACTTACTCTATTTTCTCCCAAAAGCTCAGGTCTGATAAAACCTTACAGCATGAGTTGCTGGAATCCTTTGAAATAATCTGGTGTACTTCCAGCAACACCCTATCCTGTGATATAGATAACAAGACCCAGGGAATCAGGACTGAGGCAATTGCAGGGCCGAGAGCTGGAGTGCAGGCTTCTAAGCTCCGAGCCAGCTGTAGAGAGCAGGCGCTCCCATGTCCCCAACTTATAGAGCCACCAAGTCCTCCAACCTCATCAGCCCCAGGCATGCTCACCTCCAACTGCAAAGTCACAGATATTCATTCAGATTACCAGAACTTCAGTTGTTTAAACTTCTAGTTCCCCTCCCATCTTTCATTCACCCACCAGTATAGATATTTTTTCTACAGCATCTAAGAGTCTGGTCTAATTTAGACTGTTCTTACTACTCCTGCCCTAGCCAAGGACAGAAGCCTCTGAGACTGTGGCGATACCACTGATGGGAAAGGAGAGAAAGGAGGGGCAGATTTGGGCAGGAAGAAATACCAAGTTTGGTTTTATTGAAGTGGCTGTGTGCACAGCCCAGGGGGAGGTGGTTGCAGGGGCGAAAGCCCAGGGAAAGGATCAAGTTTGGATGCAGATATGGGAGCCATCAGCCTATGGATGGTAGCAAAGTTTAGGAAAGACAGGGCCCCAATACCTTTAGGAAGGCCACAGGTCTGGCTCCCTAGAGCAGGAATGGGATGGGGAACCAGAAGAGGCAGCTGGATCGCTGGAGAAGAAAGAATCATCCAAGAAGAAAGGCACTAAAGGGTCAACAAAGAAATTGACTCTCAGGAAACCGCCAGTCCATGCCCTGCTTTCCCTCTCCCTCAGAGTAAGCCTTACCTGAATCCTGTGACAACCCGGGAGGATTAAGCCCTCTGAAGACCTCAGCAGGTAAAGGCCACTGGAACCCTCAGGCTTCTCTCCTGGCTTTATAAACCCAGCCTTCTCCTGATTGGAGGATAACCAGGTATCTAGACTGAAGGTGGGAACTCCTCTACATAAGATTTGCCCCTGCCCCTCGTCTTCCAACCCTGACCTGAGGGCTGATCATTTAATTGGGCATTAAGCGCCTCTATTGCAGGAGTGAGATTTGGCCCCTGGGCCAGGCCCCTGGGCCCTGAGGGCTTCAGAATTGACCAACTAATGGAAGGTGACTTGGAGGTGGAGTTCTGATCTGCTAGGAGACCTGCCCTTGTTAAGCCTCATGCTCTTGTTGACAAAAGAAACTTCCAAACCTGTAAAGAATTGTTATGAGTTTATTTGAGCCAAAACTGATGACAATTGCCGGGAAGCAAGATCTCAAATGCTCTGGAGAACAACAGTTTTCCACTTTCTGCTATACATTTGAAATTAAGGAGGGAAGGCAAGGAAAATTACAGGAAGGTGGGAGAAAGCAAGGTGGGATAGTTAAGGATAGTTAAGGACAGTTAAGATTATGTGCTCTCTTGAAGATGGTTGCAGCTTATTTCAAAAGTGTATTGACCTAGATGCATAAAAACAATGGACAGGGCTTCCTTAAGGCAAAGATAAACGTTTTATTAAAGAAGTTATATGCCTGAGGTGTAACTAACTACCATAACCTGCCCAGTTAGAAATTTATATTCAGATCACCCTGTGAGGTTACTTTCCACAGAATACCTTTTTTATCTGCACTCTGCTGTGAATCTGAGGCCTAGTCACATCTGGTCAGCAGGGAGGGACAGGGTCAAGCAGCTACCTTAGAGCCCATCTCAAGAGTATCTGCCTAGACCAGAAAAGCTTAATACCAACAAGGTTAGTCATTGGCATCCTTGTGGATCCCAGTCTGAAGTCTGCCCTGTGACCAAAGATAACCAGGAAGGTATTTGACCCTCATGGGTGGGGGCTCTGGGCTACAGAGAATGGAGGTGGGAGAAACCAGAGCTTTTCCTGAATGCCAGCACATCACGTATGCAATCGCTTCTCACCAATCTTCAGAGCTGCAGAAAAAGCAGTTCCCAGGCAGCAAGGAGGGGTTAGGATTCAGATTTGAGTTGAAAGGAGAACTCTGTGGGAGCTCTCAGGGTTTCGGCCTAAGATTACAGATCCAGTGTTTCTTCTCTGGACTCATTTCTTACCCTTGCCCTCTTAATTTATATCTTACCCTCCTAGAAATTCTGCTTTCATTTCTATTACCTCCAAGCTTTTGCACTTACTGAAACTCCTTCATGGAGCGCTGTTCCTCCCGCCATTTTTGCTCGGCAAACATTACTCCTCTGGAAGCCATCCCTAATCTCTGGGCTTTCACAAACCACACTACACTCTGGCTTCCCTATAGCAAAGCCTCAGTAACTTGTTTTCTAATACTTACTGGTTCTCAGGTCGATCTACCCCCATCAGACTGTGCAAGGTACTCCATTTCCTCCCCGTTGGTGGAGACTAGAAGACTGGGTTCTCAAAAACCCTCTGTTGACTGACAGAATGAGCACATGGATTTCTTAACCTCATGAGCACCTCCTCTGTGCCAGGCACTGACCCGGGCCCAGGGGATCTGGCACAAATGGTACAGACATGGCTCCAGCTTTCAGATGTGTATGATTTGTTAGGGAAAAAGCAGACAGTAAACATAGTATGTGAATATCTGTACAAGGGACTAGAGTGATGCGATAAGAAAGTGCCTGGATAACTACTTTTGGTTCAGTGGTCAGAAGTCATTCGGAGGGGAAATTGTAATTTAAAATCTAAGGTTGCCACAAAGAACCAGCCTGCAGAGGATAAAAGAACACAGAGAGGGAAATAGCTGGAGTAAAGGCCCCAAAGTGAACAGTGTGAATGGAGGGCCTCTATGGGGCTGTGAAAGGGAGCTGATTTTGTTCTGCCCCCGACTCATATCTCCACGGACCACCAAGAAGCCGACACCGACGCAAGAGCAAGAGGGAGTCTATTTCAGACTCGAGTCCAGACCGCACTCCGCACACGGACGGACGCAGCAGTGACTAGGAGGCGGTCCCGAACATGGGGCTTTAGGGGTATTTGAAGGGAAAAAATGTAAGCACTGGGAGCAATGTCTTGGCGTGACAGGATTGGTACAAGCTTGACCTTTAGCGGGATTGGCTGGGTGACGGTGCCAAGGAACAGGCGGGGAATTCGGAGAGTCACTTTTCATAGTTGCTCTGATTGGCTGTCTAGGGTGGGGTGAGCGTCTCACTCTCTGCGGTTTTTCCAGGAACTGGCCTGTGCCTAAGTTGGAGTCTTATACCTAAGATGGAGTCACCTAGGTTGTTCAATTTGATATGTAATCTAAGTAGGGAGGTGGGCAGGGCCTTCTATGCCATTGAAGAAGTTTGGGTTTTCCAAAAGATACCGTGGAAAAACATTAAGGGGTGAGAAGCTGTCATATAACAAGACATTTTTGGTGTTTGTTTTTACTTTTTAAAATATGTCCATCAGATAGTAAAACTCATGGGTGAAAGTTTGCTGACAAATACCATAGCTTCAATTCTCAAAGTATCTCCCTACAACATACTTATTATTTACAAAGGGGAAAAAAGTAGTGGAGAAACCTAGCAGACCCAATCTCAACCAAAAGATCAGTTTACATCATCAAGAATGGTCAACCCAACACTGTGTGCCTCCTGTTATAATATACCAAGAAGGACATAGTATTTGCTTTGGGGATTATTAGGTCGGTAGGAGCCTGTCTGGAGGCTTCCCAGCTTGACATTGGAATCCAGACAAGGGCCCACCCTAAAGCCCTGGTGCCACCGCCCTAATCCGCTACCACCCTAAACCGGATGCTCAGCTGACATTCCCCATTCTATACCCTACCGCCACATAACCCTATAAAAACTACCCCCTCCCATCCCAGGGCACTACTTCTCTGGCTCCTTCCTCTCGGGACCAGTAAACCTTGTCCGGGAGCCCTCTCCCAATAAAGGCTTGCTTTAAAACTTCTCGGCTTGTCCCGCGTTTACCTTACAGGGATATTTGTGCCAAAAACATACGGCTTCAATCTAGTCATGAGAAAAACAGATAAATTTCAAAAAGGAGAGATAGTCTATAAAATAACTGGCCCATGCTTTTTAAAAAAATGTCAAGGTTCATAAAACAACCTCCCTTCCCTCAAATATCCATCAGTAGGTTGACTGAAAGGTGACCTATACATAGAACGAACTATTCCCCAGCAACTAAAAAGAATGAAGTAGATCTCAATAGATCAATATGGAAAGATCTCAGAAAACTGTTCTCTTGATAAGGCACATGACAAATGAAAACTACACTGAGTTGCCCATTTTCCCACCTATCAGCTCAGCAGAAAAGCAAAAGTTTGATGCCATACCGCGTCGACAAAGCTGTGGAGAAGCAGGCACTCATATACTGCCGGTGGGTGCCACATTGATACAACCTCTGTAAATTGTAACTATCAGCATTAGATCTCTACATACCCCTTGCCCCAGCAATCCCTCTTCTGGAATTCAAGTATAACGTTCTACTCTATACAAGATTATTCATTGCAGCCTTATTTGTCATTTTTTAAAAAAGGAAACAATGTAGGTCTTCATCATTGAGATCCCTCCACCAATACTCCCCCTCCTGCCCCCCCATCCCACCCCTGTGCCCCCCAGGCCACACCTAAGTAAGGAACAGAAAGGGAAAGAAA
Source organism: Eonycteris spelaea (assembly GCA_003508835.1). Classification (NCBI taxonomy): domain Eukaryota; kingdom Metazoa; phylum Chordata; class Mammalia; order Chiroptera; family Pteropodidae; genus Eonycteris; species Eonycteris spelaea. The sequence goes on from PUFA01000151.1 coordinate 3,757,776, forward strand.
CTGTTTTCCCACCAGGAAACCCATCTGCCAATTTCTGCCCACCTTCCCTCTTCTAATCCCATTGTCCCTTTGTGGTGTGGGAGTGATGAACTTGGCAGAGGGGGAAGTTTGGTGCAGAAGTAAGAATCCCAGATTAAGGGACCAACTTCTGCCCTCTACTTGCTGGTGCACTTCAAGCTAGTCCCAGTCCCTCTTTGGAACCCTCAACAGGAATGATGAATTAATGAGGCATGCCCCCTATCCCATTCACCCCAAAATTATTTATAAGACACAAGACACATGTGGGTCTATCTATTTTAATAGGCTATTAGAGGAACCCCACGAGACCCATCTTGAATCAGGAACTAATGACCACGGCATTGTGAGGCCCCGCTTATCTGAGAGAGTTGAGCTGGGATGAGCTGAGGTCGCCCAGGTTGGGTGCAGGCAAGGAAGATCTCCAGATGTCAGCAGTGGGAGCTTCTCAGCCAAGGAGCCAGAGTTGCAGCCTCAGGGCCAAGCTGAGCAGGAGAGGCCCAGCCCCGTGGGGCATGGCCCTGGCTTTCATTGCCAAGGCGTAGAACCTGATCATTTCACTGGGGTTGCCCAGGGCTGGGTCAAACAACTGGATGCAGTGGCCACTACCTCAGCTGTCTTGGCTGACCTTGTAAGAGTGACTCCAGAGGCCCTCACACAGGGCTGCAGATTTGGGAAGGTAAGACTCAAAGATGTGGCATGTCTAAGCCATGCCACCCTGAACAAGCCCAATCCTGTTTGATCTTGGAAGCTAAGCAGGATTGGGCCTGATTAGTACTTGGATGGGAAACCACCTAGGAAGACCAGGTGCTGTAGCCATAAAAAATAAAATAAATAAAATAAATAAAATAAGGGATTGTAAACTTACAAGGTCTTTGCAATCTGTGAGGTCAATCATCAAGGGTTGCCTCGCCTGAAAAAAAGAAAAAGAAAAGGTGCCTCAGCTGTTAGATCCTGCAGGAGGAGAGAGTGTGGACACAGACATTCAGGCCCTGGCTACCCCAGAAATCCTCACCCAACCCCAAGTCCTCAAACCCCCTATGTCTCAACTCCACCTCCATCTCCCCACCCACCAGCCCTCACCTGAGGTCCAGTTCCAGCCCTTGTGCCAGTCGCTCTTGCAAGTGTAGGAGGTGCGGCAGGCTTCCCACCAGCTCTGACAGTCCTCTTTGCACAGGGGCACGTCCAGGAAACGTTCTTTGCGCCAGCTCTGGTCTACCTGGATGGGAGGTGGGGCGGGAAAGCTCCTCTCAGCCAGGTGTGTTGGCAGCCACCACCTTGACGGAGCTGGAGGGCCGCCTGCTGGGGTGGGGTGAGGGAGACACCCATACCTGCTGGATCCAGGGCCCCAGGTTGGGGGAGCACTCATACAAGCATGTGTCCTGGATGAAGTGGCGGCGGGCGGCTCCATCTGGCCACAGTGGTCCCAGTTAAAGTTATACAGGAGGGAGGTGTCCCTGTGCAGCTCCTGGCTGGTGCTGACGGAGCAACAGGCATTCTTCTTCCAGGGACTGCACTGGGTGGGGAGGACACAGGACTAAGTCCTCCCCTCCACCACAGCCTTCTCCTCCTTTCTGTCCTCTCTGTCCTGGTAGGTCATCCAGACAAACACTGGGAGGGTGCCTCTATGCTTGGCTCTTGAGGAGCCCCCATTTGTGGCAATTATAAGATTGGACTTGTTTTTAAATTAAGGATAACATTGGTTAATACAATTATATAATTTTCAGATGTACATTATAATTTGACATCTATATTCTATTGTGTTTACCACCCAAAGTCCAGTTTCCTTCAGCTACCATATATTTGATCCCCTTAACCCACTTCACCCTCCCTCTACCCCCTATATACAGAAAATACCTCAGGGGATGTGGGAGACCAGGGGAACCATGGTCTAGGGGAGCAATTATTTGTACAGCTCTAAATAGTTTACAAAGTTATTTCATATTATTCAAGTTATTTATGTTATTCATTTTGCATCCAACCAATATTAACTAAGTACTTATCATATATAAGGCCCTAAGCTAGGTACTGAGAATAATGCAGTGAACAAAGCAGATTAAATCTCTGCCCTCATGTTTCTTATCCTTTTCATCTGGGGTCAGGGGAAGACAAAGAATGTTGTAGAAAACAGGAGATGCAAAGTCCCTGCAGGATCAAAAAGTCCCTGAGGCCTTTGTACTATATCCTCTCAACAAGCCAGTAAAAATTAAAAATGTCATTACTCTAATTTTTACAGAGTTTAAATAAGCTACATCCCTGGAAAATGATGGGGTTAAGATTCAGGTGGGGGAGGAGAGGAGCCTGGCCCCAGGTTGTGTGAAGGTGGAGGTGAAGGGGGCTGGTCTGGCTTTCCCAGGGTCTGGAACTCCAGGCTAGGGGCTTTCAGATAGGTCCTGATAGAAGCAGGAACAGAAGGGCAATGGCCAGCACGTGGACTTTAACTCATATGGACCTGGCTAATTTGGGAAAGGCAATGCTAGAGGGGTAAATTCAAGGCAGTAAGACAGTGGAAGTGGTGGAGGTTTCTCTTTAGAAATCACTCTAGGCTGGCACTTGAGAGCGGAGTGATCATGAGTCAACTGCTTCAAGTCTCTGAGGTGGACTATAGTACCCAGGGTCAAACAAGAGGGGAGATGCAATAGGGCTTGACTCTCAGGAGAAACAAGGGAAAATCCATGAGGTTGGGGCCAAACCTACCCCTCTCCAACAACCTATCCCTTACCCAGTGCAGCTGACACAGATTGCTTCCAGGCCTCCCCAACTTCACATATGCCCGTCCTCAGATGCCCCAACTCCTGGTCACCCTGCAAGACCCCATGCATCTTATCTCTGACCTGCCAGCTAAAGTCAGTGGTTTCTGCCTCTGAAAGAGTTAATTATTATAATTAAAAGTATTTCCTAGCCCTTAGTAGGAGCTCAACAAAAATGGCTACTCCCATGTCCCTCAGAATTACAATTATCTGTTTCCCTCAAAGGTCTGTATTTGCACTACTTCTTGGCAAAGAGGAAGTGCTTCAGAGGGTTCTTATAAAGCACCCTTTAGAACTGAAAGAGTTCTAAAAATGATGTGGTGGGAACAGATTTTCGGTTTGGGAAGATGAAAAAGTTCTGGAGATAGATGGTAGTGATGGTTGCATGACAGTACGACTGTGCTCAATGCCACTGAACTGTGTACTTAGAAATGCTTAAATTGGCAAGTTTTAGGTATATTTTAACACACACTCACACCCATACACACACGCAAAGCGATGAAATGTTGGAAGTGACTCAGAAGTCATGGGGCTGCTGGGCTTCCCTCTCTTCACTTCAAGCCACAGTCTCTGGAGTGGGTCCATGCCACAGTCTTTCCCTGGGAACATCCGCAGCCCTCTAGCAACATGAAGCCTTGTAGGGAGCAGAGGAGGAGACCAGAAGGAATGGAATACTGGCATCTCTCACGAGCCTGGAGTTCCACTTCAAGCTTAGATTTCTTGAATTGCTTCAGGGCCCTTAACTATGAAAGGGGGACACTGGCCCCACCTCCCCTTCGCTATGGACTCTGGCCACATGAGACTTGCCACTGCTCGTGCTGTCATCCTTTGACTTCCGTACACCCTGTTCTATGATAAGCTGCCCCTTCCTGTTTTGTCTTCCTGGAAAACTTTTATTCATCCTCCAAGGCCAAGGCTAATGGACCCTTTCCTGGGAAGTCTTTCCAGAACATCTGATTTGTCACTGTCACTTTAAAACCTAATGGGGGTGGGGGACCTGGCTTGTTTGTGCATGTTTGTTTTATTGAAACTGTGAGGGACTGGTCTGCACTTCCACTTTGCCTCTGAGCTCTGTGGGTTCACACGTGTATAATTAAGGTTGGGAAAGGTACCACCTGTTCCTCTCCAAGCCCCTTCTAATAATTAGTCTCTCAATTTCCACATGTACCTGTGCCCTCTCTGGGCCTGATTCCCCATTTGTATAAGTAGAGAGCACCACCCACCTACCAACTAGGCCCTTTGGGCACATTCATTGACAAGAGATGAGGAAAGTATTTGGCCCATAGTGGGTGCTAGATAAATAGTCCCTCCCCATTATTGTAGGTTTAGTGGTCTCCTGGGGGAGGCCCTCAGAATCACCTCAGCCACCTCCCTGCCTCCATCACCCCCCTCAGAGCTGATCTTCCTATCCCCCTAACTTCTTCCCTTTTTAGGATCAGCCCTCTCCCCTACACCAGACCCCCCACTCAATCCTTGCCTAGTCATGGAGCTGTCCTCAGAGCCTGGTTTTGTCTTGTGGTGTTTGGCATCCATGCAGATGTTGAGCAGATCCATCTTGGCCCATGGAATTCTGGGCTGGGCATTCCAAACAGCAGCCACCAAAGCCAGAGCAGCAACTGTGTCTGCCAGGCCATGTCCATCTGTTCCTGCCAGAAAGCCACAGTCCGAAGTGGCCAAGGCCTGAAAAAGAAGCAGCAACCAAAAAGACTCTTGGTCATATTTCTTGTCTCCCTCCCAAGCCCAGATCTTCTGCCCTCCCCACCCAGTTTACTCCATAGAGCAGCTAAACCAAGCAATGAGGGGCATGTAGAGGTCTGAGTCTGAAAGCAGAAATCCCTCCCTGCTCCCAACCCTCACTAAAGGGCACTTCAACATTAACTTGCTCTGAGACCTTGGAGGGACCCACCCCTGATGGATTTTGCCAGCCCATATTGGGAAATCCCTGCCAGCTCAGCAAGTCCTCTCGGAACTGTTCAAGAACCATGGAGCATGATCTGTTGATTGTGGTGAGGAGTAAGAGGGAGGGCATCAGCCAGCCTGGGCAGCCTAGAGGCTTTTAGGTACCCAGAGACTACCAGTGGGACAGATAGGGAAGCTGACCCGGGCCAGGGGAAGGTCACTGAGCTGTTCAGTTTTTGTTCATGGTCCCGGACCAGGTGCCATGGAATTTGGAGGTGGGGGTGCAATGTGGAGAGCCAGTGAGAGTGTAGGTCCAGAGAGTCAGACCCCAGTTTCTCACAGCTCAACAACCCTTTCCCCATACAGAAGGATCTTGGGAAATTCCTAGGGCAGTCTGGCCTAGAGCTAGGGGAAGGCCAGCAGGTAAGGGGTACATGGAGGAGGGAACTGAGCCAAAGCAGTGGGCAATGGTGATAATAGAGAAAAAGTCATCAGAGAAATCAGCCTCCCATAAGGACGAGGACAGGGAGGAGGTGGGAGGAGGGTACTTGCCTTCTACCTCCCATCCCCCTTTTCTCCCTGTCCTGCCCTCACCTCTGCCCACAGCCCACCTGGGAAGGTAGAATGTCTCTCCACCTCCCCACCCGCTTTTATAGGCCTATCCTGACTGCTTGATTAACCTTTCTGTCAGGGAATGTGAGCAGGCTCTTTAGGAAACAGCTCAAATGTCTTTCACTAAGGGAGGGGCCAATTAAATGAATTATGGTACATCCATTCAATCAGGTTTAACCTGGCAAAAAAGAATGAGAAAGCTCTTGGTATATGAATATGGAAAAAATCTCCAAGTGTATTGTTAAGCTTAAAAAGAAAGGTACAGAATGATGACAGTAGAATGTAATTTTTGCATGTGAAAAAGGAAGAGGGAGAATATATATGTTTACATAAGAAAATTTTGGAACTGTAGAAGAAATTTAAAAAGTAGTTGCTTATGGGGAGGGCACAGGGTTAAGGGATGAGACTGTCCTCTGAACCTTTCTATGCTGTTTTGATTTTTGAACTATGTGAATGTATACCTTATTTAAATATAATATACATGATGTATGTACATGTATATAAATATCCAGAATTTTTAATGGAAAAATAAGATACAGAATGATACATCTGATTTGATACCATTTATGGAAATTTCAATAACAAGGGTATGAGTAAAAATAAATGCTACATATAAGTTATGGATGCTATAGATGTGTTTGCAAAAGCATAAACATGACATTGCTGCATTTTTTTATAGTAGCCAAGAAATAGAGACAACCTGGGTGTCCATCATGGATGAATGGATAAAGAAGAGGTGGTGCATATATACAAGGGAATATTACTCAGCCATAAAAAGAATGAAATCTTGCCATCTGGATCTAGAGTGTTAAGTGGAGTAAGTCAGATAGAGCAAGACAAATATTGTATGACTTCACTTATTTGTGGACTCCAAAAAATAAAATAACAAAACTGAAACAAACTTACAGATACAAAGAATGTTTTGATGGTTGTCAGATGGGAGGAGGTTGGGGGGATGCGTGGAAAAGAGAAGGAAATGAGAAGTACAAATTGGTAGCTACAGAATAGTCATGGGATGTAAAATATAGCATTAGGAATATAGTCAATATATTGTTATAAAATGTATATGTTACATAGTGTTAAATGGTATTAGACTCATTGGGATGATCACTTTGTAAGTTATATAAATGTCTAATCACTAGGTGTAAACCTGAAATTAATATTATATGTCAACTGTAATTTTAAAAAATGAAATAAAAACATACACATAAGTCTACTAATAGTCCTAGCTTCCTGGATAACTGCCAAAGAAATTCTATGCATTTACACCATATATAATCCCATTTTTGTGCACAAATGATAGCATACTGTTCTATGATTTGCTTTTCGAGGGTAGTTTCACTATACATTTATGCTTTTCACAAAAGAAACAAAAAACTCATGAAGCCAAGTTAGCCACACTTATACACTTGGATATTATTGTCACATCTGATAGCATAATCTTCAAGTCATTTCTTTATGCCTTATATGGTCTAAAATTAATTAAAATGGCAAAAACTCTTGCACTAACCATTATTTTAAAAGGTAAGAAAAAAAGTTCACTTTTTCAAGTTCTTAGTCTTTATTTCTTTTTTAATTTTTAATTTTTTAATTTTTAGGGAGACGTAATTGATATATAACAGTGTATAGTCTTTATTTCTTAACCCATTTCTCATTTGCCTCGAGAATATTCACAGGCACCACTTATGGCTATAGCATTTACCCTGAGATAATTCACAGATTACAGTCCTAAACTTACCCCCAAAGTTTGCCATGAAATATCTTGCTTTTATTGTTATTTGCTCATCACTTTAGTATATCAATAGTCTTTGGAAATAAATGACATCATTCTATTTATAGCATTCTGTTTTTTGTAGTGGTATTTTTGTTTACAAAATATAGAAATTCTCGATCACTGAAAATGTCAAATCCTAGAAAACATAGCATTCTTACGCATGATGTTAACATCGTTCTCAACCTGTTAGCCAAAGATTTCATTTAGTGAATCCGATTTATGTATGCATTTCTGTTGCATTAGGATTACAGACAAGTTCTATTTAGAAATAACTCCAAGAATAGTTTTTATATTTTATTTTCATATTGAAAACCAGTCAGATTTGCTTCAGCCTCAAAGAGTGTCTTTATGTAAAATTAAATTAATGCTGGCAGCGAGCAGCACTTTTTTTCCTAAACAGGAAATGGGTTAAATGTTATTGCAGACAGTAAAACTGCTACTAAGCTAGGAAGACAAATGGTACCACTCCTGGTTGTTGTTGCTTTTTAAAAATATAATGCATATTGATGTTTTCCCATTATGATTTTGGGAAAACTTCCAAATCTCATCATTACTTACTCAACTAGTAGAATGTCTCTCCCAGGGCAGGTTTGTGGTTTATTCTCAGCATATGATCTTGCCATAGGTAAGTCTAAGGTGACAAGGTCAGTATCTGGTTATGAGGTGCTTACTTTGCCCCACCCACTTCCCCAGGGCTCCATCGTTGCTGAGTACTGACTGAAGTCAGCAACCCTCTGCCCTCCTTCTATTGTACCAGCCTGTGATCTTCTTTGTGTTGCTAGTCTCCTATATAAGGGCATGTGTCTGTCTTTCTTCTCATAGGAATAGTTTAAAGGTGTGTATGAAACTATTTAATAGCCTACGAAACATTAATGTGCATGATCACACTAGTAGTCATATATTGAGGACTATACCAATTAGAATAATGGATGCTTAACTTACTTCATTGTGTCTTGTAGACCTCACAATATACTGCAAGGTGACATTATTATTCCCAACATACAGATGAGGCTCTAGGAGTTAGGGAAATTCTCAAGCAGCTAGAAAGTAGAGGAATCAGGATTCAACCCAAGTTGGTTTAACTGAAAGCCCATGCTTATTTTATTTATTTATTTATTTTTACTGTAAGACTATCTCCAGATACAAGGTCTTATTTTACTACCTTGCCTCCAGGAAATTAAGCTGAGAAACCACAGCCTACATTTACTTCTTAGAATAGCCTTCAGAGCCTCTCTCTCCAGGAACCTACTGGACTGTACATTTTTTTTTAGTATTGCTTAATAAGTTATGCCAAATAATACAAATAAAGGAAAAGTGATATTTTATAAATAAGAGTATCATTTTACCCATTCCAACTAGATATAAGCTTAGATTTTTCATCAGAAGTTCTTCCTAGTGATATTATCAAGCCAGGTATACAAATCGTACATACACAAAGAAGAAAAACATACTATTTCCTTTGCCTTTTTCAAAAAAGCTAAGCAAAAATACAAATCAATAAATATATAAAGGCAGTCTAGGCCTGGACCAATGATGAGAGCATGTCAAAACCAAGGTTTATAATTAATCCAGTCCTTTGCAGTGGTGGTGGTGCCGGTGAAAACATTTCCCATGTGTGGCGTGTTAAAGTAAGGAACAAATTCTTTGACCATTGAGATGTGAGGTCGTTGTCCCCTCCCCTTGAACGTGGACAAGCTCAGTGACTGCTCTGACCAACAGAATATGGTAAAATTGGCACTCTGCCAATTTCTTCTCTAGGCCTTAAGGGACTGTTATGGATCGAATCTTTGTGTCTCTCCAAAATTTATACGTGGAAACCCTACTCCACCCCATGAGATGGTATTAAGAGGCGGGGCCTTGGGAGGTGATTAAGGTTAGATGAGGTGATTAGGGATAGATAGGGTTAGTGCTCTTACAAAACTTATAAGAGCTTGCTTCCTCTCTGCTCTCCACCGTGGCAGGATACATCAAGAAGTCAGCAAGTCTGCAACAGGAAAGAGGGCCCTCATGGGAACTGACCATGCTGGCACCCTGATCTTAGACTTCCTGCCTTCAGAACTGTGAGAAATAAATTTCTGTTGTTTAAGCCTCCTAGTCTATGGTATTCTGTTAGAGCAGCCCAAACTGACCAAGGGGGTAGACACTGGTAGCCCCTATTTCCTTTATTTTGCAATACTAGCATTTAGATCCCTGAGTTACCATATACTGACCACCTTGCTGGAGAGAACATATCAAGAAGCCCAGGGACTGCAGAGAGGAGGGGGCCCTAGCTGAGGCCAACCGTCTAGCAATTGCTGCCCTAGTGCCAAACCTATGAGTAAAACTATCTTGGATATTCAAGACCAGTCCAGACACTAGCTGAAGGTCACCAAGTGATCCTAGTCCTGCCACATAGAGCCGAAGGATTATGCAGCTGAGTCTTGCCCACATTCCTGACTCACAAAAAGCTTGAAATATAAGATAGCTATTATTTTAAGCCACTGTGTTTATTTGATTTTTTTAACTTTGTATTTTGAAATAATCTTTGACTTAACAGAAAAATTACAAGAGTATCAGAGTTCTCATATACTTTACATCCAGCTTTCCCAAATGTTGATATCTTCACCTAACTAAAGCATTGAGGGGTTTAGAACAGGCCTCCCCAAGATGTACTACTTTGGCAGGTGGATTATTTGAGCTGAAAATGCACCATTTTTGGCATATATTTGTATATATTAGGTGATGTGCTGTGAGAATAAAGAGAAGATTCATGGAAGTGTGCAAGAAAGAAAGCTAACCAGGTCTGGGGCCTTGGAGGACCCTCTCCGGGACCTCAATAAAGGAGGCACAGTGCTGGCCTGTTGAAGAGGGGGTACAGCATTCCAGGCAGATGGAAGCATAGTGCAAAGGCCCTGAGGCAGGAAGCATTTTAGTGGGTCTGAAAAACTGCAAGGCTTTTGAGGTATGGTTTGGGGTGCTGAAAGCAAGGGGCAGGAGTTGGCTGTAGGTGAGGGTGGATAAGCAGGGAGGGCCAGATCTTACCTGGCAAGAACTTCAATTCACAGTCTAAGAGCAGTGGGCAGCCAGGGAAAGATTTTAAGCTGCTCTGCAAGGTTCAAAATGGGTGCAGGAAACTATAGCCAGTTGTTACTGTGGCCTAAGTTCCTGGGAGTGACAGTCTGGACTACAGTGGGGCATGGAGATAGGAAGAGATGTGGCAGTGCAATGGGAGTGAGAGGGAGAAGTCGGGGAACCACAGCGTCCCGAGTTTCTAGCAGCACTACAGCAGTGGAGGTGACTGGATGCTCCCCCTGAACGCATCCTCCAAAATGGTGCCTACTCAACAGACTTTAAAAATTTTTATTTTTTAAAATTGTGGTAAAATATATATAATATAAAATTTACCATTTTTAAGTGTATAGTTCAGTGACACGAAGTATACGTACATTGTTGTGGAACCATCGCCACCATCCACGTCCATAATTTTTCATCTTTCCAATTAACACTCTACATCCATCAAACACTAACTCCCTATGTCCCATCCCCAAAGCCCTGCAACCATCATTCTGCTTTCTATCTTTATAAATATGACTCCTCCAGGTACCTCATATTAAGTGAAATTATTATAGTCTTTGTCCTTTGTGACTGGCTTAATCTCACTTAGAGTGTCATGTCCTCAAGTTTCATCCATGTTGATACTCAACGGTTTTTAAGGTAAAACTTGGAGTAAAGTTTGCTTAAACTATGAGGTAAAGCCTGAGGAAGCAGAGCAAAGGCAAGGCTAGGAGAAATATGGTCTTTACTTAGTACTTTCTTATTTGCGCCCCACTCCCATAGCACACATTGCTCCTCAACTTTCACTTATAGCCTGCTGATGTGCCTGGGTCTCCCTGTGTGTGTCTGCCTGAGTGTGTATGACAGTGTGATTCAGTGTCTAGCTGGGCCTGAGGACGTAGGTGCATGCCTGTGTATTTTTTCGTTTTTTTTTTTTTTTTTTTTTTTTACGCTTATAGCACCAGGTCTTCCTAGGTGGTCTCCCATCCAAGTGCTAACCAGGCCCGACTCTGCTTAGCTTCCGAGATCAGATGGGATTGGGCTTGTTCAGGGTGGCATGGCTGTAGACCTGTGTATTCATTTTCTATTGACCATAAAAAATTACCACAAACTTCGTGGCTTAAAGCAGCACAAATTTATTATCTTATAGCTCTGTAAGTTTTAAGTCCAACATGGATCTCGCTGGACTAAAGTCAGTGTCAGCAGGCTGCATTTCTTTCTGGAAATTCTAGATGAGGATCAGTTCCCTTGCCTTTTCCAGCTTCTAGAGCTCATCTTCAAAGCCAGCAGTGTAGCATCTCTCTGACTCTTCTTCCTTCCACACATCTTTTTTTCTGACCACATCTTGGACAGATTTTCTGATTTTTAAGGACTTACGTAAATATAGTGCGCCCCCTGGATAACCTGGGCTAATCTCCCCATTTTAAAGTCCTTAACCTTAATAACATCTACAGTATCTCTTTTGCCATGTAAAATAACATATTCACAGGTACTGGGATTACGGTGTAGACATCTTTGGGGGATCTTTATTCTGCCTCGAAAACCTGTGTGCTGGGAGGGTACAATGGTAAGTGTGTGCATGTTTGTACAGGTTTGTGTCCCCTCAGCTATTGCCTCCAACACAGTGGGCCTCCTGTCTCAGTTTTTTTTTTGTTTTTGTTTTTTGTTTTTGCTTTGATCAGAGTAAGAAACCTTAGCTTCAGTAAGCAAATATATGCAAACCCACCATGCAAATAGGGGCTTGGTTTGAGCACACCTCCTGGCTGTCTAGGGGACTGGAAGAGATTCCATAGAGATCATTTCTAACTCATCCATCTATCCCTAAACTCAGTGTCAGGCCCAGAGAGGCCCCAATGACTGTTTCCTGACCAGAAAACAAATGAGGTGTGAGTAACCCTGAGGGAGAGGGGAACTTATACCCCAGGCAAAGTTGAACTCCCTCAGTCATCCTACCCAGTGGGGCCCTCCAGCCTCCCCAGCATCCCCTCCACTTGCCATGCTCTCTTGCCTGGACAATCTCTTCATTCACCCCACATCCCAGGACCTGCTCAGGGATCCCCCTACACACACACACATACCTGCTAAATTTTCTCTTTCCTTCCTTTGCTCTGACTATAACTCTGAAGACTCTTTAAGGCCCAGCTGAAGTCTCCCCTTCCCAAAGAACCCTTTCTTAATGTCCTCTTGCACTCTTCCAATGATACACATCATCCTTTGAGGACAGAGCACATTGTCTTGTGGTCCTGTTTCTCTCATTGTGCATACCACCAAGATGACCACAAGCAGGCCCTCAGTCATTGCCATGTGCTGAGCACACCACACCTTTTCAGGCCTATATGCTTTTACACATGTTGTCTCTTCTTGTCTAGAATGTCCTTTCCTGTCTTCTGCAAGGTCTCATCTCCCTGAGGAGTCCTCCCCACATCCTCTCCCACATGTTGCCTTTCTCCTCTCAACGTTCCCACTCTTTTCAGAGCCTTATCTCCACCGTAGCATTTGTAGCCTATAGGCACATGAATTCTAATTCAATTCCATTAGACTGAAGAAAAAAACTCATATTGTACAAACATTTCTTGAGTAGCTACTCTAAGCCAGGGCCTATGCTAGGGGCTGAGGAAATAGAGATGAATTAGACTCCTGCCCACAAGGCCTAATGATTTGCTTTATGCCTCTCAAACTAGACTGGGAGTTCCGAAGAGAGGACTCAGATTTGATTCTTCCATGGTTCCCCATCATAGACCAGCTCCTAAGAAAGCTTTGTGGAGTAAATGCAAGATTGACATAGCTTCAGTTGGACAAACCACTTCACTTTCCACATTTCTCATAAGGTAACCGGGGCCAGGAAGTCCCAGGGCTGTGATGAGAATAAAAGAAAGTGAATATGAAAGCCCTTTGAAGACCAAATATCCCTCAGTATGTATGAAAGATAGTGACAGTCCCCCCTGTCTCCTACCAGAGCCAGTTATACTCCTGAAGGATTGTGGAAGCAGCTCTCACTAGCATTGAATTCATATCTGCCAGCTCTGGCCCCTTCCTGAATCCTAGAGAATTCTCTGCATAGAGCCATGGATTTCTCCCTCCAGCTTATTAGGAAATCCCCACTGTGTCTCCTGCTTTCAGCCCAGGCCCTGGCTTGTATAAAACACAATGAAGAAGCAGGTAACACCTCAGACATAAAGGGGCAGGTCTGGGGAGTGTCTTCAGGGACTCAATCAGAGCTGATTGGGATATTATGTTAGTGAAAACTGCAGCTAGGCTGTGCATGTGAAGGGACCTGCCTGGGTCCCCAGCAAGTCATCAATAGGGCTAAGGTAAGACTCAGGAATCCTGGCTCCCATTCTGTCCACTCCACCTAAGGGCCACCAAAGCTCTTCCCCACCTAAGTCCATCTAACATTCTTTCTTCTTTTTCTCTCCATCTCAAGATACCTAGTTCTGTCCAAAAGGATTCTTACTGTTTTCTAAACACATCATCTTCTTTCAATTCCATGCCCATGCTTGTTATATGCCTCTTGTGCATTCTCTTTTCCCACCCACCAGGTGATCTCATACTCACCCCTCAAGGCCCACTGAAATGTTTCCAGCCCTGGAACAAAAGTCTAAACTCTGTTTATTCAGAGATCTACATTTCTCCCTTCTCTGTGCTCTCATAACACCGTCTACATACATTGATTTTAACATTTACTATCCTCTTCTATAATTGTCTATAATTGTCTTAGTCCTCACTAAACTGTATTTCTCTCTAGGACAGGAATTATTTCTGCTTCATCTCTGTCTAAGGGCCAATCAAGGCATCTGGCTCTTGGTTGGCACTCAGTTAATGTTGACCAAACAGTGGAACAAATGAAGGAATATGAGGCAAATTGCTTAACTTCTTAGAGTCTTAGTTTTATTATCCTTGAGATGAAAGAAAGTCAAACACTTGGCAAGGATAAATGATGGCTAATGAATGTAAAACAAATGGCACCATCATTGAGTCAGTCGTTGGAACCAAAAATAAAGAACTACTCAAAATTTCCACTTCTCCTTCTCCCTTTTCCCCCTCCCCTAAGTAACTAGTCACTGAGACTTATTGAACCTGGCTAAGGACCTTGGTAAGAAACTCAAGGTTACTGGGGAATTTTCATCAAGTCAGAACTCTCAGGAAGGATAGGAAGCAAAGGGTGCTGGAGGTAGGAATCCAGAACGGAAAAAAAGCAGGAGAGACTAATGGAGACATAGGCCCCAAAAGGAGCAGATAAGGGATCCAGGAGAAGGGAGAGGCCAGGCTGGGTCCTAGGGACATAGAAACCATTCAGTCTGTGCCTTCAAAGAGCTCATAGTCTGCTGGGGAAACACAGAGAAACACAATTTTGTGTAGAACTAGGTTGTAGTTCTACACAAAGTTCTAGAACTAGGTTTGCTACCTCCTTTCCAATCCTTTTTCTTTACTTGGCTTCCAGGACACCACCCAACTCAATAGGCTTTCTAATCCTTTTGGCTCTCCTTCTTAGTCTGGTTTGCTGCTTCTCCCAGTTTCCTCAAATTCTGAAATATGAAGGAAACTATTTTCAATTTATATGCACTCCTTTAGTGATCTCATCCAGACTCATGGCTTTAAATACCATCTATGTGCTGATGACTCCCAATTGATATGTGCACCCTAGATCTCTCCTCTGACCTTCAGACCCATATGTCCCCCACCCCCTCAACATCTCTACTCTTGTGGACATCTCAGACTCATCACACCCAAAAATGATAGTTCCCAGATAGTTCTCCCTCCAAAACCAGCACCTATTTTGTCTTTTCCATCTCAAGAAATAGCAAAACCAGTCTTCCAGTTGTTCAGGCCAAAAACCTTGGCTCTTTTCTTCCTCTGATATTCGATATCTAATCTGTCAGCAAAGATTGTTGTCTCTACCTTCTAAATACCGTTGACCTTTAAACAATATGGATTTGAATGGCATGTATCCACTTATTTGTGGATTTTTTTCATTAAGTACCTGTACTGTTTTTGATCTGTGTTTGGGAGTCCACAGATGTGGGGGCCAACTGTATGCACTGATCTATGCCATTTTATATAGGGGAATTGAGCATCCATGGGGATTTTGGTTTCTGTGGGAGGTCCTGGAACTAATCCCTGGCAGATACTGAGGGATAATTTAAGTTTGGGGGAGTCAAAAGTTATATGTAGATTTTGACTACACTGGGTTGGTGCCTCTAAGCCCCCATCGTTGTTTGAGGGTCAACTGTATATTCAAAATTCAGTCACTTTTTATCTTCCTTTTGGATTATTATAACAGGATCCCAGTTGGTCTCCCTGTTTATGTCACTCTCCCTGCTGAATCCATTCTTCATAAAACAGTCAGAGTAACTCTGTTAAAAAGTAAATCAGATTGTGTGGCTCCTCTGCTCAAAACCCTTCACAGGATCCTCAACATAGCGTAAAAGCCAAGGTCCTTATTATGACCTGCAAGGCTGTGCTATTTTGCTCCTGCTACCTCTCCGTCCTCATATCCTCTTACTCTCCACAGGATATACTATGCTCCAACTATGTCTAGACCCTTTGCACTTGCCCTGTCTCTGAAATGCTCTTCCCTAAATATCAGAATAGTGTCTTCTCCTTTTCTTCAGACCTTTCTTCGAAAGTCACCTTCCTAGTAAGGTTTTCCTTGGCTCCCTATCTAAAAAAAACATCTTTCCTGCCACCTTTTTATTCTCATTTCTCTGATTTTTTCTCCTTAGCATTTACTGCGATCTTAAAACTATACGTTTTGTTTATCTTCTTTATTGTTTCTCTCTTTTATTAGAATGAAAGTTCCATGAGGAGACAGATTTTTGGGGGTCTGTTTTGTTCATTATTGTATATCCACCACTCAGAATATTGACAGACATATGTAAGGCACTCAATAGGTATTTGTGAATGAATGAGCAAAAAGGGTGGACATTTCTAAGAGGCAAATTTACTCTGTGAAAAACTATGTAACAACCAGAGCTGCTTGGAAACATAATCATGTTGATATATGCACACTACACGACCTTTTAAACATGTTACCTCATCAAATCCTCACATCAGTCCAGGATAGGAGGAAATCTGGGCAGAGATCATGATATTGGTTGAAAACTGTGTCAAGAGAGAGAAAAAAGACTTGTTAAAGGCTACACATCTGGTGGGGTCAAGAATGGAACCGGCCCTGGAAGACGCTGGTGGGTGGAGCTTAATGGGGTTTCCGTTCCAAGGACTTCTTGACAGTAGGAATGAGGATCTCTGAAAGGGAGTCAGAGATTACTAGAATGGAGACATCAGCAAAAGAGATGATGAGGCTGACCACGAAACGATTAGACCCAGGACCGGAGACGCAGCTGAATTCCCCAGGGGTAGAACGCTGTGCCTGAGGCTGCTACGTAATGTGGAATGCAGAACGAGACAATCTTAAGAGTCCAGTGAGACACTGCAGGTCTGCAGAGTCTACCTTCGCCTCTGGACTATGAGGTCTTTCGGGAAGGGACCACGTTCCTAGGTTTATCTTCAGCTTCTTGCAGAACCTGGCCTATAGTGGGGACTTAAATATTTCCGCTGAAGGCATAAATAAATGAATGTGTGCGCTCAAAAGGGAAACTGGGGCTGTGAGAGGACAGACAGGAGCAGCGTAAAATTACCAGCGATTCTAGGGTGGAAGCATACTAATTGTCTTGGGACTCGCAGGGCAGTCCCAGGGATAAAGCAGGTTAAGATCATCAGCGGGGGCGAGCAAATACGGCCTGTATGAAGACGGGCGAAGTTAAATGGAGCCATTGGGGCGGGGCCAGGCTGGAAAGCCGAATGGCTGAGTTTGGAGGCGGGGCCAGCAGAGTAGGTACGACAAATTCCCGTCCTCAACAACGTAACTACGGCATATGACGTCATATCCGTTCTGGTGGGCGGGAGCGGGAAACAAAAGGAAACCAAAGACGCATGCGTTTGGTGTGTCCCAGGTTCTGGTGGGTCCTTCCGCTCTAACAGAGTGAAGTGCTTCCGGGTCGCCGCCGGCTGCCGCCTCCCGGCGCGGTAAGTACAGAAGCAAGGCTGCGTTTGCTGTCTCCCTACTCCTTCTTTCCTCTCTCCCCCAGAGAAATCTCGTTCCCCTGATTCGCTTCCTCAAGAGCTCCATGTTCAGACGCCTTTCAGCAGTAGGAACTCCCGTTCATTGGCCGCTTCCTCGAAACTAAGCCCCACCCCGTCACACAAGATCCGTCACTCATTGGTGTCACTTCCTGTCACCCAGAATTTTTTCCAGTTAAATGGCCCTATTACGGCCCAGCGCCTTTCTCCATTAGCAGCCCTATAAGGACAAATGCCTGTCCGAGTCCCGCCCCTGCATTTTTCCTGTTGGTCAGCGTTACGGTGATTATCATAAAAGGCAAAGTGGGCGGTGGCTTTGCCGTTGGAATTTTGAAGCGTCAGTCTTTGTGCCTCTCAAAACCAGGGACCTGAGAGTTGGTAGTCTTGTACCTGTTACATGGTCTGGGAAGCTGAGGTCCACGGAATTCCGGGCAGCGGCTGGCTCCGGGCCGGTCAAATAAGTCAGGGCAAAACAGACAGACGTAGATCCTTTTCTCCAGATCATCTCCGCTATGCCCAGCCTGGATCTATTCCGCGCGCGAGTTCCATGCCCCAATTTACTGTGTGACCTAGAGCCAGTCGTTACGTGTCGCTAGGCCTCAATTTTCCTGTGAGCCCAAAGGCTTTAATTCAGATTCTCTGAGACCCTCCTGTTTACCTCCCTCAGCTACTTAATTGGAGCCGAATTTACTTGTTCTCTCACATGTTAGTTTATCCATTCAACCTTCCTCTACTTATTTATACATTTATCCATGCCTTTAGAATGTCTTACTGAACCACACTTGCACGTGGTACCCCCACCCCTCCCTCTGGCAATTTAGCTGTGGTTTATGAGAGAGGTGGTTAGTGTCCTAAATTTCTGACACTGGGTGGGTATGGTATGGACCATCATAGAGGGACAAAAAAGTAGGTCTTAGTGTGTGGAGGAGGGCCCTGCTACCTATAATTTTGTAATGCTAGTATGAATTTTGGATTTCTATTTCTACATTTGGCTTCCATTCTCTTCCCTCCTTGAACAGTTTGCAAACAGCCTTACTTACCCATAAAGTAAATTACCTTAATTATCAGAGTAACTGTGAGAGTGGTATAATTGTTATTATCCCCATTTTACAGATGAGGAAACTGAGGCTCAGAGAGGTTAAGTGACTTGGCCAAAGTCAAACAGCTAGTAAGTGGTGGAACCGGGACTCAAACCCAGGTCTGTCTGATTCCCACAGGGAAGAGCTGCTTCCCTGCTCCCTTCCATTCACCCCATCCCCAAATCAAACTGTAACCCAGATAAAAACCAAAACCAAACACATCTGAGAGCTAGATTCACCTGACCTTTTCCCTCAGTCTAGGAGCCATGTCCACTTTGTTCCCCTCACTCTTTCCCCGTGTGACTGAGACTCTGTGGTTTAATCTGGATCGACCCTGTGTGGAAGAGACAGAGCTACAGCAGCAAGAACAGCAGCATCAAGCCTGGGTGAGTGAGGACCTAGCACAGTGGTGGAGCCTCCCTTCACTAGCCATGAGTCAACCTTTTTCTGGAGACCTGCCCTGGAGGGCCTTTCTGCCTTGCACTGGGAATAATCAGGCTGGGAGCCAGGAGGCCTAGGTTCTCATCTTTATGTTAACCTAATTTGCTGAGGGATCATGGGACCTCTGGGCCAGATTGGAGCCTGGGTCTTTTCCTTAAAGCACAGAAAATAATAATTTTGACTATTCGTTGAGGACCTAGCAGATGCCTTATTCTAGGCTGATAGTCATTTGATTCTCACCATAATCTTATGAGGAAACCAAGGCCCAGAGAATTTATGTAGTTGGATAAAGTTCATAAGTAAGTGGTAGATGACAGGAGAGAAAGGGTTTGAATTTTCCTGAGAATTAGAAGGAAGCTTCTTCACATCGGGGGTCTTCTTGGGAGCAAGGTGGTCCAGTTCCATGCCCCTGACCTTCCCTGCTTGGGCTCTGGCCCTGCTTTCCTTTCCTTTTGGCCACAGCTTCAGAGCATTGCAGAGAAAGACAACAACCTGGTACCTATTGGAAAGCCGGCCTCAGAGGTGAGTGAGGCCCAGGTGGACTAAGGCTCTGCTATAATTCGGAAGGTCCTGCATCTGACTCAGAGTTGTGGTCCTTAGCTGTGGGTAGAGGCCAGAAGGGGAACATAAAGGGTGGGCGTTGGGCCCAGAACTAAGGTCCTGCAGCACATACAACAGCTTGTTAGACTCAAGTGAGACAGAGTTGGGGAGTGAGGGTCATTTGTTAGCCCCAGAGAGGCTCCATCCAGGCCAGCCATTGAACTGGTCCAAGCAGACCTGTAGAGCCTACAGGTTCTCCCCTGCCTCACCAGCACTATGATGATGAGGAAGAGGAGGATGAAGACGATGATGAGGATAGTGAAGAGGACTCAGAGGATGATGAGGACATGCAGGACATGGACGAGATGAATGATTACAATGAGTCACCTGATGATGGAGAGGTCAATGAGGTAGGCAGGGGTTTGGGGGAGGGACTCTGCTCCTGGGTCCCTGTCGCTGTCCTAATTGGTGGCCAAGGGGTACAGAAATCCTGGATCCAGCCAGGAGTAGGATCTGGGACTGGGACTGGCTGGGTGGTTGAGACCCCTCCCCACCCACATCCAGTCTCTTCTCCAGGTGGACATGGAAGGCAACGAACAGGATCAGGACCAGTGGATGATCTAGGTAGACAAGATGATCTCCCTGAGGGTGGTCTCAGGTAGATTCCAGGCCAGCCCAACCTACCCTATATCTTCTACAGAACCAGCTGGATCGACCCAGTACCTGAAAGCTCACCCTCAGGCATCTCCTCAGCTGCTGCCAGGACCTGGTCTCCTTGGCCCTTCCTGGGCCATCATTCTGCCCTTGAGTCCCCAGGGCCAGAGCCCATCCTACCTTTCTGGCCAGTACCTCACCCCTATGTTGCCAGGTGTAGTTCCTTTCTAACTCTTGTTAATAAAGACACAGGACTGATTCCCCATCTCATGTCTATTCCCTATTTGTTGGTGGGGAGAAGAATCCAGCATCTTCTCTTGAGCTTTGGGGAGAGGGCACTCAAGGGACTTGAGGCAAACCTACCTGGCCATGTGGGCCAGGGCTAGGGAAAGCCAGATGGAAGGCCTGGGCCCAGCCTCCATTGTTATTTCCTCTGGCTCAGCTTGCACCAGCCATTCCTGCAGGGCTTCTAACTCAGTGTTTACTCTTTCCTTTTGCTCCTACCCTCAATGGCATGGGCTGGGGAGGGGAGGCTTTCTGAGGCTCAAAGCTAGGATGCCCCTAGAATTCTCTCAGCCAGCTTCCTTGATGTTAAGAGAGTGGATTAAGTCTCAGAGCAGGGCAAGGACTCTTCTGGAGTTACCCAGCAAATCAGTGAGAGCTGGGGGTAAGAGCTCAGACCTCTTGCCTGTCAGTCCATGGCTCTCTCTTGGGTGGGGGGAAGAAGCACGGAGAGACCAGTGGGAACCAAGCAGCCTGAAAGAACTTGATGCCTCAGGTGAGATGGGCAGAGGTGGAAGGAGAGCCTTCCCAGCTCTGAGCGCAGCACGTGTCAGGCCATAAGCAGGGAGGGGAAAGGATGTTCTGAGGTCCTTGCTTGGGTGGGAATGGGGTGGGGTGGGGCAGCAGTAAACATTCCTGGGTCTGGACTTCAACCAGGCCCTGCATAAGTGAGCTGGGCTATGCCATCCTTGATAGCAGGGAAGTCAGGGAGGCCAGTATGGTGGAGGCGGCAGCGGTAGCGGCCACAGCTCTTGGCATACTGCAGGAAGCGGGGTGCACCAGGGAAGAGCACATGGTCAGCCAACACAGTGGCACCAGCTGACAGCAGGGCATGGGCTTCCAGCAGCTGCAGGTCCCGCAGGTAACATCGGGGCCGGTGTGCCAGAAGCACCAAGTCTACCCGGCTCAGCTGGTACTTGGTTCGCAGATGTGGGATCACCTCCTCTGAGCTACCCACGATGAGTTCCACCTGTGGGGGTGGGAAGAGCTGGAGGTACGGTGGGAAGAATTGTTCTCTCACACCACACCCCACCTGGATCCGGCTGGCTTTATGCCAGGCCCTAGACTAGGTCTCCACCAGTGTTCTCACATTTCCTCTGGCCTCGACCCAAGAAGTTAGGATCAGTATTGTGATTTCTATTCTGCCATGAAGCTGAAATTCAGAGGATTTACCCAAGATCACAAAGCTAATAAGAGGCAGACTAAGGTTTGGACCCAGATTTGCTGAGCTCCAGAGACTTTCCTAACTGCTTCTTTGTCATTCAGCAGCAAATACATGCAAATGACTTGTAACAGGAGGACAGGAGCTCACACACCCTCCAGGATCTCAGTTCCCTAAGCGGAGCTGCTTCCTTTTCCTAGGTGGGATTCTCCCATGGAGGAGGCATGGCCAGGGCAAGGCCAGGGGGTAACAGGGAAGAGACCAGGGTTAGGGAAGTAGGGACTGACCGTGCGCTCATCGAAGCCAGCCAGGCGAATGAGTTTTTCAGCCACCTCTGCAGTGCGTGGGTCCCGCTCTACAGTGATAAGGCGACCCCCAGGGGGCAGGGCACGAGCAATAAGCAGTGTGGAGTACCCGCAGTAGGTGCCCAACTCCAGCACACAAGTAGGGGCTTTCTCTTCCACCAGCCGTATCAGGATCTGACCTAGGGAGGGAGATGGCCATTGCAGCAGACAGGAGATGGACGCAGGCTCCTGATAGAAAGATAACTCAAATGTCCACCTGCCTTACAGCAGCCCCCAACCACTTGGAGTCTTATCTCTGTTGGACTACATAGCCCCAGCTGCCCCACTGGTCCCCCTGCCCCTCCACGCTTGCCTCTTTCAGTCTAGTCTTTATACCAGCCTCTAGGAATCTTTCTGACAAACAATCTGATGCTGTCACTCCCTGGTTCCTATGATCCTAAAGGCCTTTGGGATTGAATTTGGGATCATCAGATTGACTTGACATTCAGGACTTTCTTAGACCTGATCCTATCCTACCTTTCCATTTTCAGCTCTCAGTTCTTCCCATCTGTAGCCTGTACCACAGCCATCCCAAACAACTGTTCCCAGGGTCAACCATTCTGACTTATTCCTTCCTGCCATATTTGTGTATGCGGCTGGTTTTGCCCTTCCCCACCTCTATCCTCATCTCTCTGGCCAACTCAAAAGCAATCCTCTAGGCACAGTTTAAATGTAGTTTTCTTAAAGAGGGCCCAGGTGAAAACCACCACCTGGCTTCTAAGAGACCATCTTCCAGGCTGAGAACTTTGCTAGAACTTTCCATTTCTTAACCCTTATTTTTTTTCATTGGATATCTTTCTAACCTTGGAATTGGATGAATTCTTAAATAAGATTCTAAAAGTGCTTGTGCTGGGAACTTGGAAGCTGGGACTTACAAATCTAGGCAGACAGCTCTGAATGAGATGGGAGCCTCTGAGGTGGGGGAAAGACTCAGACACAAATCGTTACAAAGTTTTGGGTCTTGTGCTGAGATGGTTATTCCTCTGTGTATTATGTCCCATTTGAGACCAGCATCTGTGGCTGATACATCCCTGTGCCTCTATCTCCTTTCTCCCCAGCACCCAGCCCATGCCTGGTACAAAAGAGGTGGCAATAAATGTTTGCTGGATGAATAAATAACTTTGTCTAGCCCCCTCATTTCCAGATGAGAAAAAAGAGACCCATCAAGTATCAAGAACCTGCCCAATTCACCCAGTAAGACAGCGACAGATACCTGCTCTTCCTTCACTGTCTTGGGTGTGCTTCCCGGAGAAGGCTAGGGAACACTGACCTTTGACAGGCCCCATGTGGCTCAGGTACTCGCAGTGGCTGCTCCAGTGGTCCAGAGTGGTGAGAATGTGACCAGGGTCCCCAGGTAGGGCATGGGTGAGGACATAGCTGAAGGCCCGCTCCTCAATCCGCAGCCCTGACAGGCAATCTCGGAGGCTCCGCAGCAAGACTGTGCGCACCAGCAGTCGGAAATGGTGTCGGTACCGCACCAGCAATGTCACCACCAGTGGCAGGAAGGCCAGCGCGATGGCAGAAGACATGGTCTCTACCTGGGCCCTGGGGTGGAAGGAGGCAGGGAGGGAAACCCACACTTGCCATTTGCCTGTCATTTGCACAGCCCTTACCAGTAGTAATTATCCCTATATTTTACAAACCATGCTCAGAAAGGCTGTCTTTTGCCCAGAGTCACACAGCAGAACTAGGATTCGAATGCAAGACTGGCTGATCCCAAGCCCACGTACTTTCAAGGACTCCACGCTAAATTCATAACCCAACCCTAAATCACCTCTCCCACTTCTGGCTCCTGGTCCCATCTTCACCTTACTACCTGCATGTGTTTCCCCTTATCTCTGTTGTCACCCTTCTTCAGGACCCCTTTCACCAATTCTACTCTGAGATATCCTCTTCCTGTCCTGCTATCTGCTTGGTTGGTCTCCTCTGACTCGTTACTATGTAGCAAAAGGGCATAGCTGTGCAGTCAAAAACCTCCTCACTGTCACTGCTCTACCTCAGTAAAAGGCAATCAAAACACTCCATAGGGTGTTAGGATGAGATGTCCTTCCCATGTCAGGACCTGCCCTTTGCTCTTCCCTGGGGATACGACAAGTCCTTGATTCTACATTTCTTTTCCAATCCTATCTCTCTTCTGCATTCCCCTCCTCTCTTCTCTCTCAGAATTTCCTTCACATGTGCATATACACACCACACACACACACACACACACACACACACAACACATATTTTATCTTCACTCACCCTCTTCCCCCACAGCCTGCTATAAGGGATACTGCCCTGTCTTTTCTCATGCTGTGGACCCTTTTGAGGCCACTGGTGGTGGAGACTAAAAATGAGAATAGTAGTATCTGAATGGGTATGAATAGGTGAGTGATGATGAGTTTGAACTAATGTGCTTGGGAACCCACACTCAAGGGCCCTGCTTACCTGGGCTGGAGCCTCCTGCTTGGGGAAGAATGTAGTATTGGAAAGGAGGGGGAGTCCTTGGGGTGTTGGAGAGAATCCTGAGGCAGGCTGGATCTGCTCTCAATTATTAATGCTGAGGCTGCTGCTGTTACCTGAGACCTGCAGTTCAAGTTACTGGCCCCAGGAACAAGCTGGAGCTGCCTCCTACCCTTCAGGAGCCCTCACAGAACTTATAGAACAGCAGTGTCTTGATTTGAGGAGTAATAGAGCTACTGGGTTTTGCGTCCTCTCTTCCAACCCTTTGGATCAGGACATGGGGCATGGTGTGAGCCAAAGTGATAGGGAGGTTGTAATTTACTCATTAATTCCAAATTCAAATTTTCTCTAACCCAGGGTCAGGGATTGGGTCACAGATAGATCAAATCCTGTCCCTGTCCTCCAGGAACTCCATGTTTAGTAGAAAAAACTAATGCAGGAACACAGAACATAATACAATCTGATCATTAGAAGGCTTCTCTGTGAATACAGACGCTTGGCTGTTTTGTGAACTGCTACATATTCAGAAGAGTGTATGACACATTGCAGATACTCAGTAAATATTTGAGTCAATAAGTGAATCAATGCTGGATAGGGATCAATCACAGGAAGGTGGAGATGTCTAGAGAATGGAGTCAGAGAAGGGAATCTGTTACTGAGTCTTGGAGACAACAGGCAACCCCAGTGGGGAGACAGTGTGCCAAGCCACATGAGCAAAGTCCAGGAGGTCAATTAGGAAACCACAAGTCTTTCCCTATGGCTGGTAAGGCATAACCCCTCCTCCACCAGCACCAGCACCAGCACCAGCACCAGCACCAGCACCACCCTGGGCCTAAAGGGGGAGGTGGGTGTTAGGATCTGCAACATCTTGAATGACAGACTTTGACTTCCATTCAGGGTCCAAGGGAAGACACAGGATAGTTCAAAGAAAGATGGTTCTACGAAAAGAACCATCCCGTGTCTTCCGGATTGGGGAGCTTTGTGTAAGATTACTGTGGCTGCCACATAAACGCAGGATTAGAGAAATGCCTGAGGGCAAGGACATCAGTGAGGTGATCTGTATCTCCTCTATCAGGATTGTACTCCACTCCCCTTTGGCTTGGGAATGTAGGAGGTCCCTTCCAATAAGTTTCAGATCCCAGTCCAGGTTGAGAAAAAAGAACTTCGTTGGGCGTCCACACCCTCTATGTATACCCGACTTGGTGCTGGGCACCTGGGGCCTATGTGTCACATGCACCCATGCGCCCCTTGCCAGAGCATTTAGGAGAGCATATCATAAGGGCATTTAGTATTAGTTCGCTCTCTGGCCCACGAAGGTAGCCTTGTGCCCATGCGACCACACGGACACTCACACCAAAGCCTCTACGGCCTAAAGTGAAAAACTAGAGATCAGTGACTGAGAAGAGGGTGAAGTCATGTGACCCGCCCCTTCCTTTCTTCGCATCACGTGTCTCATGTCTTGTCACGCAGGGTGCGCCTTCCCTTTCGTTGGAGATGATCACGTGCTGGGGGCGGGCCCGGAAGCCGGGGTTTCGGCGGCATCCGCGGCAGGGAAGCGGCTCCGGGAAGGGATAGTCGTGGGGGCGGGTGGTTGCCTGCTGATTGCAGCCACGGGTCATGTGACCGGAAGGGCTCCTGACGGACGCCGTCCCTCCTCGGCGCCGTCTGAGCGCCCGGCCCGACCCCGGCCATGGGGTGCTGCTACAGCAGCGAGAACGAGGACTCAGACCAGGTGCGGCCGCGGCGGGCGGGGCTCGGGGATGAGGGCTGAGACCCTGGGGCATGGGTCCCAGAAAAAAGCCTGCAGAAGTGGGGGAACCGGACGGCCGGGCTCACTGAGTACGGAGACCCAGAGGGGACAGATTAAAGAGACGCCGGGCCGGGCTCCTACAGTTAAAGCCTCGGTTCTCTCTGCATAGCCCCCGCGTTGGGGTATGCAGGCAGCCACCGATCCCACTAGGTCTCATCCTTTCCACCTCCCCCTACCTTCAAATCTACAGTTTCAAGAATCCTCAGCACTCCCTTCCCAGCTCCCTGTGCTTTATTAGCAGGCTTCGTGAATCCATTGTAGAGGTTGGTAAGTTGAGGCTCTGAGTGAGTTTGTCCCGAGATGAATCAGGAATCTGTATCCTTTCAGTCCCTGGGGTTGGAGAAGGTGGGTCTCTGCTGTTCTGGGGTCAGAGAAGGCCTCTGGAAATTGGTGGCATTTAAGTTGGTCAGTGAAAGATTTAATAGACACAGTGAGGACATTGGGATATGTGAGAAGTTGTTTGGGAAGCAACAAATCAGGTTTAGCTTGGGCTGGATAGGGGGGAAAAGAGAAATGGGATGGGGAGCTCAGTTTGGCCTGCTTCAGTGCAGTCTCTGCCTGTGTCCTTAGGGTTCCTCTAGCTAGAGGGAGCCTGGCCCTGGAAATTTGCATGTAGATCTGATCCTTTTACAAGAATTAGACTGAAGAAACCTGTACAGTTTTAAATTCTCCCTCTTCCTCTTGGTGCATTCTCATTTCTTGCCACACTTTAATCCTGGCCCTGTCCACCTGACCTCCCTTGAGGAGGGGGAGACCTTTTCAAAGATGAAGTTTTAAGCTGTTGTCCACTCATCTTTTTGATTGCCTCTGTGCCTGGGTTCCACGTTTCATTACTTACTAGACACAGAGACAGTAAAAAGATTTTAGCAAGTAGCTCACGGTCCGGTAGGGTAGATGATCCCAGAAATTGGTTGTATCACTGGTACTTGGGAGAGTCTTTCCCCAGTGACTCACATGAACCTGTTTTAGGTTAAGGACTTAGGCTTGGGAAAATGCCATTCGTATGGGAGGCATGGGTGGCCCCTGGGCCTCATCAATTCTCTAAACACCCAGTGAACACACATACTCATATTTCTGCTTTATGTTAGGCATACCTCATAGCTGATACCTTTCACTTCATTCAAGCCTGTTAGAGAAGGAAACAGTATCGCTGCCTACTGGAAAAGCTGTGGCCTGGTGAGAAGTTGTCCCTTAAAGCATAATATGGACTCTTGCAGGAAATGAGTCAAGAGGGTTAATGCCTGTCTTATGAGAAAGGATACCAGCCTCTAGCTGGAATAGCTGTTTGCTTCTCTCCCCAGTCTCCACCTTCCCCCTGATGGACTTTCTCTTTCTACCCCTCGAGATAGTACTTCATCATTGCTGGGTGATTTGAGGCCCCATGTGGCAAAGGTTTACTTACCTGGTCTACAACCCTTACCCGTTTACTATCCCAGAGCTCATTTTTGAACTCTTGGGTAGGCTCCTCTTCCCTTCTCATCTCTGACCCTATGTTGTAATAATAAAAAGAAATGCACAACACATTACAGTTTTCAAAGACCTTTTATAGTTATCTCATTTCACTCTTGCCATACATTTGTCATAAAAGTACTGGTTATATCTGTTTAAGGTGAGGAAAAAGTCCAGAGAGGCAAAGTGACTTAGCAAAGTTTACAGAGCTGAGAAGTGCCATAGCCAAAGTGTTTTGATGCCAAACCATGAGCCACTATCCATTGGGCCAAGCTCCCTCTTCCAGCTTTGCCCATGGACCAGATGGCTAGTCATGGGCTGGCTGCATGTGTCTGTGTTAGGGCAGACAGTGAAACTCTGAAAAACCTTCCTGTGTTCCACTCATTCTTTGAGGGTGAGGTGATGATATTTGTCCACTCTGGTGGGAGTAGTATGGCCTCTTCTGGGAGTCTAGGGCTTAGTAATACAACCTTGTTCTTGAAGAACCCCTGATAGGAGAGAAACTGCCCTGCCCTGCCAGGAAGCTCTGCCTGAATTGGGTCTGGGGGAAGTGTATCTTAATCTTTGGCAAGCATTTTGTCTTTTGAGCCCTTTAATACTTAGCCTTTTGTTTTATTTTTTTGTTTTTTTGTTTTTTTGGTTTTTTTTGAGGGGATTGGTATATCTAAAAGTTGGGAGTTGATGGGACAGAAGCCCACAGCTTCTGTTTCATGCTGCTGGAACTGAGGACACTTGAGCAATCTAGGATTTAGAAGGAAGAGTCACGTGACAAGGCTGGGCCTGCCTAGCGTAAGGCAGGCAGGGCAGGAGGAAGTGGCCCTCTGCAAGGAGAGTTGGGGAGCTAGGAGCCTGCAGTGGAAAAGTTTGTGGTAAGAAAAGAACTGAGATAGGCCTGGAGTGGAGCATTGAGGAAGCTGGTGGTCTGGCACTGAGTGTTGGTGTGTTCACGTTAGCCAGGCTGGGCCCCTTGTCCTTGGCTTTGTCCTGGCCACCCTCACTCTTTATGGCTTGGTTAGATACCCAGCAGGTCTCTTTATCCAATTTTCAGCTGACACAAAGCCAGCAGGGATTTGCAGCTGATGGGCTCGAGACAGGGTTATATCCAGAAAGACAGCAGTAGATTATAACAAGGACTAACCCAGGACAAGGAGAAAGGCACACAGAATTATACAGGACCAGGGAGATCTTGTTTGACCCCAGGTCAGTTCTGGGGGTTGTGATTATCAGTGTAAGCCAGTAGTAACAGGGATGCTGAACATTAATGAAGCCACATTAATGGAGGTGTGATGACTTGGCAAGGGAGGGAACAGTTCCACTGTTCATTTCAGGTCAGGATACACCAGGTACACCAAGTTTGGTTGTGGGAGTCCCATACAGAGAAAGCATCAAAGGAGAGGAGGGTAAACATCTGAGAGGAGAAGGGACCTACCTTCAAGAAAGGAGCATACTTGGATGGTGTGACCCAGAGGCTGGGGCTGGGACTCTGCCCTGAAATAATATGAGGAATGGCTATTGAGAGGTTGACATTGCTTTCCCTTGGAGCCAATGGCTTTGTCTGGCCTCACAGGGCCTCTCTATCCTGGGAATAGACAGCCTTGCTGGAAGGGCTGGTCTGGGGATCACGAGGGCCATTCTTGAGTTCCTGACTTGCATCAATTTCCTCTCTTGATCCCACTGTTTTCTTCTCGCTTCCAGCCTCTAATATCCTGTCTTCTCCATAAGGTGCTGGACTATTTTCTGAAGCTCCCAGCTGTTAACTGAATACCTACTTTGTGCCTCTGCCCATCTTTTCAGGGCCTCTACAACTGCTTGGTTCCACATTAATTGATCCTGGACCACCAACTGAACTGTGCTCCCAAAGGAGATAGGACCTGAGTCTTATCTTACATTCCACATAGTCGTCGGGCACTTGGGATATTCCTAATAAAAATATTTTTGGTGCCTAAAGTTAGAGTTGGACTGGAGGAGAGCTCAGGAAAGGCATGTTGGACTAAGGGCCCCAGGGCTCACTTCTTCCTAATGGCCTCTCTTAGGACCGAGAGGAACGGAAGCTGCTGCTGGACCCTAGCAGCCCTCCTACCAAAGCCCTCAATGGAGCTGAGCCCAACTACCACAGCCTGCCTTCCGCCGCACGGATGAGCAGGCCCTGCTCTCCTCCATTCTTGCCAAAACAGCCAGGTGAGCATCACAGGACCAGGCCTGGGACAGAGCTCCTCCATCCATGTTAAAGGCTGGGATAGAGGGAGCCAGCCCAGGACATGGGGGATGGGACAAGGTAAGTGGGGAGTGGTGCCTCTGGGTCCAGCCCTGCTCCAGTGGGCAGGTGGGGACACTGTTGTCGCAATAGCCCTGGAGTCGGTACCTGGCAATGAGTCCTATTAGTCCTTCTTGAAGTGCCTGTCATGTTCTGTCTGCTTCTTCTCCCCAAAGCAACATCATCGATGTGTCTGCTGCAGACTCCCAGGGTATGGAGCAGCATGAGTACATGGACCGGGCAAGACAGTACAGGTGAGCACCTGGCCAGCTTGGGTCCCTCAGGCTACATGAGCTTTTTCGCTCCCTTCCCCCCATCCCTAATCCAGCTGTTTTGGATTATGCATCCATACTCATTTGTATGCAGCCCAGGAGACTGACCACAAATTTCTTGGGTGCCTCAGTTCATGTCAGCCTGTTTGTCCTGTGACACTCAGCGGTGTGGGGGGCCAAGAGAGGTGACCCTTGAGTGAGTTTGTGGTGAGCTGAGGCCTCATCACCCTGCTTCTCTGGTCTGAGAGAAACTTGCCTAGGCTGGGCTGGGCAGAGCAAGGCAGACTGAGGCCTGACTCTCCACTCCACCCCTCCCTCTGCTAGCACTCGCCTGGCTGTGCTGAGCAGCAGCCTGACCCATTGGAAGAAGCTGCCGCCACTGCCGTCTCTTACCAGCCAGCCCCACCAAGTGCTGGCCAGTGAGCCCATCCCCTTCTCCGACTTGCAGCAGGTGAGCCGCCCCTCATCCCACCACTGCCCACCCACCCATACTACCCAGGCTGTGGCAGAGGGTTTACACTCTCTGCCTCAAAGGAGGTGGAGAAGTGGAGTTAGCCTGGTAGTTTGTGGGCCCCCTCACTTCCACCTCACTCTCTTTAATTTCTTCCCCATTCCCTTCCTTCACCCTTTACTGTTTTTCTCTCCTTTGTTCTTTTCCTTCTTGGTTTTTCATCTTTGCCTTTCTCCTTGGCTTACTGTCCCCATTTTCCCTCCTCTCTGGCCATCCAATCCTCCTCTTTTGGTTTCCGGATCTCCCTTCTCACCTATGTTCCTCTCTTCCCTGGTCCCTCTGTCTTAGGTCTCCAGGATAGCTGCTTATGCCTACAGTGCACTTTCTCAGATCCGTGTGGATGCAAAAGAGGAGCTGGTTGTACAGTTTGGGATTCCATGAAGACAGAGGTCCTTGGACAGCTCTTCTTCTCTTCTCTTCATCCTGTCTCTACCCTGCCTCCCCTGGCCCCCAAGCCTCAGTGCGACTTATACAGTACCCTAACCTGCTACTAATTACAGAGAAGAATGTGGAGGAGGAGGAGAAGAGCAAGGCTAGAAGCCTGAGCAAGTGAGGATGGAGCAAGGGAGGGTAGAACCATTTGGGACTGGCCTTCAAAGCCCTGGCCAGGGGTGGGGTGGGGGTCAAAAGGACAGGGCCTGGGAGGTACCACTGTGAGGGTGATCACTAGGGGGCCTATGGAGGCCTATTTCCCACTCTTTCTCTTGGCCTCACTCCTGTGCCCCTCCCCCTGACTTGGTGCTCATGTGCACCTCACTAGGGTTTGTGACCAGTGTCTGGATGAGCCTGAATTTGGATGAATTGAGTTTGTATTTCTAGTACCCTGGGTTTTTACATGGTTGGGGATTTTTTTGGTTTTGTTTTGGTTTGTCTCCCTTGATAAAGGAAATGTATTCATCTGTGTGCTGGTTCTAGCCCCTCTGTCCTGCCTGCCACCCTACTGCTTGCTTCCAGCTAGTCAAGTCTGTGAGCAGTGGGATGATGAGGGGGAGGAGGGTGACTTCTAGGGTCACTAAGAGGAGTCCAGGAGATAAAGGTTCAGGGTTCTCAGGTCTTAGCAGCTGAGTCTCGACCTGGGCTAACCTCAAATTGGATAAGACTCCTTGTCCCTTCTCCAGTGATGGGAACACTGTTAAAGTTGAACAGACTTGAATCTGAGGCAGATGTCATTGAGTATCCTGCCTCAGGCTTAGTGGAATTGCCAAGAAGTCTGGGAGGGGTTGGCGGTGGTGATGCAGGCAGACCAAGAATACCTGATATGGAGTGAGCCAGCAGTGTTTTAAAGCAGAAGATTCTTTTTATCAAATTAAATCTCAACTAGAATCCCAACATATAAAACATAAGAGTGGAACTGCTCTGATCTGAGAGCTCATGGCCTGTCTTCTTGGCCTCCTATCACAGAGGCCTCTGAAGCATCTCCACAGAACCTCAGTGCTCTGTGAAGTAACTCTACCCCCAGAATATCTGAGCTGAAGAGTAAAAATATGGCCCAGAGTTTAGATAATTTCCCAAGGCCATGCAGTGAACCCAGGTCCCAGGGCAACAGGCCTTTCCCTCCACTGCCTACCTTTCAGTGAAGTAAGACCAGAGGTATTGGCTATTGCCTAAGTTGGGGGGTATTTTTCCATGATACAAGTGACTTCTAATCTGTTGAACAGCTCAAATCCTTTATTGTCAAACCAAACTGGCCATCCTCAGACCTTCAGGATGGCTGGGGGCCTGGGAACCTCAGACTGCATCCTGCTTGATCCGGGCTTTCTTGGGCTTGATGTTCATGCGTTTCCACACTTCAGCTGTGGTGCGGTCTGCTTTGGTGATCCCACTGAAGTCGAACGTGGTGATACGGGGCAGGGTGCACAGCACATATTGCCTGTGGGGAAGACTCGGGCTGGGGGCCAGCCCCCGCCCCCACCATCCCTCCCTTCCTGCACCACCAGCTGCTGCTATCTCCCTTGACTGCAGGAATGGAGGGACTTGAGTATAGTTTGGAGGAGACTGAGTTTATCCTGACTATGCCTAAATGTGTCTACTCCCTTCTCAGGCCAAGCATGTAGGATGGTGCTGGATTTCCTGTCTCCCCTTCTCCTTTCCCTTAGGGAAGGCCCAGCTCCAGGGCAGGGCACTTACCTGTACCCCTTCTCTTCCTCTATGGGGTTACCGTGGAGTGTCAGGCTCCGGAGCCGAGGGAGGACGGCCAGCTTATTTACCTCTCCCAGGCGCTGGATGCTGTTGCCATGGAGGTAGAGAACACTTAGATTGAATAAAGTTGCCAGGACCTGTTGGAGAAAGAGACCGAAAGCCAAGCTGGACAGGGCTCTGGATTTAAGCTCAGGACGAACTTCAGGGCAGAGAAGAGTTTGGCAAACAACTTGCCTTCACTCTCCCGAGCCCCATTCCCCAACCATAGTGATGACTCCAACCTACTTTAATTATCTTGAAGGGGCACAGGGACATCCCACTGACATACAGCTATGATCTGAGGAGCAGGAGGTATGGGCCTGGGTCCTAGCACTGCCACTGGTTTGCTAGGTAACTGGGCTCTCCTGCCTCTCTCTGAGCCTTACCTCCCCCTGCACTGAAGACATTTCCAGCTTTGATGATCTAAGATTCTATCACGGCCAAGGGCAGGGATACAGAGCATCATGCTAGTCATAAGAACTTTCAAAATAGTGAAATTGAGATCACTACACCTGGGGAACAGTTGTCAAGTTGTGCTCTAGCTCCTTTCTCCTCTAACAGGGATCCTATACAAGAAAGGACCAGTTTTTCTTAAAACTTGAGTCTGAGTTCATGGAAAGTAAATGCTATACTTTTACTACATACCTCTTCCAGGAAGAACTTAGTAAAGCACAGTGAGTGCCCAATAAGGAGAGCTATGATTTGACTTCAGTCTCCTATGTGCTGGTTGGCTTTCATGCATTCTCAAATCCACACAAAGCCTTTATGATGGTATATTATCTCCATTTTTTAGACAGGGAGGCTGAAGTTTTGGAGAGGATAGGTGGGTTGCCCAAAGTCATACAGGTAAGGGGCAAATCTAGTATTTGAACCTACATCTGAGCTGACAGCTGTATACTTTGCATATGGTACCATGCTGCCTCATAACTTCTTCAGTGAAATGTGGGAGGTGGAGAGGCTGGGGTCTGGTCAAGGTATCTTCGGGCCCATACTGATGACTCCTAGGGCTGGGAACTCACAGGGTCAATGGAAGTCAGGTCATTGAAAGACAAGTCGATCCAGGCCAGGTTCTCTGGGTGCTCCAGCAGTTTTGAAATCACCTGGTTGAAGTCTCGCAGCTCATTGAGGACATTGTTGTTTAGCCACAGGGACTGGGTCAGTGACTTCCCTGACTTTGAGTGTTTCAGTGGTCGTAGCCCTGTCCTTGGCTCCTCGCTGATCAGATCTATGGGAACAAAGTGAGACCTGGATGTATGATCTTTGCCATTTCAGCTCTGAGGAATGGGAAGGGACAGAGTTGGGAAGATAAGCAGCCTAAGCTGTAGCTGGAAGGGCTTGCAGGGCCATAACCCCATGCTTGAGTCTAGTGAGACTCTTATCCCCTGTCAGCTTAAGACTCCCATCCCACAGGCCCCAGCAGTCAGTAAGTTTGGAATACAAGGCCAAAGACTTTCCATCCCAAACTCTTGGTTTGGGCTACATGTTACTATATCATTGGGTTCTTTATGCACCATGCCTGATGGTGTTGGGCTTGAACCAAGATGATGATAGCACAATTCAGAATTATGCACACTAGCAGAGCCTATAGAAGTCACTTCAATGTAACACACTCTGATGTTCTGTCTTCCATTAATATTGAACTACTACTATGTGCCAGATATTGGATATACAATGGTGAACAAAATGAGAGCGAGTCTGTGCCAAGCTCTATAGGAGTAATAGGGCAGGGATGAAGCAGATGTTTGTGTTTTGGAGGCGCTCATATGGTCAAGCTGGAAACAAACTGGCCATTTAAGTTGTGGAAGCACAGAAGAGGGGCTCCTAACTCAGTCTGGAGCTCAGAGAAGTTTCCCAGGGAGAATGAAGCCTGGATGGATCTCAGTAGATTAGAAGACATTAACCAGGCAAAGAAGGGTGAGAAAAGCATGAGCAAAGGCATGGAGGTGTGTGGAACAGCATGGGCACACATGTCTGTGCTGTGCAAGGGGGCAAGGAGGAAAAAGGAGACAAGGAGCTTTGAACGTTAAGCTGAATATTTTGAACGTTATTGTATGTTTTAGGAAGCCACGGGAGGGTTTTAGAGCAAGAGAAAGAACTCACATCTTTCATTTCAGAAAGATCACTCTGAAGCTTTAGTATGGAGTCTGGATTTTAGGGAGTGGGTGGGACTGGAAAACCAATTTGGCTCTTTATATCATCCAAGCAAGAGATGAAGGACAGCATGACTTGATGGTTGACTGCATGTAAGGGTAGAATATTCAAGGATGCTGCCCAATTTCTTGTTTGGGTGACTAGGTAGATGCCAGATCTATGAACTGATGGAATTAAGAAAAGGAGCAACATGGTTGGGCAGGTAATAAGTTCAGATTTGGCCTTGGTATGTCTGAGGTTCCTGTAGTAAGTACAAAGGGTGCAGAAGCCAAGTAGGCACTTGGATATGAAGGTCTGAAGCTCAGGAGACAAAGACTTGAGAATCATGAGCATTAGAGGGTGTATAAGTTTGATAAACATGAGATTCCTCAAGGACAGAGTAGAGAGGAAGGACAAAGAGGAAAGGGAGTCCATTAAAGAAGTTACTGAATATCAGGGAAGGGAAGGGAAAACCAGGAGAGGATAGTTTCAGAGCTTCTTGGGGAATCCATAGTTTATAGGAGTCAGTTTAAGGAGAGAAGGACTGAAAAATAATTTTGGCAATTCAGAAGTCCCTGGTGACTTTGGTGAGGGCTGTTTCAGTGAAATATCA
The DNA here is from genome assembly GCA_003508835.1 of Eonycteris spelaea. Lineage (NCBI taxonomy): Eukaryota > Metazoa > Chordata > Mammalia > Chiroptera > Pteropodidae > Eonycteris > Eonycteris spelaea. Next base: position 3,793,103 of record PUFA01000151.1, read on the forward strand.
AGGGCCTGAGGACAGCAGCTAGATTGTAGTTCAAGAGTGAATAGAAAGTATGGAACTATAATCAGGTAGCATAAACAACACCCTCAGAAAGTTTAGGTGCGGAGGAGAATAGAGAACAGAATGATGTTAGAACCCATCTATATGGATTACCCCCTACCCCCTTTCTTTTTTTGACAAATGAGGTCCAGAGGTAGGATGTGCTCTGCCCAAACTCACAGTGGCAGAGCTAGAACCAGACACCACCTCTGGGTGAGGTGACTATATTTTTCCTGTTGTCCCTATGCTTTTGGTTACTTGTCTAAAGCTGCCTCTGGGGAAGGAAATATTTAGTATTTGCTGAATCTGGCCAGCTTGTCTTCACCCTCCTTTCAGCTCTTACTGGACACATTTCCTCTTCCACCCATCACCCAACATTAATTTCCTTTCCTCCTGAGCTGCAGGTCAGGCAGCATCCACCAGATGGCTCTCTGTCTTAGTCCTAGAGTAAACAGAACCCATAGATGGGCTTGAGGTCGGGGGAAGGTGGCAGATTGGTACTGGAACACCCCAGCTCATAAATAAACTATTCCTGCCTCTGAACTAAACATCTGACTGTGAACCCTGAAATGTAACGACAAAGATGAATAAAAGTTAAGGTAAAAATAAGCCCACATATGGACTAGTATCCAGTCTGATGAGACAGCAGCTTGGGAAATGTCACCAAGCCTGGGCTGACCCCAAGCTCAGAAGGAACCACTGGTGGGATGACAGTCCCTAAAACTTGAAGCTGTCTGAAACTGCTGTTACAGAGGGTAGAGTAGGGTGTTAAGCTGCTACACATTACTGCTTCCCTTAGATTCCACTAAGCACTGCATTGCCTGAAGATGTGTCGAAGCTACCTTGCTCAGAGTACGCCTAGGCAAGTCTGGAAATTTGAACCACAGATATCAACACTCAGAGAACTGGAGGTGGTCTAGCTCCAAGAAGACCCAGAGAAAACGTGGTTTTGTCTATATCTCTGAAGTGTCCCCAGAGGGCAGGAGTTAGTATGATATGAAGAACTTCTTTGTCATTCCTCACTCCATGTTGCAAGGGGTTGGTAGGTGTGTATGATAGGGGACTCCCTTTGCACTGTTTGTGAGCAGAAGTTAGAGGACTGGGTTGGAGGTAGCACAAACTGGGTGCCTTCTAAAGTCACTGCCATTTCAGATTCCATGGTCCATCTATTGATTAATACAGCAGATAGTATACCAAGTACACCCTGAACTCCACCCTGTCCCTTAACCCCAATTTTAAGTAAGTGTTCTTTCTGTAAGCTCTGGGGAACCTGAGGGGACTGGCTTTTGGGGGCTTAGATGGACCTCTCCCTTTCCCCTCCCAACACTTGGCAAGGAGCACAATGCCTGGCAAATGTGTATACACACACACATACACACATATATGTGCTTAATAAATAGATGCTCAATAAATATTGAACTGCTAAAAAAAAAAGACAGGGCATCTGTACTGATTGTTTTTTGCTGTGGGGTTCTCCGTGGTTGTAGTAGCTTGTCTCTACTCCTTCTTCTGAGGACTCCATAGAGGGTTAATTACATCTGCCTGCTCAGAGCTGGGAACCCCCAGGGTAGGTAGGGGCTGTACTTCCCTTCCTCTGTCACCTTAGGTATCTTGTATGTAGCCATTTCTGCAGCTAAAACCCTTGTGAAACATGGACTACATCAATCAGAAGTGAGGTGCATAACATATAAAGGTCACGGTAGGTGGGTGTATGCTCATGAAAGAACGTGAGTTACTATTCTGACTGATGCCAACTTGTGTCGTATCCTAAACCCAAACCCAAGTAGCATCCAGTATCCTGGATAACTATACACGTTTCCTGAACTTAAAGGTGACCACCAATTGCCTAAGAGATAAGACCAAAGCCAGATAATAGGTCTAGGATATGTTGATGCAATCTGTGCTATGTGAAGGCAGAAATACCTGTGAGTTTATGAGATCAGATAACAAAAGCCAGGAACAGCAGAACTTCCCTAGGAAGAAGCATATTCCCTTGAGAATATGAGATTGCTGAGAGCCCACTGTGTTCCCTCTTGAGATACTAGCTGCCCTTTTACAAAAACGAGTGATAATGGGAACAGTGCTGAAAGTGGACAGTGCTGGAACCTGCAATGAGTGTGGGTGGATGATGGAATAAATTTGACTGCAGTGGATATTTAAATGTCAATAAATAAACTGGAAACATGCCAGTTTGTTAATAACAAGACCCCACATGTTTTACCAGTGATCAGAAAAGGCTTGTGTCCTTAGAGGAGATGGAGTTCTGCATGTTGGCCAGCACTCTGCAGCAGGCTGTGTTTTTACTTTCATTAGTTTCTGCCTCTCTCCAAGTAAAAACAGGAGAATAAACTATTGGCTGACAGACTGGCTTTCCAGTTTTTTGTTCATCTGACTTTCCTGCTGTAGCCTGTCTTCTTTTGAAGATGATCAATTACCCTGAGAGCACCCTGATTCAGATTTGCTAATTTTTAAAAAGGGCAAACCCTTCTACTCCCACCTCCCTACCTTCTACTCCTCCCAGAAAAGACAACAAAAAAAATCTGCAAGCATCTGAGAAGAATCTCTTCAAGCTTTTAAGACTGGTTTCTCCCTAGAGACCACACCAGGCCTGCTGCTATGGTGGGTGGAGTGCTGAGCTCTGTTGGCTGACCTTGAATCACATGGATGCTTCGGAAGGAGTAGTCAAGAGGGGGTTCTTGCACCGAAGTGTTCATGTAGTCCCGTTTGCTCATAGCTCAGGCCATCATTTGTCAGGTGTAAGCGTGGGCCCTGGGAGTCCGGGTTCAGCCTGGGAGGACAGAGAACGACTGGTGTTCCAGGTACAAGGGACATAGGCCCTCAGGTTTCCCCATAGCCCTCCACTCCTGCTTTCTACTCTCTACTACTCCAGGCTTGCCTGGCTGCATTTCTATTTTAAGATACTACTCATGATTCCTTGCATTTGTAGGGCACTTCCTACTTCTCAGAGCACCCACAGATCCCATAGAGCTCATTGATAGTTATAACACCCATTTCTGTTTTCCAGATGAAGAAACTGAGACCCCAGGGTGAAAGCACTTGCCTGAAGTTAAGCCAGTGAGTCAGCTGTGGATTGCAATCATAGTCTGAATCCTACTCTGAGGCCCCTTCTGCTACTCCATAGTAGTTACCATGGAGGCTGTCTTGGTACCTACCCTCTGGTGACATCAACTGGGCTATTCTGTTGCTTAACAAACCCCTGAAGGCATGTGCTGGATCTGGTGTCTGACAGCCTTTTGCAGTCTGACTTAGCTGGGAATTTCCTCCCTTCTCTGCTCATCTTGTCTGTCAGCCCCATTACCTTTCCTTCCGAAGACCCTACTTTCAGCCACATGCTGAAGGTAGTCATACGTATATAACCATATACACATAAAACCAGAATCTACCTCACTCTCACTCACCTGTCCACTGATGCCTGAAACTCCACCATTAGGGATTCATTCCTTTGGGTTCAGGGATTGTTCCCTGTTAAAATGGAAATACCCCCTGAGAGGGGTGAACAGGATATCAGTCATTTACAATGTGGTGTGAATTGTCTTATCAGATCCTTTCTGATTTGTTGGCTCAAGTAAAACAACTTTTTCAAGAGACTAGGCAGAGCCATGAGAACACTACTCACCTGGGAAGAACAGTGGAAAACACACTTTACTGAGGGGTTATGTACGTAAGGCAAAGAATAAAAGACAAATGGACCGACAAGAACAAGTGTATGTCCCAATCACCCTCCCCTTTCTCACTCTATCCACTGACATCTCCTCATTTGCGTTTTCTACTTCACCTGCTTTCCAAAGATATTTGAGGTAGTTTAAAATAACACTCAAAACAGGATAATTGTAGAACAGAAATGTCCAACAGAAATATAACAAATGTCACAAATGCAAGTCATGTAATTTTTTCACATGTAATTTAAAATTTTCTAGTAGTCATAAAAAGTCAAAAGAAACAGTGAGGTTTAATAATATATTTTATTTCACCCAATATATCCAAAATGTCATTCAACATATAATCAATATTAAAAATTGAAATATTTTACACTTATAGCACATTCCAATTTGGACGAGCTACACCTGTCAAGTGCTCAATAGCCAGATGTGACTAGAAGCTACTATACTATACAGCGCAGATGTAGAAAATAGACATGCAAGAGAAAGATTAATGCCAGATTAAAGGAAGAAAGAGAGAGAATCAGGGAATTAGGAAACTAGGCTTATATTTAACTCTGAAATTCCTGTCAACCAAAGCAAAAAGGGAAACCTTAAGTACATCGTTTTCATCATTTGATTCAAAGAAACATATTTTGAATGCAGAGACAATGAAATTCATGAATGTTCTTAAAATGGAATTTCTTTTAAAAGCTATGCAGTTGATTGTATTTCAGTTTAAGCATAAATTAGTTCAAGTAAAAAATTTTTTTTTGGTGATTTAACATGCAAGGATAGAGTTTAACAAGTTTAGAGGAATAAAAAGTGGCTTTCTCTCAAAAAGTCTCAATGAGTTTAAATTACATATGAAGTGTGGGCTCGAGTCACTTCACAGCGGAATTCTGTCAAGGCAGGACTGGTCTTGTGGGCATGGGTTGTTGATTAGGGAGATCTGAATTTTGTAGATATTAAATCTACAGACAACAAAGAACACATTCTTTTGTAGAAATAGAGGAACCTTGCTTGTATTCTCACCTAGACAGAAGCCCATTCCTCTTGAGAATGTAACAGGCCTGATTGATGCCTTTGAGTAAGATTGGATACTTTGAGAGTTCTGCACTACTCGACATGAATTTTAGCTAAAAATTAAAGGGCGAATTTTTACCATTAATCTCCTTGACCATCAAAGAACCTCAGTGCAGTGTCTAAAAAATCTTCCGATTTAGCACGGGCTCCAGATGCATTTCTTTCTGTGCTAGTATTAAAAACGGGGCCCTCAGTATTTGGATAAATTTGCCAGTTGGAAAGGGTTATTAGTCTTCTCCATTTAAACAGTAGCCCAAGCTGTGAGCTAGTATTATGTCTTATTTATCATCTATCACAGAACCTGGCTTACAACAGGCACTCGGGGAAATGTTTGTGAGAGGAATGAATGAGAAACTGCCAAATACAAAGATTTCTGTTTTGGGAATGTTGATGCTAAGCTGCTTGTTCCAACAATTGGCTTTGAGATTCAGCTGTTTCAATCCGCACCTCATTCACAGTAAGATATTCAATTCAATTCTGCAAACATTTGTTAAGTGCCTGCTGCCCTGTGCCTGACCAGAAGGGATGAAGCCAACATACAACAGAACCCTGTCTGTCATGAGCACAGAAAGGCCTACTAGGTTTCTACTGATTGTGGCAAACCAGCTTGCATCCAATTCTAAGAAACAGTTGCCTACTTAGTGAATACTTTCATATTTCAATAGTTAACCATTTTCAATGAAGACTTTCTTTCCAGGTAAAATTGATCAATGTGTCCTGTGTTAGATTGGTCCCTTGATCCCTGTTCATGGTCTCCTGCTTCCATCCCCTTTGCCCTATAACTTTTAGTTCCATCCACTCTGATGCTGGGCACGGCCATGTGACCTGTTTTGGCTAATGAGATGTTGGTAAACATGAAGCAAACTCACTTAAAAGGGGGCTTGCTCTTTGCCAGTGCCAAGAGAACATGGCTAGCCTACTGGAGTGACATGGGAAGTATGTGCAGGTGCTCTCTTTATGTGAAAGAGAGCCAGTGATCCCAGCTAAGGCTATCCTAGACTAGCCTAATAGCCAGCCTACTCCATGTCAAGGTCAGGAGATTCACCCAACCAACAGGTGAATACAGCCACATGAATGAGCCCAGCCAAAGCTAGAAGAAATATATGGCTGACTCAGAGACCTGTAAGTAATGAATGCTTATTGTTTTAAGCCACTGTACTTTAGGATGGTTTGTTATACAACAATAGCTACCTGACAGATGCCCCCAATGTACTTTGAACAAAATTTTATAACAGCTTATTTCTTAAGATGGAGACAAAACCCCATCTTAAGAGCTGTTGTTTGTCCTGCAGCAGGTGCTCAATACATTGAAGCTGTTGTATTCTCTGTACTTATTTCTTTATAACCTACTTCCTATTCTCTTTCTGTAAACTTGAGGACAGGGATAAAAGTCAGATTTCTTTCTCTTTTCCTTCCATTACTCTGCACTGAGCCTGGCAAAGAATATTCACTAAAGGTTTGCTAGAAAAATGGAAAAATGAAAGAAGAAACAAAGGAATAAATGAATGGTGTCTTCAACGTGTCACATAGTGAGCCTGACTGCTGAAGAGAACTGACAAGGCCTTTAAACTGCCTTGCTCATTCCAGTGGTTGTGTTTTTGGATTCAGTCTTTCTTAGCTGCCATTCTGCCTCATGACCAGGAGCTAGTCAGTTCCCAGCGCCTTCCTCATCTGTCCACACTGACTTATTCGATGAATGACAGGGTTAGGGGCATACCTGCCTTGTTTTGGAATCTTTTCCAAATTGGAAGTATCTTTTACTGTTTTTCTTTTTTTACTTTAAAAAGTTAATGTGATAGCTGAATAAAGGCAAACAACATACAGAAGTATATCAAGCAGAAACTAAAAGCCTGACTCTACCTCACTAAGAACAATCATAACAGTTTGGGAATATAATTTCCTCGAAGACATACATAATAAAATTATGAGTACTTTAAAATAAACACATACAGTCTATTCCTTTGTAAACTTTTTTCTTTTCAAATTGTACTCTTACCCTTTTTAATAGCTGTAGAGTATCCCATGGAATTTGTGTGTACCTTACTTTAACTTTATTTACTTAATTTATTTAACCAATCCCAAGCTGATGGAAATTTGTTTTCAGTTTTTGGAATTTACTAGCAATTGGAATTTGATTTGTTGATAGCCTATTCCTGCTCTCTCAGGTAAGTAGCAACATGATGGCACAGGAAGCTTTGAGGAATAATCAGATGTGATCTGCTAGGAGGTTTAATGGCCTGGCCTAAGAGGGTTTCTGTTTGTGGGCTACAGGTGGGAGAGAAATCAAAGTATGTCACGAAAAGTCTGCCAAATTATCTAATGGGTTCTTGGAGGTTGTTTCCAGGTGCCAAAGGGAGGCTCAAGATTCAACCTAGCTCCTGCCCACTTCTCTTCTCCTATCTCTTAGCCTCATCCTCCACTTCCTGCAGTCCAGCCAACTGCAATTATTCAAATTCCCCTCACCTGCCTCTGGGCCTCTGCACAACCAGCTTTCTCTACTTGAAATAGTTTCTTCTTCCTTTTACTTTGCTATTTTTACTTCATGACTCAACTCAGGTTTCACCTTTTCTGAGGAGCTGAACCTTATGCCAAATCTTGGATGTGGAATTTCTCTTGGGCTCCCAAACACCCTATACTTACTGCCATGGCAACACTCATAACACTAGGATGATTTGCTTACTATCTGTATGTCCATAAACTCCACCAGGGCAGGAACCATGTTTTTCTCATACTTATATCTCTACAGAGGTAGCAAGTAGCAGGTACTTAACAAATACCTAAAAATTGCAACAGTAATAATACTATATAGGAGAGGGACATGAGGTTACTATAACTTGGGGGTCTGACCTGGTCTGAGTAGTCAGGGAAGACATTTATTAAAGCAGTGATAGAAGAGATTGAGGATAAGTACAAATTAACTATAGCAGGGGGAAAAGATGAACATTCCAGGTATACATAACAGCATGTACAAAGGCTCTATGGTGAGATTACTTGGAGATTTTGAAGACTTTTAAGAAGGTCATATAACGAGGGGAGAAAGGGAGGGCTATGTATGGTTAGACTGGAGTCTGGGGAGGTGGGTAGAAGCCAGGCTGAGATATTGCTTGCTGCTAAGAGCAATAGGAAGCCACAAGGTAAATTTTGAAATGAAGGATTACTCTGGTTGCAGTATGCAAAATGGCTGGGAGGGAAGGCAGGAAGGATGTGATGGTCCTTAGGACTATAGAAGTAAAGCTGGCAGGACTTTCTGATGGATGGGAAATCTAAGAGGTATTAAGGATAACTCTTGCATTTTAGGCTTCCGTAACGGATAGAGGTAGGAACACTGAAAGAGATTCAGGCTTGGCATACATAGAAAGTATGAGTTCAGTTGCAGACAAGGAGCGTTTGAGTTGTCTTTGACATTGTGAAGGAGATGTTGAAGAGGCAACTGACTATATAGATCTGGAGCTTAGAGATAAGGGCTGGACTGGAGATACACTTGTATACATATGCATACAAGTGGTAAATGAAGTTGTGGATGTGGATGAGAATACCAAGAGTGAGGTGGGAAGTAGACCAAGAGCCAAGCCTGGGGTACTTTAACATAGTAAGTAGACTAGTCAGCGGCCGCTGGAAGCCACCTAACCAGCTAATCATGGCAGCAGTAGATGTGGGTGCTCTATAGCCTGGCTGTTCTGATCAATTTAGTTAAATTTGATTGATTCCCATTGTTTTCAGTCTCTTTAGTTTCCTTTCTCATTAAACTTTCAAGGAAGGATTTGAAATTCTTTCAGGCTGAAGTGTAAATAATCCAATGTGGGTCATACAGGTTTCTTCTCCCTGGGGCAGTTCCTATTTCTCAGAACAAGTCTTAGGCTACAGAGGCTGTGAGAGATCTGGTCAGAAGTTGGCAAACTGGGGCCTAGTCCTAGCTGTCACTGACTTGGTCTGTGGCCTTGGACAAGTGGCTGCCCTCTCTGGGTTTCAGTTTTACAATCTGTGAAATGGGGATAAATATCTTTGACTTATATAGCTCAAAAAACATGGGATGTGAAAGTGCTTCTTTACTAAATGTAACAGGTCTGTCATGAAGACTGCAAAAGGACTGAAGCTCTAACTGTAGAGCTTTGAGGAACAGACTATGAAAGAGGTGTAAGGAAAAAGAGCTAATTTGGGGACAGGACCCCCTAATAAGTGTGTGGAAAGTTTCTGCTAAACTCTGAGAAGGTGACTCTACCCTGAGGTCTTCCTGCTTGGGAGGAAAGGGGCAGTGCAAGCCCCATAGTTTTTTACATTTCCAGTATTAGGGCCTGTGATTTACTCTGATGCTACTCCCATGTCTTGAAGAGGGTCTTAGTTCATCAGGAAAACCAACCCTACATCAGGGCGTTTCAGATACCCCAGGTATGTCAGGGATTTGAGACATTTGTATTAGAGGGCCCCATGTTTGTGATGCGGGAGACTCTTAAGCACCCTACAATTTGTATGGGTATGTATCTCAGTACCTTTTCCTCCTCTCAGGGCCTGTCTGTCCCACATGGGTGTTGTGTCTTGTACTCTGTGAAAGGGGGTTAGGGTTTTGGGAGGAGAGGTCTCAGGTCCCCGAGAAAGGAAATGCCCCTCCCCTCTCCATAGAGCTCTTGTCTCCTAGATGGGTTTCCTGTTTTCCCTCCCGACTCACCCGCAGTTGCTGCCCCTCCAGCCTTGGCGATCCACTCACTACCACAGGGTTACCCAACGCAACTCCATGGCAACTACCTTCGCCACTACATCTAGGCCAGGCCCCTAAGCGCGATACCTGCCGGGAGCTGTCGTTCGTCAAGGGCGGGGCTCCAAGGCCGCGGATGTGCTGGGACTTGTAGTCTTTGCTCTCCAGTCGAGGCCGAGTTCCGGAAGTAGTGACACCCTTTCCTTTTTCCCAGTGGCCCTCACGCTTCCTTTTCCCGGGTCCTCAAGCGTGCCCTTGCATGCGCACCAGCCTACAGGAGCCTATCAGAGGGCGGCGCGAGGGGCGGGGCCATAGTTTAAATTAATTGTGCGCTCACCGAGCTGGCGCGAGCCAGCGTCCAGCACTGTCCGAGAAAGCGGGAGGCGGAGCCAGAGCGCGCGGCCAGGTAACCGGCGCGGGCCCGCGGGTGGCGTTCGACCTGAGTGCCCACAGGAATGCCCAGGCCTAGAGGTACTGGAGAGGTGCGTGCGAGCGGAAGGCCTCCTTCGTAACAGAGTCTGACGGGAGAATCTATCCGGAGTAAGGTTTGTGAAGAGAGGGTTAAGTCGTAGGGGGAGGTGCTGGGCGTGCCTGAGGGGGTGGGGGGGATGGAGAGAGTTTGGGGGTGTCCGGAAATTCATCTGAGGGCGACAGTGGGAGCTGGGGGTGGGTAGTGCAGGTTCCTGAAAGGCTCGGCGCGATGAGTCCTGTAATGAGAAGTCTACGCCTATTATTGTTAACAGTAGTAGTAGTAGTAGTAAACGTTTTCTGAGCACCATCTACGTTCCAGGCACTGTGCCACATCCTTTATATGGATCACCTTTTTAATATTCCTAACCTTATTATAGCAAGTTGAGGTTTACCTTGGCCAGGGTTACATAGCTAGTGCGTGGTTAGCTGTACTAGAGTTTTTGAGGGTTGTGCCTAAATGAGGACGGGAGAGGCTCTGGGGGAGGGTGCAGGTTGTCTTGGACGAGTCATTTAATTTATTTTGAGCCTCACTTTTCATGTATGTAAACAACGAACTTGGCCTGCTTTACCTATTTCCTGGGGTGGTTTTGAGGGTCAAATCTAGTAAGGTGTTCTGGTATTCTAAGAGTGTCTGCATGCCTGCCCTTCTAAATAGAGACTGCCTTTTGTCCCTGTATCCTGATGCCTAGGCAGGATATGAACATGGCATGACCATAAATGTATGCTTTTAAATGAATGAGCTTTCTTGGTCTGAAAGCGAGTAGAAGCCTGGCTTTCCCATCTTTATTGAATGGTTTTGGAACCTCTATTACACTGTCCTCTTGCCTGGAATGGCACTGCCTCCCGAAAATATGATAAATATTTGCTTCAATCCATGCTTCCCTCTCTGGTGCCTGTTGCCTGGTCTTGCATTTCTAAAGTTCTGGGTTGTCAAATGTGTTACTCTGGTGGACAGAGTAACCTTTGATGGTAAGGGTATTTGGGGGCTCTCTCTTTTATGGAGATCTTTACTGCGGCGAATATATGGGAACCGCGGGGAGAATGTCTAGATCAGGTAAGGTAGCTGTCAGTCATCAGGGATGAGTGTACATGTTCCCTCCCTCTCTGTTTCTGTGGTATTTTCTCCTTTAGAGGAAGAGGCACATAGTTTTCTGTAAAAGCTTTCACAGTGCTCTTCTTGGCCCAAGTTCAAGCAAGTGATGACTAATTGTAATGCCTGAATCTTAATCTAATCCCAAAAGCTCTACTTCCCCCGAACTAGAAGATCTTACCCAAAAGCACACATGAGAAACATTTCTACTTAGAATGTTCTTTATGGGAGTGGAAAGAATGCCTAGAAGTAAAAGTTGAGTTCTAGAACTGTTAAGATGGAGGCAAAGCCATGCCTCAGATGGCTAAACAGCTGATCAGGGAGTGTTTTGACAGCTGTGACTTAAATAATAAAACTCTATGGTCAGTATGTATGTTGGGGCTCATTTATTTCAGCCTCTCACCCAGTGTACACTAAACCTATCAAAAGGTCTTGTCCGTATTCAAAATGAGCACTTCCAAGAATGAGACCACTCCTAAACACAGTCCATATCAATGTTGAACAATTCTAATTAATAGTATTGTTTTGTGTTGTCAATGGTTATTTCATTTTACCCATATATGTGTACTTTTTGTTTTCACCATTCTTGCAAGTTAATCCATTCTTTTGTGTTAAATAGACAAATACATCCTTCAAGTGTTTTCTTTAGTGAGGGTCTGTTAGTGGTAAACACTCTTTGTTGAAAAACATTTTTAGTTCTTCCGTGTTTTTTTTTTAGCTTTTATTTATTAAATTTATTGGGAGTGACATTGGTTATTAAAATCATATAGGTTTCAAGTGTACAATTCAATAATACGTAATCTGTATATTGCTTTGTGTGTTCACTACCCAAAGTTAAATCTCCTTCCGTCATCATATATTTGACCCCTTTTACCCTTATGTACTTCCCCCTCTTCCTTTTCCCTCTGGTAACCACTAAACTGTTGTCTGTGTCTATGAGTTTTTGTCTGACTTATTCGTTTGTTGCTTTCAGTTTTATATCCCACATGAATGAAATCATATGGTTCTCAACTTGTTCTGACTTATTTTGCTTAGCATGATAATCTCAAGATCCATCCATGCTGTTGCAAATGGCAGTATTTCATCTTATGGCTGAGTATACATTGTATACAGGTACCTCATCTTCTTTATCCAGTTAGCAATTAAAGGCACTTCAGTCATTTCCATGAATAATGAAGAATAATAAGAATAATGCCACTGTGAATAATGCTACAGTGAACATCAGGGTGCATATATCTTTACAGATAACTGTTTTCAAAGTTTCGGGGTAGATTTCCAGAAGAAGAATTGCTGGGTCATATGGTAATTCTATTCTTAATTTTTTGAGGGACCTCCATACCATTTTTTCATAGTGGCTATACCAATTTACATCCCCCTGACAATGTATGAGGGCTAATTTTTCCCCATAACCTCTCCAACACTTGTTATTGCCTGTCTTGTTGACAGTAGCCTTTCTTATAGGTGTGAGGTGGTATCTCACTGTGGTTTTGATTTGCAATTCCCTAATAGCTAGTGAAATTGAGCATCTTTTTATATGTCTGTCATGTGTCTTCTATTTGATAGTTTAGCTGGGTACTAGGCTTCCAACTATTTTCTTTCAGCACTTTGAAAATGTTATTTCACTGAAATTCTGGCTTTTGTTGTTACTCTTGAGATTATGCTGACCATTTATTTCATTGTGTGTAACTTTCCTTTATTTCTGGTTGTTTTTAAGATCTTTCTTGTCATTTGTGTTCTGCAATTTCATTATGTGGTGTGGATCTAGTTTTATCCTACTAGGAACTTATAGCGATTCCTCAATCTGAGATTTCATATCTTTCATCAGTTTTGTAAAATTCCTAGTTCTTACTCTGTAAGCAGTTCCTCTCCCAATTCTTGTATTTAACTTATGTTGGACCTTCTCATTCTGTCCTTTACATCTCTTATTCTTTCTTTTGTAATTTCCATCTGTATATTTTTGTGTTACCTTCTGGGTAATTTCCTTTATCCTTGCATGCTAATTTACTCTTCAGCTAGATTTAATTTGCTTTTTCAGTTCCTATTTTTAGAAATATTTTTTGGTTCATTTTCACATCTGCTTGTTTTTTTGTAGCATCTTGATTTTGTCTTGTGGTTTCAATTCATCTTACGTTATAATTCTTTTGGATAAATTTAACTTGTAGTCTTTGTCATATTCAATTATCTGAAGTTTTAAAGAGGCTAATCCTGCCATTAGTTGTAACTTGACTCTTGTTAATGGTGATTTTTTTTCCTCAAGTGTTTTGTAATTTTGATGAGCTCATATTCAGAGGAGCATCATCTATGATAATCTTATGTAGCTTGTGTTGAGGTCAGTTCTCCCAAGAGCAGTATTTTCTTTTTTAAATCAACTTTGTTTAGGTGTAATTTATTATAGTAAGCTTTATTTAAAGGACAAAGAGTTTTGACAATGTGTATACCTATAAGAAGCTGCCACAATCAAGATATTGGCATTCCTATTGCTCCCAAAAGTTTTCTCATGCCTCTTTACATCTTTTCCTTCACCTCAGCCCGAGGAACCACTGTAGATTAATTTACATTTCTAGAATTTTATATCATACAGTGTGTACTTTTTTGTGTCTTGTTTCTTTTATGTAGCATAATGCTTTTGAGATTTAACCACTTAGTTGCATGTAACAGTAATTTGTTACCTTCTTTTGCTAAATGGTAGTCTCTTGTATGACTATATCATAGTTTTGTTTATCATTCACTGTTGATGGACTTTTGGGGTTCCAGTTTTTCTCTGTTGTGAATAAAGTTGCCGTGAGCATTCATGTACAAATCTTTGAGTGGATATATATTTTCTTGACTATACGGAGTGGAATGGCTAGGTCATATTGCAGGTATATGTTTAACTTTTTAAGAAGTCACCAGTTTTCCTACGTGGTTATACCATTTATGTTCCCATAATCAGTGTAAGAGCTCCAGTTGCTTCATGTTCTTACCAACACACTTGGTATTGTCAGTCTTTTTAATTTTAGCCATTCTCATGGAGGTGTAGGAGTATCTCATTGTGATTTAGTTTGCATTTTCCTGATGACAGATGATGTTAAACACCTTTTACGTATTTATTAACCATTCACATATCTCCTGGAGCAACTTCGTGTCTGCTTCTGTTGGGCACTAAAGGCGATTCCCATCCTGGGATCAAAATATATGCTATTTTTCTCTACGTGTAGATTTCCAGGGCACAAGCTTAGTATAAATTTTAACTCCAAATCTATCTCATTTACATATCTATGATTTTTAATTCCTAGGTTTTTATTCCCATCCTACTTCAGTAGGTAGCAAGGCAGCCTTTTTATTTCTCAGGGGATAGATTTTTTTCCCTAGTCTTTTACTTAGGGTGTCAGGGTTTTTTACAGGGATCTCAGTTGCTTTTTGAGGACACAAGGTCTGTCTTTTGGACTATGAGGAGTTCAGAAATTTCTTACACTGATAAGATGCTATGCCATCAGCTCGCTAATTCATTTCTCAGAGCTGCTTTGTTTCTGGTTCCTGGTTCCCTTACTTTCTTGTGAGCTCAGTTTATCTATATATCAGGATCCATTCAGAAATAGAAACTACACACAGCTACTTTAATGGCGTGAACTCAGTAAAGAGAATTAGTTTAAACTTTGTTGGAGGGTGAAAAAGCAAAGAGGGAATCTTAGAGTAACTTGCCTCATACAGGACTGAAAAACAAAGGGAGGAAGGGGGTTATCAGAACCTAGAAGTCTGGAGGGATCTGGAGTAACTGTGTCCTAATTCTCTGAGGAGAGGGTGTTGTTGCCTGGTGCTGCAGTTTCTCAAGAGCTCACAGGAGGGGCCTGGAGGAGCCAGGTTCAGTTGAGTTCTGCCCAGCTGGTGTGGTGTCTCCAAAAGGGCACAATGAGGCCGGTTCTGGGAGTGTGGAAAGAAGCAGGGTAGGAACCAACTGCTGTTGTCAAGAAACAGCAAGCCAAGGGCAAAAGTCCTCTGTAGCCTTCTCCTGCCTACTATTTTCCCTTTAGCACCCCCTGTTGACAGAACCTAACACGGAGCAAGCTAGCTGGCAAAGATGAAATGAAGTTGGCAGAGTCCAAGCCCCAGTGTCACAAAGCAGAGTATATAACAGGGTATGAGGCTGTGAGACCATGCCTTAACTGGTACAGTCTAAAAGGTGTGTTGATTATATTTTCTAAGCATTTCCAGGATTTTTGGGTTATCTGGTTCATTATATCGAATCAGTAATAGCAGTAGGTAACTTCCTTTACTTGCAGCATACTGTGAGCCAGGCACTGTTCTAAGCACTTTACTTGAACTGCTTCCCAAAGCTCTATGAGGTAAGTACTATTATTACTATTCCTTTTAATAGGCAAGGAAACTGAGGCACAGATAAATTAATCTGCCCAAAACCATATACAGTTCGTAAGTGGTCAAGTTGGTATTTTATTCCAAGCATTCTGGGTTCCATAATCCATTTTGTTAACATCTTTATTGTCCTGAAAGTTTTCCCTACGTAAAAGCAAAATCTCTCTTTCATGCACTAGTTCTAATTGTGTCTTCTTGTGGGAGAAAACATAGTTTTTCTCCTCATCTGCATGACAAGCATGCATACATATAGAAAAATGTTCTACTATTTTCCCCAGCTAAGTATCTGTAATTCTTCCCTCACATTTGCTACAACATGACTTTCAGACTCTTCTCCAGGATTACCATTCTTTCTCTACATGTACTCTGACTTTGCTTTTCAAAGGTGGGGCACAGAGTCATATATTCATGTGACCTGAGCCTTGAGTAGCAAAACAAGCATTGATGTTTTAGGTAGATCTGTCAGATTCATAGTTCATTGAGAGCATATGTAGTAACAGCCTCTTCTCCACCTCCCACCACAGGGAGTCTTTTTTTTTCCCCCCTTAAAGGCAGTCTTTATAATATGAACTACTGTACCAGGCCTCTACCATCTTGTGTTAGTGTTATTCTAAATGCAGGGTTTTGTATTTAATCCTGTTAAATTGTATGTTGTTATTTTTGTGCCATCAAACCTGTTAAATCTTTTGTCAAGTCAGATCTAAAAGCGTTGTATTTTCTGTCCACAGTTTATAATTCCAAAGCTTGACAAGCAGGCCTTATATGTTTTCATTCTCTTTCGTAAAAATGCGAACATGGTAGATTTTAGAAGCAAGCTCTATGTTATACCACTACAGATCTTATTCCAGTTGATGGAAATTTCGAGGGAATAGTTTTGACTGTTCCTTCTGCTAAATTGAGGAAAGAGTTATGTGGAAAGGGTAGTAGTATCTTGGCTGTCAATGAAAGGAGGAGAGAGTCAAGGTTAAAGGTTGGCCATTGGGCAGTAATGCTCCATAATAAGGGACCACTTGGCAGAAGTAAAACGATCTGGTGGTGTAGAAGAGAGAGAGGGCATATTGCCCAGGGCATATGCTCTTGGGTTGAGGCCTCTTTTGGCAGCTGTGCCATCTGCCCTTTCTGTCCTATTTAAGGGTCAGTTTCTTTGAAGCCAGTGCAGGAAATGCCAGTGATTTAGCTTTGCAGATTTCTTCTGCCTTATTGCAGGTGAGGACTGATTTATCAGGCGAAGAATAAAGAGTGCATACGTTTCAGGCATATTTTTTTGACCAATTGGGTACCTTCCTGTGACTGGCCAGAGACACTTGTTTTGCAGGTAGTCAAGTTTTTGGTACCCTGTGGCAAGGTGGATGTATTGTGACCCTAGCTCTTGGTTCGTGTGTGGGCAGCAGCTGCATTCTGCCCTGTAAGTGGGCATTTGTTGAGTGCCTGACTTCTGGATGTCCTCAGTGAGGGGATGAAGTAATAATAGCTTTAATTGCCTGCTTTTCTGTCTTTCCTGTGGCGTGATATTGTGAGTTTGAGGGAAACCTCTCTTATTCCCTAAGAGTTCGCCACTGTACTCCTGATGAACTGTTGCAAAGTGGACTTTCTCTGGTTGCTGCCCTCCAAAGCCCAGTTTCTTAGGTAGTAAGTAAATATATATTCAGCTGTGGAATTGAAAGTGATGTGGAGCCTCCTGAGAAGGGGCCTTTCCTAGTTTGGAGACTATAGAATCCTAATGGGGCAGAGCCTTCTCATTGCTGGCCAGGGATGGGTGTGGTTTGTCAGTCTTGTTACAGGAGGCCAGAATTTCTGCCCCAGTGACTCTTCCTGCTCTTCCACTGACTCACCCCATTGACCTGGGCTGTGTGTGGCTTCCCTTCTGGTTGCTGTCTGATCTACAGAATGCTGGGGCTGCCCAGGATGTGATGGGGGAATGAAGAAGCATTCTTATTCCTTTGCCCCTTCCGTGGATCCAGGCTAATTCTAAGCCAGACTGCCAGGGATCACTTTGTTCTGAGCTTGAGGAAGCTGTCCACCAGGAGGTAAGTCAAGATGGTTCCTGCCCTCTCTCCTTTTTCATAGGGCAGCTTTTTCCTGGACACTACTTTCTTTTTCCTTGATCCAGGTTCTTCATAGTAACTGTCTTTCAGTTACTTGAAGCAAATAGGTTACTGCAGGAGGTAGGCAGAGAGGCTTAATAAACATATTTACACATTCTTCTAGCTGTAGGGGGAGCGTGCATAGGTTTCACTGACCCCTGCTCTCAGGTAGAGTACCCAGAACTCTGTGAGCCAGACAGTAAACGGTGGTTCATACCCACAGGGACGACTGCAGGGAGGTCCTGGTCTTAAGCTATTGTTTCTCAGCTACTGGATTTCAGAGTGATAACTTGGTGTGCTTGGTGTCCCAAGTCATCTTCTTCCCCTTTGAAAGACAGCAGTGAGGAACAGGGAGTAGGGGAGGTTTATGTTTGTGGATAATAATGCTGGGAGTCAGGGTGGCTGGGTTTTTAGTCCTGACTGTTGCTGACCAGCTGTGTCACCAGGGGCAAATTACCTAACCTCAGTGAGCTGGAGTTTTCTCATAGAAAAATTAACAGTTTTAATTTTATGATCTGGAAGATTTCTTCCACAGCCCAAATTTATGATTATATAATGTGTGATTGTAAAGTAATATAATAGTTTATTTTTAATACATGTGACATATTGCACGTATCTTGTACCCTTCATTGTAATTGTGGGACAATTATAAGTTCGTCCCCCTTAGTTGTGTTCTCAACCTTTACATTCTGGTGATGCTGTCAGTGCTCAGAACATTTTTGACTTCTAAGCCAATCTTTTGAATATCCTCAAAAGTAACAAATCTTCACTCTTTATGTATTTGAAGATTTGGATTCAATTTTTGGAAACAGCCAGAAGATACGGTGAGCCAAAGAATCAAGCAAGGGAATCCCTTTTTTGGTGAATAACGAGGTGTGACTATAAAACAGTAAGACTTAATTTTTGTGTTTCACATGGAATAGATTTTAAAGGCAGTTCCTAAGGAGTGTTTCATAAATATTGTGAGCAATGGTAATATTGTTATAATAAGTAAGCAACTTCCTAAGGAGACTATTTTGATTTTAATTTTCATTTGATTTAATTTGAATGGAAATGTTTATTTAAAAAAGTGTCACTTCCTTATACTCAGCGTTTATGCTTGTGTCTAGGTCAAGGTGACTCAATAGTAGAGAAAATTAACTTAACCTTTATCATGGTAATCCTCCCAAATCACAAATGTGTTGAGGGTCAAAAAGAGTTGGAACGTGCTGCTGTGGGGCCATTGCAGTCCCCTCTCCAGAAAACTCACGGCCATAGGTTCTTCCTGCTGCAGCAGCTGCTGCTCACCAGCATGCCAGTGTCCATCGGGATTGTCTCCAAGTGGCTGAAGCAGGTGGTTTTGGTAGCTCCAGTCTATTGTAGGAGAAATTATATATATTACTTTGTTTGTTTGTTTTATTTGTTTGTTTATTTAGTCAGCAGTGAGGGAGGGAGTATTGAAGCAGAGAGGCTATCTTTAATGTATTTAAATTAGGCCGATTATAGTACCTTGGAATCTGTTCCTGGAAATGGTGCTCTTTTTGATAACTAGTCAGTAAAATATGGTGTTAGGCAGCCTGGTCAAGAGATAACTGTCATTAAGTCGATATATGATCCTTTGCAATTCTCTTTCTTACTCTAGGTCTTGTTTTTCTTATTTTTATGATGAAAACGTTAGCTACTAAGAGTTCTAGATCTGAAAACAGGCCTAAGGAGGTGTGAGGTGGGAAAATATCTGTTCTACGTTGCTTGACTATTAAACTAGGGGCAGGAATGGAATTCCTTTTTGGTCTCTAAATTATAGTGACCACTGTCTACTTGGAGTCACAGCTGAGTGATCAAACATGAACTAGCTAATGAGAAGCAGGCACTGGGAGCTTTCTCCTGAAAAACAATCACAGGACATACTGGTCCTGAGAGAAGTTATTCCCTGGTCGGACCTATTGTTTGAAGGAGGTGGGGGCGAATTTCATCATAATGGACAGTATGGATATTGTGATTTAGAAGATTTAGATTTGTTCCCTGCTGTTGTTAATTTCAAACCTTTCTTTAAAGGGATTCGCTTTAATGATTGGTGCAGTAGGATTCATTTAGAGAAAAAGCCCCATGTAACCACAATTAGAAGTTAAATGCCCAAGAGCAGAGCTGGTTGCTGGATAGACGGTGGCTTAATCAGTTGCTTTTCAGTACTTAGACTCTACAGTGACCCCAAAGAGGAATAAGCTTCTTGGTGAGCTTGCTAGGCACTAGGCCAGAAGATTTTGGGCTCCAAGCAGAGGAGGAGAGATGACCTGTAGAATCCATACCTCCTAATCTCCCTGTATTTCTTCTTTCCCTCAGTGCCCTTTAGTTTTAATTACGATTGTGTAAACACAGTCAACTTGCCAGTTCCCTTAAAGTGACAGGCTGATGACATTTCCGGCTGGTCACCCATGCTAGGTATGTGACTTTAAATTAGATTGTTCTCTTTGATGGTTTGGCTTTACTGGCTGCCTCATTGAAAGAATTCGCTAGATTAGGTCTAGTTGGCCCTCTTTCAGTTAGGCAGCATCATTTAGCACGTACTGTGTGTAAGCACTGTGCTGGAATGGAGCCAATATGTGAATAAGATGGTTTCTCTTCTCCAGGAGCTTAGTCAAGTGAAACATGTATGCAACTAGCATCGACCCAAAGAGGAATGAAATGCAGTGTATAGAGGGGCAAGTAATTTGGGAGCATGTAAAGGAAAGAAGAGTTGTTCCTTAATTGAGGGAAACAATGAGAGCTTCTGAAGGGAGAAGGTGTTTGAGTCAGGTTATAAAGGGTGAACAGGAGTTCAGTAGCTTTAGGGCATTTTGGAGGCAGTCACAGCATGGGCACAGGCACAGAGCCTGGAAAATGTCTGGCATGTTTGGGGAAAGAGCTCCTGAGATAGAAGATGTTTTAGAGGAATGAGCTGGAAATGAGGCTCGAAAAAAAGATTGATGGTTGGATCTTAAAGAACCTTACCTGTTATGCCAAAGAATTTGGATTTTATTCTGCATGGAGTTAGCTGTTGAATGTTTTTGATGTAAGGAATAACATGACTCAATCCATATTACTTGGGTCTTGGTCTATTTTTTAAGTGTAAAAAATGGCTTAGATTACAGGGTGGACCTGGTCCCTTGAGTATAAAGTTTGTCAGACATCTCACCTTTGGGCAGTTGATTCCTCATTTACATTTCCTAAATCAACTCCAAAAGCAAGGAGGCGGGAAGTAGTCAGCAGTATCCCTTTAGACTGAGTCTTGCCCCCCACCCCCGTCCCTGCAAAGATGAAGGTTTTCTTAGGTATATGCATTGCATTATGTACAGTCTTCTTGCTAGTGGGTTGCTTCTACTGCTAATCCTTTGAGGATAAAATTTCTCATACATGTAGACTTCTGATTATACAGTGGAAACCAAAAACATTTTTGAACTGGATTGAAAAATAGTATATGTTCACTGTAGGAAATAGGTAAAATACAGAAAAGTATAAAGAAGAAAACTAAAATCATCCATAATCCCACAGTCTGGAGAAAATGACTTATTTCCATCTTAGTATTTCAATATTTCATATACCTATGCATATTTCTGTTTTGCATAGTCCAGATTATACATCAACTACAACTTTGTTTTCTGCTTTTTCCTGTTTACCATCATTTTCATTATATAAATTTCACAAATATTTGTAATGTTGCTGAAACTGTAATTATTTCTAATGCCTACATAATTGAGATTTTTATAGTGCTTTCAGTTGTTTCTATTTTAAATAATACTGTAATACTTTTATACAAATTATTTATAGCAAGTAAGTCCCCTGTACTTTACCCTTTATCCTAATCCCACTCTGCAGAGCTAACCATTATTTATTATTTATTCATAGTTTTAAATTAGTAATTATTATTGGTTTCTGGTGTATCTTTGAGCATTATTACGCATACATTTTTGTCAGTATTTTTAGTTACTTATGTAAGTCTGTTAGTAGATTACGGGGTGAAACAATGTGAATTATTATTTTTTCCTGATTCTATATCATGGTAGTTTAGAAAACAAGAAAAATAAGGTTTAAAGGGAGAAAGTAAAAATGACCCATAAGTCCACAACTCAGAAATAGACAATATTTGGTATACTTCCTTAGAAATTTACATACATTCACACTCATAATTATGCAGATGTGTGTGTATGTACTTTAAAAAATAAATTGGGTTCAGAGAAGCGGAAAAATGGTGTAGATGGTAGAGGCTCTGTTCATCCATCTGGCAACCAAATCAAAGTTGTGACAGAAACAAGGAGCAAACAGCAAGGAAATATCACCTGGGGATACAAGTGAACAATACAACTAGGGAGGAACCTAAGAAATCACCCTGCAAGGGCAGAAGGGTAGGACAGGGTAAGGATGCAAGGCTGCCCAGTACTGAGTGACTGAGTAGGGCAGAGGCTGTGGCTGAAGCAGCGGCAGCTGCAGATGCCTCTTAAAGGGACTACATCCACAAGCGGACTTTCGCGGTGACAGACCTGCTTATCTGAGCACCACTGCCAATTCAGCAGCGCGGGGACATACAAGGGTTCACTGAGTTGTTGGAGTGAGGGCCAAGGCAAGACTTGCTATTTATGGAAGTGCTGGCAGTATCCAGTGTTCCTCTCTTGAGCCCTGCCCCCTCTCGGTGCATGGGTCTCAGCGCCGCCATAGTGGAGAGAGATGTTATCAAACTGGATAACAGACATTGCTCCACTTAGAAGATTCCCTGAAACTCTACCTCCCCCAACTCACGGCCCCACCCAAGCCATATCCAGGTATATCCTCAGTGAGTCAGGTGCTCCTTGCTGAGCAGCACCTAAACTCACACTGGAGGCAGCTAGCTTCGGTTTCTGTTGTGGCCTTTTGAGGCAACTATAAGCACAGCTTCTGTGGATTTCTTGCTGAATCTTGACAGGTAGCCCTGGAGGGGCACAGGCTGGGGCTAAACTTGGCCTGCAGCTGAACCCCTCTGAGGACTGTACCACCAGATGCCTACTACACAAAGCCATGCTAATAAGATCGGGAGACTTAGGAGCTTTGCTTAGTACATAGAAACAAACACGGAAAGGCAGCCAAAATGGGAAGACGAGCAGAAACCATATGAGAGAATAGAACAGAGATCTAGATATAATGGAGTTAAGTAATCTAACAGATACAGACTCCAAAACACTGGTTATAAAGATGCTCAATAAACTTATGGGAAGTGTAGATGAATTCAGTGAGAACTTCAACAAATGGAAATGGAAATTATAAAAGGGAACCATTTAGAAACAACACATTTTCTGAGATAAGAAATTTATTAAATACAATAAACAAAGTGAATAAAGAAGAGGATCGAATGACCTGTATAGAGGATGGGAAAGACAAGGACACTAAATCAGAATAGCAAGAAAAAAGAAGCCAAGTCTATAATAATAATTTAAGGAGCCTGTGGGACATTAGTAAAGGTAAAAATGCCCGTGTCATTGGGGTACCTGAAGGAAAACAAGATGTTGAATAGCTATTTGAAGAAATCATGATGGAAAACTTCCCTAACCTGGTGAAGGAAATAGACATAAAACCCCAGGGAGCTCAGAGTCCTAAAAACTAGGAACCCAAAGAGGCCCACACCCAGACCCATCATAATTAAAACGCCAAAGGTTAAATACAAAGAATCTTAAAAGCAGCAAGAGAAAAGCAGTTATCTACAAGGGAGTATCCATAAGACTGGCAGCTGATTTCTCAAAAGAAACTATGCAGGACAGAAGGTCTTGGCACAGAATAGTTGTCGTGATGAAAATCCAGGATTTACAGCCAAGGATACTTTATCCAGCAAAGCTATCATTTAGAGTTGACAGATAAAAAGCTTCACAGACAAAAGTAAGCCAAAGGAATTTGTCAACACCAAGTCAGTATTACAGGTCATGTTGGAGGGACTTCTTTAAGAAGAAAAAGCATGTATCAAAAACAAGAATAAAGAATGGTAATAACTACATTTCTATCAACAAGTACCTCAAAAGGAAAAGAATTAAGTGCTCCAGCTAAAAGATAGAGTGGATGAATGGATAAGAAAACAAGATCCCTACATATGCTGCCTATAAGAGACTCACTTCAGATTAAAAGACAGACTAAAAGGGGATGGAAAAAGATACTGCCTTGATGGACCTAGAGGGTATTGCACTGAATGAAGTGGGTTGGATGAAGACAAATATTGCATGATTTCACAACATACATGTGAAATCTGAAGAACAAAATCAACAACAAAAGCAGAAATTCAGAGATACAGAGAATATTTAGAGGGATACTAGATGGGAAGGGTTTTATGGGGGACAAAAAGCAAAGGGATTATGAGGTACAAATGGATAGTTGCAGAATAGACATGGAGTTTTAGAGTGTAGCATGATATATAGAGGGGAAATGGGGTACCAGATTTAATGGGGTGGTCACTTTGTGAGTTATGTGGATCTCTGATTAATATGCTATATAACTGAAATGTATATTATTGTATGCTTACTATAATTGAAAAAAAACTCATTGACTTGTACAATGTAAATACAAACAATGAATTGTATATTATATTTCAATAAAGATGGGGGAAATAAATAGAGTTCATACCATACTAAAGCTTTATATTCTGCTTTTTAAATTCAACATTTCAGTTTTTCCTCATATCATTAAAATAATTGAAAATATGTTTAATAACTACATAAAGTTTCATCATATGGATGTATCATTTGAGTTATTGTTAGATATTTAGCTTTTCTCCAATGCATAATGATAAATAATTCTGTTAATATATATCTTTGTTTACATTTCAGATTATTATCTAAACTTTTATTGCTATGATTAAAATTCAAAGAACATGAACTTTGTTGTTTTAGTAATCTTACTTTTAAAATTTTTGGTAAATATACATAACAAAATTCACCATTTTAACCATTTTTAAGTGTTGAATTCACAATTTAATAGAAATTCTCAAGTAAGTGTACAATTCAGTGGCATTAAGTTTATTTACATGTTGTGCAACCATTACTACTCTCCATATCCAGGACATTCTCGTCATCCCAAACAGAAACTCTGTACCTATTAAACAATAATTCTCATTACTCTCTGTTACCCTCTCTTCTTACTCTCTGTCTCTATGGATTTACCCATTCTAGGTACCTCATAAGTGGGAGCATGCAATTTTTCTTTTTTTTGTGTCTGGCTTATTTCACTTAGCACAATATTTGAATATGAACATTTTTTAGGTTTTTGATATGTATTGCCAAATTTCTTTCCAGAGAACCACTTTCAGAATGCCTGCCTGTCTATGGCCATGCTACCCTGAACAAGTCCAGTCCCGTCTGATCTCGGAAGCTTAGCAGGGTCGGGCCTGGTTGGTACTTGGCTGGGAGACCACCTAGGAAGAATAGGTGCTGCAGGCATATAAATGAATGAATGAATGAATGAATGAATCTAAAAAAAGGGGGGGATTGTAAGCTGACAAGGCCCTTGCAATTAGTGTTGCCTTGCCTAAAAAAAATTTAAAAAATGAATGCCTGCCTATATAAAATAATATTGAATGTCAACTCTAATTGAAAAATAAAAATAAAATAAAAAAAGAATGCCTACCTGCTTACTTGCATTTCTTTCTTTGATATATTTCTTATTCAAAATACTAGATTTATTTAACTTTCCTGGAGAGTATGATAGATTTTTTTGGCATTATTGTATAAAATCAAAATTGGGGAGAGAATGGAAGGAGAAAATGGCGGGGGTGAGGAGGAGCCTGTGGTGATGTCCTCTCTCACGAAGCCCTGTTTGCTAACATGACCTTTGGAAGTGAAAGGAAAAAGAAAGGTTACCGTCAATTCCCCATTTACAAAATGGGGATGATGACACCTTCGCCTTCTGCTCCATAGGAACTTAATGGCCCTAAAATACCCAGTAGAAATTACTAATTTTTGTGGTCAGGATCTTCAGAAAGGTGCCTTCTTTTGCCACAGAGGTCAGGACCCTTGCTCTCAGCAGTTGGCTAGATATGCTGAAATGTTCAGCTGCTTCTTAGTGAATCTTCTGTCTACAAGCAAAAGGGAAGGAGACACCTGTATTATGTGTGTGTGTGTGGCGGGGGTGGGTGGGGTGGGGGGGATTGGCAGCAGACATAGTAGGGCTTACATTAATTTCATATTATCATTGTAGTGTGTGAGTGGGAGTTACATTGCTTGTCGAAGTCACTGAGGAACCTTTAGTTTCCCATTAGTTGAAATTAAAGAGACAAGGAAGATGAAGAATAGCTTACTGGAAACCCTGTAGAGTAGCGTCCCAACCCAGAAGCAGGGAAATGTCTTTTGAATTAACTTGAGTGTTTGTGGCTTTTTTCTTCGTTATTATATACCAGACCTGTACTGCATATAAATTTATTTAAAAATCAGCTGTATTGTCTAACAGCCATACTCTAGTTGATTGGACAACAGTTAATCTCCATTGATAAACTTTTTTTTAGGTTTTAAATGTGAGTTTTTGTTTTATTTAGGCTCAGAGAGTCAATATTTTAGGCTGCGCAGGCCATATAGTTACAACTACTCACCTCTGGCATTGGTGAACAGAAGTAGCATAGATAGTACATAAGTGAATGGAGATGGCTGTGTTCCAGTAAAACTTGATTCACAAAATGTGGGCAGCTTGCCTACAGGCCATAGTTTGTTGACCCCGGGTACTGGGAAATATATTAGATAGAAGGACTAGCTTTCATGGGAAGTTACAAAACTTAGCTTTGACATCTGCAACTTACTAGCAGTCACCTTAGCCTCTCTAAGTCCTCATGTTTAAAATCAAAATGGTAATATTTTCCATAAAAAATAAGAATGACCAGTTACACATACTGATATTTAATTTTTTGGAAATCAGAAAAATGTAAATTAAAACTATATTGTTTCCTATGTTTTATATTGATAAAATAAAAATATCTATTGTTGGAAGGATGTAGAACAGTAATTTTTATGCTTTGTTGCTGGGACTAAAATTGATACACCTTTTTGGATGGTAATTTGGGAGTATCTGTCAACTTTAACATGCACAGACTTCATCAATTCCAATGATTGGTATATATCCTAGAGTGATAATAGCTTTTATGTAAAATGAGGTGTGTACCGGTATTACAGATACAGCATTCTTTGTCATGACAAAACACTACGAACAACCTAAGTGTTCAGATATAGCAAAATGGAAAAATTAAGTGGCGCCATCTCTACAGCATTTTTTCAGCATTTTTCTTGAGCTTTTAAAAGTATGAGAAGTCCATTATATACTAATATGGAAACGTCAGAAATTTTTAAGTGGAAAAGGCAAGTTGCAGAACCAATTATACAGTATGATTACAGGTATATATAGACCAAACATACACTCTTCGTGTCTCTCTCTGTATACACGTGTATATACATATATACACATGTGTATATATGTGTATGTGTGTATACATGCTTAGGAAAAGTCTGATAGGTTATACAACAAACTTGTAACAGTGGTTCCTCTGAAGAGGGGTGTACCATTGGCAAATGTTTGTTACGGTTTAGAGAAAGGGGAGTTTTGCGTTTTATTCTGTATACTTCTGTATTGTTTCACGGTGATAATGAATTCTTCTCCTTTCCACTTCTTTAGATAACTGGTGGGCCTATGTGTACTTGCCAGGGTCAGGAGTGTGACAGAGTAGGATTAAATCCCCAAGCCAGCTCTGCCCACATCATTGAGTTGGAAGCAGCTGCTGAGACCAGAACAAGGAGCACACATGTATGGGGTGGGGGTGGGGAGGTGGGCAGGCATTGTTTGCAGATGGCTGGGAGAGGCAGCCAAGACAGGCCAATTCCAATTTACCAACAGTAACTATCACATGTCATGTCTTAACATTCTCCAAATTGCTTTGCCCTACATTGTCACACTGGGCCCTGAGGAGAATTCTGTGAGCAAGCGAGACAGGGATGATAATAAAAAAGGAAGCAATGAAGACATGGGACAACAAAGAAAGTGTATGTGTAGAAATAGTTTTTTTTTTTTTTGAAAAAGAAACATGTACAAGGATATTTATTACAGCATTGTCTGAAATGGTAACAGTTCGAAAATAGTCATGTGCATCAATAAGGAAATATATGAACACATTACAGTATACCCTTTATATGAACTGTGTTATACAGTTTTTTAAAAGTATGACTTAGAAAGTTATTGACACTTGGGGATGTTCATGATTAAGTGAGAAAGATAAGTTGAAGAACAATGTTAAAGTATAAACCTAGTTTAAATATAGAAAACAAAAATTTCTCTTAAATGTAAAGATAGATTTGTGCTTATGTTTTGGGGGGCTTGGAAAAATTCATTAATACTTCTTGGGGGAGGACTTGGAATGGAAAGAGACTGAGAGATTATTAATTTTATTTTTTATCTAACTTTTGTATCACTTCATTCGTTTTAGAGGACAAGGAAAATAAACTTGTATATGCAAGAAATGGAGTTTCCTAAACATTTTTTCATCTTAATTGATTTTTTAGAGGTGCTTTTAAATTTTTTTAGAGTTAATGAAGTAAACAATTATGAAACAACAGTATGGCTACCTGTAGGTCGTGGGGCTAATTTCACATTATCTAGACGAAAAGGTAGGAACTCTCATTTAGCATTTCACAAAACTAAACCATCAAATTAATGAAATTTCAAGTTGTTGCAGAAGCATCTGAACTTTTAGATGAATTTAGCACCAATCCCACCTTTGTGTGCTTGCATCCAATTGTGATGAGCTTGTGCATAGCAAGTTGGTGGAGGCCCTTTGTGCTTAACACCAAATCAACCTAATTAAGGTTGATGACAAGAAACTAGAGGAATGGGTAGGCCTCTGTAAAATCGACAGGGAACACCCTATAAAGTGGTTGGTCGCAGTTGTGTGGTGGTTAAGGACTATGGCAGAGTCTTGGACCAAGGATGTCTTTGAGAAGTACTTCAAATGCAATGAACAAATAAATAAACAAATGAACTTGGCTTTGTTTAAAAAAAAGAAAGAAACAGAACATTACCAGTAGCCCCTTTCCAGTCATTATTCCCTTGCCATTTTCTTTTTAAATGCAGTGAGTGTACATAGGGATAATGACTCGGTTTATAATGATGAGTGGCTCATAGTTATCTTGGGTGAGTCTGCTGCAGAGAGCTCCAGCTTCGGAGCCGAAGATCAGAGCTGCATCGTGGTCCTGTTGTTTTTCAGTTATGTAATCTTAGGCAAGGTACTTTTCAGAACTTCATTCCTCTTCGATAAAATGAAAACATTAATGTCTTCCTCAGAAAGCTGATATGAATCTGTGACATACTTTGTTAACGGGAAGGCTGTCAGTGTGAAAAGCCATATACACAAATGGTAGTCGTTTTTGGTGAGGGAGGTAGAATCCTAAGCAGGAGATAACATGAGCCTAAAGTAAGGAGAGAAAATGAAGAAGATTGTCTGATCCCAAAACCTATTCTCTTAACCATTTGTATTGCTCTTTTTTTTGTTGACATTGGTGTGGTCATTGGCTTTCCGTTATATTTTCCCTAAGCAGAAATAATAATATATAGGGCCTGAAAGGAATCCCAGAGATCTGGAGTTTCTCCCAAAGTTTCTCACTTCCTCTTTTAATGCTGGCACCCCCTGGAGCTGTGCAAGGCAGAGGCTTTGTCAAAAGATTAACAAATTTCAATAACAAATGAATACATCACATCTTTATAGGCCCGATAAACAAGCATGATCCTACCATAGACTCTCATGTGATTATAGTCACAGTGCCAAATGTGACCCAAATCTATATCTTTAGCCCCAGGTCATATTTTTCACTAGTTACTGGATTTTCCTAATTGTATATATCCAGTAGCTACCTCATGTTTAAAACCAAACTCTCAAATTGCCAGTGTAGCATGATGGTTTAAAAGATGGACTTTGGAGTGAGACAGACAGACCTGGGTTTAAATCTTAATTCTGCTACTTATTAGCCTCATGGTCTTGGACAGGTTGCTGGAATATCTTGAAACCTCTTCTATAAAAGAGGGTATTAATAGTACTTGCTTGATAGGTTAATACTAGTACTTAAGGAACGAAGTTATTTTGCTTTTTTTTTTTTTTTTATTTTTGCACCACGCGTTTATTTACCCATCAAGCTAGGAAATTTAGAGATGTTGCTAGAATCTTTCTTATAAGTAATTATCAGGGCCTGTCATAAGTAATTCTCAAAGCTATTGCTTCCTTTTTTTATTATTGCCTTACTTCAGACATATATCACACTGCTTGCTTGGAACAAACAATGGTTTTACACTGCATTCTGCAAAGCTTAATAGAACTACAGAACTGACTTAGGGACCAGGTGGAAGCAGAGGTGACAGGGCTCCAAACATTCTTCAAACCATCTACTTTTACCTTTGTGCTGGGTTTATATAAAGATTGCATCTGAAGAGAGTTCACTCTTAAAATGTAATTTGAAACCTTCTATGTGCCAGTCATTGTTCTAAGTTCTAAGAATTCAACTGTGAACACAGTTTGTTATTGAATGGAACATATGGTAGTAGGAAAAATACATTAATGAAAAAGGTGTAATGAGAAACTATGAGTGCTATGATGGAAAGGAATATGGTGCTAATTAGTAGAAATTTGACCTAATCTAGGTGATAAGGGAGAGTTTACATGAGGAGGTAACATTTGAGCTGAGATATGAAGGATAAATTAGAATTAACTAGGTGAAGAGTTAGGACAAGAAAGCTTCTGGTAGAAGGAAGAGCATGGATGGACAACACTAGACCATATGTGGATATGACTTTCTATTAATGAACTTTCAGCCTCTAATAGCAGCTAGCATTTATCTCTGTACAGGTATTGTGCTAAGCACTTTACACATACCATCTTGTTAATTCCTTGTAATGACCCTCTGAGAAAGTACTATTATTATTCCCATTTTGCAGATGGGAAAACTGGGAACACAGAGAAGTTAAATAATTTGACCAAGGTTGCACAGCTAGTAAGCTATAGAGCAGGATTTTAATTGGGTAGTCTAACTCTAGACCCCATGCTTTAGCCATTATGCTATGTTGCCTTCCTTGTGTTTCTTTCCATTCCAGCCTGAACTTTGTACAGACTGGAACATAGATCTGATCTATATTATTCCCCTGTACACCTCCCCTTAGAAACCTTTTTTCCGGTCACCTACAGGATAAAATCTGAATTCCTTAGCATAATGTAAGTGCCTCACAATTTAGCACTACTTATCCTTAACAACTACTACACCTTCCTAAAATTACATGCTCACTGCTCAAATGTAATAAGCACTGTCTTTGCATGTGCTGTTCTCTCTGCCTAGAATGTTCTTTTTACTTCTCTTTGGGTGAAACCTTACTCATCTTACTCAAGCTTTAAGTACTCAGCCTAAGTGTTACTTCCTCGGTAAAGTTTTCCTCATTATGCCCTCCTGAGTTAATTAATCCCTCACAGTACCTCAAAAACAGTAGCTTCTCCAGGTTTCCTTTTCTGAAGTCTTTTCACCAAAGCAAGAATCCTGGAGGTCTTTGCCATGCCCCACCTTTCCCACACCCTCACATCCTGAGAGCTTGGAGTCTACCTCTGCAATGCCTTTCAAATAGACCTTCCTTTTTAGTTCCTACTGCCCCTGTCCTGGCAGCAGCAGTTTTACCTCTGCTGCTACAAATGCCATCCAGCTCTGCATTCTGTCTCTGGACTCAATGTTATGCCAGACCTGTCTTTTAAAAAAGTGTTCACAGGTATGCCACTCTCTTGCTCAGGATGCTACAGTACTTCCTAGTGCTCTTAAGTAAGTCACTACTTGTCTCCAACAGATTTTTCAATGTTCTCTCACCTTCCTTTCAACCCAAGTTCGTGTTCTTTGGCCTCATATTAGGGTGAATTATAGGTCTGTATGTTTCTCCACAGGGTAATAAGTCTGTCTAGTTCATCCGAGTCCCCAACACAGTATCTACAGGTGTTTATTTCATGTCTATTATTGAATGACCCTGATTAAACTTTATTAAGTCCAAATAAAGAGTAACATACATGTTATTTGCATTGCAAATAGTGTTTTTAAAATAAAAGTTTGGTTCAAAAGGGGGAAAATTTCAGTTGTTAGGAAAATTGCTTGTGAGGAATTTCATACTTCTCAGTGATGCCAGATACATGGATGTTATTTTAGCTAGCATTGTTCAGGTTACTTAGCATCTTTGAAAATGGGAGAAAATGACATTTGCCCTGTTCATTTCATGAGCTGTGGCAGAAACAATTTGAACAAGGAATGTGTAAGTGCTTTATATACAAAGGACTATACTGATGAGAAGAGTATAAGATATGGCTGAGGTGTGCTGGAGAGAACACTGGATTTAGAAAACTCTGCAACCTTGGCAGTTGACCTTGAGGCAGGTATCTTCTTTCTGAGCCTTAGGTTCCTAGTCTAAAAAATGCAATAAACATGCTTGCCTCTTGGGATTAATTGAGATGTGAAACAGCCTTCTATAAATTCTTGAAATCTATTCAGATATTAGTGATTTTTTTAATCATAGTCATGTTAGACACCATTTCATTTGTTTTACTTATTAGTAACATAGTGACAAATTTGGTTCTTGAGTCAATCTAGCATCTTATTTAGAAACCTAACCCCTATTAATATTTATTTGTTAATTTCTATCAGTGGTTAAAGGCATCCTGGGGTGGTAGAAGAAGTGGATTTGGAACTGGAAAGACAGAGGGGTCTCAGTGATGTGTAGGAGGTGGAAACATGGATGGTAAAGCAGAGGGGAGGGGAGGAAGGAGATGGGGAGACATCTTCTGAGTTTCTTAGCTACTTAAAGCCTATTTGAAATAAACCAGATCTGGGGCAAAGCCCCTGTTCTCCAAGCTTGTGATTTAAAATGACAGATTGTCTCAAATAGGTAGACCTTGCTCAGGCATAAAAGTAAGTTATAAAATTTGTCTCAGGAAGGAGATAGTAAATCTTAAGCAAAGTCGTCACATGTATTCTATCATGGATGTAGGGTGGGACTATGTGATGGTTAAGGTCTCTTTCGACCTTGAGATTCTGTGATTTGTTGACCAGGTATGGAAAGCTGCTTTTCTTTAGGCTGTTTAAACCAATGTAATTATTAGTTGCATTTTGTCTGTGGCTTTTATTTATTTATTTTATTTATTAGCTTTAAATAACAGAAATTTTATTCTAACAGTTCTGGAGGCAGGAAGTCCCAGGTCAAGATGACATTAGGACTGATTTATTGTGAAGCCTCTTTTTCTGGCTTATAGAAGGTTGTCTTCTCATTTTGTCTCACATGGCAGTCTTCTCTTTGCCTGCATGGGGAGAAGGAGAGATAGCAAGAGAGAGAGAGAGATATCCATGGCTTTTATTTATGAAACCTTTCTTATAAATGTCTTGAGTATAGCACCAATCACCTTTTATTGTACCTCATGTAAATTTGGTACTA
The DNA here is from genome assembly GCA_003508835.1 of Eonycteris spelaea. Classification (NCBI taxonomy): domain Eukaryota; kingdom Metazoa; phylum Chordata; class Mammalia; order Chiroptera; family Pteropodidae; genus Eonycteris; species Eonycteris spelaea. Next base: position 3,826,001 of record PUFA01000151.1, read on the forward strand.
GCCAGTTTCCAAGGACCTCCTCCTTTCATCAGGATTAAAGAAGCAGCCACTTGTGCCTCACTTTGTGGATAAGGCACCATAGGGTAACACAAAGTGCCAGTTTCTAGGGGACTTGCTTTTTTTTTTTTTTTGGAAAGTAAACCCTAACTGGTGAAGTTTTGACCAGATTCTGAGGAAATTATTTTATTGCAAGACTTGTTGCCGTTGTTGGGAATGGTGTCCTGGAGAAAGATCATGGAGATTTTTGGGGAGGTGAAAAGAATCAAGGGAAATTTTTGGAAGTACTTTAGGTATTATCTAACCCAATCTCTTTCTTTTACTGAAACCCAGGTTAGGGCAAGTGACTTGCCTAAAGCCACAAATTTAGTAAGCAGTAAAACTTACCTCCAGGGGCTTCCAACACCAAATCTAGTGTTTTCTACTATTAGCAAGGCTGTCTCCAAGAGTTGGAAATCTTTACATTAAATATTTCCCCCTTCAGGTTCCTTTACCTTTCTCATCATCAGTTCTGTGTTTTTGAGCAAACAATTGTGCTAGACATTGTTTGACTGTAGGACAGCCATATATTCCTCTGTGACAGTGAAACAGGGTGAACTTGTTCTTAGGTGTTTTGTAGAAAGACCTTCTTGAGGGAGAAGTGAATAGGGCTTTTTGGATGTTATAATGAATCCTCTCTGGGTTTTGATTTGCCCTCTGCTTTCCTCCCTAGGAAGCTGCAGGCTTACCAGCACTGCCTCATTATGTAGTCACTACCCTCTGGAGAGGGAGGACGAGGCCTGATAAATAAGCTCTAGGTCAGGGTTCTGAAACAGTCCTCCCCTTCAGCCACTGGCTTTTCCTCCGCCGTCTTTCTCCATGTCCTCCACCCTCGAGATGTGTCCAACGCCCCTTCTAGTAGAATACTCTTTTTTCACGCTTGTTGCTTCAGAGGAGTTTTGGTCCTTCAGTGCTTGTAAAACTTGCATCTTCAGAAAAAATTCTTACTGGTTACTTTTGAAATTAGAACTGTTCAGTTGTTTTGATTCAGAAGTTGCTTTTTATGAGGAGGTAGAGGGACAAAGCTGCTTTGAGCCATGAGAATATGCTAGTTTTTATTCATATATTCAATGATTGTTTTTTAAGAGCAGTAGAGAATAATGTAGAGATCAGATTGTCAACTCACTACTTATGTGACTCAATTCCTGAACTTCGGATTTCGTCTTTAAAATAGGAATAAAGCTACCTTGTAGATAGTCCTGAGGATTAAATGAGATGACCATGAAAGAGGGTAGACTCAGGAGACAGACCCAATTGGGCTTGAATTTTGGCTTCAACACTTACTAGCTGTGTGACCTAAGGCAAATTATTTAATCTCATTCTCAGTTTTATTTTCTGTAAAATAAGGATAATCATAGTATTTGGGTTATTGTGTCATTGGGTTATTGTGAGTATTAAACAAACTAAAGCATGGTAGTGTTTAGCCTAGTACCTGATGCATACTAAGTGCTCATTAAGTGTTAGCTATTAATTATAACAGCAATAGCAACAGGAATAATAATAGTCTTTAGGTATTTATTAAGCTAAGCAGAAGAAAGACTAGAAGGCTTGCATAGCGCAGTGGATCCATAAGAGGGTTTTTCCTTCCAACTTTTCTTCCAGGAGGGCCTAGGACTAAGAGAGGCTCTCAGTGGGCTCTAGTCTACAGCTTTTTGCAGCAAGTTTCCCTTCCAGGCTAGGTAGACTGAGGTAGGAGGTTCAGGGACTTGAGAGGACAGTGAGAAGACCAGTCTGGCAAGGTGGAGGTTTTGGGCATAAATGACTCTCTATAAGGTAAAACTGGGGGCCAGGTCATGCAGCACCTTAAATGTCTGGCAAATTATTTGTATTAGAACCACCACACTTCTGGGCCATCTCGGGAATTGGTCTCTCCCAGTCTTTTGTTTAAACATTATAAAATGGTAATATGCATTAAAAACTATACATTTACATTTTAAACAAGAATAATAAACGTCCATGCACGTACTACCCTGCTCAGGAGATGTACTATTCCCAGACCCTTTGAAACACACTGTGTGCTCCACATCTATCACCAATGCCCTCCAACGTCTATCTGAACACTATCCTGAATTTTATTAGTCATTTTTCCTTCCCTTCCTTTTCTTCCCTTCCTTTCCTTCCCTCCCTTCCCCTCCTCTCCTTTCTTTCCTTCCCTCCCCACCCCTATAAAAATAGTTTTAGCACTCCTATCCCAGTCTTTCAGGGACAATGAGCCTGGGCTGTAGAATCCGGCAGGAGCCATGTGGCCTGCCTGCTGTCAGGCTAGGCTGGGAGGAGGTGTGTGGAAGTTCTGCTGCTACCACAGGAGGGCGTGGTTGGCGGCATTGTGGTGGGGGAGGGAGAGGCTAGAGAAACTGGCCTGGCTTCTTGAGCTGTCCTGAAGAGAAAGCACAGAAGCTTGAACCTTGGCAACTTTGGAGGAGAGGTTCCAGAGGAGAATTCAGCCCCTCTGAGGCTGCACAGCTGGGGAGCGGGGGAGGGAAGCCCTCTTGTATTCTTTTGAGAAACAGTTTCGATTCTTTCTAGTGCTAGGGAACGTCAGGGCTGACACAATGCCAGATGTGGCCAGGAAGATATTTTAGCAGGCCTGCCTCCTATTTTCACCTCATACATTTTCTGGAGTGTCGATTGTGCCAGTGGTTAACTTATGTTTGCCACTTTGCTTTTCTATAAAAGCTTTGATTTTGCTTTGCCTTTGCCTTTGCTTTCATGGTGCTTCTTTCTGTGAGTGATACTATAGGAATAAGCTACAGGGCCTGTGAGAAGATGGGGCCATGCAAGGTCTCTGCAGCCATGGGCCGTGGTCTCACCCCCTCCACAGTACCCCCACCACTCACCATAGTCATTCTCTGGTGGACAGAAGATTGAATTTGGAAACCTGCCATCCAGATGTAGTTCAGTGGAACAAATTCAAGGAACCCTAGTGTGCTAAGTACTATGGGGGATCATAGAGAAGGAGATGGAACTGGTACGCCCTTGAAGAATTTGACAAGACTTCCATGCATATACAGTTAAGGCAGTACACGTGCCAAAGGAGAATGTAGACACATTTTTCTGATCATGGTTATTAAAAATAAATTCAGACATGAAAGAAACATATAGAAAGTCCTCCACAATTTAACTCCTCCCCAAGATAACCACTGTTAAATCTGTTAAGAAATATTTGAGGAGTTGAAATTTGAGCCAGATTTTAAAGTAAAATTTAAAAAAAATGTAAACTGATAGAAGGAAAGCAAGCATCCTGAGGATCCAATCTCCTGCTCCAGGAAGGAGCACCCCCACTAGCTTCCCCAACAAATGGTGAGCCAACTTCTGTTTGGGACACCCTGGTGACAAGAGGCCAAAATGCCCAACTAGGAAATTAACCTTTGTTGAGCAACATGTTGTACCTTATGTGCTAGCTAATGTGATAGGCACCTTTCAGATGTTACTTAATTAATTCTTATCACAACCTTATAAAATAAGTATCTTTATCCTTTTACAAATAGAGATAATGAAGCTCAGAGATTACCTGTCAGAGTCACATAGCGGCAAACGGTATAGAGTTCTGTCTTTAACTAGTTGTGTGATCTTCAGTGAATTCTTTCATCTCTGTGGCTGTTTCCTCATCTATAAAGTTGAATGACAATATAGTACCTACTTCACTAAGGGAGTTTTGCAGATTAGTAAGTTAATACACATTTGGCCAGGGCCTAGCACATGGTATCCACTCAGTAAGCATTAGTTACTGTTTGTTTTACCTGTTTTCTCTCTTGTTCTAACATGATCCATATCATCTCCCCACTTAATTCTATATGTGGCCTTCCTATCCTCCTAGCCATCCCTCACACATTCTTCTCCTTTACAGTTTCTCCGTCTGCTTCCAGTCATTCTCGTCTCTTCATCCTGTCTCCACAATGTCTCATTCCCCTTACCATTCTCTCTTACCTTATCATCCTTCTTGACCTCACTACCTGTCTCCTGTCTGTTGTGGCAGCCTTCTGACCCTCCTCCCTGCTGCTCATCTCATTCATTTATATACCAGAATAATTTCTTAAAGTACAGTTCTCATTGTACCACATCTCTGTGTTAAAAACAAAAAAAAAAAAAACAAAATAAACATCCAAACATTTAAATTTTTATTTGATTTCTTGGCTTGAAGTTCAAGATTCTCCAACTCTGACCCCAACTCACTCTTCAAGTTTGTTCCCCCGCTACTTCCACACCTCTCTGCTTTCCCTTCGTCCCCACTCCTCTCCATTTCTGCTGAAAATCCTACCTGTGTTTTAAGATCCAAATTAAAATATCACTTTGTTTTCTGAGTTCTTCCCTACTTTAACCTGGTTAGAATTTTTAAAATCTTTTTGTGGGAGTTAGCATATACTGTCTTAAAATATAATTTTCGAGGCACATTTTATATGTCCTGTGGAATTATAACTCATCTCAGTGTAGATGCTGGGTTTAATTCATCTCTGTATACTCTACAATGTCTGATTGCAGTGCCTTGCACATAGTGGGTGCTTATTGCATGTTTGTGATGCAAGCGAAAGAAAGATGAGGGGGTTCCTGGTAACTGGTGGATTTGTCTTGTCTTGCCGATGGTCACTTTCAGTCGGTGGAAACCTTGCGGTTTTGTTCTAAGAGCCAGACATATCTTCTTTTTTGGCTATGTAGGAGAGCAGAGCCTATTGGCTCTGCTGATGGGTCCCAGTGCCTGTGTCTGTTAAGGGGCTGCAGCCAGTGCCTGCCTTACTAGGTCCCGTGCCTTGGCCCCTCGGCCCTCTGCCCCTCCCCACAAGTGCTCAGCGGAACAGGGGATTAGGTTCTGGCAGCACAGCTGGGATTTTGGCGGCCATTCCACAGTCGACAATAGCACGCAGCCACCCAGACAGGACAGCCCAGGCCTGCACTCCAGGGCCACAGTTTGCCTGGGCTTCTTGTTTGGGTGGCCGAGGGGGAGGAGTGCAACATCCTGGCTTGCCACGCAGAAGGTACGGGCTAGAGAGAGTCCCTCGGGAATGCGCTTGGGGGAGGCCATGTCCCAGGGCAGGCGGCACCCACAGGAGGAGGCAGGCGCTTTGTGTGTGAGCTGCATGTGTATGCTTGAAGACATTGCCCGCCCTGGAGCCGGCAGGAAGCTGCCCCCGTTTAAAAGGGCCTGCGTCTGGCGCGTCTGGCTCGCTCTCCAAAGCCTCTGTTCCGGGTCTTTTTCCCTCCCCTGCTTGCCGCCAGGCTGGGGCTGATCTAATCATCAGGGAGTTAGCCCGTGGCCTGCCCTTCCGTTGCTTGCCAGAGAGATGGACTGGCTGTCACTGCAGTCTTAAAAGGCAAAGGGGGAGTGTCCGGGTGGTATCAGGTTTGTCAGGCAGGCTGCTGTGAGTGTGTTTTGTGTGTTTATGTCACATTTTGCCTTGGCTCTTGCCACTGTTGCAGTTCAGTGTTTTTGTCTGCTGGCTGGTGTCCCCACCCCTCTCCATGCGTCCTATTCTCTCGTTTGTGCGCCAAGCCTTCGCTGCCCCTCCTCTCCAGTGTGCCCCTCCCTCCTTGCCCTGACTGCTACCCCTCCCCCCTTGCTGAGAGTTTCCCGCTTTCCTGTGGCTCCCAGATCGCGGAAGCTTGCTGTGCCTTTAAAGAAAGCAGACTCCTGGCTGTGACGCACTTCTGGCTGTCAGCCAGGAAGATCGCTCCTGCCAGGCTGACTGAGAAGAAAACCAACAACTTTTCTTTTGTGTGTGGGGTTACTTTCCACTAGGCCCCCTTCTCCTCTCCTTTCAAGATTTAAATGCTAATGGCGGATTAAAACCTGTAAATACGTTTGGCTTTAGGAATCTGGTAAGGCCCTCCTGCACTGAGACTTTCTCTCCTCACTCTTTCTCGGGGGTTTTTGTTCGAACATGGACGTGGGGTGCGGTGCAGTCTCCCCCATCACCTCCCTTGACTGCGCCATCCTTAAAGGGGAGGGAGAAGCGAGGGAGAGCAAGTAAACACTAGAAGCAGGCGCTGGGAGCGGAGCTTGCCAACATCCGGGAGTTGGCGCCTTTCAGAGCACAGGGCTGCTTTCTTTCCCCCTCGTGTAGATGTCAGCGCGTTTTTGTTCAGAGGGGGAAAGCGTGTGCGCCTGCACGTTGAGCTGTAGAGACAGCTCAGGAGAGCGTCTCCATTCCCAAGTGAGGCCTAGGTGTGTACGCAGTGATGGGGAGTGAAAAAGATTCATTTTTCAACTGGTGGGGAGCAGGGTGTGTGAATATACAGTAGTGGGGGCAGGTGCTGATGAGCTGCTGGAGTGGGCGCGGGTGTGCGCGTGCGGTGCAGTATATGTATATGGCTGTAGGCCCCAGGCCTGGTTCGATTGCATCCTTTTGCCCACATACTTTTCTGATCCAGACCCTACAGAGCATGGGGGAGGGCAGATATCAGCAAGCCGCTTTTGAAGAAGCCAGGGCAATCTTGCTTCCCTCGCAGTCTCTCCCTGTTCCTCACCAGGGCCTCGGGGACTCTGGGGACTCGGCTACACAGAGCGGGTGGTCTATGTAAAGAGGGGGAGGACTGAGCCCAGAGCATACATCCAGCAAACTGGTTACCCTGATCTCAGGAATACAGAGAAACGTTTTGGACTTGGACGAGGAATTAAAAAGGATTGTGTTTTTCCCTCCTTGGCTTCCCTTGCAGCTGCTGGTCCTTGGGCCTTTTACCACCTCCAAAACAGCAAGCTGTTTGCTTTTCTGTTCTTTCTGATAAGTTAGCCTATAGCCACATAGCTTGGCTTTTTCTGGCCTTTCTGGTGTAAACTACCAGGTGAGGTGTGGGCGCTTGATTGCCTGTGCCACTCAACTTATCCCTCCCAGAGTCAGAATCAGAGGAGTTCTTCAAGATCAGGGTGTCCACTCTTTAGATGTGGGTATCTCTCAGATGGTGGGAGTATCTCTTTTAGAAAAGTGTACAGAGCATGGAATTCTTATGCCTGCAAGGAGGCAGCTGTCAGGGTAAGTGGTGGTAAATCTTGCCACTGAGCATGAGCACACAGATGGGATAGCCATTTCCCTTATGAGCTGTGAGCCTTTGAAACCTTGAGATAGAGAGAGGACGGGACTTGAGGAAGGACCCCTTCTAGGTGGGAGTTTATGTGGGCTTTGGGCCCCGAAATTCTGGAAGTGGGAATTAGCATCTAAGAGAATGAGGGTTCAGTGGAGGCATGAACTGAGCGATCAGTACAGTTTTGCAGCTCTCAGGGACCAAAGGTCACTTTGGTGTTATCTGGAGGCAGGGCTAGTGTTCAGGCAGGCAGTTAGTGCTAAGAGGCGGTCTCAAAAGAAGCTGGCATCCAGGCTGGGGGCGGGGTAAGGAGAGCAGTGCTGCTACAACTCAGACCCTCTGGCCTTTGGCCTATCACTTGATCAACTCTTAAAACTGAGGCTTTTCCAGAACAGACCCCAGGGCTCAGCAACCTGACCCCTCTTGGTCCTTGTATGTGAGCAGGTGGTTTGCATTAGCTTCAGCCCTAGTGGGAAACAGTGGCTGGGTTTTAACTCTTTAAGACCCAGAGAGGGTGCATGTCAAGTGGCTGTGTGTCTCCTGTCATTTTTCTTGTCCCGATATTTCTTTGGAAACAGAGAGGTTACTGTAAATGTGAGAATTGGTCCTGATGGTGAGAGTTACATTATGTCAGTTTTGAAAATGTAAAGGAGATGCAAGGCCTTTATTTTATCACACAGTTGCTTCTGTGTCTTGGTTCCTTCTTGAGCCCAGGGGAAAGAGTGGGCACTTTATTAGATATCTGAACCTCTTTTGGATTCTGGGGCTCTTTTCAAAGAATCAGGTAGGTGAGACCTCTGAAGGTGCCCTCAGAAGGCCTGCATTTCGGGTTTTCTTTTTTTGTTTATTTGTTGATTGGGGGGTTGCAAGGGTTGCTTGATTGTGTTGGGGTGGATCTCAGGGGATCTTTCTGTGAAATGGTTCCAGGCTACAATCGCAGGGATCTGTTTTTCCACCGCCATCACCCAGTCTTCTGGGTGGGGCCTGCCTCAGATTTCAGGGGGAGGGTGGGGAGGATGGTGCTCTGGCTGGGAGCCCTTGGGTTCCAAGCCAAGGCCTGCTTAAAGCTGTAGTCCCAGTGCTAAGGACTAGCTGTGCCTCTGGCTTCAATCATTCTTTACTCAGAGAAGAATGACTGGATGGGCTGTCCTGAAGACTCTCGCCCCAATGTCTTGTCTCTGAGAAAGTGCCCCTTTATGGGCTTTGAGCTGACAAGGTCCTTCTTGAGTTCCTCGTGTTGTTGAGTATTGGATTCCTCTGAAGCATAAAAGAAGGCATTTGGCCTTGACACCAATTTTCATGAGCAGTAGAACTAGTTTTAGATAGGCTCCCCTGGGAGGACATAGGTTATATGCTTTGCCTCTGAGATGAAGGAAAGAGGATGGTTAAACCTCAGGTCATTTTTAGCAGCACAGCTGTGGACTCTCTTAGAGGGGGTAAGATCTACCTCCGGTTGCAAATAAAATTTCTGACTGAAGTTTTGGGCCTCATCAAAAGGTTGGCAAGTCTAGAGGCAGCAGTGGGGATGAAGGGGAGGTAATCTGGGCGTCATTTGCCTTGTTCCTGAATAGTTTAGACTTTTTTTTTTTTTTAAAGGCTCAGTTAAGCATTTGGCTATTTCAACCTTTACCACAAGGACGAGGCGTGGTCCCTGTAACTTTAGGCTAGCCAACTACCAGAAAAGCCTTTTTTCAGTGCAATAATTGAGGCCATCTGCCTTCATTCTTGCCTGGCCCTAGGGAGCTAGACAGTTAATACATACAGGTAGGCCATCCTGGTGAAAATCATCCAAGACTGAGGAGCACATAGGCCCCTTAGCTTCTCTGCCCCACTGAGATCTCCCTTAACCACTTCACTTGCTATTGCCAAAGCCCAGGTGAATTGGCTTATTTCCAAGACAGACATTGGTATGTCATGTTGGGTTTTGTAGGGTCAGGAAACAATTATAATTAGCATTCAGTTATATTTAGCATTTAATTATTTTCTTCTATTATTTAATGCTTCATGTATGTTTTATTTCACTCCTTACCCTGCTATAAGCCCCTTGAAGTCCGAGACCATGTCATTGTCTCTCATTTCAAGTAATTTTGTTATATACTCTCATCTAGCTTCCAGCACAGGGTGAACACATGTAAGGAGTAAGAAAATAACCTTTTGGATTGGTTGATAAACAGGGTACGCTTGCATAGAAAGCACTAAGAGATTTCCCTCTCTTTTTCCCTACTAGACAGTGAGAACCATGTGGACAAAAATGGTGCTTTCTTATCCTTAACACTTTGCATATAGAAGGTGCTTAGCAAATGTTGGTCCATAGAACTCACACCTTGGAGATGCTGCTATGTGTGGAGTGTTAAAGACAATGTTGCTCTTACCACTTCTGTTCTTGTAGAGTACTAACAAACTGAGCATCTGTGGCAGGAGATGGGGGTGGGGCTGATTGCTCCCATGGAGATTTGTGGGAATTGTGGGGGCTGCTAGGAGGTGTTAGGGAATATTTAGTCACCAAGTCTGTGGTCTCTTGGGCAGGTAGACAGGTAGATGGCCAATTTCCAGTGGGTTGGGAAATTGGGGGTAATAGCAGGATAGATACCTAATCTTTTATTAAATGTCTCATGGGCTATCTGCCAGAATTGGATTTGGCTTTGCCAGATCCCCATTTGAACCTCGTCTTTGATATGTCTGTGGGGGATTTAAAAATGTAGAATTTGGAGAGGTTTTGGATTTGGTTAGGATTTGGTTATTGTTGTTAGGTAAAATTTGGGTACTTTCAGAAAGAGCCAGAAACCAACCTTTCTGCTTAAGAATGGTGATCATTTATTGCAGTGGCCCCCAACATTTTTGGCACCAGAAACCAGTGCTCCTATGAGAATCTAATGCTTGATGATCGGAGGTGAAGCTGAGGTGGTGATGCTAGTGCTGGAGAGCAGCTGCAAATACAGATGAAGCTTCTCTTGCTATACTGCTGCTCACCTCCTGCTGTGCAGCCCAGTTCCTGACAGGCCACTGACTGGTACTAGACCATGGCCTGGGGTTGAAGACCCTGATTTATTGAATCCCTACCATGGGGCAGGCACTGTGTTATTTGCTTTATCTTGAAGTATCACAATATCCAGAGAAATGTTTGCAGATCCCATTTTGCAGATGAGGAAACAGTCTATAAAAGAGGTTATGCTACTTGTCCAAGGTCACAACATCATGGTAATAGGGAATCAGCATTCGACAGAGATCTGTCTGGAAAACCTTGATTATTCTGTCTTAAAGACATCAGGTCCCACAGAGCAGGGTTGAAGGCCAGCTTTGAATGTTGTATTTTCTATAGAACAGAAAGATTGTGTGTAGAACTTGTGGACATTAAATTAAATGCAAGATTCTTTATTGTCAGCTTTGCAATAATAAGTTTTATAGTGATTTTGATGTATACTCTAAGCTCTCTGAATATCCCCATGGTGCCTTGGTGGATTAAGTGCCAAGTGAAGAGTGATTTATTTAAGCATTCAGAGCTGCTAGTAAATGGAACTGTTTCCCGCCCCCTTCGTGATGGATATCTGATATAATTAACTGCTCTTCTTCTGTTGGATCCCAGGTGCATTGGGGTGACATTCTGGTATCATCAAGATGACGCTCCATGCTACCCGGGCGGCTACACTCCTCTCTTGGGTGAGTGGTCTTCCTCTTCTTTGCTACACTTCTCCAGGAAGCCTGAGGGTGTGGGAGAGGAGTGTTTTAGGAGCCACAGCTGTGTAGTTTTCTAATCTCTAGACGAAGGGAATATAGTTTTCCTTTGCCTTTCCCCTTAGTTTTTGACTTTTATTATTTCTAATGATATTGCTGCTGATAGTGATCATGACTACTTGCACAGGTTAGAAGGGGCTTCCCTAAGGTATGTATTCCCTTTTAGTCATGGAAAGGGTTGCTGCAGCGTGGCATGGAAACCCATCCTCATATGTTCCCTGTATATTTTTCTGACTAAAAGGGTTGATGCTGAACTTTACTGACTGACATACAGGGACTTTGGCCTTCAAAGCCCTTTAATTGTAGGGCAGGGTTCCCTTCCTTCTCTTTACTGTGTTTTGTCTGCTTCCATTATTCTTCTGTTGCCTTCTTGATTACTTCACCAAAATCCTTTTGCTAGGTATTTTCATACATTTTTTTTGCCCGAGACAGTAGCAAATGAAAAAAATAATACTGAGCCTTGGGAATTTAAAGTAACAGAGAAATAAAAGAGGCCATGAAGTGTAGTGATGACAAGCATGGGCCTTGGAGCCAGACAGCCTGACTTAGAATCATTGTTCTGGCCTGGGCGAGTTACTTAGCTTCTCAGCACCTCATTTTAAAAATGGAAATGATGATGATGATACGATGACGATGACGTAGTCATGGGATTACTATGAATATATTGAGATAATGTATGTAGAAAACATTTAGCACATACATGCAAAACCAACACAGTATCTAAATAAATAATTTTTGATACTTAAAATATTGCTTGGGCATGCTATTTGGTACAAAGTATTTTAGTCACCCTGACAACTGATCGGTTAGCCAATTAAAGAGCCAGTTTTAAAAAAAAAAATTATAGAATATTTTAAAGGAAACAAACTTAATTTCCAGAGAGGGTAGATTTAATGAACCATTGTCTTTAAGCACTACCAAATCTCTAGTCAGGAAATTTGTGTTTAATGTACCAAATATGCATTCTTTTTTAAAAGCCTACAGCACCCAGTCTTCCTAGGTGGTCTCCCATCCAAGTACTAACCAGGCCTGACCCTGCTTAGCGTCCAAGGTCAGACGAGATCAGGCATGTTCAGGGTGGCATGGCCGTAGATGCAAATATGCATTCTTAATATTCAGTTTCTGAAATAGATGCCAAGTTTAGTTGTATAATTTTAAGTGGGTATTTTTATATTTATATTTTATATGTTTTATATTTACATTACTTTCAGTGTTTTATGTCTATATTAGGAACATTGTGTCTCCCTTCTCCTCTCATCTCCCAAAAAAGGTTGGTGAATTATGTCTGTAGTTCAATGGATTAAGTGAATATTGGGGGATCCTTTAGCCACATTGTTTTAAGTTAATCAGTTTATCTCGTTCTTTAGGCTTATTTTTATGATTACTACCATTACAAAGAACATACACAAGACGAATTTTATGTCATAACAGATGCTTGTATATTTTTCTCAAAAATCATGATGAACATGCATTAAACTATTTAAAAAGTTACATAGAATTTTTCAATTTAAACAAAAATTAGACAGTTAAAGTGAATTTTATGACACTGTAGCAACACTCATGAAATAATGCTTATGTTAGTGAGAAGTGGTTTAGAACACACACGTGTGGTAATTACATCTGTGGTTAAAAAAAAATGATCCAGGAAAAAAGACTAGGAAGAAATAATCAAAATACTTAAAAGGCTTGTATTAAAATACTAGAATGAGTGGAGTTTTTTGGTTTTCCTCATTTTCAGTAATTTCTAATGTAAATAAATTTATATTTTATTTTACTTAATGTGTAGCTTGAAATAATTTTGTACCAAACAATTATAATGAATAAGTTGTTATAGAGAATAGGGAACTTGAAGATTCAACAACCTTAAACACCAAAAGCCTGACAGGCAGTTCTTGGTTTCTGCTGTGAGGTTGGCCCTCACTTGCATGTTTTATGACCTGAATAGAGATGAAAGAGCTTCTCCACTTCAGCTTTCCAGGATTTCTCATTTGAGAGCAAATAATGCACAGGAAGAAAACACCTTTTTATATCCATGAAAAAACCATTGCTGGATTATTGGTATTCCAATTAAGATTCCTTAAGTGACTTTAAATCACTAACTGATATGATTTTTTTAAGTCTCGTTAGTGAACAAGCTTCATAGCCCTTGAATATTTTAGCTAGATTGCAGGTGTTGCAGGGAGATAGTTTTAAATGCTTAAGTGCAATCTCTTCATTTTAGGAGAGAAGAGATCTTGGCGTAGTATTCAGATCTTCCTAGAAAATTTACTTGCTAACTACATAAACTTTTTTCAAAAGATGATTAATATATGTCTTTAAGACTTCAGTGAAAGATCATATTTTATATTCCATTTTTTTACTTTTAACCTATTTAATTTAGATCCATTAGAAGTTATTTTTAATATAAAAGTATTTAACTGAAATAAATACTATTATTTATGTAGCTGAATCATTGATTTCTTTTTAAATCCCCTTCTCCATTTGCATACAGCTAATTTAACTGCTAAGAAGTAGAAGTCTTGCTGGATCTACTTCATTATTTTAATTTCATTAATCATAATAGTGCTTTGCATTTAGTACTTTGTGTTGTTAATCCATAATCCCATTTGATTGATTGATTAGGCAAAACCTTCCTAAAGTAACACAAAGGTAAACTTCAGCCTGATGAACTTGGTGCCTGTGAAATTCTTGAGGATTTCCTGTAGAAGTTGACCATATATGCTTGTGGAAAAACCTGTGTACCTGATTCATTTGCATGTGACTGCTGGTGAATTTTCTAGTGGTAAAGACTGATTTAGATGGATACCTGCCTGAAGGCAAAGAGAATAGGGGAATGAATCAGAATTGATGAGTTTTTCTTTGTGGTTTCCATTTCTTCTTTCCCTTCCTCACTTTTTCTTTAATTATCTTGTTTTCCCATCATTTTCCCTCCTTCCTCAGCCAAAGTTTTATGTCTGGAATGAATTTAAAAAATACATTAATAATAAGATTTTATATCTGTGTGGGAGTGTATAAAATATATGTAATATTTAATGTTTCTAATAGATATTTCAAAATTCAAGAGACACAAAGGGCTGTAATGTAAAAATTTGAACCACGAAGGATTATAACATAAGCATTCAGGAGATACGAAGGGCTATAATACAAAAAGCCTTTCTTTTTGCCACCTCTGACTCCCCAGCCATCAAGTTCCTTTCTCTAGAGGCAATGGTGGTACTAGTTTCTTGTGTATTCCTTCCACAACCATTTTTTATCTAACTGTATTTGAAGGATACTCTTAGTGTTAGAACATCATAGGAGAATTTAAGCTCTTAGTTGAAGTCAAAGGAAGGACTTTGATAGTAGCATTCAGGTGGCTGTCACTGGATGAGTGGGTGCAACAGCATTCCTTTGCTGAAATTAAAAATTCTAGAATCATCTATTTCTTCATAGCTATAGCCTACAACTGTAGGTAGTCACAATTAGCAGAGAATTGTCAACTTCTGAGGAAAGGAACGAACCCCAGTGCTTCTGGCGCTTATGACGTTTTCACCAGGCTCTTTGCTTTGTCCCTCAGGTGAATGGCCTGCATGTGGCTGACCCTGTGGAGCCTTGCTGCAGCTCCAGGACTGTAGCGTCTTCATCAAGATCATTGACAGCATGTGAGTAAGCCACATGCCTCTCCTGCCTTTCGAGTGAAGTCACATGCTGGGGTAGGGGCTGTGTTTGCTCCCTTGCCTTGGAGACTGCTGTGAGCAGGGTTGGGGTGGCATAAGCCAGTATGGGGCCCAGAGGCAAGAACACATTGACCTTATCCTCCAGTCACTGTGTTTGACAGAGGTTTCACTCTTGACCCACCTTAAGCCTTCCTTATTCTTGCACAGAAAAGCCTCCAAGTCTCCCTGCTCTCACAGTTTTCCAAAAGCCTGCTCTGGGGCTCCGAGTCCTCTTATCTCAATGGGAGTCTTTTACAACCCTTTTGTGACTTATCTTTATCTTAGAAGCCTTTTTTGCAACCTGCAGGGCCAGGAAGAAGAAAGGGGAAACTCTTAAATGTAAGGGAAATAAGCAACACCTAGAAATCTCATTCTAACTTGTTAGCACAGCACAGATATGCCCTTCTCTAAACCATTATAGCATTTCTGTTTTTTTTTTTTCCTGCCTCATTAACTTGCTTTGTGAAGTTGATGAGCATTTGATAAGCTGCTTGTTGTCATGTAGCCAGGGTTTTTAGTTTGGGCCCTTTATTTTTATGTCTGTGTCTTTAGCACTTGTTTCCTTTGAACATCACAGTTAGCCGGGAAGTCAGTGGACTGGGGCCTCTTCCTACTATCTCTCTCAAACCAGGCAAAGATAGGTCAGGCTATAACCTACAGTTATCAAGCTCACATATTTCATCCTTTTCCCTATATCATTAACTTACAGGAATTATGGTGGACAAAACTGACCTCTCACTTCTTAGTGTTATGAGCAAAAGTAGAGGCCAGCCATAATATAAGGACTTGGAGGTATAGTGATGGAGAAGAAAGCACAGTAGACTGAGTCCCTAGGCCAAGGATAGACAGGCTAAAGTGTTGAGGGTGTTTGCGTGGCAGGTAGGAACTGGCATCAGGAATTCAGCAACTGTGTGAAGCAGTTTGGCCACCTATTCATAGATAACAGCTCACTGACAGGGGAAAAAGGTAGAACTGAGCTTGTCAAAGGCAGAACTGGGTCTGATTCATCTTGGGTCCTTTGCACCCGGCCTAGAACAGTACATTGATTTTAATTAATGTTTGTTGGGTGAGTAAAGAAGTGAACGAAAATGTAGTTGATATTTTCCATCAGCAAAGCCTAGCAGAACACATAAGTTTGCTAGAGTGGTTTTAAAAAATCTTTTGAATGTATCTTTTGAAATGTGTATTGGTAGTAAGATATCTTTTAGGATTTCTTAGAAGTCTCTATGTCTCTAACCAATACTTGCCTTAGCGCCTCTGAAAGAAGTCGATATTTTTATTTTGGTATAGACACTACCATTTTCTCTCCCAATAACCCAGGCAGGACCTTTCAACATCATCTTGAATTCCTTCCTCTCCTTGGCACTGATTTCTTATCAGTCACCATCTTTCAGTTTGTCCTTTAGAAGACTTCTCACATCCCTTCCTCTGCTTCATTCTGGATGCTGGGCCCTTGTGAGTTCATTCCTCTCTAATTTGCCCTTTTTCAAGGGCATTCCTATACTGGGATTTTAGGAACCTTCCTCTAATCCTGCTTTCCTTCTGAGGCTCCACAGCTGGCGAGCCTCACTGGTTGTTGCTAGGAGGTTGATTTCTAAAATCTTCAGTCTTGGTATTTAAGAGCTTTTGTCATCCATCTCCTCCCACCAATCTTGTTTCCTACTCACTTTTTTGGATCCAGTAGAGTTTCCTAAACTCTAGATTTTACTCGCATTATTACAGTGCTGCTTTACTTGTTCTCTTCCCCTTGTTGCCTATAAACTGGTTAGATCTAAGTTTGATTAGCTTAAGTTTTGTGTTTGTTTTTGTTATTGTTTTTTATAAGGCTACTTCATTGGTGAAGTTGTGTACCACCTATAAATAAGCATTTTGCAACTTTAATGAAAATTATTTTGCAAACCCTAATGCAATGCTAAATCTAGGCAACCAACATCAATAGCTGATAAAACCATTAGGCTGGCAATACCTAACCCACTTTTTAACTTTAACTACACTAAAAGAGAGGCAGCCTGGTATGATACGCCTCATGTTGTAACATATAATATAGGGTACGGCATGCTTTTTTTTGGCTTAAGACTAGATAGATACAGGGAGCTTTTGCTTTTGAGAAGATAAGTTTCCTTGGCCTGATGACAAGAGCAGTAGATGTGTCCAGTGGTAAGGATGTATGCCTTTGTTTAGGTTTTAATGTGGTGGGGAATTTTAGTAGGGAGGTCAAAAGTTCAAGATGCCTGCTTCCCATGTTGTCTTCTAGGGTGTTGCCTGAGCCTTGGACTGGGTGGTGGTGGTGGTAGGGGGAGTATTTTAGAGGGAGGGGCTATTGAAATCCCAGGTTAACTTTACTCTGTTTCAGGTCCAAGACAATCCAGACCAACTTCCTTTGGGAAAACAGCATTTTTGGTGAATATGTTCTGCCTCTTGCATTTCTGATGCGGCTACTGTTGCCAACCTAAATGAGATGCCTAGTTCTCAGGGGAAGAAAGTGAAGGATGGCAGGGTTGGTGGCAAATAGAATCTGTGGGAATTGAACAGGGCTTATTCCTTGGCTACTTGGCCTTCTCCCTGGGAAAATTCACTGGAGTCAACCTCTGACAAGTTTCTCTTTCTGTTCATTTATGTGTGAATAGCCTGTATCAAAAAAGGCTATATTTCATTTCTTCGATATCATGAGGCTTGAATAGCAAAATTTAGTGGAGGCATTTTGCGAGAAAACCTAAATCCCTGACATTTGTTTTATTGACATTGACTTCTACTCTTTCCAGTAAAAAGCATCCCTCATCTGTACTCAGCCCATATGTATCGAATACCTGCTATATTCCTAGCTTTCAGCTTGCACAGTTAGAGTGGCTGTAGGCATTCCTGAGAAGGAGGATGGAGGTGTGACTAGCAGTGGTTCTGGATGGCTTCCTGCCTAAGATGAGACTTGAACATAGTCTTAAAGCTTGGGCTGGATTTCTCTAGGACCAGTATTTTCCAAAGCATCTTCCATGCAACTTTACTTATCAGTGGGAAAGAAGGTTTTGTGATTAAATATGTATAGAAAATAATGCGTTTTATATCACTCTTTAGAAAATGTCCAGTTTGGTTTAACCTAGTGTTTCTCAAACATTTAACCAGTGGACCTTCTTTATGTTTGTCTAGTGGAGTACACTTAAGTAAATTACTGCTCTACACGAAGGCAGGGAGTCGGAACATTCCAGATTGTGAGAATATAAGGAAGGAGGGCTCTTTCGGGAGTTTGAGGAGAATAGCGTATCCTGAAGACTTTGTAGTCATAGATCAGCTACCCAGGATGCTTCTTGGAGCAGGTTCTCACTTAGAAGAAGCCTTTGAATCCACTGTGAGATTGGGAGATGGCGGGAGCTACTCTTATGGTCTTGGCTTGGATGCTCCTTGTGCTTTGCAGGATGTCTGGCACTGGAAGATTCTAGGGCCTGCCTTGCCCTCCACAAAGTTGGTTGAAAACTTCTGAGAAACAGGGAGGCCCTTGAAATCAATATCTCTAGCTGTAGCTTTGATGGAGAAATCAGCTTCTAACTTGAAGTGAAGATATTCATTCACTTCTGAAAATGAAACAGCAGTTAGCCTGAATTCCCCAGGAGCCACGGGCCTGGGCCTTGTGAGAGCTCCCCCTGCTGCCTCCCTGCCCTCATTGCTCTCTGTACTTTGCTTGTCCTTTCAGATAAACACGGTGATAGCCACAGATCAAAAGTGAGACTGTCTCTTGGCCTGGCCTCTGGGAGGCTTTAGTCACCTTGGCCTTAGCCTAGTGTGTGTTGAACTTTGCTCTGTCTCTTTAGAGCCTGTTTCCCTTGTTCTTTTAGTTCTTGGATGTGTTTTTTCCTTTGCACCATCTCTTTTACTCTAGCCACATTTCCCGGGCATCCTGAACTTTTATACCTGAGCCACTCAGACTATTGATACCTAGCTTCCCATTTATCTGCACTGCCTCCATCTCCCTTGGTCTCCTTTCCACAGAGCTTTTTTTATATAGTCATGTGCCACATAATGATATTTCGGTCAAAGACAGACCTCATCTACGATGGCAGACCCATGAGATTATGATGGACCTGAAAATTCCTATCGCCTGGTGACATTGTAGTGTCATAGTTAATGTGTTACTCATGTGTTTGTGGTGATGCTGGTGTAAAGAAACCAGCACTGCCAATCATATAAGTATAGCACACACAATTATGTTTAGCACATAATATTTGATAATGATAAATGACTATGTTACTGTTTTATGTATTTACTATATATACTTTTAGAGTGGACTCTTTCTATTTATGTAAAAAAAGGTTTGTTGTAAAATAGTATGCCATGTTATGCTGTCAGCACCCTTATACGTCTTGTATTCACTGTGTCTCTTGATTGCATCATTTTCCTTTTTGCTTGATTTATAATCTCATGTCGTTCTGTACGGTAACATGCTGTATAGGCTTGTAGCCTAGGAGCAGTGGGCTGTACCATATAGCCCAGATGTGCTGTACCACCCAGATTTGTGTAAGTACATTCTATGATGTTTGCACAATGACTAAATTGCCTAATGATGCATTTCTTAGAATGTATCCCTGTTGTTAAGTGGTACATGGCTGTATTCATAAATGGGATAGCAGTGCTGTCTTTTCCAGAAGGACCTCATGCTTGAAGTCTCCACTTCTCACCTACATCACAGTTCCTTATGAAAAAATAGTATCTTGGTATCTTCTCCCTTGCTTCCAGCATCTGGTCCGGTTCTCTCCCAGATCCAGTGCAGACCAAGCCTAAAGAAATGGGAAGATAGTATGTAATGTATTAGCAAGGAGGGGAAGGATCGCTAAATGCTCTGGTCCTAACACTTGCTCTTTTTCTAGCCACGGTACTGAAGAGGGGCAGCAAATTCTGCAGCAGCCTACACCAGAGAGACTGGACTTTGTATGCAGCTTTCTGCAGAGTAAGCACCTTTTTTATCTAGCTGAGGAGGAGCTGCTTCCTCAACTCCTGGGTCTTGGGAACCCAGAGGAACCAGTTCACAGGTGTCTGGAGGAGCAAAGACTCAGGGCTGCCTACTCTGTACCACAGAGATGAATACAACTGGGTCAGCTTCCCTGAGTCTGTTGATGTTCACACCAGCCGGGGAAAGAAGAATGTCCCTTTAGTCCCAGAGCCCATCTTCGAGATCCAGGTAGAGTCAGATGGTCAGTTTCCGGTACTCGTCACCTTGGGCTCTCATTCCCCCTCACTGAGAGTAGATGGAGGCACCAATGTTACCCCCTTTCCCTTGTGAGAACAACATTTCCCCCAGATAACTTTGAAATAATTGCTTAGGCAATAGGTATAGGGGCACAGGCAGAGTTAGGTTGAGATCTTGGCCCTTCTACTCACTATTTGTGTGACCTTTCTGGGCATAGGTACCCTTTCTGTAAAATGGAGATAATGATAATTGCTTTAGGTTGATGGGTAGATTGAAACACACACACAAAGCTTCTGGCATAGTGCTCTTCAGTTCCCCTGCCTCTACAGCCAGAGTCTTCATTTTTGATAAGGGAGCTATCTGCCATCTCCATCTCAAGAGAATTAAAGGAAAGGTGATAATAGATTTAGATAAAGCAGGGTGTTAGTAATTGAGCTCAGACCCTCTGACAGCATAAGAACCAGATGTCCCCAGTCTTCATCTAATTCAGCTGCAGGCTTTCTCTGTGACTTCAGTTGGAAAGAGACTGTAGAGTGACCTCTGGGCTGCTCCTCTGTGTTTCCAAGTGGGAGTTGGTACGTGGGTGGGTGAGTGCATTATCACGCTCTAGAGCTGCTATGAATCTGGCCTGTTTTCTTCATGAACTATTCCTATATTCATTGGACTGACCCAGGAGAGAGCTTATTTCAGATGGAAACATTTGCTGGGGAGACAGGACATAGGAGTAAGGTGCCCTTTGTCTCTCAGCCCCATCAGAGACTCAGTTCTGCTCTGATTCTGAGGTGTTCTCATATCTCAAGGATGGCCCCCAGGAAGTTCACCCTATTTTCCACATTGTTCTCATTACAGAAAACCGAAAACATCCTTCTTCTCCAGAATGCCTAGTGTCAGTGCAGAAGGTGATGGAGGGGTCAGAGCTGGAGCTGGCCAAGGTAACCAGACTGGTGGGAGTGAGAGTGTGGCACTGGAGGGACCTATCAGGCTTTTGTTAATCCTGGGGAAGTGGTGGATGCTTTATTTCTTGGGCTTGCGGAGGTTTGAGGGTAGGTGTAGGCAGCCACCAGGCTCAGGCAGAGGCTAATTTAGCCCAAGGGTTCGAGAAGCACACGTGGAATGACGGAGAGGTATACTAGACTATTACTGTGGGCCTCAGTGGAGACATGGCAGGAATCAGGCCTCACCGAGCTGTGTCATATTTTTCTTTTTAGTTCAGTCTATTTCATTCTCTCTTCTGTTTCCGGTGCTGGCTTAAAGGGTGCCTTAAGCTTCATACCCAACTTCTCTGAGTCCAGGTATTCAGCTATGCAGGAATCCTGGTGCCTAGCATTTTACTTGTAGGCATTGAGTTCTCAAGTGTTTCCTGGTGTAGTTAAGGACGGGGCCTGGGGCTGTTGTATTCTAAGAGTTTTTGGAAGAGTTTCCATAGTAGCTCAGAATCCCCAGAACTGTTCAGGGGCATTGAGAAAAGAGCCCCATTGAGTGACTATCTCCTGTTTGGCTTCTAGATAACCATGCTGCTCTTATACCACTCCACCATGAGCTCCAAAAGTCCCAGGGCCTGGGAACAATTTGAATATAAGATTCAGGTAAGCACTTGTGTCTCCACTCTACCTGGCGGGCCTAGCCTGCACTTCACATCACGCATCTATTTTTGTTTAAATAGCACATATTGTTGTTGTTGTTGTTTTTTAATTACATTACAGTAGTTATAACCATTTGTTACAGGTAGCCTGAAAAGCATTAAAAAGCCCAAAAAGGGAAATAACAGTTGCCAATAATCTCATTCCCAGAGATAATGGCTAACTTTTGAAGGCTATACTTCCAAGTCCTTTTTTATATTTAACTTTACCTGAAACTCTATTGTGTTTGGGTGATACATGGAAATTGTCCTCTCTTCATATACTTGTTCCTGTTTGTGTCTGTGTATTTTTTACACAAACTATCACTCCATTGATTCCTCTTTTCTTCTGGTAGGAAGCATTAGTGAGAGAGAGCATGTCTTTGTCCACCATGACAGTCTAGCTCACAGTGGTTACCTCTTCTCCCCTCTGTGTGGTCCCTAAGTGAAAAGGAGTTGGTGCATCTGTTTCATTATAGAGGAAATTAACCCAGTTTCCAGGAACTACCTGCCATATAGGTCCTGATGTTGGCCTTGCTTCCTGCATGAGCAGCTGTCCTTTATTTCCCAGAGCAGAAGCAGCTGGGATGCCAGAGTGGGTAACGTAGGTTGACTGATGGGCAGTGTCCACAGAGCTGTGGCCTTTCATGTAGTGATAGAAATGTTGAGCCACCCCATTTCTTACTGAGCTCCTGGCTCATCTCTAGGGAGTGGCATGGGAGGGATGGGTGACTCCTTCCTCCCTTCAACCTTTTCTCTGCTCTATTCTGGTCATAGACCTGGCAGAAACAAATTCTAGAGGAATAAGGAACTAAAGCAGAGTTGGCCTGGAAAATTAGATTAACCCTACAGCTTTGGAATACAGACAAAGAATGAAAGATTTTATAGCTGAGCTGGTAGATAAGCTTTGGATGAGCCCCAGAGGCTTCTCACTCAAAGAACAACAGTGGGTGTTAGCTAGAAGAGGCCAACATAGTGATGTTAAAGCTTTCTGACTGCATTACTTTCCTTGCCTATTCTCTTCTCTTGTGGTCAGGATTGAAGTCAGTTAGGAACTCTTGTCTGACCCCAGGTGCATCTTTAGGGAAGGAGAGGGAGCGGGAACAAGTGGGGTGAACACGTCTCTAATAGAATGTTCTTGGCTGGACCATGGGGCTTCCTGCTCTGAAGAAGAATTGGCTTCAGCAGGCTCCTGGGGCTGGCACTGCCAGGGTGGTGCCCTCCATCTCTTCAGGCCTCCCTGGCACCTAAATAATCTTATCTGTTTGTGGCCCAGGCTGAGTTAGCCGTCATTCTCAAATTTGTGCTGGACCATGAAGATGGGCTAAACCTGAATGAGGACCTAGAGAATTTCTTGCAAAAAGGTAAGTAGGACTCTCTCCTGAGACCCCCTCCTCTCTGAGCTACGGACTGTTAAGATCCTGAGTTGTTGAGAAGTGCAGTAGGGCTTGTTTCTGGCCCCAAAACAAGGCACAGAGTTGGTGCTCAGGAAAAGTGTGTGTAATGGAGTAGGTTGATTTGGGCCCTGTTGCCATCATTTCAGTTCCTATGGAGCTCTGTGCTGCCTGGCAGCAGCCAAGCAGGACATTTATAAGTGATCATCTCTGCCGTTAGGTTCTCCTTGATAACTTACCCGCCCCCCCCCACACCTCTTTTCTTTTTATTTCTTAAGCAGTCATTACTCTAGGTTTAGAAGTTGGGAGTATGCAGTTTTAAAAGATGGGTTTCCCTGCCCTCCCACATGAAGCTCATGTTCCAGGTGGGAAGGCAGATATATAATATAAACCAGTAAATATGAAAAGGAACAGTTGCTAGAACAGAGAGGCACCAAGTCTACCAAATGTCTTGCTAGAAGTCCAGTAGAAAGAGTGATAGCTCTCCCTGACTTCTGATGAAGAGGCCGTCTTCGAGATGGCAGGATGTATGATGTGGGTCTAGGCAGCCACTGAATTTGATGTTCTTCATATTCAGGTTCCTCATCAGTCCTTTAGGTGGAGATGTTGGAAATTTGAGTCTAGATTGCAGGAGAAGCTCTGGCCAGGTTATGGGTTTGCACATTAGTGTATGGCTGGACATTAAAGCTGTGAGCCCTGTGAGCCCTGTGGGCAAGCAAGGACGCCCCATCCAAATTCTGAGAGCTTAAAGGGTGGGTGGAGGTGTAGGGAGCAGATGAGGGAGACTAAGAAGAGTGGGAGTTTAGAAGTAGGAGAACCAGGTGAAGGTGGTCATGGTAACCAAAGGAAGAGAAGGTTTTAGGAAAGGTATAGTGTTGTCAGTGCAAGATTTCAGAATGGAGCAGTTTGGAAAGGCCAGTAGCTCTGACCTGAGAGGTCACTGGGGCTGAGGAGATCCTGCTCAGGGCTCCCAAGCTGCCTCTCTGTTGGCTTGAGGGAAAAGCATGAACACTTGGTCCAGTGTCTGAGTATGGAAGATGTGGTGGTCTCTGAGCTTGCTCCCTCCACTGTGCTCTACGTGTCTGTGGAAGTGGAAGTCCTTGCTTGATTTGGCTTAGGAATACTGACCTCTGGATAACCCAACACTAGGTTTCAGGTTCGGCCCGAGGCCACCCTCTGTAGCTCACATATAAGTGTCTGGATTCACTCCCACTAAGGCAAGTTCTCAAAATACATAAAGATGCAAATCTGTTCACCCTGTTACTAACCTTTCTTTGGCTTGTCTGCTCCTTTCCCCCAGCTCCTGTCCCTTCTTCCTGTTCCAGCACCATCTCTGAAGAGCTCTCTCCACCCAGCCACCAGGCCAGGAGGGAGGTTCGCTTTCTAGAGCTACAGAAAGTTGCTTCTTCCAGTGGGAACAAGTATGTGCTGACCCTCTTTCCTGGGATGGGGCCTCAATATCCAGTCCTCAGATACTTCCATCCTAGGGTTGTTATTGAGCAGCCCCTTATATCATCAGAGTGCTTGCAGTATTCCTGCAGATCTGGGATGCCTTCACCTGCCTCAGTGCTAACTAGGGGAATTATTTGGGATCTGTCTTGGCAGACGGACTCTCTCAAAGGCTATTCCTTGTTTATGGAATTCCTTTCTTCCTTGGAGACTATGCTAAGGTCCTTCTCTCAGTGCAGCTCTGCAGAGGCAAAAGGAGAATGCATGCCCCCAAACCCCACCTTTTTTCTGGCTTGGAAAAAGGAGGAAGGTTTTTCTTAAGGTCATGTCACGTGGCATGAGGTAGCACTGCAAACAGAACCCACGTGTCTGGGCCTCCCAGCCATTGCTCACATCTGCAGCAACTTGCACTCCTATCTCTGCCTATTGCTGGTCACTTTCAGGCCTCACATCTCAGACTCTGACCATGACATCTGGGCCATCTCTTTCCTCAGCTTCCTCTCAGGTTCTCCAGCCTCCCCCATGGGCGACATTCTGCAGACCCCACAATTCCAGATGAGACGGCTTAAGAAGCAGCTTGCGGATGAGAGAAATAATCGAGATGAGCTGGAGCTGGAGCTGGCTGAGAGCCGCAAGCTCCTCACCGAGAGGGGTAGGTGTGGGGCACACAGCAGACGTGAGTGGGCAGTGCTAGGCTTGTCCAAAGAGTAGCCCCTCTGGCTCTTATGTTTTCATCCCTGCTGGCCCTGGGCCTGTTAGGCTGACCTCCTGGAAATGGGTTCTGGCCTTGCCTCCATCCTCTCTTTAGATTGGGTGCCTCCTCCTCCCCTTAGTTCTGTGCTGATTCTCCTTCCCTCTCCCCTCCTCTGGCCAGATGCGCAGATAGCCATGATGCAGCAGCGCATTGACCGCCTGGCTCTGCTGAATGAGAAGCAGGCAGCCAGTCCACTGGAGCCCAAGGAGCTTGAGGAGCTCCGTGGCAAGAATGAGAGGTAGAGTTCTCCCTGCCTGTCTTCCAGCTCCCTGTCCCACTCCATGGGGAGCACATTCTTTTCTCACTGCTCCCCTCCCTTGCAGCCTCACCATGCGGCTCCATGAAACTCTAAAGCAGTGCCAGGACCTGAAGACAGAGAAGAGCCAGATGGATCGCAAAATTAACCAGCTCTCTGAGGAGAATGGAGACCTTTCCTTTAAGGTGAGTGTTGGTGGTGGTGGTGGGGGGGTGATCTTGTTCCCACCTGGAGGCCCTTGGGGTTAGGTTTGTCTGGACAATTCCCCAAGAGAGAGTTGGGAAGAATGTCCCTCCCGGCATCTGTCTGTGCTTCTGTCTCTCCAGAGACCTGCATACTTTGCCATTTTCTTCATTCCATAATTGGCTGCTGCCACCGACTAGGTCACGGCCCATTTCAATTTGGAGTCTCGAGTTAGATGTGATTCTTTGTGACTGGTTTGAAGAGGGTTGGAGGGGATTATCAGAGGCCTCCAGCTCCTAGAGTTCAGGGAGCAGTGGTGGTGCCAGTTTTGACCCCGGGTGATGGGGAGTCCCACTTGTCTCTCTCAGCTACGTGAGTTTGCCAGTCACCTACAGCAGCTACAGGGAGCCCTCAATGACCTGACAGAGGAGCACGGCAAGTCCACTCAGGAGTGGATGGAGAAGCAGGCCCATCTCGAGAAGGAGCTCAGCACAGCCGTGCAGGACAAGGTAACCTGCTTTCAGGAGTCAGGACCACCATCTTGACCACATGTTCAGAGCTGAAATCCGTTTGCCAGTCTGTTCTTTGGGGCCTTTGGGAATTAATTTGATTTCTCTTCAAGGTTTAATAAGGTGCCGTAATGGAAAGATTGTGGGCTTAAGCCCTTTGAATCCTGTCTTTGCTATTTACAAGGTGTGGATCTTGGACAAGTTACTTGATTTTCTCTAAGCATCCTTTCCCAAAAATGGGAGGAAAAAATCCGATGAACTGCCTCATCAACCATTGTTAAGATAACGACACATAGAAAGCATTTTTAACACATTGGGTGATGCAAAGTAAGCTTTCAGTGAAATAGTTGCTGTTACTATTATTGTTGTTATTAGGAACTCAGCTTTGCCACTTATTAACCATGTAGCCCTGGGTCAGTGCACTCAATATCTGACCTTCAGATTCTTGCTTTGTAAAAGAGGGATAATGACAACCCTCCCAGATCTGTTGTATGGATTAGAAGTTCAGAGAGGCACCCAGCACAGTGAACAGTGGGGGAAGATGGGGTGGGGCAGGGGGTTGGTGCTGTGGCTGTGGCTGCTGCTGCCACCCAGAGAGGCAGGGGATGTTTTTAAGCTGGGTAGGTGTTTGGATAATCTGGAAGCCAAGACTTCTCTGAGGAAGGCCCAATTTGAAGTAAACTCAGCAGCCTTGGAGAAGAAATTAACAGACCACATGACAATCCTGGAACTCGGGCTAGGAAGTTACATCCCTCATTGTCCTAGGTCCATGGATTCTGAGACTTCTTTCTTAGGGCAAAAGGAGATCTCGGTAACAAGGCGATAGGGTCCCATGTTTTGTTGACATTCACGAGGGCTCATGGGGTCATTCAGTGTTCGTTCTACCTCTGTTCACATGAGGCTCTTGTTTACTCCCAGAAATGCCTTGAAGAGAAGAATGAAATCCTTCAGGGGAAACTTTCACAGCTGGAAGAACAGTTGGCCAGGCTGCGGGAGAACCCACTCCAGGATAAGGGCGAAGTGCTGGGTGACGTCTTGCAGGTAGGAATGCACAGGAGCAGCCACAAGTCCTGTGTGCTAGGGTTGTGTGGGCCCATGTTCAGCACATTCAGGTTCCCGGTGAACCTCAGTTCTCAGAGGAGCCATGGTCACTGAGGAGTCATGCTGATTTCCATTTGTCTGTCCCACCAGCTAGAAACCCTGAAGCAAGAGGCAGCCACTCTTGCTGCTGACAACACTCAGCTCCAAGCGAGGGTGGAGGCGCTGGAGACCGAGAGGAGCCAGCAGGAAGCCAAGATCCTTGCTGAGCGAGGCCACTTTGAAGAGGAAAAGCAGCAGCTGGCTGGCTTGATTGCCAAGTTGCAGAGCTCCCTGTCCAGTGTCAGTCAGGCCAAAGAAGAGCTGGAGCAGGCCTCCCAGGCTCAGGGGGCCCAGTTGTCTGCCCAGGTGACCACGCTGACCTCCGAGCTCACAACCCTAAATGCCACTGTCCAGCAGCAGAATCAAGAACTGGCTGACCTGAAGCAGCAAGCCAAAAAGGAGCAGGCCCAGCTAGCACAGACCCTCCAGCAGGAAGAACAGGCCTCTCAGGGGCTCCGCCACCAGGTGGAGCAGCTGAGCAGCAGCCTGAAGCAGAAGGAGCAACAGTTGGAGGAGGCCACCAAGGAGCAGGAGGCCACCAGGCGAGACCATGCCCAACAACTGGCCACTGCTGCTGAGGAGCGGGAGGTGTCCTTAAGGGAGAGGGATTTGGCCCTCCAGCGGCTGGAGGCATTGGAGAAGGAGAAGGCTGCCAAGCTTGAGGTCCTGCAGCAGCAACTTCAGGCTGCTAAGGAAGCCCGGGACAGTGCCCAGACCTCAGTGACACAGGCCCAGCGGGAGAAGGCAGAGCTGAACCAAAAGGTGGAGGAATTCCATGCCCGTGTTGAGGCAGCCCACCAGAAGCAGTGTGAGACCCAGGCCCAGGTGGCAGAGCTAAAGGCCCAGTTGAGGTCTGAGCAGCAAAAAGCAACCGAGAGAGAAAGGGTGGCCCAGGAGAAGGGTCAGCTCCAGGAGCAAGTCCGGGCCCTTGAAGAGTCCTTGAAGATGACCAAAGGCAGCCTTGAAGAGGAGAAGCGCAGGGCCGCAGACGCCCTGGAAGAGCAGCAGCGTTGTATCTCTAAGCTAGAGGCAGAGACCCGGAGCCTGGTGGAGCAGCGTAAGCAGGAACGGAAGGAGCTGGAAGAAGAGAAGGCTGGGCGCAAGGGGCTGGAGACTCGAGTTCAGCAGCTTGGGGAGGCCCATAAGATTGAGATGGAAACCCTGCGACGGGAGCTGGCAGAGTCCATAACCTCCCAGCGTGAGGCTGAGAGTGAGTGTGAGCAGCTTGCCAAGGAGGTGGCTACCTGGCGTGAGCGGTATGAGGATAGCCAGCAAGAAGAGGCCCAGTATGGCGCCATGTTTCAGGAACAGGTGATGACCCTGAAGGAGGAATGTGAGAAGGCCCGCCAGGAGCTGCAGGAGGCAAAGGAGAAGATGGCAGGGATAGAAGCCCACAGCGAGCTCCAGATAGGTCGGCAGCAGAGTGAGCTAGCCCAGCTCCATGCCAGCCTGGCCAGAGCCCACCAGCAGGTCCAGGAGAAGGAGGTCAGGGCCCAGAAGCTTGCAGATGACCTCTCCACTTTGCAGGAGAAGATGGCTGCTACCAGCAAAGAGGTTGCCCGCCTGGAGGCGTTGGTGCGCAAAGCAGGTGAGCAGCAGGAACCAGCCTCCCGGGAGCTACTCAAGGATCCCCGAGGGCAGGAGACAGAGAGTCCGAGTGGCTGGAAGAGCAGCAGGGACGTCAGTTCTGCAGCACGCAGGCTGCACTGCAGGCCATGGAGCGTGAGGCAGAGCAAATGGGCAGTGAGCTGGAGAGGCTGCGGGCTGCACTGATGGAGAGCCAGGGACAGCAGCAGGAGGAGCGTGGGCAGCAGGAGCGGGAGGTTGCGCGGCTGACCCAGGAGCGGGGCCGAGCCCAAGCCGATCTTGCCCTGGAGAAGGCTGCCAAGGCAGAGCTTGAGATGCGTCTGCAGAATGCCCTCAATGAGCAGCGTGTGGAGTTTGCTACCCTGCAAGAGGCACTGGCTCATGCCCTGATGGAAAAGGAAGGGAAGGACCAGGAGTTGGCTAAGCTTCGAGGGCAGGAGGCAGCCCAGAGAACAGAGCTGGGGGAGCTTCAAGAAACTGTGGAACAACTGAAGAAACAGCTGGCCAAGAAAGAGGAGCGCCAGCAGTCTCTAGGGATGGCTAGGGAAGATGCTTCTGGGTCAGCAGTCCAGCCTGAGGCTACTGGAAAGACCCAGCAAAGAGGCCCCGAGCTGGAGGCTCTGCGGGCACAGGTGAGCAAGCTGGAGCAGCAGTGCCGTGAGCATCAGGAGAAGGCCTCCAGCCTGGAGCGCAGCCTGGAGTCTGAGCGCACCTCTCAGACTGAGCGGGCTGCTGCTCTGGAGACTTTGCGGGGCCAGCTAGAGGAGAAGGCCCAGGAGCTAGGGCACAGTCAGGACATCTTAGCTTCAGCGCAGAGGGAGTTGGCCACCCTCCGTGCCAAGGCCCAAGACCACAGCAAGGCTGAGGATGAGTGGAAGGCCCAGCTGGCCCGGGGCCAGCAGGAAGCAGAGAGAAAAAAAGCCTCATCAGCAGCTTGGAGGAGGAGGTATCCATCCTGAACCGCCAGGTCCTAGAGAAGGAGGGTGAGAGCAAGGAGTTGAAACGGCTGGTTATAGCAGAGTCGGAGAAGAGCCAGAAGCTGGAGGAGAGGCTGCGCCTTCTCCAGGCAGAGACAGCCAGCAATAGCGCCAGAGCCGCAGAACGCAGCTCAGCTCTGCGGGAGGAGGTCCAGACCCTCCGGGAGGAGTCAGAGAAACAGCGGGTAGCTTCAGAGAGCCTGCGGCAGGAGCTGGCCTCACAGGCAGAGCGAGCAGAGGAGCTGGGACAAGAATTAAAGGCATGGCAGGAGAAGTTCTTCCAGAAGGAGCAAGCCCTCTCTGCTCTGCAGCTGGAGCACACCAGCACACAGGCCCTGGTGAGTGAGCTGCTGCCCGCCAAGCACCTGTGCCAACAGCTGCAGGCCGAGCAGGCAGCTGCTGAGAAACGGCATCGTGAGGAGCTGGAGCAAAGCAAGCAGGCAGCTGGAGGGCTGAGGGCAGAGCTGATGCGGGCCCAGAGGGAGCTTGGGGAGCTGTTGCCCCTACGGCAGAAGGTGGCAGAGCAAGAACGAGCAGCGCAGCAGCTGCGGGCAGAGAAGGCCAGCTATGCAGAGCAGCTGAGCATGCTGAAGAAGGCTCATGGCCTGTTGGCAGAGGAGAACCGGGGGTTAGGCGAGAGGGCCAACCTCGGCCGGCAGTTTCTGGAAGTGGAGCTGGACCAGGCCCGGGAAAAGTATGACCAAGAGCTGGCAACTGTACGTGCTGACGCTGAGGCCCGTCTGACTGAGATGCAGCGGGAAGCACAGAGCATTGCCCAAGAGCTGGAGGTGATGACTGCCAAGTACGAGGGTGCCAAGGTCAAGGTTCTGGAGGAGAGACAGCGGTTCCAGGAAGAGAGGCAGAAACTCACTGCCCAGGTAGGGCGCTCAGCTCAACCATACCTCCAGAGATTGGACCTAAGAGAGAGGGGACATTGCTCCCTCTGTATTCCAGGGCCTCTGACTCCCACATATTGCAGAGTGTTTTGTTTCCCCTCACTACTGGGTGGCAGAGGAGGAGAGGTAGCTGGTACAGTCCAAGTCTGTTGCCCCTATTATCCTAAAGAAAAATCAGTAGCCTCCCCTCCCCTGAAGGCTCCATCCTTAGAGAATCAAACTGTGAAGGCCGTCAGCCCATTCTGGAGGCACATTGTAAGGCACACCTGCAGTGGAGGCCCTAAGAGCCACTGGGGACTAGAATGAACCAAACTGGCAATTTAAAAATTACTAGAAGTCTGTTTCCTTGGGGGGAAGTATCTGGTTCCTTGGCGGGAAGTAGCAGAACCTCAGTGAGGTCAGGCTGGCAGCAGGACCAGGGCCTCTTTGGCCCCCTTCTCACTTTCTCCATTGCTCCTCCCCCATGCACAGGTGGAACAGCTAGAGGTATTTCAGAAAGAACAAACTAAGCAGGTAATGCCTGGGGTTTTGGCTAAATGCTGGCTGCTTAAGCGGTGACCAGTCTTGGTGCATGACCCCAGCTGCAGCTTGCCTCCGCCACCTCCTGTTGCGAACTGTTTGTGAAGGGGGAAGGGTCAAGCCGTGGAATCCAGGCCCAGGCTGCCCTGGAGTGCAGTGTGCCGGGCCCTCTCTCAGGCCTCATTCCACCCATCCCAGGTCGGCCCCTCCACCCTTCTGCACTTTCTCTTATCTGCCTGTCAGGGACAAGGGGGTAGGGTAGGCTTCATCTCTCCCATATCTGAACCAGCGACTGACAACCCTTAGGATTCCCAGTTCTCCAGGTCCCTTTCCAAGTCCAGGGACTCAGTGAAGGGGACTAGCAGAGTGACTATGGGCCTTGTTTAACACAGCCCCCTCCTTTCCTGCAGAAGCCATGAAAGTGATAAGCAAGGTAGCCCTCACAGGTTAGAGAGGGTTGTGAACTAGGAATGCCTGTCCATCACCATCTGGGCCTTAACCCTGAGCACGAAATAGATGTCTGGGAGCAGGACGGCCAAGGTTGAGAGGAGCAGGAGGGGCCTCCACCAGACTGAGGAGTGGCACGGGCTGGCTGCCTTGCTCTCACAAGGATCTCTCTGTGCTGCCCTAGACGTCAAGCCTGTTGAGCTGGTATTTAGTGGGAGTGCCCTTCCTCTGCCAGACCTCCTACCCAGTCACCTCACGCGTGCCAAAGAATTGGGCCTTCCTTTCCTATCACCTTTCTTCCCAAGGAGACCAGGGTGATGGGGACAATCAAACCAAATACAAACAGTTAGCAGTGGAGCCTTTGCTGATTATGCTTGAGCTCCTGGAATGCCTAGGGGAACCAGGAGTGCTTGTGGCTGTGATGGTCCCTCTCATCACCTCTTCCCCTTGTTCCTCTGTGGGAGTTGGGCGGGCTTGGACATGGGCTGCCCCTGCTCTGATCTGCCATGCTAACCACACTGCTAGCGCCAGCCCTAACAGCCTGTGGCCATTGGGAAAAGGTCTGATTACTTGTGGGCTTTTGCTTTGTGGGTTTCTGGGAGGAGGAGGACTGAGTGTTGAATGAGTATTTGCTAGAGTTAGAGGCGAGGTCCCTGTTCTTGTCTCTAACCCGGAAATGCTGGGGCTGGGCAAGGCGGCAGCAGTAGGGTGGTGGTGTTGCAGCGTTCCAGAATTGGTTCTGCTGAATCTGGCAGCTGCAGGCCTCTGTCCCTGCAAGCTGGGGGTAGAGGCGAGCATGGGCAAGTGGCTGTGACGACACCTGTGTGTTGGTTCCCTCACTCAGGTCCTGCCAACCAAACTGGGCAGCAGAGTGTTTCCTAATTGGAGGCCAGAAAAAGAATTTCTTTTTCTAGGAATATTGGGGGCACTGGTCTGGGGAAACCCCATAATTTGCCTGTACATCCAGGAAAGGCCTTCTGAGTATTCTCTTCTTTCCTCCCCTGCCCCAGGTAGAAGAACTGAGTAAGAAACTAGCTGACCATGACCAAGCCAGCAAGGTGCAGCAGCAGAAGCTTAAGGTGGGACAGATGGGGGAGGGAAGGTATTCCGTAAGCCCTCGGACTGTGGTAGGTGTGGGGGCAGAGGAGGGGCACCCTGGGGGCTTGGCAGCTTTAGGACGCCTGCCTGTGGCTCAGGAGCCTCCTGCAGGGGCCTCCTGGGAGCTCTGAAGGGAAGACGGGAGTAACTTCCATCCCTTGAACCTTTGCTGTTCACTATAGTAGCTACTAGCCATGTGTGGTTAAATTTAAATTATAATTAAATTAAAAATTCAGTCTCTTTGTCACACTAGCGACATTCCCCTGCTCAGTAACTGTGTGGCTAGTGGCTGCCATACTGGACAGGGCAGGTACAGAACGTTACCATCACTGCAGGAAGTCCTGCTGGATAGTGCTGGTCTAGACAGTCTAGCCTTCAGGAGTGAGAGTGTCAAAGACATGTAATGTTATAATACAACTTAATATTCTTAACGTTTTCAGTGAAGTCACCTTCTTGGGTTAATATCTGCTTTCTTGCAGTCTAGGTTTCACAGCTTTTAGTTGGGGGCAAAGGAACTGGGCATCAGTGGCCCTGGGACTCGCTAAAGCCCTTTTGGGTTGCAAGGAATTGTGAGAGCTCAGAGCTTCATTTGCCCAGCTCACTTCCAGGTGTTCCATACCATGTCCCCATTAGGTGATAAAAAGGTGCTAGTTACATTCCTTTGGGGGGCCTTCCTGGTACTCGGTGTTGTATCGAAGAGGTATGAGTGGATGATCCTGTGCTGTGTCTGGTACAGTCTAAGCACTTGCTGGCATTGTGAGTGGACAGAGAACCTGACGCAAGGCATCTGTGGTCTGGAAAGGAGACGGTGCCAGTGTCATAAGTGAGCCCACACAGGCTTTGGAGTCAGGTGGACCACGGTTCAAATCTTACTTTGTTTAGTCACTATAACCTTGGTCAGTTTGCTTAAATCTGAGCTCAATTTTTTCGTCTCTGAAGTGGAGATAAAGTTACATCCCAGAGTGGCTATGGGGAGAAATGAGTTCACATATCCTGAGAACTCACGTCGCAAGTGCTTATCTCTGTGTTCCGCAGCAAGGTGTTCCCTGAGGATCAGTTCCCTTCCTCCCTGGGGAGGCTGACTATAGTGTACTCTTGGAGAGAGAATGAGACAGTTTGTGCCTGGTCTCAAAGAAGGCAAAGATAGGGTGCCAGAACTCTTCCAGAAATGGCATTAGCTGGACAGGGAAAGCTGCTGCAGACCTTGGAGTGTGTGATGTTTCAGTAGGCTCGAGTTGGGAGGGGGGCACACTGCCTGAGTGAATTTGCAGGAGTTTTGAAAACACCACGGAGCTCAAGAGGCTAGGGCAAGGCGGTAGATTTGCGTGGAGCTGCCAGACCAGCCGTCCCATCAGCCTTCCTCATGCTTTCCAGGCCCAGGGTGGTGAGAGCCAGCAAGAGGCCCAACGCCTCCAGGCCCAGCTGAGAAGCCCAGCTGAGGTAAGCCAGAAGGAGCAGGCAGCTGAGCACTACAAGCTGCAGGTGAGGAGCCCAGCCCCAGGCCACTCTGCCCTCCCTCATGCCCTCCCCCACTGCCACCCACCCCATCTCCCCGTACAGATGGAGAAAGCCAAGACCCATTACGATGCCAAGAAGCAGCAGAACCAAGAACTTCAGGAGCAGTTGCGGGGCCTGGAGCAGCTGCAGAAGGAAAACAAGGAGCTGAGGACTGAAGCTGAACGGCTGGGCCGTGAACTGCAGCAGGCTGGGTTGAAGACCAAGGAGACTGAACAGACCTGCCGCCACCTTACTGCCCAGGTGCGAAGCCTGGAGGCACAGGTAAGTATCTGACTGAGCAGACTCCCTTATCTCTGTTATAATGGACCCATGCACGCTCCTCTCCTAAGCCATCCCTGCTTTAGCCTTCTCTTCACTCTCCCTGGTCTTCTGCTTCTCAGGTCGCCCATGCCGACCAACAGCTTCGAGACCTAGGCAAGTTCCAGGTGGCAACTGATGCCTTAAAGAGCCGGGAGCCCCAGGCCAAACCTCAGCTGGATTTGAGTATTGACAGCCTGGATCTGAGCTGTGAGGAGGGGACCCCACTCACTATCACCAGGTCAGGAGGCACCCTTCTTCCCTCAGTCTGTTGCCCACTGAGAGCCTACTCTTTATACCAGGCTGTGTCCTGGGCACTGGGGCTGTGAGGTAAATAAAGTGTCCTTTTGCCCTCTGGAAGTTTATTCTTAGAGGAGAATAAAGGAAAAGTATTACAAGTGTTAATGTTAGGTGGGATCAAAATAAATGAGTGGTCAGAAAAGGCTTCATGGGGGCTGTCACTCCTGAATCTTGAAAGGAGCTGTAGGTATGATGTGTGCCTAGTGGACAGAGCAGTGAGAGCAAAGGCTGAGAAAGAGCCTTGCTGGACTGGAAAGTAAGGTTGGGAGGGCCGCCTGGACTCCCCACTGAAGAAGGCTGGCATTTAGACTTGATCCTAAAGGCATTAAGGGACCTCTGAAGGGTTTGAAATTGAGTACATGATCAGATTTACACCTTAGAAAGCTTATCCTTATAGCCAGTATGGAAGCTGAGACGAGAAACAATTTTTTATTAAATACTTAATATGTGTCAGATACTGCCGTAGACACTTGAAAAATATTAATTAATTTAACATGAAATTGGGGCATAAAAGCAAAGTCCCTTGCCCAAAGTCCCACAGTAGCAGAGCTGGGCTTGAACCTGGGCAGCCTAGCTCAAGTCTTTGCTTATTACCATTCTGGTGCCTCTCTGGTGCTGTTGTCAGTCTAGGTGATAGGAGATGAGGCAGTCAGGGAAGGATGTGGGAGTGGAGTGGGGTGTGATTAGACTTGCTGATTGGGTTTGGCAGGAGAGGGAAGACTAGGATCGTGCCCATGTTCGTGGTGGGGTGACCAGGTGGAGGCTGCTCTCATTCACTGAAATAAAAGATATAAGAGGAGGAAGAATGGATGGGCTAATTTTGGGACATGTCCACTGTGGAAAAAGCTGTAGGTATCCTGGGCAGATATCTGGGCCATGGTACATGGATCTGGAGAGCAGGGTCTGGGCTAAGGCAGAGGCCTGGGAGTTTAAGGGAGTAGATAGGCTAACCCCAAGGGTCTAGAGTGGACTGAAGGGAGAGCCCAGGTCAAGGGCTTTCCTTGGTACCTCTGAATAATCAGAGTGAAAATGGGGTGCTTGACCTGGTCTTCTTGTAATAAATGTAGGAATTGGTGACTCTGGAGCAAAGGGATGAACAAAATGCCTTCTAGCCCCAAAATTGGCGCCTCAGTAGGTTTCTTTTCTACAGCAAGCTGCCTCGTACCCAGCCAGATGGCACCAGCATTCCTGGAGAGCCAGCCTCACCCATCTCCCAGCGCCTGCCCCACAAGGTGGAATCCCTGGAGAGTCTCTATTTTACCCCCATTCCTACTCGGGTTCAGGCCCCCCTGGAGAGCAGCCTAGACTCCCTGGGGGATGTCTTCCTGGACTCAGGCCGGAAGACTCGCTCTGCTCGTCGGCGTACTACACAAATCATCAACATCACCATGACCAAGGTCAGGCTGCTGGGAGTG
This sequence comes from Eonycteris spelaea, assembly GCA_003508835.1. Lineage (NCBI taxonomy): Eukaryota > Metazoa > Chordata > Mammalia > Chiroptera > Pteropodidae > Eonycteris > Eonycteris spelaea. The sequence goes on from PUFA01000151.1 coordinate 3,862,005, forward strand.
GGGCTGCAGGACAGTAATGCTCACATCCTCTCAGGGCATCTTTCCATTGGGTCCTTAAGATAGTCTCAAAAGGAAGACAGGGCTGACCAGCCCTTATCTTACAGAAGGGAGATCTGAGATTCTGGAAGGATCTTAGACCTCTTTTGTAGAAAGGGGCAGAGCTGGAATTGGATGCCTGTCTACTGACTGTAAGGCTGGTGTCATCTCCATGTGTAGCATTGACCCTACACAGAATGGAGAGAATATGGAGAAGTTGCAGCCCAGCCTGTGCCTCTCAGCACTGCCCCCCGGGCTGCCTGCCAGCCTCGGGGCTTTGGCCCTTGTTTCCATATCTTGAAGTTAGGGAGGAGAGGAGAGGTGCCTTTAGTGCAACAGGGGGCACCTTTGTGCAAGGTGCCCTCTGTTACCAAGAAGCTGGAAAGTTCTAAAAGATAGGCCCCTGGCAAGGTTGGGCCAAGGGACGATGGAGGCACTGTGATGAATGTGACTAGCTCAGAAGACGTGAGTTCCAGCCCTGGCTCTCTCCCTTCCTAGCTGTGTGACCTTTGGGCCAGCCACTTTCTTTCTTTGAACCTCACTTCTAAAATGGTCTGATACACTCTGCCTTTGCTTCCTCAAAGCACTTTTTAATAGACTTGGTAGAAAACAGGTAGAAGAGAGTCTCAATAGCCTCAGCATCTTGTGCCAGATTCTGGTAACAAGGCCCATTTCTTGCAGACGTCCAACTAGGGAACCCTGCAAAGCAGTGTGGGAACACATGGAGCTGTGCTGTGGGCTCTGAGGAACTTGAGGAAGGGGGAGATGGCGGAAGATTTCTTTATAGAGTATCAGGGTGTCTCACTCTACCCACCGCAACAGATTCATCCTCTCTTTCAGAAGCCAGATGTGGAGGAGCCAGACAGTGCCAACTCATCCTTCTATAGCACGCAGTCTGCCCCTGCTTCCCAGGCTGGCCCAAGAGCCACCTCTTCTACTCAGTCTCTAGCCCGCCTGGGCTCTCCCGACGATGGCAACTCGGCTCTGCTCAGCCTTCCTGGCTACCGGCCTACCACTCGCAGCTCTGCTCGCCGCTCCCAAGCCAGGGTGTCCAGTGGGGCCCCTCCAGGTGAGAGGACTGTTCCCTAACCCTGTCCCTACCCAAAGATTACACTGAAAGCAGATTCTGGCATAGGGAAACAACAAGCTTTTAAAACCCCGAAACTAGCTTCCTGGCTGCCTTCCTGCAGTCTCAGGGATTTGCCTGTCTAGCAAGGGGGCTATGCTGGGCAATCAGGCTGCTGTTAATCTCAGCCGGTGTGAACTGGAAATTCTGAATAATCAGAGTGAGAATGGGGTGCTTGGCCTGGTCTGCTTGTAATAAATGTAGGAATTGGTGACTCTGGAGCAAAGGAATGGACAGAATGCCTTCTAGACCCCAAAGTGGCACAGGGGGCCTGGGATTCCCAGCACAATAGTGACGCTCAGAGCCCTTCTCAGATGGTGATGGGCTGCCAGAGGGCCAGACTGGCTACTGGTCTATATTCAGATTCTTGGAGGCTTTTGCTTTCAGGGACTCCCTGGGTATCCTGGCCCTTGAGTAGCTTTTCTTGGTGTCACAGCTTCCGCATATGACCTCTTTTAACCTCCCGAGGGAGTGAGCCAGCTGCTGTGGTAGAAATGGTCTGTGAGCAGCACTGCTGCTGTTTCTGCAGCTTTGAGCAGAGCAGGACTCTGGGCTACTGTAACGGCTTCAAGTCCACAGGAGGTGGACGGGAGAGTGGTGCCAACAAAAGCTGGCGAGGTGCCAGGGCCAGTGGGCAGCCTCCACCCTCATTCCTCTGACCTTCCGTTTCCACTTGTTCCAACTTCCCTGCCCTCCCCAGGAAGGAACAGCTTCTACGTGGGCACCTGCCAGGACGAGCCCGAGCCGCTGGGCGACTGGAACCGCATCGCAGAGTTGCAGCAGCGCAACCGAGTCTGCCCCCCGCACCTGAAGACCTGCTATCCCCTGGAGTCCAGGGTGAGCTCTGGGGTCACCCGCAAAGGACCCACGCTGGCTTACCTTTTCCTCCCTTGGCATTACATCCCAGTGCCACCTGCTGACCTAGCCTGAGTACCAGTGCCCTGGGTCTCCGGCCTCCAGGAGGGTGACTGTATGCTTCCCGTGGAACAGCCAGCAGGGAGGGAGTGAAGGGGCGAAGTACTGTGGGTAGGCAGGAGTTTGGAGAGGTCTGCTTGGGACAGCTCTGCTCTGGCCTTTGTGCAGGGTGTAGGCAGAGAAAGCCACAGGGCGGGAGTCCTTCTGCCATAGGAAGGCTCCAGCTGTTCCACATGCTGGGTCTGTGAGGAGAGTCTGGGGCAGTCCTGCTCCATCTCCGAACACGTCTACCCCATACAGCCTTCTCTGAGCCTGGCTACCATCACAGATGAGGAGATGAAAACCGGTGACCCCCAGGAGACCCTGCGCCGAGCCAGCATGCAGCCAACCCAGATAGCTGAGGGTGCTGGCATCACCACCCGACAGCGCAAACGGGTCTCCTTAGAGCCCCACCAGGGCCCTGGCACCCCTGAGGTAGGTAACACTGGCTTCTGTGTTTTGTTCTGACAGCTTGCCCAAGTCAGGCTCAGCTCATCAAGTTTGAAAAGTGGACTAAAGGGTAGGCTGCTGGCTTGGGGGTAGGGGTAGGAATGGTGCTGCTGGTTGGACAAGACGTATGAGGTCCACTCAGACAGCTGGCTTTGGATGTGAAATCCTCTTCCCCATAGTCTAAGAAGCCCACCAGCTGTTTCCCACGCCCCATGACTCCCCGGGACCGACATGAAGGGCGCAAACAGAGTGCTGCGGAGGCCCAGAAGAAAGCAGCTCCACCTGCTGTGAAACAGGTGAGTCGGGGGTTGAAGGGAGACACTAGAGCAGCAGGTTGGCCTGGGAAGCAGCGACAGAGTACCCAGGTTGACCGCGTCTCCCCACAGGCTGACCGCCGCCAGTCCATGGCCTTCAGCATCCTCAACACGCCCAAGAAGCTCGGGAATAGCCTTCTGCGGAGGGGGGCCTCAAAGAAAGCCCTGTCCAAGGCCTCCCCCAACACCCGCAGTGGAACCCGTCGCTCTCCTCGCATCGCTACGACCACAGCCAGTGCTGCCACTGCCGCCGCCATCGCTGCTGCCACCCCTCGGGCCAAGGGCAAGGTGGGGCACTAATAGGGAAGGGGGTGGGGTTCAACTCCCAGGAAACCGGTGGAAGCCTGGGCACCGCTCTTGACCACCCACAGGACAGCCTCCAAGGCAGGGCAGAGCTAGGCTGCTAGAGGTTGGGGGCTAAGAGCAGGTGCTTCCCATCTTGGTTAGATGCTCAGTATTGAGGGAGGAGACAATGACATTCCTAGTGAGAATACCCAGAGCTGCTTAAACACAGCACCTGGTAAGCTGAAGGCTGATCTGTCCAGGGCCACACCATTGAAGGGGTCCTCATTAGGGTTGTGCCAGAGCAGGAAGAGGTCTTCCTGAGCCAGCTGCTGCAGGCTGGCATCACAGGTGTCATCCAACTGAGTGACTATGTCTCTTTCTTTCAGGCAAAGCACTAAAGGGCCAGTACCAGTGAGTGGCCCCACCTGTGTCCCTGATGCTGACCTTGCCTGGTCTTCCTCCTCCTACTGTCCCTCTCAGTGCCTTCTCTCAGCTCCCAGGCCAATAGTGGCCAAACCCCTAGAGACAGTGATGCCTGCCCACACCTTGGCCTGGTACCTGGACCTTTACCAGAGCCTTTACTAGGTGAACAGGTGTGTCCTCAGAGTTGGGCCTGGAGCCTGGACAGTTTGGGTCCTCCCCTACCTTGCGCTCCTGATGTTTTCACAGAGCAAAGAAAAGTCACTTCTCCATCACAACCAGATCTGAGGCTGGCTTGAGTTGAGGCTGGGTGGTCGTTGGGCCCAGCCAGTCCTGCCAGCCTCTGGATCTAAAGGGACCATTGGAGGAGCAGAACCTGGTGGCTGGGCCTAACAGGGTCCCTTGCTCTTAAAAGTCTAGGACTGGGTGTTGACCTAGTGTGGAGCATCCCACCCCCAGGTGCTCCCATCCACCTAAGGGCCCAGTTGCCCAGAGGATGCTTTTTTCAGGAAAACAATGGGCCCGTGTCGGAAGGGGTGCCGGGGGACAGCCTTCAGTGGCAGTCATCATCACCACCTTCCCCAGAATTTGTACTGGGGGTGGGATCTGGAGTGATGGAAGGTTTTTTAAGGGCCAGGGATGGGATCTTTTCTAAATGTATTACTTGTAAATAAAGTCTATTTTTCTCCCTTTGAGTGCCGAGTTGCCTTGATCTTTGGGGACAAGAAAGGAAATCTGGGTTTCTTTGGAGCATACCTTTGTTCCTGCCCATACCACCTACCGCCTTTCAAATCCCTTCTCCTGGCCTTTCTGGGGTAAAAGATCGTCTCACACTTCATTTCTGGTTTTCTGCTCAGGAAGCATTATGGGCTGTCCTTGTCTGAGAGCCTGTGTCCACTGGATCTTTGTAGTTTCCAAGTGGCAGTCCTCTTTCCACAGTCCCCCTGGAATGGGCGGAATTCTCCTGGTGGAAGGACGGCCAAAATGACCGAGATGTTAGTATGCCGCCACTAAAAAAATCATGTATGAATGTCCATTGTGGGCCCTGCTGGATAGGACAGATTCAGCTGTGTGCAGATCAGAAGCAGCCTCTGCCCCATCCCTTCCCCGGGACAATCCAGTAGAGGAAAAATATATAGGCACAGCTTAGAGACGTTGCAGCTTTGGTTCCAGACCACTGAAGTGAAGTGACTATCCCAGGAGTCCCATGATTTTGTTTCCCAGTGCCTATAAAGTTATGTTTACACTGTTCTGTAGGCAGTTCCATTTGCAACAGCATTATGTCTAAAAAAAAATGTACACACCTTAAAAAATCATTGCTAAAAAGTGCTAACTATCATCTAAGCCTTCAGCAAGTCATAATCTTTTGTGCTGGTGGAAGGTCTTGTTGGCTGTTGACAGATCAGGGTATTGGTCGCTGAAGGTTGCGGTGGCTGTGGCAATTTCTTAAAATAAGGAAAGTTGGCTGTATTGACTCTTCCTTTCATGGATAATTTCTCTGTAGCATGCACTGCTGTTTGATAACATTTTACCCATAGTACTTCTTTTAAAATTGGAAGTCAATTCTCTCAAACCTTGCTGCTGCTTTATCAATTATGTGATATTCTAAATCCTTTGTGCTCATTTCAACAATCTTTATCTTCACCAGGAATAAATTCCACCTCAAGAAACCACTTTTTTGGCTCATCCATAAGAAACAACTCATCTGTTTTATCAGGAGAGTTGTCTTCAGGCTCTACTTCTAATTCTAGTTCGCTTGCTATTTCCACCACATCTGCAGTCACTTCTTCCATGGAAGTCCAAGTCATCCATGAGGGCTGGCTTCAACTTATTCCAAACCCATTAATGGTGACATTCTGAATCATGAATGTTCTTATTGGCATCTAGAATGGGGAATCCTTTCCAAAATGTTTTTTACTTTGCCCAGATCCATCAAAGGAATCACTATTATATGGCAGCTATAGCTTTATGAAATGTATTTCTTAAAAAGACTTGAAAGTTGAAATTACCCCTAGATCCATGGGTTGCAAAATGCATGTTGGGTTAGCAGTTATGAAAAGCAATTATGTCTTCATCAGAACTCTTGGGCGACCAGGTGCTTGTCAATGAGCAGGAAAATTTCTAAAGGAATCTTTTTTTTCTGAGCAGTACGTCCCAACAATGGGCTAAAAATATGTAGTAAACCATATTGTGAACAGATGTGCTGTCATCCTGGCTTTGTTGTTCCATTTCTAGAGCACAGAGCACAATTAGCATAATTCTTAAGGGCCCTTGGATTTTCAAATGGTAAATGAGCATTGGCTGCAACTTAAAAGTTACCAGCTGCATTAGCCCCTAACAAGATCGTCAGCCTATCCTTTGAAGCTTTGACACCAGATACCGACTTTTCTCTAGCTGTAAGTCCTAGATGGCCTCTTCTTCCAATAGGAGGCTATTTCGTCTACACTGAAAATCTAGTAAGGGTACCCACCTTAACTTTCTTAGCTAGATTTTCTGCATAACTTGCAGCAGACTTTCCATCAGTGCCGACTGCTTCACCTTCCACTTCTATGTTATGGAGATTTTATTTATTTTTTTTACCTTAAATCTCATGCGCCAACTTCTGCTAGCTTTAAACTTTTCGTCTGCAGCTTCCTCACCTCTCTCAGCCTTTACAGAATTAAAGTTAGGGCCGTGCTCTGGATCAGGCTTTGGCGTAAGGGAATGTTGTGGCCGGTTTCATCTATCCAGACCACTAAAACTTTCTCCGTATCGGCAATAAAACTGTTTTGCTTTCTTGTCATTTCTGTGCTCACTGGTGTAGCACTTTTAATTTCCTTCAGAAACTTTTTCTTTGCATTCACAACTTAGCTGTTTGGTGCAACAGGCCTAGCTTGCAGCCTGGCCTGTCTCATGTCATGCCTTCCTCATGTCGAAAGCTTAACCATTTCTACCTTTTGATATACAGTGAGAGATGCATGACTCTTCCTTTCACTAGACCACTTACAGGCCACTGTAGGGTTATTAATTGGCCTAATTTCAATACTGCTCAGGGAACAGGGAGGCCTGAGGAGAAGGGGAGAGATGAGGAACAGCTGGTTGGTGGAGCAGTCAGAACACACATTCATCAATCAAGTTCACCTTCTTATATGGCCGTAGCTCATGGTGCCCCAAAACAATTACAACAGTAACACTAAAGAATCGCTGATCACAGGTCACCCACAACAAATATTATGATGAAAAAGTTTGAAATATTCTGCGAATTATCAAAATGTGACACACACAGTGAGCAAACGCTGTTGGAAAAATTGTGCCAATGAACTTAACATAGGGTTGCCACAAAACTTCAATCTGTAAAAAAAATGCAATATCTGTGGAGCACAATGAAGCAAAGCACAATAAAATGAGGTATGCCTGTACAAATTTAACATATAACCTTAAGGTGGTGCAGAGTGTGGCCTGAGCTGAGAGGGCCTGGACCTAAATGAAGAGGTGGCATTTCAACCAAGCTTCAGAGTCAGGATGGTGAGGCAGAGGGGACCCTCTGGAGGGCTTCTTGAGTAGTGGGCACAACTGTCTTCAGCCCAGCCTGGGGAAAGTGAAGGGAGACAAGGATCAGGGCCAAGGCGGGGGGTACATATCCTGTCACTTCCTTCTAGGCCATGCTTCCTCTGCCTGAGTCCTAAATCTTTTCAGTTTCCACCTCGGGCTTGGGGACATGGGAAGATGGTGGTCATTAAGGGAAACAGTTTTGACAGGAGAGCCTCCCCGCCCCCACTCCCTGCAATGGAGCAGAGCTCCTCCTGTCCCTGGAAACCTTTCATTGGGTTCCTCACCAAGCACTGCGCCAGTACGACGTGACGCTGGACTGTGTGCTCAGGATCCGTGAAAACACAGGAGAAGTTGGTACTGCGAAGGGCGGGGCTCAGCTCCTCCAGCACCAAGGCCTTCCACAGCTGGGTGCTGGTGCCCCTGCGCTCCCGGCTGGAGCAGAGGAGGAAAGGTTGTGAGAGAAGCACAAGAGGAGGCCTCCCTCTTGCTGGCCTCGCCACCACGCCACTCACCTGGTGCTGCCCTCCCGCAGCCGGCCTGGGAGATGCTCGATGAAGGAACCATTGCCCAGCCAGTAGAGGATGCTGAAGTGGGGAAAGCGACTGCAGGCAGTGCAGGACAAGGTCAGTGTTCCATCTAGGGACATATGTATGTTGCTATTAGCACCTCCGTAGAGCAGACCTCCCCTCTGCCATTTCGTGGCCTGCCCACCCTGCCCAGCTCCTTAGTCCCTACAACCCAGGAACCTAGAGTGCTGCTGGGCACACTACCTAGGTGGGAAAATCCATTAAAGGGGAGGAATGGCTGTCTACTAGGAGGCCCGGGACTGGGCAAGAAGAATCTGAGGACAGGTCCTTGGTTCAGGTGATGACTACTGAGCTTGTTTCTTCAGGAAGACCTTTTTTAGTGTACAGCTTCGGTGACTCTGAGAGCCCCAGCCAAGGAGGCAGCATCAATAGGCCACTCTTCCTCTGAGGTGGCCAGAGGGCACACAGGCTCTGGGAGGGGTTGGGCCTTGGAGCACACTGCAGTCAAGGCTCTGGAAGTCCTCTGACCATTTCTTATGTCTGAATTCTCTCTGTCCCATTTAATAGGGAGCATCTTGGGAGCTGGAGCCTGCACCCACTCAAGATGCTAGGTGGGAGAGGGAGAATGCTGAATGCTCAGCCAAGCTGATTTGGTGGGTGGTGGGCTATATGGCAGAAGGGGACAGGAATTATGTTCTGGAGTCAACCCCACCCTTGGCCTCTCTGTGCCCACAGCCTGTCCTCCCACCACTGTGCCCTCCTGGGCTCCCATTAGAATTGCTCCTTACTTAGTGGGACTTCCACTTCTGGCCAGGTCACCTCCAATGCCGGACATCGCTTAGCTGCTGGGAGCTTTACGGGCCAGGAGGGGCAGGAGTCCCTGGTGACCCCAGCTGAGGTGGTGGCAGCTGTGGTGGCCTGAGGTATAGGTGTGGCTCTGGCTAAGTGGAAGATGATGCAGACACACAGAAGCAGGACCCACAATGTGCTGGGGTCTGAGGAAAGGACAATTACAGAGATCAGTAGCTGCTGGACCACTTGGGAATGCTCACCACCTGGGCTCAGGTCTTGGTGAAGAGGGAGTTGCTGCCTGGGTATAGCTCTGCCCAGGGAATCAGAGAAAAAGGCCTCTTCGCCCCCACCTCTTGGCCCTTTTGAATGGAGCACAAGGAGACTGGAATGGAGCCAGAGCCACTGCATCTGGACAGAGGCTGAAAGCAACAGCACACAGTGCAGTGGAGTCACCTGGAGGCTAAGGCTCAGGGCAGCCACACTGCTCTATTCTGTTCTCAGACCCTGGCCCCGCCACACACACCCCTCAATCCCCACACACAGCCCCAGGACTCACCTGGTGTCCAGTTCTGTCTCATGATCACAATGTATGTGTCAGGGATTGGCGTGCCTGGCTCTATGTATGTCATGACTTCCTCTTCTCTGGCAGGAGGTGGGGGAGAATGATGAATAAATTACTTCACATCGCCTCAGAGGCTCGCCACCCGTAGGCATATATGTGGCTCTCTCCTTCCTGTGGACTCCACAGCCCCTCCCTAGGCCTGAACATTTGGTGGACTTCCGAGCACTGCTATTTACTCTTTCCCGTTTGTCCTGCCCATTTACTGTCCTGTTTGTCCTGCCTATCTGTCCCAATCGACAACTCCTGGAAGACAGGCATCCAACGAGGCTGGAGCGCTTCAGCACTTAGAAAGCTGGAGGATCCATCGTCTAGAGGTAGCCTTTCCCCACCCAAGGTCTAATTACCATCAACATCTGGTTAGAGTCCAACCAACCCCTTCATTATAGGGACTTACCTAGTCACAAAGGGAGACAAAGCTCTTCATTGTCAGAGCTGGTTCTGAGAAAGGCAGGATAAAGTGAAATTCTTCTGGGAAAACACTGGTCCCTTCCCCCATCTCACTTTCACTTTCATTCTAGCCATGGAATCCAAAGTGAGTTCTGGGCCACTCATGGGGCACACGTACATGACAAGCATCTTGGCTCAGTCCTTGAGGTTTCTGCATACTGAGCCTCTTCTTGAGCCAAAGTTCACAGTAGCCAGGAACCATCCTATCTCTCAGGACCCCCTACTTTCCAGGTGGTGGTATACTGGGGGTCTTTAATCCACCCTTATCCTCACCCTCCTGAGGTCACAAAGGGCGTGAACAAACGAGCGGGTCTCTCACAGGTCAATTTTCCTGTGCCAGCAAAGGGTCAGGCCTTTTAAGTGTCCACCTTTGCTCTTCAGGGCCAAGGCTTCTGCTTCTGTATGAGCAGGCCTCCTGTTTACTCCACATCACATCCTTGTTCAAGATGACAATTCTCTTAGGCACTGGGGATCCCAAGTTGTTGGATCACTTTGACCATTTCATGCTCAAAGCCACACCAGCTCATCCACACCCTAATCTTTCCCAGGCTCCCCACTCCTGCCAAAACTATCAAGCCAACACCCACCTACCACCACCACAAGCCCCTCACTCGTTTCATCCTAGCTCCCTGGCCAGAGCTACAGGCCCAGATTCACCAGGAAGCCTAGGTTCCCTCTAGTCGGCTCCCAAGAAGCCTGAAGAGCCCTGGTTTTCAGAATCCCTTCTCAGAGCTCCACAGCTCAGTTCGCTGTAACTGACCGCGTGTGAGCCTCGCTGCGAGGACTGTGCCAAGAGCATTTCCTGGCCTGTCTGGGAACCTCTCAGAGCCAAAAACTTGGAATGCGAGCTGGAGGGCTGGTCCTAAGAGAAGGCCTCAGCTTCTCACATAAGCCTAATACGGCGGTTGGGGGGATGCAAGTGAAAAGATGATCCCTGGACCCTTCAATCAGCCCCCATCCTCTCCCTGGGGAAAGGTGGGGGTAGCCCCCACACTGGCTCCAGAACAACAGAGCAACATATACCTGCTCGTCTGGTCACTAATGAGACAAATGGAGCTGGGGCTGTGGCAGGGCCAAGACTAGAGTGAGGCGAATGAGGCGCCAGGGATGCAAAACTGAAGGTGGCACTCACTGTCAGGGCTGTGGAGGCAGAAAGAGCAGGACTGGTGCTCCGGTGCATGCATTATCAAGTGTGAAGGACAAGACCTGAGTGTCTGAGGTTTGTGATTTCGTGATCCGGGGGAGGGCTGGGAACAGAGCCAGGGAGGCCAGAACATGGAATTACTTGAGTTGAGAGGATGTCAGGAACACCATGTGCTCCAATCCCAAGGTTGTATGTGTGCGCACGCGTACATATGAGTAAAAAAGTGACTCTATTCCTAATTTAGACATATGAGACAAAACCACATGCTCTTCTCCAGGATTCTATTTGACATTTTCCTCCTCTAAATTCCTCCCCTACTCCTGTCCCAGGAGCTCCCAGGCTCTGCAGACACAGGGAAACTCCTCCCAAGGCACTCTATCACCCTAGCAGTTAGGTCAGGAGGCAAGGTCGCATGGGGCTCTGAGACAGTCCTTTGAAGGAGGGAGGGAGATAGATAGAACTCTGGAGCGTCATCAAGACCAGAGTTGGGCCACTGGGAGGTCATGGGACTCAGAACTGGTAAAATATGACAGCCTGGCCTCAGCTTCTCACATGAGCCTAATGTGGGGTTTGGGGGGACATAAGTGAAAAGATGATCCCTGGACCTCAACCAGTTCCCACCCACTCTCTGAAGATGGGCACGAGCAGTGGGGGCCTGTGAGAAGCCACACTGGGTAAGAGAGCCAAAGTTGAGAATGGCCCATGAAAAAAGGTGGTGGGCAGGATGCTGACCTCAGGTGCTTAGGACAGAGTCACCAGTGGTGCCCTAAGGCCTTATCTGCTACAGGACAGGAGCCTGGCATTCCACTACTCCCAGGGACGCTGAGCAGGGCCAACCACCCAGGGCCCCAGCTCTCAGATGGGAACAGCAAAAGGCAGACAAGGCAAGGTACCCCCGGGATCCCATGGAAGGAGATGAGAAGAAGAAAAGCAAGATGATGTTCAGCTTTCCAACCCAGCTCATGGAGCTTTATTCAGAGTGACAAGATCTTGCTTGGTTTCTGCTGCCCTCGAAGGGGCAGGCCCAGCCGGGCCATATTCCCTAGAAGCCCAGTACGGAAGGCCGTGTTTGTTCTCCTTCTTCTTTATAACTTCTAGGACCAGGGCTGAGGTCTCCCTGGAACCCCTTTTCAGAAGCCGTACTCACCTGGGCCGTACTCTCCTCCCGCCCACCGTTCCTATTGCCAGGCCCAGGCAGGACTCATAAATGACAAAGCTGATATAGGGATGTTTCCTGGGCTGGGAATCCCCTGCCAGCTTCAAGGCAACACTGTCTGATGACAGGGAGAAGTCACATCTGCTACAGTCCCACAACAGATGCACGCACACGCTTTCATTTAGGCTTTCAGGGAAGGAAGTTGATGTGGCAGAATGGCTTTTGGCACATGTCACCACTTCCGGGCTCAAAGGGCCCTCAATCATTGATGTCGACAGCAGCCCCGTGGTCTCTGTTGCCTGCTGAGTACAGCCCTGCTTGGGGGCTGGTTACCCATGCTGCTGCTGCTTCTGGCTGTCCCAAACAAATTCCTCAGTGCATTCTGAGGTCCCCAGTCTTCCTCACTGGAAAAGTCACAAGGTTCCACTTGCCTCAACCAGCCTATGGCTCCTGGACAGGGGAAGACAGAGTCAGACATAACATGCATCCCATGTCCCAGACAGGGGAGGAAAGACACCTCACCCCTCAGCGCTCATCTGTGGCACCAAAGTGCTTCAGCTCTTCCACACTAAGTGTACTGGCCATGAGCCCCGCAGACGGAGGAAAGGGCAGGGGTGGGCCGAGGCTCTCAGCCGGAGGTGGAAGGCTTTCTAAACCAAAAAGGTTGCGGCTCTGCTCCTGCCCCGCTCAAGCTGGGAGGGTGAGCCTGGGAGTTGGGGCAATTCCTATGTTCCATAATAAAAAAAGGTTTTTAAATATATTCATCAAAATAGTTTTTTTTAAAAAGCCCCACTGCTGACAGCCGCACTGGCTAGCTTGCCATCATACCCGTCCCCAACCCGGACACAGCCGGAGGGTCCTGAGTGGTCCAAGTGCCCCTCTGAGTCTTTTCCGCCCAGGAGGTCTTGAAGGGCAGGAAGAAGAGTGCCCGAGGTCCATGGTGGGTGGATGCTCTTCTGCTATTCCAGGCCCAGGATGTAGTTGATGCCTTGTACCAAGCCAATGATGACAGGCTGCCAGGCTACCAAGTATCGAAGCCAATCCAATAGTTGCCCGTACATGACATGAGGCCTCTCCCAGCTGTCAGTGTGTTAAAGAAAAGAGGCTATGTGTTAGAGCTGCTAAGGCTGGTCCAGGGGATGGGTCAGAGGGTTGGCCCAGGTCCTCCCTGGGGTTGCCCGCACTTCCGGCTGCTCCACACAATCAGCCTACAAGGAAAGAGAGGTGCTTTCCAGAAAGCTCCACCCAGTCTTTCCATGTTGGAATAAAGGGCTAAACTCAGAGAATGTGGGAAGGAGAGCAGAGGGGACCAGTGCAGAAGATATGGGTGGAGAAGTGACACTAAGCTCTCCATGACTGGCATGCAGAGACAGCCTCTCATTTAACTAATTCCTCTAGTCACAGGGGATGACCCTAGCAGAGGCTCTGAGGAAACCCCACCCAAGGGCACTAGGCACCAGGCCCTGCTGAGGTCAAGCAACTCTAGAGGTGAGTTCCTTTCCTTTCTCTTTACAGATAAATGCTAGACAAGAATTTGGAGAGGGAGTCTAAGATTCCAGTTTTGGAGAAAGCACTGGTTGAACTCCTGAGACTGTGGAGGAACCTCTCCAAAGGCATCAGAAGGAGCAGCTGGGCCCAGTCCCGAGAACGAAGGGAAGTCCCAAGCATCTGCTTGACCAATGAGCTACTGAACTATTCCTAATTAGTCCCTGGAAGAACCAAGCAAGGAACCTTAAAAGGCCGGTCTGTTCTGGGACTGTGCAAACATACTGAAAATGCAGTGGCTCCCACACTGCCCAGCTAGTGTCCAGGGATGGGAACTCTGGCGCAGAGAAAAGGCAACTGGGAGGAGAGGGGAGAAAAGCTGGGTTTCTGGATCCTGGAGGAAGGAGAGGGTGGTGGTAGAGAAGTGGCTGAGCACTATCCAACAGACATGCTGTGAGGTGGAAGAGAGAGGGTCAGGGCAAAGTGGGAAGACTGGCAGAGTAGCAAGTGGTAGCACAGGTCCTGTGTTGACAGTGGTTGGGGACGGGGAGACCTTCAGCCATCCGTGCACCTTGCAGGCCCTGCATAGGCACAGAGCTGGTCTCCAACCTTGCATGTCATAGGTAAGGTATCACCCACTAGTTACATAACCTTGAGCAAGTCATTCAACCTCTAAATTGTTTCATCTATAAAATGAGGATAAGATTCCCCAGGTCGTAAAGTTGCTAGAGAATCAAATGAGATTAATACAAGTAATGCACTTAACACAGTGCCAGGCACACAATAAGCAAGCAGTAAATGGTAGCTGCTATGACTACCAATTTACCCTTGAGGGATGTAGAACTACGATGAAAAGCTGAGCTGCTAGTCCTGCCCCATGTTTCCACTCCCAACTTTCCTAGACCTGAGGCCAAACAGAATGGGAGACAACATGTACCAGGTTGGGAGAGGAGGGAGGGTTCCAGGAGGATATCCAAATACAGGGTCACACTAGCCAGCGCTTTCTTCCACTGCCCACACCCATTAAGAACCAAACAAAGGATACGGGTTGCTGAACATCCTCTTGAGGTCTACCTTCTCTTTGCAGTAGGGACACGTCTGCTTCTTTCCCACAATGCACAGCCACGGATGCAGAACTCATGGAATCTGAGCACCACTGTCAAGGGAAATGGTGGGCAGCCAGGGTGGCATCCAGCTCTGTGCGTCTTCATGGTACCCATGCACTAGCTCTGGAAAAAGGTTCAAAGCCTGGCTTCACCTCTGATCAGCTGTGTAATCTTAGGCGAGTGCCTTCTCTTCTGAACCTGTTCCCTCATTTGTAAAGTGAGAATAATGAATGATCTGTACCTTACATTGTTGTTTATGGGGGAAAAAAATGGGGATAATATAACATATGGCACAGAATGGGAACTGAGTATGCACATGATAAATATTAAAGGGCTATTAAAGGGGATTTAATTCTGAAACTGAGGGATCTAGCTAGAGGATGCTCCTCCCCTGCAACCCATCCAATCTTCAGGCTCCTTCCTGGTCCAGCCAGGCTATAAACATAAGAGTGGCTTCCATCTGTGGGAAATGGTGAGCAAAGCTGTGGTTTCCACTCCTGGGTGTTGGCTTCTCTACCAGGGAGCATTACCCAAATGTTTGCCTTTGCCTATACTCAAAAGTGGGGACAGCATGCCCCCTTTTTCCCCCTTGACCAGAATATGCACGTGACCCAGGAGCTCCAGGCAGGATACACGTGATTGCAAGACAGCCTGTACGTGTTCTCGATGATGCCCTCTTCACTGACATCCACAAAGATCTGCTGCCCACACACGGCACACACGCTGTCGAGAGGTGTTTGGTGGCATGCCCGACTTGCTGTAGAACTGGCAGAGAAGAGCATAAGGAAAGGAGAGGAAAGATGTGAGAATCAGCTAATGTGAGAAGCTACCACAAAGGCCTTAGGTCTTCTAGAGAGAAGGTAGTGGCAGGGGGAGGTCACAGGGCTAGAGAACGTGTTTTATACACCAACTTGACTGCATCCTTGCTGGGCGAATGGGGAAAGAGACAGACCAGAGATGGGTTCGGAAGTCAGATCTAGTAAGACCTGAAGACTGGACTGGGTCAGCATTAGGGATAAGAAGAACGGGAGGGAGACGGACTCAGGGCTGGTGACCAGGAGCTATGTCGGTCAGGTACGCCGCTCTGTGGCCAGGTGATGGTTCCTTCAGACGTGGACAGCTCTTCTCTATGATTCAAAACTGAAATGTGCACTGCAACATTGTTTGGTGACAAGGGCATTCTCAGACACTTGTGGCAGCAGTAAAAGAGGTTTAATCCTCTTAGGTGGTGTTTGGCATGACATCTCAAACTCTCACACCCTTTAACCCACTAATTTCACTTCAAGGAATTTAAAGAAATAAGAACAAAAGTCAAAAAAGCTCATGCATACAAGTATTCATTTAAGCGTTATTTATATTTAAAGAAGTAAAGAGTTCAGCAATTCCTCTAAAAGTTAAAACACAGAGTCATCATATGAAATGGCAATTCCATTCATAGGTACATTACGCGCCCCCCCCCAATGAAAACATGGACTAAACACACACCTGCATGCCAATGCTCATAGCGGCATTAGTCACAATAGCCAAAAGGTGAAAACAACTCAAGTGCCCATCAACAGATAGGTGGATAAAAAGATATGATATATTCACATAATGGAATATTATTCAATCATTAAAATAATCAAGTTCTGTTACATATGACAATATACATGAAAACATCATGCTAAGTGAAATAAGCAGATGCACAAAAGGACCTATACTGTATGATTCCATTTATATAAAAATACCTAAAACAGGCAAATTTATAAAGACAGAAAGTAGATTCAAGGCAGACAGGGGTTAGGGGGAGGGAATTGGAAGTTATTTGCATAATGGGTAGAGTTTCTGTTTGGGGTGATGAAAAATTCTGAGAATATAGTGGTGACAGTTGTACAAATGTAATTAATGCACTAAAGTACAGATTTTAAAATGGCTAAAATGGCAAATTTTGTGTTACACATATTTTACAACAAAAGAGTAAAAAGAAACAAGCAAAGAACTGGAAATAACTGTAAATGACCAACAATAGAAGAATGCCTAAATAAATTACGGTACACACTCATGGGAATAAACAGGCAGCCAGTTAACCGAAGCTTGAGATAAAACATAGTCAAGAGCAGGGTACAAAAGTGAAGGCACACTGTGATTGGTAGGCACCATACATAAAGACGAGCCATATCCAACAAAACCAAAGATCGGAAAGAATTATATCTGGATGTTCACACCAATGATGTTTGGTAGTAGAATTATAGATGATTTTTCCTTTTTGCCTACTTTTCTGCATTCAAAATTTCCTAATGACTATATACTTTTAGACTAAAGACTATTTTTTACCAAGGTTAATTACAATGGATAGCCAATTCCATACTTCGAAAAGAAATTTCAAATTCTGCACATTTTCCTGGCAGTTTATTGTTCAATAGCTATGTACTATTTTCTCCTCACCCCAAGGAGAAAAAACTGGAAATTTATTTACTAAAGTTTTCTAAGGCCTATTTTTTTCCTTTTCATTGTCTTAAAAATTGTGATTAAACACACATAAAATTTACCATTTTAACTATTTTTAAATGTACAGTTCAGTAGCATTAAGTATATTCACATTGTTGTATAATTATCTCCAGACCTTTACATCTTGTAAAAGTATATAATGAATTTCTAAAAAAAGTCTGCATTTGTTATAATTTTATCTGTACATGTAAGGTAGATTAATTGTACTTAGCCTTTGTCTATTTCCTTAATTGAGGTTGCTGTTTCTTCTTTTGTTTCTGAGCAACTGTCTTCTGAAAAAGCCAAAGCCCTTAAGCTAGGTGAGGAGGAGAGCACATAGGTGCTGGGACATGGAGCAAGGCAGGATGACACTGGGACACCTGGAGCAGACACAGCTATGTCTGTCTGCCAGGACCTCCATTCAAACCAGGGGAAACAGCAAACTGCTTGTCTACGGTTAGGGTCAGCAAGGTCACACTCTGCTGAAAGGATAGTCATTCTCAATGTCAATTAACTAGGAAAAAGGTAGATCCTCATATAAAATACCAAGATTCCATTGGCTGGCCTGAGATACAGGGCTGGGAATGGAATATTTTTTATCAGGAACACGCTCTAGGTCTAGACATCTGGAAAACAGTAGTTGTCTAGGAGTGCTTGACTCAACTGTACTGATGGTTGCTGAGATCAGAATTAGTGACACTGAGTCATAGTGACCTGGGTAAAGCCATTTCAGAAGAAAGGTATGAGCCAAGGCCAGATTAGAATGGGATAAGGGATAAGTGAAAGGTGAGCAAAAGGAGACAGAATTTTCTATAAGTTCTAGAGCTTGTAGAAACTGGGCACTGGCCCCTGTGCTGTAGGTGATTAGATATAAAATATGCAGTTCTGAAGTACAGCAAGTACTTGATAAATGGTAGCACACACATCATCATCATCATCATCCACTGAGTGTTTCCCATGGGCAAGGCTGCTCTGCAAAATGCTTTACATTAACCTCTTTGTTCCTCACAATGATTTTATAAGTCTGGTAATATTACTATAGCTAATAAGATCAGAGAGGTAAACTAAATTGCTCAAGAGTATACAGCTAATTAAAAGTGGATTAGAATCTGAAACCAGGTCTATCTGACTCTAAGCCCCTAGCTCTTTCCATTACTTAAAGCCAAATGAATGGGCAAGTCCTGTCCTGATGTTATTTGGGGGCGCTGATGATCCAGGAGGTAAATCTGGGGCACAGAAACTTGCTCAGCTGATAAAAAGTGTGAGACAGGACACTTAGCCCAATGTAGCATGAACAGTATGTTACTGCCTTGACTGGAAAAGCCCCAGAAAACAGGTTTATTTCACAATCCTCCATCCCTCCTACTCCATCCCAATATGACTTTGGGGTATGATGGAAACTATACTGACTGGCTGTCACAAGTTTAGGACCGCAGAATGACCAGCTGGGAAAAAAAAAAAAAACAAACATCATCCAAGGTTCCCTTTACTCAATGTAAAAAGAGAGTTACTCTAGTTCATATTACAGATTTCTCCCCGAAAGGCAAACCGAAGAGCAGCTCTACACTAAACATGGTAGCGTAAGACAGAGAAAAGGAATTCAGAATGCAGGTTAATATCCTTATAAAACCTCCTGGTTTCACTTCTAAGAACCCTGACATTAATAAATTACAGATCTTTTTAGGTCAAGTCACTCTCACAACGGGGACCAAGTGATGATGAATCAGACCTAGTTTCTGACCTGATAAGCAGAACAACTCCAACATCGAACATGACTCCCTGGGATAGGAGCTGTGACCACAGAATGTACAAAACCTACGAGACATTACTAGAATGGAAAATGTGTGTGTGTGTGTGTGTGTGTGTGTGTACACACACACACACACACACACACACACACACACATACACAAAGGAATATTATTCAGCCTTAAAAAGCAAGAAAATTCTGACATGTACACGAGTGAACCTTGAGGACATTATGCTAAGTGAAATAAATCAGTCGCAAAGGTCAATATTATATGAATCCACTTATATGAGGTACCTAGAGTGGTCAAATTCAGAGACGGAAAGTAGAATGGTGGTTGCCAGGGGCTGGGGGAGAGGAAATTGAGGAACTACTTTTAATGTGTACTGAGTTCTGCAAAATGAAGAGTTCTATGGAAGGACAGTGACGATGGTTGCAAAACAATGTAAATGTACTCAGTGCCACTGAGTCATATACCTAAAAATGGTTAAAATGCTAAATTTTATGTTATGCGTAATTTACCACATTTAAAAAAATGACTAGGGTGGCTACTGGAAGTGGGCGATAGTGGTGCTAGTAAAGACTGCACTTGATCATACTTTGTACACTGAAAATGGTCGATAAATAACTAACTGTTGCTTGAATAAATAAATGAATGAGCTGGCCAATGAAAGCTAAAGTTTCCTGGCTTCTTGAAATTGCCTTCCCCAAAGCACGGATCAGATTCTGTCTTCAAGGTCTGGGATAGTCTTAAAATTCAGGTTGCTGTGTCTTAGGCGCCTAGGTGTTCCTGAGCAGACCAAGGTCCACTTGACCAAAGACAGGCAGAAATAAGGAATCCTGGATTTCTCAGGGTTAGAAAGAACTGTAAATGCAGCACAATCTCTCTAGATAGGGATTCTAAGTGGCAGGTGCCAAAAAGGCACCCACTACACACAGGTAGGCTGAGAGTTGCATGGAGGCAGGATCTGGAAGCCCTGGAAAGTAGGCAACCTGGTAAGGCAAATTAACCTCAGTCAAGTACTCATGGTTTATTTTCCCGCTATCATCCTCAATCCTTCAATAAAGTCTGATGAGACTATTTGATTCTTCTGTTCTTGTGCTAAGAGGTAGAGGGAAGGCAATATATGAGCTTATCCTTGGGCTGGACTATTAAAGGATGAGCATGGAGTGGTGGAAGTAACTGGTAAGATCCCATAAGGGAAGGAGAATATGAGGGATCAAGAGCTGGTATTTGAAACACTCTCCACCCTAATGAAAAATTCTCCTGCCAGGTCTTTTGGCAAAGCTAGAATTTATCATTATTAGGGAATTATCTTATTAGGGATTATCATTTATAATCACTGGATCACCCAATAATTCTTCCCACAAACATGGAAAGAGGCCTAGCTCAAATCTCATTTTGCGGGGATGGGCGGAGGGTGTCAATGTAATGATCCCATCTCTTAGAGGAAAAGCTAACTTGTGAATCACCTACACAATAGATAAGACAGTAAAAGCTGCTAAAACATAAGACAATTGTTCAAAAAATAATCTACTAGGCTGTCTATAAAGCGATCCAATATACTTTGTTTTCAACTTGATCCATTAAAGGAAAAATAAAAATAGTCCCATAATACTGATAAACACAGTCCTAGACATAAAACTGTGCTTGATTAAAATTATTCAACATGATGGTTGAGTATTATTTAACCTAAATTGTCCTAAGTCTACTGACCTGTGGCACAAATGAAATCACAGTAGCAAAGACATACAAATTTACACAGCAAATAGATCCCCCACCTGTAAAACTGCCTCGTACATGCTAAGAGTATCGGAGGTGCCTCATATAAAGTCAGTGCCAATCCTTTCCTGTTCTTGTCACTTGGTCTCTGTTGATATTTACTGCCTAAGAGCTAGGACTGATATCTGGGTGCTCCCAGAAAACCTGCTTCCCTGATATTCTCCCAGGGGTTCTCTCCAAACTGCCAAACCATGATGTAGCAAGAACTTCTGCTTGCATCAGACAGAGCCACACGTATTTCAGGACAGAATTGGAGACATGTCCAATTAAACTTGAAAATATCCCTTCTTGGGGTGGGGTCTAATGGGATGACACTGAAAGGGGAGCATGTCTGTGCTGTTTACATAATTACAAAGAACATGTATCAGTTCTATAAATAGCAAAACAAAAAAAAGCATATTTCCGTTTCAATAAAAGAAACAGGGATATTGACTTGGGCTTCTCAGATTGGCTGTTACTTTACCCATATTTTAAGCTTGAAGAATCTTTCCATGGTCTCCACCTTGTCCTCTTGTAGCATTTCCTCTCTCAGTGAAAAGTATACCATTAAAGGAGTTGCCTGAATTAAAAATGTCAGCTTTGATACCTACCTTTCCATCTCCAGAACCAATCTATATCCAACTCCTGTCAAAGTTACCTCAAAAATACTTTCTCAAACAGTGCTCTTCTCTCCCTTTCCGCCGTCTCTACCCTAATCCAAGCTTCCTTCATCTTACCCTGACTGGTGAAATTCTTCTAAATAGTCTTCAGTGGTCCACTTTAATCTGTTGATCCCTCTCCATTCTGTTCTTTACCCAGCAGCGAGAACAATCTTTTCAAAATATAAATCTGATCACGTCCTTTTTTATGTTAACATCCCATTCTTTTTAGCATAAAAATCGCAATCTTTCATTTGGCCTATAAGGCTTTTTTCTAGCCTAGCCTCCAACTATGTCTCCACACACTTCCACATTACATTCTCAGTCCTCTAACTACACTAACCTTAGTTCTTCAAAATGCCCGCCCTTTCTCCCACCACAGGTCTCATACGCATGCTATGTTCCCTACCTATTTTCACTTCACTTCCCACTTCATCTAGTTAACGCCCACTCATAGTTTACTTCTTCAGGGAAACCATCCCTGAGCCCCAAGCCCAGGTCAAATGCCACTACTATATTTGTTCATTGCCAGCATAAACTCTTCCTTCAAAATCTTTATTAAAGTTCTAATTTTATAATAATTTTTGTGTTTGTTACATTAATACCCATCTCTGTCACTAGAGTGTAAACTCCCTTCAGGCAAGGACCATATTTACCTCTGTATGCCTTTGTCCTTGCAGCACACACAGTGCCCAAGTACAGAGGCATTAAATAAATATTTGTTGAATGTTAACTTCCTGTAAGGTAAAGTGGTTCATTCCTATAATGGCCCTGAAGTTAAAAATTCCAGGGTATACCCGAGATCCAGCTTTCCAAATTTTAAGGAAGAAATCTCCATACGTACCGCCCACATCTTGAAGGATTTTATATGGCTTATCTCTTCTGTCAAACAAGTGATAGTACCCTGAATTCTTCCGAGGTGGCAAGAGGCAGCATTAAGAGCCCAGGAAAACTCACCCCTATAGTAGATGCCATGTAGTCTGCACACATTTCTGCAAAGTCACGCTCAAGAACACCATAATAGAGGCCATAGAAGAGGAGAGAAATGCCAAAGTCCATGGCATCTTCTGGTTTGATCCTGTAAGGGAAGCAGAATGGCCAATACGGCCTGCTCTGAGACATAACTGCTTTGTATTACTACTCTGGGACACAGAGGCAATGTGCAAACAAATGAGTGTGACTGTGTTCTATTTTATAAAAACAGCAGGTAAGCCTTTGTGGTCCACATGACATAGTCTGCCAACTCCTAATCTCCTTGAGCATAAGACAACTCAGGTAGAGTAGATGTTGCAATAAACAGTACACATGTGGACAAGAAAAATGGTTCCATTAGGGTGACGGAGTTATGTGTAATCAGCTATAATCATTATCATTCTTACTTTTGTTATTACACTTTTCCACTAAATTCTTGGAAAATATAACCAACGATTTGAAACTCTAACTTTGTATTATCTTTGCCAGCAAAAACATGGAGGGCCCACTTTCCCATCTGTGATAGTTCAATGCTACCCTCCAACTGCAATAGCTCAAGTCTCCTATCCCGGGTACCATGTTCCCTCTGTTAATACCAGGATTTGCCCCATGAAGAAAAGTATATCCCACCAGGCTCTCCTTCCCCAACACCAGCAAAACAAAAGCGAAGGGTACTCACTTGAATAATAAGTTAAGACCAAAGAGGGTAAACATGACAGCCATGTAGCCAACGATGCCAGTGGCATAGCTGATTTTATAGATCAGAGGAACCACTTATAAACCAACCTGGAGAAAGGAGAGAGAATTAATACAGCTGACACAGAAACTTTGGCTTGGAGACCTCTGGACCACCAGAATCCCTTATTCTCATATCAATGGGGACATCAGGCTCTTTGCTTTAGGACTTAATGTGCAACTTTAGTAACTGTACAAAGCTGGTCACTCCCTTATCTGCAGAACACCTCCATCTACTAGGGAGCTAGTGCTTTGTATCTTGCTGGTGTCCCAACAAGGGAAGAAAAGAAAGCCTTAAAAGGAAGTTTCAGCTCAAATAAAGAAAGAGCACAGCTGATCTCAGACATCTCAAATTCAGGTTAGTAGTATAAGGAAGTGAAAACTAGTTTCTACAGCGATGCTTAGAAGGGTAGTTGTTCTTGTCCGAAAAGAGAATTCAGATGGGAGATACAATGGAAAGGATGTGGAACTTTGGGTGGAATCTGGATCAAATGAAGTTTATTAGCTGGGTAATGTTTGTTAAGTCAAATCACCTCTATGAGACAATGTTACTTATCTGTAAAATGGGGAAACTCGGCTACCTTTCTCACTGGATTGTACGGAGCCCATTTCCTGGCGTATAAAATGCGTGCTCAATAAATGCTGCATAAATAACCTAGATGTTTATGAAAGTGCTTTGAAATTGTAAAGCATTATCAATGTCAGTTATTATCAAAAAGCTCCCATGTTACAGACACATTTTCAGTCATTTGAGCTGGAAGTTGATACTGTTTGTTACTTGGTGACTCTTAACATGCTTTACTACACTTTTTCTTCCTATCACCCCACATGAAGTAGCAATTACCACCACACTTTTAGGAATAAAGAACTGAAGGCTCAGAAAACTGAAGTCATACAGGTCATACAATTAACAAGTGGCAGGGCTGGGGTTTCCAACCCATATCCATCTGGCTCCAGAGCCTGTAGTCTCTATAATGGCCCTTATCATAACGTAAATAACCACAGCCAGAGAGAGGCTTCTGGATCACCAACTTCACCCTGAAGATAAATTGAGCTTTGTAAAATGAGACTCAGAAAGCCAAAGAAAAGCTTGTGGTAGGTGCAATGTAAGAGGTATGAGTAAAGGAGCAACTTGCAACTTGGAAGACTGAATCGGGTGGTCACAACTTTGAGGCTGGCCAGTTCCTCTGTTAGGCTCTCCTGGACCTGTATACACATCTCTCATCGCACTTACCAACCGAACTGAACAGCTGCTTTCTCATCCGTCTCCTCAATTAAACCGAGCATTCCTTGAGGACAGGGACCATTCAAATCCAGCTCTGTATCCCAGTGCTCAGCACAGGGCCTGACACATAGGAGGTGCTTACTGAATGAATGAATGAGAAAAATCTCTCTTTTTTTCCTGTACACATATTAAATGACCTCACAAGCTGGTTGGGAGGGTCAACTAAGAAATGCGTTTGGAAAAAATACAAAGAATTATACAGCAGGAGTTGCTTTGTGACCCCAGAAGAAGTATTGTTTATTGGAAAATTGTAAATTTACTGAGATTCATTCATTCAACAAAATTCATGGAGGCTATTATGTGCCAGGCTCTGTGGTAGGGCCTGGATATATAGGAACAAACAAAATGAATGCGGTTCCTGATCTCACAGCTATAGTTTAATGGGGGAGATAAACACTCAAAGTAATATTTAGTTATAAATTGTGATAAGTTCTATGAAGGAAAAGAATATAACAGAAAATCTAATGTAGATATCAGAGAAGGGCTCACAGGAAACAAACAAACAAACAAACAAACAAAAACCAAAAACATTTAAAATGAGACTACTATCACCACCAGGATTTGCCAACTTATTTTGTTTGCTTTTAATATAAATAGACCTTGATATAAACCATAAGGTAAGCAAGCTATAGGGAAATATTTGGGAGTTTTAATGGGGGTAGGTCTCCCAATCAGCTTGTTTTGGTGAGGACCCTTGCCAAGTAATCTTGGCAGATAAAAACTGCAAATTTTTCAGTCTACACCTACCGTCGCCCCCCCACCCCCCACCCCGCATCTCAACCCATTAGCTTCAGGAAACCTAGATCCTCCCCACCATCTAAATTCTCACCTTGGGGTTGTCTGACTAGCGGTTTTCGTGTGGCTCGGAAGGTGACAAAGGCTGTGACAGCAGAGAACAAGGTCCAGATCACTAGGAACCTCCACCAGTGCAGCTTCACTGTGAAATAGAGGGGAACAACCCACATCTGAAAGAGGGTCACCATCTGAAACACAAACACACAAGCTTCAGCTCTAGCCAGGTCCCTCTGCAGGTCCATCCAAAAATCCAGAGTGCATCTTATGTGTTCCATTTCCGTCTGATGCTCTCTTATATTTCCAAT
Source organism: Eonycteris spelaea (assembly GCA_003508835.1). Lineage (NCBI taxonomy): Eukaryota > Metazoa > Chordata > Mammalia > Chiroptera > Pteropodidae > Eonycteris > Eonycteris spelaea. Next base: position 3,887,125 of record PUFA01000151.1, read on the forward strand.
TTTGGATAAAGGCAGTCCCTAGGGATCTAAGTTAGATACCTGGGACCATGCTTGACACCTCTCTCTCACTCTTCACCCAACCGTTTATTGCATATATTCTTTCCTTTCCATTTGAGCTCTTGCTGTCCCTTGACTACAACTTCCTTGTATAGTCTCCCTGCATTTAGCGTCTCCCCTTCCAATCTATCCTTCCTACGAGTGGTATCGCTATCATAGTCAAATTCTCCACAAACTACTAATTCAAGGGTCACATCCTACCACTCCCCATGCCTTTAGTCAGGCTATTCCAAACATCCTTCCCACCTGCCCTTCTGCCTGATAATATCACATCCAAGACACATGAAGCCTTTCCAGGTAGAATGAGTTATGGCTTTCTAGCGCCCCAAAAGTATTTTCTTTTCCGTAATTATCTAGAGTATGAGATTGGATTCAAATTAATTCTCTACCCGAATGTAAGCTACTTGCAAGCAGTCAATAGACCATATTTATCTGTTTTCTATGCTAGGAAACTGTCTGGTCCTGACAGGTCCAAATGACAGGTCCTCAATAAATTTAGATAAATAAGAGAAAAGCAAGGCTAGAACCCTAAGAGGGAAGCACATTTCTGTTTTAAAGAGTATCTATTTCACTTTTCTCTCCAGATCTTTACCTCAGACTTGTTAGCTAAGAGTTCCGAATGTATAAAACAGTCCTGAGTCAGAAGCTTGGACCAGTGGCCTTTCTTCTGCTCCCAAATGCCTTCTAATTAATTCCCCACCCTCCCAACTACTTAGCTTTCACTAGATATCACTTGTCTCAGGGTGTTTAAAAAAAAAAAGATAATTATTTAATGAAGGCTTTTTTCCTGATGTCATCAAATGAAAAAACATTTTAAAAAAAGCGGGGTGGGGGAGAGCTATGGAGAGGAAAATGGTAGTTAATTTCCTGAAGTTCCTAGTACAGAAAACTTGAGAAAGTATTTACTCTTGGGGATTTCTAGATCAGCGCTGCCCAATCAAAATATAATGTGAAGAGTGATGTCAGAAGCATGGCAGAGTGAGAGATGTCCCAGATCTTTTGCCTAGAAACAAGCTGAACACCTGAAACTCATCAAATAACACCCAATCTGCACACAAATACGTCTCAGTGAGTGATCTGTGTATAAGAGTTACCAGAGGTCAGAACTGCTGGAGGAACAAAGAAGCTGCCTTTCACAGCTGGAGCTTCCTGCAAGAGGAGGGGCAGGGGAGAAGTTGTAGCCAGTTCCCTGAATAGCCCTGCCTGAGACATCTGTGAGCTCCACGCAGCAGCAGAGCCCACAGATCAGGGCAGAAAGCAAAGCAGAGACTAATAGCAGCCACAGTTGCGAAGCACCCCCCCTCCCCCACCAACCCAGAGGACACTTCCCCCATATCCTCCAAGACCAAGCACGGTGGAGCCCTAGGGGTATTTGAGCAAACCCTACCAAAACCGTCACTAACAATGACAAGGACTGAGACCAAGGGTAGCAATAGTGACTGAATCTTTATAAGAAAAAAAGGCATTATGAAGTCTCAAAGCAGGGATCCAAGAGGCTTGGATGCCACCTACTGGAAGCCAAAAGAAAAACAACTTCTTAGCGACAGGCTAAAGAGAGACCTCTCTATATAAGAAATCTTTCTGGGGGAAGGGGGCGAGGGGAAAGCAGAATACATTCCCATTAATGCCGAAGCAGAGAAATAGTCCATTAAACACCATGAAAAACCAAGATGACAAGGCAGTTCAGAAAGAAAGAGAAAAATCTCCAAATAAGCTTAAGGACACAGAAATATGCAACTTAAATGACAGAATTCAGGACTGTACTTCTGAAAAAAACTCAATGAGATCCAAAATAATTCATATCAACAATTTCAAGAGTTGAGAAAACAACTAGATCAGCAGAATGAGATTTTTAGCAAGGAGACTGAAACTCTAAAAAAGAATCAAATAGAACTTCTGGAGTTGAAGACCATACTAAAAGAGATGAATGAAACAGAAAGCTTGAGGAATCAAGTCGACCAAATGGAGCAAAGTGATATTGAAGACAGAAATCTAAAAATAAATCAGAAAGAAGAAGAGAAAACAAAGAATGAAAAATAATGAAAGAGAAATATAAGAACTAGCTGATACCATCAGGAGAGGAAACATAAGAATAATGGGCATTTTCAAAGGGGAGGAAAAGGAGCAGGGATAAGAAAGCATTTTCAGACAAATAGCTGTTGAGAATTTTTCCCAAATCTAAGGAATGAGCTGGAGTTTGGTATTCAAGAAGTCAACAAAACACCCCCTTATCTCAACCTAAAAAGGCCTTTTCCAAGACACATTATATTAAAATTATCAGAAATCAATGACAAAGAAAGAATCCTCAAGGCAGCCAGGGAAAATATGGTAACGTATAAAGGAAAACCCATCAGATTATCTTTGGACTTCTCAGCACAGACCTTACAGCAAGAAAGGAGTGGAATCAAATATTCAAACTATTGAATGAAAGAAATTACCAGCCAAGAATAATGTATCCAGCAAAGCTCTCCTTTAGATATGATGAAGAAAAAAAAGACCTTTCTAGACATACAAAAATTGAGGGAATTCTCCACTACGAGGCCTACATTACAGGTAATACTGAAAGGGGTCACCTCACCTAAAACAAAATGACAAAAAATACCTGACTATGAGTAAGGCAACTAGCAGGCAGACAAAAGCAGAGTAGTGAAACCCTTATTAAGAACATGGCATTATAAGCTTAAATGATAAGAAGAGGATTGCTACTGCAAGATAGAAATAAACATTCAGCTACATAGGGACAATTTGAGACAATAATAACAGAAATGGGGAGGAATCAAAGATCCAAAGGGGAATGGAGATAAGGCACATGCAGGAGAAAATGGATTACTGCATATATATATAAAACTATCCTTTACATATTCTTAATGGTAACCACAAGCCGAAGATCCAGAATTGAAGTACATAACATGAAACAGGAAGGACCAGCAGGAAATCCACAAAACCCAACCAAATTAAAAAAGAGAGAGAGAGAGGGAAGCACAAGGACAAGGAAGCAACGGAAACACCGAGCTACCAGAAAGCGAAAGATAAAATGGCTCTAGGAAATCCTCACATTTCAACAATCACCCTCAGTGTAAACGGACTGAGCTCACCGATAGAAAGGCACAGAGCTGGAGACTGGATCACAAAACAAACCCAACCACATGCTGCCTCCAGGAGACACATCTCAGCTCCAAAGACAAATACAGACTCAAAGTGAAAAGGTGAAAAATGATATTTCAAGCAAATGGCATTCAGAGAAAAGTGGGAGTAGCAGAACTAATATTAGATGAAACAGACTTCAAAATAAAAAAGTAAAGAGAGATACTGAGGGCCACTTCATAATGATAAAGGGAATCATACACCAAGAAGACATAACACTTATTAATATTATGTTCCCAATCAGGAGACCCAAAATATATAAAGCAATTACTAATAGACCTAAAGGGAGAAACACACCAAAATGCTATCATAGTAGGGGACTTAAATACCCCACTGTCAGATATGGCACATCGTCCAAACAGAAAATCAATAAAGAAATAACATTCTTAAATGACACATTAGATCAACTGGACATAATGAACATTTATAGAGCATTTCATCCCCAAACAGCTGCTTATGCAGTCTTCTCTAGGGTGCATGGAACATTCTCAAGGATTGACCACATACTGGGACACAAAACTAGCCTCAACAATTATGACTGAAATCATATCAACCATATTATCTGATTATAGTGCTTCGAAGCTGGAGGTCAACTGTAAAAAGAAAGCAGGAAGAACCACAAATACATGGGATTAAACAACATATTAGTGAAGAATGACTGGGTCATAGAAGAAATAAAAAGAGAGATCATGAGATACATAGAAATGAAAGATAATGATAGTACAACATCAAAACTTTTGGGGCACAGCAAAAGTGGTCATAAGAGGAAAGTTCATATCATTACCGGCCTATCTCAAAAAACAAAATGAGCCCTAATAAACAATCTAACGTTTCATCTTAAAAAGCTAGAAGAAGAAGAATAAATGAAGCCTAAAATCACCCGAAGGAAAGATATAATCAAAATTAGAGCAGAATTAAATGAAATTGAGAACAACAACAACAACAAAAACAAAAAATAAATGCAACAAAGAGCTCGTTCTTTGAGGTTAATAAAATTGACAAACCCTGACTAGACACGCTAAAGAAAAAAGAACATACAAGAATACTATGAAAAAGTACATAACACCAAATTTAATAACCTAGAAGAAAAGGACAAGTTCTTAGAAATATACAACCTTCCTAGATTGAATCAAGAACTGGAAAATCTAAATAGACCAATTCGCAATATGGAAATTGAAATAAACATTAAAAACAAACCAAAAAGTAAAAGTACAGAATCAGATGGCTTCACTGGTGAATGCTACCAAACAGTCAAAGAAGATTTAATACCTATTCTCCTCAAACTCTTCCAAAAAATCGGAGACAATACTGCCTAACTTGTTTTATGAGACCAATTTTACTGATACCAAAACCTGGTAAAGATAACACACAAAAATAAAACTATACAGCAATATCTCTCATGAACACAAATACAAAATTCTAAATAATATACCAATGAACCAATTACAACAACATATTAAAAAATTATACATCATGATCAAGTGGGCTTCATCCCAGGGGCACAGGGTATATCGATATATGTGATACAACACATAAACAAGATAAAGAATAAAAATCATATGGTCATATCAACAGATGCAGAAAAAGTTGAAAACCACATGACTAACATTTATATGTGGAATATAAACCTAAAAGCAACAAATGAACATGACAGAGACTCACGGACATACATTTTATACTTATAGTAGAGACTAGTCACATTTCAAGTGCTCAGTAGCTACATGGGACTGGTGACTACCATATTGGAAAGTGTGGCTTAGAGCAGTTTTTTAGAGTCCAGTTGTCTGTAGCTACTACTGTCTTATAGACTGTTCCGGCAAGTTTAAAAAGCCTTAGTTTTTTAGTGTTATTTTACAGATGAAAAGAGAGCAAGAGAGACACAGTAAAAAGAGAATGGTGAGTACAGCCACTCTGTTTTAGAGTTTCCAGTTCTGTGTGAGCACTGGTGCTGGCTGCTGGTCAGTGAACAATGTAGCCTCAGTACCAATTCCACTGTATAGGAATCGCCAACTGACTCTCTAAACGAAGCATTCTAAAACATTCTGCCTGACATAAAAAGTGTGGAAGCACTGAGATGTAAGTAACAAACACTACCCAAGTAAGGCTCCAGGTGACATTCTAGGAGATATTGGAGATATTGGGAGGAGATAAGGAAAATACATCACAACAAACAACTGCAGATTATCTAAACTAGGGGGGGAAACATAACCAGAATCAGGATATTAAAGGGGTAGTGGTGGTAGAAAGAAGAGCTGTTGGGTCTTTAGCCTTCACCTTGTTTAATGGGCTCATGGGATGTTTATAAAACAGTAGGCCCAGAGACTAGAGAAGAATTAAATCACATGGTCTGGTCACAATTATCCTCTTGATAAAGAACAGGAATTCCTGATCTCTTTCCAGCTTTCCCCAAAACTTGGTTGTTGCAAAAAACAACCAGCCTGCCCTAATGGCCTCTTTCTCACTTCCCATCAATCATTAACAGCTTGTTCTGAGGGGTGCTAGTTAAGATAATTTTCTCTGCACGAGCTGTAGCTCTGCATATTCTGGGTGCAGTAAGAGGCAAAGGAACTGGATTCTATTCTGGCTTGGACAAAACATTATTAGAAGTCTAGATATTAATATAAAAGGAATGAAAAATCTTGCCTTGTTTTATAACTTTCAGGCTTGAAACTTTAAGGGTGTAAAGCTACTCAACCCTGACACCATGAAAGAAAAGAATGGGAGAAAAAACGAAATGAAAGAAAAGGAAAGAGAAGGCAGGCAGACAGGCAGGAATGAATGAATTTAGGGGCAGGATTAGGTTCTTTGAAACCAGATGGCCCAGGAGACCTAGATCCTATGTTCTGTTCTGCCTACAATTCATTGGGTCACCCCAAGAAGGTCCTCCCTTCTTGAAGGAAGAGTTTGACTTGATTTTTTTAAACCACTTCAAGTTCTAATACTGTAAGGTTCTGTTAAGCAGCCTTGTATTTTAGAATTTCTGGGAGAGCACTTCACTTGTTCATCCATCAAGTATTTACTTGGCATTTAATGGGAAGAGGAATGAAAGAAATATAATGACCGCTTGTCCTCAAGGAGCCAATAGTCTAGCAGTCTAGGTTTAACAAATTAAACCTTATTTTAAATATTACATTAATCTTTAGACCTTTCAAAAAGAAATCCAAATAGAAATCATTAAAGAACAAATGAACAAAGTGGAATGATATAGTGAAGTGACCAGAGATTTTAGAAATTAAAGAGATCTAGGTATGAATCCTAATATAGCTATTTACTGTGCTACCTTAGGTAAGTCAACCCTGATAGCCTCAGTTTCTGAACTGTAAAATGGGGTTAACAACATTTACCCTCAAAGATGTATGGATTAAACAAGCTAATATATGTAAAGCTCTTTGAGCAACGGCTAACAAGGTAATTATTCAATATAAGTAATATAATAAATATAAATATTCAATATAATAGTTCTTATATTTAAATAGAAGTAATATATATATATTAACAAAAGAACAGTGCAGAATTCATTGTAATTATTCAGTAAATGAGAGCTCTTTTTATGGCTTCACATTATCAAAATGGCATAGTCACATATATAAGGGAACAAATACTGCAATGAGGCAACCAAACTAATCAATATATTAAAAGTGGTGGGGTTATTACAGCAATTTCATTATAATGTTTGATTTTTTTTTCCAGGAAAAATGATCAAAAAACACAAACCAAAGATTTGAGGCTAGTTTCAGATATCTAGGCATTCTCCATTGGGGAGGCTTGTAAGCCAGATTCTATTCTGGCCTAGAAACCAGATGCTGGAGTGACAGTCCAGTGCCTGACCAAGGGACGGGCAGAGGGGCCAAGTGAGCAGAATAGTCTACCATGTGAAAAATGGTTAAGTTACAACTCTGCCTGGTTAATTTCTTTATTTGTTTCTACTGTAGTATTTTTTTTGGCATTTTGCTTAATAAAAAAGTTGAAGCTTCTTCATTAAGAATGGCATTTTTAATGGCTAGCTTGGCAATAAGTGGCTGAAAGTTACTCAAGATTCTCAGGACGGCAGGGACTCTAGTGCCATCTGGTGGCAACACTTTATGCAGACACATCTGGTTCAAAGGTTTGCTCTGGAACTTGGGCCTGAGACTACAGAAAACACAAAAACACTAGGAAGCCTTGGCCATAACTTCTCTTCCAGGATATGGGGTGATGAGACATAAACACATGAATTGGGCAGCCATGAAAAGCTGACATGAGTACTGACATGAGAGTTCAGAGGAGAGACGTAGTCATGTGGGCGGGAGCTGTCAGGAAGAGTGCCTAGAAGAGGCAGAGCTCTGGCTGGGAAGCTTGGATTCAGCCAGGTAGAGGGAAAAGTGAAAGCCATTCATCCTTCTTTTCCTAAATCTGCAAATACAAACTTGAAGTAAAGATTGGTCCAAAACCAACTCACTGATTCATTCAGCAAACATTTGCTGAGGGATAATCGCTGCTTCTCAGATCTGGAAGATAAAAACAGCAATATCTCACTTATCTCTCCACAATGCTACATAGGTGAGATGATGATGTTACATGCTAACAATAAGAACTAGCCCACATTTAAGTGGATTGTCTTTTTAGATTTCTTTCATCTCAGAAACTACAATTCATGAAAAGTCAGAAAAGAGCTCCCAAATGACCTCCTTCCCTGGGGCACGAGCTGCCTTGCCAGTCTGCTTATGCTTGGTAATTCTGTCCTACAGGATTCTCATCACTTCTGTTTCTCCTATATTGTGGGGGCAGGGATCATCCACCATGCTTGGCTGAAAAGAAATATTGGGGAGGAAATGAAAACTACGTGTTCAGATAGTAGAGCAAAGCAAGAAACTCATAACTAGAACCAGCTTGAAAAAATGTTGATTAGAGGTCAACTAGAGGAAGGTATCTGGAATAAGCTCCACAGCTCTGATCGATATTTTCATAAATGATTTGGATGAAAATACATAGGATCTGCTTTCCAAATTGTGGATATAGCACAAAATGTGGGAGGCAGGAAGGAGCAAGGCAGTGAACATGGAAAACAGAAGGTCAAAATGAATAAAGCCTATTTCTAGAATTCTTCTAACTCTAACATTCTATGAGCTAATAAGCGGAATGAAGAACCAAAACTCTATGATGAAACCTAACCAACTACCTAAGTATAGGATGAGGAAGGAATGGCTTAATAGTAGTACATGTGAAACATATCTAGGGGTTTCAATTGACCACAAATTGCCAACGAATATATGCCAGCAGGGCCACTACCAAAAAACCCAAAGCAACTTCATACTGTTTAACTAGAAATAGACTCACAAAGAAAGGAGGCAGCAGTTCCACCGTTCTCTGCTCTGTCAAAGCATCCTTGGGCCCTGGGATCAGGTCTTAGGATCACATATACAAGAACACTCACAAATAAGCATGGCCAGGGAGCAGCCAGGATTACAAAGGGTCTGGAAATCAAATCACATAAGGAACAGATGAAGGTACTGGGATATTAAGCCTGGAGAAACTACAGGAAGGCATGGCTATTGTCTTCAGTTATCTGAAGATCATCCAGAGCCCTAGTAAGCAGATATATCCATGTAGTTTCAATGACCTATTAAGACCCCATACATAAAAACAACAAAAAAAACTTGGTTGGCAATTCCTTCCTAACACAGCCCTGGCAAATGGTCAACCTTACCACATGAGGCAGGACTCTCCATTGCTAATAAATGTGCTAGATCAGTGATCCCCAACCTTTGGCACCAGGGACCAGTGCTCCTATCATCTAATGCCTGATGATCTAAGGTGGAGCTGAAGCAGTGATGCTAGCGCTGGGGAGCAGCTGCAAATACAGATGAAGCTTTGCTTGCTCACCTGCTGCTCACCTCCTGCTGTGTGGTCTGGTTCCTAAAAGGCGATGGCCCGGGAGCTCAGGACCCCTGTGCTAGATAATTCTTGACTCTGAAAATCTGCCTTTGTATCATCCCTTTTCCTTCTGTCTCTGGGTTTAACTCTTGTCCTTCAGGGAGACACAGAGTAAATTTATCCTGTTTCTTATGACTACATCTTAATACCCAAAATTATGTATTTTTTTTTCCCCTAAGTTTTCTTCTTCTTTAGGCAAAAGTCAGTCAAGCAGTCACTTAACAAACACTTATTGAACACTTACTGGACACATGCTAAGGACTGTGGAATTCAGAGATAAAAAGACAAAACCTCCTCAAGACCTTAAGTCTCCTGAGGAGAAACAACTATAAAACACAGTACGATAAGTACTATAATGGAGTAAGCCCTAGTGGCCAAGAAAGTAGAGGAGAGGTGCTTCATTCAACATGAGGGATCCAAGGATCTCAAAAAAAAGCAGCCTTTCATCTGTCTGATGGCCTACTAGATGTAGGTAAAGGCATCATGATGAGTGTTCCAGGATAAAGGAACATGGTATGTTTGAGAAAGTACAACTAGTATTTAAGGAAGGTGTGAAATGAGCTTACACAGGTAGATAAGATTCTTTGGAGGAGGGGGCTAATGTTTGCAGCACCTAAGTTTTTTTATCATATTGTAAGGAGAAAAAAATTTTTTTTCCTCATAGAAAGTGGATTACAACCCTTTACCATCTTAGTCAACATTCTCTAGCCACATTCTAGTTAAGTCTCTGAAGGCTGCTTACTCTCAGTCTGAGGAAAATCTATAGTACTTTAAAGATTTCCAAGTAGATTTTGCCACTCATCCTTTCCAGGAGGGAATAGCAGTTCAGGGAACAGAAGTTTGAAAAAGATGCTATATTTGGTAAGAGAGAGAGATGATGAAAGCTTCTCCTTGGAGATCCTTCAAAATAGGAGAGATACTTTCCCAGGCATAAACTTATTCCTTCCCCTAATATCCCTGAGGGAGCTAAGGAGTGAGTAATATTAGGCTCTCTGAACAGATGATGAAAACTGAGGTACAGAGAAGCCAAAAAGTAAGTTTGGCCTGGGCTATGTTTCTAATCTAGATTTTGTTTCCCAAGTCCTGCCTCACTGAGTTTGCGGGGAAATTCTGGAAGCACTGAGGAGGCAAAATGATGCATAGAATAAAAAGGGTGGTTATGAAAAATTCCTGAAATCCAAGGGAAGAACTTAGGCAAAAGTTAATAAAGAAGGAGTGGGGGAGGGAGGGTAAAAACAGAAATGACCATGGCAGAAACTGACAATTATCTGAAGCTTTTGAGAAAACTTCAAGAAATGGAAAGGGCTCTAAGGAAAGAGCCCCTAACCAAGAATCAGATTTTGGTTCTTTGTTCAGCTCTCCAACTCAATGGTCATGTGCTCCTGGCAAATCACTTTGGGATTCTGCATTTTGGTCTACTAACCTGAAAAAGGGGGATAAATTCTTATCCTGACCATCTTACAAAGCAGTTGTGAGATTCCGATGAGATAGCAGATGAGAAAAAATTTTACCAACAAATTAAAACTATAAGCAGTTTAAGGTATTATTGAAAAGATATTTAAATACGGAAAGTAATGGAACTCCTAAGTTATAGAGAAAAGTTTGATACCTTTCATAGTGAAACCAGAAGGCTGGCATACTTGCTCATTATCAGTGGCTGGCAACATCTATACTGCCCTAGATCCTAGAGTCTAGGACAGTGCTTCTCATCAGGGATGAATTACCTACCCAGGTAACATTTGGCAATGGCTGGAGACACTTTGGGCTGTTAAAATTGTGGGGAGGGGTGCTACTGGCATCTAGTAGGTAGAGGCCAGGGATGCTGCTTAACATTCTACAATGATTGAGACAATCCCCTACAAAAATAAAGAATCATCTGGCCCAAAATGTTAATAGTCTCCCTACTGAGAAACCTTGTCTAAGAGAACAGAGCCAGTGTTTTTCCACACAGTGGTTATGGGTGCCCACTGAAAGCCTGGGCCGCCAACCAGCACTGGTGAATAGAGGATTTCATTCAGTTTTGAGAGAAACAGAGCCTTATCAATAGTGTCCATCATTTCTTGGCATGTCATAAGAAGTTTTTTTTTTTTTTGAAAGCTCTGATAGTTAATCTCAAACAGTTCATGTTTCTCAACAGCAATCCCAGAGGCTCTCCTTTACATAACATTCTCTGGGGAACTGTTTTGTTTTGATTCTTTTTTATTTCCATTCTGCACCCAGACATTTTAATATGTTTAACATATATATTTTTGCTTGTATGTTTGTATCTTTTCTTAGAAACTACTTTTTGTGCATGTATTCTGATTTAAGTGGCACTGTTATATACCTTCCTGTGTGTTATTTTCTCCACTCACTACAGTGGTTCTCCTTCGACCACAATTTCACTTTCCATGGTTTCAGTTACCGATGGGTCAAACTCAGTCCAAAAATATTAAATGAAAAATTCCAGAAATAAACAATCCATAAATTTTAAATTGTGCACTTTTCTGAGTAGTGCGATTGTAGGATTTACTTTGTATAGTCTAGATATTTACTGTCAGTTTTAATCATTACTAATCTCCCACTCTGTTATCAGTTAACTTTGCCCATGGTATCCTTTATAGAACAAAAAACCTTATTACGATCAAATTTACCAAATCTTTATTTATTTTCCTACATATTTTTACTACCTTCATAATTTTGTTTCTCCTAATTAGATCTTTAATCTATCTAACTGAGATGGCCACTAAGTGATCAACAAGCAGGTAGCATACATAGGGTAGATAAGCTGGACAAAGGGATGGTTCACACGACAGAGCTATAAATCACTAAAGAATGTCTGCTAATTAATTAAACAAATACATATATATCATGGAAGAGTGGGGAAAGCATGGGAGCCATATGCACTGGGTGTGAATCCTGACTCTGCTAATCAGTGGTTGAGTGGAGCTCAGTTAATCTCTTTAAGCCTCAGTTTCTTGATCCATCCAATTGCAAAAATAATATTGCCTACCTCATAGCAAAATATGTGGCATGTTATAAAGTACTCAATAAATGGCAGCTGGTGTTGTTAATTATGTTTATGTAATAGTGAAATTTATAAATTAGCAATGTCCCAACTATGTTTCTGCTCTGCTTCTCCTCCGCCTTTAACCTAGAATAGATTTGAGGGTGAGGGATCCCCAAGAATTATAAAACTGAAGGCTATAGCAAGTACCTAAAATCTCTCTATACAACTTTAGATGTATAGGATGGAAAACCAGAAATAACAAGGTGGGTCATCCAAATATAACAGCAAATAACAGAATCCTCACTCCACAGAATAGTCCATAAATCTAGTCTATAAAAATCTCTATACCAATTCTATAAATAAAATCAGATGGCAAACTGGGGAAAGATATCTGCAGTATGTATGTCAAAGGCTTATTCCTAACATATGAAGGGCTCTTATAAAGCAATAAGACACATTCCAAAAGAATCCTAAGCAAGGAAAGAAAATGTGTGACCAAATATACCACACAGCTTGGCTGTGAATAAGATTTACATGTCATAATAATGTAAATAAGGAATATTTATTCAAATAAAAATTGGGAGGAGGAAAATGTCTATGTCAGGGGTATAGGTGTAACAGTATAAGATAATTACACAACATTTAAAAGTAAAATTGCAGTCTATGGCCATGCCACCCTGAACATGCTCAATTTTGTCTGATCTTGGAAGCTAAGCAGGATCGGGCCTGGTTAGTACTTGGATGGGAGACCACCTAGGAATACCAGGTGCTACAGGTGTTAAAAGAAAAAAATAGTTTTTAAATAAAGGAAAATTATACATATATTTAATATCATATTATTTAAAAATACAGAGGTATCAGAAAACACAACTAAAAAAGTTAAAAGTGGTTGCCAATGAAGTAAGAATCAGGAATGGATAGAGCTAAGGCAGAGGACTGATGTATTTTGCTTTATAAGCTTGCAGAACTATTTTGACTTTTAAAATATAACATGTATTACCATGATAAATAGCACACACGGAAACTAATCAACAATATGAACACTTGACAAAAGAAATCAAATGATGAAAATATGTTCAACCTCACTAATTAAAGAAATATTTTATAAATTAGATTAACAAAGATTAAAAATACTGGTGATTCCTTATCCTCTCTTTTAACACTGGATAACTGCACTTTTAACCTCTGTTGGCAGGATTGTTAACTGCTGTAACTTTTTAGAGGTCACTATAACAAAGATCCACTAATAATTAAAATGTGTATATTTCTGAACAAGCAATTGTGTTTCTAGAAATTCACTGTAAAGAAATGCTTGCCTACCTATGCAAATTATATATGTAAGAAGTTACCAAATCACTGCTCTAACTGTGACAAATTATTAATTAACATGTGCCTGATCAACAGACGTTAATTTAAAAAATCTTTTAAAGGAATACTGTGCATTAGTAGTTTAAGAGAATGACATACATACTAATATGGATATCTGAGAGATAGTCTTAGGTGGAAAATATTGCAGGACCTAGTGGATGTCATAAACATCTAAAAATTTAATAAATATTAAATCTGCAAGTGTAACGTTTAACAGTGGTTCTCTCTGGGCACTTTTGATTTCTATATCACATACTTATTGTTGTTTGAAATTTTTATAACGAGCATTTGTAATCAAAACAATAACAAAATAAAAACAGAAAAAAACCCTCAGAGGTCTCTAGACAGGTTGGCTTTGTCCTCTAAGAACAAGATAGGCCCTCTCCTCTCAGTAATTCAATGATACAGATTTTAGAGCTGAGAGGCAAGACTTAGAATGAGTTCAGCCAATCATTCCATAAAAATCACAAAAAACCCCTCCACAACTTCCCTGATGGAGTTGTTCTAGTCCCTAGTAAAACACAGCTTGTGATGGGAAGAGCATTTGCTTTCTAAGACCGTTTATTCCATTGTGGAACAGCTTTCATTGTAGAAAATTTCTTTATAATACTTAGCTGAAATTTGTATTCTTAAAACTCATTCCCTAGCTTTAATTTGAGCCTTTGGAGTTATGTAGAATAACAATCATGAAAAATATTTAAGAGCTTGAAGAGACTTTAGCAACCATCTAGTCTTAAAACCCTCCCTTTAAAAATGAACCATGAGGATGATGAAGGAAAGATCTAAGGGTGAAAGTAATTTGTCTAAGGTACATTGCTAATTAGCAGTGGTGTTAGAAACAGATCATCTAATTTCCACTTCAAAGCTTTTAAAACTATACCAAAGTTCTGATCTTCAGAAAAGAGAAAAGAAGGTAACACTTCTTAACACACTCTGTGTGGCCAACATCACTCTGATACCAAAGCAAGACAAACAAGAAAACTGCAGACCAAATCCCTTATGAATACAGAGCAAAAATCCTCAACAAAATACTAGCAAACTGAATCCAGAATATTAAAAGGATTATACACCATGACTTAGTAGGATTTATTATTCCAGGAATGTACCACATGATCATCTCAATGATGTAGAAAAAGCATTGAGAAATCCAACACACTATTTGTAATAAAAACACTCAACAAACCAGAAATAGAAGGAAACTTTCTCAACATAATAAATGGCATTCATGAAATACTCACAGCTAACATATTTAAAAAAAAGCTTTCCCAAGATCAGGAAAAAGGCAGTGTTGCCCATTTCACCACTACTATTGAGAAAAAGAGTAAAGATAGGGAAAATATAAAATGGTTCACTTTAGAAAAACTGCTAAACTATTAACATTGTGAAGACTGAGGCATGAGGAAACCATTTTTTTCATTGTCTTAACTAGCCTAGGAACTTAAACTTTTGAACTTTCTAGCCCTGTATCACTTATTTACCTGCAGATAATGTTCTAACTACCCCTAAAGGATTCAGGATGTGACCAGACTTCCTGGCACCTGTTCAACACACAACTTGGCATCCATCTTCCAGATAGCCTGACATCTGACTGATAAACAGTCCAGATCAATTCTTAGAGCCAAGAATACAAGACTGATTATTCTCAAGAATGTGGTTTATTATAAGAACGCTTAACTTTTCTTTCTTCTTTGGAACACTTCTGGGTTTTTGTCTAGCTGTGTTTATAGTTTGCAAACTCTAAGACCCTTGAATAAATCTTTGTCATTTACTTCTAGCAAAGCTTCAGACTTGTTGAGTTCATTCAACACTATTCAACACTGTATTGGAAGTTTTAGCCACAGCAATTAGGCAAGAAAAGAAATAAAAGCCATCCAACTGAAAAAAAAAGATGTAAAATAGAAGGCATGACTTTATATATAGAAAATACTAAATAATCCACAAAAAAAGCTATTACAGTTAATAAACAAATTCAGCAAAGTTGCCAGACAAAATCAACACAGAAAAATCAGTTGTATTTCCATATAGTAACAATGAACAATCCAAAAAAAAAAAAATATTAAGAAAGAAAATAATTCCATTTACAATAGCATCAATGAGAATACTTAGGAATAACTTTAACCAAGGAGATACAAGACTTGTCCACTGGAAACTACAAATGTTTAATTAATGAAAGAAATTAAAGAGGACCTAAGCAAATGAAAGGACAATGCATGTTCATGAATGTAAAAGATTCATACTGTTAAGATGGCAATACTCCCAAAGCAATCTACAGATTCAGTGTAATCCTTATCGAAATCACAACTGCTGTTCCCCCCACTCAGAAACTGAAAAGCTGATCTTAAAATTAATACAGAATTGTAAGGGACCCAGAATAGCCAAGACAATCCTGAAAAAGAACAAATTTAGAGAACTCACAGTTTCTCAATTTCAGAACTTACTATTCTGTTATACTAATCAAAAGTGTGGTACTAAGCACAGACATAGTTCAATGGAACAGAATTGAAAGTACAAAAAGTAAATCATGCATTGTCTATGGTCAATTGATTTTTGATAAGAATGCCAAGACCACTCAATCAATGGAGAAAGAAGTCGCCTCAACAGACGTTGCTAGGACAACTGGAAATCCACGTGCAAAAGAATAACATTAGACCCTTAACTCACACCATTTACAAAAAATTAAGTCAAAATGGACCAAAGACCTAAATGTAGGAAATAAAAGTATAAAAATTTTCAAAGAAAATATAGAGGTAAATCCTAATAAACCTGGATTTGACAATGGATTCTCAAACATGACACTAAAAGCACAAGCAACAAGAAAAAAATAAGTTTAAGGGAACTTGCAACAAGTACTAAATAAACCATAGAGATCTAATGCACAGTACAGTTGCCCTTTGAACAACTTGGGCTTCAACTGGGTAGGCCCACTTATATGTGGATTGTTTCCAATAAATATACAGTTGGTTCTCTGTATCCCTGGGTTTCGCATTTACAGATTCTATCCACGGTTATGGGAATCCATTGATTCAGAGAGCAATTGTATACATTGTTCCAAGCCATTTTACATAAAGGACATGAGATCACAGATTTTGGTACTGAGGGGTGGGGGGTCCTAAAATGAATCCCCCAAAATACTAAAGAATGACTAAAGTTTTGGAGGAGTCAAAAGTTATATACAAATTTTTTACTTCCTGGGGGTCAATTCCCCTAATTCCCATGCTGTTTGACAGTCAGGTCAACTGTATAATAAATATAGAAAACAATACTGTGCTATAATCATCAAACTTGCTAAGAGACTAGAACTTAATTACTCCAACCAGTAAAAAGAAAGGATAGTTATGTAATGAAATAGAGATGCTAAATATTGTTACAATGGCAATCATATTACAATATGTAAATGCATCCAATTAAAATGTTGTACACCTTATATTTACACGTTATGTGGCAAATATGTTCAATAAAAAAATAAAAAGGATAAACTGGACTTCAAACTGAAAAATGTATATGTATCAAAAATACTATTAAGAAAGTAAAAAAGCAACTCACAGAATGAGAAATATTTATAAATCATATATCTAATGATGGTCTATAATCCAGACTATATATAGAACTCTTACAACATCACAACAATCAAACAAAAACAATTTTAAAAATGGGCATTAAAATTTGAATATACATTTCTTCATGATAGATTGCAAATGGTCAATAAACACATCAAATAATTTCAACATTATTCATTAGTCATTTAGGGAAATACAAACCAAAATCACACTGAGATAACACTTTTTCATGACCACTAGAGTGGCTATAATAAAAAAAGAAAAAAGAAAGAAAAAGAAAAAGAAAAACCATTGGTGAGAATGTGGAGAAATTAGAACCAATACTTTGGGGTTAGGATGTAACATGGTGCAACTGCTACGGAAAACCAAATGGCGGTGCCTCAGAAAGCTAATACAGAGTTAAATATGACCCAGCAACTCTACTCCCGGTTATACTCAGAACTGAAAATAGGTCTTTAAATGAAAACTTATAATTAATGTTCACAGCAGACATATTCACAATAGCCAAAAGGTGGAAGCAACCCAAATGTCCATCAACTGATGAAAGATAAACAAAATGTGGTATACCCATCTGATGAAATATTATCCAACCATAAAAGGAATGAAATACTAATAGATTCTGCAACATATATGAACCTTGAAAACATGATGCTATGTGAAAAAGAAGCCAGACACAAAAGGTCACATATTGCATGATTCATTTATGTGAATATTCGGAACAGGCAAATACATAGAAAGCAAATTAGTGACTGCCAGGGTCTGTTGGGAAATGGGGAGTAACTGCTTAAAGGGTGTCACATTTCCTTTTAGGGTAATGAAAAATGTTCTAAAACTAAGCAGTGGAGATAGTTGCACAACACTATGGATATGTTAAAAAGCACTGAATTGTGTATACTTTAAAATGGTTAAACTAGTGAATTTTGTTTGTGAGATATTGTCCTCAATAAAAAGAAAATTCGATTCCTCTTCTACATAAAATAAGTACCTGAAGACATTTTTATGTCTTGAGCTTTTTCTCTTGGGAGTGGAGTAACAATAGTTACTAACATTAGCTTTAGAGTTTTCAAAAAACTTTGTGATATAACCTTATATAATCTTCACAATCCATGAGGTAGATATTTTCACTTAGAGAAAAGAAAAACTGAGCTCAGAGATTATGAATAAAATCATATAGCTAGAAAAAGAGAGAGCTGGCTGATCAAACCAGATTGGTCTAACTCTACTGTATTTACCACCTCCAAGCAAATGGCTCCAGCTTCTGATAAGCTTGAAGGAGGACAAGAGATGCGATTGTGTATAGGGATCTGGGCAATTTTTCTTCTTCCAAAGTTAGTATTTTAATCAAAGCAGTAAAAATATTCATTGTACACAAGTTAATAAAAGTGTTAACAAAACCAATATAGATCACTATTGTATAACAGTGGCATAAAAAAGAACACTAAAAATTTTCTTCTCCAATTTTCTAAAGATATGGGGTTGTTTCTCATTACAGTATACGCCATAATATTAGCATGTCCTCTTACCAGTGAAGTCCAGCATAATGTTTACAGGGCGTGGCAATAAGGTAAGGAGACTGTGCATGTTCCTTATACAACTAGCCCAATTAAGTTACAGTCACATTTCCTATTAAGGATTAACTCATGAATGACACATCAGTGGTTTTCAAACACTCTGATGGGTCCTACAGAGGTCCTAGAGGAAGCAGAGGGGTCAGTATTATCCAACCCTGTATCAAGCAGAGCAGTCTCTTAAGGCTGTGTTTCCACATGGGGTGTTCCTTAAGATACAGCCTGAAGAGATTCCACAGCTTAAAAAGAGAGTACTTACTGAAAACCACTGCAGTACATTCATGTTCTCATTCCTTTAGAGTAGGTTTTCAAAAAATCTGTGTAGATTCGTCAACATTATATACGACTATTTCTAAATACAAGCAAAGAAATGCCAAGGGTCTCACTTTACACTTGGTTTATGAGTTTTCTTAATTGACTAGGCTCCATTAAACCATCCTGGTAATCCCCATTTTACAGAGTAGGTGCTATAACCACACACCGTGAAACAAAAGACTTGCCTCAGATGACAGAGTCCAGACATGAAGCCTCACCCCCTGCAGGTAGCTTAGTCCTGCTGCACAGTGCCTAGCTCAAAAAGCCTTGGTGCCATGTGGTCTTTCCATGCACTGTGAAGATACAGATGTCTCTACTTGTGGTACGTGCCAAACTTGAGCTGGCTACAGGCCAGTAATGTTTGGAAATGGTGCTGGCTCAAGTCAAAGACTGGCCTCTCTTCCTCTTATACTCCAGATTATCCATTGGTGGAAAACCCTTTCCAGATGCAACATATGGTATAGTAGAATTTATGAAATAAGAAACAAATGACCTGTGTTAAAATCTTGGCTTTATCTACTAATATCCTCCTTCATGCCTCCACCCTCTGGGCCTCAGTTTTATTCGCTGTAATTACTTCATGGACTATTAGGAAGACCAAATAAGATAGTGCCAGCAGTTCCTGTCTGTGAGCTACAGACCCCTGAGCATCTTTGCCATATTACAAGAGGCCTGAAAAGCATACACTAGAGAAAAGAATCATTTAGGGATTAAGACTGAAACCTTGGAGTAAAATGGTCTGGGTTCAAATAATGGTTTTACACGAGGAGCAAGTTACTTAGTCCACCTATGTCTCAGTTCCTTACCTGTCATTAGAGAAAGCAGTGCCTACTTCATGGGTTATTGTGAGAAAGAGCTGTCTTTATATGTAAAACGCTGAGAACCGTGACTGGAAGGCATAGGAAAACTCATCAAATATTAGCTATTGTTACTATTATATGTGCTTATCATGTGGGTGTTCACCAAATTTTTTATGTTAAAACGGGTTGTTATACTTGAAAAGGTGAAAGGCTTCTAAGATAAAAGTTGTAAAAAGAATCCAGTATGCAACCTGCCATGTCCTAACCCAGAGTACTTGAAGCTATCATTTCAATCTTTTAAAATTAATATAGGCTATTTTGTGGTCTAACATGATCTGTTCTGGAGAATGTTCCCATGCACTTGAGGATATACATTCTGTAGTTGTGAGTAGAATGTTCTGTATATGTATGTTAGGTCTAATTAATTTAGTGTTTGTTCAAAATTCTCTACCAATTGATCTTCTATACTGTTCCATATTGTTGATCTATCCATTATTGAAGTCTTCAAGTATTACTGTAGAACTATTTCTCCCTTATATCATCAATTTTTGCTTCACCTATTTTTGGGGCTCCTTTGTTAAATACAGATATGTTAATAATTGTTATGTCTTCTTGCTGTATTGAAACTTTTATCAATAAATAATATCCTATGTCTCTTGTAAACTTTTTTTGATTTAAAGTCTATTTTGTCTGATATTTAAGAGCCATCCCAGCTCTCTTTGGTTGTCATTTATATGAATTATTCTTTTATTGTGAGTGGGGATTTTTTCCCTTTTTTTATTGATGTAAAATCAGTATATAACATTATATAAGTTTCAGATGTACAAGATTATACTGCAACATCTGTATACACTACGAAGGGATCACCAAAATCTAGTTACTATTCATCATCCTACAGTTGACCTCATTTACCATTTCGCTCACTTCCAGCTCCCTTCCCCTTTGGTAACTGCCAATCTGTTCTATATATGAGTTTATTTTTGTTGTGTTCTGTTTATTTGTTTTATTTTTAGATTCCACCTGAGTGAAATCACAAGGTATTTGTCTTTCTCCATTTGACTTATATCACTTCATGTAATACCATCAAGGTCCATCCATACTGTCCAAATGGCAAGATTTATCTTTTTTATAGTTGAGTAGTAGTCTATTGTATATACGTACATCTTTTTTATCCACTCATCCATCAATGGACACTTAAATTGTTTCCATATCTTGGCTACTGAATAATGCTGCAATAAACAATAAACATAAGGTTATATATCTCTTTTCAAATTAGTGTTTTTGTATTCTTCAGATAAATATCCAGAAGTGGAATTGCTGGGTCATATGGTAATTCTATTCTGAGGAGTTTCCATACTGTTTTCTATAGTGGTGCGCCCAGTTAATGTTCCTACCAACAATGTACTAGGGTTCCCTTTTCTCCACACCCTCTCCAACACTTGTTATTTTTGTCTTTTTGATATTGGTCAATGTAACAAGTATGAAGTGTTATCTCACTGTGGTTTTGATGTGCAATTCTCTGATAATTAGTGATGTTGAATATCTTTTCATGTGCCAATGAATCTTTTCACTGGCCATCTGTGGATCTTTGAAAAAATGTGTAATCAGATCCTCTGCTCATTTTGTTTGTTTGTTTGTTTTTATGTTATTGAGTTGTGTGAGTTCTTTATATACTTCTAATATTAACCCCTTATCAGATGTGGGATTTTCAAGTATCTTCTCCCCATTCAGTAAGTTACCTTTTGTTTTGACTGATGGTTTCCTTCACCAGCCAGATGCTTTTTAGTTTAATGTAATCCCATTTGTCTAATTTTGTTTTGGTTTCTCTTGCCTTTTAAATCATATCCACGAAAACACTACTAAGACCAATATCAAGGATCTTACCACCTACTGCTATCTTCTAGGAATTTTATGGTTTCAGGTCATCCATCATTTAATCCATTTTAAATTAATTTTTATATATGGCATGAGATAGCGGTTTAGTTTGATTCTTTTCAGGCGGTAGTCTAGTTTTTCCCAGCACCATTCATTGATGAGACTGTCCTTTCTCTATCGTGTTCTTGGCTCCTCTGTCAAATTAATTGTCCAAATATGTATGGGTTTAATTCTGGGCTCTCAATTCAGTTCCACTGATTTGAGTCTTTGTTTTTATGCCAATACCATACTGTTTTTAATCACCATAGATTTGTTTTATAGGTTGAAATCAGTGAGTGATATCTCCAGCTTTGTTCTTTCTCAAGATTGCTTTGGCTATTCAGGATCTTTCATAGTTCCATACAAATTTTAGAATAATTTGTTCTAGTTCTATAAAAAATGCCATTGGGATTTTGTTAGGAATTGCACTGAATGTATAGATTGCTTTGCATAGTACTGACATTTTAACAATATTAATTCTTCCAGTCCGTGAGCACAGAATTATCTTTTCATTTATTTGCATCTTCCTCAATTTCTTTCATCATGTCTTATAGTTTTCAGCATACAAGTCTTTCACCTCCTTGGTTAAATTTATTCCTAGGTATTTTACTCTTTTTGATGCAATGTGAATGTGATTATTTTCTTAATTTCTCTTTCTGATAGTTTGTTATTTATAGAAACACCACAGATTTCTGTATATTGATTTTGTATCTGGCTACTTTACTAAATTCATTTAGTTCTAATAGTTTTTTGGTGGTGTCTTTTGGGTTTTCAATATATAATATCATGTCATCTGCAAATGGTGACAGTTTTAATTCTTCCTGATTTATATGCCTGTTATATTCTTTTCTTGCTTAACTGCTGGGGCTAGGACTTCCAATACCATGTTGAATAAAAATGCCAAGAGTGGGCATCCTTGTCTTGTTCCTGATCTTAGAGAAATAGATTTCAGCTTTTCACCACTGAGTATGATGTTAGCTGTCAGTTTGTCATACATGACCTTTATTTTGTGGAGGTATTTTCTTTCTATACCCACTCTGGTAAGAGTTTAACCATAATAGATGTTGAATTTTATCAGAAGACTTTTCTGCATCTATCAAGATGATATGATTTTTATCCTTCATTTTGTTAATGTGGTATATCACACTGACTGACTTGCAGATGCTGTATCATTCTCGCATCCCTGAAATAAATCACACCTGGTCATGATGATGTGATCTTTTTAATGTACTGTTGAATCTTATTTGCTATTATGTAAAGGATTTCTGCATCTATGTTTACTGATGATGTTGGCCTATAATTTTCTTTTGCAGTGTTCTTGTCTGGCTTTGCTATCAGGGTAATGCTGGCCTTGTAAATGAGTTTAGGAGCATTCCCTGCTCGTCATAGGATAACTGTTAAAATATTCTTTAAATGTTTGGTAGCTTCGCCAGTGAAACCATCTAGTCCTGGACTGCTGTTTTTTGGGGGAGATTTTTTTGATTAACCAGTCAATCTCCTTCCTAATAATCAGTATATTCAGATTTTCTGTTTCTTCATGATTCAGTCTTAGAAGATTATATGCTTCTAGGAATTTATCCATTTCTTCTAAGTTGTCCAATTTGTTGGCATACGTGAAATATCTTCTTCCATCCTTTTACTTTCAATCTCTGTGTATCTTTGCACCTAAGGTGAGTTCCTTATAACAATATACAGATGGATCATGGGTTTTTAAATCCAATCTACCAATCTCTGACTTTTAATAGAATTTAATCCACTTAATTTAAAGTAATTAATGATAGGGAAGGATTTACTCCTCCCTTTAGTAAGATGTTTTCTGTATATTTTATGTTTTTGTTCCTCATTTCCTCCACTGCTGCCTTAAAAAAAAAATCTGATTCCTACCTGCAAGATTCATTGAAGGCTTGGTCTTCCCAGTCAAATGATCACTTATCCCTCTATTTGAATAGTTCCTAATTAATAATTACTTCATGAATATGTCCCAAAATGTTTAAAAAGAAGAACTTATCTTTTCTGGCCATAAAAGTAGTCTCAGGTTCTATCTCCATTTCCACCCTTTAAATCATTTGCACCTTAAACACATACCCATCATACACTAGTCACCATTCACATATAAAGTTCATTATTACTGCCCACTCTCTCTACGTGTATGTGGCCTGTGTTAGGCTGGACCCTAGAATACTTAGGAAAGGACTCTTGATCGTTGACAAAGAAGAGAGAGTCAAAATGGCTTACGTTGTAGGAGCGGGGATGCCTCTGTTTCCACTGTACCAGGAGCAGCTGGGCTACTACCAAGGTAGCAATGAGGATGAGGACCATTTCGGCGTGCATGGCTTCGTGGCCACGGTGCTTGGCATGCATGCGTGCATGCTCGACCCTGAAAGCCAAACGGATGCAGTGAGCCAGGTCAGGGGTGGTAAAGGGGCAGTGCTTTCCAGGGATATCCTATCAGTCCAAAGTTCAGAACACACTCTTATGCTCTGTAGCTGCAGGGTACTGTTCAAATCAGAGGCTAGAAACACACATGTCCTAGAGGACAGGCATTTTGGGACAGAACAGGGGCTCTATGGACTCCAGTCACCAAGCTCAGCTACTGGGGTTAAAGGTGGGTGGTCTGCTGCCTGCCCCTACTGGCAGATACAGCAGGAAAGAGACTCCAAGGGAAGCCTGTTTCACTGCTCATTTCAGTCCTATTTCACTGGAAGGAGAAAGTAACTCAGAGAAGATTATAGCCATAAAGTCTTATACTCTTAGTGATATTTATATCAATAAAAGAGTAACACTGCAAATGTGTGCTAATTCCTGAGATAAAGTCTTGCTTTATTTGTCCTATTCGCTCTCTCTCTCTCTGAAAATGAATTACAGCCTGAGAAATCTGGACTGCTTTGACTTTATACTAATTTAAAAATGACTTAACCATCAGCACCCACAAGTAATAGCCTCCCAAAGGCTCAAGGAGGATACAACTGGAAAATCTTATTTAAACCAAGCCTGACATTTCTCTTCCTAAGGACTTGCAGTAAGCTACTCCCTTGGTCAATACAAGCAAAAAGCTTCCTCTAAGAACAGAGAAGAACAGTCACTCCTACTACTCTGGGTCAGACTCAGCCAAGGGAGAAGAATGAGGAAGGAGACAGAAAACTAAATGTAGTCTGCAGTAGGACCTTTTAAACAAATTTTCCATACATGGGAGTATTTAGGGAGGAAGGAAAAATCATAAATGGTATCTTTATGGACTTCCCAAGGACAAGAAGAACCTGGTATAAATTATGGATAAATGATAAAGCAAATATAGCAAAAGTTAATTGTAGAATCTAGGTGGTGAGTGTAAGGGTGCTAACTATACACTTCTTTCATCTTTTCTGTACGTTTGAAGTTTTTCATAATAAATGTTAGGAGGGGCAGCCAAATGTCAGTTAGACAGCCAGCCACAGCATCTAAGGGTTCATTTTATATAAAACTTTATCCTGGGTGAGAGAATCTGACAAAAAGATAATAAGGTTAGGAGTTAAAAACTTTAAGATGTAGATACTTTTGTGGCCTTGGCCAAGAAAATTCATATCTCTGATTAATATTTCTTCATCTGTCAAAAGATATGGATATCTTTTCTACCTCCTTCAGGGTTATTGTGAAAATACGCTAAACTAAAAGGGCTAAGAACACTTTAAAAACCTAAGGACTACGGAAAGTCATGGAGATAATTCGGGATAAGTTTCTTGTTCTCACACAGTATATAACTGAATGGACGTGCACAAAAGGAAATGAAAGAAAGGATCTAGAAAAGATCAGAGAAGCCATCTAGTTCAAGTTCCACCCAATGCAAAGCTTATTTTGATATCCTTTGTTTGAATACTTCTATTGGCTGAGAACATATGTCTCTTAAGATAGTCTAATCTAGAACCAGCAGTGTCTGGCATATAGTAGGTACTCATATGTGCTTATGAAGGAACAAAATTCCAAAGCTTTTAAGAGGCAGGAGGTTCACTACCTCTCAGTATACCATGATTATTAAAGATGTTTCTGATAATAAAAAAAAAAATCTGTCTTTCTACAGCTTTAATCCACAGGATCTAATCCTATACTCTGGAACAACAAAGAACACATCAACTCTTCTTTCCCAATGCTGCTTCTTCAAAGATTTCTCATTAACTTATTTTTTAAAAAAGAAAACTATCCTATCCTTTTTTTTTTAAATCACCATTTTCCTGGCCTTTTTAATTCTAGATCTTTTAAACACTATTAATATTACATAATGTGAAGACCATTAATCCTGTTTGCCTTCATCTAATTAAAGACCTTCTTAATACACAGCATTTACAACATAATCACTGTGGCTTCAGTGAAGCAGAGCACAATGCACTGTTGCCTACCTTAATGCAGACAGTAATATTTCTATGAACCTCTTCCAAATTATTTAGAATATTTTGGTAGCTGAGATATACGAAGGGTGCATATTAATAAGCTTAAAGTCACCTATACCCTCACTGGGTTTCTTGTATGAGTCAATACCTTTGCCATTCTATATTTTTATAATCAATAGTTTTAATCTAAAGGGTTTTCTTCCTCGCTATTAAAATTTATTTGGTTGATTGCATTGGCCAGCCATCTTGTGACGTTTGTGAGGCAAGCACTCTATGATGCCATTACTGATGAGAAATTATGACAAGCTATTTGTTGACTCACTCTGATTACACGGCAAGTTAGTAGCAAGTTGAGATGGGAAACACATCTCTGAATTTCTCAATGAGAGCCCCCTGCCTGGTTTCATGGATAATGACGATGATGTCAATGATGATAATCATATTCAAAGCAAGTAACACCTACAGGAAGCTTATCACATGCCAAGTACTGTTCTATCTAAAACTTTCACATATATTAACCCTCACAACAACTCTATGAGGTACAGGTACTGTTTTGATCCTCATTTTACAAATATAGAAAACGAACGCAATGAAAAGTTAAGTAACTTGCTCAAAATCACATAGCTAGGAAATGGCAATAACTAGTATTCAAACCTGGGTGGATGGTTTGGTGCAATTACCTATTTACTCTCCAGGACTGAGGGAGCTACCCAGGAGGGACCCAGGTACTAGAAAAAAATTCCAGAAAAACTATCCTACTGGTTATAAGTCACTGCCTCCCACAGACAAGGAAGCAAAAGGGATAAATATACAACTCTATTAGTTGCATTAACCTACAGTTCCCAGCTTCAGGGGCCCACACCATCACACTTACCTCCATTGCTCCTCTGGGGAGAGGTGTGACATATCAACCTGTAGAAAGACACCACCAAAAAATCCATTACTATCTTAGAACTCTCCCTGCTCAACCTAAGGTGCTCACACATTCATCAGTATCTTCAAGGAATTACAGGAAGCTTCAAGTGTCACACTCTCTATGAAGCCTTCCTAGTACTCTAATAGTACTCCATTTCCCACTGAGCTCTTCCTTCTCTAACCACTTACTCTGGCTCATGTCTATGACATCATTGTTCCTTTCTGTGCTAGGCAATAAGGACAAAAGAGTGAACCTAATTCCCAAGATGCTCACGACCTACTGAGGAAGACAGACATAAAACAGAAAATTTCTTTATTAGATGCTGAAGACTATCCATGAAGATTTAAAAAAGTGGCCTCTAATCCAACGTGGGGTGGTATATATTAGTTAAGACCTCCTGGGGTAGATGTAAAATATTATCCAAATGTGGAAATGAGAGAAATATGTTCCAGGCAAAGGGACTAACATGAATATGAAGAAATAAAGCTGCAAGACACATAACTGAGTATGGCTAGAGCAAAAAGTACAAATCAGGATTAGTGAGAGTGAAGCTAGATTAAATATCCTGTTGTATATATGCCATTTGACTCTAAATGGTAGCAGGTAGAACATAACCCTAGGATGAACTAAGCTTCAGTCCTTGCTTTGCTTTTAACTAGCAATATGGCCTTCCAATCTCAAAGTTCTGGTTCTATTTGTTAGCCTTGTCCTTTTAGAGTAAGGGCTTCTCAACTTTGGCACTAGTGATATGTTGGACTGGTTAATTCTTTGTTGGAGGGAGGTGGGTATCTGTACATTGTAGAACACTTAGTAGCATCCCTGGCCTCCACTCAATAGATGTCAGTAGCACCCTCAAAGAGGCAACAACCAAAATGTCTACAGACATTGTCATATGTCCCCTGGGGATGAAAATGGCTCCTCGTTGAAAACCACTGCTCTAGAATAATAATAAACTCTTTGAGTTGAGGGCTCAAGTATTTTACTTCCTTGTAGCCATACAGAAGCATATCCAAGCCCCAGTACATAAATCATGCAATACAGTCTTATACTGAATTGAACTGACAATGTTCCTTGATGCAGAGAAGAGAGACAAAACTCAGAATCACTCATACAAATCAAAGAGCGAATACTCCTTCAGTACTTATGATGTTTAAGGCCCAGTATTCCACTGTTCTCATAACTGCAGAAAAGTATTTTAAGTGGAATGTTTGAAGTATAATGGACAGAACTCCATTCTACTACTGAGTCAAATCGCACATATTTACCAGGCATTCTTTATGTGTGTGTGCTGAAACATTACTATTTAAGAACAGCTTTCTAGGAAGGGAGGGAAGGAAGTGAAGAGGGAAAGGAAAGAGGGAAGAAGGAAAGAAAGGAAGGAAGGAAAGAAAGGTAAATAAGTAGGTAGTCAGGAAGGATGTCCTAAGGCTTCCCAAAGCTGGTCAGGGTAATAATGAAGTAAACCACCTTCCTCCCTTTTCCTATTTCACACATTGCCTCACAGTATTTACTCAGGTGTTCTGACTCAGGCCTTCATCTCCTCAGAAGGACAGAGGTCCCCTCTGAGAGGGGACAAGTCGATGCAAGAAATGGAAAGGCCCATCTGGGTGGTACCTGAGCAGACAATTAAGAACCAGATTTCATGCTACCTATCAAAATGCTTTCCTTCTTTTCCAACTTGTACCTGCATCTTGCCATAGCAGTCTGTTCACTGTCCCAAAACTGTCAGGAGCCATTACAAGGCACTGAAGGTGTCACGTAGTTTGGGAGCCAAAAAACAGCTGCTGAGACTGTGTTATCAATGATTCAAGGAAGCAGGATGTTAAGTTAAACATTACTGACCCTGGTGAGGAGATTCACCCATTAAGAAACTTTTTTAAGGTAATGGAATGTTTTTACAGCTTTGAAAGCAAGAATGTTTGTACTTTGTTATTGTATCCAAAAACGTATATAAAGGCTGTGCTAAATGAACTCCAGGCTGCAGCAGTGACTATATGCCCTCCTGAAAGTTCTTTCCTGTCTTCTGTTTTCTTAGGCTTCACCCCCCTCTTTCAGGTGCTGTTCGACTTTAGCTGGCTGGCTCCGGCACAAAACACACATGGGACTCATTCCTGTCTCTGGGCTTTTGCACAGTCTTCATTCTGCATGAAATATCTTTTTCTTTCTTTTTTCCTATCCAAATCCAACTTATGTTTTGATAACTTAGCAGCAATTTCACCTTCCTGATCTACTAGCTTAGTGAATTTGGCCCTCTGCTTTTCTCCAGCATGGATTTTCTCCCTGATATTCAAAGTCTGGCCCAAGAACTAGCATTATCTGGGTGCTTGTCAGAAATGCAGAATCAAGGACTTCCAGTCAAGATGCCAGAGTTGGTAAACACTGTGCCCACCTCCTCCCACACCTCATTAAAATTATAGAACAACCATCATTAAGAACCACCTGACAACTAGCTGAACAAAAGTCTTAAAACTAAGGATAAAGAAGAAGCTACTCAAGACTGACAGGAAGGGTGGGGACATGGAACAGGTAAGCCCCACACTCATGGTGTGGCAATTGAGAATACGGATGGGGAGGACTTCTAGTCAAGATGGTGGAATAGATAAATGCTGTGCTCCCCTCCTCTCACAATCACATCAAAGATACAACTAAATTACAGAATAAACATCATTTAGAGCCACCTGAAGACCAGCTGAACACAATTCTTTAAAGAAGCCATGTCAAGACTGCTAGAAAGGGTAGAGATGCCAAACAGGTATCTCAGCTATTGAGATTCCCCTGAGGAGCAAGGGGTCCTAGCCCCACACCAGGCTCCCCGGCCTAGGACTCCAGTGCCAGAAAGAGAAGTCCCCATAATATTTGGCTGTGAAAACAAGCAGGAACTGTGACTGAGTGAGTTGAAGGGTTGCTGGAAATCTAGGCACTACAGGTGTTTATTGGATCATACCTAAACTCCCTGACTCAAACTCATTCACTCTGAGCTTTAGCACTGGGACAGCAGCTCAAAAAGCTCCAGGGACATATGGGAAGTAGATGAATTGACTAGCTTCAGGGCATTGGCTGGAGGGGTAGGGGTCAGGGCAGCTCTCTCCTAGAGGGAAGTGCTGACAAATGCAACTGTTTCCTTCTTGAACCCTCCCCAACCTAGGCGGCAGGTGCAGGTAGGTGCCAAATCTGAACTCCCTATTAACTTGGCTAACACCATTTGCCCCACTCTGGTGATTCCCCAAGATACCTGCCCCACTCAAGTCATGTGTCAGGCCTGAATCTCTTCCAACGGCTCCTCCACACAAATAGCCTTCCTCGGCTAGTGCTGCAGACTTCCTTAAAATCTCTCAAAGATCCACAACCCTCCCCCCAAAAGCAGCAGCCAGCTTCAGTGTGCCCAGTACCTCTTGCTAAGCGGCCTGAAGGCCAGAACTAGTAGCAGCCAGCCTCAGTTCTCAGTCTAGCTTCTCCCAGCTGCCTCCAAGGCTGGCACAAGCAGGAGCTGATCTGGTCTGCACCAGAGCCCCCCACCCACACTAAGAGGCCCTAAGAGGCCCCAGAACCAACACAACTCGTGGCCAGCATCAGACCACACCAGAATACCACCCAACCAGCTTCACAAATGATACACCTGAACGGTGGATTCAGAAGGCACCACAGCCCTGTTAAAGTGAGTCCCACTCCATGGAGTCAGCTCCCACACAACAGCACATCCACTATAGTCATGGCCATTCATCACAGCCAGTAAGCCTGAGAATCAATCCCACCCACTGATGTGTTAACAGCAGTCAAGGTTCAACCACAACAAGAGAGTACACACAACCCACACATGAGACTCCCCTGGAGCATCCAGCTCAGTGACCAGGGAGACTGTGCCACTGAGTCCCACAGAAACCTACTACATAAGGCTACTCTGCCAAGACTGGAAAATGAAGCAGATCTAATACATACAAACACACACAGAGAGGCAACCAAAATAAGGAGACAAAGAAAGACATCCCAAATGAAAGAAAAAGGACAAAACTCCAGAAGAAGAACTAAATGAAATGGAGACAAGCATTCAACTAAACGCAGAGTTCAAAACACTGGTTATATGGATCCTCAATGAACTTAGGGGAAGAACCCGGTGAGAACTTCAACAAGAGACAGGAAACAAAAATAGGAGACAGAAAACACGAAAAAAAAAAGTCAAAAATGAAGAATAACTGAAATGAGGAGTACATTAGATGGAATCAACAGCAGACTAGATGAAACATATGATCAAATCAGCAATCTAGAAGACAAGGTAGTGGAAAACACCCAATCAGAATACAAAAGAAAAAGAATTAAAAAAAAAATAAGGATAGTTTAAGGGACCTCTGGGACATCATCAAATGTAACAACATTCAAATCATTCACATAATAGGGGTAACCAAAAGGAGGAGGGAGAGAGGGGGAGAGAGAGAGAGAGAGAGAGAGCGCGCGAGCGCATGCGTGCAAAGGATTGAGAAATGATTTGAAGAAATAATGATCGAAAACTTCCCTTACCTGGCAAAGGAAACAGACATAAGTCCAGGAAGCAAAGAGTCTCAAACATGATGAACTCAAAGAAGCTCACATCAAGATATATCATAACTAAAATATCAAAGGTTAAAGACAAAGAGAGAATCTTAAAAATAGCAAAAGAAAAGCCATTAGTTACATACAAGGGAGTTCCCATAAGACTGTCAGCTGATTTTTCAACTGAAACTTTTCAGGTCAGAGAGAATGGCACAAAATATTCAAGGTGATGGAAAGCAAGGATACATAACTAAGATTCTGCACGCAGCAAGGCTATCACTCAGAATTGAAGGAGAGACAGAACTTCCCAGACAAGAAAACGCTAGAGGAGTTCATGACCACCAAACCAGTATTACAGGAAATGTCAAAGGGCCTTCTTTAAGACAAAAAAAAAAAAAAAAAAAAGATAAAAAATATAAATATTAAAATACAAGAAAGAAAAACATTCTCACTGACAAAGGCAAACACAATAAAAAGCAGTGGATCAATCCACGGTAAAGCTAGTAAAGATTAAAAAACAAAAGTAGATCATCTGTAATTACAACAAATTAAGGGATATACACAGACACACAAAAGAAGTAGACAATGACAAAAACATAATTGTAAAGGGGATGAGTAAAAACTGTAGTGATTTTTTAATGTTTTTGAACATAAAGGACCATCAACTTAAAATAGAGTGCTAAAAACAGAGCTTGGCATGTGAAGTGCATGGTAATCACAAACCAAAAATCTATAAAAGAAAAAGAAATCTATAAAAGATATACAAGAAATAAAAAGGAATCCAAACACAACACTAAAGAAACTCATCAACATACAAGAGAAGAGAACAAGAGAATAAGGACCAGAGAAGAACTACAAAAACAATCAGAAAACAATGAATAAAATTGCAATAACATACCTATCAATAATGACTTTAAATGTAAATGGACTAAATGAACCAATCAAAATAAATAAGATGGTTAAATGAATAAAAAACCAACATATACATATGCAGCCTATTAGAGACCCACTTCAGATGGAAAGAAAAACAGAGACTGAATGTAAGGGGATGAAAAATAATATTTTATGCAAATGGAAACAAATAAAAAAGGTGGGGTAGCAGTACATATATCAGACAAAATACTTTTAAAACAAGGGCTGTAACAAGAGACAAAGAAGGGCATTTTATAATGATAAAGGGAGAAATCCAACAAGAAGACATAACTTTTATAAACATGTACTCACCCAATGCAGAAGCACCTAAATATATAAAGCAAATACTGACAAACATAAAAGGATAGATCGACATTAATAGTCATATTAGGGGACTTTAACTCCCCACTGACATCAATGGACACATTATCTAGACAGCAAATCAACAGGAAAACTATGGCCTTAAATGACACAACCAGATAGATTTAACTGATATTTTTAGGACATTTCACCCAAAAACAGCAAAATATACTTCTCAAGTACACATGGAACATTTGTTAGGCCACAAAACAAGTCTCAATGAATTTAAGAAGACTGAAATCATATCAATCATTTTCTCCAATCATAATGGTATGAAACTAGAAATTAGTTATGAGAAGGAAACTGAAAAACACACAAACATGGAGGCTACATAACATGCTATTAAACAGTAAATGCGTTAACAATGAGAGCAAGAAAGAACTCAAAAGATACCTTGAGACAAATGAAAATGAAAACACAGCAACCCAAAATCTATGGAACATATTCAAAGCAGTTCTAAGATGGAAATTTATAGCAATACAGGCCTATCTCAAGAAACAAGAGGAATCTCAAACAATCTAAACTTATACCTAAAGGAACTAGGAAAAAAAAAAAAAAAGGCCCAAAGTGAGTAAGAGGAAGGAAATCATAAATATCAAAGCATAAATAAGCAAAATAGAGTCTAAAAAACAATAGGAAAGGTCAATGAAACCAAGAGCTGGTTCTTTGAAAAGAAAAACAAAGTTGATAAACTTTTAGCCAAACTTATCCAGAAAAAAACAAGAGCAGGCCCAAATAAATAAAGTCAGAAATGAAAGAGAAATGACAACTGACACCACAGACATACAAAGGATTATAAATACTATGAACAATTATATACCAACAAACTGGACAAACTGGAAGAAATGAATAAATTCCTAGAAACATACATTCTCCCAAGGCTGAATCAGAAAGAAACAAACAAAAAAATATGAACAAACTGATAATTATTAACAAAGTCAAATCTGTAATCAAAAACTCCCAACAAACCAAAGTCCTAGACCAGATGACTTTCACAGGTGAATTTTACCAACATTCAAAGAATAATTAACACCTATCTTTCTCAAACTATTCTAAAAACTTGAAGAGGACGAAGGCTCTCAAACTCATTTTATGAGGCCAGCATTATGTTGATATCAAAACCAGACAAAGACACTACAAGAAAGAAAATATAACCAACATCCCTGAAGAACACAGATGCAAAAATCCTCAACAAAATACTCAGAAATGGAATTCAGCAATACATTAAAAAGAACATACACTATGATCAAATGGGATTTATTCCTGGGATATAAGTTTGGTTCAATATCAGCAAATCAACTCACATGGTACAACACAAACAAAATGAAGGATAAAAATCAAATAGTCATATTGATAGATTCTGAAAAAGCATTTGACAAAATCTAACATCCATTTATTATTAGAACTCTCAGGAAAATGGAGAAATAAGGAACATACCTAACCATCATAAAGGCCATATATGACAAACCCACAACTAACATCATACTCAATGGTGGAAAGCTGAAAGCTTTTTCTTTAAGATGATGAACAAGTCAAGGATGTCCATGTTCACCACTTTTAGTCATCATAGTATTGAAAGTCCTGGTCACAGAAAAGATACAAGAAAATAA
This sequence comes from Eonycteris spelaea, assembly GCA_003508835.1. Lineage (NCBI taxonomy): Eukaryota > Metazoa > Chordata > Mammalia > Chiroptera > Pteropodidae > Eonycteris > Eonycteris spelaea. Next base: position 3,921,433 of record PUFA01000151.1, read on the forward strand.
TAGGTATTAGAATTGGAAAGAGAAGTAAAACTGTCATTTCTTGCAGATAACATAATACTATACAGAGAGAATGCTAAAGATTTTGCCAAAAAACGATTAGAAAAAATGAATTCAGCAAAATAGCAGAATATAAAATTAATATTCAGAAACTGGTTGCATTTTTATACACCAATAACAAATAATCCAAAAGAATTTAACAAAACAGTCCCATTTACAATTGTATCAAAAAGAATAAAATACCTAGGAGTAAATCTAACCAAAGAAGTAAAAGACCTTAATCAGAAAACAGTAAGACACTACAGAAAGAAACCGAAGATAGAAATAAATGGAAGACTATGTTACGCTCTGGGAAAGGAAGAATTAACATCGTTAAAATGTTCATACTATTCAAAGCAATCTACAGATTCTTTGCAATCTCTATCAAAATAACAATGGCATTATTCACAGAACTAGAACAAATAATCTTAAAATTAATATGAAACCACAAAAGACCCTGAATAGCCAAATCTTGAGAAGGAAGAGCAAAGTCGGAGGTAACACACTACCTGATATCAAACTATATTATGAGGCTATAGTAATGAAAACAGTATGGTACTAAAATAGAAACAGACATATATAGATCAATGGAACAGAATAAAGAACCCAAAATAAACTCATGCCTATATGGTCATTTAATCTATGACAAAGAAGGCAACAACACACAGTGGGGTAAAGACAGTCTCTTCAATAAATGGTATTGGGAAAACTGGATACATTCAGAAAAAATGAAATTAGATCACTTTCTTACACCATATACAAGAATAAGCTCAAAAAAGAATAAAGACTTAAATGTTAAGACTTGATACCATAAATCTAGAAAAGAAATAGGCAGTAAATTCTGTGACATTGCTCTTAGCAATATTTTTTGGATACGACTTCTCAGGCAAGAGAAACAAAAACAAACAAATAAACAAACAAATAAATAAATAGGGTTACATCAAACCAAAAAGTTTCTGCACGGTGAAGGAAACCATCAAGAAAACAAAAAGACAATCTACTGACTGGAAAAAGATATTTGCCAATGACACACCTGATAAGAGGTTAATACTCATACAATTTAACACTAAACAAACAAATAATACAATACAATTAAAAAATGGGTAAAGGACTTGAACAAACATTTCTCCAAAAAGGACATAAAGATGGCCAACAGACATAGGAAAAGATTCTCAACATCACTAATCATCAGAGAAATGCAAATCAAAACCGTGAGGTATCACCTCACACCTGTCAGAATGGCTATCATCAATAAATCAACAAAGAAGTATTGATGAGGATGTAGAGAAAAGGGAGCCCTTGTGCACTGTCAGTGAAATTTTAAATTGGTGTAGCCACTATGTAAAATAATATAGAGGTTCCTCAAGAAAATGAAAAATAGAACCACCATACAACTTAGAAATTCCACTTCTGGGCATTTATCCAAAGAAATCCAAAACACTAATTAGAAAAGATATGCGCACCCCTACATTCACTGCAGCATTATTTAACAACAGCTAAGATATGGATGCAACCTGGGTGTCCATCGATAGATGAATGGCTGAAGATGTGGTACATATATACAATGTGTGCATGTATATATTACTCAGCCATCGAAAGGAATGAAATGCTGCCATTTGCAACAACATGGAGGAACTTAGAGGGTGTTATGCTAACTGAAATAAGTCAGAAAGACAAATACCATATGATTTCGCTTATATGTGGAATCTAAAAAACAAAATAAACAAAATAAACAAACTCATCGATACAGAGAACAAACTGATGGTTGCCAGACATGAGGGGAATTGGGGGACTGGGTAAAAAGGTAAAGGGATTAAGTAGTACAAACTGGCAGTTAGAAAATAGTCATGGGGATATAAAGTATAATACAGGGAATATAGTCAATAATATTGTAAATAACTATATATGGTGTCAGATGGGTACTAGAATTATTGGGGTGATCATTTTATAGGTTATATAAATATCTAATCACTATGCTGTACATCTAAAACTAATATAATGTCAACTGTAATTAAAAAATAAATAATTTTTTTAAAAAGAAAAATACCTAATAAGTATCTCGGAAAAGAAGTGTTCATTTGACACCAAAAGTCACCCGGAAAATCATGTTTAAAAAACTACATGTCAAAATAGAACAATACTACATGTTCAAAGAGGTCCACTGAAAGAAAAACTAGCAAGATCCAGAGAACTGGGCCTGGCATTGGGGCACTTCTCCCTGAGATAGTAAACAAGCATGCTACTGTTTACGCCTTAGTTTCTCCATCTGGAATAAAGAGAGTGAGACTTCTGACTTCCTTATGGGGTTGTGGGGGTACTACATTCAAGATAACCAAGGGATTTCACTGTCTTTCCTCCTGGGAGAGTGGAAATACTTTATAAAGTACTAGAAGAGGCTAGGGAACTTAATGTTGCAGAAGCACAGGACAGTAATGCTTTCAGAACCTCAGGGAAAAGAGCTCAGAAGGGCAAGCACTAAGGCTGAGAATAGCCCTGGGGCTTAGAGGATCATTTAGCATTTCATGGAATAGTATTAAGTTTATGCTAAGAGTAAAGACTGATTTGTTTTTATATTTCCCTCGTGAAACAAAAGATTACTTAAATTACACGTGACCCTGTAATGTGGGAGATAAGGGATGCTGATCCTCACGCAATCGTATACTTTAAGTCAGTCAGCCCTCCACATAGATGGATTCCCAACTGGATTGAAAATAAATCCAAACCAGTCTTCTAGTTCAAGTGGCAAAACAAGGAAAGCTGTAAACTATAGCTATACTTAATCTGTACCATCTGGAAATACATCTCTATTTGCTCTCTCACGAATGAGTTTATTCATCTGGGGCAGGGTAGTAAACAAGTCTGAAGGTGCCCTGTCCAGAGCTCAAATAGCTAATCAGGTAAGGTTACTGATTGATGGGCCCATATCCAACTTCTAAGACCCCCACACAGAATTTTTTTTTTTTTTTTGCCAACCAATCATTCTCCTCCTAGGCTCTCACAACTCTAGTCGTGCCAATATACGTAAGTCCAGATTTGAAAGAAGTTAAGCCAAAATTTTCAGGCAAAGGACAAGTGAAAGTTTCACAAAAACGGAAAATGATCAGAGGTTGATTGCTATATTTTCTCAGGTGCATAAGACTCAGAGACCCACCAGCATAATCCCACAAACCAACCTCCTGTTCCACACAAACATCAAATGCTCTATGGTCATTGAGTCTTTATTCAGGTTGGCTACTTTGAGCCGTAAGCCCCCCTCTTTCACCAAGCCACATTCTGCCTTCCTGAAAAACACTAGCCAAATCCCCCTGGTTCCAGGAAGGCTCCTCAGATTGACCCCATTTGCTGAAGAAACAACCTCTACTACTTTGCTAAGAATGGTCCACAGCCCAGCAGCATCAGCACCCAGAAAACTTGTGAAGAAACAGAGAATCTCAGACTCCATCCCAGATCTGCTGAATCAAAATCTGCATTTAGTAAACTACTCAGGTAATTCATATGCCCATTAAAGTTTGAGAGGCACTGCTGCTGCATCCCAGCACTCACATTCACAATTTGTCCTACAGCCATATACCTCTATGCACCTGATTCTTTTTTTTTAATAAGTGTTACTGAGATCTAATTCACATTGTGAAAAATTCACCCATTTAAAGTGTACAATTCATTGTTTTAGTATATTCACAGAATTATGCCACCATCACCACTACATAAGTTTAGAACTTTTCACCATCCCTAAAAGAAACCACATAGCAGTTACTCTTCATCCTCTCCCAGCCCCCAAATAACCACTAATTTACTTTCCATCTCTATTTGTAGATTTGCCTATTCTAGACATTACATATAAATGGGATCATACAATATGCGATCTTTTGTGACTGGCTTCTTTCACTTAGCAGAATGTTTTCAATGTCCATCGTGTTGTAGCATGTATTGCGGTCCACTTCTTTTTATTCCCAAATAATACTGCATTATATGGATATACTACATTTTATTTTTCCATCCATCAGCTGACGGACATTTGGGTTGTTTATAATTTTTGGCTATTACAAATAATGCTCTTATATGAACATTCACCTACAAGTTTTTGTGTAGTCATGCTTTCATTTCTCTTTAGTATATATCCAGGAGTAGAAATGTTGGGTCCTATGGTAACTCAATGCTTAACCTTTTGGGGAATTACCAAACTGTTTTCCACAAAAGCTGCACCATTTTACATTCCCACCAGCACTGTATGAGTTCTCATTTCTCCATATTCTTGACAACACTTGTTATTCTCCATCTTTTTGATAAAAGTATTGCAGTGGCTGTGAAATGGTATCTCAACGTGATTTTGATTTTATTTCTCAGATGAACAATGATGTTAAGCACCTTTTCATATGCTTATTGGCCATTTATATATCTTCCTTGGAGAAAAGTTTACTCGGATTCTTTGTCCATTTTTTTTAAAATAGACTTCTTTAGAGCAACTGTAGGTTCACAGCAAAACTGAGTGGAAAGTACGGAGACTTGCCATATGTGTCCTGCGTAGCATCTCCCATTATCAACACTCTCCCATTGTTCCAAATGACAAACCTACACTGACGCATCATTATCACCCAAAGTCCAAAGTTAACCTTAGAGTTCACTACTGATGTACATTCTGTGGGTTTGGACAAATGTATAATGATATGCACCTATCATTAGAATATCATATAGAGTAGTTTTACTGCCCTAAAAATTCTCTGTGCTTGCTTATTTATCTCTCCATCTCCCCCAGCCCCTATCAACCACTTATCTTTCTGTTTCCATAGTTTTGCCTTCTCCAGAATATCATATAGTTGAACTCATACAGCATATAGCCTTTTCACATTGACTTCTTTCACTTAGTAATACGCATTTAAGGTTCCTCCATGTCCTTTCATGGCTTGATAGCTACTTCTTTTGAGTGCTGAATAATATTTCATTGTCTGGATATACCAGTATATTTACCCATTCATCTACTGAAGGACATCTTGGTTGCTTCCAAGGTCTGCCAATTATGAATAAAGCTGCTATACACATCTGTGTGCAAGTTTTTGTATGGAAATAGTTTTCAATTCCTTTGGGGAAATACTAAGGAGTACAATTGTTAGACTGTATGTTAAGAATGTTTAGTTTTGTAAGAAACTGCCAACTGCCTTCCAAAGTGGCTATATCATTTGACATTCCCATTAGCACTAAATGAGAATTCCTATTGCTCCACATTCTCACCAGCATTTGGTGATGCCAGTGTTCTGGATTTTGACCATTCCTATAAGTGTGTAATGGTATCTCGTTTTAATTTGCATTTCCCTGATGATCTATCGTGTAGTGCATCTTTTCATTTGCCATCTATATTATCTTCTTTGGTGAGCTATATGTTAAGACCTTTAGCCCACTTTCTAATCAGGTTGTTTTATTACTGAATTTTGAGCTCTTTATTTTGAATAAGTCTTTTATCAGGTAGATCTTTTGCAAATATTTTCTCCCAGTCTGTGGTTTGTCTTTTCATTCTCTTGACAGTGTTTTTGCAGAGCAGAATCTTTTAATTTTAATTAAGTCTGGCTTATCAATTCTTTCTTTCATGGATCATGCCTTTGGTGTTGTATCTAAAAAGTAATCGCCAAACCCATGGTACCTAGATTTTCTCCTACATTATCTTCTACGAGTTTTATAGCCTTGCATCTGTGATCCCATTTAGATTTGTGATCCATTTTAAGTTAGTTTCTGTAAAGGTTGTAAAGCCCATGTCTAGATTCATTTTTTTTGCACAGAGATATCCAGTTGTTCCAGCACCATTTACTGAAAAGCCTCTTTGCTCCATTGTATTGCCTTTGCCCCCTTTCAAAGACCAGTTGAATATATTCATGTAGGCCTATTTCTGGGTTCTCTATTCTGTTCCACAGATTCTATTTGTCTATTCTTTCGCCAGTACCACACTGTTTTGATTACTCTAACTTTATACTAAGTCTTGAAATCAGATGCCAGTCCTCCTACTCTGTTCTTCTCCTTCAACACTGTATTGTCTTTTGCCTCTCCATATAAACTTGAGAATCAGTCTGTCGATATCCACAAAATAACTTGCTAGGATTTTGACTGGGATTGCACAGAATCTATAGATCAAGTTGGGAAGAAGTGACATCTTCACAACACTGAGTCTTTCCATACATGAACATAGAATATTCATTTATTCAAGTTCTTCTTTGATATCTTTCATCAGAATTTTATAGTTTTCCTCATATAGATCTTATACATATTTTGCTAGATTTACACCTAAGTATGTCATTTTCATGGATGCTAAAGTAAATGGTATTGTGTTGTTAATTTCAAATTCCACGTGTTAGTATATAGGAAAGTGACTGACTTTTGTATATTAACATCTTATCCTGAAACCTTGCTATAATCATTTACTAGTTCCAGGAGTTTTTCTTTCTGATTCTTTCAGATTTTCTACATAGATGATCTATCATCTGTGAATAAAGACAGTTTTATTTCTCTCTTAAACAAATCTGTATACATTTCATTTCCTTTTCTTGTTTTATGCATTAGATAAAACTTCCAATATGATGCTGAAAAGCAGTGGTGAGAGGGCACATCCTTATCTTGTTCCTGACCTTTGTGAGAAAAGCTTCAAGCTTCTCACTATTAAGTATGACATTAGCTGTAGGGTTTTTATAGATGGTCTTTACCAAGTCTATCCCTGGCTTACTAAGAGTTTTTTTTTTTTCAAATCATGAATGGGTGTTGGATTTTATCACACTCTTTTTCTGAATCTATTGGTATATTCATGTAATTTTTCTTATTTCACCTGTTAATATGATTTGCAATAACTGATTTTCAAATGTTGAATCATGCTTGCATACCTGAGATAAATTCCACTTAGTCGTGGTGTATGACTCTTTATATACACTGCTGAATGTTAATATTTTGTTGATAATTCTTACAGCTATGTTCATGAGAGACATTAATCTATAGTTTTCTCATAATGTCTTTTTCTGGTTTTAGTACTAGGTAATGCTGGCCTCATAAAATGAGTTATGAAATACTTAGTTTCTTTGTTCTAAAAAAGGTTGTGGAGAACTTCCTTAAATGTTTGGCAGAATTCACCAGTTAGCTTATTTGGGTCTGGTACTTTGTTTTAGAAGATTATTAATTATTCATTCAATTTCTTTAATAGATATAGGCCTACTCATATTGTCTATTTCTTGTGTGAATTTTGGCAGATTGTGTCTTTCAATGATTTAGTCCATTTCATCTAGGTTATCAAATTTGTGGTCACAGAGTTGTTCAAAGTATTCCTTTATTATCCTTTCAATGTCCATGGATCTGTAGTGATATCCCATCTGATATTTCTGTTATCAGTAGTTTGTGTCCTCTTTTGCTCTTAGTTAGCCTGGCTACAGGCTTACCAATTTTATTGTTCTTTTCAAAGAACCAGCTCCTGATTTTGTTGATTTTCTCCACCAACTTCCTATTTTCAATTTCACTAATTTCTGCTTTTTCTTTTCTGCTTAATTTGTTCTTTTATTTTGAGTTCCTAAAGATGGAACCTTAGATGACTGATTTTAGATCTTTCTTCTAATATATGCATTTAATGATACAAATTTCCTTCTAAACACTGCTTTTGTTGTACCCCATTAATTCTGAAAAGCTGTGCTTCATTTTTAGTTCAAATGTAGTCATTATCTCTCTTGAAACTTCTTCTTTGATCCATGTGTTATTTAGAAGTGTGTTCTTTAATCTCTAAGTATTTGTGGATTTTCCAGCTATCTTTCTGTTACTGATTTCTAGTTTAATTACATTATGCTCTGAGAGCACACAATGTATGATTTCTATTCTTTTAAATTTTTTAGAGTGTGTTTTATGGACTATAATGTGGTCTATCTTGGTGAATGTTTCATGTGAACTTAAGAATGTCTATTCTGCTGTTGTTGGATGAAGTAGTCTATAGATGTCCATTATATTCAGTCGACTGATGGTGTTTTTAAATTCAGTTATGCCCTTACTAATTTTCGTCTGCTGGATCTGTCCATTTCTGACACAGAAGTGTTGAATTCTCAACTGTAATAGTTGCTGTTCTATTAGTTTTGCCTCACGTATTTTGACACCCTGTTGTTAGGCACATACACATTAAAAATTTTTGTCTTCCTGGAGAACTGACTTCTTTGTCATTACATAATGCCCCTCTTAATCCCTAATAACTTTCCTTGCTCTGAAGTCTGCTCTGTCTGAAATTAATACAGCTACCCCAGCTTTCTTTTGATTAATGTTAGCATGGCATATCTTTCTCCATTCATTTACTCTGAATCTATGTGTCCTTTTATGTCAAATGAGTTTCTATATAGATAACATAATTGGGTCTTTTTTCATCTACTCTGACAATCTCTTTTATTTGATGCATTTAGACAACTGATATTCAAAATGATTATTGATATAGTTGGATTACTATCTATTATATCTGTTAGTTTTTATTTATTGCCCTTGTTCTTTGTTCTTATTTTTGTCTTCCAATCTTTTTCTGCCTTTTGTGGTTTTAACTAAGAATTTTATATGGTTGTATTATTTTCTCTTTTCTTAGCTTATCAATTATACTTCTGGTTTTACTTCTTTCAGTACTTGCCCTAGAGTTTGCGGTATACATTTAAAACTAATCAAGTCCACTTTCAAATAATACCATACCACTTCACAGGTAGTGTGAGTACTCTATAATAACAAAGTAATCCTAATTCCTTCCTCTCATCTTTGTATCATTGCTGTCATTCATTTCACTTATCCATAAGCGCACACAAGTCACACACACACACAAGCATACATATTTGAATAGTGTTGGTGTTATTATTTTGAAAAAAAAAATCTATTAGATCAATTAAGAGTAAGTCAAATAAAAGAGTATCTACAAAATCCTATAGCTTAGATTATATTTAATGGTGAAAGACTGAATGCTTTCCCTCTAAAAGCAGAAACAATGTCAGGATGTTCACTCTTACCACTCAACATAACACTGAAGTTTCCAGCCAGCATAATAAGGCAATAAAAGGTGATAATAGAAACACAGATTCAAAAGGAAGAAAACTGCCCCTATTTATAGATGACATACATGATGATCTACACAGAAAATCCCAAAGAATCTACAAAAGAAAAAAAAAAATCCTAGAATAAAAAAGTTCAGCAAGGTGAGAGAATATAAACACACAGAAATTATATTTCTATATATTACTGAACATGTGGAAACATTAAAAATGCAATAAAATCTACAATCAGTCATAAAAAAATAAATGTTTTTATTCTATCTTCACTTACTCCTTCTCTGATACTCTTCCTTTGTGTAGATCTGAGTTTCTTGCCTCTATCATTTTCCTTCTTTCTAAAGAACTTTTAACATTTCTTGCAAGGCAGGTCTACTGGCAACCCAATTTTTGTTTGTCTTTATTTTTCCATCTCTTTAGAAAGATAATTTCACAGGGTACAGAATTCTAGGCTGGTGGGTTCTTTTATCTTTCAACGCTTTAAAAATTTCATTCCACTCCATTGCTTACAGTTTCTAAGGAGAAGTTAGATGTAATTCTTATCTTTGCTCTTCTCTAAGTAAGATGTTTTCTCCTTTGGCTTCTTTCAGGATTACTTTTAATCTTTGATTTTCTATAGTTTGAAAAATGATATGCCTAGGTGTAGTTCTGGTTATTATTTTGTTTGGCATTTATCTTGCTTGGTGTTTTCTGAGCTTCCTAGATCTGTGGTTTGGTGTTTGACATTAATTAGGGAAAATTCTCAGTCATCACTGTTTCAAATATTTTTTGTTTCTCTCTTCTCCTTCCAGTATTCCTATAATGTATATGTCTTAGTCTCTTTGGGCTGTTATAATAAAATACCATAGACTGGGTGGCTTATAAAAAACAAACATTTATTTCTCACATTTCTGGAGGGTGAAAAGTCCAGGATCATAAAGCCAGCAGGTTTTATGTCTGGTGAGATTCCTTGTCCATAGTTAGACATCTTTTTGCTATGTCCTCACGTGATAGAAGGGGCTAGTGAGCTCTGTGGGTCCTCTTGTAAGGGCACAAATTTCAATTATGAGGGCTCTGCCCTCTTGACTTAATCACCTCCCAAAGACCTCATTGTGGAAAGACACGGTTTCAAGGTGTGACCACTATTTGACCTGTGAGCTGGACCCAGGCCAGAACAGCAACTGTTTACAGCAAACGCCCCTTAGAGACTGATCACAATCAATACTCATTCTGACATAAATCAGCACCTTTTCCTTGAATCCTGTTACATGCTGGTTCCCAGAACAGAACATTGTTCTGACCCTGTCAACCATGTAAAGCATTTACCTGTTCCTGGGACAAGTCACATTCCAGTACAAGTGACTATCCTGCCTTGTGCTATATAATTTTCTGGCACCTGCCAAGCAGCACAGGGATCCGTTTCATCTTGCAGCTGCCCAAGACACACCCAATATGTAAATTTCCCTTAACAAACTCTTTAATTACTAGACTGGAGTAGCCAGTCTCTTTCTTCATTCTTTCCTTGCCCTCCACTTACAGACAGAGATTTTCAGTCCTGGGACCTTTCCCTGGGTCTGCATGTTCTAACCCCACCTCCTAATACCCTCCTCACCCTGGGGATTAGGATTTCAATATATTAATTTGTGGAGAACAAACATCAGCATACATTATAAATTTTGTAGTCCCACAGTTCTTGGACATCCTGTTGTTTCTTCTAGCCTTTTTCTCGTTACTTTCACTTTTATAGATTTCTATTGAGATATCCTCAAGCTCACAGAGATTCTTTCCTCAGCTGTGCCCAGTTTACCGAGAAGCCCACCTCAGGCATTCTTTACCTGTGATGGTGTTTTCGATCTCTAGCATTTCCCTCTTAGAATTTCCATCTCTCTGCTTACATTGCCCATTTGTTCCTACATGCTACTTTATCCACTAGAACCCTTAGCATATTAATCATAGTTGTTTTAAATCTCCAGTCTAATAATTCCAACATCCCTGCCATATATGAGTCTAAGTCTAATGCCCAGTCTGTATCTTTTTTTTGCCTTTTAGTAAATCATAATTTTTTCTTGATAGTTGGGCATGCTACATACCAGGTAAAAAAAACTACTATAAATAGGCCTTTAGTAATGTGGTGGAAGATGTGGGGGAAGGAGAAGCATTCTACAGCCTTATAAATGGGTTTCAGTCTTTTAGTGAGTCTGTGCCTCTGGTGTGTGAATTTCACAAGTGTTTCTCAGCCCCTCGCCCACTCCTCTTAGGTGGGACAGGATGGCTTGAGTGAGCTGGAGTTGGTATTTCTCTTTTCTCACAAGGAAGGCCAGAGCTGGCTAGAGTTGGATATTTCTCTTCCCCTAGGTGAGGTAGGCTCTGATAAAACCCCAGCAGGTTAGGCTATAGTTAAAGTTTCTCCTGATGGTACCTTGTTAAAAATAACAGAATGCTCTGTAGTTATTTCAAATGGTTCCTTTTCCCTCTGTCAGAAGCACAGGGGATTTTTCGCAATACTCAGTATAAGAATCTGGTAGATAGCCAGGATGTAAAACCCACAAAACTATCTCAATGACTGAGCCGCCCCCCCGGAGTTTTTAGCTCTTAGTGTTGTCCATATTGAGCTTCCAGCAATTCATCAACTACAGTCCAGGTTTCCCTACGCCAGCACTGGTTCCTACTGCAGTTTCTGCTCCTTTAAATTGTGATTCTCCATAGTCACCTGCTGGTCTCTCCAATTTTGGGGGCAGCAGTTTGTCTTGTGACCTCACTTTATGGGTCTAAGAAGAATTATTTTTCAGTTTGTTCAGCTTTTCACTTGTTTTTAGGACAGAGTGGAGACTTCCAAGCTTCTTATATGTTATATCATAACTTTTTGTCCACTTTATTAGGTTATTCATATTTTTATTGTTGAATTATAAAAAAGTTCTTTATACTCTCATCAGATATATGACTTGCAAATATTCCATTCTGTGGATTGTCTTTTCACTTTCTTGGCGGTGTCTTTTGCAACACAAAAGTTTTTCATTTTGATGAAGTCCAACTTTTTTATTTTTTTCTCTGCTTGTGCTTTGGTGTCATAGCTGGTCATGATTTATAACTGTTTTTTTTTTTTTTCCTAAGAGTTTTATAGCTTTAGTTACTACATTTAGATCGCTGGTCCATTTTAAGTTAATTTTTGTATGTGGTGTGAAGTAGGGGCCAATTTCATCCTTTTGCATGTGGCTACCTAGTTGTCTCAGCACCATTTGTTGAAAAGAGTACTCATTCCTCCACACATATGTGATTCTTCATACTGGCTCTAAACTTTAAGAAGGTGTACCACCCTCATTTTCCACATTATTTTCTTGACTGCCCATACAGCCCTTTAAATTTTGCTGATAGACTCTCAGAAAAGACTAAAAGATAGCTGGAGAACGGTATATAATGCAGTCAGTCAGTCAATCGATTGATCGATCAATTAATCAATAAAGCAAACCAGCCTCTGAAGTTCTCCGTGAAGTTTGATTTGTTTATTCTATTGATTCATTCATTCAATAAATAAATGAATCAAATTTACTCAGTTCCCAGTTAAGGGACTCCTATTTTAAATGTGCGGGTCCTGGGCTAGGCATAGAGATATGGAGATAACCAGACTTTTTTCCTGCCCTTAGGAAAACAGATAAAAAATAAAACAATTAGACTGTTTTAAAAGCATGCATTTACGCAGTCCAGGGAAGACACCATTTCCATCTTACAGAAGGCACGCATGAGATATAAAGGAAAGAAATGACTCACTGAAGATCGTGGTTACTGGAGACAGAGACAGGAATGGCAGGGAAAGGGTCACAGACATTATGGAAGAAATAAGAGTCAGGGCTTAGGGCCTCAAATGACAAAGACAATGACTAGTCACGAGGGCCTGCTAGGGCCACATTATGACTTTCATGGGACCTAGGTATTTTTGCCTTTGTGGGCCCCTTCCTCTATTAAAAAAATATTTTTAAATATTTTATGGCTGCACTGGTATAAAGATGTGTAAACCCAGCACAGGGAATGCAATTAGAATGAATACGTTGGCTAGGTGGAGGGCCAAGGGAGGGAAGGAGCAATTGGGGGAATCATTTTACAAACTATATAGCTGTCTAACCAATGTACTGCGTACTTGAAACTAGTTAAAATAAATAAATTAAAAAATATATATGTGTAAACCAAGCTGGATTACATCTACTTTTTCCCTCTGATTAAAAGAAATCAAGACATTTTTATAGATCCCTGGGCACTGTGCCTACTGTGTTTAATGGATAAGTCAGCCCTGGAGGTCCTCTCTCCCCACAGCTATGGACCCAGTGTTCTCTTCCCAGCTGCCAAGTCACTTGGCTCTGTGGCTTCTGAAATTCTCTTCTCTACTGGGCCTATCTGATGAACCAATATGAGGTTTAAGTTCACACTAAATCTCATACTGCCTAAATCCACAAAAAAAGTTAATCTCACTCTAATCATGTAAGTACTATGAAGTCATTGGATAATCATTTGACAATAATGTGTATTCTGTGTTCAAAAAGGGTTTATATATACTCATAAATGATCAAACCCAAACAAAGAAATGGACATGTCACTGACCTACAAATGCCAAAGTCATGGGAAACATGTGCCTGGCATTTTGATGGTAGCCAATAAATATGTTTGTTCGTTCTTTATTCATTCATTCAATCACAAGACAGGCATAAAACAAAGTCTCTTTCCCTATAAAACTTACCTTCTGATGTAGACGACAGAAAATAGACATGTAAATAAGCATATATTTACATATATGAAATAACTTCTGCTAGCAATTTTATGAAGAAAAATAAAGCTGGATAAGAGAAGAGAGTGGATAATGGGCTATTTTGTTGCTACATGTAGACACTCTGGTTTCCCCCAAGTTTCCAACAAAGGAGAATGTGCTGGGAGGGACGAACTGTGAAAATTAGCCCATGTGGTATGTGTTATTCCTTGGGTTTTTATCTCATTCTCACGTTTCACCCCAAGAAATAGCTTCAGGCCAACAACTACCTTTCTTAGGGAAGAAAAAAGCAGTTGCAGGTCCTAATCTGTCATAGTTACATGTCAAAAAACAGGGCACTTCTTTCTATGACTCAGTTTCCCACATATAAGATAAAGGGTTTGTATTAGGTGATTTTCAAAGTTCCTTAAAGTGAAAATACTATAGTACTTCACAACAAATTTAACTCCAAAGCTTTGAAGTCAGCTATTACACTTTAGCTTTCCAAATTCCCAGTTTCCTTAGTTACCACAGAAGTAAAAGCAAAATGCCTTCAGTGTGGTGAGGTGTGATATAAGAGGATAAGACCAAATTAAATCAATAAAAATGTACCAAGTGACTACCATATGCATCAGGAATATTTCACCATTCAGGGATGGCCTCTTGCCCTGACTTCAAGTACCAGCTAACTGTAAAGGGCCCTAAACTCTGGTACCCCATCTGCCTGAGCAACCTGACATTTCAGAGATCTCAGCTGATCCTTTCAGAATTTAAAGATTGATCAATTATGCAGCTAGAGACTTCATTCTTTCCAAAACATTAGAGATAACTTGGTCCAACCTTTGCCCTTGAGGTATTCATGACCCACAGGGTGGGAGGTGAGGCAGACTATTAGATATAATACAAGGATAACCATTGACTTATAAACAAATGCTGTGTAACTGCAGAAAAAGGAGAGATTAGCTAGCTCCTGAACACAACCAGGCTGGCTGCCTCTATCTTGCGGGGACAGATACTGTGGTCTGCTGGTGGATTAGGATAACAAGTGAAGTCCAAAGGTTCATAGGCAACCTATACTTGTAGCTCCCCATTATCTCATTCACATGTTTCTTCAACGCCTTAGTCTTAGCAAGAATTCAAGACCAATAAATCAAAGTGGAACTACCTCACTTTTCAGCCTCAGAAATCATCTTGGAATCATGCAGACACTGGATACGCTTAGCAAAATGTAAGACCTAACATGGACAGCACACTTTGGGCAGCTAAATGAAAGTAGATACTGGCTATAATAATCACTGTGACTGCTGTCTGCCCTCCACCCCCCCACCCCCACACCTACCATCAAAAGAAAGCACATCCTCCAAGCCCGCTGAGTTGCAAAGTTTTTTAAATGAAGCTTTTCAAATATATACAAAAGTAGAAGTAACTGGTTAATGGCCTCTCTTCCATTCAACAATTATCAAATTTGGGTGCCCCTAACGTTTGCTTCTTTGGTTCTTCATTATTTCTCAGACTGGCTTCCTCCCTACTTGGTCCGCTTTCACTCTTTCCTAAATGCCCTCCAACTTCCCATATACTCTATACTTTTCTACTCGTCCATAAAGACCCAACTCAGATGTCACCTCCTTCAGAAACCCTTCCAGAACAGAGCTATCCTCTCCATGAACTACCTTTATAGTTTTGACTACTTGTGTGCTGATCACATTTATCCACCTATGAAATCTTCTTTGAATGTTTCATTGCCACACCTCCTTAGTTCAGACTTTATCCTTTTTCCTAGACTACTATAGTGACTTCAAAAAGTGATCTTCCCTGACTCTAATCTTGCCAGAATAGATTCATTACATAGGAGTAGCCACAGTAATCTTTATCTGACACACATCTAACTGCATCAGCATGCTACAAACTCTGATAACTTTATACTGCCTTTGGTTTAAAGTCTAAACTCCTTTGCATGACATGCAAGGTACTTCACACTCTGGATCAGCCAGCTATTTATCTCACCACTCTGCATCAAATGGCTTATACTCTAGCCACACTGAACTGCCTACCATTGTAACATGCTCTTCCCTTTTATTCCTCAATGCTTTGGCTGCTACTGTCTTCTCTCTCTAGAATTCTTTCCTCACCTTTACTATTTCGTTTTTCTATTCAATTGTTAAGATGCAGCTCTAATATCAGTCAACTCCTTTGTGAGACACTCTCCAACTTTATTCATTCACACATCTATTCCACAACTATTAACTGACTGTCTGTTAAGCTCTAGCCTGGGGATACAATAATAACAGCTTCACACTCAAGGATCGTAAAGTCTAGTAAATCTCAGGTGGAGTATTCTTTTCCTCCTCTGATCTCCAGCAGAAATCTGCAATTTGTACATACCTTCAAGGTCACATTGATTATTTTTATAATTGTTTTTGAATCTACTTTACTCATCTTGAGGCCAAGGGTTTTCTTTGTTTTTTTGGTCAGAAATACTTTTATTTATCTTTTTATTTTTCAATTATAGTTGACATTCAATATTATAAAGGATTTTTTTTTTAAAGCTTTTCTGAGGTATAGCATCCGATTTTAGGTGGACAATTTAATGATTGTTCGTGTATTTACAGAGCTGTGCAATCATCTTATTTTAAATCATTTCCATCACTCTAAAAAGAGACCTATTGCTCATTCTGCCAATTTCCCATTCCCACCACCAGACCTAGGCAACCACAAACCTATATCTCTAAAGATCTGCCTTTTCTGGATCTTTCATATAGTTATAAAACGTGTGGTCTTTTTTGACTGGATTCTTTCACATAGCATAGTACTTTTCAAGGATCATCCATGTTATAGCATGTATCAGTAGTTCATCCCTTTTTTTTGTCAAGTAACATTTCATTGTATAGATATATATTTTATTTATCCATTTATCAGTTGATGGACATTTGGGTTGTTTCTACTTTGGGCTATTATGAATAATACTGCTATGATCATTTGTGTATAAGTTTTCATGGAGACCTGTTTTCACTTCTCAAATATATAGCTAGGAATGGAATTATTGCATCACATGGTAATTCTCTGCCTAGCCTTTTGCCAAACTGTTTTCTGCAGCCACTGTACCATTTTACATTTTCTCTAGTGTATGAGGGCTCCAATTTCTCCACATTCTCGACACTGTTATTACATGTCTTTTTGATTATTGCATCACAGTGGGTATAAAGTGGGATCTCATTGTGGTTGTGATTTGCGTTTCTCTGAGGGCTAATGATGTTAAACATCTTTTCTTGTGCTTATTGTCCATTGTGTGGTTTTTGTGTGGTTTTTTTGTGGATAAAAGTCTATTCATATCGTTTGTCCATTTTTAATTGGGTTATTTATCTTTTTCTTGTTGTTGTAAGAGTTCTTTATATATTCAGAATATGAGACCGTCATCAGCTATTTTCCCCAATTTATCAATCCTACTGAGTGTAAAGAGGTCCACAGATCATGTGCATCTTATTCACCTTTGTGTTTCAAAGAACTAATACATAATTTGGCACACTGTATGTGTCCCACGAATGTTAGATGGATGTTCAGTAACATAATGTTAAGTGCTTTGAAGACAAGAGTAATATCTTACTCATTTAGTATTCCCTCATGCTTCACACCTACCACTAGAAACAAAGCACATGCTTTAAATGAGCAGAGACTGAGCAATTCTCTCTTGAAAAATAATGAGGGGATACTGCAAAAACATCCGGAGAAACTGGAAAAGCCATCTGAAACCAAGAGAACTTACCTGTATATCAGCTGCTATCAGTTACCCACGAGACAGCTGTTGTTCTCTAAGAATAAGAAGCAACTTTTGAATAAACCATTCTTACAGTGGCCCACACTCAGAAGTAGCTATCAACGTTCCATAGCTTAGAACACTAGCTTTCACTCCACTCCCTTAGCCAGTGGGAGACAGAGAATCAGTATCATTCCTAGTAGTGAATGATACTTTGGCTCTGCTTCAAGTGCCCTTTCTTCTCTTTAAGGAACTCAGAACTTGATCCAGAGAGAACAGACAGGCTGGCATCTGGACCACATTAGAGATGTAGAGCTGACAAAAGTGCTCCAGCCTTTGTGGCTACTAAGTTAGAAAGTGACTCTTCCTCATAAGAGAAATACTAACATGAAACCCTATGTGATCATTAACAACAATAAATATTGTCCAAACTTAACACAGCATACAACTAGGACCAAAGGAAGCGCTGGAGAGAACGAAGATCACAGGTGGTGGTACACAAAGGCCTAGGTCAGTGGAGAAGGAAATGTCTCTACCACCTCTTCCTTTCTATTACTCAAATTACAAACTTAATCCAGGCCCTTCCAACCTCATGCCTTTCTTGCCAGGCGCTTCTCACCCAGGTTCAAAATCTTCTGGTGTCTCAATGTTGCCTTTAAAAGTAAAAAACTCCTTGGTAGGCTTCACGATGCCCTCCGTGAGAGTACTGAAAGTGAGCTCTTGTGACCCCACCAGGCCTCTTTAATTGTCTCCATTTCTGTCCCCAGGCTGATTTTTCTAAACTGCAAATCTGATTCATGTCACTCACCTAGGTGCTTAAAGCTCTTCCGTAGCTAATCATCTACTATACATAAAAATCCAGACTCTTTAGCACAGAATATAAGGCCTTACGTGATCTCATACCTGACTCTATCTTGTGGGGACAGATACTGTGGTCTACTGGGCGTTTAAGATAACAAGCAAAGTCCAAAAGTTCACAGGCTACTCTGATGCTCCAGTAATTCTAAACTGCACCCAGTTCCCCGACAGTGCCATTCTTGCTCTCTCACCTCCCACCTTGCACAAGCTGTCCCTCCCTCCTAGAGGATCCTTCCCTTCTTTCTTTAACTGGTTACTTTCTAGTCATCTTTCACACCAGCTAAAGTACCACTTCTTCTGGAGAACCTTTCCTGATCCGTGCCCACCATTTTCTGTGCTCCCAGAAATCTCTGTGCTTCTCTGTATTACTACAGTTGGTATATCTGTTTATTTGACTAACTCTTCCACTAAACTATGAGCAGATAAAACAGTGCCTTGGTAAATGCTCAGTGTATGTTTGATGAATAAGTAAACAAACAGAATTCTACCCCCATACACATGAGACTGGCATAACAAATAACTTTATTACTATTTTTTAAACTGGCAACATTGTGACTCAGATTGCCTTACTGACTTATCTCAAGTAACTGTATGGTAGATCGAGGATAAAAGACCAGACCTTCAGAGTTCCAGACCAATGCTCTGAGCTCCAAGCTCATCTATCCAACTGCCTAATTAACACTACCACTTATATGTTTAAATAGCCATCTCAAACTTAATATAGAATTTTCCAAATAGAATTTTCCACACTTCCTCCTTCCCTCCCAAAAAATTTCTCTCTTGATCATTCTTGTTTCAATACATGATACCATCAACCACAGGGTTGCCAATTTATCAAGTCAAAGCAAAACAAAAAAACCTGAAAGTCAAGCTTGATTATTTTCTTTTCCTTACATCCCATATCCAATCCAACAGTCCTGTAGACTCTTCAAAACATATTCTAAATGCATCTATTTTTCTCAATTGTCTCTGCTGCCACTCCCTACTTGCCCTCAACTCCAACATTATCATTTCTTACCTGGACTACTGCAAGTTTCCTAACTGCTCTCCTTGAATGCCCTCCTACAATCCACTCTCCCTCAAAGCAGCCAGAAAGATCTTTTTAAAAAATACAAATCAGCTTACTTCACTTCCATTTTTAAAACCATCCAAAATCTTTTCGTTGTACTATCGATAAAATTCATCATGTTTTGCATCATCTACAAGGCCTTACAGACATGAGTCTGCCAAACTCCCTGATCTCATAGGGTACTACCTTTTCCTTGCTCACTCTGATTCACTCATATTGGCCTTCTTTTTGGCCCCAAGACATGCTTAACTCATTCCCACCATCTTGAACTTGCTTCTCTCTCCACTTAACACAGTCTACTTCCAAATCTTCAATTGTTAGGTCTTTATTATTCAGGTTTTGGATCAAATATCACCTCTGGGAGGCTTTCCATAACCATGCTATATACAGTATCATTTCTCCTCTAGTCATTTTCTATCACATCATCCTAGTGTTTTCAGAGCACTTATCACCATTTGGAGTTATCCTGTTTGTTACTTATTTGTTATCTGCATTCCCCTATTAGAAAGTAAACTTCCCAAGAGCAAGGACCTTGGATGTCTTGTTCATTGCTGAGTTACTGAGACCTAAAAAAAGGTCTAACATATCTTAGTCGCAAGTATTTGAAGAAAGAATGAATAAACAATACAGATTATATAGTTAATAAATGCTTGATGAATGTGTGAGTGAATGAATTAGAGAGAGAAATAGAAAGGGCAAAAAAATAAATGGAAGTACGGCTTTTTACTATTTTTATAGCTGCTCACTTTTCTCTACCTTCTCTGCCCTTGCTCTTGCTAAGAACCTCATCATCTCTCTTTATTACTACAGTACCCTCAACTAATATCTTCTCCTTTCCCCAACCTGATCCACCCCTTCCCCCACAAAATAACTGCAACACTCCTACCAAACTTGATCATCCTGAGACACCAATCTGAACACGGTACAAACTCAAGCTTCTTAGCACATTCTTAAAAAGGCCTCTTTAACCTTATTACTCACTTCCATCTCCCTACATTTAAACTATACTCCAGTTTTACAGAATATTCCATGCTATTTAATGCCTTGAAGACATATTTCCATTTTTCTAAACCACTCTTCCTTACCTCACAGACTATCTACTGAACTCGAAGAATCCTTAAGAACCAACTGAAGCATCTTCTCTATGTCTTTAAAGATTCCCCCAAGCAGAATTAATCTCTCCCTCCTTTGTGTCACCACAGTACATAGCACACCCTTATACTATATTACAATTATTTGTTTCCGTATCTGACTTTCCCTATGTGACTATCAGCCCTGAGAGCAGGAGCCATGTCTTAACCTTTGTGTCTCCAGCACAGTATCTGGCATATATAAGCATTCGATAATTAATGACTGAAGGAATGAATAAACATGTCTTAACTCCTCAACCTGGCATTCAAAGTCAATCTCATGTTGGCCCCAACCCATGTTTCTAGATTTAGCACTTACTCCTCTCTTACTTGCTGATGCCCAAACACATCCACTTTCTCACATTTACTCAGGGTCTTTATTCCTATGCTCTCTCTAGTAAAATTTAAACCTATCTGTTAAGGTCCAGCTCAGATGGCTGCCTGTCGATGAAGTCTTCCCTGATCATACCAATGAGAAGGGGTTTACTTCCCCTGATAGCACTTTTTCTACTAATAAGGTATTTGATACTTTTTATAATTATAGACATTTCCTTTCCAAATGGACTACCTGTCCTATTTTTCTAACAGAAATGTAAGCTCCGTGAAGACAAGAAACATGATTTCGCATCTTTTTTCTCAATTCAAGTACCCAACATAGTGCTCTGCATAAAGCAAGTAGTTACCAATATATGTTTTATTAGTAGAGAACGGTATGCTTAAGGATTAGAGATTTCATGCCTCTATTCCTTCACATGTGTGCTTTTACCTTGGCATAAACTGGCCTCCTATCCATATGGTAAACTTTTACCCTTCCTTTAAGGGTCAGCCCAATGCCTTATCCTCTCTGAAGTCTTCCCTAACTCTCCCAAATACACTTAAGCACTCCTTCTTCCCTGTATCTGTGGACCTCACACATAACTACTCATCACATATACTGTCATTATCACTTGATGGGTTCCTCTCCTCACTAGACCATGAACTCTTTTGGGGCAGAGACAGTCTCTTTATCCTGTATGAATTCCCAAGACCAAATAAAATATCTGGCATAATTAAATGCTCAATAAATATATGGTGAATTTTGAAAATGGTGAGTCCATGTTACACCAGCAACAGAGCTCACTGAGTCATGTCGCCAGGTTCAAACCCAAGTTATGCAACTTTGAATAAATTACTTAGCTGTGTCTCAGTTTTCCTCATCTAGAAAATGAAAATATAGTATGAAAACAGAATTAAAAGAGCTAATGCATGTAAAATGCTTAGCATAGTGCCTGGCACATAGCAGACACTAAAAAGTTAGCTATTATTATCATTGGAATAGAAGGAGAAAAGACTTTCTGCAGGACACTAAAGAACAGACTCAAGAAGAGGTTAGGTTCAATCCTATGGGCAATGGGGAGTAAAATATCACTGGAGGCCTCTTAAGAAACAGAAACATTCTGTTATTGAGAACACCCCACTGTAAGGGGGGAAGGACAGAAAGAACACAAACATTGGCAGGGCTTATGCTCTCTGCTTCCAGCTTTCTGCTTCTCCCTTCCCCAGTTTCTCCCTAGTTGCCCAGGGCCAAAACTCTGCATCCCCTTGGGAAAACTACACTTTACAAGGAACTAATGAGTTTATGTTTACCTACAGGTTTTCCTCTGAGGGACAAGGAGATAACAAATGACTTTAAGAAGGGAAAACACAAAGAATTAAAGTGGAGATGAGGAATGACACCAGATGGATTATCCTGGGTCAGCTTTCATGGATCAAACTTTCAGACAAATAACCCCAGGTAGACTGAGCCTACACTCCCAGAGACATTCTCTGGCAGCCCCCATGCCTCTCCATGAGTCAAAGATGCAAAAGAAGCAGATCTGGAAAAAGGTACAAAGACTAAACACTTGAAGCTACAGAAATAAGAATTCTAACCCAATTTGAAGAATATTGCAACAGAGGTGGTCAAAGAAAGAATAGATTTACTATAGAATAAGCTCTCTATCATCGGAGGGGTTTAAACAAAGGCAAGTGATCACTTGCCAGGGATGTTCAACATGGGTGGATGGACTAGATTTAAGATTCAAGTTCAATAAACATTTAAATACGCTAGCTACTATAAGAGATTAGGTGCTGGGAACACAGAGATGAAAAATGATATCATTCTGTACCTTCACAGGGTTCACTGCCTAATGGGGGAGACCCTCAAACAATACAACATAAGTGCTGACAGAAATCTACACAGAGCGCTATGAGGGCAGAAAGCAAGGCCTCAGATTCCATGCTTGTGACTTATTGGTAAGAAGCAATATACTCACTGGTAAGAAGCAATGACATTACTTTAAAATGAAAAAGTTTCATAAGCAGTTTATAAGCAAATATTGTCAGGTACGATTGCGTTATTGCCAGAACAAACAGTAGGTATCTCAGTTAAACCTTTCAATTTAGTCAACACTTCTTTAATCTTGGGCAGAATCCATACCTACAAGCATTTTCATTTATTCAATAAATATATTGATGTCTGCTATGTGCCAAGCACTAAGAAATGTACAGAGATGAGAAAGACAGTGCACACAAGGAGTTAGAACATTCTTCTTCATCTCTTCTTCCTCTCTCTCTTACTCCCCTTTATTGACTAGAGGTATCTTAAATTCCTTCTGGAAGTAGATACATTATTAAGTCATCAGTTTATACAAAAAGTGGCTTAAAAAGCAAGAGTGACTGGGATGGAAGGTGTAATGGGAAACCAAATGGGAAAGACTGTCTGCAGACAGTGTCCTCCAGAGTGTGAGGTTGACTGCATAATAAGTTACGGAATCTGAGGTCATATGTAGACCTTTTTGTCCACAACTTCCCTATCATTTTTTTTCTTCTCAAATCTCAGGATTATTAGTACAGATTATTAACAATAATTATACCTTCATTCATTCAGTCATTCACTAGTATTTACTAAGTACCTAACAGGAATCGTAGAAACACAAGGCAGAGTAAAACCCTGGGATCCAGGACTTTCAAAGCTCTAAGAGACCTCCAGAAGGTCATCAAGTCCAAACCTATCATTTCGCAGGTAAGAACTGAGGTACAGAGAGGATGGAATCTTTCACGAGTTCATATCTTCACACATTTACTGAATCACACTGTAAGCCAGGCACCAGGAATGTAGGGCTTTTAAGGAGAACAGTTTGTGGGAGAGACACTTACTTAGTATGACCCCAGTCAAATCACTCTGCAAACAAAGTTCCATACTTATACAGTACAAATGTCTAGTGTAGGGCAGTATGAAAAGCACATAGAACTCATATTGCCCAGAATGATTAAGAGCACAGATACTAAAGTCATCTTGGATTTGAACCCCAGCTCTGTCATGTACCTGGCAGTATGACATTGGGCAAATTACCTAAATTATCTATGCCTCAGTTTCCACATCTGTAGAATGGGGATAACCATAAAAGTTACTACCTTGTACGGCTGTGATACTAAAATGCATATAAAACACTTGGCACACGACCTGGCACAGAGTTAAGTACTCCGTAATTTCACCTTCAGCATTCTCCTGCTGAGCCCTGTCCTCAGAATCCTTCTCAACACAGCCTTCTAAGTATCTACTATCATTTGGCTATCTCCAAGATAAAATAAATCTGCTACTCCTAGTCTAGAACCTGGGTCTATTGTTTACTACTCTGGTTCTTCTTCCCAGTGTGCTACACTATGCTACTACTCATTTTACATGCCTTAAAAAAAATCCAAAGATAAATGGTTAGATATCAAAAATCAAATTTCAGGCACACATGCCTAAATTCCTCAATAAGATCTTGGCTTTGATTGAGAATCCCTAGAGAAGAAAATCCCTGGAAACAAGAAACATTTATCAAATGTCTACAGGGAGAGACCCACAGGGGGATAAATAAACAAAAACAAAGCGGTGATTATTACTTTGAAGAAGGGATAGGAGCTTCCACAGCCTGTCTGCTGGGCATTTACCAATCTAGCTGGGGAAAGGAGATAAGACATGAGATGCCATTTTCTCCTTGATTTACCCACTGTACCTACTTCACTATCACAGCACCTGTGACACATTTTTCTACTCATTTATCTACCCATGCTAGTCTGTGAACTCCTCATCCATCTTGGTATTGTCAGGCACAGCACAATGCTTGGCATGCAGCAGGTGTGTCGGAAAAGTCTGACAAATTAATAAATGAGCACAGAGAAAACACAGAAAAGGAAGGGAAAGAAGATATCGGTGCAGATCAGAATAGTTCTAGAAGTCAAGAGCGCCTTGAGCTAGAACCTTAAAGTACAGGTGGGATTTGGAAAAGCACAGACGAAAAGGAAAGGTATTCTAGGCAGACAGAACAGCACCAACAAAGACCCTGGCAGTAATCAGAAGCATAGCACACAGTATGTTAGAGCCAGAAAGAGCTTTATGTGATTTAGTCTAATAGTTCAATTCTTACAGGGATGTTGTAAACATTCAATCAAAAAGCATGTACTACTGAGCAGAGGACCTGGCATATAACGAACATTCACTAAATAGTAGCTATTATTATTACAACTCAAAAGTAATAATTATCAAACCGTATTAGGTGTTTGCAATAAGCCAGGCACCATGCTGAGTGAAGGGACAATAATGAGCAAAGCAAACTTGGACTCTGCTTTCTCATGCAGCCAACAGTCTAGTAGGAAAGACAGATGACAAAGTAATGTTCATAGGGCTGGCCTAGGCAAAGTTCAGGGCAGCTGAAGGAATATAAAGTAGGGTCATTCAATCAGTGAGCACTTAGAGAAAGCTCCTTGATTTTCAAAGTGTGACTTGTAGATACTCAGTGTCCTTTGAGTCCCTTCAAGGACCACAGGCTTCCAAGTAAGATTTTGTTTGAATAAAGAGTTTTATGACTAAAGGTTTAAAAACCATCAATCTAGTCTAATCTCCTCTTTTAACAGGAATAAAACAGGGTCCAGAAGAGGTAAATCATGCACCTGAGGCAAAAATACCTCAAGTTAGTTGCAGGATGGGATACCTGCTTTGAACTTGAGCTGGAAACTATTCACTAATCTGTATATCACATCATTTTGGCAGATGAACAAGCACTGAGAATAGAAACATCCAGAATTCACAGGCACTGGGCAGGCAGGCTGATTGGACATTGAAGTGCTTTTCTACTTAGGTCCCAAGCCAGCTCTCTCTGTGTGAAGATGATGCCTCCAGTTCCTCTCAGGGGTTGGCCAGCTACCCCTTCAAGGAGCAACCCTCTAAAGTAGGTCTGCTTCTGGGCCTCCTAGCTGGTATGCAGGCTTTATCCTACTAACATCCTCAAGCACTCGGTGGTTTAGCAAGTTGAGAGAAAGAATGGAGCTTACTCAGTTATCACAGCCTGTTTAATACCCAGCCTGAGATGGCTAGACCCATCTTTCATCTCCCTAACTACTACTGGGCTAATTACTTCTTGTGACCAGGGGTTCAGTAGAATCAAATTATCAGTAAATTAAAACAGGCATAGAAAAACCAATATTCCTTTAGTTAACCTCCACTTTGAACCTCTCAGGAATGAAATGCTGCTTCATGTTTTAAAGATGAGACTTTTGTATGCAAAGATAGGGTAGTTTACCTTGGTAAGACCAGCCTGCAGTTTAGGTCTTTAAATTGAGAGGAAGCAAACACTTCGGAATTTATAAATATGGGTTTAAAGCTTAGTGATACCAGTTAGTAGTTGCAAGACCCTCAGCATGTCTCAAATATTCTGAACCTCAACTTTCTTGATTGTAAATCCGAAATACTAATTAAACCTACTTCACAAATGTGAGAATCAAAATGCTCTTCTGAACACAGTTACTTACCACTATATCAATTTTCACATGAGATTATTAAGACCATAGAGTTTTAAATTACCTACCCGCAGAGTAAAATAATGGAGTAAGAAGTGGAACCAAGGTGCTTAGTATGGGCTAAATTCAGTATAGCATAGGCAGACCTGGGTTGCAATCTGCACTTCCTCACTCACAAACTGTGGAATCCTAGGAAAGTTATATAACCTCTCCAACTTCAGTCTCCTCCTCTATAAAATGTGGTTAACACCGTCTAACTTACAAGGCTGCTTGCTGTTACTAATAAATGAGATAATGTACGTAAAAAGCTTTAAACAGGGGCTGGTTTATGGTAAGGGCTCAATAAACAGTAGCGTTTGTTACTGGTAGCTCTTCTCCTAAGCCTTCTTTTCTACCCACCTCTCCTAAACAGGAGAAACAGTTAGCAAAGCTTAAATTACCTCAACTACTAAAGAAAGTAATAATGGAAAAGACAAAAGAAGAAGAAAGGAACGTGAATGAACTGATGGCTGCTCTTCCAAATTATTTATCATACTAACGGCATCTGATACTGAAAAACAGGTATAAAATCCTGAAGAACCACAGCATGCACAATCTTTCCAAAGGAGTGGCAAAGAGCACCAACTGCATTTGAGCCACGCTATCCATTACCCTTTTATTATCTTGGCTCCACAGTACAGTCTCTACCAAGCAGAAAGTGCTACAGAAAGGCAACTCTGATGCCACATGCAAATCACCGCTTCTCTGTAAACCTAACCTTTAATTTTCCATCTCAAACGCATCTCTATTGTAAAGATTTCACTGACTTCCCCTAGTTAAATCAAGTGCTTGTCTCTTATGCCCCACTGAATTTGTTACACATTTCCATTACAGTAATTATCTAGTATTGTAAAGGGCCATTTGCATCACTTCACTATCTATAAGTTGATAAAGATCCTGTCTTACCCATCTTCGAATTTCCAGTGCAATACACAGTAGACCCCATAATTACAAAAGGAGGGTTTCATCTTCTCTTTCACTAGTTAAACAACTGGGAGACATTAGTAGGAACTCGAGCACAAACTAAGTTCTGCCAGACCAGACCCATTTTTTTTTTTTTTTTTTCTTTGGCGGGAGATGGGGTGTTTGTTTGCTTGCTTGAAGGGATGACTAACTGTACCTGCTTTCCTGAGTTATTTCTTAAACACACAAAGAAAAGGATAGAACCAGTCCATAAAAATTTTTCAGACAACAGATTATATTCTTTCTCTATAAATGAAACAAGTAACAAGTTTCCTAGGATGAATGCCTGTGGTTACATAAAAAGTTGACTTCTAAGCACGATACTTGGGGAGGTATATTATGCTACTAGAAGCTTTTAAATTCTTAAAACAATTAGGGAAGAAAAGCTAAGAAGCAAAAATCAAAAATGTTACATCAAAACTTTAAGTTCTTTTCTCTTCTGCCAAAATTTTTGCTCTTTATCTCAATGAACCCTGATATATGTAACTAAAATCAGGCTCCCTCAAGAGAGCCCATGACTAACATACCATATACAATAACTTCAATATAGTATCTACCTTTTTCAAGGCACTTTCAAATATATCTCACTGAACCGCAGCCAACTGTAATCACAGAAACTTAAAGCTAAATGGAGCCTTGGAGGTCATTTCCACAACCACCCCACCTCACCAACAGAGTGGTACCCAAACACGTCTAGTGACTGGGAGATATGAGTCTAAAATGCTTCTTTAAAACTTCCCCCTGCTCTGACCACCTGTTAGGTTTTCAGTCTCCTCCGCCCGCTCCCCTTAATGATCCCAATCAGGTAAACCAAATCCTCCAAGTCATCCACCACTAAGCAACAGTCTTTGCTTTTCAAGTCCATTTTCTCTGGGCCTCATCCCCAACCCTCCGCACACACCCCTGACCCCAACGCAAAGCCAGGGCTTCTAAGATTCTAATCCCTCAGACACCCCACTGGTCCCATCCTGATAATCAATTCCCTTGCTCCTATTCCTCCTTGCTGTTCATATGCTGTCGTGTGCAAGACCACAAGCACTCCTAGCTATGTATGTACATTTGGCCTCAGCATCTTTTCCCTGTCCTTTTCCCTGTCCTTTTTCACTTTCTCTCTTGGCTTCTCAGCACTGTCCCTTCATTCCCTTCAAACTCAATTCTCCTCCTTCCTGATTCCTTCAAGGACCAATGGTAATTGAATACACCTGTTGTTAAATGCCTATTAGATAGGTAAAAGGGATATACACTCTCAAAAAGCTCACCCTCAAGGAACTCATAAGTCTAGAAGGAAAGAGATAATCATTTATCCTTTAAGACTCAGCTCCTCTGGGAAGCCTTCCCTAGTCCAAAATTGAATTGGTCCTCTCTTCTCAGTGCCACTATCACGTTACACCACCGATGCAATGACTATTCTTCTTGTGTGTCTCCCACCACTAGACTGTGGTCTCTTCAGTGGGAGGGTCCCCTGTGCCTCTAGAACTGAGCCCAGAACTCAGCACAAAAGTGATACCTAATGTTTGTTAAATGAGTGAATGGATGAATTCCAGTACACAATTATTCATTCATCCATTCGTTCTTTCATTCGTTGACCGAACTTTACTGAAATACATTATGTACAAAGTAACGTAAGAAAACAACTCTTGCATAAAATGTGAGATAAATAAAGGTAATAATAAAAAAAACAGGTCTTACATAAAAATAACTCAAAGCTTTGTTACTAGATTACCACTCTTCCCCGGTTCGCATCCCGAATACCCACTACAAACCTAATCAAGAGTCCTCTCCCCTAGTGAAAACTCGACCTTCCCTTGCCTACCTAAATCCACGCCCCTCCAACTCCAGCTACCTTCTCAGTCCTTTAGTCCTACCCTAGGGCCCCCAGGCAATAATTTTAAATAATAACACCCGCACCCCTCTGACTTCTCTCCCTGTCCTCCATCTCCACCCTTGCGGTTACTGCAAGTCTTCTATCCCCATGACTGTCTCCGAATCCCCGAGTTCAGGGTACCTGAGCTCCCCTTCCGCGCACCCGCCTTCCAGTTGGCTCTTGCCCTCTCTGGATCCCGTCCCTCCTAGGAACTCCACTTCAAATACCTCCGCTCCCCTCCCAATCCTTAAGTTTCAGACTGAGTCTCTCCCCGACTCTCAACTCCTACCTCATCCAGCTCCCGTTCCCCAGCAGCACCTCCTCCAACCTCCATCTCCACCACTGCCGCCATCTTCACGCTCTCCCACTCTCTGCCCTCCCCGGGCAAGCCAGCTGCTTCCGCCGCTCAAGTGCTCCTAGCCAACTGCGGCACAGGCTCAGGCAGAGGGGGCGGGACATCGACGTAGGCGAAGACCTGGCGGGGACTAAGAGACCGTCTACCTGCTACTCACTTAAAGGTCGAGGAGGTACGGTTCCCATGCACTTCCAAGCTTCAGCTGAGGCGAGTTCTTGGAAGATGAGAAGTTGGGCTTGTCTTGTTTTCAAGTGCAAATATTTAACCCATTCTCCCCTTTGGAGAACCAGGGAAGAGTCCCTAAACCATCAACTTTCGAGACGCTCCCTCACTCTAGGGTCCAAGGAGTGAGGCGTGCAGTCCAAGGACTACATTTCCCAGAACGCATTGAATCTGACCTGGAAGTTTTAATTCTGTTCTCTCGCCAGTAGATTTCTATACAGAAAACGCACAAGTGTATTTCACTGGCCACAGCACCTGCCTTCTTGCTTTGGTGGGAGCATTTTTCAGAAATAGCGACTTCTTGAGACTCCGGGACGAATTCCCGGGCCTCGAGAAACGGAAGAGTAGCGCTCCGGGTCAGAAGGCGGAGGTCAAAGGGCCGAATTGGCGGGAGAATGAGTTTGTCATCCACGATCTGAGGCTGCGGTGGCTTTTCGAGGTTCATTGTCCCTGGTGAGGGCCGTTGGGGGGTTCTTGATGGGGAGGGTAGTGACCGAAAGGGAGGAGGGGTGGCATCAAGAAAGTGGACAGAATAGCGCGTTCCAAAGGACTGCAGAAGTAGTTGCGCAGCTTATGCTCCGGAAGTTGAGAGCTAGAGTCTTGGGGGACCTCTGTGGCATCCAAATTGCTGGTTAGGCTCTCACGTCTCCCGATCTACTTCACACATCTCGGCACTCTTTTCCTACCTCACATACTGCGTCCCCAGTTTCTACCTTTTCCCCCATCCTATACACCTTATTCACTGTGCTGCACCCCAATTTATAGCTTAGATTGCAACAACGTGTGATTTGTACATCTGGAGGAGAGACCTTGTAAGCCTGCGGCTCCTGCTCTCACGCCCCTTAGGCGTCCCCGCTGGATCTATCGGATGAATAGGGCTAGGATGACCTGTGAGTTCACAGAACTACTAGAATGTCAACTGTATTTGGGGCCGTCAGGAAGTTACAGGGTAACATTTACACCATCTACAGCCATCTCATTTACTTAAAATGAGAATTATTTTTATTATGTGAAACAATACAGAGTATTATAAACACTGTATATATGATGGGTATCATCCCAAATTGATTATTGAAATGTTCTATTTGCTTCCTCATTTCTTAAAAAGATGAAATACTAGTAAAAAATAGAGCTTATCTGTGTCTTCTACTCTCAGACCAGTTACTCTTTCATCCTCCCCAGAAACAACTTATAATTAGTTGCGTATTCTCTCAGTCCGTTGAAAAGTTATGTGTATTCACAAACTATAAGTATTGTATTGTTTCATTTTTTTTTAATGAACATATATGCTATTTTCTATGTATCTGTGATTTATTATTTTTTGAGGGTTCTCCATGTTTATGTATATTTACATCTAATTATTCCTTTTAACTGTTATTTAATAGTCCATTGTATGATATATAACATTTCATTTATCCATTCCTCAACTAATGGACATTAGAGCTTTATGGTTTTTGCTATTTGAAACATTGCATGTGTCTTTTTCTACACATGTGAGTTCCTCTAGAACTGCATTGTTCAAATAAGTTAACTACTAGCCACATATGGCTATTCTTGAAATGTAGCTGATCAGAATTAAGTTGTGCTGGAGTGTTTATGAGAGGGCCCATTTCCCCATATTATTGCCAGCCCTTACATTGCAAACTTTAAAATGTTTTTCAGTCTTAGAGGAAGATGTATTTATAATTTCCTTACTACCAGGGAGGCTGAGGATTTTCTATATGGGTTTTTGGTCATTCAGATTTCATCTTAAGTGAATTGTATGTTTATATCTTCTCTCTAGTTTTCTATTGGACTGCTCACCCTTTTCTTACTGATTTATAGTACTTAAAAATATACATTCTGAATACTATCCAAGTTTATATGTTATGAATATCTTCTTTTAGTCATTTATATTTCAACCTTGTTTATGTTACCTTAAATCATTTTTCATGTTTTTGTCTTTGATTATTTGAGTATAATTTTTAAAATAATGTTATGAGGTAGGATTCTAACTTTTTTTTTCTTCACATTGTGAACCATTTTTCTGAGCACCATTTAATCATCTTTTTTTCTGACAGAATCACGATTCTGCTCTATCTTACAATTAACTTAACAGGTTGCAAATTCCCATTTATATGAAACTTTCCAGAATCTGTGTGCTAGTTTCTGTAGACAGTACATTTTAATTATTGTGACTTTGCAATTTTTTTCAGAAGAGGTTAACCTCACTGCTTTGATCTTTTTAGAATTGTGTTAGCAACTTGTGTCCCTTTATTGTTTGATGACTTTGTCATGTTTGCCAGAAACTTCTACTAAAATTCTGACTGGAATTTTAAATTCTGACTGGAATTAATAACTACTATTTTCACTGGCTACTTATTTTTGCCAACTGTATTTCAGCACCTCTCTGAGGTGTGGGAGATGATGAACATGACAAAAATCAATATCCTCTAAGAACTCATTTCTTAGTGGGGACTCACAGAGTAAACAAGCCATTACCAAAAAACAAGAACAACAGTGTATACTAGGGCAAAGAAGGTCAGAAAGTGCTTAATCCTTGGAGAATTACAAACAATTTGATAGAAGGTGATCTTGATGAGCAAGATTGTATGTGTCGTATTCACCATGTATATGTAGCACCTAGTACTATGCCTGGTACCTACTAGACAACCCCCAAAATATTAACTAAATGAAATATCCAAGGTTGACAGCTTCAAGGTCTCTAAGCCTAGAGTGTAGTTTGGGGGCTGGCTAGGTCAGACATCAGTATGTTGGTGATGAGAGATGGTGGAGTTTTCACTTCAAATCACAATGTGTACTGGGAGTTTCTTCAAAACAGAGAGTGTATCTTACTTATTTTTATATTTCTAATATCTAGCAGAGAATAGGAAAAATTCATGAATGTTCAGTGAGCTCCTATAGTGGGAATAATCAGCTCTAATTAATCTGGAGGCATAGAGAGATAACTCAGGACTCATCCTGCATTCTTCTCTTTTTGGAGCCTTTGCCACATATTGAATGTGACCTGTGAGGAATGTTTGAGCTTTAGATAGCATTCACTTAGAGTTTGTTACTGCTGTTGCAGCAGTCTACCCCATTCTGAGCACTCCATGAATGCTGGCTCTCTGGAGCTCAATTTTTATGGTCATTCATTTAGCAGACATTTGCTAATCTGGAACTATATATTTATCCCTCTTACATTGAGAATACAGAAATGAATGTGACATGAAGCCAGTCCTTCAAGAGCATATAATTGGTCAAGGAACATAAGACATATACCCAAATAATTCTAATACAGAATGGAGAGGGTGAAGCTATCATCTTGAGATGGTTGAGCAGAATGGAGTTGACATTTAAGCATCAAAGATGCATTTGATTTGACAGGTGGGAAAGGGAAAGCATTCCAAGCAAAGCAATGGCATGAGCATAGTCTTGGAGACAGGAAAAAAATTGGGGGATGGGAAGGAAGCAAGAAGACCATTATGGCTAAGAGTATGTCATGGACCATATTCAGGGGTCAGGTGAGTTAAAAATGAGTAAAATGGGCAAGGAATAAATATTGGAGATAGAGCCATATAGAGACATTCAGGAATCATCTGGCCAATGATTTGTTGAAGCTAGGTGATGGATGCATGAGAGTTCATTTACTAATATGTATGTTTTTGCATATATTTAAAATATTCCATAAAAAGTTTCCCGAAAGACAAAATACAAATACCCATAAGCACTTTTAACATTAAATTAATAAACAAAACATTGATAGGTAAAATACATCCTCTGAGATAAAGCAAGAAATGTAGATGTTTGAGAGGCCAAGCTGAATTAATATTTATTATGAACCTACCATGTAGCTAGGAATTAGCATACATCAGGAAGCAAGAGAATAATTCTAGTAGAGGAGTAACTAAATGAAAAGCTAATTTAGGAATATTTTATGGGAAGAAAAAAAGGGACTTGTATCATATATTTAGTTGAACATTTGTTGCACATCTTTGTTATGTGCCAGATTCTAGGAATATAAAGAAGAATGACTTAAGGCACAATCCATGCCCTTAGGGGCTCGCCTACATATAAATCCAACATTGATATATTAACATATCTTTTATACTTGCTACTTATTGCCCTACAGTTGCATTCTAGTTGTTTGAGGTTTGTTGGAATCTTATCAGCTGGTCCAGATCTGGTCCCTGCCCACCATCCCCACCAATCCCATTATGGTCAACAAAAAAAAGTCTGACTGCTGTAAATAACTCCTATTACCAGAGAAACAGCTATGGTTAGTTTCTTTATTTATTTATTTTTTGGTTCTCTTCTTTAGAACTAACATGAGGATTCTTTCTATTCTGGAAGCCTATGGGACCAAAACAGGCACTACCAATGTGGTGACAGAAGAAATTTCAGGAGAAAGCATTTTTGCCTTGTATTTGGGACAGCTGCTAAGCCCACCATGGCTCCTGTGAAGATCAGCCATGTGGTATCTTATTCCTCTCAGGTATATTAATTAGCAGGTATGATTTTTTTTTCTTGGTGACAGAAAGGAGTGAAAAAAATAGGAGACTTGGCTCCACTTTCAGGTAACTCCCAATCTAATAAAAGAGACATTGTCCCTTCTTTGAGAGTCTGTCCCTTCTT
Source organism: Eonycteris spelaea (assembly GCA_003508835.1). Taxonomy (NCBI): domain Eukaryota; kingdom Metazoa; phylum Chordata; class Mammalia; order Chiroptera; family Pteropodidae; genus Eonycteris; species Eonycteris spelaea. The sequence goes on from PUFA01000151.1 coordinate 3,955,867, forward strand.
TGAGAGTCCAGAGTCAAAGGAGAAAACACAGTTTTTGTCCTCAGGTTGTTCCCAAAATGATGCAGGACACATAAAAGAAATGTTCCCAGGAATTAAAGGTAAAGAAGGAAACAACCTCAGAATTCCACTCATAGTTTGGTGGGAGCTGGCAAAGCTATAGGACGAAAGTCTGTTCTGGGGTTCCCAGAAGCACAGTTTAGTCACTGTGCCATTGAGAACAGGCCAGGACACTCAAGGTCATCTCTGACCTGTGAGGATATCACCACCAGCAGCAAAGGTGATCTCAGCCTCCTCCCTAAAAGTCCACTTTCAGGAAATGCCGATTATCCCAGTTATTAACACATCCACTGTGGTGATCCCTAAGGACTTCCCACCCTTTCCTCTGCTGTGTATCCCTATCCATTTACCCCTTCTCCCTGCTCTCCCCCTTATCCAAAAAAAAAAAAAAAAAAAAAAAAAAAAAAACACCAAAAAACATGTGCCCTTATCCTTCCTCCTTACCTACATGGTCAGCCTAAATTATTTTCTTCATAGTCTCAGCCTTACAAAATGTCAGAGAACATTAGCTGTCATCCAATATTATGGTTTTCAAACTGTACTGTGTGGAGAACCACTTCTAGAAGTTGAAGGAAGATAGGACAAGTATGTCTCTTGGCTCCCCCAACCTGTGCTTTAACCAGAGATCTGCTTTTGTTTGTTGAAAACGCACACACATACACTTTATTATTAGACTTCAGTTAAAAGCAAGGATTTTGTTACTAAAACAAAAAACAAGATTGAAAGCCACAAGTCTAGTCTCTCCCTTTTACTTACGGATGCAGAAATTTACATCCAAAGAGAGAAAGTAGTTTGTTCAAGGCCTTTCCACCAAAAAATATCTGACCTTCTGTTAGAACTGAGAAATTTCTATCTCAGTTTTGCTGTTATACCCTTTGAACAAATTATTTCTAACTATCAGTTATGAACTTAGAATCAAAATCTTTGCCTTTCATACATCATAGGGTTACTTTGGAGATAAATATCTGTGAAAACACCTTATAAATGAAAAGAAATAGTATAGTGTTGTGGTTAAGAGCTCTGGATTCAGAAATCTGGAAGTCCTGGCTGTGATTGGTTATTTGGCCTTGTGACCTTAGGGAAGTTTCGGAACCTAAGCTTCAATTTATTGATCTGTTAACCACCTAAAGTTGTTCTGATGATTAAGTGAAGTACTCTGGTAAATGAAGGAGTGGTAAACGGGGTCTGTAAATCTCTTACACATGGTAGCTGCATTCCTATGGACTCCCATCTAGTGCCTTTCCTATCATGTTAGGATGCCTGGAAAGATTCAGGAGTGTAGGAGTCCCATTCATGGGCACCCTTTTCTCCCTTGGGTTCAGTGGGGTTCCTGATTTTCTCCTCTCTCTGACTTAGGATCCCAAGTATCCTGTAGAGAACTTGCTGAACCCAGACAGTCAGAAGGGACCCTGGCTCAGCTGCCCTCAGGACAAGAGTGGGCAACTGAAAGCAGAACTACAGCTGGAAAGGGCAGTGCCCATTGGCTACATCGATGTGGGTGAGTGAGGTCTCTGGAGCCTCGGAACCTCTGAAGGAGAACATAGGAGTAACATTCCCCTCCAAATGCCCCTCCAGTATGTCTCAGTTCAGTCTGGCTGAGCAGCCTTAATGAAATAAACCCTCCCATGTTTGAAGGGGAAACGTGGCCCTTGTCCTCAGAGCAGGTATGCAGTATTGGCAAATTTAGGATTCAGTACAAATGGCATTCTTTGAATTATACAAGATACCTGCCCTGCTTTGATCTCATTGGTCTGAGTGAAGCCTTAGGACATTGACATAATTATAAATGCCAACAAATAGAATCTATATATACCTCTGGATATCGCTGTCAAAAGGATGCTGGGGATGAACTACAGGCTAATCGGGAAGACTGCAGGAGTTTATGAGTTGAGAAGCCTGGCCTTCGAATTCTCTGGACTAGAGAGCTACCAAAGACCACTGGTCTCCACTCTGTCGGGACAGAGAGCGGTTAGGCAGGCTCCCTAATAAGAATTTAAGAGAGAGAGAGAGAGAGAGTTTGGCACTGCCTGCCAGCACCAGAGGACAGGGGAGCAGCAAGTGTCTTCAGTCAGGGGAAAGTTTCTGGCTGGAAGGAACATGGTGAACCTTCACATTGTCATTCAATGGGCTGGGCTCTCATCCCACTTTAGATACTGGCTCACTGTGTTGCTTGACCTTTCTGGGCTTCCAGTTAGCTCTAGAATGGAGGAATGTCCTCTTCCTACCTGATTCCCTTGTGTACAATCAGAGGAACCCCTGTCATTCCATCACCCTTATCATTCTCTCAACCTTTTGCCCTCAGGTAACTGTGGCTGTGCTTTCCTGCAAATTGATGTGGGCCGTTCTTCCTGGTCCCTGGACAGACCTTTTGTCACCTTGCTCCCTGCAACCATGCTAATGTCCCTAGCTGATTCAAAGCAGGGAAAAAACCGCTCGGGGGTCCGCATGTTTAAAGATGGTAAGGAGGGCAAAAGCAGAGATGAAAAAGAGACCGAGGTGGAGAGATTATGGAAGGAGAGCTGCAGTACTCTAGAGGGCTTTAGGAGCTGGCAGGTGGGAGGGAGTCTATGCAGAGGGTTAGTTATATCTGTTGTGAGGACAGGGTAGTTAATATTAGTGTGTGAGTTCTCCATGATGAGAATACATGATAGCTGAGGATAGTTATGAACTATGATTTATATTTACACATAACATGTGATTGTGATTTTGTGAAGCCTAATGTAGAACCCACATTTGTGATTAGTGTATTTGTGTTTGTATAAGTGTAAGTGTGAATATATGTGTTAGTCTTGGATGAATGTTTATATATAAGTGATGGAAGACTATATGATGGTTATAGTTATGTAGCATATAGTGTTTCCTGAGTTATGGTCTATGCAAATCTCTGTGTTCACTAGGAATTGCAGAAGAAGCATAGGATCTGATTGCTGGCCTCTAGGGACTTAGGATTTATCTGTGTTTAAATTGGAGGTGTTTGTAATGTGAAGGAAAAGTGATATGGGAGGGGCATACAAGGTGGAAAAGATGAGGTACTACTAAGCAGTGCTGGGAATTGAAGGTAAGAAAGGTTTGTAGTACTAGTTTGTGATAATGTGAGTGAGAGTGCAGGACATGTAGTGCCATGAGGGAGGCCTAGGGCTCATGGTCCAGGAAGGGTTGATGTAGCTCAGCCAATCCATTGGTCAAGCGGTCACCTCAGACCCCAATACTACAGGTATCTGCTGTAAAAATGAGACATTGATAAGGTCTCTGGAGAGGTGAAGAATAGGGATGTACTCATGCTGGGAACAGTATGGAATTGTGACAGAGAGGAATGATGGTGTGAAGGCAAGGCACTGGGTCTCAGAGGGCCCCAACTGGCCTGCTTGGCACTGCCAAACCCTGAGCACCAAGGCTGGAAAGGTCAGTTACTGATAACCTCCATTCTTCCTTTTGTTGGTTACTCTACATAGTCCTGTCTTGTCTTCTCCCCATCCGTATTGGCTTTCTCTTCCTTTCTCCCACCCATTCATGTATTTCCTCTCCCTCATATTTTCTTTCCCTTGAGATGATTTCCTGGCTCCAGCTTCAGGTGAGTCGTGGGATCGACTTCGCCTGACCTGCTCCCAACCCTTCACACGTTATCAATCCTTCGGCCTGGCCTTCCTGCGTGTGTGTTCCTCTCTGGACTCCTCAGATGGCCCTGTGATAGATTCCTCAGCCCCTGCGAGCTCTGGGCTGAACCAGGTACGTACATGGGTGGAGCAAGGACTTAATATTTCCCCACCCTTTTCAGTTTCTTGTTAGGAAATTGGTGCTTGATTGAGGGATAGACACATGCACACATACATTCAAACACAATCATAAACGGGCTTGCTGCCCTCTTACAGGTAGGGGTGAACTCTTTCCCTTTCATATATGGACGATTCAATCGAGTGAGCTTTCAATATCATGTGCACAAAGCTGTTAAACTTTGTTTTTTAGCCATATCGAAATTCTTTTTGGATTCAAACTTGATCTCATACTTTGTTCTTAGGTTCTTGGGGGCTCTAGCTTTCCTCAAACTTTTCCTTCCAGCACCTGAAAGTCCAAGAGCTCATTTACAGTCCCTCTATCAGTTGTTCTCTGACCCATCTGCCTAGCAAAGTCAGTTATATTCTTAGATATGTGCGCTGCAATTTCGTGTTCCCCTGCTTTCTCTCCCAGTATAACTCACAAATACTCCTAAGAGATGTAAAGGTTTCTGGCTATGTGTATGTATCTGATCAATTTATTCCCACTTTTCTTAGTTAGTTTTCTAGTTATTTTCTCTTCCTAAGCCTATTCTGACTTCTGCTTTCTTGTCAGTGGTGTCTCTAGTACCCTCCACCATAATTCATTGTCAAACAGACATGAAGATATAATCACACAATCCTAGAGTCATAGAATTCTAGAGATGAAAAAAATACCTAAAGATCATCAAGCCCCATCCACCTCATTTTACATCTCAGATAGTGAAACTTACTTATTCAAATTCACACAGAGAGTCATAAAAGAGTAGGGAATAGAAATCGGGTCTCCTGTCATCACACCACAGTGCTTCCTCTGAACACTGTACATTTTTAGAAACATTTGACATAACCAAAAGAATTTCAGTCCCTAGGAGCGAGCCTCACAGGCATCACTCTTGTTGAGGTTACCGAGAAAAAGAAGAGACCAGATATTGGAAGGAGAAAACAGAGCAGACAGAGGAGCAGATGCTTTTGTAATTCAGCCTTGAAGAGACCCAGATAGCTGAGACAAGTAGAACTTGGTCAGAGATTTACTCTTACATTGTGGAAAGGGCTAAAAAATGCAAAAGGACCAGTGGAAGCAGTTTAGTGTGCTTCTCCAGATCTCCAGGTCCCCATATCACAGTGCTGGGAGCTGACATAAATGGACCTAGAGCCCTGTGGCACTGGCTGTTCAATAAAATGGAAACTCTGTGAGATTAGGAACCTGTTTGCCTTGTTCCATAATGTATTCCTAGTAGCTAGAACAAAATAGGCTTTGAATATGCGTGTCATTACATAAATGACCTTTCAAAGGGGAATTGTAGATAGGATCACCATAACATTTATCATTCCAAACTGAGACACTTTAAGAGCACAAAAGAGTGCTATTAAAAATTATACTGGGAAAAAAATTATACTGAGACAACAGACATAAACCTGACTGTCCCAGGCAAACCAGAACATATGGTCTCTGTAATTATAGGATAAATAAGGACTTTTGGGAGTCTTTACCATTTTGGCCATCTAAATTACTCTGCACCTTTAGGACCATGGTGGGATCAAGAAGGAAGGGAGTCAACAACTCCAGAGCAATAATGTCAGAAAGACATTGAATATCAACAGCAGAATGAAACATGTTGCAGTTACCTCAAACCACCGGGAAAGGAGATCCTGAAACATTTCAACAAGAGGTTAATACATAGAAACAAATTGATGGCACTCAATTTTATAATTTAGGATGTCGAAAATGCCATAGGCTTTTTTTCTAATGTTTCATTCTAATGGTAAATTACAGTGAAAGCAAAATGTAAGGGCTTTTAACCCTGTGAAAATAGGGTCTTTTATGATCATCAGTTTTCCAGGAATGGAAACAGAAGCATAGAGAATTTTAGTGAGAGGCCCCAGGTCACACTGCTAAGTTAATTCTTGGAGTGGATTTGAACCCAGGATACCTGACTTGACTTAGCCTGTGCTCAGGAGCTCATTTTCTAATGATTAATCTCAGTTAGAGTTAAAGTTAAATAACCATCTCTACACACTCAGCTAGTTACTCTTTCTAGTAGTATTCACTCTAAAATTTATAAGAAAAGGTAAAAAAAATGAAAACCCTGATAAAGAAAACAAAATATTTCAAAATTAATGCTAGGTGCAAGATGAGATTGTAATGGCAATTTAAAAATTTTAAACAGTGAATGTGAATAAAAATACTACTTCTCAAACGTACAGAATAAGGCCAAAGTCATGCTTTATGAGAAAGCATGACTTTTACCTTTAAAAGAATCTCAGAGCTAAAAAGTTAAAGGAAAATTTTTAATTATTTCTAAATTTGAGAAAGAAAAGGAAATTTGGAAAAATAAAAAAGGAAATAGCCACAGACGAACTGATACAGATAAATTGAATGCTGACAAATTAAGAAGACTAGCATTCCACATAAATAAAATCTATGTAGAAATGATCTATTGTGTGATTATTGCACATAGATATTTCTGGAATTAGAAGTAGAGAGGTTTGTGAGTTAGGTATAGTGGCTAATGCTGGAAAGACGTGATATGTATATACACATACATACTTAACACATCTCTTTTATAGATGGCTAGAAATGGTGGCTAAAATGGGTAGGTTTTTAGTTGCAGGTGAACAAAATTGTTCTTAAATAAATCATACTGGAAATTAAACAATGTTTAGAAAAGAAAAATGATAAAAATGTCCCCAAATAGTTCAAAATAGACCTATTTTTGAATATAAAGAAATTCATGTGTATAATTTGTTTCTCTCACATAGGTGTTTAAAGAGAAATGAGTGATTTGAGTTTCGTACCTACATGAATCAATTTTATATATGCACAAATTTATGTACATGCTTTCAAAAAGTTTGCACATATCAGTCCCATAGTCCTTTTTCCCCAATAGAATGTATTTCTGTTATCCTGAAGTCTTTTAGGATCATGACAAAACCCTTAGCATTGGGGAATTAAGTATACAAAATCCTGAACCTCACATCTTAGAGCTGGAAGAGAGTGTGCACACACAAATCAAGGTGCCCAGAACAAGCTATAGCAGATACACTCACTCACTAAGCTGAAGTCCGCAGGTTTGTGAGTATCCGAGGCACTAGGTGGCAGTGTCCCCTGGTGGTGAATGTCTATAATTCATATTTCTCCATTTTCTTCTCAGGGCCCTTCTGATTCTCCTGAGTCTGGTCCCAACCCTGGATGGCTAATCCTTCCATCCGGAGGACATTCTTCCCAGATCCCCAAACGTACGTAGCTGGTAGCTGGAATGGAGGTCTCCCAGCCCCTTCTCAGTTCATTTTCCTGCAAAAGAAAGGCTATCAAGTTGTTCACGGGCACACAAGCTCTGGGTTCCCACAATTAATCACACACTCTGGCGCTAACCCTATCTGTATATCAAACTAGCTTTCTTGGTTAGATGCCACTGACTTGGGTGAGCAGGATGGAGTCTCTGTTCTGAATGAAACTAGGTACTTTCCATCTCCCTGCAGGAGCACCAAAGAAATTTCAGAGCTTAGGAATATCCTAAAGCAGCTGCAGCCAGGGACCTTGGGGCGTTCAGCCTGCATGGTACTTTCCGCTGCCCGTGGGTGCCTCCAGCCAGCGTGACAAGCCCAAAAAAACAACCCTGCAGAACCAGGTCCCAGTCATCCAGACAGCACAGGTGAGGCCCCATGACCTACCTTTGATTCCTTGCTCTCCCTGGCACCATCCTTCCTCCTTGAATCTGCCACTACTATATGAGGTGGCTCACAAATAAGACTTCATGTGGGAAAAAAAGACAATTGTCAGTGTCATGTTACCAGAAAAGAAATCAAACATCGTATAATAAAGAACACTGACGCAGGAATCCTTATCTTTTAGGCTTCAGCTCCCTCATCTTCAAAGTAAGAATTATATCAAATAGTTTTTAGGCCTCTTACAGTATTAAAGTTCTGTGATCATCTCAGAAGGACAATTCAGTCAGGGTAGTGGTGTATGGAGCTTATTGGAGAAATAAAGTAGGGGCATGGTGTGATCTTATCACAGAGAAAGAAAGGATTAAACATTTTGGAGTTTCTGCTTTATACCACATATTGCTAACTATCTATTTAATGTTCTAACAAATTTATGCAGTTGGTACTGATTTTACAAAAGAACCTGAGGTTCAGAGTGGTGAAATACTCTGAGTCACAGCTGATAAGTAGCAGAGCCAAGATTTGAATTCCAGATCTCTTGTTCTTTTTACTATTCTTGACAGCAAGATAAAGAAAACAAGTAGAGCTCTCATTGAAAACTCTTGGTTTCGCTCATTGCTTCATTGGGAAATTTTTTGAAAAGGAAATGGTTTATCTGTCACTTCAAAGAACTGAAAAAATTAGTGAAATAATGGGTATGTCATCTCATTGCAGAAATAGGGTACATTGATTATCTATTGTTAAATAACAAATTACCCCAAAATTAGTGGCTTAAAACAACATTTATTATCTCACAGTCCCTCACGGTTAGGAATCTGAGTGTGGCTTAACTGGGTCCTCTGGCTCTGGTTCTGTCACAAGGCTACAATCTCAGGGCCTAACTGGAAAGGATCTGCTCCCTTGCTGCCTCATCACATTCTTATTGGTAGGATTTGGTTCCTCGTGGGCTGTTAGATTGAGGCTTCTCTCAGTTCCTTTGCCATGAAAGCTTCTCTATAGAGTGTCTCACAATATGGCAGCTTGCTTTATCAGAGTGAGGAAGCTAAAGGGCAAGAGAGAGAGTGCTAGCAAGAAAGAGTCAGTCTTTTGTAACCTAATCACAGAAGTGACATTCCATCACTTTTGCATATTCTACTCATTAGAAGCAAGTTACTAGGTCCTGCCCACACACAAGGGGAGGCATGAATAACAGGAGGCAGGAATCAATGAGAGTCATTTCAGAAGCCACCTACCATATAAGGAAGGATGTCAGTTTATTATTTTAAGAGGTAGAGAATGGGAAAGGAACTAACCTTTTTTGGGCAACCTATTTGCTGGGCACTGGAGCTATGAAAACACTGAAGTATATTAAATGCTATACAAAGGGTTTCACAAGTTCTGAATAACTAGATATATGGTTATTTCTAGGTGTTGTGACCACTCATTTGACAGATATTGAACATCTCTATGTGTGAGGCTCTGCACTAGGTGCCAGAGATACTAGGGGCCTAGTAAATAAAATAGCAATGTTCCTACCCTAATGGAGAGACATGTGTCCATGTCACACAGAAAATCTAAAGTTTAAAACTGTGATAAGCGCTTCAAAGGCAAAGCAGGATAGGATGACCAGATTTAAAGAACCCAGGTAAAGAATTAGCATTTCATCTAAAACTTAAAGAGTGAGAATCAGCTAAGAAAAGAAGATAGAAAAAATATTCTTAAAAGGAGCATCATGGGTGAAGACCTTTTTGTTAATGAGCTAAATTGATTGAGCATTTCTCACACAGAGCCCAGACTAGAGGAGCAAAACTCAGAGAATGATGTGGGCAGGACAAAGAGACGGAAAGTGCAAGCCCGCAGGTAAGTAGGGCAACCCAAAAGACCAGATCACCTTCCCAAACCTTCCTGCCTTTCTGCACCTGTCTTTCTTTCCTACTCACAGTTCTGTTAAGTCAGCGAGTACCCTGTGTCTGGGTCTTGATCTCACAATCTGGACCTAGAGGGTAGTAGAAAAAGGTGTCCTTGTCCACACGTCAGGCTTAGAGCTAGGCCAGGGAGTAGCCCTGTAGTGAACCAGAATCCAAAGATGAGTACATGGGCTTCATTAAAATTTAAATCTTCTGTTTCAAAGGATACTATAAAGAAAATAAAAAGACAACCCCAGGAATATGTGAGAAAATATTTGCATATCATATATTTGATAAGGGGCTTGTACCTAGAATACATAAAGAAACTTTACAACTCAATAAAAGATAACCTAATTTTTAAAATGGACAAAGGATCTAGATAGACATTTCTCCAGAGAAAATGTGCAAATGGCCAATAAGCACATGAAAAATACTCGACATTATTGGCCATCAGAGAAATGCTAATCAAAACCACTGTGATCACTTCACACCCACTAGGATGGTTACAATAAAACAGGCAATAACAAGTGTTGGCAAAGATGTGGATAAATTGGAATTCTCATATATTGCTGATAAGAATATAAAATGGTGCAGCCACCTTAGTATACAGTTTGACAGTTCCTCAAAAAGCTAGAGTTACTGTATGACCCAGCAATTCCACCCCTAGGAGTGTACCCCAAATAATTGATAACTGGTGTTCACACAAAATATATAGACAGATGCTCATAGCAACATTATTCATAATAGCTACAAAGTAGGAACACCTTGACTGTCTATCTGCTGATGAACAGATGAACAAATGTGGTATAGCCATATGATGGGGTATTATTTGGCCATGAAAAAAAAAAAGAAGTACTGAGCCATGTGAAACTTGAAAACATGCTAAGTGAAAGAAGTCAGTCACAGAGACCACATATTATATGATTGCATTTATATGAAATGCCCAGAATAGACAAATCTATAGAGACAGAAAGTAGACTAGTGGTGATAGAGAAATGGGGAGTCACTACTAATGGGTTCAGGGTTTCTCTCTGAGGTGATAAAAATGTACAATTAGGTAGTTTTGGTGATTATACAACCTTGTGAATACTCTAAAACCTCTGAATAGTATACTCTAAAAAGATGAATTTTATTTTATGTGCATTATATAGCAATAAAAAATAATAATAAATGTCCTGAATGCAGTAACAGAAGGTCTGTTCTCAGAAGCTCAAAGGTTAAATGACTTCCCTCTAGTTTGATATGTCAGGTGGTAAAACCAAGACTCTTAACTCAGGGCTTCTGGTTCCACATCATCTAGTCCATATTTTTTTCACCCTAATTTAAAGTCCCTTCAGCCCTAATGGACTCTTGCTAATAGCTAGTCTTTAACTGTTCTCTCACAGGCCTTTATCAAACTCCAACTCTCAGCCAAACAGGAGGCGGATAGCAAAGGCAAAGCAAAGAGAACACCAGCAACCCCAGGCCCAAAGCAGTGGTGTCCAGGATAGTGGAGAGTGCCCCATTTGTGCAGGTAAGCTACTTGGGCACAGGCTTGTTATGGGACTGCTTGGCATCGCTCGGGGGTGGAATAGGAGACCTGGGAATGCTGCCAGGAAACATCTGAACTTGCACCCCGAGGCTCTGTCTGCTCTGCAGTTACACACAAATCTATATTCAGCACCTGCTCACATTGCATTGGCCAAGCTGAGGAAGGGATAGGGGCTATGTCCTCAGGAGAAACATGAAACAAAACACTATCAGAGAGGGCCTAGAATTTTTTTCATAACTTCCTCCATGTCCACATTCTGTTTTCTAAGTCTCTGTCCAAATGTACTTATTTGCCTAGTCTTCTCTAATCTTCTCAGATAATCTCTCCCAACTGAGCTCATAGAGCATTCTCCGATTCCTTTGGGCTTACCTGTTCTCACCTTCTGCTTTGTGTCATAATTAATTCTGGTTATAGTTATCTTTACCCCTAACGCTACAGTCTTTAAGGACCAGCCTGGGTTTACATGCTTCAGCTCCTAGCCGTGTCAGGAAGGAGTAAACACTTGGTAAGTGTTTGGTGGGTTCATGATTGGATAGTGTCTATCAAGTGTAAAATACTCACTTCCTGCAAAAACAGCAGCATTTTGACAACAGATGCTCGCCTCAGGCTGCTTATTAGGGTGGCATCCTGTCTAGGTGCAGGCCCAGTTTTGCTTACCTCCTTCTCTCCCCCTTAGGCTCCTTCAGCATTGAGATTCTTCCCCAGCACGCCGCCACTTGTGGAGAGACCTCCCCATGTCACCCAGCCTCTTCCTCCTCATCACCATCTTCATCACCGTCAGTACTGTGGGTGTCCTCAGAGAGCTCATCACCCATTTCCTGGGTCCAGTGCCCTATCTGCCAATTGCAGTTCTCAGCAGGAGAAGTAGAAGAACATGCCAGCGGGTGTGGGGAGGTCCCTCAGGCATGAGCCATGAGGTCCTGTGGTTTTGGCCCCTCTGCCCTCTGTGACTAAAACTGGGAAGTATATCTCTTGATAGGTGAGCAGAGAGGATGAGGCCAAGCACCTCTCTGTTTCCCTTCACTCAGTCCCTTATGACTCTGCCTGAGGGCACCTCTGGGCCCAGCCTTCCTCCCACTCCCAGTTTTCAAGGCTTCCATCACCATGGCACCATGTTCTCCCGACAGCTTCATCATTTTACTCTTTGGAACTTCTGGGGTAGAACTGGTGATCTCGCTAGGGCTTTGGGACATAGTCTAGAATGTTTTCCCCTCCACAAGTGGTGTGCGTTCTTGTGTCCATTTTCCTGAAAGAGAAACTGAGGCCCAGTGAAAAGAGAAGCGCTGCCTGATAAATAAGATCCTTTGGTTTACTGGAAAGGTGAAAGTGATTTTTGAGCATCAGACTGACCCTCAGTATCCCATGAACTTAATTCTCCATAGCTTTTGTGGGTTCCCTTCCTAGATATAATCAGGTAACAGTGTTACTGCATGACTTTAAGCATTCTGGGTCTATTTATCTTAGACCCAGAATTAACCCTCAGTAACCGAGAAAACCTCTGTCCTGCTCACAGAGCTATCATAGGGATCAGATGGGTTAATGACTAAAGAATTGTCGTAGGCTTATTATGGAACCTTGTGCCATCCCTACGAAGAGGCAGTTAGACCAGAGGGTCTCTAAGGTTGCCTCCAGCTATGATGTTCTAAATTCTATTCTCACCTTTTTTGAACAACTATATCCTCTTTCCCCTTTCCCAGAAGACTTAATTCTGTGTCACTAACACTGGGTCCTGTAGTCTCCAGGGTACAGGGCTGAGGGGGAGCAGCTGGTCCTGCAAAGGGGGGTGCCCGGGGCAGGGTTTTGAATGGATAGGAAAGAAGCAGCTGGACATAGTCAGGTGAGCATACCAAGTAGGAGTTCCATCCTTTGGTCTCTGCCAGCATAGATCCATCCCCCATCCTGGTCCCATTTCTGACTGTGGTTAAAACTGACCCAGAGCGGTAACAGGGACACTTTAGCTGCCGTCTAGGTGGTGGACATTACCATGTGGGTGAGAGAAGAACCCTTGGAGCCCTGAGCCTGGGTTCAGCAGAGGGGAACAGTGAGGATGGGCTGGACCTGGTAGAAGAGAGACCAGCAGCACTGAGGGAGAGAAACGCCATCCCACACAGGAGGGAACAAAGTTGGGGTGGGGGTGGATCAATGGAGGAAGAGTGTTGGGATCCTGCTAAGAGGCCTGGACAGAGCTGAGGGGCTGGGAAAAGCCCCGTTCAAAGACCCTCCAGTGTGGACATGTCTGGACCTGTCCTTCGGAGGCTCTGGGACTTACAGAGAGATGAACATCTAGGAAATGAAGTCAACAAGATGGGAGCTGCGTCCTGGACAGACCCTGTATGCCTGCATGTGGAGTTAAGCTCCCAGTGCAGCCCTGTCCACCTGCTTTAACCTCCCCTTTCTCAAGGTACCCACATTCAGCCCCACTGGGTCGGGGGCGGGGGGTGGTTCCTGTGAGGATGGTAGTTGTGCTGAGGAAGGGGCCTACAATCAGACCCAGTCCTATCAATTTCCTAACTGAAAACCCACTAAATAAAATGGTGACTAAGAAAATTTTTTAAGTATGTGTTTGGGACGAAGAAGAATATAATAGTTGCTAGGGATAGAGGGTTAAGGGCTTTAAGGTGGAAGAAAGGGGGGCCCCAAAACAAAAGGGGTCAGAAACTGGGAGTCTTACCCTCTCCACTCATTCAGTCACAGCCTAACTGGATTGAGATCGTGAACAAAAAGTTGAAGTTCCCACCTCCACTCCTGGGTGCCATCCAGGAGGGGCAGCTGGGCCTTGTGCAGTGGCTACAGGAGTCAGGGGTCGAGGTCACAGGCAGCAGGCCAGGCCTGCCCCTATGGAACGTTGAGGAGGCCAAGGACTGCTCCAGGGCTGCTCGCCTGGGCCACAAGGCCATCACTGATGTGCTGTTGGCTAGCGTCAAGTTTGACTTCCAGAAGATCCACGAGATCTTCTCTGGTGGCAGTGGACACAAACCGGCCTGCAGTGGTGCGTCCTGATGGAACAAGAAGGGCACAAAGTGGACACCAGGTCTTTCTCACTGGCTTTCTTTGCACCTGGTGTCACTCCACTCCCCCTAGCCTGCCAGAAGGACCTGTATGATATAGCGCAGCTGCTCATGGACCAGGGCCACACCATCGCCCGGCCCCACTCCGTCTCCTGTGCCTGCCTCGAGTGCAGCAACGCCCGCCATCATGACCTGCCGAAGTTGTCCCTGTCTCGCATCAACACCTACCGTGGCGTTGCCAGCAGGCCCTAACTCTCACTGGCCAGTGAGGATTCCACACTGGCTGCCTCCCAGCTCAGCCATGAGTTCAGGTGTCTTGCACGTAAGGAGCCTGAGTTTAAGATTGGCCTCTGATACTTTCCCTTGCCCTCAGTACCCAGTATCTGTCCTTCCACTGGGGCGTGGTTGGGCCTACGGTGGGTGTTCTGAGGAGTGGGAAACAACAGAAAGATGAAGCCTCGTTCTATTCCCAGGAAACCTTCATTTTTATGGGGAGTCAGAATAGCACCCTGAGGGGGATCCATTCTAATTAATGGTAGCTATCACTTTAGGAATACTTTGTCTTATGGGGATGGCACAGACACCACTCTAGGGTGTCCCTCGGTCTGTCTGAGGGAGGAGAAAGAATACAGAAAAGCAGCTGGACAGACTTGGAGAAGACATTCAGTAGAACCCTTCCTTTCTAAATACCCACTGTGTGGTCCCACCTAGAGCATGATCACAAGCAGGGAGAGGGCAGAGAGGCAGACAAGACACTCCCAGGATGTTCAGCTTCATTCGGTGCCTATGTGGATGGTACTACAAGAGCTTCTAAAGCCCAGGAAAGAGGTCAGGAAGCTACAGCTATTGTATTCAGGGAAGACTCTGGAAGAAACAGGATTAATCTTGGTGGCACAAGTGGTTAATAGAAGTGAAGAGGTAGTGCTGCAGGCCAAACAATGCTCTCAGGTAGACAAAGTAGACATGGTAATGCATGCAGGGGCCTCTGTAGGACAGAAACTGACAGTTGCCAGGGGCACTGGTCAGAGGCCTTGAACACTACCAGTCCAGTTTTATCCATCCCTCATCACTGACATCCCCTCCGTGCCAGGCAGACTTGGTCTCATGCTCAAGACTACCATTAGTGGGGAAACAGAGAAGGATATTAAAACGAGACCTAAGGCAGGATGTGGCCTGTGCCAGGTGAGCTGTGGAAAGAGCCTGCTCCTTCCCCGGGGTTGTGGAAGGATCAGAGAATGAAGAGGGACAGGAGAGACGGTTCTTTCCAAGGGACTTCCGCCATTCTCACAGCAGCCCATGGAAGAAGGCAGCAGAAATTATCTCCCTTTCTGGCAAGGGAGCTAAGGCCTAGAAAGGGGAAGAACCTTACCCAGTGTGACACCACCTGAGAGACAGTGCTGAAACTCAGACCTGGCTTCCTAAGATCCTAGGTTGGTTTCTCTTGGGTTAGGGCCCCAAGTAAGACCAAGGAAAAGAAGGGTAAAGGCAAGGTGTGCCGTATTCACGTCTGCCTCTCCTCCCACTGCCAGCACAGGCTCTCAAAAGGTAGGTGCTCAAGAAAATGAATAAATGAACACGAGAAAGGCATGAAGAGTAGGAGTAGAAGTGGGACGAGATATAGGGACAGGAAAAGGGAAGTAGTACAGGGATGGGCAATGGTGACCAAAGAATTTGGGTTGGAATGACGGTGATGAGACAGAGGCAGCACCAGTTGCTCAAAATTGACACAGGGGATACCTCATTGTAGCAAGGAGGAGAGGTGGGGTGGCAGAGGAGAAAGGAATGGGTGACCCAGGGTGACACACATGTGGGAAGTGATGGCTCAAGGGCAGGACAGAGATGGCCCTGGCCCACTCGGGAAGGCTGGGTTCACAAGGTGGCAGGCACACAAGGACCTGCGATCCTACAGCTCAAGTACGTTGCCCTGGAGTCGCTGAGCCAGGACTATGGCTTTGAGCTGCTGGGCATGTGCCGGGACCAGAGTGAGGTGCTGCAGTGCTCAAGGACCTGACAAAGACAGCGACACTGTGCCCAAGGCTGAGGGCCTGGCCTAGGCCTTTGAGGAAGGTGTCCCCAACCCGGCGAGGCTGTGACTGGCCATCAACTACACCCAGAAGCAGGTCAGCTGGTCCCTACTGACTGCCCCCTGCCCCAGCCTGATCCCTTGCCCTGCCATCTCTAGTTATCCCCACTCCAACCCCAAGCAAGTCCTTTCCCCGCCCTCTCAGACTTGATTCTGAGCACTCTTCTATTCTAGGCCCTTGGTCTTATGGGTCTCCCCTTCTCCCCACCTTCAGTCTAAGCCCCTAATCTCTCCCTAGGCCTTGGATGTCCTGTTGTCCACCAGGACCCCACCTGCACTCCAGACATCTGGGTCTTACGCTCAGTTCTGCCTCTGGCCTGCTGAGTGATTTGGCCCAGTATTTTTCTGTTCTTAGACTTCAATATCTCACTCTACTTAGCAAGATTAACCTAGATCTCTCAGGGCTTAGATATCAAGCGATTCCACTTTTCCGTCTCAGTAGTTGCCCTCGCCCCTAAGCCAAAGGCAAGTACCCTTTCTAGCCTCCGCCAGCCCCTTACTCCCTCTCATACATCCTCAGATATTCTAGCCCATGAGGAGCTCAACTAAAAACCTGCCTCCATAATGGCCCCCTAAAACACCAACCCCCACTCTCCCTGTTCCTCCCCGCCCCAAACCACTAGGTCAGTGTCTCACATGTCCAAGAAGACGGGAAACCCTGAGGGCTCTGGGACTTGGGTGCCCTGTTCCATCTACCACTGCCTGACTCAGATTCAAGAATGTGGGGTCTGGAGAATCTGAGAAAATCTGAGTTCAGCTCCTCCTTCACAGACTAGGAAACCAAGGCCCAAAGAGGGGCAGAGTCTGTCCAAGGTCACATGGCAAGTGAGTTGCCTCTCTTCTGAGCTGGCTGGCCTGGGGAGAAAAGAAGCATGGTTCCATCTTCATGGTAGGGAAGTAAAGGCTAATATACTCAACTGGCATCCCCTTCCTCCTCCCTGCCTGGAGGCCACCCCCTATGCTCACACCCCACCTCTTCTTAGTTTGGAGCACACTCTATCTGCCAGCAAGTCCTGTCCTCCATCTGGTGTGGAAACCTGGCCGGCTGGCAAGGAAGCACCACCATCCAGAAGCTCTTTGTCGCCTTCCTCATCTTCCTCACCATGCCCTTCCTCTGCCTTGGCTACTGGCTGGCACCCAAGTCCCAAGTACTAAGAAAAAAATTAACGTTAACTGTCGCTACTAAGCACATGTTTTATGCCAGGCCCTGGGCCGAGTACTTTGGGAACATTCCCATTAAGTAACTTGAGGTAGCCCTGGAGGCAAGTATTACACCTTCATTTTACAGGCACAGGGAACAGAAGCATCCTTTTTTCCAGGGGACACAATAAATAACTCAGTCAAGATTTAAGCTGAGGTCTCTACCTCCAAAGCCTGAATCCTATTACAGCCCTATACTCTCCTAAAGAGACTCCCACCCCAACCTACAAATTCATTGGGAGCCCTTGTGGATCCAGATAATTTTATTTGTTCATTCAACAATTACTTCCTAAAGAGACTACTGGGAGCCAGGCATTGAGCCTGACACTGGGGATATAATGAGGAACAAGCCCTATTCCTGTTAACCAAGGAGGACTAGAGGGAGCAGGGTTCCAGGCAGCAGGAACAGCACATCTGCAGGCCCAGGGGAGGAAGAACATAGAGTATTATAGAAAGTGAAAGGAATACTGTGCCGCTAAAGCACAAGTAAGTGCAAATAGCGAGCAGTGGGAAGTAGGCGGGGCCAGATCTCGCAGAGCCTTAGAAGCAATGACGGAAACCATTATAGGCTTTTAATGAAGTGAACGATCCCATTAGTTTTGTTTTAGAAAGTGGTGTGAAGGATGGATGAGGAGAGAGGGCAGGATGAGGGAGACTGTCAGAGTATGTGTGTGAGAAAGAATGTAGAGATGCCTTTAAGGTACCTGGCCTGGGTGACCAGGCTATTTTCTAAGATGGGGACACTGGAAGAGGGAGAATAAGTTTGGGATAGAAGATGGATTTAATTTTTATTTTGTGTTTTCATGGTTGAGGTGGAAGAGTCTGTGGGACCTCCAAGGGAAAGTTACTTACCTCTGGGATCCTTAGTTCCTTAACTGATAAAATGGGAATAATACCTACCTCATGCGATTGTGAAAGACAATAGATATGAAAGTACAAGGCCTAAACCACAGTACATTCTCCATGAATGTTTGAAAGAGTGAGTGAAAGAAGGAGTCATGTGTGGGCTGAGCATTCTGCAATTTCTCCCAGGCAGGGCAGAGACATGAACAAGACTCTGAGGCATCCTCTCCTTCCTTCCCTGCAAGCTGGGTCACCTGCTAAAAGATCCTGGTGCTGGAGTTTCTGCTGCACTCTGCCTCCCAGCTGTGGTTCCTCATCTTCCTGCTGGGAGAGCCCCTGGTCATGGAGACACAGCTGAGTACCTTTCGTGGCCGCAGCCAGAGCGTCTGGGAGACTTCACTACACATGGTTTGGGTCACAGGTACATGTGTGGGGCCTTTCATTTGTGGCAGTCCACCTCTGGAGTGCCCTTCACTGTTCTGCATGATAAGTACCCCAGTGGGGGGTCCCCTCCCCCTGTAGATGCCCCTCCACATACAATCAGATCCCTCTGGGCTCTAACACATCAAAGGACCTTTTCCATTCACTCCTAATTAGGGCACCTGTGATAGACTCTCAGCAAGGACCCAATTCTTCCCCTACCTGATATAGTTGCTACCCACTCTGGATGTTCCTATCCTCTCACAAATAAGACACTGGTCTGTAGTGTCAGGTGGGAAATTGCCTTGGTGTAATGATAGCCTGCAAGTTCACCATCAGGCAGCCCTGTCCCAGAGGTCATGGAACAGAAAGGCTCACAGACCAAATTAAGATCCTTGAATCATCAGTTTATTAAATCCATAAGTGACGTGCTTATGATGGTGTCATTATGATGACCAGAGTTGAAGTTTGAGCAGGGAACGCAACAGCCAGAAGTCACCAGGGCCCGACACTTGCTCTATGGGAAGAACCCAGGGGCAAGTATGTCTGTCCACTGCTATAGCTTACCAACCATCCTGATGAGCAGCTGTGAGTTGTCTTTGCAATCTTCAGGAAGAGGACATATGGGGCCAGAATGGCTGTCATCAGTGGATAACTAATTTACGCTCTGATGAATCCTGAGTTCCTCATTAGCCTCACGTATATTCAGCACATCATCCCTTTCTGTGTATGTTCACATACATGTACTCTATTTGTTCAACATGTCACCCAGATAACTAACTTATCTATGCTTAATGGATACATTTCATCCATTCCATTGGTTTTCTTTTTTTCTATAGCAGAATCAAGTATTCTCAAACAATTGAGCAATGCAATCTACAAGACTCCCCAGAGCTCTCCTAGCCTCTGGTTGTTCAGCTCAGCAGGCTAGACTGGTAGCCTCCTCCTCAGATGTCCTCTGCTTATTTAGCTCTGGCTTAGTTAGCAAACTCCGAGCCACCAGTACTGAAGCCCACTACTCCACCCTGTACCAAGCCAGTCAATGATGCCCAAAAGGAAATTGGGCCAGGAAACCCTGGGGAAGAAAACAAGATCAGTCCAAGAAGAAAAGTTTCTTATCTAGTTATTGACTAAACATTACTGACCTGTTCTGGTGGAGATGAAACCAATACAGATCCTGTCCATGGGGGAAGAGAAGTCTTAAAAATAAATAACTCCTTTCTTCTGGCAATAAATACTCGCTGCTGCCCCACTGTGAGCAAAGCCCTGAGAATATGTGGATAAATAAATTAAATGGGTTCCATCTACCCATTGAACCTATGTTACTGAGCAGTCACCCCACCCTCACAAGCTACGCTCCTGCTGTGGCAACTGATTCAGTGCCTGTCTCCAAGCCTAGGCTCATTCGCTCTCCCCTTCCCATGCTGCCCCTTTACCTGGCTGCTCCTTCTCTTCCATCAGATTTCGCTTAAATGTCACCTTCTGTGAGAAGCTTTCCCTGGCCCCCAAATCAGAGTGAGGATTCAGTCCTGTAACAGCCTCTGTGCCCTGCTCATCAGCCTCAGCATTTCCCACAAATGGGCTGTACCTACGTGGCTACTTGCTTGTCTCCTCATTGGATTATGAACCTTGGGAGGACAGGGACTGTATCCATCTCATTCACCACAGGACCCCACTGGTATATGGTTGGAGCCTAGTAAATGTTTGATTGATAATGACTTCTGGGCCTTGTTCTGGGCACTGGGGACAAGAAGATGAATTAGACATGGTAATGCCGGCTCCCCTGGGAATCCTCCTGAGGTGGGACTGGAGTGGGTGCCGTTGGTGGGGAAGCCCTGGTTCTTTTTGTGACTACCATCAGCTCTGCATAGTTTGAAGAACCTCTACCCTACCCCTGAGACTCTTCTAACCTGTCCTGTTGCAGCAACTCATTCTCACAAGTGCATTTAACTCTGCTGGTGACCAAGGCTGGATTCTCTGGCTCCCCTCACTCCATATCTCAGGATCTCAATCCCCCCTGTGAGACTGGCCTATACCAGCTTTTACTGCTTGAACTCAAGTACCTTTATTCTTGAGAGAGAGTTTCTACTTTGGTACCCACTTGAAATCCCTTCTCATTTCTCATGCCCTAATTTCTCCATTCCAAATTGAAAACTTGTCAAGTAGAGAAGCTGAGTCTGAAAGGTCATCACCCCATTTCCCTCTTCCCAAAGCTTGACTTCTCCCAAGGTGGAGACCTGCTCTGATCCTCCCCTATCCCACCCCCCACCAGGTTCATGTTCATCCTCTTGATCATCCTGATCGCCTTCCTCTGTGGCCTCTACAACAGCTATGTGCCCTACCAGGAGACAGAGCAGCTGGGCAAGTATGCCAGGGCAGAGGCAGGATGGGCAGGTGAGAGTCTGGGACTGTGCTGGGAGCTTACTGATCACCTCTTCCTTCTCCCCTCCCTCCTCACCTATTCACTCAATCATTAAGTCTCTGGTTCGGTGAATCACTCCCTTACTGATACATGCTCATTCATTTATTCATTTACTCATTCATTTACTCACTTCCTCCACAAATATTTTATTTTGAAAAATGTCAATCCTATGAAAACATTAAAAGCACAATGAACACTCAATACCCATCACCTAGCTTCACCAGCTGTTAATTTTTTTTACTATTTTAATTTTCTCCTGAAATATTTCAAAGTAAGTTGCAAATATCATGACATATCACCCCCAAATAGTTCTGGATATATCCTAAGATTGTTACCACAAAACCATTATCACGCTCAAAAAATTTAATGTTGATTCCACAATATTATTTACTATACAGTCCTCTGAAGCTCCCCAGTTACCAAAAAAAAATCTTTCTGATTTTTTAAAAACCTGAGATCCAATCTGGGATCATTTTATTGTTATATCTCTTTAGTCTCTTTTTATCTAGAACACTCCCTCTACCTTTGCCTTTCATGACAAATGAACTTTTTGGAAGAGTACATACCAAGTTATATCATAGAGTTCCACAGTTGGGATTTACCTATTTTCTCATGATTAGATTTAAGCTAAGCAATTTGGGCAAGAGCATAACCTAGTTAATGATGTGAACTTTCCATCTCATCACATCAGGAGACATATGGTGTCAGTTTAGCCCAGGGAAGAGGCCGTTAGGATCATTTAAAGTGTGACAAACAGAAGTACAACAACACAGCAGATCAACATTTAGAAAGAACACCTTGGATGCCATGTGTAGAGGATGGAATAACAGGAGAGAGATTGAGGTCAGAGAGAAGTTGTAGAGGTTGCTGCAATGATTGAGGCCTGAACTGGTGCTGAGATAGAGGGAATAAAACAGATTCACAACTAAATACAATAGGAGGGGAATGTGGTCAGGTCTCTGAGTGACTCATAGACAGGCACTTTCTGCTGGGGATAGAGGAAGAAGTTCAGGAATGGCTCCCTGGAACAGGTAGCATTGGAGCTGCTACTGCTGTGGTTCGAACCACCATCCTCTTTCAATGAGGCCATGGCAATAGTTCCTTAATTCAGGGGTCCCCAACCCCCAGGCTGCAGACCGGTACCATTCCATGGCCTGTTAGGAACTGGGCCACACAGCAGGAGGTGAGCAGCGGGGAGTGAGTGAAGCTTCCTCTGTATTTGCAGCCACTCCCCAGCTCCACCTCAGCTCCACCTCAGATCATCAGGTATTAGATGATCACAGGAGCAGCGGTCCCTAGTGCCGAAAAGGTTGGGGACCACTGCCTTAACTGGTCTCCATGCCCCCACTTTCTCATCTGATTCCCTCCCATACTACTAGCAACAGCCAACAGTGATCTTTTCAAATGTAAATCAGGTGTCACCCCTCTGCTTAGAACTCTTCATAGCTTCCTAATGCTCATAAGCCACAATAAGGATCTTTTCTTTATCTTACAAGGTACTGAATGACCTGGTTGGTCCCTACTTACCTCTCACAAGCCCCTCTCTCACAAGCCTCTCTCTCCTTTGCCCTCTGACACCAGCTATGCTGGCCTTCTCTCAGTTCATCAAATGCTCGCAGGCTCCGCCCACCTTGGGAATGCTCTTCACATCTTCTTCCCTTTCACCTGGTTGATTCCCACAGACCCTTCAGAGCTCAGCTTGATTGCTCGTAAAGCAGCTTTCCCCAACTCCCAGATTAGGTCATAACATCTCATGCTGCTTCTTCATAGCACTTACCACAATTTAAAAATGGTGGTATATTAACTAGTGTCTATCTCACTCCCATCCCCACCCCAGAACATAAGGTCCTTGGACACAAGGACCGTGTTTGTCTTGTTCACAGCTGTATCCTTTGCACCCATGACACTACTATATGCTCAATAAATACTGGTCGCCTAAAAGAATAAAAGCTGGAGCTCAGAAATGGCAAGTGTCTGTTTGGCCCAAGGTGGTCCAAAGGGCTTCACGGATGCAGAACGCCTTTGGCTGGGTCTAGGGGAGTGGGGAAGACTATATGTGGGTGACACTCAGGCTCAATCCCATTCCTCACATCCTACTCTTTGTCCCAACATGCCAGTTTCAATGAGATGTCCCACTTTCTGTTCTGGACCATGTTTGGCATGGAGGAGCACAGTGTGGTAGGCATGCCTCAGTTTCTGGTGTCTGAATTCGTGGGCCGGGCCCTCTACAGCATCTTTACCATCGTCATGGTCATCGTGCTGCTCAACATGCTCATTGCCATGATCACCAACTCCTTCCAGAAGATTGAGGTGCGTGAACTGAGGCCAGCGTAGGCCGGGGAGAAGGGAGAGAGGAATAGAGAGGAACAGTATATGAGGAATTGAGACATTTGGGTTCCTGCTCTGCCTCCACTATTGCCCTGTTTCATGATTTAAGACAAGTTTTCCTCTCTAGGACTTATCCTCCTTGTCTGTAAAATGAGGGTCTTAGTAATGCTATTAGTTTTTCCAGACACAAGTCTTGTGCTCTTTTCACTTTATGGTTGGGAGGAAGGGTGTGTTGTGGAAAAGTAGGTAGGAACATGAGAAGGGAGAGGGAAGGAGATGGGTGGGTTAGGGTTTGTGGCTGGAGGAATGGTTGGATCAGAAGGATAAAAGATAATGGAGAGGAAGGGGAGAAGGGAGAGACAGGCAGGGGAAATGTAGGCGATGGATGATGATGAAGATAAGAAAGGGGAGAAGGAAGTGGCTGGCACACTGGAGAAGAAATGATGTGAGAATGGGGGGAAATGAGGTAGACCGAAGTGGCAGGAGGGCTGGGTACCAAAGTGGTCCTTGCAGAGCCCTCTGTCTCCTGGCCCACAGGCCGATGCTGATGTGGAATGGAAGTTTGCTCCCTCCAAGCTCTACCTGTCCTATTTCCGAGAGGGCCTGATGCTTCCTGTGCACTTCAACGCTCTGCCCTCCCCCAAGGCCATCTTCTACCTTCTCAGGTGACCTCAGAGCTCTCACTCCCAACCCCAAGCATCCAGCACCACTACCCCAGCTCCTGCCCCCATTTCCCCAAACTCTGTCCTCTGACTAACCTCTTCCCATCATTTAAATCTCTCAGGAGAATTTTCCAGGTCATTTGCTGTTGCTGCTGCTGCTGCAAAACCAAGAAGCAGACTATCCTCCAGTCCCCACCTTTGTGAGTACCTCACCTGCTTGGCGTTGGTCCTCCTTCCGTCGGGCCTTGCCTGTCTTTCCAGGCGTGTTCCCCAGAAGGCCAGTTTCCAATTCTTGTTCTCACATGGCATATCCTTCTCTCTTCCTGGCTCTGGCCATTTCCTAAAGTTCCAAGCATATGTTATTTGGCTTAAACGGAAGTCCACACCACCCCCCTCCCAAGCCATCAACACCTTATAAGCTCCAGACAAAACTTTTTGCCCTAAACTAGGCCAAGACATGGTTGAAAATTTTTCAAAAAAAAAAAAACAAAAACAAAAAAAACCACGTTAAGAAGCTGAGGGAAAAATGTCCCACAAACTGGGAGATTAGAAGGTTGATGAAGGCCTGACGGAGGTGGCCAGGCCTCCAAGGACCTCACACACCTCTCAGCTGCTCCCTAACTCAGTCTGGCTTGGCGGGGGAGCCCCTTCCTAATTCAGACCATTACTGCTGGATTTGTAGGAGATTCTATCTTTCCCCTTAAAATGTGTAACCTGAGGATCTCTCTAAGCCAGGGCCTCCAGATCGGCCCTGTGGGGCCACAGGCCCATTGTGAAGCTCTGAGGCCCCTAGATCCCCAGGCGAGCACAACAGTTTGCTCAGCAAACACTTACACAGTCACAACTATACTAGAGATAACAATGTGCATAATGGTGGGCCCTCCAAGTGCTGACAGTCTATAGTAGCAGAAGGAAATAAACTGTAAACGTACAGGATGAAAAGCCGATGATAGAAGGAAGCCCTGGGGTCCATTAGAGCACAAAGGAGAGGTACCAGACGCAGTCTCATGAATCAGGGAGCTTCCCAGAGACCTGGAAGGCAGAACAGAACCCTGGAAGATAAAGACGAAGTTGATGGGCCAAAACAGTGGAGAGGGGAGGTCTAAGCGCAGGAAACTGCATGTACAAAAACATGGAGAAAACCTGACCCAGAAACTAAATGCCAAATGTTCCCAGTTCCCACCACATCCCGGCTCCAGGCTGTTGTGCATGGACACCTCTGTTACCCTCCTGGATCTGACTCCAGATTCTGGAATTATCACCCTTTCCCCTTGGCCACTTCCTGGCCCGGTTCAGGCTGCCTGATGTGTATTCATTTGCAAACCGCATGTCAGGGCTGCTTCCACCCTAGGGCGAAACTCAGCTTCTTCAGTTCTCTGGGCCTCTGCCCAGTCCTAGATGGGCAGTGTCACTGCGTCCTGCCAGATTCCACTCTACCAGCCAGCACGGGGTTCTCCCCAGTCCTCCACTGCACCTCCACTGAGGTCTCAGTCTTCTCCCTGCCACCCCACCTCTCTAGTCTGGTATTGATGATCTAGCCGGATGCCCCCTCCCACTTATCCTGTATCTTCAGGAAATGACCTCCCAAAATTTTTATTCCTTATTTCACACAAGAAAAACTTTTTATAAACTCTCTAACTAAAAAGGGCCCATCATTCTCTCTCATACTTCTGCCTGCCCCATCTCTGCCCATCCCATCTCTCCTTTTAAAATATTTAATGAAATACTTTGCTTTTTTATATTATAAAAGTAAATACACTAACTATAAAATCTTTAGAGAAAAGATAAAGCGAGATAAAGAAAAATAATTACTTCCTAAGTATTGAGAGAGCCCCTACTCTATGCCAGGGAAGTACCAGCCTGGGAAAGAGTGATTATTACCATCTCCATTTTAAATTTGGAGACACTCAGTCCTGAAGAAGTTGACTAACTTGCCTGAGGCATCCAGCTGCTAAGGGACAGAGCTGCGATTTTAACCTGTCTTTTGACCAGTTTCTCGTCCACTGCATATGTTCCTGCCGGCTTGCACTTGCGTGTTATCTCGCTCTCTCTCTCTCTCTCTCCCCATTATCTGCCCCATATGCTCTACTTCAGGGTTCCCAACCACAGTACCGGTACCATGGCCTGTTAGAAACCAGGCCACACAGCAGTAAGTGAGTGGCAGGTTAGCAAGCGAAGCTTCATCTGTATTTGCAGCTGCCCCAGCGCTAGCATCACTGTCGCAGCTCCACCTCAGATCATCAGGCATTAGATTCTCATAGGAGCACTGGTCCCTGGAGCCAAAAAGGTTGGAGAGTGATGCTCTACTTGCCCTCCTGGTACTATCCTGAGGCCTGAGACTGGACCCAGAACCCATCATTCTAATTTGCATGATAATTTCCATCTCATATGAATGAGCGGTTCTGTGCAATTGCCTCCCCACATCCCCTAGTCTCCTCCTCTGTGGATTTCGAAGGTCAAGGTTAAACCTGAACTAACTCAGCTCAGGTTAACCAAGGCTGGGTGGTGGCAGAAGAGAGAGCTCAACTCTGCCCTGCTCAACATTACTGTCTCTCCCTACACCTGCCCCAGCCTCCCAACCCTTACCCCCAACTGTTGGCCCCTTCTTTCTACCTTACAGAACTGCACCAGGGTCTAGAGCTGTGGCCTTCAGGGACATAAATTTTGCACAGACTGCCTTCATCCTTCATCCTGGGGCGGCAGCAGTGATTAGAGAAGGCTGGGGTGGAGAATCTCTCTCACCCTTCTGTCTTCCCATCCCAGGCCAATCCTGTGGCAGGGGCAGGGCCTGGGGAGGGAGAGCCTGGATCCTATCACCTTCGAGTTGTCAAGGCCCTGATGCAGCGTTCCTTAGAGACTGCCCTACAGGAGTTCCAGGAGACTGGTAGGAAAGGTTAGTGGCTCACCTCCCAGGCTTCCACGCTCCTGTTCTTTGCTCAGCTGGGATAAATGCACCACCCCCAGATTCACACTGCTCATCAGGCCTGCAGTTATAAGTGGCCTCGTCTTGCCCTTGGAAGCCACAACCTGCACAGTGTGGTCGCTTTCACTCAACTACCCTGGGGCCCATTCAGACATTTATTCCACTCGTTTCACGTTTCACGTAAGCCTTTATCCTGCTCTCATTTACATGTTCATGTATTCTCTCATTCACTCCCTTAGTCATTTACTCATTCACTTAACTCATTACTCATTCGCTCATTCACTTATTCATTCCAACAATATTCATTGCCACGCCCCCTTTGTTCCAAGTCCTGTCTTGGAGGGAGGGGGACTGTGTAGAGCAAGGCCAACTAGGAAGCATTCAGTCTGGTGAGCAAGAGAAACCATCTTGCTAGGCAGAAAGTATTTAGTTAAGAGAGACATAAACTACAGTGGGACCCAAAAGAGAGGAGGCTCATGAGAAAGCAGAAAGACAAAGTACCAGAAGTCGCAGAAAGGGTATGTGGAGTTTGAACTGGGCTCTGAGGATGAGTATGAGCTGGACAGGTGTAGTTGGGCAAGAGGGCTGAATGGGTGGATGTACAAATCTCTGCCTGTTAAACTCCCCCATCCCTAGGATTTCTGACCCCTTTCCTGGCTCATAAGTCTTTCCTTCTTTGTGTCTTCTGAACGCATCACCTCCCATCCCCATTCAGATCCATCTGCCCCAGACTTGGCCTGCCCGCCTGATCCCATAAGCCATTTCTCACTTCCTCTAGTTCTCCCTCAGGAACCCCAGGCAGATGTCCCCTGAGGTTCTGAGGAGGGTAGAAGTGTACGTGGCAGGTTCATCTTCTGAGAGACGTCCCATCAATACTCCCCACCCCTCTGCAGACAAAATTGACCGAGACTGTCTTTTGACTGCAAAGTGAAGTAGCTGGTATGCAGCGGACTCTGGCAGAGGAGGTGCCAGCATCCTCAGTTGCTACATCACCAGAGTGCGCAACAGCTTCCAGAACCTGGGGCCCGCCATCTGCAAGACCCCAGAGCTGACAGTGCCAGGGATCGTGGGGACCCAGGTATCTGCAGAAATGGGGCTTCAGGACGCTGGAAGGGCTGAGACTACCGCTCTAGAAAGCCTGGCTGTTCTCCAGCTCAAGTGCTAGTACATAGGGAGCAGGAATGAGAAGGGGCTGGGGACCTGCCCTCGGTGGAAGATTTGGGAAGCAAGCAGGGGGGCCCTGATGCTGTGGGAGGGTCCCTTCTTCTGTTGCTGAGTAGAGCAACCTAGATGGAGAGGGTGGGGGTCACTGAATAGGAGTCTATGCTGCTTTTCTTGCCTAAATAAAGTTTCTGTTCAGGATGTCAGATGCCTCCAGAGTGTATGAGAATCTCTGTCTCTTGATATTTTTAGATCTCCTCCCTCCCTCCCCTGAAACTGACCCTTGTGGAAGCAGAGCAGAGAGAAATGGCTTGCTCTGCGGTCCCAAATATCTTGGGTTTAGGATCCTACCTTGAGTTCCTTCAAATCTTTAGTGGAAAGCATTCTGGACTGGGAGGTGAGGAGCCTGGTTTCAGCACTAACTCTCTGAGCTGGAGCAAGTTGCTTCTTTCCTTGGGTTTGCATTCCTCATATGACAATGAGCTGGGGAATCCTCTGTCCCTTCCTGCCTTCAGGGTTGCTGTGAGGAACCTCTGGCTGTTAAGGCTTCTGTGTTTGCAAATTACAGTGTGTGATGGGAATGCACAGGGGACCATGGCTATAAGTGATCAAGAAGTCATTCTTTTCAGTCCCTCAGTCCTGCAAGGCCAGAGCAGGGTAGATGGTCCAGTCTCATAAAATAAACCAATCATGAAACTTGATGTCTCCACACTGCAATGCTATTTAATTGAGTGGCCAGCACAGTACCACCCTTATTTATCCTAGGGCATCCCTACCACATAGCGGGGCTTCCTCTACCCTTTCATAGCCTCAGATTCCCCCACATCGTGGTTGGGGAGATGTTTGCTAGGGATGGGTTAGAAACCATGTTCTCGCTTCTTGAGGCTGCTTCATTCTTCAAATGAAGTTCACCAGTTCCTGGGACTCCGAAGTGGCAAACGTTGGACTTTCAGGGCTGAGCTCCTGAGAACTGGAATCCCTGTGGGGCCAAGAGAAAGGTCTTCCAGGAGAGCAGAGAGAAGGCCCCCTTGGAGGGTGAGTCTGGCTGCCACCCTGTGGGAGAGAGAAAAGAAGGTGAGGGGCCAGCAGGGCCAGAAGGAATCAAAGCAGCAGGGGGAAGGGGCAGGAGGGTGACTCACTTGGTACAGACACACATCCCTGCCTCTTCTCTCCTGCAACAGACAGCACAGTGAGGCCTCCATGTAGACAGACCTCATACCCTAAACTCCCCTTCCCACCAGGCTCTGGTACTGGCCATTCCCCCTTCTCAATCCATCTTTCTCAAACTTTTTTTTGTGTTTTTTTGCAAACTTTTGACTGCCTTTCTTCCTCTTTCCTCCAGGAAATCTTCCCAGGTGGCTTATCCACCCCTGTTCCCACCCTAGCCCCCGTCACTCCTCCACTCTCTCTCTGCCTTAGCATTAGCACAGACATGTGTCCTGTGGACCCTGCTAAGCCCAGGACCTCTGAGACAGCACTTGTGTCACTTTCCTCTGCTTGCTGACTTCCTGAACCAGGGTCTTTTGGTCTATTTGAGTCTACAGCAGATGGAACCTTTCGAGAACATTTACAGAATCATTTGAGAATATTTACAGATCTGGAGAACATTGATAGGACCTTCCAAGAGCTGGCAGGACCTGAGTCACAAAGAACAATGACTACAGCTGACTTCTAGCCCCCATTAACCAAGTGGGTCTCCTGAAGGCCCCGGGGGTTGTGTAGGGACAACCTGGCTTAATTCCCACCCCCACCAGTTGCTTCCCTCATGCACAGCTCACCACCCAGATAGGCGCAGTTAAAGTGGCTGCAGGTTTGATTATAGCTTGAGAGAGTCACTAGGGTCCGAGCTCCATCCTGGGAGAACCTGGTGACCAAGAAGACTTCATGGGGAGGGATCAGCACCTCACGCTCCTCAGGAAAGACAGACAGGGCCTGGATAGGGGCCCCAAAGCAGGTCCTTAGGGAGAAGAAGGTGGCATTACCAAATCTGTGGGCCACTGTCTCATTGAGGGAGCTGGAGGCAAACTGGCACAAGCGGACAGAGTCCCCCAGCCTCTTGGGTTCAAAGCGAAGGGAGCCTACACCTCGGAACACCACCTCCCCAGGTCCCTTGCTGCAGCCGTCACTCCCCTGCAGGAGCTGCAGTGCTCGGGTCAGGTAGAAGTGCAGGGCCTTGAAGGGGAAGTGTTTCATGTAGAACTCCCGGGAGCCACCGCCTGTCCGCACCACGTGGTTCAGCTCCCAGTACAATGTGTTAGATGAGTTGGTGTAGACCATGACGGCGATTCCGTGCTGGGATTTGAAGCCAGGAGGCAGAGTGAGCCCTCGCTGCTTGTGTTCCCAAGCCTCCTGGGCTGTCTCCCAGGACTCCCGCAGCAAGGGATGGCGGGCCATCTCCAATTTGAGCAGAAGGGCTGCCTTCTCCTCCATCTCCTCCACGCAGCCCACATAGGCATCATCGAAAGTATCTGGAGCCAGGCCCAGGGGCAGGATGGGAATAGCCTGGGCCTATGGAGGTAAAAAAGAGAGGAGCCACACAGGAAAGGTTAAGTTCAGAGCACTGGACAGAGGTCCTGGTGGTAGTTCAGTTCAGAAATACAAAACCCTCATTTCTATGTCCAAAAATCCACTGTATGCAGTTTGGCAAAGGGCCCAAGGGCTTAGATAATACAGGCACTAGAATCACACATGTGGGTTCAGATCCTGACTTTACTATCTACTAGCTGTGGGACCTTAGGCAAGTCTCTTAAGCTTCTGGACTTCAGGTTCTTCACCTATCAATTGATACTTTCGACCTCACAGGGTTATTGTGAGGATAGCATATAGATCTTCACGACTGTACCTAAAAGGGGTCATCTTGTCATCAGAGAGGTTCCTGCCCTCGGTGGGAAGTGGGGTTAGCTGGCTTCCAAGCTCTGTTCTGGCTCTAAGACTCAGTACGAAGGTGATATACAAATGTGCCACCAATGTCCAATTACCTGACTTCATCCCATCCTCAGACATTCTTTCTCTCCCGTGCAGGTGGGTGCTTAGTCACCATACTAAATCATTGTTAGCTCTGAGACTCCTGAGTCCCCTCCTGCTTTAGAAGCCCTTGTCCCCAAACCTGGGGTGGAGTAGGAAGGGGCCCTGATCTGGGAGAGCTGCAGGGGGCAGTACACGGTATACACTTTGCCTACCCTGAGCCTGTGGTGAGAGATGGGAAATAGAATGAGTAAGTTAGAGGCAGGTCCTAGGGAAAGATAATAGAAAGGAAGGAGAACCACAGGAGAGAACCAGTAAACGGAGATGGGGGTTCTGGGAGAGGGAATAGCAACTTGGGGGCTCCCTGAGTTTGCTGAGAAGAGGATTAAGAAGACTGGGGTCCTACTGAACAGTCTCTGGGAGAGATTTTTGAAGAGCCAGTCCCCCAGTCCACCTCCTCAGGGTCTGCCCCCCAACTCTTCTCTTTGTGACAGGAGATGATTCCCCCAGTTACCTGCCAGAGGGTTTGGAAACCAAGGAAGCTAAGGGGGAACAGCAGAGCGGTCAGCATCATCCCTGGGCGAGGCAGGAGGGCAAGGTCCGGATGCAGGTGGGACCA
The DNA here is from genome assembly GCA_003508835.1 of Eonycteris spelaea. Lineage (NCBI taxonomy): Eukaryota > Metazoa > Chordata > Mammalia > Chiroptera > Pteropodidae > Eonycteris > Eonycteris spelaea. The sequence goes on from PUFA01000151.1 coordinate 3,987,392, forward strand.
ACAGAGGTGGAGTCCTCACTTCAATAGGCTGGGGAAAGAGACCCGCCCCGCTTTTGAAGTGTGAAGAAGATGGTCCAGGACCTGGAGCCTAGGCGTGGGCGTGGGCAGGGCCAAAGGCGGGCCTAAGGGGTGGGCGGAGCCTTGGGTGTCACTGCCTCAGCCCCCTACCACCAGCAGAAGCACAACCCCAGGTCTCTGCTCCCCGGACTCTGGGATTCCCCCAAGATCAGCGCCTTGTGCTTGGAAAATTTTTTGCAATGGTCAAGGTGGAGCCATTATTTTGAAAGGGGAGGGGGCAGGGGCCGGGGACCCACCTGGAAGTCGCGGAGGCCGAGAGCGGGAAGGGATGCGGCGGGGGGCTACTGTCTGCGAGGGCACAGTGCTGTCCCAGGAGTCCAGCCGATAAGCAAAGTCCCACAGCTAACTATAGCCCCCGCGGCGGTAACCCGACACCGCTCTTCCTCAACAAGACTCTGGGGTGGAGGCAGCGGAAGTGGCGAGGAAGGGGCTGAGCGACATGACTCCACTCCCCAAGGGCTACAGGTTCTTTCTCAAGGACACTTTTTGGTTCCAAACAAGCCCAGTGTTAGGGGAAGGAGCTGATGAGACTTGGCCTCTTCCTCTGGGTGGCCCATACCAGGTCCCCAGACCACTAGGCCCAGAACCGCGTGAGGGTCCCCGCCCACCCACCAAGAGGTCACCACTTGTGCACTCGCTGATTTGCATGCTATTTGCATATGGCCCAGCATCTGAGGGCCACCCCTCTCCCTTCTCTTTACCCTGCTCCCTGGGGGCGGTAGGGTTGGACCAGAAGCAAGAGCTCTCAGTTTCAGATCCTCAGTGTCCAGCCCCGCCCCCTCCCAGACCTTCTCTCCCTGGACCTCTCAGACTCAGGTGACCCCATGTTTACAAACACTGGCTTTTCTCCTTGCCTCCTGTGGACTCTCTATAAATAACCTGGCTCTGAATTTTGGATCCCCAGTCAGAGGTAATAGGAGAAGAGGCCAGCTTGAGGAATCAGTAAGCAGCTCTGGGAAGAGCTTTCTGCGGCCTAAGCTTCTGGGGGGTGGGAGGGATATTCCTCCACAGTGACCACAGGAGTTGAGGGCCTTGAATGTCAGGATTTAAGAGATTCTGCCTGCTTCCTGCTAGGGCCGAAGCGGGCATGGAGGTTAGACTTACCCAGGCCTCCATCCTGGTCTGGTCATTAATTTAGCTCCATCCCTGTTTCCCTATCCCTTCTGGTTGCTAGAATCCCATTTTCTCTAAAAAACCTTCCTGTAGGCCACAAAGGAAGACAAACTGTGAGCCTGGGCTTGGGGGATGGTGGGAGGTAGAAAGAGTGACATCCCAAAAAACCAGAGCGCTTGTCAGGCAAACAGTTTCAAGACAAGTTCTTCTGCTCCCCTCCAAAGAAACCGACCATCCCAAGGTCCTTAGATTAGAAAATCAGGAACCACTCTACTGTTCACCATTATTGTGAAAAGCAGCATCTTGCCTACACATTCTGCCTGCCTGGAGGGACCTGAGTGTTTGCAGTTGTTAGAATAGAAGATTCACTCTGGGACAGTGAGGCCTGCTGGGACAGTCCCTGGGACAAGATCTAGTGGGATCATGCTTTGTCCTACCTCCACCCTCTGGCTTTGAGAAATTGCCTCTCCCATCCGAAGACCTGAACCCCAAGAAATGCCCCAAGAGATGGAGTCAAATCTAGTTATTGAACAAGGGTCTTAAGTGAGGCAGAAAGTCCTGCAAGATCATACAACAAAGCAGTGCTGGGGGCAGGGACCCAGCCTCCTTAATCTGGGAATCTGTCCTTTGGTGAGTCTCGATGCTCACATGAAAGGAACACATACATATAAGGAAGATATTCTCTGAGGCCAGGGGTGCTGAGCACAGGACCAAGTCCACGGGGGGAGGCAGTTCTTCCAGCCTGAATCCTCCATGCCTTAGCCCACCTTCTCTCTGACTTCAGGGATTCTTTTTTGCATGGGAAGAGCACCGGCCAGGGCAGACTGGGCAGGGGCTAGTGTTCCTGAGCCTTGAAGAGACATCCAGAAATAGATGGGGGAGTGTCACATTTCTGAGCAACTGTGTGGGGGAGGTACAGTATAAAGGAGAAATCCTGCCCTCCCCCTCGCCCAGTGGCTATCACAGGAGACCATCACCAGCTTCCCTGCCTTGGAGAGGCCTAGGTAAGGGGCACACTATCTACCTCCTGGGCACTGGGCAAGGAAGGTTTTCTTTAGAGAAAATTTGGGATATTAACAAACAGTGGAGTCATAGGCGTCATAAGGAAAAGTTTCAGGGACTATTTTATCTTAGTTTGTTTTATCTGTTTCTCACATTTCTGGAGTTCTGTCGAATTCCAAGGTCAGCATGTTTGAGTGGTCAGGTAAGGGCTCCCTTCCCGGATCATAGCTGGCACCTTCTCACTGTATCTTCACATGATGGAAGGGGCTAGGGAGCTCTCTTTTATTAGACCACTCATCCCATTCAAGTAGGCTCCATCCTAAAGAACTAATCCTAAAGAACTAATCACGTCCCAAAGGCCCTCCCTTCTAATACCATCACACTGGGCATTAGGATTACAATATATGAATTTGGGGGGAGACACAAACATTCAGACCATAGCACCTTTGATAGAGAGGTCTGGAAAATTTGGGAATTGCTGGGGAGGAATTTGGAGTCACATCCCCAAAAGGGAATGTTCAGCAAGGGCCCGGGGAGGGAAACTCATGAGAAGTGTCCCAAGCAGGATGAAGACAGAAAGACAGCTTGGATATGAAAAGGAATTGCCAGGTGCCTCCATTTCCTCTACTTGCATACCTTCCTCATTGCTCTGGCCCCTACCTCATTTCCCCTCAACACTAGTCATCGAAGTAATTCATCTGTCTGCTCGCAATGGTCTACATTGTTAGCTGCACACAGAAAACCTCTCAGACCCTCAGCAAACATTCTGGAAGGCTTCACCTGGGCCTGGCCTTGGACTGAGCACTGTGGACACAAAATGGGTCATACCTTGTCCCTGCCTTCAAGGAACTCAAAGGCCAGTAGGGGAGCCAGACACATAAGGGAAGCGTAGTATGATTAGGACAGTGACAGAGGAAGCACAGGGCAATATAAGAGCCCAGAGGAGTCAGAATATTTCCTAGAGGAGGTGACCCCTGAGTAAGTCTGGAAGAGTGGGTAGCAGGAAGAGCTACCCAGCAAATGGCAACGTGTGCAGAGCCACAAGGAGAGAAACAGCAGAGCTTCATCTGGAACTTTGTACTGTAGAAGCCAGGCAGGAGTGATGGGGCATGAAGCTGAAGAGATTGTGGAGAGCCAGGTAATAGAGAGCTTCAAACGCCAGCATAAGCTTGGATTCTGTCCTGAGGGACTCTGATTGACACTGCTCAGGTCATGTGTCCAGCCATGAGCCAAGCACAATGGCCAGAGCATTAGAACCAGTTCTGGGTTGTGTGTTCCCCCTATGGAGGTGCAAAGAGTGAGGAAAGGCCCACTTGAACCCTTGGACAGGATTCTCCACAATAAAGAGAAATGTATTATAGAAGCTCAGGCTTCCAAGGCAAGAGTTCAAGTAGTTTTTTGCTGCCACCTACTCTGCCCATTAGCATTCCATCCTAGTATTGGGGAGCGGTTTCTTACGCTTTATATCCTACTGTGATGCCATTTTCAATTTCATATGCTCTGTACCTCCTCTGGTCAGCTCCTCATCTAAACCCCACTCTTGGTACATTTGTTTTCATTAGGCTCTCTTGGTTCCTTCTGTAACACTGCTACTTGAAATTACTCACTCCAGCTCCATCTCCACCTCAAATTAGCTAAAAGAAGCAGGCATGTGGGTTTTGTTGTGGCTGCTGCTGTTCATAATTTTATCCTCCAATGCCTAACACATTATAGATGCTCAAGAATTTTTTGTTGAATAAATGAGTAAGCAGATTTTGAGGGAAAGAAGGTAAAGAGTTCGGTTTGGGACATATTGAATCTCATAAAAACTGCTGCTAACCCTACTGCTGACCCCAGAGAAGTTCATGCCTCATTTTAAATTATACAATGGCAAGTATAGGGTCTTAGATTTGGGGGCTCATTAAATTATAGACACAGAGAATACGGCATTCTCAGACTCAATGAACTATCAAAATTTAGATTTCCCCAAGAGCCAGAGGGGATTATGGAGCAGGGATGCTTAACCTGAGTGAGACTAGGGCAGAGGCAAAAACCACCTGAAATTTGTGTAATATTTGTATGAGGGTTCAGATAGCCATTTTCTGAGGAGAGGTTTCAGCTTTCATCAGATTCCCAAAGATAAAGAACCACTGACTTTATTGCCATTTGTGTCAAAGAAGGAAAACAGAAATAGCTGTGAATTTGCTTGTATATGCATAGCATACCTCTATAAGGATACTCCAAAAAATGGAAACACTCTTTTCCTCTGAGGGAGATGAGGTTGTGGTTGGAGACTTAGTGAGAGAAGGATGTTTCACTGTATGCCTTTTGGACTACTGAAATTTTGAACAATGAAAATGTATGACCTTTTAGAAAATTAAGTTAAAATTTTAAAATATTAAAAGTTAAAGTTATGATTGATCCTATTAGTGAGAAGAGATGTAAATTAAAAGTAGATACCATTTATGCCCACCTTACATGAAAATTAAAAAAGAGATAAATAATATCCAGTGTTGGCAAAGATGTGGAGAAAAGAACACTCTCATCCATTGTTGGTAGGGGGGCAAACTGGTAACTTTTGGATGGCAGTTTGGCAGTGCCTATCAAAATAAAAAATATTCATATCCTTTGAATATCTTCTTCTTGATAGTTTTCTTATAAAATATGCATGCAAGTAGACAAGTATTTATATATAGATGAATGTTTACTGCAATATTACATGTAATATAAAAAATTAGGAACAAATGTGTTCATTAATAAGGAAATAATTAAATTATGATTTAACTATACTATGAAATACCATGCTGCCATTATAATGAACAAGGTAGATATTTATGTATAACATAGAAGGAAGTTGATGATATATTGTTTACTGGAAAATAAGGTTATAGAATATGTAGGTATAAGCATATTCCCTTTTTCTTTTTGAAGAAAATGACAATAAAAGAGAAAAACAGACTGTATACAGAAACTATGTATATATATTTAAATATATTAAGTGTATGTATAAAACTATGTATGTATATCTAAATGTTATATTATTTGTATGTGCATAGAAAAAGGTCCTGAAGGGTACCATTATCACAGGCCACCTCCCTCCCTACTGGCAGGCATGGGTAAGAATGAGAAGGAGAATTCAGAGGGAGAGAAAGAAGAAAGGGAACTTAGATTTTGTTTCACTCATACACTTTTCCCCCTACAAGTGTGCATTATTTTTTTAAATAAAATAAACAGAAAAGGAAGAGCAGCACTGACTTACAAACTGCCTGTTCCAGTCCCGACCCAAAGCTGATATACTTTGGCACTACTTCGGGTCCCTGGTGTGCCCACCCACAGGGTGCAGGAGGCGTGGTTCCCTCCCACTTCCCTCAAGGAAGCAGGTACCCTCTGTCCTCTCCCTCCCCGGAGTCCCTCTTCTTTCATCTCCTGGGGGGTCTACATCTGTCCATGCCCTGGAAGCAGTTGAGGGCTCAGGGGAAGAGGGCTCAGCTCACAGCAGGACTGGAGAAGAAGGGAACCTCTGGATCCCCGAGCCCTGCTTTAAGCCTGTCCCTGGATCTGCCCTGTTCCTCATGTCCCCCATGAGGTGAAGCCAAGACCTCTCATTATGACAGTCAAACTCCATGGTTGGACCATCTTTCCAACATCCCACACAGCAAGCTCTGCCACACGAGACAAAATAGTTCTTACTCTTTACTTCTTAAAAGTTCCTACCTCCAATACCTTTGTTTTCTTCATTCCTGCGGCCTCAAACTCCCTTCCCACCCCAAACTCCAACCTTTTCTCTCCCAGTATCCAATGATTGAAGCCTTATTCTCCTATTCATCTTGCAAGACATTGTTCACATGTCACTCTATCCAGAAAGTCTCCGATGTTGCTTCCAGCAAGAAGGGTTCTCTCGCTCCCTGCTGAGCTGCCGTTTCTATGTTGTGACTCTGCCAAGCACTGGGAGTGGCACAGACTACATGTCAATGAATGTTTATTAAAGTGTATAGATTAACATTCCCATTTTCCAGATGAGGTAACTGAGACCCAGAGAGAGACAGTAACTTACCCAGCGTCTCCTCCAACATGCAGACTCCTGACATGATGTCTCTGCTGCTTGTGTCCGTGGTCCTCATGGAAGCACTTCAGGTATGGTCATCCTCTGTTGTCCCCAGGCCAGCAGGGAGCTGAGCTGTCAAATTCTTCTGAACTCTGGAAGAAGGAGCAGAGGGAGGAGAGAATGCCTGATGCTTCCCTTGGGGCTCACTCAGTCCGAGGGGACAGCCCCAAACTCCAGTCTCTGGGAGTTGGCAGTTAGTAGTTCCCCAGCTCCCTTCCCCTCCGGGTGTGTTTGGGGGCCCTTACAGTGTCTTTCTCAGCTCAGTGGAGGGGAAACCTGGATAGGCCCCCATTCTCCTAGGGTCCATCCTCTCAGTCCTTGCTGCCCCCTCTCCCTTAGGCCCAGAGCCACCCCATCACACGACGAGAACTCTTCTCTCAGGAAAGGCCCCTGGACATGGCCCCAACCTCCTTTGATGACCAGTACACTGGCTGTGCAGCAGCCATGACAGCTGCTCTCCAGATCTAAACCGCACGGAGTTCCAGGCCAACAAAGTGTATGCTGATGGCTGGGTGCTGGCAAGCAGCCAATGGAAGGAGCGCCAAGCCTGGGGGCAAGAGTGGGGCCTAAGCCCCACCCAGCTGCCCCCACCGCCCCCTGGCTTCCGAGACGAACATGGGGTGGCCCTCTTGGCCTACACAGCCAACAGCCCCCTGCACAAGGAGTTCAACGCAGCTGTGCGCGAGGCGGGCCGCACCCGGGCCCACTACCTTCACCACTTCTCCTTCAAGACGCTCCACTTCCTGCTGACCGAGGCCCTGCAGCTGCTGAGCAAGGCCCAGCGATCTCCCCAGTGCCACCAGGTGTTCCGAGGGGTGCATGGCCTGCGCTTCCGGCCAGCAGGGGCTGGTGCCACTGTCCGGCTAGGGGGCTTCGCCTCTGCGTCCCTGCAGAATGTTGCAGCCCAGCAGTTTGGTGAGGAAACTTTCTTCGGCATCTGGACCTGTCTTGGGGCTCCTATCAGGGGCTACTCCTTCTTCCCTGGGGAGGAGGAGGTGCTGATTCCCCCCTTTGAGACCTTCCAGGTGATCAACTCCAGCAGACCTGCCCGGGGCCCCGCCCGCATCTATCTCCGGGCCCTGGGCAAGCAAAGCACATACAACTGCGAGTACATCAAAGGTGAGCAGGGCACATGCAGGTCAGCACCTGTGCACAAGGTGGACTTCCCACCTGGTTTTTGGGAAATACCTACAGAAACTTTAAAAACAAACCAACAGTGAAGGGCACGCAGTCCTTTCTCCCCAGCTTCCACATAAGGGGAGACAGAACTTTTAAGGTTGAATGCTTCTTGTCCCTGGTGGTGTCTGAGCCATAGATGGCTACTTGCCTGCTGGGAGGCTGACAAGGTTTCCTAACCAAAGCAGGGGCTTTGGCCATTTGAGGGCTAAACATACCTGGTCAGGCTTTTCTCCTGGCTGGAAGCGGGGAGGAAATTAATTTCCAGCCACAGTGCTGACATCCAGACTACTCTTGCGGAAATGAGAAGAGCCCCAACTTCAGTTTCTGAGAGGAGTGTGTTTATTTGACTGAAGAGAAATCCTGTACTGGCATGTGTGTGTGGGGGGGGGGGGGGGCGGCAAGCATGGGGCTGGGGAGACAGCAGTTGGGTGCTGTGTCCTTAAGTTCCAGTTCAGGCTATAGCTGGTCTCAAATACTCTTCCTATCCATTCCCCCAGGCCTGGCCAGAGGAGGAATCATGAGGGTGGGCCCAGTTTCCCAGTCTCCAATGGGGCTGTCAGCTGCTGGTCCTGGCTGAGTGAAGCCCAGGGGCCGGCGAGGCCCGGTTTTCATAGTCAGAGGCAGGCTGTTGGCTGAAACTCTGGACCACATCTAACATAGGAGAAGGTCCAGTGTGGCTTCAGGTCCCAACCCTGGACAGCATCACGAGGGTGCACAAGTTGACAGGTGAGGAAGACAAGCAAATAACATATACTAGCTCCTTCCTGGATGGGACAGGCATTGAGAAGGAAAGTGGGTATGGCAGGGAGGTGAAGTTACAGGCCAAGGGAGCAGGAATAGTACCTAGAACGGGCCCTGGCTTTGAGGGCTGGCTTCCTTCTGGCCCCACAGCTTACAGATCAAGTCAAACCTCAGTAAGGGAGGTTGCACCATAAGGAAGCAGAACTGGGGGAAAATATTCTAGTTTTCCTAGAGCAAGTCGTGGATAGCCCACAGGGCCTTTCCATCCTGAGAGCTTTGATTCTTTACTGTTTCTTCCCTACAGACAAGCAGTGCAAGTCTGGGCCTTGCCATCTGGATAACTCAGGTAAGGGCTGCAGGTATCTGTGACAGGGGCTCTGTCCTGGGATGAGCAGTCTGCCTTAGGGTCGGACTCCTCATCTGGATGTCCATGTCATAAGGAAAACACCCTCTTTCAATAAAAAAAAAAAAAAAAAGGAAACCCTCTAAAGCAGACAGATACCAGTGGGGTTGTTAATCTCTTCCAGAGTGTGTATTTATATGTATGGGGCCATAGTCAGGTAAGCTGACACACTGGCTCCCAGTCTCACCAGGATGGCTGATCAGGCCCCAGAGAGTTCCAGGCTGCACAGAGGTGATGGAGGGAGGGCCGCTCCCACAAAGTCTTCCCCAGGCCTTCTCCTTCAGCTACAAAACCCTCTGTCTCTGTTACTGCTCCCGCGGATCACCTTCCAAGGTGGAGGTCCTAGTCCAGGCTCTGTCTTTTAACTCTCTGACCAATAGTTACCTCTCTGGGCCTCAGTTTCCCTATCTGTATAAGTTAATTGGACTAGATGATCCTGAGGTCACTTACAGCCATGACTTCTCTTCCCTTGAATATCTGCTGTGCCTGGGCCTACATGGACCACTACTTCTCTAGGTGGGAACAGCCTTTCCCAGGCTAACCTACTGGACAGGCCGCTCCCACGGAAGAAACCACAGCTGCTCCTCCCCTGTGGGTGCATCCTTCTTCCCTCTGGGATCTGAGAACAGTGGGCAGGAAGGAGCCCCCGACTCCACTGTGTTCCCACCATTCTCCATGACAGCACCGCTCAGAGTTCCAGGAACACCATGCCTTGACCCTCACCACGGCTCAGTGGTGTAGGTACTGTCATCATTCCTGTTCTACAGGTAAGGGAACTAAGGCACAGAGAGATGAAGCAACCAACCCTACACTACACAACAGCTAGTAAGATGTGGGGTCCAAACACCCTGGCCCTAGAGCCAAACTCTAAACTACCATACCAGGCTGGCCCGGACCTCCCCAGACACCACCTCATCTTATCCTTATTTATCCAATAACCTATTGGAAGGGGGCACAACAGGGACTATTCCCCTAATTATATGATATGGTAAAATGAGACCCAGAGACAGAACTGACTTGCCCCAGGTGACCGAGTGAAGTGAGCTGGTGGCAAAGCTAGGGCCAGAAGCCAGGTCTCTCCAGCCCTTAACTTGCTTGAGTTTTGATAATAAAATTTCGAGCACTGGGAAAGTGTAAGATCTACCCCCCCTCCCACCTTGGCCCACCAGCACCTCTCCTACCAGGGTTTGGGCAAAGGGCAAAGATCAGCATCGCTAGATCCCATTCGGATCTCTACCCATGCTTTGCCCCGCCCTGCAATGCCTCATTTGTATCACAACAGGCAGGGAGAGAGACTTAATAACCTTTGGAAGGAGTACTGGGGCTCTCCTAGTCTCTTCATCTCTGTCTGCCAAACTCCCTAAACTCTTGCTCTTGTCTTGGTGTCCCATCGATTGTGTGCATCACTCTTTCCAGCTCACTCTGCTCGTTTCTCCTTGTTTCACTTCTTTGTGTATCCCATTTCACCCCCAAATCTCCCTCTCTGTCTCTGTTTTCCTGCAGCCGTGGGTCAGGGTTCTCTTTCTGCACTCTGCTCCCTTTCATCGCTGCTCTGGTTCCTTGTTGGGGGAGCTTTTCCAAAGAGCCCAGGCCTCCTCTGATCCACCAGACACTGAACAGCCCTGCCCGCTGCCTCTGCCCAACATGAGGATGTCAGCCACATGTCTGCTTTAAGTGTGGCCAAGATCTATGGAAACTCCATCTGCAGGAAACTCTGGGACCTTCTCTGGCAGCTGCCAGGCCTGCTGGTAGAGAAATAGGAGAATTTTGGGACTGAACCCTACTCAGGACTCTGGAAGTGAGATGTTGAAGAGAGGTGGGCAGACTCCAGGCGAGGCAACAACTCACTGGGAGGTAGAAGATTAAACTAGTTTGGGGGTGGGGTGATTGAAGAGAAAAGCACTCGGCCATAGTTCTTGCTGGTGTTACTCAAATGCCTCACCTTGAAAGCTCCTATTCACTCTTCCGGGAAGCCTTCTCTGACCTCCCGCACCCTGCTAGGTTAGGGCCCTGCCTTTGTGCTCCCACAGAACCCGGGGGCTTCTCTACACCACATGTCCAGGTCTGTCGCCCATGCTGGACCGTGAGCTTCCGAAGGGGAGGAACTTGGTCTGAGGCCCAGAGGAGGTACCAGGAAATGTGTGAAAGTCAAAAAGGAACAAGTGCCTTGTCAACAGCTGGTCCCCACATTGCCCCTACCTTGGACACTTTAAGCTGTGGAATGTCAGTGCATGGGAATGGGGTGAACTGCAGTTAACCCCAGAGGGGAGAGAGCAGGAGAGATGGCAGAGAACTTCAAGCTTCATGTCCTCTGCCAGAGTCTTGGTCAAATTCCAGGCATTTTCTTGTCATCAAAGATGTAATTTCTGTTCTGACCCATGAATCCTAAGGTCTCTGTTCCTAGAGAGACAAACCTGGATCTCCATCTCCCATTACCATGGGCCCCAAGGGTAAGAGAGGACATCGAGGAGGTACCAGGCACACACTTAATGATGAATTGCGGGTTTGGAGCCAAATCCCTGTGTAGCCTCCTGCTCTGAAAACTAAACCATGAATCTAAATTCCAAAGCCCTTCCCTGAGCACCTAGGCAGGGACAGGCAAGACCAAGTCCCTATGATAGCAGCCAGTGAGAAAGAACGAGAAGGCAGAAAATATGTCAGTTCTGTTTCTCATATAAGGAAAACAACCCTCTTTTAATCAAAAAAGTAAACCCTCTAAAGCAGACATCTGTGGGGGTTGCTAACCTCTCCCAGAGGATATATTTACATGTTTGGGGAGAGGGACACAGAGTAGTCGAGTGAGGTGACACACTTGCCCTAAGTGAACGCTCTTAACACTCGGCACTGAAGTTCAATTTTGTCCCTCTGGGACTGCACTTAGAGTTAGTTCCTTCTCTGTAGGAATTAGGGAAGTGGCAAGCTCTGGATTTCCCTTAGATGTTAGGGCAGGGGTCCCCAACCTCCAGGCCGCTGACCAGTACTGGTCCATGGCCTCTTAGGAACCAGGTCACACAACAGGAGGTGAGTAGTGAGCGAGCGAAGCTTCATCTGTATTTGTAGCTGCTCCCCAGCCTAGCATCACTGCCTCAGCTCCACCTCAAATTATCAGGCATTAGATTCTCATGGGAGCACTGGTCCCTGGTGCCAAAAAAGGTTGGGGACTTCTGTGGTAGGGTATGTAGATGACAAGTGCTCCTTGTGGTTTGTGAATTCAGCAGTACTGATCCTGAAAGGGAATGTCCCAAGCTCTTAGGCGCAGTGGGAAGAGACCGAGTGGTCTGAGGGCCAACAAAACCACCTGTCCTTTCCATCCCTGTCTGGAGGTGCTGTGGCTTCAGCAGACTCCTGGGACTCACAGGGCCTGTACCAGCACCAGGAGGCTCATGACGAGGGCCATGGAGAAAAAAATGCCCAGGAAGAAGCGGTCCATCACGCGGGCCAAGCGCTTCCAGTCCTCATGGCGGCGCTGGGCAGCGCGGTGGCTGCGGAAGGTGTTGGCAATGGTGGCGACATGACGCAATAGAGCTTCCTGATGGCACAGACACTGCGGCTCATGGCAAGGGCCTGCTGGCGGGCTAGCCTCTCCCGTAGGAGGCTGGGGCCTGGGAGATGACTTGGGTGGTCTAGACTGCCCACAGGGCTCCCCTCGCTCCCGTACACACAGGCCTCGTGCCAGGCGTCCGAGGAGGAAAGCCCGAGCCCAGGCTGGCACTGGGCGGGCAGTGGGACCACAGTAATGCAGGTTCATGATAAGGATAGTGAGCGCTGTGGAGAAGGTGACCATGGTCATGGTGGCCATGTAGTATTTTCCTGCAAGAGAAAGAGTGAGGTGGGATCCACAACAGGAACTCAGGGGGCCTGAGCTTCCCAGCAGCCTCAGCACAAACAGGAATGCGCTCACCCACCACGAGACTCTCAGGACCCTCCAAACCCCATGGATGAAAGTGGAAGGTCTCCCCTGCCCGCATTCCCACAAGTGGGTTCTCAGAAGCTATTTACTCCCTAATTGTTGCCCGCACTGCATTTACCCACAACCCATAAAAGTCACCCTCTCAAATAGTATGGCCATGACATGGGGCAACTGACTGATCCTTTCAGTACAACTGGGATAACAACAGAACTTACCTTGCAGATCTGTGGGGATACTTACCTGAGTTAATAAAGATCAAGGGCTTAGGAAAGTGCCTGGCACACGGTGAGCACTCGATGTCTTTTGCCTGTTATCACAACCCTGAAAACATCGGCCTTCCTCCCTCAAGTCCTTGAGAAAAGACTGACTCCCTTCTCAGCCCCCTCGGGTGAGGAGAGGGTGTCCTCCCTGGAAGGGGCCTACTCTTTCCCCCTCTATTTTGGAGTGAGGTATGCTCAAAGGACGCCCCCAACACGCACACACAAAGGTGGGGGGCACTCTGTTGATCCAAGCCCCAGCCCTGCAAAGATGGGGACCCGCATGTATCAGCGAAGGTGGGGCAGTCTCAGGGAGGGGACAGGCTCTCCCCCAATCTTCCGCCCCCACGGGCACTCCCACCCTGGAGCGTTCCTCGGCCACTCACGCCCACTCACCGATGAGTGGCACACTCTCCGCTGGCGGCATGCTCTCGGCCAGGAGCAGCTGGAAGACTGTGAGCGCCAGCAGCACGGTGACGCCGAGGGATACCTTCTCTCCCGAGTCGGCAGGCAGGTGGAAGGCAAGCGGCGCGAGCAGCGAGATGAGCACGCAGGGCAGCAGCAGGTTGCACACGTAGGCAGCAGCGCGGCGGCGCAGCAGCAGTGTGAAAGTCACGTCTGGGTAGGGCTCCGAGCAGCAGCCGTAGGTGAGCACGCGCCGCCGCGCTGGCATGCCCAGCACGCGCCACTCCACGTTCTCCACGAAGTCGGCCAGGCTGGCCCCGTTGCCCCGCGGCTGCACGTCCAGCTGGTGCCCGCCGTGCGTCCACGAGCCGAACGTCAGGCCGCAGCGCTGTGCATCGAACGGGAAGGCCGACACGTCCACGTGGCACGAACTGCGGGTGATGGCCGGAGCGTCCCAGCGCACAGAGCCGTCGTGCCGCAGAACCACGTTGGTGATGGCCGAGGCCGGTGGCTGTGCGTCAGCCCTGCGGGGAGGCGGGTGGGGCCCCCTGAGGTGGCTGTTGCCTGCGGAGCAGCTCTGGAACCACCGCAGGGCCAGACCCATGGAGAAGCTGTGACTAGGAGGAACCCTACAGCCGGAATGCCTCTTCACGGAGGGTGGACTGTGCCCTGGGGAGTGCCCTCCGCGCCTTTGGAGGCCAAAAGGGGAAGCACCTGAAAGGCCTAGAAAGGATACAGATCCAGCCTAGGGTGGCTTAAAAAATTCCTCTGCAAAAGTTGGCACCTGGCTGCACAGTGACTTCTCTTGGTTATCATCTACAAAGCTCCTAAAGGAGCCCCCAGGGAAAATACACAGAGCTGTGTGCTGTCCGGGAAACCCAGAACTGGCTTAGGCTGCAAAAAGGGATGCTCCGGAAGGCTAGGCCCAGAAGGAAATCCCTATGCAGACCCTTGGAGAGCCCTGAGAGTCAGAGCCCACCTGGAAGGGTGGAGTGTGCTATGAAGAGGCACTTGTGCCCCAGAACCCTCTCTGTGAGAGATACAGAACTGGCACTGACATTCAGCCTGGGTTGTATTGGGACAGCCTAAAGTGGGGGTACCATGGAGGACCTGTGAAGGAGCTGGCCTCGCATCAGGCCCTTGCGACGTGCCGCAGTTTCTGTGCCATCGGAAAGCCCTACTGCACCACGTAGCCACCACTGCTAACACTTTTCTGCCAGATTAGAAGGCTAGGGTAGCATAGCACCCTGGTTAGGTGGGGGATGAGAAATAAGTGCATACGCAGAGCCAAGGGCAACTCTAGAGACAGTTAAGGGGGGGCGGGGCAAGCAGGCAGTACTTGTTATAGAGTACGATGTCCGGCCGCCACACGAGACTGCTGGGGATGCGGATGGCATCCAGGCCACCATAGTCATCAGGTCCCACCGTAGGTAAGCATCTGCCCACTCCTGTCGGATCCACAGGTACAGGGTCAGCACTTGGTTGCGTTCATCCTAGTTGGGAGCAGGGAGTAGGCACAGATATGGACACATGTGCCTGCATATCTTTCCCTAAGCATGCACACTCACGTACAGAGTCCTGGGCAGCACACACAAACCCAAATTGCCCATAAAGCCAGTTCCCACCCAGGCCTTGTTGTGACTTTGGCTGTTTCTTCTCTGGGCTTCAGCATCCTCAGCAGTTACATAGGTGATAATCCCTGCTGGGCAGGGATTCAAGTGTGCACAGTGTTGGGCATACCATGGACACCCAACAGTTAGTATTCAACAATAAGTAGCTGTTACTGTTAATATTAATGCTTACAGAAAAGAATTATTTGGAGAATAATCCCAGTCTCTCACCCCAAATTCCTTGACACTGTTACCAGCACACTCCACAGTTATACAACAACCACAACGCACCATGTCGATGATCTGGGACAAGGTCACCTCCAGGGTTACATTCAGAGCCTGGTCTGTGTCCGCCACAGGTCTCAGGGCACTTGTGTAGTTGGTGAAAAGGTCACGAAACAGCTTGTAGGCCAGCCTGCCCTCAGCTCCCAAGCACTCTGGGGAACCAGTAAGTAGGGCTGTCCATCTGACACCCTAGTCCAGGAACTTCTGCTCACACCCCCCACCCCTCAAAGCTGGGGCTGTCACCTGCTCCACTATCTCACAGCCATCTGACTGGTTCTCTTGCTGTCTACCCTCTGTCCCTCTAGCTGCAACTCTAGTTTCTCCTTGGCCTGCCTCTAGAGATGAATGAGGTAATAAGTCTGACGGGTTTCTTCCTTCCGCTTTCCCTTCCCTTCCCAAGGACCTGGATTCTGCCTGCCCTGCCACCAAATGTTAGAGGGACCCAAATAGGCCACAAGAGCCCTAACTCTCACCCAGGCACCTGAACCCTATTGCTCTTCCACCCGTCTCTTAGCCCGACCTCCACTTCTCCAGCTGCACTCAGTTGATTTCTTCAAAGCTTCTGACACTACGAGCCAGTCCCTTCTTTTGAAAATATACTCTTCCCTAGGCTTTTGTGATGTACCACACTGTCCTCAGTCTCTCTCACTTAACTGTTACTCCCCAGAATCCATTTTTCTCCTGAGCTCCACTCCTGAATGTCCTATAGGCACCTTAAACTCTGTAGTTCCAAAACAGGAATTCATTTCTTCTCCCCATTCTCTGAAACCTGATCCTTGTTTGGTGTGACCCATCTCAGCAAACAGCATCCCCCAGTCAGCTGGAAATCTGGGAAATCTGGGAATTATTGCTCCCTTCCCCTCTCCCTCCTCTGCCCCCTCCCCCCCCCACTGCAAACCAGTGCCCAAATCCTGTCAGTCATAACACTGAACATCTCGAATGTTTAATCACTTCTCCAGCTCACACCTCTTCTCCTTCACAGGGACCAAGGCAGTAGCAGACTCCTCACTGCTCCCCTTGCCTAAGGCTCAGCCTCTAAACACTTCTGAGAAATAAAGCTTTTAAACATGCAAATTTGACCAAGCCAGTAATTGCTTAAAACCATTCAATGGCTCCTCATTGCCCACTGTATAAAGCCCCAACTCAGCCTGGCATTCAAGTCCCCTCTGATCTGGCCCTCTGGCTTTTCCAGCCCTATTTCTGGAAGCTCCCCTCTCACCACTTCTACCCTAGCCAGGCAAATCTGCTTTCACTCTCTTCTGCACCACCTTCTCCATGCCCCCCACTTAGCTTGTTCCTAGCACAGGGACTGAAGAGAAAAATGAAGAGAGCATGTGGAGAGAGATTCGGGGAGGATGGGAATAGCAGCAATACCAGAGAGGCTGGCTTATTAAGTGTCATACCTGGAAGGTGTGGGAGCAGGAGCAGAAGGCTGGAGACAGCGAAGCCAAGGCTGAGGTGGTGCTTGCCTGGCCCCATGGTCTTGCTACAGCAAGAGGCAGTGCAGATCTCTGGATGTGAGCCTCCTGGCCCAACCTAGAGCAGCATCAGGCCCTGCTGTCAAAGACGGTGTGGAAAATACCTGGAAGTTAGCAGTAAGACAGATCTCTGCTGGGTTCAGCTACCCTCTAGGGAGCCCTGTGGCCTTTCTGGTTATCTGACTCTCCTTTTTTTGTACCCGGCCTTGGATTTTAGTACTTGGTCCTTTGCATCTGCTGTTCCTCCTTCTCTGCTGATCCTTGCCTCTCTGGCCTCTGCCTCTGTCCTTTCCTGTGCTACTGCCACCCCATTTACCCCTCACTCAGCCTGTTTCCTTCTGTTTTTCCCTCCGTAACTCTTTCTTGGTCTCTCTTGGCTTCCCTGTCTTGATCTTCCTCTTTCCGCTCTCCAGTTCTCCTCCTCTCAGCCCCACTGATCTCCTGGCTCCATTCCCCATACCCGGGCTCTGCATGAGCATGGCTGATTTTCAGCAGGGCAGGAGCAAGGACTCCATCAGACCCGAACTCTCTGAAGCAGAGGACAGCAGGCCCCTCCCACTGGCTCTTTTCATTAGCTTAATTACAATGTCTGGACACCTGTGCCCATGGGAACAGAGCAACTGAAACTGACACCGCAGGTCACTGGGACCTGAATTATTTAACTTCTGTAAAGCAGCACCTAGGCTCTGCTCAGGCCCAGCCTGGGGGTTAAAGGGTAAGGAGATGCCAGGGTGAACATCTGCAGGATACTGGGGCTTGAGGGTGTGAGGGGCCAGGGCCGTCATATGGATGATAACTGTCCTCCCAGCTCTGCCACCATTGCTGAATTCTGGATCCGCCCTTTACACTGTCAACTCTACCTCCAGGGAGGGACTGAACACATCTGCCCAGGTGCTTGTTGCCAAGTGAGCTCTCTGCTACTGGCAGGAGTGATGCTGAGCCTCAAGCTGTTTCAAGTGACCCCACAAAGCAGGAGATGCAGCCCACATCCTCACCTCCGGGGCCCCACAGCCATCCCAATAGGAGCATCAGTGTTTTCCCCATGCCTCAACACCATAAGGCATATTGACGAGCAGGGAAAACACAGGCTTTACAGCCACTTTCAGCTGTCTTAGGAGCAGTCTGACGCTGAAACTCTGGGTTTATTCAAATCCTTTGTCAATTATTGAATTGTTTCTTTTGTTGTTGTTGAATTCTAGGACTTTTTATATTCTAGATACTAATTAATCCCTTATCAGATACATAATTCACAAATATTTTCTCCATTCTCTGGGTTGCTTTATACTCAGCTAGCTGTCTTTCGACAAACAAAAAATCATTGCCACATTCAATGCTGTGCAGCTTTTGTCCTACATTTTCTTCTAAAATTTTAGATTTAGGTCTTACATTTAAGTCTTTGATCTATTTTGACTTAATTTTTGTATACGATGTTAGATAAAGGTCTCACTTCATTTCTATGCATGTGGATATCCAGTTTACCCTCCACCATTTGTTGAAAAGACTGTCCTTTCTTCCATTAAATAGTTTTGGCACCCTTATGAAAAATCACTTGACCATATATGAAAGGATTTTATTCCTGGGATCTCTATTCTATTTCTAGTCTGTGCTGTCTGTGTGCTGGTACTGGTTTTATTTTTATAGCTTTGTAGTAAGTTTTGAAATCAGAAAGTGTGAATCCTCCATCTTTGCTCTTCCTTTCAAAATTGTTTTGGCTATTTGGGGTCCTTTGAGGTTCCATGAATTTTAGGATGGATTTTTCTATTTCTGGAAAAAAAAAATGCCATTGGTGTTTTATTACAGATTGCATTAAATCTGTGGATTGCTTTGGATTGTATAGACATCTTAATGTATTCCAATTCATGAACATGAGATGTCTTTCCATTTGTGTCTTCTTTGTTTTTTGTAGTTTTCAGTGTACATGTCTTTGGCTCCTTGTTTATTCCTAGATATTTTATCCATTTTGATGCTATTGTAAGTGGAATTGCTTTCCTGATTTCCTTTCCATTGTTAGTGTATAGAAATGCAACTGATTTTTGTCTGTTGATTTTGTATCTGATACTTAACTGAATTCTTCTGTTAGTTATAGCAGTGTGTGTTTGTGTGTAATCTTTAATTTTCTACATATGAAATCACATTATCTGCAAACACAGATAATTTTATTTCTTCCTTTTGGAGGTCTTTTATTTGTCTTCCTGCCCTAATTGCCCTGGCTAGAACTTCCAGTACTATGTTGAAAGGAAATGGTGAAAGCAGACATCCTTGCCTTGCCGTCATGCACAGTCTCTTCTTCAGCAGCCTCCTTTAATCCAGCTGTTTTTAGTTTTACCTCTGGGTGGTAGTCATCATCTTTCTCATTGGAAGGTACAGCTGATGTGACATTTTCTTCTATTATTTTCCTTTCTACTTCTTGCTCCAATTCTTCAGTTTCCTGCCGGTGCTTTTCCAATAATTCAGCCTGCCTGCTTTGCTTCTTTTAGTTTTTCTTTTCGTTTTTATAATTTGTTCTTATAGGTTTTTGCTCAAGGCATACTCACTGCTTTCTGCCTCCATTCTTCTCACATATGCACCATCCACACAAATCAAGATGTTTTCTGGATTTGTGTTAGTATGAATGATCTTGCACTTACTGTGTAGATAAACTAACCCCTAGAAGACCTGTTGAATGATACTCTCCACACAATGAACTGGAAGGCTTTGATAATTGGACTTGATGATCCACTTGAGAATATGGTGGCCGAGCACTTCAAAGACCACGCAGAATACATTCCATTCATGTCTGAAATCTTGAAGTCATCCATTAGCTGTACTACCATATCTTTATTTGCGTCACTGGGATCACTTCCTCAAACATATTTCAACAATTTTTTCATCTAAGGCTGTCTCTGTATAATGTTGGGCACTTTTTAGAACGCTCTTTGCAACAAATCTTTCCCCCTGCATATACCAGCACAGCCAAACAGTAGAGAAGTGTTCCCTAATAACAAACATGATACCAGCCATTGAAGAGGTCCCCAATTTTCACTGGAATGGTGGCCACCATTGCAGTAGTCCACGGGGTCCTCCTCATCTGAACCCACATCTCCTCTCCAGCTCTGGGGATGCAGGGTCTGGCAGAGGTGGCAGTGGAGGAACTACAGGAGCTTTCTGTTGAGGCTCCAGCCTTTCTGAAGAGGCCAACTTCTCAGAGCTGACATCAGCAGCTCAATCTTCTGCTTCATATCAGCTCTCAACGATGGGCTGCAGCTTAGCATTTCCATGCCTCAGCTTATTTTTTCAAATGTTTCTCTTTTTGGCCCCTGCTTTCAGGCCTGAATGGCCACTACTTTTGGGGAGCTCATTCTGAGGAGGAAGGAGGGCAGCCGTGGGGGGAGTAGGTTGGAATGGGGGTTGTGACGATCGATTATGGTGGCGGTGGCAGTGACTACTGGAGGCGACGCAGAGTTGGGGGGAGCAACCAAGGTGCAGCCCCACTTACTCTGCCAGCCAGAGGAGGCCCCTCCTCTTCAAATTTTTGTAAGTTTGAGGATTGGTATTCTTAAAATGTTTGGAGAATTCACCAGTAAGCCATTAGGTCCTCGGCTTTTGTCAGGATTTTTTTTTTTTTTTTTTTTTTTTTTTTTTACCAATTCAATCCCCTTACTAGTTATAGGTCTATTCGCTTTCTATTTCTTTGTTATTTAATTATGGTAGGTTTTATGTTTTAAGAATTTGTCCATTTCACCAAGGTTATCTAATTTGTTGGTATACAGCGGTTCATAGTATTGCTTTAAAATCCTTTTTATTTTTGCAGAATCTGTACATTCCCCACTTTAATTTCTGATTTTAGAAATCTGAGTCTTTTTTTTAGTGTGTCTAACTAAAGGTTTGCCAATTTTGATATTTTCAAAAGAACCAACATTTGTTTTCATTGATTTTCTCGGTTTTCTATTTCTTACATATTTCATATATCTCTGTTCTAATTTCCCTTAATACCAACTTTTACTATGTTCCATACATTTTAGTCTGTTGTTTTCATTTTCATTAATGTTTATGTATTTTCTAATTTCCCTTGTGGTTTTGTCTTTGGCCCTTGGTTATGTTGCTTAATTTCTACAAATGTGTGAATTTTCCAGTTTTACTTCTGTTGTAGATTTCTAACTTCATCCTGTTATGGTCAGAGATGATACTTTATATGATACCTACCTTTTAAAATGAGATTTCTTTTGTGGCCTAATGTATGGGTAACCTGGAGAAATGTCCCATGTGCACTTGGAAATAATGTGTTTGGTATTGTTCAGTAGAGTACTCTATATGTCTGTTAGATATAATTTATTGTGTAAGTTCTCTATTTCCTTCTTTCTGGTTGTTCTATGCATTATTGAGAGTGGTGTGTTTCCAACTATTATTTCTCCCTGCAATTCTGTCCATTTTTGTTTCATATATTTTGCTAATGTCATTAGGTATGTAAATGTTTACAACTGTTATATATTCTTGTTATACCATTTTGCATTTCCACAACCAAAATAAAAAACAAAAAACTAAGTAGTACTCATTAGCCTCATTTCATCCCTCTCAAAAACAGTCCTGTGAAGCAGCAACATCAGTGATCATTATCCCCTTTACACAATGAAAACTGATAAATTAGAAAGGTAAAGTATGGTCTAAGGTTTAAAAACAAAACCCCCAAAGCAGAAGTGCAAAGAAGCTTTGAATGCTAAGTATATGCCATGGGCAATCTGAGACCCCTCCTCAATCCCTCATTAAGAATCAGAGCATATAAATATATGTACAGCCAATAGGATTAATCAATAATCTCACCTCCTCATCCCTAAAGTCACCCTTATAAATCTAGTTTTTTATCTAGTCTGTATCCCAGTTTAATCAAAGACCCATCTTCTTTTAGACTGCAAATCAAACAAGGCCACCATAAAGTTTCTTGGGGACAAGAAGGCTCAAAAAAAACAAAGGGAAAACCAATACCATGAATACTATAAACATTTCATTTTATTTATTTTTTTAAGAAAGTAGCTTCAGAAAAAGAGGAAAATAATCTAGATCATTTATTTATATATATATATTTTTAATAAAAACCTTTTCATAATTTTCATGCATAAAGACCCAGGAGTGGCCATGTTGTCTGTCTGTGACAGTCCTAACACTAATTGTCTCAGGCTGTTTACCTGGGGCTCCCCATAGCTGGCAGCAGTTTAGCAAAGGCCCTCTGCCTGACCCAGAAGCCAAGCTCCTTGCCTGCCTCAATGATGGTTTTATCTTCTGGAATTGTAGATGGAGGGTGGGGGATCATTAGGGCTAGAATGGAGGGTACAGGGAGGGCTACCCAATCTGCTATGTTTTATTGAAACTCTCCAGGCAAATCCAGACGGAAGGCCCAGTAAGACGACTAAAAACCAGGAACCACGCAATTCTAGGAGTTCCCAGAGACATGGGATCTGTGACTAAGGGTTCCTGCACATGGTAGTAGGGAAGCTTTGGTGTTCACGAAACCTTTAAGGCAGGAACAAACAAGTCTTGAAGACCCACCTCTCCATGGCAGGCATTCATTTCTACCCTAAATGAGTCAGAAAGACCCTGTTCTGCTTCCTCAGTCCAACCCTCTTTTGACTCTAAAACTCAGTGTTAAGTCATCAATCTACTTTAAAAACAGATTCTCCTTCTTCTGCGGATAGTTCATCTGTTAAGGAAGGACAGTCATAGGTCAACACAAGTGTCCCATCACCTGTCTCATTCCTAAAGAGTCCTAGTCTAAAAGGGTTGGGATAGGAGTAGAGCAGTAGGTTGGCATGGTGGGTCACAGATCCAGAATGGATGAAGGCGGAAAAGGATTCTCTGGTTCTTTAGGGGGATTATGCCAAAGATGCTTTATTGACCAATTTTAAAAAGAAAAAAAATGAATGGTCTTGAGGATGGTAAAAAGAGACTTGCCACCTTTTTTCTATTCCAAAAGCCCTTATACTATGTTCTGTATTAAGGAAAGCCCTGAATAACTGGAGGATGCTGCATGGGGCAGCGGAAAGAGAGGGTAGATTCCACAGACAACCCAGAGAATGGCAAACACTGCCAATCAACTCAATGCAGGGGACCTGTGTGTGGTGAGTGTGAATGAGCATGTGAGTGTGATGGGAGGAGCCTGGGGCTCACTGGCTCCCAACAGTCAATTCTCGAAGGTAGGACTGTGTGAGGCTGCGCAGTTCCTCCAAGGCATAGTCCTCAGGCATGGGAAGCCGGCCAATGTGAGGAGCCAACAGGCGCAAAGGGACTCGCTGAGGGTCTGGTGTTGAGTCAGAGGTTGCATCAGGGGCGTGCTGAAGGCTCAGTACCACCCGCAGCAGGTTGGCTACACGTTTGGCCATGTCTGGAGAGAAAAATGAGTGAGAACCAAGAATGAGAGGTGGGGAATTGTGGGCCACTAGGGCAAGTGGCTGGAAGTGGGGAGAGGTGAGAGGCTTACCTGATTGAGCTAGGCGATCCTTGGCATTGTAACACTGAATCTGCTCTATCCGGTTGCAGAGTGAGGTCACTTTGGTGTGTAACTGCTCCAACTCATAACCTGAGCAATCCACCTATGAGAAGCAGAGAAACTAAATGAGGCCAAGAGGAACTCCTATCAGCAGTCTTACCCATAGACTGACTATGCAAAACTCTGAAACAACAGTAAGGTGACGGAGGGGAAACCCAAGAAGCTGGCCAGTAGTGCCATGTCATTACCATCCTGCTTAGTCGCTGAGGGCAAGTTACAACCTTAGCAGTAATTCACAGAGGAAAGTAATATAGTGTACAGAGCCTTGGATTGGACAAATCTTGAGACCAACATTCAAATCATGTAACTAGCAAGCTTTAACATGGCACCAAAAATCTACATAAATCTGGGTTCAGAAAGATGGTATGACTTTTTAAGAACATAGTTAATAAGAGGTATGGCTCAAACTAGCATTTAATTTAGGTTTCCTGACTTCAAGTTCATAGCCCTCTTCTCATCATATAGCCTCTTCCTATGTGTTGTGATCCAATCTTATGGCTTCTATAAAATCAATGTGTTGATACTTACTCAGTCTTTCTATCTAGCTTAATATCTGGTCTTCCATTCCCTTTGTCAGGGCCATTGCCTAACTCAGGTTACCATTCCTTCTCAGTTGAAATATCATAAGAGTTTGATCACAATCTTCAGTGTCATCCCTTCTACATCCTTTTTCCTACCATACTGTAACCAAAAGTAATCTTTCTAAAAAACCAGCCTATGTTTTTATTAATTACTTACATTCTGAATACTTTCCAATAGCACCTCATCTTTGTCTCATGACTTTTAGTTATTCCTCCTCTCTCAAACTCTGATATTAAACTACCTACCTACCAAGTTTCCATCACTTCTTCCTCCTCCAAATGGCTCACTCAATCCTTCCAAGAATTATCTCTTTTATCAAACCACTTTTTTTTTGGGGGGGGCTTTGCAGAGTCTACACAAGTATATTATTCTTTTATCTCCAGAATCCAGTTTTTAACCTGACTTTAAAAGGTGGTAAATAAGGTAAGACAAGGTCTTGCTCTCATGAAACTTACAGAAAATAAAGAAATGATAGCAGACAGTAATAAATCCTCCTGCTGCACTGACAGTGCTATCTCTAGCCAATGAGTTTTTCAAGTTGTTGCTCCAGCCTTTTGAGGTCTCTGTGGCTTTAAGGGCAAGTGAAAAGGAAAAAAGCCAGTGATCTAAGGAACTCGGGTACCTGTTGTATATGGTGGAGCATTTCAAGGACCTGAATATAGTCCAGGTAAACAAGGCCAGACGTTTCCCAGTCCTGGATCAGGCTGCTGCGCTCTGGAGGTGCCAGGTCTTCCAAGAATCCCTTCAGGTAGTCATAATTCTCGTTAATGATGGCATCTGAAGAACAAAACATTGAGCACTATGTCTGCACAAGTATATGGTTCCCAAACGTGCAGAGAAAGGACATGGCAGAAATCCAAGACAGGAAGGAAAGGGAAATAACGTTGGGTCAGACTTGAGAATTCAGGTAGATGTTTTGAAATTCTATTAAAAAATTTGAAGAATTTCTGACTTCAGTTACCCAGATTTCTGGCGCTGTTGAATAAAACTCCCTAAGTAAACAAAGAGCTTAACATAATTAGCACACAAGAATATTCCTGGCAAATAATAACATAACAATTTTGCTATCTACCCCTCTCCTCTAGCCCCTCATCCTGGCCAAGCCTCTTCTGCACAGAGCTTTCACGAAGTGTAATCTGATCACTGATTCACATCTGCCATGTCCCGTACTGAGAATCATCTCTGGCATGATTCATTGTGGGGGCATGATTCAGAGTTAGAAGAATTTGGGGTGATTCCAGGAGACACAGGCTTAGAGTGAAGCACTCACCAGAAGCTAAATGTCGGATGATGAGTTTGTGGCAGCGGTTCCAGTGCCCAGCTTTAAATAAATAGAGGGCCTCCAAATGCTTGTCGGATTCCATGTGTGCTCGCACCGCTTTGGCCTCATGAATCCATTCGGCAGGCACACAAAGCTTCTGGGTCAGGAAAGTCTCCTTAGCCCAAGATTCAGGGGTCTCCAACAGTTGGCAGTGCCGGGTAAGCAACTCACGAACAGCCTTCTCACGCATGCTGTAAGAAGAGATAAGCTGGAATAAATCTCAGCCTTGCTGGTGGAGAAGGCTGCCTCAGACAGCTCACACTGGCCCTGGGGGCAGTCCTTCACACTGCAGGACTCGACCCTGAGTGGATCACCCCAAATGACTAAAAAAAATCAAAAGCCATCACACCAGCATTTGTTTTTTAAACAAAACAGAAGTATCAAGCACACTATATTTTCATGGTCAAAAAAGTCTGAGGTTAGGGAAGGTTGCCACTGCCCAGAAGAGGTTAGGATCTCTCCTTTAACTTCTTTTCTAGTAATAGGAGATAAAATACTGGGATCGGGGAATTCTATATTTCTGTATTTCATAGAGCAGTCCTCGCAGTTCATTCAAACTTTTCCCCTCCCCTCACTGTCACATAGTCTGTACAAATAAGCAAAACAGCTACAAGTCCCTTCCAGGTCCTTGTTTCCTTCTTCAAAGACACTAACCTTCCTAATTCATTTTCCTCTATCTCTACACTTAGGCTAAACTCACCCTGCTCTCGGCCCCTTAAAGGAGAGTCTTTTTCTGCCTGGGCAAAAGGACCATCCATTTTAATTTCAGACAAAAACTATTCTCCTCATTTGAAATTCTTTTCTTAATCCCAGGCTTTTCAAGAACTCCCAGGTCTCTCATAATTGCCTCCACACATTCTCTTTTTTCCCCAGCAACTCGGTTCTGCTTCCCCACAGCCAACTCTAAATCATCAGTCATCCACTCAGCCCACCATTTATCACATAAAATAAACTGAGTTTGAAGGGGAAGGCTGGGGTCATTTTGCTTCCTGGAAAAGAGAAAAGAAATTCCTTAAAGGAAGGCTATGCTAGATGTTTTATACTCTGACTGCTTTAATACCACCATCACCTTTAAATAGGTATTAGTATTATGATTTTACACATTAAAAAATTGAGGCTTGGAGAATATCTTTACCCAAAGTCAAATTGAGTAAGCTTTACTCTAGGGTCAAAGTGAATACATGGTGGATCCAGAATTTAAGCAGGTTTGACTACAAAACTCAACTTCTTTCCATGCCATACAACATGATAGATAGCACAATATAGTGATTAAGACCACAGACTCTTGGGCGTTTGGAGTTGGAAGCCTCCTCTGCTATTTACTAGTGTTAAGACTTTGAACAAAAGTTACTCAAATCTTGCTGTGTGCCTTGGGTTGCTCATCGGTAAAACAGACAATAACAGTGTCTATCACATAGGTTCATTATGAGAATTAAATGAGTGAACATATGCAAAGTACTTACAACAGATTATAAATATATATAAAAGAACTATATGACAAAATATTATATAGATGTTTGTTCTTGTTATTATTGTAATGTCATGCTGCTACCACTAATAAAACCCAATGTCACAGCATGAAGTAAAAAGGCGTTTCTCTGATTCTCAGGAAAGAGAATCAAAACATTATCCATATAAGCAAGATTGTACTGATACATACAATGCTATCAAACTTCAGGGGTGGAGGTTGGTGGATGGAAAGAAGGCCAGAGATGGAGAAAGCCAGCACACAAAGATAAAGCAGGGGCCCTCCCTGCCAAACCACTGCTTCACTCCACAGATCCACTGAGGCAGCTCAGCCAACGCTATTTCTGTATATAGATGTTCTTCCCCCTTAACCAAGGGGAATATGTTCTCAGACCCCCAGTGGATGGCTGAAACTGAAGAAACTGAACCCTATACGTATATACACTATACATATATACACACTATGTTTTTTTCCTATACATACATACTTGTGATAGTTTAATTTATAAATAACGCACAGTAAGAGATTAATAACTAATAAAATAGGAAAATTTTCATAATATATTGTAATAAAAGTTATGTGAATGTGCCTCTCTCAAAATACCTATTCTAATGTACTCACCTTTTCAACTGAAAAGAAGCACTTTACAGCTTCTCTTTGACATACCCAAATTGTGACCATCACTGCTCCTGCACTTTGGGGCCATTAAGTAAAAAAAAAAAAAACAAAAAAACGCTTACTTGAATACAAGCGCTGTGATACCATGACAGTTAATCCAATAACCAAGATAGCTACTGCGTGACTAACAGGTGAGTAGTGTACATAGTGTACAATACGGATACGCTGGATATGCTGGACAAAGGGATGACTTTCACCTAGGCAGGATGGAGTTGGACAGCAAGAGATTTCATCACGCTACTCAAAACAGCATGTAATTTAAAACTTGTGAATTATTTCTGGAATTTTCCATTTTATATTTTCAGACTGTAGTTGACTACAGGTAACTGAAACTGCAGAAAATGAAACCACAGATAGAGGCGGACTACTGTAATTCTAAACACGCCACACACAAGTCAGTCTGTGTCTACACGGGATTCCTCCATCCACTTAATCATTTCCTATTCCAATTTTATAGGTTCTTTGACTCATATCTCTAGAAAGATTCACAGAGATTTTGCAGTTCAGAGATCTCTTCTTCCTTCTCAGACAACTGAGAAGCCTTATGATAAAGAGCATAATTTGGCACTCAAAGGCAGTCTCATTTCTAACTTGTCTGCATGAATACAGAGATAGTCATAGCTTCTGGTCGAACTATCTGCAAATTTATCAGAAGGATGGACCCCAAAATACATTCTAAACACTTACCTGCTGAGCTGAACCCTAACAGACTGATTCGTTTAGCCCTGTAGCTCTAGATGCATTCAGTGGGTTTATTGAATTCTCACTCACCTTGAATTGTCAATGTGCAGGAAGACAAAGACGGCCCACTCCCAGAGCCCCTCACTTTCCAGCTGGCCAGCATAACTGGCCTGCAGCACACCCTCGCACTGCTCTGAGAGATGTGTGTAGTTAAGAGCCCGCAGCACTTCCCACAAGTGCCAGCTTAGACGGTAGTCCAAAGGATCTGCTGTTATGCTTCGAGGCTCCAGCAGCTGGTTGAGATCATAATGTCTGCAAAAGAGAATATGCTGGCAGTTACCATACCCAGCCGGCAGACTACCTGCACTAAATAAATGTCAACTGTTCTGGTTATGGCTTGAAGAGGAGTCCCCAACCCCCAGGCCATGGACTTTTACTGGTCCATGGCCTATTAGGAACCAGGCCGCACAACAGGAGGTGAGTGGCAGGTGAGCGAGAGAAGCTTTGTCTGTATTGTGCAGCCATTCTCCAGCACTAGCATCACTGACTCAGCTCCATCTCAGATTCACACATTAGATTCTCGTAGGAGCACTAGTCCCTGATGCCAAAACGGTTGGGGACCACTGTTTAAAAGTCAAAAAGGTATGCAGGCAACTGAGAGCAGAGGCATTATAGCCTCACAGTCTTCTTTTCAGACTGTGTTGTATAAATCTACCTCTAGGTTCAGCCAGATTATAGCTTTACAAAAAACAAGGCACTGTCTCTTCTGTGGCTGTGTGATTTAATAGGTTTGCTGGTATTTTGTTTGGCCAATATATTTTACCATCCTCGGAAAAGAAGTCTTCACAGATCTTTCCCTCCTACTCCTTCATTTTAAGGTTGATTACTTTCCTTAACTATTTAAAAAACAGTTACCTTAGTATCTTTCAGATTATTCTACTGTCTGAAGTTGTTGGACTGCTAATTCTCCTGTTTGGACAGCTAACTACTCTTCATGAGTAGTAAGCTATAGTCTACATAAAGACTGTAGATATAGTATATGGCCTGTAATTTTTACCTGATTTTGTCTACAGTGGGTATTATTCTTTTCATAGAAAGCCAGGTGCCCTGGGTTTTGAAAGTGTCCCTACACAGACTTTTACTTTTTCTTCTGCTGAGGTCCAGGGATTTAATGGTCTTAGATCAGTTTATGTGTTAAGTTCCTAGCTTGGAATTCCCAGGTCTTAAGACCAGTATAACAAAGATCCCTCACCTACAAGTTTTAAAGATCTGGGGCCTAGTTTACTAACCAATAACTATTCCCTTTTATCTAAGATCCCAGACATTTTATAACTTCCTAACACCTCTGTGAATAATGAATAGAATTTTTCTTGACCACTGCTGTCAAACTAACTTTTTGTGATGATGGAAATGTTTTATAATCTGCCTTGACCAACATGATAGCCACTAGACACATATGGCTATTAAATACTTAAAATAAGGCTAGTATGAATGAGTAGATTTTAAATATTTTACAATTAAATGATCAGTCATGTGAACAACTATTACATTAGACAGTGCAGTTCTAGACTATTTTAAAGGGATAAGATGTGAATTTTATGTTCTAGTCACAACAATTCTACCTTTCATGAGAATAAGGTTTACTACCTCATTTTGGCTTTGGTTTCTCCATTTCAGGCATCTTGAGCTCTCTCTTTTTTTACATAAAAAAATTGAGATACAATAAACTGTACATATTTAAGACGTACAATTTTCTTAAATTTTAACATATGTATACACCTGTGAAACTACTGCCAAAGATAACAAACATATTCATCACCTTCAAAAGTTTCCGTATGCCCCTCTGTAATCCCTCTCTCCTGCCCTTCCTTACAACTACCCTTTCCTCAGGCAACCACTGATCTCCTTTTTATCATTATTGATTAGTATATATTTTTCAGAACTTTATAACAATTGGAATCAGCAGTGGATACATTTCTGGGATATTCTTTTTTTGTCGCACATCCTTCAAAATTAAGTAAAATTATTTTGTGATTCACTAAGTTCTATGTATCAACAGCTCATCCCTTTTCAATGCTGAACAGCATTCTGTTGTTTAGATGCACCACAATTTGTTTATTCATTCACCTGTTGATGGAACTCTGGGTTGTGTCCAGTTGGGGACCATTACAAATAAACCTGCTATCAACATATGTGTATAGGCACATGTTTTCATTCCTTTTGGGTAAATATCTAGTAGTGGAATGGCTGGGTCATATGTATGTAGGTTTATGTTTAACTTTTTAAGCTGCCAAACTGTTTTCCCGAGTGCCAATATTACTTTACATTTTTCACCAGTAGTGTATGAAAATTTCAAGTGCTCCACATTCATAACGACTGGTACAGTCTGTCTTCTTAATTTTTAGCCACACTAAGGTGGGCAGTGATATCCCATGATGGTTTTAATTTGCATATCCCTGCTGTCTACTGAGGTCAAATATCTTCTCATGTGCTTATCTGATATCTAGATCTTTGGTGAAGCAGCTGTTTAAATATTTTGCCCAAGTTTTTAATTGAGTTGTTTGTTTTATTATTGAGTTTTGGGAGTTCTTTATTTTGTTCTGGATGCAAGTCCTTTACTGCTACATGAACTGCAAATATCTTCTCCTAATCTGTCTTTTCATTCTCTTAATAAGCTTTCAATGAGCAATTTTTAATTTTGTTGAAGTCCAATTTATCAATTTTTTTCTTTTATAGATTATGTGTTTGATATCTAAAATATCTTTGCAAATATGGTTAGAAATCTCTGCCTAACCCACATTTGCAAAGATTTCCTGCTTTGTTTTCTTCCAGAAGGTTATTGTTTCAAGTCTGACATGTAGATTTATGGTCCATTTTGAGCTGGATGAAGAACAGATAACCAATGAAACCAAAAACTGGAGGTAAACTAATGAAGAAAAAAAGAGAGAAGACACAAATTACCAATATCAGAAAAGAAAGAGACATAGTTACAGATCCTAAAGACATTTTAAAAAGGATAAGGAAATGTTAAAAATTTATGCCAATAAATTTGGTGACTTTGGTGAAATAGACAAATTCTTTAGAAGAAACAATCAAAACTCACTCAATAATAAACAGAAAACTTCAACAGTCCTATATCTATTTTAAAACTGATTTTGTAGTTTTAAAACTTTAATAAATTGTACTTTATAGAGAATATTGCAAAAATATATTTATAATAAAGAACTCATATCCAGAATATGTAAAGAACTATTATAATACAATAAGACAGCCCTACAAAAAATGGACAAAATATCTGAACACTTACAAGGAAGATAATATAGATGGTAAATAAGCACATAAAAAAATGCCCAATATCATTAGGCATTAGAAAAATGCAAATTAAAACAATTTTAGGGCTTGCATTGGCAGCACATATACTAAAACATAATTTTTTTTAGAATGGAAATGAAATGTGAATGATAAGTTTTGACTGGTGAAAACCCTTGGTGTGATATGATATAAAAGACACTACTGAGATAGTTTTAATTAACTGGTTAGATATAATACCATATATTAATATATTACTGTAGGATAAAGCACTCACAATTTCTTATTAAAACACACACACCACTATATGAAATACCACTTTATGCCCACTGAAATGTAAAATTTTAAAAACTGATATACCAAAATTTGAAGGGATGTCGCGTAACTAGAGATCTTGGTGGGTATGTAAAATGATACAAGCACTTTTGCATACAAATGTTGATAGCGACTTTATTCCTAATAGCTCAAAATAAGAAAACCTAACTGTCCATCAATAAATGAGTAACTTTTCTATGGCCATGCTACCTTGAACAAGCCCGATCCTGTATGATCTCGAAAGCTAAGCAAGGTCGGGCCTGGTTACTACATGGATGGGACACCACTTAGGAAGACCAGGTGTTGTAGGCGTAAAAAGTTTAAAAAAAAAAAAAAAAGATCATAAGCTGACATGTTCTTTGTGATCTATGAGGTCAACCGAGGGTTGCCTCGCCTAAAAAATAATAAAAAAATAAATAAATGAATAACTTATGTAATGAAAAACTTCTGAGACAAATATTAACATGGATAAATCTCAAAATCATTATGCTGAGTGAAAGCCAGGCACAAAATATAACATACACAATGGTTCCAATTACATAAAATTCTAGAACAGCAAAACTAATCTATCGTAATGAAAAGCCAGTAGTAGTTGTCTGGTGTGGGGACTGACTGCAAAGAGGAATGAGAGAATGCTTTGGGGGTAATGTAAATGTTAATCTTGCTTGTGATGATAGTTATATTATGGTAAAACCTATCAAACCACATACTTTATTATATGTAAACTATATCTCATGAAAGTTGATTAAAATAAATGTTTAGATTTCTAACTCTAGATTCAGTGCTCTTTGTACTCAACTACTATAAGTTATATTTCAGTAATTTATACAAACTAATGCCAATCTGGCACGAAAGGGAAAGGACTCATGGAGCCCTCAAGTGACAATACTGCATGGCTCTGATTTACCTGTCACTGTAGAGTTTTAGAAGGTGAAAGCAGACATCCTGAAGTGGTCTTTGTGAGTCTTGCTCCTCCTCTACCACACAGCCAGAGCCCTCCAGGTATGAAGGAAGTGGGGAGCAGGCATATCTGTCACCCTCAGAGGAATTCTGAAGTTAAGAATTTGGTAAAACAATACATCAGCTGCCAGTGTGTTTCACAGATGCTATCATGTCTCAATTACTCAGACTTGTATTACGAATGATGTGACACCCTCTAAAGAAATGTGTCAAAGATTTTCAACTTATTTTGATCAATGTCACATTTGACTTATCTTCAGGGGACTAGCAAAAATTTCAGATAGCTTTCCCTAATCTCAACACCTTTCTTGCCACAATTCTTATTATATTTATTTTCTTTAGTGTTCTCTTTTTTTCCTGACAAATACTATCAACAAATACTATCACTGACAATAAAAATGGGCAGTAAAAACTGAAGAAATAATGGCATTAAAAATAGTAATACTTTGACACTGAAGAAGAATATGATATGTGATATTTAGAGGTAATCTCAAATCTAATTTGGGGCTATACCAAACTTCAGGTCAGGCAGTATCTCAGGGAATTCCCAAAGGAACAGGCAACATTAGGAATGAAGGAAAATCCTCTGACTTGGGGGCAGAAAACCAGTGATAAGAAAGTCAGTTGTGGAAACTCATCATATTAAATAAAATAAAAAGAGATATTTGGAGAAGTTTAAAAGTTGCCCTGTCAAGAGGCAGAAGAAAATGATTTCCTGGTCCTTTTAAATTTTATGGTACTTTCAAAAAAGCGGTTTAAGAAAAAGTATTATGAAATGTGACTTGATGGTTTTTTATCTGCAGTATTTTTCTGGCAAAAACAGAACTCCTACCAGGACTCTTGCTTGGCTGTACTGGACACATATACCTGAAATGCTTCTTCATACATGCTCAGTGCCCTGGAAATGGAAGCTGTTGGTGGAAGCAAATACCAAAGATGGACAGCCAGGGAGCGTTTCCAGTCCAACTGGGAGCATACATTGATTTGTTTCTGCTCTGAGAGCTGCCAACCTACAGAAGACAAAATCACCATCACAAGTATACATTCTATGTTACCTTATTACTGCCCAAGTATGTAAGTTATTCACTTATTCGAGTACTATTTTAAATGAACTAGATAGCAGTGTTCATAGTCCAGATATAAAATACAGTCCCTTGGTGGCAGGTGATAGGGTGGATTTAGACAATCACTGCTCAGAAATGAGAATCACTGAGAGCAAAGAAGAGGTCTTCTCACTGCACACTGTTGACTTATAAAACTTAAAAGATATAAATTCTGACCAACTTTTTTCTTTTTGAAAGCTGACTTTAAGATGACAATCAAACAGGTAAGCAGCAACTGAGAATTGGCTTAAAATAATTATGGCATATTATCCATAAAATGAAATAGAAGTATCCGTTAAAAAGAATGAGGCTGCATGACATCAAAGAATATCCATATATAGTAAGTTAAAAACAAGTTGCAGAATTGCTATGTATAATTGATTTTATTTGAATATCCAGATATGTAAATATGCATGCACATGTTGATACAAAGTTAAATACATCTAGAAAAACAAACATAAATTATTTACATTATCTGAAAATATTCTCACTAAAAATAAATTGCTTAGTTATGTGTAATAGTGTACAATTTACAAAGATAGCTCTTTGCTTTAACCTCAAGCAATTTTGAATTTATGAGAAAACTTAAGTGAGTTTAAGATAAAAGAGAAAAATACCGGTTTTCCAGCCAACAGAGCAAAGATGCGCAGTCTCTCATCATGGATGAAGCTGTCAGCCTGGAGTTGATGCCAATCTACCAGTTGCATGGTAAGTAGCTCCCGGACTGACTGGCTACCCACCAACTGGGATAAAAGAAGAGCAAGACGATGATCACCTACAATAAAAACAGAAGTTCTTTGGTGATACTGAGGATTTACAGACATGGAGAAACACTTGAGAGCATAATCTTATTTCTTTTAATCCTCAGACTACAGAACTTAAACACCTGTCGCTTTCTGCGGTAGTACCAAAACACTGATCAGAAACTTAACATTTTCTGTTTGGGTAGGAAACCTTCAAAATAGTGTAACCTAAATTACATGTGGGTTATATTATGTGTACAGAATTCAATGTCAGATGTACTATTACTTTTGAAACCCCAGACAAGGCACTTCATCTATAAAATGGAGGAAAATAACATCTGATTCAAAGGTTTACAGTGAATACTGAAATGACATATAATTGAAAACATGCCCAACTAGAAAGTACTATATATATATATAATGACACTGAGAAATGGCAAACTCAAACCTAAAGAAAAATATATATACTATAAAGAAATGGCTGAGTCTTTCACCTTTACAGTTCCAATAATCTCTCTTAAAAAATTTTTTTAAGTACAAAGGTCTAAGGAAATATAAAGAGTCTAATCAACCAGAATGTAAGGGGACAGGAATTCTAGTTTATGAAAATCTCTTGTTAAACTGTGAGTTATAAGAAAAATTCTTTGTCTCAGCCATTAATACAAACCTCCTAAAACTCAACGGTCCTTTTCCTTTTGTTTTTCAATATGGTTCAGTGCTTACATGACTATATATAAAGTACTGTTCTGCCAGAAACTAAGGTTCTCTTTTCAAAGAATTTCCTTCACAAACCAGAGAGGCCCGAAGGAAAGAAATCACATATCAGGAACACATCTAGAAATGTGCTGCTAAGCCAAATTCTCCCTGACTATATATAAGTAATCATGGACTATGATTCATGCAGGAAGCACTGCAGCTCACTTGACAATGAGTTGCTATATTTTAGGTGAATAACAACAAAGGTAAAAATAAAAGAGTATTTCTGTGTATCTACAGAACCCCAAAGAGAGGGTTTACTAGCCAACACTTATAAATCTTCACTGGTCAAGATGGTCAAGGTCAGAGGAGAAATTGGAATATTATATCAGTATAACCATTTATTAAGATCACACCACCAACCAATCGACTTCTGCCAATCCTGAACTTTTCATAGACTTTCCCATTGATGAGAATATATATGTGAGCAAATTGTAGGATTCTAGGGTACTTCCTCAAGTTGATTTTAGCGTATGGTGTGAGGTAAGGATCTAAATCATCTTTTACATGTGAATATCCAACTATCCCAGCATTATTTGTTAAAAAGACTATCCTTTCCACATGTAAACTGTTTTGGCACCTTTGTCAAAAATAACTGACCATAAGTGAAAGGGTTTTATATTTAAATTTTCATTTCTGTTCCACTGATGTGTATGTTTATCCTTATGCCAGTACCACATTGTCTTGACTGCTGTGACTTTATAAAAGTTTTGAAATCAGAAAGTACAGAGTCCCCTGATTGTGTTCACTTGGAACACTGTGTTAAATTTTCAACATTTCTATGAAAGAATCAGGACCTGCAAAAATGCCTGCTGGAGATTTTGAGAGAGATTCTATCGAAAGTATGTATTGATTTGGGGAGAATAGACATTTTAACAATACTGATGTTTCCAATCTGTCAGTGATTCTCAAACTGGGTGGTTTTGCCCCCCAGGGAATATTTAGCAATGTCTGAAGATATTTTTGGTTTTTACAACAAGAGGGAGACGGCTCTTTTGTTAGAGAACAGGGATGCTGCTGAATATCCTACAATGCCAGGACAGCCTCCACAACAAAGTACCAGCCAAAAATGCCAACAATGCTGAGGCTGAAATGTGGTCCACGAGCACAGATTTTCTCTTAATTTTAATCTATTATTATTTCCCCAGCAATGTTGTAGTTTTCAGTGTATGAGTCTTATACTTTTGTTAAATTTATTCCTTAAGTATTTTATTCTTTCTGCTGCTATGTGAATGGAATTTCTAAAATTTTATTTTTACATTGTTTGTTGCTAATACGTAGAAATAGAACTGAATTCTTTATGTTGTTCTTGAGTTGATATCCTGATAAACTAGCTTATAAGTCCTATTACCTTTTCTGTAGATTCCATAGGACTGTTACATACAAAATCATGCCATCTGTGAATAAAGATAGTTCTACCTCTTCCTTTTTAATCTGTACAACTTTTGCTTCTCTTTCTTGTCTGAACACATTGGTTGCAATATCCATTACAATACTGTACAGAAATAGTGTTCCTAATCTTGGAATGAAATCATGTAGTCTTTCAACATTAATATGATGTTAGCTATAAGTTTTTGGTAGATTCACTTTGATATCAGGGTAATAATGTCTTTCGCGATTTGTGTCCTTCCCTCTTTTTCATTGTCAGTGTAAAAATTTGTAGACTTTCTTGATGTTTTCAAAGAACTTTTAGTTTCATTGCTTTCTCTATTGTTTTTATGTTTTCATTTTCATTTTCACCCTCTATTTTCTAGAAGAACTGAAGAAGATTGTTATTAATTCATCTTTAAATATAACAGATCATCACCAATGAAGATATCTGGATCTGGGTTTTTCTGAGTGAAGATTTTAAATTACAAAATCAATTTCTTTACTTGTTATAGATCTATTAAATTTTCTATTTTTTCTTGAATCACTTTTGGCAATTTATATCTTCCAAAGAATTTGTCAATTTTATCAAAGTTATTGAA
Source organism: Eonycteris spelaea (assembly GCA_003508835.1). Classification (NCBI taxonomy): domain Eukaryota; kingdom Metazoa; phylum Chordata; class Mammalia; order Chiroptera; family Pteropodidae; genus Eonycteris; species Eonycteris spelaea. The sequence goes on from PUFA01000151.1 coordinate 4,024,340, forward strand.
TCTGTTGACACAGAATTCCTCATGCTCCCTTTCCTGTATAGTAGTGATGTTCACTCTTTTACTCCTGTTTTTAGCAATTTGTGTCCTTTCTTTTTTTTCATGGTTAGTGTAAAGATCTGTACACTTTCATGACCATTTCAAAGAACTTTTAGTTTGATTTCTCTATTGTTTTTATGTTTCATTTTCACTGATTTCTATTCTAATCTTTAATATTTCCTCCTTCTTCTACCATTTGAGTTTAGTTTGCTCTTTTGCTAGTTTCTTCAGGTAACAGCTTAGGTTATTGATTTTAGGTGTTTCTGCCTGTTAGGTGATAGTGTTCAAGTATTCTAAATTCTTACTTTTCTGTCTAATTGTTCTATCAATTATTGAAAGTAAAGGTAGTAAAGCAAAAGTTTTTAGTAAACTGAAAGGTAGTGCCTTGCCAAAAGTTTAATCTTGTGATAAGGGAAAAAAAGGAGAAAAAAACAGAGTTTGTGAATGAATAAATCTGGAACTTAACTTTTAAGATCCTTTTTGGGGATATATATGTGTGCTGGTGAGCATAACATTGTCTCTTTAATGATTCATAATCTTTATAGCTTTATAGAAGGTAGGTTTGTCCTAGAGACAAGTTCTCACTGTACAAATAAATACCATGAAAGGCACTGAGCTAAATGTGTAGTGACAGTGAAATGCAACTGGCCATTTATATAATTACTGATTAGCTTTTCCTATGATTCTTCCTTATAATCCCAAATTTGGCCAAGCCCTCAAAAAATAAATCTAGTTGGCTTCAGTTAGTTGACTTCAGATAAATTAAATTTAACTAAACAAGGTTTGATCAAAGATTTAATTACACATAGAATAAGTTGAACTATGTTATTTATTCTTATCAAGATTTATGTCGAGACAGTTATTAAGTACTAGGTGAATGCCTCTCATTAAAGGGGAACTAAAAAAGCACAAATATATATGAGAAGTCCTAAAAAAGAAAAAAAACAAGTAAATATCTCAATACAGAAATGAAACTTCCATATATTTATTTGAATGAAATAAGTGAATTAATGTAAAACACCTGTTTAAGAGGTTCGGAATACTGCTTATAGTAAGGGAAAAAAAAGCCTAAATATTAAAAATTAAATTTGTTAACATGGAACATTTTTATATAAAAGAAAACTAAAAAGCATTTGACTATAATATCTGTATTATAGGACACTTGTAATGTATGACAAAAACTGTGTGTGTATAAATATGTGGTAGAGATATATGGCAGGATACCATCTTTGAAAAGTTTACATTCATATCATATCTTGCTCTGCATGCATATTATTTGTATATACTTTATATATTACAAAGCAAACAGCCTAAGTACAGATTTCACATCAAAATGTATGCAATAAAGAGTAGTAAAGGATTTAGGTGATTTTGGTTTATTGTATTTTGCTTACATTCATTTTCTAGTTTTAATACAAATGTGTATGTAGCATATAAAATTAAAAAAATAATTTTAATAAAGTAAATTTAATGTTTAAGGTTCTAAAATGAAAACTAGAAGATATATCCCTATTCTGGAGGAACCAGTGATCTTCCTGGGAAGTCTATGCTTAATACTCCGGATAGAAGACAAAGGCAAATCTGCAATTAAGGGGTAGGGACAATGAGCAGGAAGTAGACAGGAGTGCAGAGGAGGACCACTGTCTTACCTGACTGCTGGGCGAGAGAGCAGGCCTCACTGATTCTTTTGCCTGTGAGGTAGCTGAAGACAGCCTCCACAGGGTTGTCTCTGCGGGTCAAGGAAACTTCCTCCTCAATTTGAGGTGCAGCAGTATGGGACAGCCAGCGAGAGAAAGCTCTTCTTCGCTCCAGAATCTGAGTGTATTCATTGGGTTCATCCAGCTGGCTGTCAAGCTCTTTCAGGTGGCCCCACAGAGCTTCACATAATGTCCATGTTAGGCTCCAGTGCTTCACAACTAAGGAAGAGACAGGAAAACAATATTATGACATAAAGTGCTACAGTAACTACAGACAAGGCATCACTCTAATTGTGGCATAAGAACACATAAATTAATAAACCACTCAAGTTAATTTTTCCCGAATCTGTCTCTACCTCACTCAGCTGTATCTTACAAGCCCCAGAGGTATGTAGTATAACTGCCTGCTCACTCCATACTCTTATAGTACTTACATAACAAATGTAACTCAGTGCTCCTTTAAACAGTTTCAGCCTACCTAAATATGGCTAGTATACCTCAAATGATAGAGAACAGTTCTCTAAGTTAAACAAATTGTTTACAAAATGCTTTAAGAAATATAAAGTGCTCTAAAAATTTGTGAGGGACTATTCTCTCCTGCTATAGGCACAGCCTAACATTTAGTGAGTCAAAGCACCTAAGAGTAAGCCAAATCTAATATATACAATGTGACTATATAGTAGCTATAATCTTTATTTTACAGATGAAAAAATGAGGTACAGAGTATTAAGTGACTTGCTCAGAGTTACAGGCAATATGTAGCAGTGCCAGGATTCAAACCCAAGTAATCTGAGCCCCATTCTATACTCTTATATTGCGCTATATATATATTGCTCCTCAAGAAGGAAAACAAAAAGGAAGCACTGTTTACCACTTTAAGCCCCTTAGAAGTACGCATTGAAAGATGACTCATATTTGAAAAGATGAGACAACTGAAGCAACACAAAAGAACTGAACATAAACAATTCCCCAAACGTGTACTATGGAACATTATAGTCTCCATTTTTCAATAAAGGTGATGTTGTGAAATGTGAGACAAGTAATTAAATATGCTTTTTCTACTATTTGAAATAGTAAGTTCCCAAATAAGAAAAGTCTTTTATTAAAATATTGGTTCAGAAGAACATGGTCATAACAGCTATAGAGAGGTGATAGTGCGAGAGGTTAGGAAGAGAAGTTATAAACATCAAAATTGTTGGGAAGACCAGTGGGACTTGAGCTGGACATGGAATGGGTAAAATTTAGAAAAGCAAGAAGGAATAAATCTCCCTCCCACTATGTTCTCTACGTGGGAAAGGAATGCAATTTCATAAATATAAGAGATTTGATGGGCTACAATTCATTTGAACAAGAACTTGTATATTAAAGCTCGTAATAATCATTTTGAACAATGATGGAATTTTTCCTTGCTTGGATTTTGCACATCCCAATTCAATTATAGACAAGTGCAAGTTCAGACATCTACCTATCACACTGGCAAATAGAATTTGTCCTCCTAGAAATACATGCTCCTACTCTTATTCCTGGGACATAGTCCACACTCACTTTGTGCTTCCAATAAATTTCCTGAGGCTTCCTTAACCCAATCTGCATAGTCATGAATGACAGCAACTCCTGGATTGGGAACAATGAGAGGACACAGCTCATCCACATGGACAGTGCTATGTTTCAATTTGAGCTCCAGAGGTATCTGGTATAACTGCAGGTCTTCATCCAGCTTCTTCTGTCTCAAACTGAGTTTTTCCAAATGAACTTTGAATGGGGACTCAGTTAAGCTACAAGGGCAAATGACAAGATAGAAAATAAAGATAAGACAGAAGCTAGAATTTTCCTACAACCAAAACTTTTGTTTCTTTTTATGATTACAAATACAAAACATTCCACTGTGATTTAAAAGAAATTGTTTCCTAATGTCAAACTGTAATGAACTTGTTTATTATATACTGAGTGAACAAATTATCTAACCCATGCATTTAGAATCCAAAGGCTTCTTATGTCAGGTTATATAGCAAGTATGGGAATCAGTACAGTTAGACTTGGAACTGGCTTTAGCATCTGGATACTATGAAATTCAAAGGCCAGAAAGAATTGTAAGATACTGAATTCTCAAATTACATTTAGTGCGGTATCAAAAGTCATGAGGCTAAGCCTATATATACTAAAGAACTGACTCTAAATTAAGATAAATATATAGTCGTCTGGCCTTGAATCAATTTTTAAGACTGATCTTAACAACCGCCAAAATATCATGACATATAACCTAGGTTTAAGATCAATATTCCTAAGTGTGAGGTTCAAAGGATGCTGTTGTTTTTTATTTCTTCAAAGTCAGCTTTAACTAAGGATAGGTGATCATAGCCACTTAATCTGTGGTAAAGATAGAACAATTTGTCATAATTATAAAAAGTAAATAGGAAAATGTGACATATTTTGCACACAACAGCTGTATACATATTGCCTAGTTAACTACCAGAAAATTATAGATCTAATCTGTACAGCATACATTTATGGTGTATACAGAACTATAAACACACATTAATGCTTGTTAATGGTGTAAATGTTAATGGCGGGACAGTGTAGATATATATATAATAATTATAGTTATCAGATGTCACCTTATTTCCAGGTACTTATTATCTACAGTTCATACATTCATCTTATCAGGTCTAAGATACAAGAAAGATGCTTAGTTGAGAATATGTACATATGAAGAAATCACAAATATCTAAGTGAAAAAATGAAAAAATGACTAATCATAAAAAGGGGGAGAACCCAAGGAATGCTGCAGCATTAGCTTGGGGTCGGTTAGTTTTTCAACTTAAGTTTAACCACTAAGTAAGTATTATGTACTCTTATACCTTGATAGTACAAATTGAGTTAACTTAATAATCACTTTTGTTTTTAATTATGCAAATATCTTCTGCTGTGTAAAATTGTGCTAAGAATATATCTAGGAAGATCTCCTAATTATCAAAAGTTTTTTTCTCACCTACCATATTGCTCATCTCAAAAAGCATAAGGAAATGTGACTCACGATTTAACAGCTACTGGATTAGGCAGGAATCCATATTCCATAGAATCAGCAATCTGATGATTTTCAAGTTCATGAGAGGCACTCAGCTGTTCTCCACTATTAGCAAGAGTCCAGTCTGGACCCCAACCAACCCGAAATGAGCGTCCCATAAATAAGGCCATGTCCATCAAGAGTTTCCCCTTGCCAAAGGTGACAGACTTTTCAAGAGGGACTAGGCCTGGTTGTCTGCGTGTACCCACTGTTTTCAACTGAATCTCAGAGGCTGGGCTGGGCACTGTGAACACAGAGGTCAGGGGTGGAGGGACAGACCAAGGGGATGTGGATGGGATAGTCATCAAAGATGATGTTCTGGGAGTGTGACATTCTTGCACGGAGGCACTTGGTGAAAAAAAAGTTCCACTTGTAAATTTTGATTGTAGTAACCCACCAGCTAAAATAAGGAGGAGAAAAAGGCTATTAGAAAATATAGTTTATTGCTTCTTGAACAACAATAATCAGTAGGGCTGAAATTATAGCTTTATCAAATTAATTAATTCAGATATAGAAGACCAGAAAGAAGTTAAGTCAGATACTGTAGAAATTACTCTTTCAATGAGGAAATCAAGGCAGGAATTGTCATCATGATAATGATGTCAACAATAAAAACATTAATAAAAAACACTACTATACTACTATTTAAAAAAATTATCTAGTACTTATCTGCAGCAGACTCTGTATAAGCAATTTGTATACATTGTTCCATTTCGTCCTTCAATCACTTTAAATGAAGAACATTATCATCTTTGTTTTATAGGTGAGAAAACAGGGCTCAGTTAAGTGACTTGTCCAAATCCACAAAGCTACTAAGTGGCAGGAGTGAGAGATAAGCCCAGGTTAAGTCTAACACCAATGTTCATGCTCTTGTCAGAATACCACACATAACTGTTTTAGTCAATATAAAAAGCTTAATAAAACCCAAACTCAGAATTCCTACCACTCTAATGCTCAATGCTAGACTTAAAGAAACAAAAACCCACTGAGGCATCTTGTAACTGCACATGTGCCTTTCAGAAAGACAGTTATTACTATTGCCTGTTTTCCAATTTCATATGGTTCCTGTCTAAAGTAAAGGGTTATTGAGGTATAAGATTTTCATATAGTGCCCATTATGGAAAAGACTATTATGAATGTTTAATGTTTTATTAGTTAAGGTATTAAAAGAAGGAAAATTGATACCTTAGTGCACTCAAAAAAATTGAAAAATAATCATTTAGTTTTTTAGGCAACATAAACAAATCTCTTCCTTGTAGTGCCTCTGCTTTGCAAAATGTTTTGAAATTACATCTGTTTAAGTCCTTTGTTGACAATACTCTACCTCTAATCTCACCCATATAGCTATAAGCTTACCAGAAAAGGGAAAGCTTTAAAATCAAATGTGTAATCACTTCCTGGGAACTTGAGAAGGTTTAGGGAAAAGTAGAAATGTGACAAGTTTTGTTCATTATGAGAAGGAAACATTTCCCCCAGAAGGCAATAAGGATAGTGTTAGGAGTAAAAAAAAAAGAGTAAAATGCAGAACAACTTGAGGTTTCTTCTAAGGTAGGATAAGAATTTGGAAATCTGAGATTACTATCTAATCCACATTCATAAGCAATAAAAATCCCACCCTAAACAACATACAAATGCTTTTTTCTCCATATTACTGTCGCATCTACGCCAATAAAGCAAATTATGATTTTCAAAAGCTGGCCCCACCTAACAGGTATTTGTAAGAGTACATTTCCTCTTGGCGTCCTTATATCATATACTTTAGGGGGATATTTGGTAGAGAAGTTGGTTCAACTTAGAAGATATGTAAAAAGCAGAACTTTACAGCTTTCTCATAAAATAGCATCTTTTACAGTACCTAATGAACGGGATTTTGATGAGTGGGATGCTGAAATGGGGAGTCTGGGAGAACAGATTTCTTGAGAAGTATCTATTTTAGAAGGAAAGCGACTGTAGCGTTGATCCAGGACCACATCTACATCTTCTTCATCAGCAAGCAATGATGCTTTCATGATCTAAAAAGGCAATATCTATAGAATGAATGTGCTCCCCCAAATCCAAAGGCCATAAAAGAAAAACACAGATTACAAGAACCAATAATCACTCTGCCTCAAGGCTGTGTCGAGAGCAGGCACATTTGTATAACCAACTCAATTACTCTTGCATGTGCCTGAAGAGTTTAAGTTATATAATATTCCTCTTCTTTGTAGTCTCACCAGAACCTGGCACACAGAATTCGCTCACATGTTTACTAAAGGAATAATTTTCAAAGTCAAACATAAGCCAAATTTATAACATGCTGAAAGGCACGGGTGGGGAAAGTTGAGACAGAGCTTAAAGAAACCAGCAACTACTAGTTATTTTTTTTTTTTAATTTTTAACTTTTGTGGAGCACTTTCAAGAGCCTCAAAACCATCCTGCAGGAAATAAGTACTATTTTACAGAGAAAAATCAGTGCTCACAGATGTTAAGTGACTTGCCTAAAGTCACACAGTAATGGTTACAAAACTGGGGATAGAATCGTCTTCTAAACCTCAACATAGACTTCCTTCCCCAAAATAAGTCCAAACATGGGCTGTATTCCTATTCTTATTCCAGTGAGCATTCAATGCTCTTAAATGAAAGAAGAGGCTCAAAGTTATTCAAGGGAAGTATTAGTTTGGCTCTGTTGTAGTAAGGGTCAATTAGGACTTCACCTGTAAGACATGTGGATTAATTCCCAGTGAAGATGCAATATGTGTTGAGGCAGACACAGGTTCCTGATCCTCAGGCACGTTTTCTTCTAACATGGAATCCAAAACTGGCTCCTGGGTGATATCTACCATGTCACTGTCCAGTTCCACAACCCTCCCTAACTGTTCCACCTCTGGGCTCTGGCTCTGTAGACAGCAGAAAGATCAGGGAAGCAGCATTAAATTACACCAAACAGACATAGAGCTTCTACACATATTTAGTTTATTCAGAATATGACATAGCAATATTAGACTCTGCCCATTCTACATATGTGAGGTAGCATATGTGTTAAAGAGGACTTAAGAACAATTACCAAAAAATCCTCCCTATAAGTACTTGAGATATAAATAAAGATTTAATAGTATCACACCTTTGTAGTATTATAGTCTGGTGTCTGGAACTTAAACCAACACCCATAGTGAACAAATGCTGGTTTTCAGACAAAGACTATGCCTTACCTAACTTAGTTACCAACTATAATTTTCTGATGTACACAGGGTCGCCCTGCCCTTACACTTACCTTGTAGCCAGAAGCCATTGGGGAAAGAGAATATAAAGTACAAATATCAAAGTCTCCAGTAACTTTGCTTTTTTTAAAGAAAACATTTAGAAATAAATTTCTAGCTAACACGATTTGGGGCCTGGAATTTATCTTTTGAGTGGCTGAATCCTCTGGTCAGCTGGGTTCTAACTGTGCAGTACCATGTAAGATACAAGGACTGTCTGCTCTAATTTTCCAAAAGGAAAAACAAAAGTAATATCATCAGGAACAATTTTAATCTGGAAACAATTCCTTCATATTTAAAAGTGTCAAAGTTCCATGAACATTTATCAAGCAGTTTCGAAGCTATAACCATGAGTAAGTTTATGGTTTAAAAAGGTAAACACTTGTAAAGCTGAAGCACACTGTAAAATAATTGATTCAGTACAAATTCATTAAATGTGACCTGGCAAAATGTTAACAAGTAGCTAAGCCAATTTATGAAACATTCTCAAATCAAAAAGTTCCACCAACTATTTTTCTTATCATGATATCATTTGTAGGTTATTAGCCTTCCACAAATTTTTGGCTTATCTTTCACAAGTGGCCTATTTCACGCTAAACCTCAAATGGATGCTATTCCATGATAGGTAGATTAAAATGTTTTTTTTTTTTTCAAGATTTCTTTGGACAAAGAAACAACCATTAGTGTAACTTTTTCTACTTAATTTTTAACTAAGTATTAACTTTCCCCCTGCATTCCTTTAACAACCTTACCAAAAGAATGACTGTTCTCATTGAACTGTAGAAAAATTGAGGTGTTAGATACATGGTTAATTGCTACTTAAGATGTGAACAATTCCCAAAGACTGCTCTAGCAAAACTTAAAGCTAGAGGTCCATAGGCAAAGACACTAGTTTTTACCTACTGGACAGGCTTTACCAGTAGGCAGGTCTGACTACTTTTATACTTTAAAAATCGGCGGGGGGGGGGGTGGGGTGGGGAAATACAGCCTTGATGATGATGCTCCTATTAAAACTACAAGGATTATGAGAACACTCTCACTCCAATAGCTCCCTAGTATGTTTTTAACCAATGCATTTTTAAGAAAAGTTCTGAAACTTCCCAATTTCTGTAAATCTGTCAGTTAGGATACTCTCCTCTTTTGGGCTCCTATGAGACTCTATCTATACTTATTTTATACAACGTATCACGATGTATTATAATTTCTTGCATACATATTATTTGTCCGCCGCCATTGTCAAGACTTGACAATAGCCTACTGTTTTCGATATCTAACAGCAAAAGCACATTGTTGAAGCCAAACATTCACTGAACACTTTTTATTTTTATTGCTTAATGCAGAGTCTAGTACACAGTAGAGAAAGCAGTTAACTATGAAAGGACAAGGAGCAAGGATGAGTGGGAAGAAAGAAGGTGGAAGATAGTTTCAACTTATTACACTACTCAACAAAGGAATACTAACAGCAAGAGATGCACCCTTAGAACATTTTCAGGCAAAATGGGAGGATGTCGTCAAATAGATTAGAGACCTAATGGGTCCCAGCCTATCTTTAAGAATAATGCTAAGGATCAAGCTTTTATTTGTTCCGCCCTCACGCACAGACTTCAAAGCTACAAGATATCATCCAATAAGTGGATAAAGGAAGTGATTATGACACTGAAGACCTGATAAGCTCCTAGAAATCTCATATGTGGATTTTGTTAAAGTTTATATAAGTAATTAAACTGCCACGAAAGACATCTATATACTTATTTTGAGAGATATCTTGGGAAATCAGGAGCTTCTTCAAAGCCAGTCTTGAAAAGTGCATTAATAAAAAAAAATGATGGCTATGAAGGAACTGAAGAGAAAAAAAAAATGGAAGCCCCTAGGCCGCCTATGGAAAAGAAAGGCATATACTGGGAGAAGTAGCCAAACGATATCATTTTAACCTTTCCTCTCCTAAACTGCAACCCCTTTAAATTAGGATATCTTATTTATTTCTAAATACCAGTACAATACACTGCAAATGCTAAGAACACAGATATCTGTAAAATGGCTATTTAGATATACAGAGGGAGAAGTTTCATGATTAACGCTTTTAATTATTTAAGAAACCTCCACTCTCCAACTCATAATAAGGTAATCTGCCAATACCTTAAAGATAAAGCACTTCCTAATCTAGTAGGTAAAGTGATTCAAGTAGGTGTAGTATATCAAGACATCTTTATTCAACAAAGGGTAAATGACTAGTCTATGGTAAAACAGGTGTGAAAATAATTCATACTGTCCTCTCATCCAAATAGTTTAATCCAATAATACTACTACTGTTGCCTGCCTCCAAAACAACTTGTTCTCTAATTGCAAAGAATGTTTTATATTCATTTTGCTGGAAAATCAGCCTTGTCAACAATATTGTGTTCTCAAGAAAAAGTCTATGTAAGGGTTTCAAGGGCCCACCAAAGTACGTGTGTATGTTTGTACACATACACTCAAGGATATTATTGTAGGAGGCATAGGACTCAATAACATTAATATCTGAAACAAACAGGATTGTGGCTAGAGAATTATTTTATAACATATACAATATACAAATTAAATAAAAATATAAAATGTTACTATATATGATTCACTGGATAAATTGATAGCTGCCATTTTATTTTTCAAAAGTATACACAAATGAAATGGAATTTTCTTCTAAATCCTACTTTTTTTCTTTAAAAAAATGTTAAATTTATTTAAATGTACTCACCAAGTTAACCATGCTAAGCTTCTGGGTCTCTACCTGATGCCAAACCTGAGGTTTTTCAGCAAACAGTTCCAAAACCTGGCTACATATCTCAGTCAACTGGGGAAAACCACTTAAAATATAAATATGCCTGGGCCCCATGCCAGATCAATGAAATTAAAGCTCACAAAGTTATTGATGCACTCAGTTGATAACCTGACCTCAGATCAGCTTTTTGGAATTAATGTTCTAGCTACCAAACAAAATGTTTTTGCCATTGCCCTAATTCATCTGTGTGACGCTTTCTCTGCCAAAATTTTCTCTTAACTCAAAAGGCATAGAAGAGAAAAATCGTGTGAAATTCTTATTAGCTTTATGTTTTCTCATTGCTTAGATTTACTTGCTTTTTTTAGAAGCAAAGTAAGGCTTAAGAACAAACTACAAAGAGGTAACCGAGGCAGTGTAATAAAGTGACCATTAAATAAAATGTCGATCTTTCCAGAACCTGAGATTTTGTATAGGGTTAAAAAAAAAAAAAGCTACAGCAGAATGAAATACCATATAGACTTCTCCAAGGGGGTTAGGTGACGGTGTGACAATAGTCCTCTTGAAGCTGGGATGAGAAGACTGAGTTGTTTATTCCTAGTTCATTCAGATGGCTCAAAGTACTCTCCTGCCAAGTAAATCATAGGTCTTTTGGTAACTAAATAACTAAAAACTGTGTGATCAGGGGTAATATGAAGGAAGAGTTCTTTAGAATCCCACATTACTGTTTTAACACATCAGCCTGAATACCTAAACAACTCTGCCCATTTCTCCCATTTCTACTTTCCCTATCCAAAAGGTCAAAGACTACCCACTTCCACAAAGGAGATATCTGAAAAAAAGACCCCTGTTCACTATCTTCTCTTTACCTATTTTGATCCTTATCTCTTTTTTCCTAGAACCTTGTTCTGAAATTTTTTGATGCTCAGTTTTTCAAAGAGCTCTCACCTACTCAAGTGTCATCACGGGAATTTATAGTTATCTGTTACCATTTATATTCTGGAAATTAAAGAGCCTAAAAACCACTGATTACAAAATTACATACATTTGCTCTGTACACAGATGAAGCTTTTGTCCTAGCTGTATCTGTAGGATCCTCATTACTTTTATTGGCAGAAAATAGGCTGAGTCTTAGCCTAAGATACATATCAAATAAGATCAAAAAACACTTTGGACTACAGCCATGCCACCCTGAACAAGCCCGATCCCATCTGATCTCAGAAGCTAAGCAGAGTGGGTCCTAGTTAGTACTTGGATGGGAGACACCACCTAGGAAGACCAGGTGCTGTAGGCTTAAGAAATAAACAATAAGGGATTGTAAGCTGACAAGGTACTTGCAATCTGTGAGGTCAACCAAGGGTTGCCTCGCTTAAAAAACAAAAACCAAAAAACAAACAAACAAAAAAACACGTTGGAAAGAGCTTATATAAATTATGATTCAGACAAACTATGAACATGGATAAATGAAAAACCAAGTCCATTTACAGCATTTTTTTTTTTAGTTCAGAAGGTTTCTTAGGGGTATTCTCAATGCTACAAAGATTAGAAAAGTCAACGTATTTCCCACTTCCCACTTTTATCATACCCTCCTCCCTTCACCCTGTACGCGCAAACATAAACATACATACACAACAATCTCCAGAAAATGCCTCCCAAAAATTATTTAATAAATCATAAAAATCGCACAAATCAGCAGCCATAAGAATTGTAGCATGGAAAATTCCAAAAGTTCTGCTTTCAGCAGATGAGAGGTAGAGGATGCTTTACAAAGGAATTCTATATCAAGTTCTCTTCTTTGAGGAAGTATGGCAGCAAAGAAAAATTTTTTGTAACTTGATTGAATATAAACAACATCCAAATCAAAGTAAAACTTTTATCAGTTGGTAAAGAAACTACCTGATATTTAAATTACAAACCTTTCCCTACAAGGACAAAAGGTTTAAACTGGCTTAACAATGCTGAAAAAGAGTATGATACAAATAATTGCAGTAAACAATGCAGCTCCTACTCTCCCCAAGCCAAATAATTAATTTGTATTTTAAAACTTTATCTATTTTCATAATGAGTATGTACTGTTAAAATACAAATATCAAGAGGTTACCTGAAGTATAAGCGAACAACTTGAGAAAAATGGAATTAAAAACCCTTGCAGAAAGCTGACTGAATTTTTAAAAAACCACAGAGGTAAAGAATAAGATTAAACTGCACACCACATAGTCCATGAAAGGGGGATTTACTTTGCATCAACTCACACAAGCAAAGGCTGTCTTAAGTTAATCACTGAGCAGAAAATTCAGCAAGTCCAAATGAAAAAGAGGGTGTTTAAGGATGACAATCTGTAGATGGAATGATCCAAAACGCCAAGAAATTCTTTAAACCTCTCAAGTAAAAAACAGATGCCAGTACCACCTCATGCCCTCCCTTGTACTTGTCTCAACGGGATTGCCAATACATTTGTACTCTTCATAGTTCCAGGGGTCATAAAACAGCTTTGTACTAGCTGAATGACTTGCTTTCAACTTCTGTATCACGGATTCCATTCAAATTCATTTTCCTTTCTCTACCTGGGGTGGAGGTGCTGGTTTGCCATTAAGAGCCATCTGGAATGGGGTGGTCTGGCCTGCAGGAGGCAAAGGGGCAGTCTTCAACTTCTTTGTACTAGTTTTGGACGGCCGTTCCTCTTCTTCTTCATCAGAGTCTTGAAGGCCATATTTAGAAAAATGGGAGACCTAAGGAACAGGAGAATCCAATAAAACCAAGTTTAACACTGTTACATTGAGAAGGGCTTCCACAATATTTGCCCCTGCGAAAAGGAAGAATCACAATTTTTATTTAAAGCACAATATTTCAATATCATATGTCACTGTTTTTCTAAGATTTAGATGATGTTTGGTGCATGTACTAATTAGCTCATATAATTACTAAATTATTAACACAGGAAACTGAATCTAAAAGAGCCATTACTGTTTTCATATCTATATAACTGCCCAGTTGTTCTCTACCAACACAAGGGCCTTCAACAAATTAAATAATCTAACTGGCCTAGGAGAAAGAAGCCAAAGGGTTAAACTATCAAGGAAGGAAAATGTCAACCTGTACATCTCAGATTCTTTAAAAGAATGGCAATTATTTAAGAAGAGTTGACTATCAGGAGACAAAAATTTTGCCTGAAGTTTAGATTTTGCTTCTCGGAAACTGTCCTAATTTTGGTTCAAATAAAGTCATAAAAATTCTGGAAGAAAAAAATCTGCCTGATGTCCTTAGTAATGCCATTCAGAAAAAAAAAATTACACCTTTAAAGTTATCTCAATGTTCACAGGGGTAGAAGATTTGAATCTTGAGCCCTGGGGTTGAAGTAGATGTATAATTAGGAGCAAATCATGATGTACCTCTATATCTATTTCCTAATTTGAAAATAAAGAGCATTTAAAAGCAAATCACTTCTAACACAAACATTTTATGAGTCTTGCTACAGTTAATAAGAACTAGGTTAAGTAATTATACCTTAAACACCCAAGAACCTGTTTCAGGACGGTACTCTTTGAACTGAGCTCCTTGTTTCCTGGAAACTGCTTCTAATCTTCCTTCATAGTTGATATCGCAAGTCGATCTGGGCTCTTTATTAAACAACGAGATGTTTTATCTGTTGGCCAAACTCCATCCAACGTAACTTCAGCCTTCCTATAATGTACAGCCAAGTAAAGTGTAAATGTTTCATATTTAAGACCAGAAAGCCAACTAACATCTATGTAAGTAGCAAATAAAGGTACCTATGTTATTTTGGAATTATTTTGCAGATGTTTCATAAACTTGAGTCCTGCCACCCAGGATGGATGAGCTTAAGAGCAAGGAATTATCCTCTCATCAAATAGCTCAAATTTGGTTCAAGATTCAAATTTCATTTATTTCAAACTACTATGGTACATTAATTAATTCCAACTTAATTTTAATAACATTTAAGCTATGCATCCTTGATAAAATCCAGTGCTAAGAGTCCAGTGGTCATAGCCCAGTGGCTAAATCTAAGTGAAGGTCTTAAAGTTTTATTGTACTTAACAACAGTATTACTAGCAGCAACTACCACTGATTAACAACAAATGCTTGCACAATCATGTATCAGAAACATCAGGGTATTAACCATTAAATAATAAGTATGAAGATGACTATATAGTGGTAATATAGCCTTCTAATATCAATATCTGAGTTCAAGGACTGTTTCCTACTCATTCTGTATGCCTTGCACCTAGTATAGTTACTAGCACATATTTTTTTTTTGTGGTAGGAAAGGAAGAACATAAAATTTACCATTTTAACTATTTCCAACTGTACCATTTAGCAGTGATAAGTATATTCACACTGTTGTGCAACCAACCTCCAGAACTCTTTCGTTTTGCAAAAGTGAAACGCTATACCATTAAAAAAACAACTCCCTATTCCCACTTCTAGCCACTGACAACCACCATTCTACTGTCTTAAGAATCTGACTCTCCAGATGCTTCAAATATGTGGAATCTTACATTATCTTCTTGTGACCAGCTTGTTTCACTTAATAATGTTGCTGTGCTTTATCAAGGAAACTGTTGCCAAATAAAATGTGGCAAAACTTCCTGTTTTATTCTAAAATTTTTAGTTTTAGGTCATATGTTTAGGTCTTTGATCGATTTTCAGTTAATTTTTATATATGGCATAAGGTAAGGAAGGTCCAACTTCATTCTTCTGCACGTGGATGGATATCCAGTTTTCCTAAAATCATTTGTTAAAGAGGTTGTTCTCTCCCCATTGTCTGGTGTTGGCAACCTTAGTGAAAATCACTTAACCACATATGTGAGGGTTTATTTCTGGACTCTTTTATTTTGTTCCATTAGTCTATATTTTGTCTTTATGCCATTACCATACTGTTTTGGTTGCTGTAACTTTTTAGTAAGTTTTAAAGTTAGAAAGTTGAGTCCTCCAGTTTTGTTCTTTTTCAAGATCAGTTACACTATTTGTGATCCCTTGAGATTCCATATGATTTTAGGGTGGATTTTTCTATTTCTGCAAAAAGTGCCACTGGGATTTTGATATGGATGCATTAAATGTATAGACTGCTTTGGGCAGTATGGATATCTTAACAATTTTAAGTCTTCCAGCCCATGAAAATGGAATATTTTTCCATTTATCTGTCTTTTTAAATTTCCCTCAGCAATGTTTTGTAGTTTTCAGTATAAAGTCTTTTGCCTCCTTGGTAAAGTTTATTCCTAAGTGTATTATTCTGTTTAATGTTGTTATAAATGAGATTGTTTTCTTAACTTCTTTTTAGATTGTTCACTGTTAGTGCATAAAGACCCAAATGATTTTTGTGTTGATTTTGTACCTTGCTACCTCTGCTGAATTTGTTCATTGGTTATAAGTTTTTTTGTGGAATTTTTAGACTTTTCTTCATATAGGGTCAAGCCATTTGTGAACAGAGATCATATTACTTCTTCCTTTCCAATATTAATGGCTTTTCTTTTTCTTGCTTAATTGTTCTAGCTAGAACTTCCAGTATTATGTTCAATAGAAATGGCAAAACTGCGCATCTTCTTCTTGCTCTTGATCAAGATAAAAAAATTTCAGTCTTTCACTACTGAGTATGATATTCATTGTGGGTTTTTCATATGGTCTTTATTACGTTGCCTTCTAGCTCTAGATTGTTGAGTGTCTTTATCATGAAAGGATGTTGAATTCTGTCGAATGCTTTCTTGCCCAATGGAGTTGATGTTGCGGTTTTCTTCGTTCTGTAAATGTGAAACATTGCATTGAAGCATTGCAATTTTCATATGCTGAACCTTCCTTGCATTCCAGGAATAAATCCCACTTGGTCACAGTGTTTAATCCTTTTAATGTACTGTAAATTGTTGGTATCCTATTTTGCTGAGGATATTTAAAACAATATTCATCACAGAGATTGGTCTGTTGTTTTCTTGTAGTGTCTCTGTCTAGCTTTGGAATCAGGGTAATGATTGCCTCACATGGAATGGGTTCAGAAGTGTTTCTTCCTTTTTAATTTCTTGGAAGAATTTCAGAGGAACTGGTATTACTTCTTTGTAAATGTTCAGTAGAATTCACCATTAAAGCAATCTGGTCTTGGGCTTTTTGATTACCGATTAAATTTTCTTTAGTTATAGGGCTGTTCGGATTTTCCATTTCTTTATGATTAAATCTTGGTAGGTTGTGAACATAAACGATTTTAAATATGACCCTTTCACCTGTCTAAAATTAAGATATCAAAAGCTAGTATATCACACTAAAACAGAGAAAGACTTAAGCATGGTCATAGCAGAAATATGAAAAAAATAAAATACTACTAAAAAATGTTTTTGGAAACAGTTGGATTTGATAATATTAGGAAAAAGTAGTTGAGATGTCACAGTATAGAATTTATCATTTATATTTTTATATGAAAGTAGAGAAATAATAATCACACACTATAGAGTAGATTAAAAAAGCTGCAGAAAAATATATATAATATAAACACATTTGTTTACAAAAAAACACCTGTGATTTAGGTGATTACTTTCTAAAATAATGTAAATAAATTCATACCTATTTAGCCCTTCACCCACAGGTGGTTTTTGGTTATCATCTAAATAGACAATAACTTCTTTCCTTCGGATATGCACAATATCATCCAAATTTAGATTTGTCAAATTCACATCTCCTTCAAAATAGATTGAACCATAACCTAAAAGTCAGAGCAAAGAGTTAAAAACCATCCTATATAGAGAGTAAAAACCTACATTACACTTCTAGTGATTATCAGAAGAATCAAGCTACTTTAAACATTAATATTTTCAATCGCATAGCAATACTCACAATGGGTTATTTCATCCATAATATGTATTAGAGGGTGACATCGAATACATTATCTGGTTTAACATTTGCATTTCTACAGCACTTATATTGTCCTCAAAATAGCCTTCTTAAGTCTCTTCCCAAATATCTATACTGCTGTTACAGAAACAACCTGTAGCACCTGGCCTACAGTATGAGTTAAAATACCAGAGCCCTTTTTTGAATATGATACAGCAAGATGAGAATTTTTTCCCAAGAAAATTGTATCTGTAAAAATATTACCCCTTTCTTGCCAACTATTCAAATTTCTTAGTATTTCTTGCTGTTTACAATATTTTCTTTAATTGTAGAAAATTGCAAAGAGCCAAAGAGTTACCCAAGAATGTTATAAGGTTTGTGTCTTGAATTTTTAGTTTTGTTACTTGTTTGCTATCCAGGCCAAGGTAGGCCAAATGTAAGGGGAAAAAAAGGATTGTTACTTAAATACAAAAATAAGGTACATGTCTCTGGCTTATACACTACTAACTCTTAAACTCACTCACCTTTACGACCAATAGTGAAGTCAGAGACAACACACTCTCCTTTTTCATTTGTAATTTTAGCAAGGTCATCCATAGATGGAATAGTATAGTAACCAACCTTAGTAAGAACAATGCCTATAAGAAACAGAAAATACATTAATTGTGAATGTCTTTAGGTAAGAAATTAGCAGTAATATTTACTTTCCTTTAAAAAAATTTTTCTACAAATGAATAACTTAAAAAATTACTGAAAATCAGTAAATTATTATATAAAGAGAAAATATATAGGAATAAAGCATTTTTCCAAACTTATTTTCTAAGAAACATACTCCTAGGAAAAACCATTAAAAAAAAAAAAAAGCTTCATGGATATGGTTCCATAGTATAGTGGTTAGCACATCTGCTTTACAAACAGAAGGTCCTGGGATGTTCCCCAGTGGAGCCACAGTCTATGGTCTATGCTCATGCCACCCTGAACAAGCCCATATCTGATCTCGGAAGCTAAGAAGAGTCAGGCCTGGTTAGTACTTGGATGGGAGACCACCTAGGAAGACCAGGCATAAATAATAATAATTAAAGAAAAAAAAAAAAAAAGGCTTCGTTTCAAGTAAATTTGAGAAACATGCACATGACAGCACATTGCAGGCTCTTAAAACTTGCAAAATAATGAAGTCTATTTAACTTTATTTAATCCAGTATTTCCCAAACTTAACTACAGAACCTTCTTTTCACTGATCCATTAATGCACTATACCATGAAAGGCATTCCTTAGAATTCATTCTAGGAAAGGCTTACTTAATCCTTTTTTTTTCTGTTATTTTACACATGAGGATACCAAAAGCCAAGGTGGAAAGAACCCGCCTTGGTTTACAGAGTAATTCAGTGGTAAGTGGATCTAAAATTCCAAACACAGTACTTTTTATTTTATAATCTACTGTCTTCCATACACCTCTTTATTTTTCAAATTTACACCCCCAAATAGAGGGTTAAAATCAAGATGAAAAATCCTATATGGGAAAATCCCACAAACAAATGGAAACTTAAAGATCCATATAATTATTATTTTTTAAAGTATCAACTATGTAGATTTCTGAAGAATTCAAAGAAAATAGAAAACTGGTATGCGTGTTCTAATCACTATTTTCCCCATTTATATGTAGAGGTCAGGCTAACTTGCTGAGAAAAAAAAAATGAAGGTGAATATCATTAAACTCCAGACTCCAGCAATACCCACTTATACTTTACTTATTTCTGGCAAGATTTAAGAGTTGTTAGTATCCTTGAGAATAAAATTTTTAATTGGGAGGTGGTAAACAAGGTCAATGAAAAAACTAAGAAAAAAAATCTGAACTGGATATTTGGAAAAAAAGATACAGTAACATAAGAGTTCATGTAGATAAACACACATGAGTACATATATTCGGAGTCTTAATGTGAAAGTAGATAGTTTTTTCCTTAGGGTACCAAGTAAACAGAAGATATATATGAAGGCAATAAGATGAGATATAAAAACTTCAAGGATAACTGTAAAGCAACCCAAATGTTTGCTAACAAGAGAATAGATGAACTAAACGTGGTATATTTATATAATGGAATACTATTGAACACTAAAAAAAAAAAAAAAATGAAGTGTTCACATACACATCGTGGATGCATTCTTATAAAAATTATAGAGTTAAAAAGAGTGTGTATAGAATGATTCCATTTATATAAAAGGTTTCAAATGACTGGTAAGAGATTACTCATTGTCAATCTTAACCTGACCTGCTGGATGCATATGGTAAGTACTATTTTCTACTTCTTCTCGGTCATCCTGCAATGACTCCTCATGAAAAGAGGTCTCTTCACTGCTTCCTTCCAGCCCATTTCTCAAGGCAGCACGCATGTTTAATGCAACAATGGTATCATCTACACTGCTGCTGTTGTGTTTATTTCCAGCACCTCAGGGGTTTGAGGAATGGGTTTGGCAATAGGGTTAGTATAAAAACGTGACACAAGAGAATCATCATCTCCATCCTGCTGATGATTCTCATCAACGGGTTTGCTCAGGAAACTGAATCTGAAAAGGGAAAAGAGAAACAATATCTTAGCCTCTTATAGTAGTAGTTAACAATGGTAACAGTCAATACTTAATGAGCCTTTAGTGTCTGGCACTGTTCTAGGTGATTAAATGAATATTAAAAATTAATTTAATACTTCAAGTAATCCTGTAACATAGGTACTATCATTCACTCTATTTTATAGAAAAGAAAACTGAGACACAGAAAATAAAGTAACTTGCCCTAGGCACAAAGCTCTAAGTGCTAGAGGTGGGCCTTTAACCCTGGAAATATGGCTGTAGATTCTAAACCTTTAATAGAACTATTTTCATAACTAAATGAATTTGAGCATCAAATATTTAGTTAAAAAAAATAAAAGGCTGCTGCTCCACTACGTTGAGGTCAAATAACCAGTGGAGAGTTTCAAGTTAAAAACTTAAAACATTTTAAAATTCTTAATATTGTAAAAAGCAAGGTATTAGAAAATGCTTAATGAAAAATCAAACTAGAATTTTATCAAAGAGAACAAGAAACAGGAGTGCAAAGATGCATATATAAGAATATTAAATAATCTAAATGTCCTCCAATAGAGAACTTGATTATCTTACATTTAGCTATAGAACCATTAAAAAAATGGAGGACATTTGATATATTCATATTGATATGAAAGGGCATTTATAATAAATGGAATTAAGTAGGAAATAAGTAGGTCATTCATGCATAACCTCTATAATATATACCTATAAGAATATGTAAATTTCTAAAGTGTAAGAATAGTACTTTCGCTTCCAGCTTTACATATTTTACATACTTCTATAATTTTTTTTTTTTTTGGTTTGGTTACAATGACTACATATACTTTAATAATTATCACAAACAAAATATCCCTTATTGTAAGGGCGTGTCAAATGCATTCTAACCCTGTCCAAAATGACATACATGAATACCAAAATAGTTTTTGCAGAACTGAATCAGAAGACCTCCAATAATTTCAAGCTCTAAAATACTCAAAAAGTAAAAACATGACTGAATTGATAGCTGCTCATATACTGTAATACTTCTGCGCAACATTCGCCAAGCTTTATAAAATTCATAGAATGAATTTTTTCAACAGAGACTTGGTTTACCTTTCTCCATTTTCTGGATAGTCAGATGGGGAAGCTAGATCTTCTGAATCACGATTAACAGGAGAGAAGAGATTGCTATTATTAAGGTTTTTCAAAACCAATTCTTAATGCTCTTCCTATAAAAAGAGATCAAATAGAAAAAAAAAGAACTCAGGCATAGGTACATCACAGATATTTATCTTAAAAATGAGTCAAAAAAGCACTCATTCAATTCTTATGTGTCTAAAAATGGCCATAACAGATTTAGCTCAAAAACTCTTCCAATTAATACATAACCAAAATATAAGGTCTCAAATACATTGCTCTTTGGTGTTTGGAAGAATAAAACTAAACACATTTCAAAACAAAGCGGGAATTCCTTTTGAAAATATTATTCATATTTTTCTGATTTCTGAGCACTTTATCACAAACTGAGTTCACTCACACTCTATATCTTATATTTCAATTATTTTCCTACATGTCTTTTCTCTCTTTAAACATTTTCTTTTTTCTTTAGCAGTCAGGATTATAACTGTCTCCCCCCACGCTCTGAAGAAAGTAGGTGAATAAGTACTTGTTGACTCGGTGAGGAAGATTTTTAAAATAACAAGAAAGAAATATAAGTAAAAAACCCCTGATATCCAATGATGCAAATGATGACAAATATCTAAAAGTTCAGGTTTGTGTACAGCAGGTTTACTGCACGCAAGAACCTCTATAGTATACAAGCTTCAAGTAGAACCATATATAAGAGATCTGAATCAACCTCCATTTAAACTTACGAGATTAATAAATGTGCTCCATTCTCTCTTTAAAAATAAACAAACAACTATAAGTAGCAGACCACTTTCATATATTTATTTTTAGTCTCAACAACTGAGTTATATGATAATAAACATCAGTAATATTTGTTCCAAGCCTGTGTTTGCCAGTTATATTCTTTATAGTAATAATGTCATTAAATAAACCAATGAAACAGGCACTTAAAGAATTGTTATTTCCATGAAAATTAAACTGACCTGCCCTCCTACTGATGGTAAACTAGGTAATGTAGACTAATCCTGCTAAGGAGGATAACTAGAAAAGTTAGAGCTCTTTGTAGGCATCGAGAACCAACAAGTTGTAAAAGTCTCTACCCCTGGAGTTAAGAGAACTAAAGTAAAAACCACACAGTCACAAGTTCAGCTTTGACTCACCTCAATAAGCAACTCTTAAAAAAAATTTCTCTGAAGAACAATACCATCACCCTTGAACTCTAATTATTGCCAGGAACAGTTTGAAATATAGTAACTGACATAAAATAATTTTTAAAAAACACAAAAGGAGACAAGCTATATCTTCCAAGAAGATAAATGGCCCATAAGCACATGACTGGATGTTCAACATCATTAGTCATAAAAGAAATGCAAATTAAAAGCATGAGATACCACTTCGCACCCACTAGGATGGCTATTATAAATAAATAAAACAAAATAAGGACTGACAAGGATATGGAAAAAAATGAACCACTGTACATTGCTGATGGGAAAGTAAAATGGCACAGCTGCTAACAGTATGGAAGTTCCTCAAAAATATAGAAACAATCCAAATATCCATCAACAGATGGATAAACAAAATGTGGTCCATCCATAAAATGACATATTATTCAACCTTAAAAAGTACTGATGATGTAACACGTTACAATATAATGAACCTTAAAAACATTATGCCAAGTAAAATAACCCAGACATGAAGGAAAATTGTATGATTCCCTTTATATGAAATACCTAAAATAGGCAAATTTACAGAGAAAGTATTAGGGGTTAGCAGGAACTGAGGGAAGGAGGAAGTAGGGAATTATTGCAGAATAGATGCAGAGCTTCTGTTTGGGATGATGGAAAAGTTCTGCAAATAGTGGTGTTGATAGTTATACAACATTGTAAACGCTATTAAATATCAAAATGGATAAACTTAGGAAAACTGTAGATGTGTTCAGATTTTTGTGGATGTGATGTTGGAAGTTGAGTAAACAGAGTAGTTCAAATATCCAACCCCCACCCCCAAATACCCAGTGTGGATACAGTATACCTGAATAATAAGCAAGCCACACCCAACAACAATAGAGTACACATTCTTTTCAAAAAACACATGGCACATTTATTAAAAAAATAACTATGCTGGATCATTAATGAAATAGGAGTAACAGAATAGAGCATCAATAATGCCAGAAGTTAGTCCTTTGAAATGACTAATAAAACATCCCTGATCAGACAGACTAAAAAAAAAAGGGGGGGGACCCAAAAAAACAAAACAAACAAACAAACAAACAAACAAAACCATGTCAGGGATGGAAATGGAGATAGCCTGCAGATTCTACCAAATGAAAAAAGCTGAATAGTCCTATAACATTTAAATAATAAAAACTACAAATATTACTTTAGGCTCATGTATCTTTACTGGTACCCAACAGTTAATGAAGAAAAAAAAAAAAAGCATATCTTACACAAACTCTTCTAGAAAACAGAAAGAGAAAATACTCCACAATTTGTTTATTTGATCAGCATAACCTTTATACCAAAATCAGATAAGGAAGTTTTAAGAAAGAAACATTTAGGCCAATCTAAGTCATGAACACAGAAGGCAAAGATCATGGACAAAGTTTTACACAGCAAATCTTATAAGCAAGGAAGTTACCCGACACTATCAGAGAAAGGACCAGGAGACAACCTGAAAGGACGGACTCCCTGCTGGTCAGAGATGGAACAATTTGATCATTATATAAAACAGTAACTGCAATTGACTGAAACACAGCAGCAGAGTGGGGAAGAGAAGAGGGACTGATAAAATTTTAGTTTCACATGAAGAACATACCTACAACTAGAAGACAAGGAACTAAAAACTGTCAAGCAAAAGTGAAGGGGACTGGGATCAGAAATATCAAGTGAGAAAGGCACAAAGAACAAACATAAGAAGCCAAGAACAGAATAGTGTACCAAAATTAATTTGGTAAATACATTTCCTTGAATACCATTCAGTCAGTTAAGTCATGTTTGAAAACACTGAAGAGAATACTAGAAAATAAAATTATAGCCATTTGAAAAAGTACATATTTAAAACCAGAAACACATCAAAGTATTTTCTCTGCATGAGTTTCCACTATCTCTCTTCAGTTCAAGTGACACCTCCTGAGCAGCTTTCCTTCATCATTCTATTGTTAGTCTCTCCTACACTGGCAAATCTCTACCTCTCCTTTCTGTCACTCATCTCACTTATGATTACTGTCAAATTCTCTCTTCCCCCAAAGATTATGAATTCAGTGACAGAGGAATGTGTCTTATTCATAGATGCAGCCCCAGTGCCCATCATGCTTAGCACTTAATAGCTGCTTGATAAATAATGAAATGCTGAGAGCAGGAACTGGAAAGACCTTTATAGTCCCCATTCCCTTTTGTCCCTTGGCTTAAATGATCTCCATCTCTAAGCCCCTGCCCTGCCATGAGGGGCTATCAGACTAAGTTGTGAGACTCTTAATTATTCTTTAGCTCCCCTTACGCCTCCTAAGATCTATTCATATAGTCAACATTTACTGATCATGTACTATGTCACAGGAACTGTTTTAAGGCACTTTTAAATGACAAAAAACCCACTAAGGTACCTACCTACATAGAACTTATGTTCTAGAGGGAGAAAAGAGGCAAAAACCAAACACACACACGAAGAGTGCTGACAAGAGAAAATATGGGTGCAATTTTAAATAGGATGGTCAGAGTAGTCTTTATTGAGGTGACGTTGAATAAAGAGTGAAATGTAGCTATATGGATTTATGGGGAAAAGTGTTTCAGACAAAGAGAACAAAGGCAATAGTATGCCTTTCCTGTTCTAACAGCAGCAAAGAGATAAGATTAGAGTGGATAAAGACCGTAACAGATGTGTTCACAAGACAGGTAATGGAAGGTAAGATCTTACAGGGCTTTACATGCCATTGTGAGGACTTTAGCTTTTACTGAGTAAAATACAAACCACCATAGGGTTTTGGACAGAAGAGTGACATATGCTTCAAACGCATCTACTGTGGTAGATACATTCAGAATAGAATGATAAGAGTAAAAGCAGAAAGATCAGTGAGAATGATACTACAGTAATTCTGTCGAGAGGATGGTGGCTTGCATCAGGGTAGTAGCAACAAAGGTGGTAAGAACCGGTCAGTGTCTGGGTATTTCTGAAGGTAGAACAAAAATGATTCGCTGATAACTTGGCTGTGGGATGTATGAAAAAAGTCAAGAATGATTCCAAATTTTTGGTCTGAGCAACTAGAATGAAAATGCAATTATCTGAGATAGGGAAAGCTCTGGGTGGAACAGGTTTGAGGTGGAAAATCATGGTTCAGTACTGGACATGCTGCTTTTGAAACAAATGCCTACTAGACATCCAAGTGGAAATGTTGAATAGAGTTGGATATAAGAATCCAGAGTCTGGGAGAAAGGTCTGGCTGGAGATAAAAGTTTGGGTATCACCCTTGACTTTTTACAGATATCCCTTGACTTTTTTTTTGACTACAGATGATACTTAAGGCCATGAAACTAAGTTAAATCAATTTCGGAGTAAAGAAAATGTGATCAAGAACTGAGGCAAGGATCATTCCAATTTTAAGAAATTGGGAAGAAGAGGCACCAGCAATAGAGACAGAAGTAGAGACCAGTAATGTGAGAAGAAAACTAGGAAAATTTCTATGCTTTTCTAGGAACTGAGTATCATATGAAAAACAGAAAGAGGGAGAGGTGAACTATGTAAAATGCTTCTAATACATTAAGACTGTTGAGAGCAACACCACGGAAGTGGAAACCAAGAGGGGAATACAGCATTAACAGCAAAATGCATTATCTCCCCACCCAAATCCTTTCTCTTTGTATATTATACTTGGAAATCTTAGGGAGGCCTGGGGAAAGTGCCTTGGGAGATGGCTGGACTGATGAATCCAAGCCCTTTTTATCTACTCCATGCCAAACAATCTGCTACATGCTGGGAACATAAACATGAACAATACATAGTCTTAGCCTCCAAAATAACCTAACATTATTCTAAGAAATGTATAAAATTAAACTTTTAATCTTTTCCGAAGCAGCAGCCTACTACATTTTTAAGGAAAGAAATAAAATGTTTTTTAACTTAACATTCAGAGACAAAAAACTGCAAGTGATGAATTCCTACTTTTTCTCCAAAGCCCAACCCTCCTTTTATTTTCTGATTAGAAAAGTTAGTGATGTTTAAAAAGCCTATGTATAAGTATATAAGTATATATGTCTATGTATCTAGAAAAAATAAACAATCCAGAAATAAAATGCCCTGAAGTGATATCTCCAGATGTTAACTACTGTCAAAAGGTAAGTATATATTTTTCTTGAGGTTTTTTTTTCATGCATATTCAATACACTAGGCATAATTGCTCTAATATGTAATTAAAGTGTAATTTTCTGTTTATCAACAACTCTTCTATACAATTTCTTGTATTTTTTTCTGTGTATTTTATTATTGGTTCAAGAGCTGTATGTATGAGTCTTAAAAAATATGTAATTCTTCTCAATCAGTTTGGCTAATTAGAGTTGCAAGAAAAAAGCATCTTAAAGTTATGCAAGCACTAACTTCTCGAAACCAAAAAAAATCACATATGTTAAAAACTAGAAGCCTATTAATCAAAATATTTTTATGTCAACTATGGTTATACTCAGGAATGATCAGGTAACTTTTATTCTTTGTGATGTTCTATAGTTTTCAAATAAAAAGAAAAATAACTGCATAGCATTAGTATATTTAAGTAAATAATTATTTTATATTTAGTTTACATTAATACTTTATATTTAATTTATAGTAACAAAAATAAACTCACTTGGGCATGAATGCTCCATTGGATAAGGATGGTTCATCATCATCCAGCCCATCAAAGAGATGTGACTTGGCTGTGCCTGTTGTTTGTAAAGCCTTTGGTCGGACTCTGGTGGCAGGACGAGGTGTTAGTTTATAATGAGTGGGTGTAGTGAGAGCCTTCTGGGCTGCAGGATTTGTTGGTTTCAATCTCTGAAAAATAAAAACATCAAGGAAAGGTCTAGTTTAACTCAAATGTATGGTTTTAGCCTTAAAAATCAGAAGACCAGAGTGCAAACCCCATCTTTTCCACAGACATCTTAAAGCTGCTGCTTCCAGGAAACAAGGATGACAACACCCAATGTTGGATGTATGTGTGAATGCTAATGGAACGTTTATTTCTCTCTAACTGATTTTTACTCATCTCTTCAGCCCCCATTTCAACCGCTTGTCTAACTTTTTTAAAAATGTAATTGAGATACTTCATTTAAAGTACTTTGTAACTCAAAATATATTAACATATTATTAATACACCTTGTGCATTTTTTTCCCTTACAGAAGAGAATACAGTCTGTAGTTTTGTTTTCTGAAACAAAGACAATATCTACATTCATTTTAAGAAAACATTATCAAAAAATTCTAAGCCAAATTATTATTTAACCAAAAATCTTATGCGTCAAGAAAAACTGACACAGCTATGAATTAATGTGCAACTTCTGTGCAATCCAAATCACTATGAGAAAGCAGGTATTAGTAAACACTGGTAATTACCATGAATCAAACACTAAGTACTAGGAATAAAAATAAAAATACTTTCTCTAATTTTTGAGAAAATTAACAAGTTAGTGGAGGATACACACAATAAATTAGTTAAGACTCCAGGCTGATTTTGATGGCATTTACTGTTTCTATAGCATCTTTAGGATGTTATACATTTGTATTCTGAAATAGTATACACTGGATTATATAATCACTCGAAACAATGTCTAACATATAAAAATTGTCACAATTTAGTTAGTCTTCTCTTCCCAATGCACTATTTTACACCTCAGCAACAATGAATCTTCCCAGATCTCTTTGTGATCTTTCACAATCTGTGCCTTTGCTTGGAATGTCTTGACTTAGATTTACCAACTTTTACATACATTAATTAATCACATACAAGAATTAAATATTACCTCTTCTGAAAAGCCTTATCAAACTCGCTCAACAATCTATGCTCTTCCTTCTATTGTTTTAATTTTTTAAGATAAAATTCACATAAAATTCACCATTTCAACACATATAATTCAGTGGTTTTTATTATATTTACAGCTATTACCATTGCCTAGTTCCAGAACATCACTCCAAAAAGAAACCCTGTTCTTTCCAATACTTCTTATCCCTTAGCAAACATGAATCTACTTTCCGTCTCTATGGATTTGCCTATTCTAGACATTTTATATAAATGGAATCATTATGCCTTTTGTGTCGCATTATATCTTTCACCTAGCATCATGTTTTTGACGTTCATCCATGTGATAGCATGTATTATGGCTGAATGATATTCCATTGTATAAACAAAATTTTGTTTATTCATTCATCAGCTGATAGGCTCTTTCCTCTATTATTGCATATACTATCTTGAGCTACAATAAATTTAAAGACTTACAGGTCTAATCTTCCTCACTAGATAATAAGCTCTCAGAGAATTAGTTCTTGTGTATTTGCATTTTGTATCCTCACTGCTGAACACAAAGACTAGCATGTATTTAGGCACCTAAAATTATACTGCATGAAGAACATAATTTTCATCTAATCACAACTTATATTTACACAGTATCTTAAAAAGCATTTTAAATTTATATTTTGCTTCTCATTATATATAGTTACAGGATTAATTTAAGAACAAGGAATAAATGAGATGATATAAATGACTAAATCCTGATTTCTGTATACTGAACAAATTACTCATTAAACTCTTAACAATGAACAGCATTACTATTTCCATTTTACGGATGAGGAAACAGATTCAGAGAGTCAGAAAGACATGCCCCATGTCTCACAGACAGCGCGTAATAAAAAAAGGATTAAACAAACCAAAAACTATGCTTTTAATGCCATGCCACAGTGAGCAAAAGATCATTTCTTTGCCACTAGAGCATAAAAGATTAAGACAAAGCTATGTAGAAAACAGGAGAAAAGATTTTGATTTGCCACTTAGGAGCATTATGATTTTAGGAGAATCAGCCTCTCTGAGCCTTAGTTTGCTCAACTATGAAATAAGATTAATAATATCTGCCTTATTTCAGGACTGTTGAAAAATCTCAGCCCTCAACCTGAGTCCAGTGCTCACTTCACAGTTTGTCATACTGCCTTCTACTAGCAAAAATAATTTATTCCCCCAACCTGGTGAAAAGCATAAATGTGTGTCATAAAAACTTAATTACGTCTAAGTTTCTTTAGCCTATAAACGTAAGAAATTACATTCTACACATTCAGTTACCCTTTTCTGAGAATAAATTTTACAGAGCATCCTTAAATTTACCTCTTCTTTCTTCTTAGGGTCTGACATGGGATTCCAAAGAGAGGAAGTCTCCAAAAGGTGAGTATGTTAGACTGTTGATGTGCTGTTGGAGGGACAGCCTGCGGGCAGCGGAGGCATTCGGATCTGTCAAAGCTTTTTAGAAAAAGAAAAAGCACAACATCAGTTCAAGGATTCAGTGCATTTATACCAAGAGAACTTAAAACTCTTTTTGGAGATGTGGTCTTCAAAATGTTCAGACTCACTCAATGGTGGGAAGCAGGGAAGCAAACTGTGAATAAATCTACAATCAAATTAACGAGTGAAAGATATGAAGGGGCATTTCATATGAGACAACATAAATAAAATTTTAAGTCTTTATTGTTACTAATAAATGTAAATTAAAACAACCTTGAAGAAATATTTTATACCTATCTCATCTATGAGTGGCATATTGTATAAAGAGTTGCAGTCTTCAACTTCTAAAAAACATTACAAATTGGTTTCGTCTGTCTAAAAAACCAATGACAGTACATAGAACAAGTACTGTTTTTGTTTTTTAACCTAATAACTTTAATCATGGAAATTTAACCCAAGGACTTCATTAAACTATAAATAGAATAATGTTTGTTAAGTATTCACACATGTAAAAGCCAAGCCTTGGAAACAACCTACATCCAACATTAAGTTGTAAAAGTCGTGATACATCAATATGGAGGGTTAAGTAGTTATTAAAAATAATGACAATGTGTTTCACTATAGAAATAAAGTATCTTTGATTTAACTTAATAAGTAAAAATTCTGTAATTAAAAATATTATACATATTAAGGATAGAAAAGGAGGCAGAATAAAAAAAAATAATGGCTGTTAAGGAATCCTTATACATTTATTATTTACATTTAATACTCATTACATTAAAGTAAAAATTGAAAGAAAAAAAGATCACCCAGTTAGTCTTATTTTCTTTCAAAGTGTAAGAACAAAGATATCATTAGTCACAGAGAATTTAGGGTATACACAAGAAACAATGATCTACAACTGTACACAGTAAAAAGAAAAAAAACCCATACTATCTACAATGGACCTTGACTGATGAAGAAACCTCTTTGCAAGGTAACTTAAATATTTCCGAAAATATTGATAAAAAAATCAAATCACACTTAAGTCATTTTAGAAATATACTTTTTTCCTTTATAAATGTTTAAGGGTAAAGCCAAAATACAATTAAGATAATATACATTAAAGGATTGCCATAAACAAAACATTCTGAAGTTTTTAAAAAACACAAGAGTGGCAGCAACAATAACAAGAAACCAAGAACAGACAGCTAAAGCTAAATTTATTACAGAGGGGTAGATCTACCTTAGTCAAATTAAGCTTTCTTAAAATCAGTTGTATTCATTAAATACTAAAACACTGTATGTTGATGCTTATGTGAGAGTGCAAATTTGCTCAGGATTGTGAAAACCAGAGATGTCAATTTAAAGATCATATAGTAAATCATCTGTATTCAAAAAGTTCCTCAACCCATTTTAAGATTACAGGCAACAAAAAAATATAGAAAAATATATTTTGGTACACAGTGCCACACAATAACAGCATAGTGTTAATCTTTGGACTATTTGAGGAGACTCAAGAAAACCCAGATCTTTTTAAAGAACCCTAATATTCATTGATTAATTTGTTACCTGACAGCCAATTAACCGTTAGAAAAAACTGACCCACACCAGCTGATCCCATCCTTTAACAAGTATAGGTAACCAACTCCACTTGGGTTTCCTCAAAAGAATAAAAACATCCTTTAACAAATCCAAAGATAATCTAAAAAGTGTGAAGATATTTTTATATTTCTATGTTTCAATATGAAATCTTATGTTAACTGCATTACTTAAAAATACAGAAAGAAGAGCTAATATGTTGGCAAAAATAAGGTAAGAGAAGCAAGCAAGCATAAGCACTAGTTAAGCTACCATTAGTATTATTATATTCAAGTCTGGTCACAATAACTGAAAACACACTTAATAACTATATCATGACCAAATAATTAAAGGGATAAGAAAATGTATAAAAAAAATCAAGTCTTCTGAAAACAGAAAAAACTGATGATACTTATCTGGAAGACTGACCAAAGGGGTGTGACAAAGAAACTGCAACAGATTGGTTTTACTTAGTTTTAGGAGGTAAAAATAAAACCACTACTGGAAATATTATGGAGGCAGGTTTTGGTTTCTAAACAACCTGAACAAAACAATGGAGTGGCCTGGACTGTACAAAAGCTACCCTAACTGATGTTTTTAATACAAGCAAGGGACTCCCACAATATGAGTGGACTCTCAAACTCTGAAGCATCATCCAACTAAGATTCTGCAATGCAAAAAAATCTGCAAATTTTAAGGGTCAATACAACACTTTTAAATGGGCAGTAGTTACACTGGTGCATGCAACTGCACTGTTAAATTCTTTGGGCAGGAACTTTTAATTGGCTTTGAAAAACAATGGGATTTTTAAAAACCATTATGAAAGCTATCCAAGTAAAAATGGCAAGTTACAACATTCATGCTACATCCATCCACTGAAAACAATCACAAATAATGACAAGAAATAAAAATGGAAATATTTTTAATGACAAAGCTAATTATAATGTTCACACAGAGATCAATTAGAATTCTAACTCACTTCTGCTTCCTCCAAAGACATAATTAAAATCTATGGTTAAAAAACATTAAAATATATATAACCCACAATGACAAAGAATGAGAATGTAGCAAAAGAACAGATGAGAAAATATTTAAAAATTCCAGCGAAGAGAAGTGGACATAGGAGTGATAAAGCGTGATGGAGCAAACAATATAGCTTAGATTATATTCAAAGGGGATTATAGCCAAAACAAAGCATATATGCCCTGGAGAATTCCAGAAAGGTTAGGGATTCTAGGATATCAAGTTTGATCAAGTGAGACTGAAAATAGAAGAGAAGAATCAATGCAAAGTATATTACAAAATAACCACATCCTGTCATCCTCCTAAGCCCTGATGCTCAAGAGATAGGCCAAAATATCAGTGTCCCTTTGATGAAACCCAGTTAACATATGGAAAAAACAAAGACAACTAATTTGAGTGTTTACATCATCTCAGAGCTAACACTTAGATAATAGCTGGTTCCTGCATTAGAGTGAAACCTACTGGTAAACAACCTCTACCCAAACACACAAGTATCCACTGAGCCTTATATTGTTTTATTATTAAATGTAAATGGAAAGAATCACCATGCATTAAAGAGTAAGATCAAATAAAAAATAATCCTGATGATTTAAGGAAAAGAAGAACCTGTATAAACACCTGAATCAGCTTTAGCATAAAAAATTTTCAATGCCAATTAACAAATTCAGTTTCAAGAAAAAACTATATCTTGGAACCAGATGCTTGAAAAAAAAAGGAACTCTGAGGGAACAAGAATTATTATAAATTAAAAAATCCAAAATGCTGAGATAATCAAAAATCTCCTAGAAAGCAGAAATACAGTGTGTGGGGGGGACCCTAAAGATTTATGACAGAAAAAGGCTAAGCAAATCACTGAAATTGTAGCACAAGGGGCAATCCTAAATGCTTTTGAGAGTGGGGGAAAAAAGTCTCAAGCATAAAAAGACATTAGGCTACTCATCAGTAATGGTTAATACAAGAAAGAATATAGTAAAAGTTCTGAGGGTAAACTACCTGCAAACCAGAATTCCATAACATTAAAGTGTGAGGAACAAATGAAGATATTTTCAGATCTATAAGTAGTCAAAGTTTACCTTACATATACGCTTTATTTGAAAATATATTCAAGAAAATTCAAGAAATATCCAGGACACAGTAGTTCCCACTGAGTAGACCTGAAGGGACTATCCTAGAGCAATGCTGAAGGTTTAGGGAATAATGAGTTCATACGGCTATAGGACAGCGAGATCAAAGAATGATGGATTTAGGGTAAAGAATTATGACACTATCCTTAAGAATTTAGAATAGTTTAGGAAGCTGATACAGGCTGGTAATGCAAGGGAAAAAAAAGAATCAGAAATTCCAGGAAAAGCTGTATGGCAAAGGTGTACTTGGCTGAGCAGCAATGTTTTCATAGCTATAAGAAAATGCTGTGTTCACTTGCAACTTTTATGCTTTAACCAAAGATGACAGTAATAACTGTAGGACAGAACACGTTATCAACTTCATCAACATAAAAATATAAAGATGGCAAAAGAAATGAGGGAAAGAGAAGGGTAAGGAAGGGCACTGATAGTCTTATTTGACTAAGGGGAGTCAAGAAATACTATCTCCTAGTTGACAGAAAAGAAAAAAGTATATAAGGACACAATTCAAATTTGCAAAGGCTTCTCAAAATGTGGTACATGGATCATGATAGTACAGAAGATGAATTTAAACTTCTGTCTACCTATGGAACTCTATGCCAGGTGATATCAATTTTCTTTTATGGTAGAACATAGTTTCCTTTTAAAAAGGTACTTAAGTTAAGAAGTTAATCTTAAATTAGAAATAATAATAAAGGAGGCAGGCAGGTTCCACAAAAACTGGGAAGGGGTATTCAAATAAATGAAGTATAAAAAACACTTCAATAGATAAAACTAAACTTAGGAAAATTAGTTACTTTGGGAGAAGTGAATAAAAAATATAGTGTGATAAATAAACATAGGGGTGATAAATGAGTATTTAATTCTCATCTACCATTAGCAAAACACAGCAATATAAGTACATCGTTTAGAAAGCCAAATTTAATTACATACCATATGAATTAAAAGCTGTAAAAAAACAGTTTCTTTGGGGGAGTAGGCCTGGGAATGGGGAAGCACTAAATAATTATTCTTGTATGTATATATTGCTTTTGTAGGAATGAACAGAGGTGGAATAGAAAATCAGGTCAGCAAGTTAAGTATTAGCAAGAAATAAACTGAATAAAGCCTTCTAAAGTGACTGACACTTACCTACTGGGGCCTGGGGGGCTCCAAAGCCCAAAGTGGCTGTCGTGGTATTAAATCCAGGGGCCCCAAAGGCTCCTGTACCAAGAGGCCCTCCGATCTTAGGTTGGTTGTTCCCAAACAAAGATGCCTGTCCAGCACCAAGAGCTATGGAGACAAGAGGAAAGAAAAAAGCGCCACAGAAGATCCTTTGAATATTGTACCAGAGGTCAGTTACTTAAAAATATAATACATTTGGAAACTTCATAATGACCACTCATGAGAACAAAAGAGCTAATACGGTAAATGCTAACTATATGCCAAACACTGTGCTGAGTACATTATATACATCACACGCAAAACAGTTAACCTCTCTGTTATTTCCCTAACTATAATGAGATAATACTAGCTTCGATATTTATCCTAAAATTAAAATGAATAAACACATATCAAGCATTTAGAAGATGTCTGATAGATATTAACACTCATTAAATATTAACTAGTATCATCGTAATCTTCATAAGCCTAAAGTAGAAACTATTATCCCCATTTTACAGATGAGAAAATGGAGAGTTTAGTGATTAGCTCAATGTCACAAACATAGCAAATGATGAAATTGGGGTTCAGACCTCAGTGTACCTGACTATACAGCCAGGGCTCTTAATTGCTACTCTCTATAGTAAAACAGATCTTGAAATAATTAAAAAAGTATATTCTCCTTAAGTTTCAATATTTGCAAATACTCAGCTGAACCTATCACAATGTCACCTTTTTGATTAACTATAGGCTAATCAAAATAGTAAAAAGTAACACTTTCAAGTGTTCCATATCTCATGAAAAGTAATTTAGACAAAAGCTTTTTGTTTTATAAAAAGCTTTGTGATAGGTTTCTAAATCGATTCAAGTTTCAGCATGAATCAGATTGGATGGAATAAGAACTTATTTTCACCAGAGGGAAACCCAATACAGAAACTTGTAATGTTTTAAAGCCTAATGAATCTTGAATAAGTTACTGGCATAAATTTTTAAGAAAATTTCCATTCCCTCCTCCTCAAAAAATTATTGGCAACTTGGAAGATCTGAAGTTCTTTTAATGTATCAATGTATCTTGACAGAGATATGGTTTACCAGGAAAATCAAGAAAATCACTTCAAAAATATACCTGGAGGTCAAAAATATCAAATGGGAACTGCTTTGAGATCACAACCAAAAAAAGGAAATAGCAAATTTATATCCAGAAAAATCCATACACTATAAATTAGTGAGGGTGACTACTACATCAATAAAACAAAAATACAGCAATGGGATTATTTCACCTTAAAAAGTCCAACTTTGGAACAGGGAATAAATCCTAAGCCATTTGAATTTAGAGCAAATTCCAAGAAACATCAATAAAACAAAAATACAGCAATGGGATTATTTCACCTTAAAAAGTCCAACTTTGGAACAGGGAATAAATCCTAAGCCATTTGAATTTAGAGCAAATTCCAAGAAAAACTAAAATCGTATTACTCCTTCAAAGGACATAGTTTACAGCCAAATTTCAGGATTCTTTATTTTTCCAGGTAGTAAACACCTCTTTGGCCCCAAACAAAAATTGAAATGAAACCCAAATATATAAAATGAATAAAAATTCCTGTTCTGAATGGTATTTCCTTCACTTCTGCAGCAGCCCTGTAAAGAACCATAAAACCGTCTTAAAAAACCACTGTATATCGGTAACACACAAAAGAATTACAAAAGGTCCTATGAGGTTCAGGTGATCTGGAAAGGAATTATCATAATTATCAATGGAAAAATACATATTTTATCCAGACCTGTCTAATATTATGCACATGATTTTTATGCTTAAGGGACTTACTAGGGACATTCTAATGTATGATAATGTTAATTTATGAAATGTGCTACATTTATTAGTTGTAGGAATTATAAGGAAGCTAGCTTTATGGGGGACACCATGGTAATAGTGGCCGTAGAGACTCTAAAGATGCTGAAAGATAAAGTGAAAATGATTATATTACTTTTGAAATCTTCTAATAAATGTTAGCATTTAGTTTTATCAATGGTTATATCTTGGGGTAGATTTTTCTATGTATATATTTGTGTCATAATTAACTTTACTACATGAATCCTTCAACTTATCACTTTGTAAAAAATTTTAAGAACTAAAATCTTATTAACTACCAAGAAAATGGCATACTGATAATGCTGACAGCTACGTCACCGTGAAGAAGAAACTGATATACCCATGATTTAATGAATATTCCTTAGTCTAAGTCAATTAGGAAGAAAAGATCACACACCAAAGGATAAAATATTTTATACTAAGATTGATCACTTAAATCTAAGTGTAGTATCTCTATAGTCAATATTCATGAAGTATGCAAAGGCCCATGTTACAGGGCAATTTACTCCTGCTGTGGTATGAATTTGAATCTCAACACTTAAAAACAAGCTGCTGCACAGAAATACCCACTTAGCTAATATACCCCCCAAAAACACAACCTAAAGCTACGTTATTCTACTTGAGATACCATGAAACGCAGAGTTCAGAAATGCAAATGTTTATGTACAGTAGCCTCCAAACATGTTCCTCTCAAACCTAAAAGTCTGCTTTAGCAGGTGTAATCATCAAAAGATTCCAATACTGTAAGCTTGGTGAGTCTTGCAATTCTTGGTTCCCTAAATGATCTGCTGCTAAGGTTGGGGGTGTAAAATTCTTTATTAATTGTATTTGGCTTTTAGTTTACAGGGCCAAGACATGAATCAGGAATATATAGCAGTAATAAAAAAATCTGGACTACAGAAGACATTGCTAACCACAACTTGCAAGACCCAAAAGCCGAAGAGGAGAGAATGACAATTTTGACACATAAAAATAAAACTTGATTATAGTAACATAGCATAACCAAATTAAAGACTTGGTAGAAATACCTGTAACATCCAAGCCTTAGACTTATGGTTCATAAACTGCCTAGAGTCAAAACTACCCTTGAAAAAAACCTTAATTTGCCCATACCAAAGCTAATTTTTCCTCTAGGAATAGAAGAGAACATTGATGTCAGATAATATATTCTACTTATGGTTAGGGATCACATTGTACAAAAAAATAGAACTTTTTAGTTTTTATTTCTTGCATAATACATGCGGTAGAATTTGGTATGTTAAAAAGCTCAAATGAAACCCTACCACACTACCAAAGAGACTTAATATCCACTCTCTCAAAAGTAAATTAAGAATAATCAAATATTATGAATAAGAAATTCAAAGCCTCAAATGGCCAGTAAACATACATAAGGATATCTGTTACCAGTAATCAGTGAAGTGCAAATGAGAATATACCAATTCCTACCATCATGCATGCAAACATGAAAAAGTCCAATAATATAAAAAGAGTATGGGAAAATAAGCACTTTCATACAATATGAGTAAAAATACAAACGGGAATTCTTTTCAGAAGACAAATTGGCAAGACTGACCAAAATTCAAAATATGTGTATCTTCTGGCACAATTCCAATTCTAAGAATCAATCGTATATATTATTAACATACACAAAATTATGTAACAAAGATCTTTATTGTTGCATTGCTAATAATATCATATAACTTAAATGTCCATTAATAGGGAAAAAGAAATAAATTATGCCGTATTATGAATGTTGGGGTTGTGTATATATATGCACATGATGAAACACTAAACAGTTATATTTAAAGACTGAAATAGATCTATACATACTGACCAAAAGAAAAAATATATGCCCAAAATGTCATGGGAAATGAAAAGAATGAAATACAGAATACTACATATAAAGTAGCAGCTTTCATTTTAAAACATGTGACTGACTGTAGCACACAATATGAAATACACTGATATGTATAACTGAAACAAAATTCAAATAAAACAATACTTAACCTTGCTTCATACAATAGATTTTTTCTCAATTCCAGTTCATTTTTAAAAAATGCTAATTGCAGCCTACTACATTAATATGATATCCAACTAATTAATGTATGTCATCATTTGGTTTACTCATGTAGAATATGGTTTCAAGAACATAACAAAAAAGCCTATACAGAAAACACATATACATACAAACATATATATGTGTGAAAGACACATTTGAAAAATGTTATATAAAGGGTCTGACAAGATACATGCCAAACTTTCAGTAGCGATTACCTCACAGCTAAAAGGTGTAAGCTTTTCACGATACCTCTGTATTGTTAAATTCTTTTTAACATGCACTTTTATTTTAAATAGAAAATAAAACATTTACAGGCTACAAAATGTGGTTCTACTTAAAAAGAGACAGATAAATAATCAGCATAGGAGCAAAGACAACGGGTAACTCGACAGTGGAGGCAGAGACGATGGAAATGAATGGTTTGCAAGACTACACTCAGTCAGATAAATTTGGAAAGTAGGTTATTAACTAAATGCTTAAACAACCTTGTTGAACTGTACCCGTGGAAACACTTTTTTGAACATTATCACCTTTCAATGTTTAAAACAGCTGGGCGGGTAGAGGGGTTGCTGTCTTCAAAAACACTGAAAAATAATTATCAATAGCAAGAACAGAGAAAAAAGGCATGGCATTTCAGCTGTTTATCAAGGTAAAAAGAATTGAAAGGTATGCCTAGACCTTGCAAAAACTCAGTATTTAATTACTTCAGCATGAGCTCTTACTATTAGGGTAATAAAGCTTCCTTGATAAACAGTTCGTGGTATCAAATCCCTGTTACAAAGGTAATATAAGGGAACTGAAAGTACTAATGTCACCAAATGAACAAGTCTCATATTAAATACTGAAAATCCCAGATAGACCAGGATTATCAAAGGACAAACATTTTGTAGAAAGAGAACACAACCTCTAAGCGAAATGTGTTCATGTTTTAAAACCTGGTAAAGTTTTAAAACCTGGTAAAGTGTAACTGCTGGTACCATTTTATAAATCCTTCTGTGAAAATGGAAATCTAGACCTCTTATTTCCAGTCATGTGATCACGCACAAGTCTTAGGTTTCAGCAATTGTAGAGCCAAAATATATCACTTTCTAAATTTCATGGTACAGTTCCTTACCTGTTCCAAATCCCGCGCTAAGCCCAGTTCCCAGAGTCCCAGGCCCTGGTTTACTTCCAAAAAGACTATTCCCGCTGGTATTTGTGCCAAAACCTAGAAAGACAGAAGAATGAGTGGACTGTACTTCTAACAAAACTCTTTCCTGCACATGGGAATTTACAACAGTCTGACCCTAAGTTTTACATTCTTTCAGTTATTATTTAGAAATTCTAAATGGTAGGCCAATTTAAATCTTTAAATTTAAATTTTGATGCCTGTAAACAGACCCTACAAGTCTTCCTATTAATAACATTTCAGGACTGAAATTTCAATTCAGTATAGGATAATATCCATTAATAAAAAGCAAAGTGATTGTGCTTGAGCTTGAGAAACACTCTCTTTGTAAGGCTCCAACCTATATTTTATGTTTAATTACTGGAAGGAAAACTGAGACCCTCAAACTTTCACTAAAAAATAAGGCAGTCAACAAAGATACTTTAATGAATCTAAAGGTTCTTGCTGAGAGGAAATTACCTATAAAAATCCCTACAGCAGCTTTTGTTTTTGAACAGACCTTATAAATATGTGGCAGACCACACAAGGAGAGCTTTTAATTGTGTCATACTCAATTAGCTCACAGGAGTACTCAAGAACTAGCCAGCTGATATTAAAAAAAAAGATAAACTATGAATAACTTTTTTTGAATTGTATCATTACCAGAGATGATGGAGAGTTAAACAAACTATCCTTCCTCACAATGACCTATAATTCAGAAAAACCTTGATTCTCCTCTTAAGTCCAAAGATGTCCCCACAAAGACACATACATCACATTACTATTTCTCTTTTGTTCAGATATGTCTATATAGTTTCTGTACTCTTCTTGGAGCTACCAACAAAAAAGCTAATAAATTTATCATTAATCCCTTTTGATAAGAGAAAAAAAAATCAATCATGGAGCAGTAAACCCTGTTTGTGAAAAGTCTTTTTATAAGGCATTATGGCAGAGGGTGAGGGGTGGTGTGAGGTAAAGGAAAGGCATCATGGAGAAGAACAAGTACAAAAGATTTACAGAACAAAGAGAATATCTTGAACTATATGGTGATATCACCAACTAAAAATATTATACTTTTGTTCTGCCAATAT
This sequence comes from Eonycteris spelaea, assembly GCA_003508835.1. Classification (NCBI taxonomy): domain Eukaryota; kingdom Metazoa; phylum Chordata; class Mammalia; order Chiroptera; family Pteropodidae; genus Eonycteris; species Eonycteris spelaea. Next base: position 4,065,097 of record PUFA01000151.1, read on the forward strand.
TTGAATTATTACCTCAATAAAAAGATCAAGGAAAAAAATTGGAAGAATTTAATCAGTTCAAAAACATATTTCTAAAGTCATTTAAAAATCCAAGCAAGTAATCTGACTTAATCTCAATACATTTATTTCATACATTCATTAAGTCTTTTCTTCAATCATGCTAATAGTTATGCCACAGAAATGAAGTACTGCCTGCTCAAGCACAATCAATTTTTTAAAAAGAAAAAACTAAAAACTGTACCGAGATTCTTTTTTTTTTGAGTTAAAATTTAACCAGAAAGGATCATCCATGCCCATTCTCAGCAGAAAACAAAATATTTGTGAACTACCTCAAACCCACAAGAGGGAAATAAATCCCAATTTACACTGTTTATACCACACACTTCCTCCGATTCTTACTGACAAAAGTTTATCAACTCTTATTTCAAAACAATTTTTAAAATTAAGGATAATTAATCAATGGTCAATTAATTTACAACAAAGGAGCCAAGAATATACAATGAGGAAAGGACATTCTTTTCAATGAATGGTATTGGGAAATTGGACAGCCACATGCAAAAGAATCAAACTGGACCACTATCTTACACCATACATAAGAATTAACTCAAAACAGATTAAAGACTTGAACATAAGGCCTGAAACCATCTAACTCCTGTAAGAAAACATAGGTAGTAAGCTCTTTGATATCTGTCTTGGTGATGATTCTTCTGATCTGACATCAAAAGCAAAGCAACGAAACCAAAAATAATCAAGTTGAAACTACATCAAACTAAAAATCTTCTGCTCAGCAGAGGAAATCATCAACAAAATGAAAAGGCAAGGCAACATAGATTTGCAAATCATATATCTGACAAGAGGTTAATATCCAAATATTAACAGCAAAACAATCAATCTGATTTAAAAATAAGCAGAGGATCTGATTAGACATTTTTCCAGAGACAACATACAGATGGCCAACAGGTACATGAAAAGGTGCTGATCATCATTAATCATTTGGGAAATGCAAATCAAAACCACCAAAAGGTATCACCTCATACCTGTTATAATGGCTATCATCAAAAAGTATTGGCAAGGATGTGCAAAACAGGGTATCCTTGTGCGCTGTTGATGGAAATGTGTAGTGCAGCCACTACAGACATCAGTATGGAGGTTCCTCAAAAAATTAAGAATAGAACTACCACACAACCCAGCAATTCCACTTCTTCGTATTTATTCAAAGAAAATAAAAAACCTAATTCAAAAAGAGATATGAATCCCCATCTTCACAGCACCATTATTTACAATAGCCAAGATATGAAACCAACCTAAGTGTCCACTGAGGGATGAATGAATAAAGAAAATGTGGTGTATGTATGTATATAATATATAATACATGTAATAACCACATAAAATGAAATAGGATTGTTATAAGAAACAAGAAAGTCTTGCCATTTACAGCAAGATTAACCTTGAGGACATTACAGTTTGTGAAATAAGTCAGGGAAAGACAATTACATATGATCTCACTTACATCTGGAATCTTAAAAAATAAAAAAACAAAACCAACGACAATAAAAAAAACCTGTGCTCACAGATAAGAGAACAGATCAGTGGCTGCCAGAAGCAGGAGGTGGGTGATAGGTGAAATGGGTAAGGGAAGGGGGGTGTCAAAGGTACAAACTTTGTTACAAAATAAGTAAGTCGTGGATGTAATGTACAGCATGGTGACTACAGTTAATAATACTGTATGCATATCTGAAAGATGATAGAGTAGATCATAAAAGTTCTCATCACCAAAAAAACCTTTTGAAACTATGAACGGTGACTGGTATTAACTAGATTTGCTATAGTGATCATCTCGCGATGTATACAAATGTCAAATGATTACATTACATACCTGAAACTAATGTTATATGTTAATTATACCTAAAAAAAAATTACAAATGTTTATGTATACAAACAGCTCCTTCTGTCCCAAAAGACTGTCAGCCTCTTTAAATTGTCGCTTACAAGTGTTGGCAACCTTCCTGTAATTTCTCTCCTAAAACAAAACTCTTCATTCAGAAATTCAGACACTCATATAGTTATTTAATCTCAAACTTGTCCCTGTCAGGAATATTTACCAACCAAATGAGCTGATGACTTTTGAGGATTTGGCAAGACCAACTGCAGCTGGTATCCCGATCTTTAACTGTGGATTAATCACCATCAGGATAAAACACAAACCATTACAGGATAATGTGCAACTAACAATAACATAATGATGTTCCAAATCTTTGTATGACCTTATTCAATTTCCAGATTTGTTGTATGACTTATTTCTAAATCAGAAGATTACCTCTGCCCACAAAATCATAGCGGAGAGCATCCCAAGAAAATAGGAACATCAAAGAAACCCTTACTTAGATCTGGATCCGTGAAGTAATAATGTAATGATAAGTTCACACAAGAGTAGAATAAAATTCACCACCCTGTAATTCCCATAAGACTTATAATTAAATGGAATCATCCCTCTCAGGGCCCTACTTATTTGTTAATTCAGTTAACAAACTTTTCATGAACAAACTACTCTATGCCAGGTACTAGGTCAACATTGGGGATAAAAAAAAATTGACCACTCAAATTCAGCACAAAAACTGAGGCGTATCAGATATTGATGAGAACTTTCATTCATAAATCACTAAACACAAGTATAAACACACTCATAAAAAACATGCACCAAAATAGAAATCTGTAATCATGGAATAACAAAATATATTTTCGAAGTCCAGCTACTTTATCAAGTACAGCCTACACAAGCACCCTGTCAGATAGTAATAACATTTAATTCCGACTATGAAGAGCTACAAAAAAAAACATGCATTTTCAAAGGAAGCAAGAACTGGTTTTTGAGGGGGTTAACAAAATAATAGATATACAATGGTTTATGGCCCTCCAAAGGGTACATAAACTGATATATGATATATATGTACTATTAAAATATCATGGGTTTAGAAGATGAGTAAGAAAAAAATAGTCTACAATGGCTCCTTGGGGAAGAAAAAGTGATAGTGATTAAAAAAAAGGTTGATCAACAATAATTTAATGCTTAAGTATATCGCCCATCTTAATTTTATAAATGAAGTAAACAAAATAGGTGTCCATACAAACCAAGTCCACTGCCTCATAGAGTGAAATCAAAAAGAATTATAGGTGGAACAATAATCAGTACTAGGAGTGAGCAAGTAACTAACAAAAGGGGTTATAGAAATCAAATAGAATACATAAATTTAGGAACTGAAACCTGACGCGGACCTATCTCTTTCATATTTCTGTGAAAACATATAACCTTCCAACAGATGCTTAATGTAATCTTTCTTGAGTACATTACAAGATCATTTAAAAACTCATTTAAAAACAATGTAACTGCTGACCTATGGCAAATAACTGTCTTTGCACTCATCCGACTATACATCCAATACCTAAAGATGTATCTGACAGATGAAACTCTTAAATATTCAAACTATTATTTCACTTGATGATAAAATACTTTCCACACTGTATTGACCACAAATTACGTTGACTTTGTTTGAAACCAATATTTCCATTAAATGGGTTTTAATTTTTCCAACATATTTCCAAAGAGTAGATTAGGGTTTGTTATGTAAATTATTGTTCAATCTTATCTGAATTTGCCAAATTTTAAAAAATGAACATGTACTTAAAAATGAAGCTTTTTCAACTATAGGAAAACTGAATAATCCCCCAAATCAGAAAGGTTTCAATGTCAATAAGAATCACTGAATCTCAAAAAACAACAAAAATTTTTTTAAAAGAATCTCATGTGTACACTACACCTCCCAGTTCAAAACCTGGCCGAACAGAATGTGTTATTTCATCCAAATGCAGTTCATTTATGGTTTCTCAACTATTAGTAATATAACACAATGAAAATGTTTCCTGAACATTTGAAAAAAATCTATTTCCATTAGAGAATCAACTTTATGCAAAGTATTGATGCACGCTGATGAATGGCCCATTTTATCTAAAGCAGAGAAAAGAATATGAATAAGGAATGGCAATTTACATATCTCTAAGTACCTCAACCCATGTTCATGATTTTTAAACCTTTCCCTCTTATACCTCACATCAAGCCCTGGCTTACCTGAGAATTTTAATATTCCCAATCATATGAATCAAGAGAATGATGTGTGGTATAGTCAGTGTAACTTTAAGAGAGCCAAACCTGCTTTTTATATGTACCAAAATTGGAAGTGTTTGTATTGGTTCCTAAAGTCAGGGTTGGTTTGTTACCAAAGAGCCCGCCACTGGTTGTACCAAATGAAGGAGCACTGGTTGTGCTGGTTCCAAATGTAGCAAGCTTGTTATTGCCAAACAGGGTCTAAAAAGAACAGAACACAGGAAAATTTTAAGTAGTATAACAGCACACACCAAACGGCAAATAGAGGTTACCTCAGGTATACTGGATTGGGTGTGGGGTAAGGAGAGATGTCATCACTTTTATGAAAAAGGTAAATCAATCAATCTGAGCAAGATAAACTTTATAAATACAGATGCTCCTGGCTTGAGAAATTAATGGAATCCCCTCAGCAAATATAAGATTTCAGTGAAGCAAAGAAGAAAATAACATGGGAATCAAATATTTTTTACCTGGTAACAGAAATGAATCATGCATTTAGTATCATTTATTTTTTTTTTCAGTAGAAAGTTACAATAAAAAAATTTATACATGCTACAACATGAATAAACCTTTAAAATATCATGCTAAGTGAAAGAAATCAGTCACAAAAGACACCAAATTACGTGATTCCATTTATATGAAATGTCCACAATAGGTAAATCCATAGACAGAAAGGATACCTGAGGTGACTAGAAGTAATGAGAAGTAGGTACAAATGAGTACGAGGTTTCTTTTTAGGGTGATTAATATGTTCTAAAATTGACTGGTGACAGCTGCACACACTGAGAATATACTAAAAACCACTGAATTGCAAACTTTAAAAGGGTAAATCATATGGCATATGTGAATTATATCTCAATAAAGTTATTAAAAAATAAAGACTTTCTAAAAACCATTAAATAATTTTCTCAATTTCTCACTTGAATTAGCTGCCCAAAGTTAAGAAGAGCTGATTTCAATCTCCACAAAGAATCACATGTTTTGTAGATTTTCCTTTTTTTTTGAATATGCTCCCACGAGAGCATATTCAAAGCTTTTCATAACAGGTACATAAAATGAATTGACTGTTTCATACTGATTCTTTCATCTAAAGTGGTAATATAGAATTTACTTCTGTTTTTACTTTGTTTCAAGTATATAGCTGAATAGAAATTTTTTTACTTAAATGACTTAACAAAGAAAATAACTCAGTTAAGCCTCCAGCAGAATGAGAATAGTGAGAATACCAACAACTTCGGCAATTTGCTTGACACCAGAAATATTTAATTCTCAAATATACCAACTTGTCATCCAAAACAGAGGTTAGAACTAGAAGTTAAAAATTACCTGATTTTAAGAGTGAAAGCATCTCAATTTAGATTCAGCAATTTAACTGGGGTGATATTTTGCTATCAGAAGAAAAGTGCACACAAAATCACTGAGCCAAAGAAGTTTAAAAGAGAACTTACTATCTGAAAATTAACCTATTAGAGTTACCTAGTTTTAATTTGCACCAAATAACTTTTAGTTACCATCAGTATCAAATCATGTAATATACCCAATAAAATACTTGAAAGACAGCCAAACCTTTTTTAGAAAGTTCTTTAACAGATTTAGACACATCTTTATATAACAAACAAGTGTGAAAACCCACCGAACCTACAGCGCCAAATCCAGTATTGGTCTGTCCAAAGAGACCTGTTCCTGTTCCAAATGCCGTCCCAGTGCTGGTGTTTGTAGCTGTCCCAAAAAGACCTCCAGGCTGAGAGGCTTGGGTTACTCCAAATAAACCCTGCAAAAGATAATCTAGATTAAAAGATATTCCACAAGTTTTAAAAATCTTAGATTCATAATTGTTGCCATTAAAAAAAAACTTATGTGACAGGTACTATGCCGAATATTTTACATAGAACATCTCTTTCCTACACAGTAGCCCTAAAAAGCATGGCCATTCTTCCAGAAGTAAATAAAGCTCAGAGCAGTTAAAAATGTGCCTAATATGTGACAGCTCCTGAGTGACAGTACCAGAAATTCATATCTACATCTAAACCCAATGAGCTCCTAGGTCCTGAACAACTAGTAAGACTTTACACTAACTCTTGTGCTCCAAGAGATATCAGTGTTGCAACACTGACAACAAAATATGATAGGGTGCTTCATTTTCAGCAAGTTCTGTCCAAAGAATTAACACTGAGGTGGGGAATGGACTATGAATCCAATAACTGAAAATAATCAAGTTCATCTGGACAGAGGCAGGATTGTAATATTAAAAAGTTTTAATTTGACATGAGAAACTACAGATTTCAAGTAAGTGAAGTTTGTGTCATCCAATGTTTAAGATATTTTATTGATGCATTAGTTAACAAAAGAAAAACACTGCACTGTAAGACTATTGCTGAACTGAGAAATCAATGTAGCGTTTTTAAACAACTATGTCAATTATGTCATTAAGACATAATTCACATGCCATAAAATTTACCCATTTAAAATGAACTGACTATTCAGTGATTTTTTGGTATGTTCAGAGTTGTACAACCATCCTCAGTCTTCAAATTTAGAAACATTTTCATCCAAAAAGAAACCCTGGGCCCATTAGCAGTCCCCATTCCTAGGTAACCAAATATTAATCTACTTTGTGTGTCCATGGATTTGTTCATTCTGAACATTTCATATAACGAAATCATATAAAATGTAATCTTTAGTGAGCGGCCTCATTTATTTAGCATGTTTAAAAGGTCAATCCATGTTGTAGCATATATCGATCAGTACTTCATCTCATTTTATGGCTAAATAATATTTCACTGTATGGATATACATTTGTTTATCCATTCGGCATGGACATTTGGGTTATTTCCATCTTTCAGCTGCTATGATAATCTGTGTACAAATTTTTATGTTTTCATTTCTCTTGGAAAAATACCAAGGTGTGCAACTTGGTATTTATGGTATATATTGTAACCTTGCTTAGCATTTTGAAGAAGCACTGAAATGTTTTCCAAAGTGGTTGCACCGTTTTACATTCCTTTAAGTAATGTATGAAGATTCCAATTTTCACAAATTCTTGAAAACACTTATTATTGCCTTTTTGTTTATAGCATTCCTAGTGGGTATGAAGTGGTATCTCACTGTGGTTTTGATGGGCATTTCCTTAATGACTACTGATGTTGAATATCTTTCCATGTGTTTATCAACCATTTATATATCTTCTTTGGAGAAATATCTATTCAAGTCTTTGGTTCATTTTTCAATAAGTTATTGATTTGTTACTGAATTATAAGCATTCTATATATGTTCTGGAGACAAGTCCTTTATAAGATACATGACTTCAAATATTTTCTCCCATCTGTAGTTGTTATTTTCTTTCTTGATTGTATCCCTTAGACTCACTAAAGTTTTTAATTTTGATAAAGCTCAATCTATTATTTTATTTTGCTGCTTTTACTTTTGGTGTCATAATCTAAGAAACCACTGCCCAACTCTTTTTAAGAGTTTAACATTTTAGTTCTTACATGTAAGTATTTGAGTTAATTTTTATAATTATCACAATGGTGTGAACAAAGTGCCCAACCTCATTCTTTTGCACAAGGAAAATCAGTTGTCCTAGTACCATTTTTGAAAAGATTATTCTTTCCCCCACTGAATTATTTTGGTACTCTTATTGAAAATTCAATTGTCTGTAAATGTGAGAATGCACTTCTGGATTCTCAATTCTATTTCACTGATCTAAGTCTAACCTATGTCAGTAACACACTGTTTTGATTCCTGGTGCTTTATAGTGAGTTTTTAAATTAAGTGTAAGTCTTTCAGCTTTCTTTTTTTTTCAAGACTGTTTTAGCTATTCTGGATTCCTTTCTATTCTTTGTTGAATATTTTTATCATGACAGTATGTCAAATGCTGTTTTTGTACTGACAAAGGTGATCATGTGGTTTTTGTCCTTTATTCCATTTCTATGACTTATTACATTGCTTATTATGTTGCACCAACTTCCCTGGAATAAATCCCACTTGGTTATGGTATAAAATTCTTTTTATACATTGCTGAAATTTGGTTTGCCGGTATTTTGACAATTTGGGGGTCTAGCTATACTTGTTTTTTAATCAAGCAGTGTTCTAAAACTCTGAACATATCGAAAATTAGAGAGACCAGGTAAATTCCAAGGTTTCTAATCAATAAATCATACCTCAAATTAACCATTAATGTCACACTTCCCTAAAAGAGCCACTAGAAAATAAAATGGTAATAATGAGAACTTTCTTTTTCTTTCAGCACAGAAGCAGCAATTATCCAATGGGTTCTGAGTTTTAGTTCTCCTTTTATTTTAACGAATTTCTTTTCCTAATTCTGCTTAAGGGAGCAAGGCAAAAGAACATTCTGAAATATTCTGCTACTATTTTCTCTTATACTCTATAGAATGGTTGTAGTCAATGTCCAGGTATAGCTTCAGGATGGCAAACTCTAGCACACTAAGCGGTATTAGCGATAAGAAGATACGCTCAGAAAAGGCAAGTGACTTGCTCAACAGCCTCTCAACAAATAAAGAGTAGAGCCTAGACTGGAATCTAGGTCTTAATTATTAAAAATTTTGTTCTCTTTCCTTTACCACATACCATCAACCCTTAAGAAACATAGAACTTGCTGGTTTGACATGATTAGAAGCCTTATTACTTAGCTCCATAAAGAACTGGAGTTAACTAAGGGCCTGTTTCCTTACCATGGTGTTGGTGCTTGGCTGTCCTAGTGTGCTGGTGTTACCAAAGGAAAAGCCAGTGTTCGGGGTGGTTATGGCTTGAGCAAATGGTTTGCTGAAGAGGCTGGTCGTTGGCTGATTCGGTTGGCCAAAGAGACCACCTGGATTTGTTCCAAATCCAGTTGTACCTTTCAGAAAATAGAAATAAAAGAAAAATGAAGGAAAAAAGCCCCAAATCCCACATTATCCAGTTACTACAATAACCTCATGAACTGATCACATATCTAAATTATCCTATGCAAACTGGACAACTGTTTCATTTTCCACACTCCTTCACCTAACTCCAGATTTGCTACAGATTTTAATTCCTACAATACTCTGACCCCAAGAACATGGCTGTGCTAAGTAACCTCTCTGTGAGCCCATAGCTTTCTTCTATATTAGACGATACCATGCTACACTCAGTCTATGCATGTACTTTAACCTTGTAGGACAAAGACTTCCTTCTTTCACATCCTAAATCAAGCCAATCCATCAGCAAATCCCATCAGTTCCATAATCAAATTAGGTCCAGAATCTGACATTCTTACCATCTTCATAGCACCATTCTCATCCAAGCCATCATTTCTTGTGTAGACAGAGCAATAGCTTTTCTAACCTATTTGTTTCCACCCTTGTTCCCTTACAGTCTGTTCTTAATATAGCAGCCTTCAGAATAATCCTCCCCTCATAATCACATGACTTCTTTTTCTAAAACCTCAAATGGCTTCCCAACGCAAATAAAAATTCAAATCTTGACACTGGCCCACAAAGTCCTACAAAATATTGTCCCTGTATCGCCCAGTCCTTCCCCTGTTCTCTCCTCTTTGTCAAAAACTCAGTGTTTTTAGATTTATAGTTTCCTCTAGCTGAAAAGCTTTTCCCTGTAGAAATCTGTAACTGTATAGTCTTACATCCTTCACCTTCCTCAGATTCCTCATTGCTCAAATGTTATCTCATTAGGAAAGCCCTTTTTAACTATTTTCACCTAAAACTGTATGCCTTCTCACCTCTACATAAGTTTCAGGCACTCCCTATTTCTCCAGGGCCCCTGAATTATTTTTCTCATAGCACTTATGACAAAATAACTATGGTTTCCTTTTTGTTGTCTGTCCCTCCTCAATATTGCCCAATGTGATGTCAAGTGCTTACTAGTTCCAAAGGCTGTTTTGTTCTGACCATATGCAAAGCCTGAATTAGTGGTAGAGGAGCTGAAGAGTCCTGTTGCACTGGAGGTGGCCGGAGAAGGCCCAAACAAGCCAGTTGTGGTACCTGCTCCCACCTGGTTCTGCGGGCCTTTCCGGTTAGCCTGATAATCCTCTAAACGAAGTTCCTAGAGAGAAGGAAAACATATTTCCAATCTTAATATGTAGCCAAAAAAGTGATTTAGGAGACCAAATACTTGAATTTAGTATTCAAGTTCTCTGTTCACATACAAACCATGACTAAAAAAACAAAACTATGAATGACATTAACTTATTATCATTAAAGAAGAACATTTATAATAGTGTACAGTGGACATTAAAATTCATACCATAATTGTCATAAAACTATAGGCCAAAGGATCAACCACATCTTAATTTTAATTTTTATGATTCTTTTAGTATAATGCTGTAATAATCTTGTCTACTCCCACTCCAAATGTAAAAATTAGCTGATTAAAAGATGAAGATTCTGGACAGTTCAGAAAATTTAAGGAAAAAAGGGATAAAGTTTAACAGTTTTGTCTCACAATTCAGGGTGTTTTCTGCACTCTCCAGTTGGGGTATAGAAAGAAGCAACAGCTACAAACATGGATGACAGTCAAAACGTACAAAGAACTATTTTACGCAGCAATGAGAATGAACATACTAACTTCATGTAACAACATGGATGATCTCAATTTGAAAGACAGACCTAACAGTACATAATGTAAGGTTCCATTTATATACAGAAATGGGCAAAACATGGGAAGTCAGAATAGCAGTTACCTTTGAAAGGGGAGCATTATGACTGGGAGCAGGGCACAAGGGGGACATCAGGGATGCTGGTAATCCTATGTCTTGATTTGGATCCTGTTATATGGGTGTGTTCACTAAGTGAAAACTTACTATGTTGTATATTTATGACTTTGTATAAGTTTACTAAAAATACATGCATGAGCACACATATATACACATTACCCAGTGTAGTGTGGGCAACATCCACTCAGAACAGACTAGTAGTCTATAATGGTGCATACAAGCTGAATATTATCCCTGCCTAAAGTAATATACATCTATAAATAATACCTTAATTTAAAAATTTTTTGATTAATCAACGTTAGTTTTTTACATAAACTCAATGTAAACAAATTGATTTTAAAAATAATCAAAACCATTTTCAAAAACTACTTTCCAATAGATTTAAAAGGTTAGGCTGATATCCTGTATATATTTTACTGACCTCTAGTGACTTGCTTTCATATTCTTTCATAGCAGTAATACACTGGTGCTTGGTGCTGATATTCGTACTAACTCCAGCTTTAACCATAGTATCTGTACCAGTTGGAGGCTGCAAAGGAAGACAAAGGCAAATTTGAAAGTCTAAAGCAAACATGTAAATCCAAGCTTTATATCCCTACTTTCACAGATACAATTATTCAACCACTGAACTCTATAACTAGTCCCCTAGGTCATTTACTAAAGAGATGGTTTCAAGGGTGTTCAATTAAATACACTGCCTTTCTCTTTTCTCCCTACATTAAGGTTATCTAATAAGTCAATCTCAATAACAGTTATCACAAACCCAGAGATTAATCCTATTAACCAAGCCATCTATCTACTAAAATATACTTCATATTCTCTATAAGATAAACTTTATCCAATTTATCTTATACATTTAAACCTCTTTTTCTGAGCCATACCTCCTTTTCTGACCTGAAGTGTCTGCTTTACAACTGTAGTTGTATTTAACAAATATGGAAGCCTGATTTTTCCCCTATAACCATTTGAGGAAAAAAGCATGATAAACTACTAAAGATTCCTACCTATATTGTCTGTTTTCTCAATTATTGCACTTTCTAAGAGACAATACACAGTATTTTCCACTACTGTTTATATTTAACTTTGTTTAAAATTCAGTACTATGAATTCACCACCTTGCCTGAGAAATTCTTCACTTTCTGGAGTGAATTTTAAGAAGTTTTGCCATGCTGTATTTTTGCCAGAGGTTTCCACTAGGGTAACTGCATTTTTGGTCTATCTTAAGTATCTCTAACCAATCACATCAAATGGTATCTTACATCAGGTGGTATTCCATGTATTTTTTAAAAAATAAATCTTCCACTCTAACCCTCTACACCCAATGCCTCTCAAAAAGCAAAGAAAACACAAAATTCAACTGCCCCATTTTGCCATTTGATCAACAAAAGTTTTATTTTTAACCAGTATACAGAATCTTGATGAGTTATTCCATATATTTCCTTAAAGAGACCTTATTTTTAATTATTCTTCTATAGTTTGCTCCAACATTCCTTATTTCCATAAAGAATGGTTGACCATTCAGAGGCCAAATTATAACAATAAACACAAGTTGAACCTTATCCTAGCTAGTTATTATAATCAAACTTGTGAATACAAATTTGACTGGGTTGAGCATAATTCAAATATGTATTATAATCTAGATTTGTTTTAAGATTTCAATGATATACAGATTTTTGTTCTTAACACATCTTTTAGGAAGAGACTAAGCTGTGCATAACTAGAAAGAGGAGGAATTTTTTGATTCATCCTGCAAATAAATATACAAATGGGAGAGAAATTCCACAAAGATTGGAAAAAAATACTTACATTAAATTTAATAGTAGTCCCAGTAGGAGCTGCTGTAAAACTACTTGGCCCAAAGAGGGAGCCAGATGTGCTACCAAAAGGATTGGAGGTGGTATTTGTAGTTCCAAAAAGTCCGCCACTGCTAGTACTTGTTCCAAAATCTATAAATTAGAAAGAAAAATTAGATGGTAACAGTAAAGAATGTAAGAATCTGTAAGATATCTTGGAAGCGAGATGTGGTACCAGTGTGGCAGTAATTTTTTATTCACATCTCTCTATCAAATACCTACAAACAGATATTTCATACAAAACACACATAATTCTAGGCTCACAACATTGAAGTGAAACAAAATTTGAATCCTTTAGTCTGCTAAGTGCCATGAAGCCCTTTTTAAGCATACTTTGTTTACAAGTGAAAAGAAACAGTACTTTGTTTCATCATAAATTTTATCTCATTCCTTCTTTCTTGGCAAGACTAGATGCAGAATAAGCCTGCATTTCTGAAAACATTGCAACAGACTTAACACAGACAACAGTATATTTTATTTACATATATTACCACAAACACTCAAATATAACTAAAAAGGTTAAAACATACAAATGGTCCTATTATAGCAACCAAACACAGGTTAATGTAAAATTTCACCCAGAAAAATAATTTTTAAAAAATCAGTAGCATGTTGATCATTTTATAGAAAAAAGAGATCCTCTGATTGCCTTTCTTTTCCAAAAAGCAGAATTTTTAAATTACATAAGAGTAAATTTAACTGTTATCTAAGGAATATATTTTTCAAAATATGAGATACTTCTAAAGAAGTTATACATATGATGTCAGATATATCAGTAATAAAAATTTATCTACCAATATTTAATATTAAATGACATCCTAATTACCAATTTAAGAAGAAAATGATTTCTCATTGAAAAACTGCTATTTCTTATCTAAAAACATGTCCTAATATACAGTTTAAAGTAAACAGGCACAACTCTTGAATTGGCACTTTTGATTGCACTTTATATTGTCTTGGTTAAATATTTCAACATCTTCACAAACAACTTTCCATTTGTAAAATACTGACAGCTTCCTAACTTATCGATCTGCCATTCACCTGCACTGGTAATGGCATCAATTCACAGAGCACACCTGTTTAACTAAAGAACTGTATAGAGAAGTATCCCTAAGCCACATTTGGACTTAAAAAGAAAGAAGCCATTATTGAAAACATCTGCCATGGGCAAGAAATGAAGGAGTAACAATGTCATGGCCAGTATCTGTCATTGCTGCTTTAGTCTCTTCATACCAAATGTGTAATGAAGACAAGTAGGTGCCCCCGCCATATAATACTGTTGACTACACACATTCATTCCTCTTTGAAATTCTCCTGTATTAACAACTATGACACTACTCTGATCTGGCTTTTCATCCTATCTCTGGTCATTCTATATCAGATGCCTCTATCTGTGCATATCCCTTAAAAACTAGTGCTTCTCTGATTTCCATTCTTAAAGATATGTACATATCCCCCTCCTAGTTTCTAGCCTATTAAGCTTTCAAGAAATTTTGAAGTTTTCTGCTCCCCATGTTTTTACCACCTGGAGGGAAAAGAAGAGGAGATGAACATAGGGAAAAGAAGAAAAAAGAACACATTCAATAAGCAAATCAAATTATTAGATGTAGAAGTTCAATAATGTCCTACTTACTCCCAAAGCCAGTTGGTTTATTTTGTGCAAAGGCATTGTTTTGGGATGAGAAGAGACTGGTCCCTGTGCTTGCAGTTCCAAACAAGCTATTTGATGTTCCTGTTGATGTGCCAAACCCAAAGCCAGTGCTTGTGGAAGTAGCTGGCTGGCTAAATGAATTGGTACCAAATAATCCTCCTGGGAGATGGAAAGGAGTTAAAAATAGTTAAACAGACAGATTGGAGCCACTATATGAAGCCCTATACCAGCTGCGAATAAACCAACTCTTCCAAATAAGCCTCTACCTGGTTTGGTTTGTGAGTTTCCAAACAGGCTTCCAGTACTGCTGCTAGAACCAAATGCAGATGTTCCAAATGCCCCTCCACTAGCAGTGCCAAAGCCAGTATCTGAAAAAGCAAAAGCAAGGGTGAGAATAAAATTTAAGTTAGGTAACACAATAAAAAACAGTGTAATATTTCTTAACATTCTGCACTTGGATAAGACCACTGGTCTAATCTGAAAACCATTTTTTCAAAATTCCATCAGACTACTAATTACAGAGTTAAAATTAAGCCACAGATATTTTATTCACTGTCCCCAGGTGAAGTAAGGAAACTTAAAGTGAAAAAGTGTGACTTTTCAATAAAAGTTATAGATGTTGATAGGTTAAAAAAAAGAGAGCCAAGGTAACTAGTGACTATAAGTTAAGTACAAAAGTAAAATCATCAAAGGTAAGTATTATAATTCTCTCCATACACTGAACACTCCAGTCACTGGGATGAAAGATCCTTAATTGAGGAGCACATCAGAATGACCAGAGAAGCTTTTTCAAAATACACATGTTCAAGTTCCTACCCCAGAGATCCTAATTTCATAGTTCTACAATGGAAATTATGTACTTTGAAAAAAAAAATCTCCAAAAGTGATGCTTATGGACACTTTTGGTTTAAAAACCAAGGACCTAGATGTAGAGCACTTTAAGAAGAGGTCATGAGACACCTGAAAAATTTTCTCTATAGTTATTTTTATTAGGTATAATTTGGTAGTTATGCTTTTTAAAAATTTTCATCAGTTAGAGGAAGTTTCTGGGATTTGCATTAATACTCTGTTCTGATGCTCATCTCCTCCTCACTCCCACACCCCCAAAACAAAAAAGAGGATAAAAACAAGACTGGGAAAATGCTGATAGCTAAAGCTGGGAGATAAGTACATGACAAAGCTGGGAGATAAGTACATGACAGTTCAGTATACCAATTTTTCTACTTTTGTGTAAGTTTAAGGGAAGTCTCATACACTGTTGGTGGGATTGTAGATTGGTATAGTCATTATGGAAAACAATATGGAGGGTCCTCAAAAAAATAAGACTAAAACTATCATACGATCCAGGTATTATTTTTCTGGGTCTTTATCTTAAGAACATAAAAACACTAATTCAAAAAGATATATGCACCCCTATGTTCACTGCAGCATTATTTATAATAGCTAAGATACAGAAACAGCCAAGATATAGAAACAACGTTAAGTATCCACAAATGATGAATGGATAAAGATGTGGTGCATACATATATGTGTGGGGGGGGGGGAGACAAACAGACACTGGAATACTACACAGTCATAAAAAATAAAATACTGCCATTTGTGACAATATAAATGAAGCTTGGGGGATATTATGTTAAAAAAAAAAGTACAAAAACCATATGGTTTCACTCATGTGGAATATAAAACAAAAAAGAAATGAACAAACCAAAAACACTCAGACAACAGACTGGTAGTTATCGAAGGGGAAGGGAATATAGGTGGATGGCTAAGGTAAAGGGAGTCAAATGTATAGTGACAGAAACTAGACTTTTGGTGGTGTATATAGTATATAGACATCAAATTGTGTTGTATACCTGTTGTATACTATATTGTTATACATTAACCAATGTTACTTTGAAACATACAAAAATTTTTAACAAAAGTTTAAAAATGAGCAATAAGAGTTGCTGTAAGTAACTAGTGTTATGTACAATACATGGGAGGGGAAGTAAATCTCAGGAAGGCTGGTGGGGATTAGGGACTGAAATTTTAACAGTTCTACTTCTGAATGTCATATCTTTTTCACAAAGCAAATCTCAGAGTAGTTATTCAATAATTGCATTAGACTTCAATATTAAACAAGTTATTTCCTGGTCTGAAAATCTGTTAACTAATTATAACTTTCTGCTAAAAGAAGCAATTAATAAAAATATGTTAAGTACCTTCTACTGATGATCAGTAAGCCATGAAAACTCAGAACTTACTTCTATTTTCTTAGAAAATTTTTACAAGATCTTATTGTGGTCATTTTTCAAAAAGGTTTTGTTATAAAGACCAAGTTATAAATGAAATTCCCATCTAAGGCCATCAGAGTAGATTTGTTCTTAGTAAGAATAGCTTAAGATTCCTCTCTGCTTGTTTTAAAACTTACTCTGCCCAAAAGTTGAAGTTGTGCCAAAGCCACCTGTGCTACCCCCAAAGGGTGTTCCAAATGACTTATTAAACATCTTCAAAATGAGTCTTTGCTTCAGAAAGCTGAAAAGAAGAAAAAATTGTCACTTTTTAAAGAATACAATATAATTGTTTCATAAAACATATCAGTCTACACCTGTTCAACCTATAGCATAATGTTCATTCATTCAACATCCTCTGTATAATATAGACCTTGTAAAATTGAGCTGAATCAGAACCATTAAATGTCAGGTTAAAAACTTCAGATTCCACCAAGAACCATCCCTTTAAAACATATTTTTTGACCTTTTTTAAACATAAGCCCCTTTTCAATAAAGATTTCAGGTCCACTATCCCAGATTTTGACATGCCTCTCCCATTTTCAAATCCCAGAGATTCTGGTGCCTTGACATTCTCTTTGAGATTACTTCTTAAGACTATTCTTTATGGCTTCCTACCACTCTGTCTTCTATTACTTCTGGAAACATTATAGAATACCTTTGGTGAAAACCCCCCATCCTCATACTGGATATTCCCCTCCAGTATCCAAACTATATACCCAGTCACTTAATGAATTGCATTAAATGTCCCAACAAGAACAAAAGTGAAGTCCGGGATTTTTCCCCTCAATTTGGATAAAAACAAGTTAAACGTACTTTACTCAAAAATAAAAGCTTTCCCCTTCCATAAATTTTCTTTAAACTTAAGATATCTGCTACCCCCTAACTGCTGGCAGACAAAAAAAATAATGAGTAAACTGCTTTTAATATAAAAACTCAGAAAATTGCCAATCATGCTTATTTGGATTTTGTGACTGGTACTATGATTTTTCTATTATATACATATAATGGAGTTTTTTCCCCTAGTTAAATCATGCCTCGTTCATATAATAGAATTAAATATATTTTGAGGTGCTCCCCACAATGTACCAGTGTCCCATTAGCACTTTTAGCTATCTAACACCTGAAACATTTTGTGCAATGTTGGAAAAGATGAAGCTGTCCTTAATACCTAATGCTTTTACAGAAATTAACATTCTGTCCCTTAAACTCCCCTAGGGGAAAAAATAAAATCCCAACACTCATTTTTTATCTGAACTTCTAGACATTTACTAACTCATTAAATTAAACAGAACTCACTGAAACCTGTGGTTCAAGAGGGCCACGTCAGAATTAGCTGGCAAGCTTTTCAAAATGCAACAGCCCAAGGTCCCATTTTAGAAATATGCAACCAAAACGTCCACGGTTCTGATGTACACAATTGTATTTTGAAAGGCTCCTCCAGTGATTCTAATGTTTTCCCTTAAAACTAAAGGCTGTATTACATGTAATTATCATTTCTCTTTCAATAATGAGATCTGCTTTAAGTTTCTTTCCTTCCCAATTTATCAGGTGTCACAAAGTGACAAACTGAGCCTTTATCATACTAACTGGTGACTCTCTTTTCCAGGAGACATACTCTTGGAAGAACTTAGCAGAAGTCTAGACCTCTATGGTTCTATCTACATATTTGCTTTTCAAGAGTTCATTCTGAATTGACAGTTGTGCTAGGGGTTAGATGTCTGGACTCACTCATTTTAATTGTAATCTCTCTCATCTGCTCTCTTGAGTCACAGCCCCTACTAGATTCACTTTCCTGTATCTGCTAAGATTTTTGACTCATCATCAGTAAGGCAAAAACTATGAGCTGTAATACAATTATCATGCTAAATTTGTGATCCACTTCTTTTCACCCCCATAAAAATCAATCTGTTCATGTTAAGCCTGACATCTATGTAGTAGACAGGTCAGGATTCAAAATCTGAGCAATATAATTTTTCTCTGTGAAACTGGTCTTTATAGATGATTTTAGTGTTAATTTGAGTTTCAGTGGGCACTAGGTTTTACAGACCAAATTCACAGCTCCTAACAATCAGAATTTGATTTTTAATAATCTTATCCTAACATAAAAACCTAGCGTCACACATATATTTCACAAAGGGATCTTTAGTAATACTCTGAGAAACACCTCATAGATTATAAGCTCTTATATATTATCTCAACATCCTTAAAAGGATATTATGCATCATCACCTGTGTTTTACAGATGAGAAAACAGGATCAGATGTTTAGCAAGTTTCTCAAGGTTAAAGAAGTGCTCCAGTTTAACCTCTCTTCTGACATCCATTAACACTCTAAATCCTAGGAAGGAATACACTAAACAAAAGCAAGAACATGTGTAGTACTACAGAAATTCATCTGTTCCAGACCCAAGAACAAGGGACAATGCAGGGACCAAATCTAATTTAGACTCCTGGAAGAAAAGCATCTCACTCAAGCTCAGCCTATCTTTTTGGTTCTGGCAAAGATAAGCCTGGCTTAGTCTCAACTCTCACAATACTGGAATTCTAAGTGTACTTTAAAAAATTATTACCATGGAAGCAAATCAAGATTTTAGAAATAACCTCATGATTTTTATTACTGCTAGAAATTAAGAAATGGCTAATATATTTAACTCTTTGCTCTCTGAACAAATCATTTTCCTGACTATGCAATGAAATATCACTGACTAAATGAAAAATGCACCCCCTCGACCTTTGACCCTGCCAAATGACCTACTAATTCATTGTTCCATAAGTCTTCCTCAACTCCCTCCAGCAATATGTCATTCCTCTGGGTTTCTACAGCACCTTACAATTTGTTTACATGTATCTTACACAGGGTATATTGTACACATGCGTATGTATATATGTATGGAGAAATGTTCATGTATATATTATCTTTAATTAGTTGATATCATTTAAAATAAGTTTTTGGCTTTTCATGATAAATCTGATAAGCAAACTAGACTTTAATTACTTTACGGCAATAACAGTCTAAAGCTTAGGAGCAACTGCACCCTTAGGTCAGAGCCATGTACTCTCCAATGTGCCACAATACTCACCCAGTATCACTCACTTCCATCAGCTGCCTAGTAACAATGGGCTTTGGGTTCGTAACTTCTGATGTAATCAGAGAAAGGACCCATACTTTAAAAACTTGAAGAGCACGTTAAGTGCCAGGAAGCATAATAAGGAAGTCAAAATTAAGTCATAAAATGAACTGAAAATGTGAGGAAAAATTTCTGGGGATTTAGAATGTAAACTGGGCCTCAAGAGACCAGAAAGAGAAGAAAGGGAAAGATCCTAAGTAAGGTAACACAAGTAAGAATAGGTATTTGTATACCTATCCTATCTGGCCTAATACCTGAACACCATGCCCAGTTTCCCTCATATAGTAATCATATAATAAGTGTACTTAGTTTATTATGTGGTGATGTCACTAACCTTAAATTACCCAATTAAAGGAGTGAACAGAGCACTCTGCTAAGTATGTACCCAGGATATAGTATCAAAAATAAGGCACCTCCAGAACATTTGAACAGTTAAACTTTGAGAGTTATTTCAAATAAAAGTTGTTTAATGAAAAAAAGCATATTGTGATAGCTTTGTATAGTGTCAATTAGTTGCTGAACTTATCATGGTGATCACTTTTTTAGGTAAATAAATGTTGAATAACTATGGTATACACCTGAAACTAATATAATACTGTATGTTAGCTATATTTTAATAAAAATCTTTTTAAAAAAGGAAAAAAGCAGTTGTGAAAAGATATATTTGGCAGATTCTTTACGTAAAATAAAAAAGACAATACATGTTACTTAGCAAAAGTAAAGAGGAAGGCTAAAAAAGTACATGGAAGTGGTGTCTCTGGAGAGAGGAAAGTAAATGAAACATAGGGCAGAAGATTCAGAGGACTCAAACTTTTCTGTACTATTCCCTCTATTAACAATAACAATAGATTAATAGGGTGTGGTCATTTGCATTATTTTTCCATTTAAAAAAATGTAGAAAATCCATTCAAAAAAGAGAAAGAAATAATCCTAGGTAGAGATTGGAATGTATGAAACTTTTAAATCCATTTGAGTTTAAAGGAGTATCACACATTCCTGGAATAAATCATACTAGCTAACATTTGAGTTCTTAACAAGTCCCGGGCACTATTCTAAGCATGTAAACTTCCCAAGAATCCCATAAGGTATTTTTATCTCTATTTTACAAGTGGTGAAATTGAAGCAGAAGAACCTGCCCCAGATCACAAAGTTATCATAGTCATGCACTGCATAACGGTTCAGTCAACGAGGGACTGCCTATTTGACAGTGGTCCATAAGTGTACTGCATGGCCTAGGTGTGTCATAGTAGCTCTACTACCTATGTTTGTATAAGTACACTCTATGATGTTAGCACAAAGAAATCGCCTAATGACACATTTCCCAGACCACATTCCTGTTAAGTGACACATGACTGTACTGACTCCGGAAGCTATGCTCCTAGAGTCTAGCTAGAGCATAGAGCTGTCCTAGAGAAAGAACACTGGCAACTAAAGGGAAACGATTTTGCGTTCACTATAAATGAGACTACACACCCAAAATTTGGCAGTATTGATCCAACACTATCAGAGGAAAGAGATATGTCTCTGGCAGACATAGGAGTTGTAGTTACCAGACAGGTAATCTGTCTTATGGACTAATGATTTATAAGGCATCCCCACAACCTAGATGAGGTTTCCTTGTAAAGATTAACCACTTCCTTTATGGATGACTTATACTCCTTGCAATTTTTTTTTGTCTAAGACATATTTAAAAAGGATAAAAATGAAATAGTCCTTTACAGAAAGAGATGATGCTCTTAAATTTACTCTGCTCTCTATGCTCAATTTTCTAATTAATAATCCAGAATACCACATACAAGAAAGAGGTAGCCTTAATAACATCAGTAGTCCAGTATTCCCACACTGTCCCAACTGAAGTTCATTCAATAAACTGAAGTCCTGGTTTTTACATAGACTTTTGTGAGCTTTGTGAACTCTACAATGACAAAACTTAGTTTCCTTCCAGAAAAGTGGTGGACACACGGTAACAACAAGCAACTGCCAACTTTAAACACTATGTGAATGACTAAGCAAGCTTGCTGCTCTTTGACAACAGAAAGTTACACAAATGGGAAGTACAGGAACACCTTGGATATATTGCAGGTTTGGTTCCAGATCACCACAGTAAGGCAAGTATCACAATAAAGTGAGTAACGATATTTTCACTAGTAGAAGGTCTTGCCTTCAATTTGGCGGGGGGGCGTGGGGGGGGAGTGCATCATCTCTGTAAAGCGCAATAAATAAAAGCAAAGTGGAATAAAATGAGGTATGCTTGTAATTTTTCCTTTCCACTTCACTGAGTTCCTTTGTATCAAACTCAGTAAAGAGCAAAAATAAGTATCTGTTAGATGAATGTACTAGTTTAAAAATTATTTTTTCATATATTCTCTCATCTAATCTTCACAAAAATACTAGAAAAGGCAGAAATTATCATCCATAGTTACAATGAATGAAAAAAATATTGATTTTTGCCTTGGATAAGAGAGGAAGGTTGGGAGAGTTAGATAGAACTCCAGGAAGGAGATTAGTTTATTCTGTTTATTCTTAATCACCTAATATCACATCCCAGCAAATCTGTTATCCTGTTTTACAGTACCTTTCCTATGACTGAGCCTCAGAAATCAAGCCATTTTCATTTTGTTAGAACATTAACTTTTTTTTCTGTAAAAACTATGTCCTCTTTCTCAAAATTACTGCTCAAGCCGCACCTGTTTCATAAGACTTCCCCAGATTAGACCCTTCAGACTCTTATCGTACAGAAACACTTCCTCTTCCCCTCCCCTTCCACTTGTTACATATACTAACGCCTCCTAGCTGTTAGTTATGCAATATATTTGTTATACCTACACCTTGAGCGTTATGAGCTGTTTGCTGCTCTGGTGACAGCATCTTGATTTTGCCCAGTTTCTCCCATTAGGGTGTAAATTAACTAAAAATAACCCATAGTATCTAATACGGCTCCTACCTTACATAGTTGAGTAGCATTTTTTTCTTCCCTTTAACATAACTGTCATTTTAAAAACAGAAGTAGTGAAAAGAGTACAATAGCTTTGGAGTGAGACAAATCTGTATTTAAATCTCTGCCACTTATGTCTGCAATACTCTGTAAATCAAAAATTAATTCAAAATAAAAAGTAAAAAAGGAATTGAAAACCTCTGCCACTTGCTACTGTATAATTGTAGCTAAGTCATGATACTCAACTTCTTAGACCTCAATTTCTGCATCTGAACAATAAACATTATAAGGCCTCCAACAAAGGACTATCAGAACAAAGTTGTCTCAAACTAGAGCTCCTCAAAAGGAGGTTTTTGTTTTCAACCAATGCTTTACAATATTTTAAATTAGAAAAGTATCATTTCCTTCACTTTAAACCATGACTGATCAATGCGCAACTAGAACTTCATGCATAACATGTTTCCCAATACTTCAGTGTCATCTACTGACCATTTAACACAACCACAAAGCACCACCACTGCTAACAACAGAAACAACACAATATACTCAGGTCACTCCGATTATCTGTTCTCTTCCACTCATCTCACGTTCCCTACTACTCACCTTTATTTACAAACCAATTTGCCTATTTCTTAAGAAGCTTATTACAGGCAAGAAGAGTTAGGTGTGCAGATAACAGTAATCTTGTCTCACAGAAGCACAAGGAAGCAAGGCTACACAAAGGTATGAAGCGATGAGTGACTGCAACACATATTCATGGAGGACAAACTGTTCCCTATGTGAACAGATAGTCCTAATTCAGGCACTCAATTTTTTTTCAGGCTTTCAATTCTTTCCCCTTGATCAGTGGTTTTCAAATATTTTTAGCTATGGACCCAATATATAAAAAAGACATGGCAAAGGCAACCTTGGCTGAAGTAAAGAGAGGTGGGTACAGTGGAGACCTTTCAAAGAAGCTTAGGAGCTATATGCTCTAGTGTGAAAAATCATTATCCTAGATCAGTGGTTCTCAAAGTGTGGTTCAAAGGTCTCTAAAAGTACCCAAGTCTACAGCCATGCTACCCTGAACACCGGATCCCACCTAATCTCAGAAGCTAAGCAGGGTTGGGCCTGGTTAGTACTTGGATGGGAGACCACCAAGGAATACTAGGTGCCATAGGCTTTAAAAATAATAATAAAAATTTAAAAAGTAAAAGTACCCGAGACCTCTTTTCAAGAAGTCCATGAGGTCAAAACTATTTTTCATTATTTGCCTTATTTTACTGTGCTGACCTCTGCACTGAGATGCAAAAATCAATGGTATATAAAACTGCTATAACCTGACCATGAATCAAGACAATGACCCCAAACTGTACTAACAGTCACTGAATTTTTTACTGCCACCCACTTACAGTACAAAAAAATCTTTGACTTGAATGTCCTTGATGAAGTACTAAAAGTATTGATTGTATCACTTCTCAACATTTCAGTACACATCTTTCTAATATTCTGATTATTCTATGGAATAAAATGGAAAGTACTCAAAAGTGTGCATATTGAAATACAAGGGTTATCTCAAATAAAACATCTGTATGGTTACTTTTTGAGTAGAAAGCTGAACCAGTAGATTTTTTTCAAGGAACACCATTTCTATTTCAAAGAATAAATGACAAACTATGGTTCTTCAGATTGAAGTGAAAATTAGAATTTTGAAAGCTTGTGTCCACCACAATGAGCTTGTCAGCTTCCCAACTCTTAAACAATGAGTGGAGGAAATATTAAGAACTGTACAATTAAATTTGTTAACATTTGGAAGAGTTGTATAACTTAGTGAACCAATAATTTCTAAATGACCAATGTATGATATCATAAAATCATGCTGAATAAATATCCGCTCAAAGTGCAAGGACAAATGAATTTTAATGTAGCAGAGTACCTTAAGTTCAATGATATAGTTTCAGATTCCACATTGCAACAAACCTTTAAAAAGGTTTGAGTGCAGTGTCAATAAATACCTACAATTATTTGAAAAGGCTATTAAAAAACTCCATTTGATTATTAAAGATATCCAAACTGTAAAAAACAAACATATCAACCTTCCCTTTCCAACTACATATCTGTATGAGGTTGGATTTTGTTCACATACTTCAACCAAAACAACACATTAACCATCTGAATGCAAAAGATCTGCAAATCCAGTGGTCTTCTGTTAAGTCAGACATTAAAGAGATCTGCAAAAAAGGAAGACAACACCGCCCTTGTCATTAAGAAAACTTTTTAAATTTTTCATAAAATTATTTGTTAACAGATTAACTTTCAAAATCTTTTAAAATGTTTTAAAATGAAATTATTTTAATTTCTGTACAGTAAATACCAGTAGGTATAACCTACGTAAATAAAAACTGTTTGAAGTCTTCGACAATTTTTAAAAGCATAAAGGAGTCCAGAGACCTCACATTTGGGGACAGCTATTCTAGACTACTGCTATAGGCTCCTTCTAATTAATTTGACTGACTCTAGTTTCCCATCTTCTACCCTACTACTACTCCCAGCATAAACTCACTCTTAGTATCAGACTTAGCTAATTAGAGCTGTATTTTAAAGAAATAATTTGTAGTCCTCTACTGAAAATTTCCAATTGTTCCACATCACACTGAATTAAGTACAAGTTCTCCAATAAGGCAAATAATTCTCAGTATTTATTAAATTCTCGGTGTCAGTACAGTGGGTCAAATCCTCCCATCAGTGCATATTTATGTGGCATCAAGTGTATCAGTGGAATGAAAATATAATGGAACCACACAGCATCACACATTTAATTACTTTGGTTCAACTACAAGCTCTTTTGCTTTATTTACCCAATGGTCTATCCCCTTTCAAATAAGACCTTAATTTTTCTTATACTAGAGAATGGGAGGCTACCACAGAAATGAAACAAGAAACTGGAGAAAATGAGCCTAGGACTCTTACCCTTTCAGCTTCGCCACACCAGAGGTTCACCAATATAAAGGTTTTTCAAGGACAATTTTAACACAACGCAGCTTATTAGCTAACTTTAAAAACATACATCTGGCTACATAAAAGTATGATTTTACTAAAATATTGGGAATGTTTTCTCTAGAGAAGTGATCTCAATCAGGGACAATTTTGCCCAGAAGACATTTGACAATGTCTAGAGATATTTTGGATTGTTACAACTTGGTGACAGGGGTGTTACAGGTATCTCTAGGTAGGGTCCAGGAATGCTGCTGAACATCCAACAATAAACAAGACAGCTCCTCCACAATAAAGAATTACCTAGGCCAAAATGTCAATGTGTCCAGGCTGAGAAACTAGATATAGAGACATACTATGTCAAGTACAGCAGGTCCTCCAATGTCATTTCGCTCAACATGGTTTTGTTACAATGATGAGATGCCATAGGAACTCGTTTATATCAATTAGCCTGTCATAAAATTGGTTTCCTCATATTGTTTCGCTGTACTTCCAAGAACTTATTGATGATGCTAAATGAGGGTTTATGGTACTGAGGTTCAATTCCACACACAAAGAATGCACCAAATTCTCAAGAAATGGTGTTTACATACCCTGCCTCTAATACTTATCGTTAAATCTCTAAATACTCTAACCTTCAACAGATTTCATAATTACAGATGTGTTATGTATTAGAAATTAAATGTAAATACTACTGCCCCTTACTACCTTGGTTAACTGCCACCATAAAAAATATCACAATAAAATAATCCATTTTTTTATAAGCTGTGAAATTGGCTCCCTAAAAGTTCTACTTGTTCTTAGCTATGTCAGAGTTAGTGTATGAGCTAGTGTACATGAATAAAGTCAGTTATCAAAGTACCATGTAACTTATGAATGGTATAGGTCCTCTTATCTGGGCCCCATATTTCAGGAGCACACAAATACCCAGCCACCTTATAGATTATTTTTAAGTTTAACTCCTCCATATTTGTTTATTCATTCAAGCAAACACATTTACTGAGGGCCTAGGATGTGCCAAACAACCTGAATAGAAAGACAAAAGCATTCTAGGACAGTCTAACAAAAAGACAAAGAGTTAAAACACAAAATGATTTGTGCTATAAATAGAAGTAGCAAATAAGTGTTATGAAAGTTTGCAGGGGAGAGAATGCCAGGAAAGGCTTTTCAGAAAGTGATGCCTGAACTGAGTAAATGTCACAGAAAATATACCCTGTTCATGTCTTCGCATTTAGACCACAGTTCTCTTCTGCTCTTCTACACTATTTTTCAGTTTTTGCTTTGTCATCTAAACAAGAGCATAGTGACCTCTGACTGATATAAACACATCAAAGAGGCAACTAATTCAATTTCATCAAACCTTAATTCTATCATAGTATTTCCAGTACCTCCATCTTGTCCAACTTCTGGTTGTTTTTAAAACAACCTGACTTCTTCCACCAAATAAATATACCATCTTTCACCCAGTTAACAAGTATTAGTTTCTTTCTGAATTTATAAGACTGTAACAGAGAATTTTTACTGTTCTTTTCTTTCCTGTTTAGTTTCTTCTTTCAAAATAGTTTTAATTTTCTCATCTTCTATTACAAAACTTTGAATTGTGCACCAGAGAGAAATCATGAGTTCCAAGGTACAAGAAATACAAATGACTGCTGCCTACCTTTCTAAGTTTCGTCTATATTTCCTGCTTTCTGTTCAGTACTGCTGTGGGCCACTAACTGGACTTTCTTCTGAGTCCCCAGCAGTTGACACAAATAAAAAATTTTACATTTGGAACAGGAAGCTAGACAAGGACTTTGTTTTACCAATTTGTTTTCCAATATATAACATTACTGACATTCTTCAACCAACTTTCAAGTTTAGTTTTCATGGTCTAGATAAGGGTACCACTAATCAAGCGTCTGCCGAACAGAGCTGGTAGCAACTAAGTCCAAAAGGCTATTAAAGACTATATCTGCTTCCAACTACCGAAGACTCCCGGCCCCCTCACAAAGGGAATCCTCAATAATGGAAGGCTGGAACACCCAGAAAGGGTGATGTAGCACACAGATTTCCAGACTGAGTCAGATCTGGCATTGGCTAATTTTGTCCCCTCTCTGGGCCTCGGTTTCTCCATCTATAAAACTTGCACGCGATGTAGGGTAGGAAGATCAGCTTAATTTCTGAAATCCTTATGGCTATCCAGAAACCCCATCATTCCCCTCTTCTAGCTTTACAAGGAACACGTGGGAGACCAGAAAATAATCTTTTACTCCACTAAACCGACCTTAATTCTCGGATATGTCTTAAAAAGCTAACAAACTCCCGACCCATCCACCCTAACCCCGGGGTAGCGAATTTTCCCTGTAGGAAAGGCCAAGGCAAATAAAGCCCACCCCACAAGAGTCAAGAAAGTACTGGGAATCCATTAAAGGTTTTAAGGCGCTGCCACCGCAAAGGACCGGCCCACCTAATCACCGCCGCGCAAATGAATGACTACAACCGGGTAGATGGACGCTCCCTGAGCGTAGGCTGCGACAGGAGACCCCTCAATGATAGCGATTCCCTCCCAGCTTCCAAAGAGCCGGGCTTCGGGGCCGCAGGGCCCCGCCCCTCCGTCAGGGCAGAAGGTGCGCGCCGGGGCGCGAGACTTCGGCGTGGAGGGCCTGGGACGCCCTGGGACGCCCCGCGCACCGCCCGCCCCGAGGAGGAGGAGCCTGTTGGCCCCGGGGCCACCGCCCCGGCTCCCGACTTACCGCGGTGCGGTGGGGGAGGGGAAATGTCAGAAGTGAGGGCCTAGGCCCGACCGCCACCCGCTGCTCAGAGCAGCGCGCGGCCACCACGAAACCGTCGCCGCCGCCGCCGCCACCGATACCGACCGCCGCTTCGGGCGCAGCGCGCAGTGGGCCCGACTGCGTCACACGCCGCCCGCCGTCAGAGGCTCGCTCCGGGCGCTCCGCCCTCGCTGCGTGCGCACTGGCAGACGCCGCCGCCACTCTAGGCCTACCCTGTTACTCATTGGGCAATGAGTCTTTTGAAACCGAACGTGAGGGCGGACTTCGGGAGAAGGGGCGAAGGGGAAGAGGAGGGACCTAAGGAGTTAGGGGAGAGGAAAGCGGTGGGGCGGTGGGAGGGAAATGGAGTCGCGTCCCTGGCTGCCGCGGTTGGCTGGGAGAGATTCGTGACGTCACACAGGCCCCCTCGAAGAGGGCCGATGAATGGCTACATCGGGCAGGGTGTGGGAGAAGAGTGGTGACGCTATGCCAAGGCTCCGCCCCTTTTGTGGGAGCGCAGAGCCCCGGGCTGCTGAAGCTCGGGCCAATCAGAGGGAAGGCTCCAGGATGGCATGGTAACTATTCTACCCTTACCTTGCCCCAGTTCGGGGGCGGTGATGGAAAGGCTTCCCGGTTGTCCTGCCCTCACTTCCTGACCAGACCACGTGCGGTGCTGGAGGGCCTTCGTAGGTGGTCTGACTGTCCACGTAGCTTGTCTGCAGCTGCTTGGAGGCCTTAAAACCTGGTCTCCTTGTCTCCTGACCCATGCCAGCCCCTTTTCCCTTTCCAAATCCCTAGGATAGACGTTATGAACATCAGAAATGCCCTAAGGGAATTTCCGGCTAAGCACAGGACTTGGTACAAATGAGGATTCTTGGAACTTCTTGCCCACCTGCCCTTTACAACACCCCCTCCCAGGCCCGTCATTTTCAAAGCCCTGGTTCAAATGTTCCCGCCCTCTCTGGGGTATATTTGCTGATCTCTCTCAGCAAGTTGGGTTAATGCTTGGGCAGGCCTCTGTTACAGCCATGTCACTTTGTAATCTATTAATTTCATGTCTTCTGTGCCTGGGCTCTTGGAAGTTAGAGCTGCATTTTCTTCATCTTGATGTTAAAAAATAAAATTCAACCAAGTCAATTTGAAGATCTAATTGGCTTTATTAAACGATTCATAAATTGGGAAGCAACCCGTCTAGCAACTGGAAGGGAACCTGAGGGGTTGTTCAAAATAAAAGGATTTTCTAGGAAGAAGGGCGGGGCAAGGGAGTTATTAGCAAAAGAAAGTATTATTTGGGGGCTCCAACATTTTTTTTTTCAGGGGAAGAGAAGATGAAAGGTCTTTACTATGTAGATTGCTTCTTTCTATGGAGGATGGAGAGGGTGTTTGTGAGATTACCCTACTGATGCTTGACCAGAAAATTTTATACTGGTTGATTAAGATTATGTTTCTAGCGAGGTTGAAAGTGCAGTTAGATAAGGTATTAAATCTAGGTTTGGTATCGTGGGCTTTTGGCGTGACTGATGCCGTTTTGAACCTATGGTTTGTTTTTTTTCTTTAACACTAATGTTCCTACCCACCGCCTCTTGCCTGGGCCAGGCCTGGTGCAGAAGAGCGATATTACAATATGGAGGTTTGAGCATGTTGTAGAAACTAGACCTAGTGACTGAGCATCCTGCACAGAATACCAGGGACTGTGCTCATAAAACCTATTTGAATGACTGCTCCACCACCACCTCTTCCTGGGGCATCAATGCAAAATTGATATGGGTGCTGCCCCAAAGTAGGAGATCTTATATCCCTGGGGGTTTTCAGTGGTGGCAAGGGATTAGAGATAATTGATTAATTTGTCAAAAAGTGTAATTTGTCATAAAGATGAAATAAGATTATGTATAGGAGAAACCTGGTACTTGTAGATGCTTAGTAGATGATTGAAAGAAGAAAAAAATATATATGAAGTGTCAAATAGTAAAAAAAAATTACATCTGACTCCAGCCACCTTCCCCCAACTCTTCCACCCAAACATCTCTCCTCCTCCACCCTCCCTTACCTAAGCTCTGCATCAGAAAGTCATTAGTTCTCTCTGGATAGTTACTATAGCTTCCTTACTGCCCTCCTGAACCTTTGATATTTCACCTTCCTATCCTTAAACTCAACTAAACCCCTTTGCTCCACTTATTTGTTTGGGTTTTCCTAAGGCCAAATAGACAGTATAGGTGCATGTTAAACGTTTGCCACATGAATAGGTGAATTATTTTCTTAAGTAGAAAAGTAAAAGTGTGAAACTTTTGAGTTGGAGAACCCTGGGTTTAAATCTGAGCCCAACCATGTATTAACTGTAGGAACTTGGGCAAACTTCTTAATCCCTTTGAGCCTTAGTTTCCTTGTCCGTAAAATGCCTAACAGGGTTGTTATGAGAATTAAATGAGATAAACCATTTATCAGGTACCTGGTACACAGTAAGCCCTCAATGAATGATAGATATTATTTATATTCTTTAAAAATGTCAAGAAATTTCCATTCTAAATATTCTAAGACATGATTCTCAGAAAAGAGGCTCAGATATACGTCTTTAGTGAGTGAGTACATTCAGTCTAAGGTACTAGTGGATATGCAATACCTTAAATAGTGCATACTTGTGGGAAGCCTGGAGGGGGAGACATTGGACCAGCTGTTCTCCTGGGAGGAATTCCCTGTGACCATGGTGATTTCTAAGTAGAGGTACTCTTATTAGGTACTCTGTGTGTATGTGGCCCACAGGTTCATCATTCTCAGGGACGTCAGCCCAGGGAAGAACTTCTAAAGACACATGGAGTTTGGTGCATGTTCATAAAAGCTTGTTGAGCCTAGCCCTGTTTTGGCATCAGGAGCACAGAGATGTCTGCAGCTCCACACTGCCCTGGTCAAGAGAGACAGAGCTAAGAAAAGTCCAGCTCTGTTCTGGGAGCCCCCAGTCTCACACACATGACCTGAGAACTCACCCTATGTAGCCTTGAGGGATTGGTGCTCAGAGAGGGGACAGACCTGTAAGGACTGCAGAATCCTGGAAGGCCAAGAGATTTTCTTGCAGAGGGATGGTCTAAATTTCTTATATGATGGATTGGAAAGAGCAACAGAGTTGGAGTCAGATAGCTAAGTTCAAGTGCCAGATTTGCTATTTTTTTTAGACCTTGCATAAATTATTTAATTGTTCTGTGCCCCAGTTTTCTTGTCTATAAAGTAGGCACACTATTCCTACTTCATAAGGTGGTTGTGAAGGTCAAATAAGATAATGATATTTGCAAAGGACTGGACTGGGCACATTTTTGGCACATAGTAAGCACTCAGTAAATGTTGATTTCCTTCCTCTTTTCCTATAACTTGATAGTGAATGGTGATGTTTGTAAGTAGCATAAAATTAAATTTTTATAAATCTTGTGCGAATACCTTTGACTTTTAACTAGAACATTTAGTTCATTGAATTTAATGAATTTAACAATATATTCAGAATTTTATCTAATACTTTATTCTTTCTAATTGTCCTACTAGTTCTGTTTCTCTCTCATTTATTTATTTATCCTCTATCTCACTTTCCTCACTTGCATTGGTTTATAAGGATGGCTGTTTTCTTATTTTTAAGATTCTACTTTGCCATCTTGACTGGACTCCTCCTTTTCTTTATTTACTTATCTACTTTTGTAGTAATAACTGCCATTTATTGAGGCCCAGCTCTTTGCCAGATTTTTTTTTAAAGCTGAGATATGTCACAGAACATGATAAGTCACACATAATAAATTCACATTCACTGTTTAAATTGTACAAGTCAAAGGTTTTTAGTATATTCACAAGGTTGTGCAACCATCAACACTATCTGATTCCAGAACATTTTTATGACCCCAAATAGAAACCCCAGACCCATTAGCAGTCATTCCCCATTTCTCCCTTCCTCAGCCCCTGGCAACTACTAATCTACTTTGTCTCAGTGAATTTGCCTATTCTGGACTTTTCATATAAATGGAATCATATAATATATGGCCTTTGTGTTTGACATCTTTCATTTAGCATAATGTTTTCAAGGTTCATCTATGTTGTAGCATGTATCAGTACTTCGTTCCTTTTTATGATTGAATAATATTCCATTTTACGAATACATCATTTTTGTTTATACATTCATGAGTTGAATGGCATTTGAATTACTTCCACCTTATGGCTAGCTAGTGTGAATGATGCTGCTACGAACATTCATGTACAAGTTTATCATGGATATGTTTATAGTTCTCTTGTGTTTATATCTAGGAGTGGATTTGCAGGATCATGTGGTAACTATGTTTAACTTTTTAAGGAACTTCCAAACTCTTTTTACAAAGTGGCTGTACCATTTTACATTCCCACCAGCAATATATGAGAGTTCCAGTTTCTCCACATCGCTGCTAACACTTGTTATTTTCATTTTCTTTTTTTTACTTGTCATCCTAGAGGGTGTGAAATGTCATCTCATTGTGGTCCCCTATACGTTTCCCCAATGAAAAGATGGTGACCATATTTTCACATGCTTATTGGCCATTTAAATCTCCTTTCCCGCATTCAGGATTATTTCATTTTTCCTTCTGTATCAATTTGGAGATTAAATTATCTTTTTCTATTATTTTAGTGATCACTCTAGAAATTACCACATGCATTACTAACTTACTAAAGTGTCATGCTAATGACTACCTTTACTGGAAGGGTAGAGTTTGCTGAGATGGAGGAAAAGAAACATTCCAAGCCAGATGAGCAGGGAGAGTAAACATGTGGGACCAGGAAAGAGCTCAAGACAGGGAACAAGAGCCAGAAGCAGGCATCTGTGGGTTGGAGCTAAACAAAGAGGATGATGCAAAGCCCCACGATAGAAAACCTAAATTTAGTTATCGAAACTAAATGGAGGAGGTTCTTTTAGTAAAGTTTTATTAATCATTCACTTGTTTTGGGACCTTAAAGGACAGGGTTGGAAGAATTAAAAGTCAAGAAAAGTAGTTTTTAGAGTAAGACACCTTCCCTCTAGACTTCAAGCCCCCAGAAGTGGGCCCAATATATCTGGGCCCACCATTCCCCATCCCAGGGCCTGACACAAAGAGGGCCTAGACTGAGTGAACGAATAAAGGGAATGCAGGAAATAAGCTTTGGCAAGTTAATTAAATTGGAGCCTCTGTTTCCTCATCTATGAAGTGGTGATTATAGTTACCTTGTGGGATCAATGGTATGCAGTGATTAATGGAATTGACCTCAGATGTCAGACTCCTGGCTCTGACATTTACTAACTATAAGAGTAGCTAACGTATTTTCTGTTTTCCATTAGTAAATGGAGATATTAATATTATCTACCTCATAGAGTTTTTATGATTAAATGGGACAACGTAAAAAGTAGAAAAGTGCCTGGGACACAAGGGTACTCAAAATGTGCTAATTATTACTGTAGGGATTTAAATAGAGGAAAATGGGATGGTGTTGTCTAGCTTAGAGGCGGCCCAACCCCTGCAGGTGCTCTGACAACCCCGCATTGTGCCTACAGGAAGGATTATGGTTCTTTCATCTTCTTTCCCTATTGGGGGAGGATAGTCTTTCGAAAGGGAGCCCAGCGTCTCCCTCGCATTCCCTTAGGGATCAGTCAGGGTGGGGAGGGAACCCTGGGGTCTGGTTTCTGACTATCAACGCTTTCATGTTAGGGAAGGGACCGAGGGCCTGGGGCTGAAGATCCTCTCTCTCTGCTATGTCGGACAGGACAGGGCGCCCTCTCCTGATCATAGGCGGGAACAGCTCTGGCCCAGAGTTTCTGGGGTGGGCCTCACTGGCTCTCACTCACTACCTGTAAGGTGCTCTTCCCTTTGCTAAATGCCCCAAATAGGCTCTGGGTAACAAATTTGGGGGGAGGGGCACCAAGGCTGGGCGAAACTGGCTTAATATTTTAAAAGGGTGAAGCTGGATAATTCGGCTAGAAACGGAAAAGTGGGGGGCAGAAGAGTCCGGGGTCAGGAAATAAAGAGAATTCAGGGCCTTCTTGAATTAATTTTATGTCCTTTCAACAGGTGATGGAATGCAGCAGAGTTAAGGTGATAAGGTGGCTTATCCAACGTGTCAAACCCGGGTGTCCAGGGCTCTTCCGGTTGCCCCCACGCAGCTGGAATTAGTAGGGAAGACCAAGGCTGGAGAGGCATGGCATGAAGGGACGCCAAATTAAAGGGGTGAGCCTGGGGCTGGGGTCCGCAGAAGCGGGGAGGAGCCAGCAGAGGATCTGGGCCCAGTTTCCTCTCCAAGTTCCGCCCCAAGCACGCACCGGGCCAGCCCCGCCCCCAGCCATTCCCATTCTAATCCCCCTCCCCGCCGCTCACCCCCGGGCCTGGGCGTCCCCCCCGGGTTCCCCGGGTCCCCTGGGTCCCTCAGTTCCTGCCTTCCGCCGGCGCAGTCTCCTTGCAGCCACAGCCTGGGTGAGTGTAGGGATGTGTGTGCTGAACTGCCGGGCAGCCCCACTTGGGGGAGCTCGGCCACGCGGTCCAGCCTCTACAGGGCCAGGTCTCTAACTCTGGGGGTCTTGGTGCCTGCCCGGGAACTATTGCTGCCCCGACTTGCTAAGTTGATTCCATTTCCCTCCGCTCTCGTGCTTGGGGCTGGGTGTGCAGGGTTTGAGCTCTCGCTTCTTCACTGGGACTCCTGGTCGCAATTCTTCCTTAGGTGTCCGGAATGGAGGTGGAGGGTGGGGCTTGGAACCCCATAGTTTCAAATCCTGCCTCTATCAGTTAGTAGCATGTGACCCTGAACAAGTGTTTTTAACTTCCCTGAGCCTCAGTTTCCTCTTCTTTAAGATGGAAATATATAGACTGTAGATCCTATCTCATAGGATTATAGTGAAGATTAAAAGAAACAATGTATATGTAATGCTTAGCAGGGTGCCTAGATTCAGAAGGCACCCAGTAAGCGTGGATTTGGACTGGAAAATGAGATCTATTGGGACCTTTGAAGATAGGATAGGGGTACTTCTAAGAAAGAAGTTTTCAACTAAGTAGAACCTATAAGGAAGTTAGAGCTGACTGAGGCTGAACAGCTGCTCTTCAGATAGTGAACCTCCTGTCCTGAGGCCTGGAGGAGTTGAGTGACCAAGTTGGAATGGCCTTATCTAAACCACATGATCCACATGTTGAACAACTGTGGAAACAAGCCCCAAATGGTTAGGTCACTTGCCTAAGGTCACATAGCTAAAAGGTGGGCCAGGCATATCTCCAAGAAGCAGAACACCCTGTCCCTCAAACTTCCTTATCACCCTCCTACCTTGGGCAGTGCCTGTTCATTCCCTGAGGATCTGGTGTTCAGTTTGGGGATCCCTGTAGTTCTTGAGAGATCTAGAGCAGCCGGCTTCAACGAGGGATGTTGGGAGTGGGTACTGGTATTGTTACAACCACAGAATCTGAGTTTGGCTTAGATGGAGAAAGTGTTCCTCGTCCAAGGCCATGAGGGACTATTTGGGGATGATCCAAGGAATGTGATTGTGGAGGCTCACCAGAGCTACTTCCAACTCCCTTGGGAGACCTCTGGCTCCCAGAGGGAGAAAGGAGCTTAAGCAGTTGGGGCAGTCTGGCTTGCAAAAAGTGGGTGGGGTAAGATGAATGAGAATGTTGAGGCATGTTTTCCTGGGTTGTTCCAGAATGTCAGGAGGCTAGCCTTATAGAAGTCAGGTTCTTCCGGAGGGTGGGACTAGAAGGCAGAGTCCTGCGGGCGGGGCCCAGAAGAGTTGGGACTTCATCTGGCAAGGACCTTGAGTCTAGAAGGGGCGAATTCTTTATATATTTGGAACCAGCCCTAGTTTGGCAACAAGAAACCTAAGTTCCTAGGATGGCTTTCCATCAAAGCATACAGCTTTGAGGAAGGGCCTTCCTCTCTGTGTGTCTTGGTTTCTCTCTCTTTACAACGAGGACAGGGCTGACTGACTCATCTATATAGGATTTGGTTTTTACCTTTCTTCCTCTTATGGACAGACCCTTTCTCCCTCCACTCCTAAACTGACCTAATTTAACCTTCTACCCAGAGCTCTGGTCCAGAGAGAAAGAATGTTGGAAGGCTAGAGTTGCAGTTTGTTAACTTGTGAGCCCCACATCTCCTCACTGCTGGCTCTTCCTTCTTTTTGCTGTGTGTCCCTGGGCAAGTTCCTATCCTTCTCTTGGTCTCAGCTTCCTCCTCAATGTACTGGGCTAGGATTGCTGGTTTATATTCAGCTATTTTAGTTTCTGACCTTAGATACCTGCATCTGAACAGGGAGTCACATTCCTCAGGAGCCCTTACTTTCCAGAGCAGATGGACAGGCCCCTGGGCACTGGGAAGCCTCCAGAAGCTGACCAGGCAGCTCTCTCCAGCAAATAGCAAGCCCAGGCTAGCACCAGACCTGATTCTGCAAAGCCTTTCACCCTCAGAGCACGTGAGGCAGCAGGCGGGGACAAACAGGGGGTCGAGGTTCTGTTGGCTTCCATGGAGTCATTGTGGACTGTGGTGCAGGCACACAGAGCACACAGACTGAGAAGGGACTGAAGGTGCAGAGGGGCCTTGGGCTGGTGGGTAAAGCAATGAGAGCTAATGGGAGGCTCTGAAGCCTGGAGGCTCAAGAGCCTTGGGAAGGAGATGGGCCATTCTGTCCTCAAGGAGGTTTTAGGATTGGTTCTTGAAACAATAGAGACTAGTTAAGCCAGCTCCTGTAGTCCTAGGCCCATCAAGCTACATAGGGGTGAGGAGGTCTCCCAATTGTAGCACAGGATTGTTTGGTTCATTGTCTTTTCTCTGAAATTGAGGGTGAATGTTGTTATGGGATTCTTAGTCTTCTTCACCCAAGGCAGGAGCTGTCCAAATTTAGTGGCTACCTCTCAGACCCCTCAGCCTTTAGCTTAGTCTGAGGACTGAGCATAAGGGCTGACTTTATCACTGAGTCCCAGCCTTGCTGCCTTAGGCC
This sequence comes from Eonycteris spelaea, assembly GCA_003508835.1. Taxonomy (NCBI): domain Eukaryota; kingdom Metazoa; phylum Chordata; class Mammalia; order Chiroptera; family Pteropodidae; genus Eonycteris; species Eonycteris spelaea. Next base: position 4,102,470 of record PUFA01000151.1, read on the forward strand.
CTGACAGCATGCCACTCCATCCCCAGGTCTGACAAGATGTACCAGGTCCCACTGCCACTGGACCGGGATGGGACCCTGGTCCGGCTCCGCTTCACCATGGTGGCCCTGGTCACAGTCTGCTGTCCACTTGTCGCCTTCCTCTTCTGCATCTGGTCCTTGTTCTTCCACTTCAAGGAGACTACGGCTACACATTGTGGGGTAGGGCTTGGAGTGGGCACTAACACCTCATATTCAGGCCCAATTGAGTCTATTTTGGATCCTGACTCTATTGTAAAAGGATTAGCAAGCTCTCCAGTGGGGTCTATCAAACATACTGGGCTGAGGCGGGTGGACAGGGTGGGTGGGAGGGTGCCTGAAAATTGAGGTCATTAGTCTCTTGCTACCTTCCATGGAGGTTGCTGGGGGCTGAGGGGAGGATCACTGAAGTTGGGCAGCCCCAGAATTCAATCCTTCATAGAGGGGCAGATTCAGGAGATCTAGGGTCTTCTGGAGGATGGAGAGAGAACAGGACTGGGCTAGATGGCATTTAGGGCCTCTAAGTGTGGTACTGTGGACAGTGCCTTTCTCTATGGGAATGTGATTATGTATATGTGTGTGTGTAACTGTAAGAGACATGACTATAGTCGCTTAGAGTGGGATATGTGTGTCAGAGAAACAGTATTTGTGCCTGTTTGGATGGAGACCTGATTATGTGTGTATATATGTTTTCTGGGGTAGGTCTCATGCCCTCCGAGGTTCCATAGGTGGTCATGCACCCTCTGGATAGTGATTTGCTGTGCTAGGCCAGGAAGAAAGATGTGAGAATTCTTTCTCTCTAGGATATTGGAGTAGAGGGGGAGAAATCTGTGTTGACCTCTGTTATACTCCTAGTTTATTCGCTATCTATGTATTACCCGAGACACAGACACTGAGCCTCGGTTTCCCCATGTCTAGAATGGGGCTCATAATTCCTGTCCTCTTCCTTCTCAGGGCTAATGTAGAGTTCCTGGTAGTGGAAGGGTAGGAAAGTGGTTTAGAGAATGTGAAATGTGAGGAGCAGAAGAAAGCAGAAAAGTAGATTGTCAGCTTGGAAGGCAGAGCAGGAGAGGAATTTAGCCTAAGGGTTCCAGGTAGAAAAGTGGCAGGATCTAGACATGGACCTTGGATTAACCTCAGAGAGAACTCTGAAGGACCCCAGTCAGCTGAGCTTCCCCCTTCCTATAAAGGCATCTGCTCCAGAAAAAGGGCTGTGACTGGCAGTGGAGTCTGGTGGGGGTTGGAGGGGGAGAACACTTCTTTTGTTCATACAACTTAAAGTTTTCCCTCTTGATTTGTCATTGAGTAGTCATGTGCCTTGATATGTGGGTAGCCAATCTGATGAGACTCAGTGTTGGGAACTGTTGGGAACTATCAGAAAGAACCGGACTGGAAGAAAGGGGTTGACCAGGTGATCTGTGGGGAAGATTAGAAAGGGTCCATCCAAGAGCCTTTCCTGACCTAGTTCTTACCTTAGATAATGTACCAAATGTTTCTATTATCTTGGCCAACTCCTCTTCATCCTGTAAAACTCTGCTCAGGTGTGCCCTCCACCAAAAAGCCCTCCCAGCCTCCTTGCAGAAAACTTAATCACTCCCTTCTCTGGGTGCCAATAGTTATCTCTGTTGTTATCTTTCATACAATTCTATGACATATTTGTTTCTTTCTTCTCCACCAGACTGGGTGCTCCTTAAAGGTGAGCACTGCATTTGAATCAGTATTTGCTGAATAAATGGATAGGGTTCTCCCCCGCCACCCACCCTAGCCCTGTACTCTGAGAAAAGGAAGGCATGGTATAATGCAGTCATAGTCCATACAGAAAATTATATTTGTACAGCATATGAAGTTAAACAGAGTAGGCTGTTTGCTCTGCCCATCATGGCTGGCTCTGAGGGCTAATGGGATCAATGACTTCAGCATACCTTCATACCTATGACCCATTCTTGGCATACTGGTTATGGAGCTAAGGCATAGGTAGTTGCAGGAGGGACAAGACTAGGCCTAGTGACCTGCGGGTATTATGCACTCACTCCCTGGGACTACCATGTTAGAGCCACCTGGAGATTTTCACATATGCTCTCAATTTCGCACCCAGAATTTCCCAGGAATGGCCAACCCTAAGAATAAAAGAAATAACCTTAGTTTAACACATCTATAATTAGATGACTTTGCCTCTGCTTGCACGTCCCCAGTGATGGGGAGTTTTCTTCCTCCCCAGGTGGCCTATTTTAAGGAGGCTTAGTAGCTAACAATTAGCAAGCTCTTTCTTATAGTGAACATACACTCTCTTCATGGTGAATCTCTGCCTTGGGAGCCTTAGAACTACCCTTTCCTTCAGGCTTCTAGCTACCCCTGCAGACATGGGCAGGCAGTAATGAGAGTTCCTGAGTCTACTCTTCTTAGGTAGCACGGCTCCAGTTCCTTCAGGCAACCCTCACAGGACATGTGCCCCTGAACTTAGCCCAGTTGGTCACTGTTCTGTCCATGTTAGGCCCTGATTTGGGCATAAGACTTCATATGGCCTGGGCAGTACAGGCAAAAGCAGGACTGTTCCATTCCTATTATTGGCTGTTAGGCCTCTGTTATTGCAATCTGAGCTGCTAGTAGCTGTTCCTGTACAGGTGCAGGCTGGATGGACTCTGAAAGCTCATATGCAGGCCTGTCTAAATCTCTTTTGAATCATGAATCTATTGTCCTAAGATTAGCCAGCTCTCCAATGGGGCCCAATAAACATACTCAGTCCTCCTCTAATAACAAAGGGCCAAATCCCATTTTGCTTTCTCTCTTTCCACTCCCCAGAAACTTCCCTGTACACAACCCCCAGAGAGGTCCCATTCGCCATCCCTGGCAAGGAAGCTGCTATGGGCTGACCTTAGCCACTATCACTTCTTACCTTTGCAAAGTGTTCCAGAATTTATGACATGGACTTGTCAGTCCTAGGAAGCTGTGTGCCTAGGCAGGCGTGGAGATCTGGGCTCTGTGGGCGGGAGGGCAGGCCTTGGGAGGCTGGGGGTAGGATCCTCTAGTCTTAGAACAGTCTCAGTCTGGTTAGAGCCCTCAACCCAAGCCCCGGATCCTTCAGCACCCAGTGTGAGTGTCGCTCAGTGCGCCCCTTCTCCCCTGCCCCATTCCCTGATGCTGAGCTGGACTAGTGCAATAGGGTTCCCTTAATGGAGGGAGGTATAAGTTTCAAGGGGAGATTTGGTCTTAGGTCTTTTTTATACAAAGCTGTCTGTTTGACCCCCAGAATGTAGCCCAGTTTGAGGAGTCATGGTAGTCGGGGCAGTAGGGGTAGGAGGAGGAAGTTCTCTGTCTAGAGGGAGAAGGGAAGAAGAAGCATAGCTCCCTGGGTCTGGGTCTGTCTGTCTTTGGTCTGGCCCAGCACAGCGGGCTCAAACTGAGTGAAGAAGGTTCCCATGACCCTCAGATTGCCGTAAACCTTGGATTGAGTGACATGGTCTTCTCAGAGAGGAAGGAGATGGAGGTCTGGGTCTCTGGAGGGACCATGGTATCTTGGAACAGGGTACTGCTGGCCTGAGGCTTAGATCATTCTGAGCCTGGGGGTGGGATGGCTGGCAGCCTGTGGTCCCATCGAAATAGGTTCTGGGGCACGCCCACTGTTCCTAGTTGAACCTGGGTAAAGAGCAGGAATGTGGTCAGACAGGGTCAGCAGGAGAGCTTGGGCCACTTTGAGCCAGGGCCCTTTGTCTAGGTTACTTGGCCTGAAGAAAGCTTTGATTGGAGCCTTAAGCTGTCAGGTGGCAAGAAGCCTTAGTCCTAATATTTGGTAGCAAGAAGCCTTAGTCCTAATATTTGATCTTGACATAGTTCTGGGCCTTAGTCTCCCCTTCTATGGAGTGGGAATAATATCCCTTCTCCCTCTGACCCTTCTCCTGAGTGGATAGGAGGGTAGTGACAATGAGGTAGGCTATCAGAGTTTCCATGACCAGGTCACTAGGAGCCTCTATTCTCCAGACTCTTCAAGAGGTGGCCCTGCAGGACCAGTGTGCCAAAGGGATTCCTAGGAGCTGACCCTGCCTATCTCTGCTGCTCTTCCCCCATCTTCCCCTGCACCTCCTTCTCTTCTGCACTGTTTTCCTTTTTCCCTTATGCTCTTTCTATTTTTTCTGGAAAAGCTCTGGAAAAGGCCCAACTTTCCCAGACATCCCACTAGGCCCTAAGTTGTGTCCCTCAACCCTGCCTAGGCACCACTTCCTACAGGATGTTCTCTGCGGCTTCCCAGCCCTTGGACCCTGATGGGACCCTGTTCCGGCTCCGCTTCACAGCCATGCTCTGGTGGGTCATCACTTTCCCTGTGTTCGGCTTCTTCTTCTGCATCATCTGGTCCCTGATGTTCCACTTTGAGTACACGGTGGCCACTGACTGTGGGGTGAGTGCCAGGCTCCTGGGACCTGGGTCAGGGCCAGGTTGGGAGATGGCGATAAGGGTGAAACTGGAGAGTAGGAGAGAAGGCGGAGGGTCAGAGAGAGGGAAAAGAAATAAAAGGGTGGTGGGGGTCAAGTCAGAGTTAGGGGAAATTTGGGGGAGAGACTCAGAGAGTAGAGTCACAGTCCCTCCAAGAGTAGAAGAGGATTATAGAGAGAGCTGAAGGGAGAGGGGGAAGGGAAGGGAGTAGGAATAGGCAAGAAAGATCATGAGAGGGATAAGGGGGCTGAAGAAAGACCAGATTGGGAGGGAAGACAAGACTGAGAAGGTAAGATGAGGCCAGAAGCCAGGAGAAATAACAGATAGTTTTAGCCCAAACTGGGGCCCTGACCTGAGAGGACCTCCATCCCTGCCCTGGGATTTTCTAGTTTGGTTTCTCTCTCTGGCAGCCTCAACCCCACAATCTGTGTCCACTCAGGGCTCTACCAGCTAGAAACCTAGATGGACTTTCTACCTCCAAGAACAGCCCACCAGGCCTTTGCTGAGGGCCCAGGGGTAGAGTTTCTGTGTCAGGGGCATGTAATTGAACATGGCATTGCTCATAGTATCTCATTTCTACAAGAGATAATCCTAGACACAGGCAATAACTACAAAGTGAGACAGGATTTCTATTGTGATAAAAGGGAGCTCAGGGATTGTGGGGCCCAGAGGAAGCACTTAACCCAGCTTGGACATTGGGGAAGACTTCCTTCCTGTAAGAGGGGGCATTGTTGTTGTGGGGGTGAAGAATCTTTGTGAATGCCAGGCTGACAACTTTTGATTTTATCCAGAGGGAAATGGGAAGTTTGGGAAGATTTTAAACAGGAAAGAGACACGATTACGTTTGCAGCTTAAAAGACAAGTCTGCCTCCTGAAAGGAAAACAGATTTCAGGGCATGGGACAGGAGTAGGGAGACAGTGATGAGGCTAGGACTAGTACCGGGAGACCAAAGCTAAGACAGGGACTACGAGGATAGACAGGAGGGGATGGAGCCCAGAGTCGACTAACAGAATGTAAGTTTTTGTCCAGTTGGCAAGGGGTAGGGGGCAGTAAGATAAATAGAAAAGTCATCCAAAATTTCAGGGGACTTTTATCTGAAGCCAAAGGAATGAACCTTTAATGGTAAAGTCTGTGATCCTATGATAGGGAATTTTGGGGGTCACCTCCCTTTATCTCATGTGAATTTCTGATCCGCTGCCCTGCCACAGATTCAGAGCCATGTCCTCCAGGCCAAAGGTTGCCTATTCTTGGGGAAAGAGGTTGTTTCTATCTCTCAGTATCCTTAACGCTGGGCTCCTAGGGAGGGTTGAGGTGAGCTGTGTACCTGGTTTCTGATAGCTCCTGTTGTTTCTTGTTGCTGATGTGGTTGGTGAGTGGGAACATACATGCTTGGAATGGGGGTGGGGTATATGAGTATCTGTAACTAATTTGTGTATGTGTGTGTGTGACGATAGAGAGGGAGGAGCAGTTCCTGCTTGGAATCCTTCCCCACCCCGAATCTGGGAGGAGCTTGTGAGGAATGAACAGGGCCACAGGGCCTCAATTCTCTCTTTCTCCTGAGGTGTCCCCCCGCCCCAGCTCTGTGCCATCTTTATGCTTTACCTGTTTCCCAGCATCAGTTAGGGCTCTGGGTCCTTAAACGCTCTAGGCTCTCTCAACCAAGTTGTAGAGGCTGATCCTATTCCCCTTAAATAGTTCAGACTAGGGCAGTAGTTTTCAGAATAATATTCTTGGATGTGGAGGCAACACTCCCACTAACCCTAATTCGGAGGACCTGTTTAGAGAGGCAGACAAGTCAAGTAAGGAGGCTTGGAATCTCAGAAGTGTCTGGTAAAGATATGATTCCCACCTCTCACTAATATGTAGGCCTTCCCATGTTCAGTAGTCACGTCGTAGCTCACCCCCTGTTTGTAGGCTTTTCAGGGAAGTTTGTCTGCTGAAAGCCATCACTTGTATTCACATACTTAGTATTCACAATCACCCTGCAAAGTAGGTGGTGGTATCTCTGTTTTACCAATGAGGAAATTGAAGCTCAGAGAGACGAAGTGACTCGCTCAAGGTTACCTCACTAATAAAGGCACAGCTAGGATACAGACCCAGGATTGTGTGGCTCCAAAGCCTCCATGTTGCCTCCTCTTCGCTGATTATTCAGAGTGAATATGTGAGCCTGACCTCAAGCAATAGTATCTCAAGCCCTGGCCTGGAGGCAGCACCCTCTCTCTGAGAGCTCTGCACTGTTTCATCTGACAGTGCTGAAGGGAACCATCTCCTTATCTGTGAAGACTATGAAGCCCCTGGCTAGTGCTCCCCCAGGGCTATCCCTGCCCTGTGAACTGCCTCCATCATTGCCTATCTCACCAGATGCTTTGGAGACACATTCAACTTCCCTGTTGGGAGAAAGAAAGGGATCTTACAGAACTCCACCCCTGAAGACTAGTCCCACTAGTCACTGCAGGGGCATTCCCTTGCGGGGCCCTGGCACTGCTCTGTCCTTTTTTGAAAGTCTAAAAAAGTCCATGAAAAGTGTGGACAACAGACTGGTAGCTTCCACATTCCTGGAATCTTTTAGAAATGCAGATTCTTAGATTCTAGACCTCTGCACCGTCACACAATCCCTGGGGAGTTGTATACATATTAAAGTTTAAGAAGCAGCTCCAGGCCCTGGAGTCTAAGAGATTGTGCTCCCATCCCTGGCTTTCCTATCCCCATCGAAACTACTGTTTACTCATCTTCCATCCTCTCACAAGCACACCAGTCCTTGCATCTGGGTATCATCTCTTCTTCCTCCTTCTTCAACTTTAAAGCATGATTCTCCAATTCCTTAAGGAATGAGGAATTCTAGGCTCTGAGAAATATGGATGGGTGAGATGTATAAGAACAGGGTCATTTTCTTAGTCTGCCCCAGCTTAGGAGCACCCACATTTTTAAACATGTTCAAGGTGGGGTACCCTTCTAGCCCAACTCCCCCAGGGTCTCATAGTACCTTCTATCACCTTGGCACACCTTCCCAGAATAAATGGAGCTGGAAGCAGTCAGTGGAACAGCTCAGCTGGGCAGTGAACCCAGCACTATCCCAAGGAAGCTCAATGGTCTAACTCATCCCTATCTATGGGACTGAATCTGAGGTTCTGGGCTCATGGAACCTCCCACAGCATCTTCCACTACAGGCTTAGAGAGCCTCTGAACCTGTCTACAGCCTTCTCAGCCATATGTAGGTTCCATGTGTTGGGAGGTGAAGAATGTCCACCATGCCCCTGTACAAACTCCAGGCTGGCTGGGGAAAGAGAACCAAGCACATTGGGGACCCAGGACCTCTAAGGGGAGGTCTCCCAGGAGAGCTCTGGGGGTCTCTGAAGGAGGACTTCCTGGAATGGAAGGGGCTGGAGCAGAGCCATCTGAGAGCTGGGGTGATTAGATGGAGAGAAGGATCTCTAGGTGGGCAGGGCTGGCAGGGGCTGGTGCCCAAATAGGTCACAACTCTCTAGGTGCCCAATTACCTGCCTTCGGTGAGCTCGGCCATTGGTGGGGAGGTGCCCCAGCGCTACGTGTGGCGTTTCTGCATTGGCCTGCACTCAGCACCACGCTTCTTGGTGGCCTTCGCCTACTGGAACCACTACCTCAGCTGCACCTCCCCATGTCCAAGCTACCAACTGCTTTGCCGCCTCAACTTCAGCCTCAACGTCATCGAGAACCTCGCGTTGCTAGTGCTCACCTACGTCTCTTCTTCTGAAGACTTCAGTGGGTGCCTGGATGAGGGAAGGAGAACGGGGAAGGGTTCGGGGAGGGGATACCCCTACCCCTCCCTTACTCGGAGCATCAGACATAGGGTTTGGGTGCTCCCTGCAATGTGTACTCCCAACCTTTCTCTTTCCCTCTAGCTATTCATGAAAATGCTTTCATTGTGTTCATCGCTGCATCCTTAAGTTACATGCTCCTCACCTGCATTATCTGGCGGCTGAACAAGAAGCACACAGTAAGTCAGGAGGTACGGTTTACCCCTAGTGGGGCTCCAGGCAGCCCAGAAGATTAAGGAGACCTGTCTTCTGGATGTGGGTAATGGTGAAGTGGGAACTGGAGTTCTAATTGGAACCCTGGCTGGGACTTAGGGAGAAGTGGAGGGTGGCTGGTCAGAATCTAGGGCTGTGTTTGGGTAGTATGGGAGACTAGAGAACAGAGGAGATGGAGGCTCCAAATGGGGGTGGAATGAGGGGCAGCATCCAGGCTGCAGTGAGTTAGAAACCCACGTCAGGGTCTGTGGTCTGTAATAACTCCAGTTGTCCCCCAGCACACACACACACACCTTCTTCCTGTAGCGCCTGGACGTGTTGGGTTGTTTGGTTGACTCCAAGTTAACTTTCATATTCTATCTTCCTGAAGTGGGAAGGGAAGAGATACTACTACTTCTTGGCCCCATTATATCCCAGATGCAGAGATGTGAACATGCCCATCATTCCTGCTGCCCCTGCCTGTGCCCCCTTCCATAAAAAAGGGAATACTCAGCTCTGAGGAGTTGAGGTTAAGAACATGTGGGAGGCTACCCACATGTATCCAACAAGCAATAGAGTGATCAGACAGCCTATCCCATAGGATCACAAGTCCTACAACTGGAAACAGCGGCTCTTCATCATCAACTTCATCTCCTTCTTCACGGCGCTGGCTGTCTACTTTCGGCACAACATGTATTGTGAGGCTGGAGGTGAGGCCAGGCTAGGATCCATAGGTGGTCACAGCGACTATGGGACAGTTGTGTTTTCTATAATGTGCAATATGGTGGTGGCCTTGGGGGCTGGGTGCCATTGTGTTCCCTGTAGTGTAGTGATGTAGTGGTGGTGATTTATCAAGAGGGCCTGGGGCATGGGGAATGTTGGGGCAGGAGGCTCACCATGCCCTTCCTTGTGTCCTCACAACAGTGTATACCATCTTTGCCATCCTGGAGTACACTGTTGTCCTAACCAACATGGCATTCCACATGACAGCTTGGTGGGACTTCGGGAACAAGGAGCTGCTCATTACCTCACAGCTTGAGGAAAAGCGATTCTAAACCCCTCTCCTGCTGGGAGGAGCCCACTGCTCAGAAACTAGAAACAAGATCCAATGCTGGCCTTTCCTAACTACTGTGTCCTCTCTAGGCCCTACTGAAGCTGGGGGAAGGGGGAAAGAAAGGAGGAAGGGCACAGACAAGGCTTTACCCGGCCCTGTGGCTTCTCCATTCCCCTATCCCACTTGAAGGCACAGAAGCCTTCAAGCAGCATCACCCTTACCTGAGAGAACCCAAGAAACTGAGTTGGCAAGAAAGCTCCACTGTCTGGTGCTAAAAAAAGTCCTGAGGTTCATAACCACCATCCGGTTCTTGGCCTTAACATAGCCACCTCTCATTGAGGTCAGGGACCACTGAGCAGTGGCTGCTACCTGAAAACCACAGCCATTCTCTCCATGGGGTCATTACTTCACTAATGTGTCTCATCTACAATACACATCCAGACCTATGGCCATAGTCACACGCTAAGGTTACCCAGGTCTAGTCCCTACTACCTGATTTGGTGTGTCCATGTGGATGATGGGGATGGGCAGGCTATACGATTCCCAAGGACTCTGCTAGTCTGTGCTTCTGACATCACCTTCTGGTTGGTGGTGGTCTGTACCAAAAAGATGACCTGCTCCAGGAAAAGCACTGGCACAGCACGTATTTCCCTTCCCTCCTGAAATCTCTGGCTTGTACTCTTCCTCCTTGGCAAAAATGTGAGGTGGAGGGGTCAGACACATAGATCCCTACCCCCAAACTGGGGTCCCCACCAACCTCCCTATTGTCCTAGGCCCTAAGCTCATTTGGTTGTACATTTTATTTCAAAGGAAATAAATTTTTTTTTTTTTTTTTTTTGGCCAACAATCTGGGCCAGGCTTGTCTGTCTTGGGCTTGTCTTTTTGTTTAACAGAACTGAGGTGAGGGACAGGTTCCAGGATGGAGGGAATAAGTCCATGGCAGGGTATAATCCCATGTGATACCTCTCATGCCCCTTAAGCCTGGAAGTCTCCAATGGCTGGTCTAAGCCCCAATTTTGGTAAGCATAAGTAACTGAGCTATCCCTGTAATGACTCCAGGCCTGGAAGCTAGGATACTTGGGAGTCTTGGTAGAGGCTGAGTTCCAGCCCCAACTGTCAGTAGAGATCTTTCCACTTGAAGATGTAAGGGGATACCTCTCAGATGCAGGACTGAGAGCACCTGCCTACAGGCTGATGGCTCTCACCCTCTCCCTTTCTGAGCCCTAGATCAGGAAGTCCTTCATACTTTGTATCACAGTCCACTACAGAATCTATGGCTGGGTCCCAAAGCAAGACTGGCCCCTCCAAGAGAGCCCAGAGCTTTGTTAGGGAAATTGGGGGGTGAGGGGACCACAATGAAGCCTATTGTCTCCTGTCCCCTCTTGCAGGAAACAAAAGGCTCCCAGTCTCTGGGGAACCCTAGCCCATGCCTGTCCCCTGCCCAACCCCCAATACCCAACAAACAGGGAGGAGCCGGGGCCACTGGAGACAGGACGTTTTATTGATGCTGATGGGGGTAGGAGCCTGGGGTGGGGGTGGGAGTGGGGTGAGGGGCTGAGTCAGTCTGCAATGCATAAGGCCTGGGCACATGGGGGCAAGTTAGGGCACATTCATCTTCTCAGGATTCTGTGGCTCCCTCTTTAGGGAAGGGAGAGAGCATCTTGAGGGGAGAGCAATTCAAAGAGCAGCAAGGGAGAGGTTAGGGACAGTGAGGGTTCCTAACCTGAGAGAAGGCACCACAATAGGCAGCAACATGAATGGAAAGCTCAACCAACGGGTCAGTAGAGGAAAATGGGGAGGGTGCACTGGGTTGGCTTCTCAGGGAGGGATTCAACCTTGGCCTGGGTGAGCTCTCAAGAATACCTGGTATTTCCAAGCAGATTGGGGCAGGGCCCGGCCCAAAGCCCCTTTCCCTGTGGGCTTCCTTAAGGAGAAAAAGGCATTCAGGGAGCCCCCTGGCAAGGCGTGCCAGAATTAGTCCTTAAGGCACAGCTGGGGGCAGACAAGGCGCCAAGGCACAATTGGTGGGGGGAAGGGGCGGCCTCCAAGCTGAGTGCCAGGGTCACAAGAGGAAACAGGAGCGCCCACGCTTGATCGGTGTGGGGTTGAGCACAGCCCGGACAGCCTCAGCAAAAACTTCCTTGACGCCGTCCTGCTGCAGGGCCGAGCACTCGAGGTAGCGCACAGCATGGATCTGCTTGGCCAGTGCCTGGCCCTGCTGCGGTGTGATGGGTGCCTGGCCCTGCTCCTTGAGTCGCCGTAGGGTGTCAGGTTGGGCTCTCAGGTCCTTCTTGGTGCCCACCAGAAGGATGGGTACATCAGGGCAGTGATGGCACACCTCTGGATGCCACTTATGCCGCACATTCTCATAGGAGGGCGGACTGGCAATGGAGAAACAGATGACAAAGACGTTGGTCTGAGGGTAGGAGAGTGTGCGGAGGCGGTCGTACTCCTCCTGGCCCGCTGTGTCCCACAGGTTCAGGTTCACTGTGCGCCCATCGACTGCACTCTGGGCGCTGTAATTGTCGAACACTGTGGGGATGTATTCCTTGGGGAAGGCATTAGTTGTATAGCAGATGAGCAGGCACGTCTTGCCCACAGCCCCATCACCCACCACCACACACTTGATGCTCTGCATCGTGGGTGCAGCTGCTGCAGTGGAGGCAATGCCTCCTTCCCCTTCTGGGCCCCTCTGGATGCAGTGACCTGTGAACAAATGAGAGGGACACTCTTGGTCAGGGAGGCTTCCAACCATTGGGAAGGTTGAGGGCATACAGAGGGAAACCAGCTCCTGTTTTCTTAACCTGACACCATCCTGCAATCCTATCAAGACAGACCCCAGAAAGACATACACAATGAGAGAGAGGCCCTGAGACCCAGCAAAGACGCTCAGATGTAAGGAGGCTGGCACTATAATGTGTGATGTATTACATGAAGCACATAAATTCTGGTACAGACTAAGGTCAAATCCTAGTTCTATTTCCTAGCTGTGTGACCTAGGATAAATTACTTAACCTATTAGTGATGAGTGGGCATTTTTTATTATTTGTAAAATAGGGATAAAATAATACCTACCTCATTGGGTTGTTATGAAAATTATATAAGGTAATACCTGTGAAGCATTTAGAATGCCTGGTCATAATAAGCATTTAGTCTTCGCTAATTTTATTTTTCCTCCTGGCAGTACAGATGCAAAAGAGAGGTACATAAGTGTAGGGATCTACCAGCTCATCTACCAGATATGGTCCCTCCCACAAATAGAATGGAGTGGGGTTCTGGCACAGGGTGCTATCCTAGGTCACTCTGAAATGCTGTCATAGGTAGAACCTCTCCCAACTCAGGACTTGCCCTGCCCAATGCACTGATGTTTTAGCTCCAAACCTGACATGTTGGCTACTGATTACAAACCAAAAAGCACAATGAGAAACCTGCTGAGTAAGGAGCACAATTCCCTAGACTGCTCTATCTCAATCCAGGGTGTCCTGGGGACAGGGAAAAGGAGGGAGAGCTTACCCCATCATTTCCATAAGTACAGTAAACTCTATCTGGTCACACATACCCAGGCTGGCAACTCAGTGCAGAGGAATACGGGAAGATCAGCCAGAGCTGAGATCTAGTCTGGAATATGGGTATGTACTAATGAATGAAGCCGGGGTTGTGGCTCTCGGACGTTAACATCTTCTCTAATGACCCATGGTAGGATGAGGTATATCCTCCCAAGCCCAGCCAAGAACAGAAGAGTAAAACAAAAACCTGATTTTCTCCTTACTCTTCTGTACTTTTTTTGAGATCATAGCACATGCCTCTGAGAACTGCAGGGGCTTCCAGACTCTTGGATAGAGAACACAGTGCCATTAAAGCTCTATCACTGAGAATACATGATGGAGTCAGATTGGCCAGGGATTCTGATCACAGCTCTACCAACTAGTTGTGATCTTGGGCAACATATCTAAGTTTCCTGAGCCTCAATTTCTCATTCGTAAAATGGGGGAAATTTTGCCTATTGTGTTAGAATTGCTCAGAGTATAAAATGAGCTACTATGTAGAAAGTGTTTGGCCTGAGGTGTGGCACTGACAAAGTACCAAATAAATAGGCTGCTGTAATTATTAATGGGGTGAGTATGAGAGGAGTCCCAGCTCCAGCCATTACCCTTGTCCCCTTTGCAGCTCACAGGGCCTCAGTAAGGAACTGCTCTTCTGAGTTCTGGAACAGAACAGAACTTCCGGAAACCCTGTGATTATTTATACTGCTGTGGCAAAGGTTCTTCTCTCATTGGCTACTTCCTCTTGGCCATGGGGGACTTTTGCTGGCCAGTATGTGACTTCCTTTCCTTGACTCTCTCTCACAACCAGACCCCTGCTCCCTGGGGAGGGAAAGCCTGTTTTTGACACACCCAGATCTCCAAGTATCTCTTGTTCCACCCAGACACCATCACCATGGGTCCATTTCACTTTATATACATTGTGATGCTGCACCCTTACCCTCAGCCTGACCTCTCAACCATTGGTTCAAAAGCCTAAAAAATCGAATTGGGAGTGGGGGGAAAGGCAAGAAATCTTTCATTGGGCAGAGAAAGGCACTCTAGTGGTGTGGGACCTGCACAGGACCCAGGGCTTGGTCTCAGCTTCCTCCCAGGCCCCAGCTGGGAGGGAAATGGTTCCACTCTATGAGGTTGCCTCTGGTTCGCATTAAAAATATTTCCATCTTATTTGCCTGAATAAGTGTATATGTTCAACCTCCAAACACAGGAAGGAGAGTCTCAGGGAGTGGGTCCGAGAAGGAGATAGGGACCCTCTAGGGCAGCAGCCCTCAACCATTTTGGTACCAGGGACCAGTGCTCCTATGAGACTCTAATGCCTGATGATCTGAAGTGGAGCTGAGGCAGTGATGCTAGCGCTGGGGAGTGGCTGCAAATACAGATGAAGCTTTGCTTGCTTGCCTGCCACTCACCTCCTGATGTGTGGCCCAGTTCCTAACAGGCCAGACTGGTATTGGTCTGCAGCCCAAGGGTTGGGGACCCCTGCTCTAGGGCAGTGGAGAGAACCTCAGACTGGATGTCATGAGACCCAGCTCTGCTCTGCTGCTGACTCACTGCATCCAAGCATGAGGCACTTACCCTCCCTTGGCCTCAGTTTCCCAGTCCATAAAATGGAGAGAAAAATGCCTGGACAAGGGCACTAGGTGGATAAAGTGAGACATGAAGAGCCCTGGGAGCAGGGGATAGGAGCATGGGGATAGGAAAGGCCCCAGGAGCACAGGGTGTGGGGGTCAAGTTAGCAAATATGCAAAGGCCTGAGCACATGGTGGCAAGTTAAGATACATTCTTCTTCTAGGACTCTGTGGCCCCTTCCTTGGGAAAGGAGAGAGCATCCTGTAGGGGTTGGTGCTGTTACTTGTTTCCCCCGGGTTACCTGGGAGACCCTGGCATTTTGAGAGAATTCCTGAACTTGTAACTCTTTAGTTCCATGTAGAGCAGGGGTGTGGGTGATGGATGTGTGGGTATGTCTGGGAGCTCTTCCCCACAGGCCCAGCACTGGGCTGGCCCAGGCAGGAAGGCAAGGAGGGAACTCTAGCCTAAGAGAGTGGATATGCAGTGGCTCCAGGCTGCTCTCTAGGGAGGTGGTTATCAACCAGTGATCAGTAAATCAGCCCTCAAAGGATCGGGGAGGGAGAGAGCAGCTTCCGGGCTGGCAAGGGAACAGGACTCACACCGGAAAAGGGTCATGAGTGAGGTAGTATCCAGAAACAAGCAGGGCAGAGGCAGTGTGGTTAGGGTCAAGAGAAGTGGATACCTGAATGTGATCTCATGGGTTCACCTGCTGACTCTGCCCCTTGATAAAAAACCCTCACAAGGTACAACCTTTATAGATTATGTGGTATAACTCTTTGATCCTTACAACAACCTATTGGTACTATCCTTACACAGATGAGGAAATAAACTCAGAGTTAAAGTAACCCAGAGTCACACAGCTAGTTAGCATGAAAGCCAGGACACAAACCACAAAGTCTTGTGTTTTCCTCAATGCATCACACAGCCTCCATGTTACCTCTTATCAGCCAACTTTGTGACCTTGAACAATAAGTAACTTTCCTTCTCAGAGCCTTGGTTTCTTCATCTGAACAACAAGAGTGACAATACTTGCTCTCCCTGCCTCAAAGGGCAGCAGCAAGGATCCCGAGCATGGGAATGAATGTGCTTTGTGAACTGGCAAGTGTTGCGCACACAGGAGGTTACAGGAGCAAAGCCTTTCATCCCAAGAGGCAGGACGCACTGAGTATGCAGGTGTCTGTCTGAGTGGCGGCATCAACCCAGACCCTCATCCTCTCTCCCAGGACAACTCTTTTCTCAGAAATCCTATGGCTTGAACTGGGTCAAATAAGTTCCCACAGCTCATTTAAGGAAGGCACATGCTAAAAGGTAGTGTATAACCTATGCCACATAGGAAAAGGGGAGTCAGTGTTGCAGAAGGCCAAACAAGGAGAGTGGACTGCCTGAGATTAGGGGTCAACTGTGATTTATTCATTAGATGACTTTTTTAAAAAAAATAACTTCTGTTTAGTAAGTAAATTATTGGTTGCAGATCTGTATAGTATTGACCAAATTATAATGACCTGTTCTGCCTTTTATTCCCAACCTAATTCAGATCTTGCCTGGTCCCGCAACTTGACCTTCAGAGTTCTTCATACTCTGGTTGGGATTTTGGAGTCGGACCTGGGTTTAAATCCTAGTTCTTCCACTTATGAGCTAAGTAATAATACCATCCTTATAAGGTACTATAAGGTTTAAGTGCATTGACATGCAACCTATGTGTACAATGTAGGTACTTTGCGAATGTGAGTTCCAGTTCCCTGCTCCTGAGGGGTCTTCAGAAGCAGAAAGATTCTTGCCTCTGAACTTTGACTCTTGTTCTGTCTGCTTCCATTCCCTCTCCCCTCTCAAATCTTCCTGACTCCTCAAGGCCTAGCTTAAGTCTCACAGTCCTATGAGGCTACTGAACTCTACTTTCTCTGAATTTCCAGAGCATGGCCCCCACTTTCACCCTTCTTTGGCTCTGTGATTCTCCTTCTCCAATAGCCATGCATAAATTTCCTGGGTGTGGACGTTCCCCATACTGGAGCTTGCGCTTCCCTTAACACTCCTAGAAAAGCTGAGTACAGGGTTGAGTACACAGGAGTGTGTAACTACTGACTTCTGATCTGCTGGCTTCTGGCCCATTCCTGAGATCTGAACAGTTCCCTTAGAAGCCCAGAATTGGATTAACACTCCCACAGCCAACACTGCAATATTGAATCTTTTTGGACAGCAATGGCAGCCCAAAACTTTGACTGGGATAGGCAAAGATCTTCCTAGTACCAGCTTGACCTGGCTCTAGCAGGGAGCACAGCCTATGGGGCCTAACTCTGAGTGTGGGCTCTGGCATCCCACTTGTACCCAGTGGGGCCTGGTCTTGGGGTGTGGCCCAGGCAGGCCCAGAAGTGGGGAGGGAAAGGAAGCAGAGGACTGCTTGATTGCCAGATCTCTGTGGCCGTTAGAGCAGGGGAAGTGTCCCAATTGGGAGTGGGGAGGGGAGGGATGGGCCTTACGAGATGGAGGAGTGTGGAGACAATGAGAACCAACTTAACCTCAGCTTTCTAAACTGCCTCCTGACATGGAGCTCCACTTCTACAGCCCTTCCTGAAACTTAGTCTAACTATAATCCATATCTGGGCATTCTGATCCTGAGCTCGGGCCACACCACCCTGGATTCTACAAGATGACTCCACATTCTCTTCCCCCAAACACACCAAGCAGCATGTAATACTCGCTGTCCCCATGGGAACCCAGCATTTCTCCCCCCCCCCACCCTTCCATTCTCCAACTCCCACTGGGCAACTCAGAAGGCTCCAACTGCCTCAAGGGACCCCACCCCTTAGTCCCCCAGGCCAAGCACCAATGCCATCTCCTCCAGGAAAGTATTAACAAATCACCCAAGTTACAAATGACATTCCATACAAAGTCTGGTCCCTGTTTCTCTTATAGACACAACGTATCTTGCCTCAGGTGGAGGCTGTTCTGAATCTTATCTCTTGTCACAAGACTGGGAGGGTCTAGAGGGCAAGGTCCTGGCTGATCTGTCTCCCTCAGCTGAGCACAGTAAATAACTGAACTCATT
Organism: Eonycteris spelaea; assembly: GCA_003508835.1. NCBI lineage: Eukaryota > Metazoa > Chordata > Mammalia > Chiroptera > Pteropodidae > Eonycteris > Eonycteris spelaea. The sequence goes on from PUFA01000151.1 coordinate 4,120,105, forward strand.
CTCCCTGTCCTTCATGTCTTTGCACATGGGAGTTTCTCTTCCTGGAATTCTGCTCACCCCCTTCAGATCCTCCCAGTCCTTCAGGCCCCAGTTCTGTTCCCAGCTTCTCCAGGACATCATAGCAACCCCTTATCCTGCCCTACCTTGCCCAGCACTGTCTGTACTGTTCATTGTGCTGAACTAACTGGATGCCTCATAAGGAGGGAAGCCTATCTTGCTTACTTCTAGAAACCCAGCTGCAGACTGACATATATCTCTTCCCCATCAATCCAGACTTTGATTCTGGAAACAAGGAAGAGACTCTATGCCTAGGAGAAATAAGACAGGGGCAATCAATTTCCTTCTCCCTCCGAGGAACACAATTTAGGGTAATGAACACACCAGGCTAGATTGCCCACTCCTCCACTAGAAGCGTGAGAGGGCTGAAGCCTGCATAGCTAGCCCAGAGATGCTGAAGAAGATGGGTAGGAAGAGTGGTCCTGATAAGGCTAAGGACTGGGACTATCTGAAGACCCTTTGGTCAAGGATGAGGTGAGGATCAGGGTCAGAGTTAAAAATGGCTCTGTAAGTCTTTTTATTTGTTTATTTGGAGGGGTGGGGAGAGGTGATATGAAGAGGCTAAAAGGGGCTGCAGCTGGCTGCAGCTGGGCTGGGAGGAGGAAGCTGGGGGAGACATGAGATCATTGTGGGGCTGGGACCAAGCCAAGGCCTGAGTTTCTCTCTTTCTTCCCCTTCTCCCCATCAACAGGGACACAACCCAAAGAGAGCCCAGTCCCAGCCTTAAAAAAAAATTCCATGCTGAAGAATTCCCCACCTCTTGCCACTCTCTACCCTTCAGCCTCTGCAGAGGATCCTTCTCTGCAACAGGTAGAATAGCCAGAGAGTTGACTCTATTAGGGGCTGGGAGAGGAGAGGAGGAGGAAACAATACAGGTGTGGCTGGGAAGGCAGTGGAGGGATGGGACCCTTTCACTAAGCTGCGATTCCCTTCCTTCTCTCATTATCTCAGTACCTGGGGTACTCCACAAAGGGTGAACCCCAGGGCCAGCAGCTTGGGCCCAACCTCTGGCTCGGGGAGCTAAGGAGGCTGCCTCCTCCCCCACAAGGCAGCACAGAGGAAGGCGGAATGTTTGCTTCCTCCTCCCTTCCCCCAAGCAGATCAGCAGTCCCGGGGCCCCAAGAAAGGCCTGTGAAGTGGCACTTCCTTTGCCTTTGCTCATTTCACACCAGGCTGTACAGGCTGTACAGAAGTGCCATCCTCCCAATACTGCCTCCCCCACCTGAAAATACCCACAAAGAGACCCAGGGCCGCCCTGTCCCTTTAGACCCGCCCCAGGCCTGAGGGGGTTTCCACAAGGGAAAAAAACATCAGGGAGGAAACTCCGGCATCTATTTTCCACTGTCAGTGGGGCAGAGCTGGAGCAGGGCACAGGGTACTCCTCCATCTTGCTGTCCCCTGGCAAAATCCCCACCACTCTCTGCCCTCTTCTCATCTCTCAACCAGTAACAATCCTTGGGCTTTGGGGAAAGGGGCCACAGTTCCTGTCCCTGGACAGATACTTAGAGAATACTCAGGCCTGTCAGATCAAGACTGGCAATGAAACAGGAGGATCAAGAGTGGAGGCCACTGACATGAGGAGTCTCTGGGGGCAGGAGAGCAGAGATATCAGTATTCCCTGCTCTATGGAGGTACCGATAGGCAACTCCTTTATGCTGAAGCTAAGCCACTAAAGATAGTTGACCATAGTTATACAGAGATTTAGAAGCAAATCCAGGACAAGGACTTAGGTCTCCTAACTTTCAGCATGATGTCACTCCCACAAGCAAGAAAATGAAAAATTGTTACTCAGGCCTGTGAATGGGCCCACCATCTCTCTGACCTTATTCAGGATAATCCTAGCATGGTTTATTCCTTCAGGAAATGGGTCAAAGGGGTCAGGTTGACATCTGAGCCCTTTTTGCCTTTAAGTTTTCAGACTCTTATGCCTAGCCCATCCTGGGGCATCCATGATTTAGAACTGACATTATTGGACAGACTGCCAAACTGGCCCTGTCCTAGCTGAGGAACTACTCCTTTAGCCTCTAGCTCCTGAGGAGATGCCCTCCACCTATGATCTGAGGACAAAAGAGGAAGCTGGACCCTGGACAGGAAAACCAATCTGTTCTGAGGAGAAGGCCCAGGCTTTGTCTTAGATTTTCCTCCTTAGAGACCCTACAAGCCTTATCACTAATGGCTGTACACTGTGTATAAAAGGAGGGGTCTTCAGTTTGGGCCCTGGCCCCCATCTTCTTCTCAGTTGCCCATCTATCCCCATTCAAATATCTTCCCAACTGTCTCACTATAGCCACAGCCTCTCATGTCTTCCTGCTCATGATTCTTTAAAAGCTCACACCAGCTACCTCATTTACTCTAACATCTTGCCAGAAACAACTCCCCAGATCCGAGATTCCCAACCAGGATTTGTGACAATCTCGGATTAGCCACCTCTTTTCATGTCAGGACCTTGACTTTATTTAACCTAACTGGTAGGCTCCTAGGTTGCAGGCGCCTTCCCCTCTCCTATTATATTTTCCAATTTAGGTCCCTCTCACTCTGGTCATATTTTTTGCAGTAATGACTTTCTTGTAATTAGCTCAAAACTCCAGTGGGACCAGATCTTGCCTAGGAGAACCCCTGTCTCATCCATCCTATCTTCACCCTCAGAGACCTGTGGGTTGCTCAGACATGCAGAATCCTAATATAAGTACTAGGTTGGCAGGCGGGGAGTCAGGACTTCTGGGTGGTTTTCTACTGAGCTGTGATGCTGGGAAAGTGCCTTTCATGTACATAGTTCCCTGAGCAGAAATGTTATACAGGTCTATAGATTTCTTCCTGGGGCCAAACCTCCTATACCGTCCAGAGATGAAAGTAGGAGAGACTGGCTGGTGGAAGGAGGGACAATTCATGGGAGAGACAAACTTTGAGAATGGAAGAACACAAAATGGGGAACAGGAATAGCCCTTTCATCTAGCCGTGCTTGGGAATCCCAAGAGTAGCACTTGCTCCCTCCACTTCTCTTTTTCTAGTGGAGAGAAATGAATAGAGTAGAATGGAAGAGGCAGAGAGAAGCAAGAGGTCACAACATACATCCCAAAGGCTTGAGGAAAGAGCTTTAGAATGGGGACAACAGCAGCTTACAGAGCCAGTCTGGACTAAAGTTAGACGCAGGAGAAATTCCTAAAAGAGAGGGAGTAGGGTCCTGGGTGAGGGGGAATACAGAGATGCCTGAAGGTAGAGGGGTCAGCAGACTGCAGAGGGCTTCCTGTCACCAATGCCCTGATCTAGACCAGGGTATTTGGTACCTAGCCTGGGCAGGCCGCAGGAGGCAGCAAGAAGAGGGGGCAGATACTTTTCCTCACACCCCTCTTCTTTTCCTGAATTGGCATTAAAACAGTTAAGACTGAAGTTAGATTAGCTATAGTCTTCCCTCTAGAATCCTACCTCTGCCTCCTCCCTTTCCTTCTGTCACACCTAGCTCACCTGGTCCCATTCTCCCCACCAGGCGGTGTTGAAACCAGTAAGCACTGAAGTCAGGGACCTTCAGGCTGTCCCACAGCCTCCAGGGAATCAAACTTCCTATACCTACCAGAAATGAGAGTAGGAGAGATTGGTGGGTGGACCTCTTGATCAAGTACAAAAGAATCTGGGTGATTTTGATTTCCCACGGCCTCTCTCACCAGTCTTATTCTGTGTCACTCTACTCTGACCGCTACAGACTGCTTCCTCCTACCTAACCACAACCTCACCCACTGCAGGTTCCCTTCATTCTGCTGGCTTCCCCTGCTCTGGGCCTGCTCAAGGCTGAGGGCAGTTATTTTGTCTCCAAAAGATAAAAAGGTAGACAGACACTTGCACACACATACACATATAAAGAGGTTTTCCAGCTCTTTTAATCATCTCTGTTACTGGAGGTTGCAGCCTGCCTCTCTGAGCTGGTGAGGTTTGAAAAGGCTCTCAAACTCACCAAAGATCCTGATCCCAAAGCTGGAGATAAGTGGATGAAAAGAAAGGAGAAGAGAGAGGGATGGAAAGAATAAGAAGAGATGGATGAAGCAAGAGGGTAGTGGGAGCCAAAACCTGGGCAAGGAAGGGAGAAGGTAGGCTGCATAGGACAGAGATGGACAGAAGGGCAGGGTAGGTGAGAGGTCAGGCCTTGGCATGACTGTATGAGGAAAAAGAAACTGAAGAAGATTCGAGAAGAGGGTGATGGAGGGTTTGTGGGTAGAGTCTAAAGAAGGAATGGAGGAAGTCAAAGTGAGAATGTACAGAATTCAGGGATTAACAATGAGAGGAGAGGTTGGGTGGGGAGGAAGACTAGGAGATGGTGCCTAGTCATTTTCAAAGGCCAGAGCCCCTGCTGCCTCCCAGAGCCCTATTATTTTCCCCATCTCCTTAAAATAATGCTGCTCTCAGTGATGCCATCTTGTCAGGGGCTGTAAGTACCTCTGAATGAGAATCCTTCCACATCTAATCACAGGACAAGACCAGGCCCTTTCCTTCCTCAGTTTACCCCCAAAAGAACAAGGCTAGGCAGCCTGTCAGCCAGGCACAGCGGATGTTTGCCCTCTGGATCCAGAGATGGAGAGGCTGGGCCTCAGAAAAAAGGATATACCGAGAGGACTGGGGTCAGCAGGGCTCCCCATGCCCTCCTCCTGAGTGCAGAACACCCTCCCTGGACTGCAGCCCGCAAGCGGGTTCTGGGTTGGCACAGATCTTCTAGGCAGCGAGCTTTCTCCGCTTCAGAGTCTTTTAGCTTCAGAGGCCAGACACCGCCTCCCTTTCAATCTCACTAATGTCACAACTGCCGGAGCAGTGGGAGCGCCATCACCAGCCCAGGGGACCCCCTCCCATCACACGCTTCGGAACAGCCCCCAACTACCTGAGGACACGCCACCTCTAAGTCCCACATTCCAGCTCTAGGCTCTTCCACTTTTAGAGACTTTTCTCTCGGAGCGGGAGACCTCCGATCTCAGGGGTCCGGGTCGGCTCCCGGGAGCTGGTACAGCCGTCCACGGTACAGGAATCCACCCTCCCGGAGCCGCCGGCGGCTCCCAGTCGCCGGGTCCCCGCCCCGCCCGGCCGCGCCCGCCCAACTTGCAGCGAGCCCAGAACCTCCCGCCCGCGGCCTCTCGCAAGCAAACTTCCCGGGTCGGGGCCTGTGCTCTGTCTCGGGCCGGCCGGGGTCCCCACCCCTCGACCCCCTACCCCCGGCCCGCACCGGGCCTCACCTGGAGCCCTCCCCGCCGCGGGGGAGCTGGGGGCGGCGGCAGCTGCAGGCGGCTCGAGAAGGAAGTGAGAGCGGGAGGCCGGAGGAAGTGGGGGGGCGGGCCGGGCGGCCGGGGCGGGCCGCGGGGCGGGCTGGGGCGGGCTGGGGCGGGGCGGGGCCGCACTAGGAAGTCCGCAGGCCGGTCCCCCACCCCCGATCTCCCCGCGGTCCCCCAGCCTCGCCCCGGCCGGGTCCTGGGCTCCCCCACCCAGCCCTCTGCCTCCGAAGCCCTTAATGTCATGCCTCCCAAGGTCAGTCCTCCCCGTCCCCTCCTTTCCACCCCCTCCCCCCGGTGGAGGCCCTAGCCTAGGCTCTAAGGTTTTGTACCCCTCCCGGTATCGTCTCCACTAACCCCCGCTGGAAGATGCTGAGAACAGGCGCCCCTAGGCCTGGTGCCTTCAGTCAAGCCCAGGGGTCGAGCGATTGCCAAGACTTGGGGTTGGCCAAAATGGGTCAGGCTGGGGCAGTCCCCACCCCTTCCCCGAGCCCCGAGGGAGAGCGGAGTGGTGTGATTCAGCGATAGGAAGGCCCCAGACCCCTGGGGAAGGTGCAGAGACTGGGGGAAGGGGAGCTGGCGTCAGCACCCGGGGAAAGACAAGATCAGCACAGGCGCAGGCGGAGCGGCGGGCCCCCAAAACAGGATGTCGCGTCGTGGTTCCGCACCCAGTGGCTCTGCGCGCCTAGGCTCTAGGGAGGGGGCGGGGCGGACAGAGGACGTGGGGCTCCTCTTGCCCCCACTTTTCGCCGGGACGCGCAACTGCTTGGGGCTGAAGGGCCGCACCCAGGCCTGAGATTCTGCCCGGGCCCTGGGGGCGGGAGGACTCATGGGCGCCCTCTGGTGCTTCTGCTCCCAGGCGTTGCGCGTGGAGCTCTGACTTGAGAATGAACATCTTCGGTTCAACACGAATTTTCTGACCGCTTACCGCGTGCAGAGCTGCGTGCTGCTAGGTGCTGTGTAGGAAAACTGAGGGACGCTTAAAACAGGCTCCCTGTTTCTAAAAGCTTTCCAGATAAAGAGGGAGAACTCTGAGAATAAATAGCTTAACCTTTCTGAGCCTCAATTCTGCCTTTGGTAAAATAAAATAACCTCTTCTTCATCCTGTAGTGTGAAGATAACATGAGAATAAATGTAAAAGTCCTGCTGTCAATGCCTGGCTCAAAGTAAACACTCAATAAATGCCTTTTGAAAAATAATCATACTAGTATAAGAATGTTCCCTAAATACAATGCACCTGCCCACATCTTTGGGTCTTTACCCATTCTATTTCCTCTGCCTGACATCTTGCCTGTATTGATTACTAAGGGAAATATATTCAGTCTTTCTCTGGTCCTAATGGAGTACTCTCTGTGTGGCTGCCATCCTCACCCTTCTAACAATGCAACACACACCTACCCCTGTCATGTACTTGGCAGTCTCTCCTAGAGCTGTACAGTGAAAATATAATGTGAGTCACATATGTAATTTAAAATTTTCTAGTAATGACCTTAAAAAAAAGTAAAAAAGAAACAGGTAAGATTATTTTTAATAATGTTTTACTTAGCACAACTTATCCAAAAAAAATTAAATATCCAAAATGTTAAATATGTAATCAATATAAAAATTATTGATTATGAAAGCAAGATATTTACATTCTTTTTTTTGTACTAAGTCTTTGAAATCTGGTATGTGTTTTACACTTACAGTACCTCTGAATTTCGGCTAGATTCATTTCAAGTGCTCAGTAGTACATGAATAGGTGGAACAGTGAAGTTAGAGCCTCTATCAGGCTGATAAAGGACTGAGTAGATAAATTCATCCTCCATGATCCTTCTGGAGAAGGTTCCTTAGACCCCCTTCCCACCCCACCTGACAGAATTTGGGTCTTTTCTTCTCCTCACAGCACTTGGGATAAACCTCCTCTCTGGAGGAGAGGAGAACTGGAAATACAAGGGGAAATCTGATTTTTCTTCATACCTACTGTGAATACATGGCTGGTGCTTGGCATTTGATAATGAAGAAATGATTATGAGTTTCCATAAAAGATAGAGTTCAGTGGAGAACCACATACTAAAATGGCTTCTATGAAGCCATTAAAAATTGTGTCTCAAATCCTTTTCACGAAGACGCGGAAAGTGAAGAAGGAAGCCCCTGCCCCTCCTAAAGCCGAAGCCAAAGCCAAAACAAAGGCTTTGAAGGCAAAGAAAGCGTGCTGAAAGGCGTCCATAGCCAAAAAAAGAAAAAGAAAAGAAGAAGAAGAAGAAGATAGGCACATCACCCCTTCCGAGCCCAAGACAGTACTGCTCCGAAGGCAACCCAAATATCCCCGGAAGAGCGCCCCTGGAGGAAAAAGCTTGACCATGCTATCGTAAAGTTCCCCCTGACTACAGTCAGCCCGAAGAAGATAGAAGACAATAATATACTTGTGTTCATTGTGGATATCAAGGCCAATAAGCACTGGATCACACAGGCTGTGAAGAACCTCTATGACAATGACGCGGCCAAAGTCAACACCCTGATCAGGCCCGATAGAAAGAAGAAGGCATATGTTCACTGGCTCCCAACTATGATGCTTTGGATGTTGCCAACAAAATTGGGATCCTCTAAACTCAGTCCAGCTAGCTAATTCTAAATGTAAAAATTTTTTACTGTAAAAAACATAAATAAATAAAAATTAAAAATAAAAATTGTGTCCCAGAACAAAGGTTTTTGAGATGTGTTCCTAGAATTCCCTTCCCAAGATTTGAGAGCAGGAAAATAGTAGGGCTCTGGCCTCCCTTCTCTTTAACCAGAGGGTGACTTATCTGATTTATATGCTAGTGTTCTAGATAAAGAGCTCATTTTTAAAAAGTTTTATGGTCTAAGGACATGCCACCCTGAACATGCTGGATCTTGTCTGATCTCGGAAGCCTGGTTAGTACTTGGATGGGAGACCATCTAGGAAGACCTGGTGCTGTAGGCATTTAAATATACATACATACATACATACATACATACATACATACATAAAGTTTTCTGTAAAAAATTCTTGAAAATCAATTTTAGAGTCATAGTGGTAAAGGTAGGGTGCACATAAGGTGCAATAGACCAAAAAGCTGGCAGCCTGGGGTCAGACTGCATCTCCTGAGCCCTTGGTCTCGGGCATGTCTGGCCCTAGTTCAGTTGCTTAAGTGGGAGAATTTGACGTGATCTTGAGAATTTCATGGTCTGGTGGGATATGGGACTGCTGTACATGAAGCTACTAGAGGATGAGGAACGAGCCGTGGGCTGGGCTTCAGAAGACCTGAAGTCCAATCTTAGTTAGGCCAGACTGGCAAGTGAGACTTTAGTCTAGGCCTCACCCTTCTTTGGGACTCAGACTCCTCCACTGGAAAACAAGGGGTTGAACCAGATGATACCTTTGAGCTGTGACTTTCTATGACACACTCTTCAGAATATAATTAAGTAACGAAGGTTTATGCACATAGCATATTGCTCATAATTCTTTCATACCATTTAGGTCATCTTGCTTTGTATTCTAGTTAATTCTACCTCTGCCTTACTGACTATAAGTCCTTTGAGGTTGTATCTGACTCATCTCTGTGTCTACCCACTGGGCCTGACACAAGGAAGGCCTGAGAACACATTCGTCTTCAGTATACATCTGTGGAATTAAATTGCTTAATAAAGTACTAATATGTGTAAAACCATCTGATGCCAGGTGACTTAGAGCCACTTTTATAGCTCAAATATAGAAAGTGGCAATAAGGCTAGAGAGAGAGAGACAAGTAGGTAAGTAGGGCTGTCAGCAAAGCCTTTTTGGAGAAGGAGAATGCTGAGCTGAAGAGGGTCGGGAGAGGGCACAACTCCAGAAGGGATGGTTCTTCATCTTTGAATAGGTGAGTTCATGGCAGGTAGTCTAGGTTTGTGCTCATAAGCAGCTGAGAGACAATAACGCCAAGCTGGGATCTTTAGAAGTGAGACAACATATGAGAAAGCACTTGGGGTATAATAGATCACAGACAAGTTCTGGAGCTAGACAGTCCAGAATTTAAATTCTGGTTGCACGACTTATGTTGTGACCTTTGACAAGTCATGTGACCTCTCTCATTCATTCCTTGAGCACATATGTATTGAAAATCTTTTCTGAGCCAAGTATAGTATCATACCAATGATTCTGTGGTAAAAACAGACAAGTCTCTATCCTGATGTAATTAGCAAGGGAACTACATCTTAAACAGGTAATCATACAAAATTACAGAGTGCTATAAGAGCACATAATGGAGCCATTTAGTTTCATTTTAAAAGGAGAATGACAATACTATGTGCTTTGGGGGATTGTGAGGATTAAATGAGATAATATAAGTGTGGCATCTAGCAGATGGCCCAGGGTACAACAAATAAACATTAATTTTTCCATATGCCCATGGTGTTCTCAGATTTTTCCCCTGACCAATTCTTCCCTTTCTCAAGGTCAAAATGCTAAAGCTGATTGGGTTCCTCTAAAAGAGCAGGGTAGAGACAGAAGAGGAGATGGAGAAGGTCCCTGAACTGATCTCACCCCTGCCCTGGTGGCTTCTGAATGCGTCTTCCCAGCCTAGTCATCCCTGAGTTCCAGTTCCTGTAGCTCACTAGTGGCCTACAAGGAAGGGTCTTCTGCTCAGTCCCAGTCCTAGCCTCTTGGGGCTAACCCTAAATCTTTGTCTCTGATGTGGCTCCAGGGACTCAACCTCCTTGGGGCTCCTCTTGATTCCTTGCTCTTTTTCTCTCTGTCTGTCTGAGGAGTGGAAGTGGGAGTCTCCCTTCATTGCTACCCTGAAGACAGCTTGAGGTTTTTTTGTGCCATGGGAAGTGATGGGAAAGCAGGAGATAGAGAGAATGAACAGGGTACAAATGAAACTAATTCTAGAGTCAAGTCCTCCAATCCATTATTCCTGATTCCCTCTGGGGAACTAACTGGATGGGGTAGGGGAGAACCAAGGGCCTGCCTGCCCTATTTTCCAGGAGGTCTGTGGTCTCCCAGGCAGGCAGAAAAATAGTGGTTCTGTTTGCCTCCAGAACAACCTTTGCATCTTTGATGTTCTCTAAACTGGGTGGTACTCAGGTCATCTGGCATAATCCTCTCTGGGAGATTCCTCCAACAACCTTGGTGAGTTCAGGAGCAACTAAGTTTGCCCAGAGTCACACAGCAGAGCCAGGATGTGAATCTAAGCAGTCTAATTCCTTACCCTCACCCCATCCGCGTGCCTCTCTACAGCCTCTGTGACTGCTTTAGGCAGTTACTTGTTCCTCTTCTGTGCTCCATCACCTGCCCCTGCACCAGGTCCTCTCAAGACATTATCAACAAGTACTAGTTGCTCTTTATATATATATATTTTTTCCCCAAACCAGAGCTCTTTGAGATTAGGAAATGGGTTATTACGAACATGAATTCAGTAAATGTTAAATGAATGAGTGAACATTGGCAGTAAGATTCTAGAACTGTTTCTGGCAGGGGAGATGATTCTCTTTGTGAAACTAGCCTGGCAAGAGTTGTTAGAAGCCAAGATCTACTCATTCCCTACCCAGCCAGTCTCTGGGCAGCTTCTCAGTGATAGCTGTACTTGCCATGTTTGGACACCAGGGAGCTCCACTGATAACAAAGCCCGAACTCAAGGAATCCAAAATTTTTCTGAGCAAGAGATTTAGGTCTCTATTACGTTTTCTGCGGAAGATTCTCACTTTCCAAATGAAAGCTCTTGATAACCAGAATGCCTATGGTGTAGAAGAACAGTTAGGCTGCTGCACAGAACACACATCATTCATTCACTCATTCATTCACTTTTATTAAGTACCAGCTATGTACTGGATAAAGTCCTAGGCTGGGAATATAAAGATGAAGGAAATGCAGTCCTTGATGAGCTCAGGGGCTAATGGGGGAAGACAGACACTTGTTATATAATCACAATCCAGTTATATAAGTACTCTAAAGTATAGCAGAAGACTGGAGAGACAGGGCAAGTCAGGGAAGGTGCCAAAGGAAGGGAGGGGTGCCGTTGAACCGGTGTTCATTCGCTCTCTCCCTTTCTATTTTAACTAATCATAACTTTAGGTTTGTGCTAGGCTGTCATTATTAAGCAGAGCATGGATGCTTTTATTTCACTTAAGCTGAGAGTTGAAAGATGGAGAGGAAATTCCAGAGGAGAAAGAGAGCTTGATGTGGTTGCCTTTATCTCCTCAGCCTGTTTCCTCCTAAAATGACTGTAGCCTCTGTCTTAGCTAGCAGAGCTCTTGTGAAGGAGGAGATAATAGGTATGAAAGCTTTTGCAAATTGTGGAATAGACATAAGAATTGTTCATTCATTTTGATTTAACCAACATCTGTAGAATATCAGTTAGGATATTATATCCATTAAACAAAGCCCTGATCATGATTCAAGGGAGATACACCTGGCACATGGTAAAGGCTTGTTGTATAGGTTTAATAAAAGACAGAGATGAAAAATAAAATGCTATCTTCTTGCAGAGGCTACACTCACATGAGGACCAAATATAGGGGCTACTGAGGTGAGAGTCACAGCTTCTGATCCAGGAAGATACATGAGGTTTTAGGATTATCCTATCTTGTAGAATATTACAGCTGAACTGGATCAATAATCTGGCATATACACATCCTATAGTTGGAGAAGCTGAGATCCAGACAGGAACCAAATTTTCTAATGTCACATTATGATCTTGGAGGCAGAGAGGAGACCAGAATGTTCTTCCTATTGTCCAGGCTATGGCTTTGGCTCCCAGACACTATGTTATTTTTAACTGTGGTAAGATACATATAACATACTATCTTAACCATTTTTGAGTGTCCAGTTCAGTCATGTTAGATATATTCACATTATTTTACGACTAATCTCTAGAATCTTTTCATCTTGCTAAAACTGAAACTATATCGATTAAACAATATCCTCCCCTCCCCCTAGCCCCTAGCAACTACTATCTTACTTTCTGCCTCTATGAATTTTATTACTCTAGGGATCTCATTTATTGTAATCATATAGTGTTTGCCTTTTGTGACCAAATTATTTCACGTAGCATAATGTTCTCAAGGTTTATCCATATAATAGCATATAGAACTTCCTTCTTTTAAAGGCTGAATAATATTTCGTTGTATATACATTTAAAAAAATCCATTCATCTGTTTATGGAAACTTGGGCTGTTTCCACCTTTTGGCTATTGTGAATAGTGCTGCTATGAACATCGGTATACAAATATCTCTTTGAGACTCTGCTTTCAATTTTTTTGGTGTATATACCCAGAAGTGGAAAAATTGGATCATATGTTAATTCTATTGGTTTCCTGAAACCATTTTAGCCTCACAGGAAATGCAACGGGTTCTGAAAGGTTCAAGGTCTTGGTATGAAATGGTAACAGACCCTCACTTCCTGCCTCCAAGACCTAGGATCTTTGTATCAAAGGGGTTATATGCTCATACTTCCAAAGAAATCATATAGTAGCTAAGAGAAATGATGCAATTGAGTTTAAAGGAAGTTGTGTTTAGTATGCTTTACTTTACTTTTTTGTATGTTCTCTTAGACAAATGAATAAACAGGCAGGCAGTTTGGCTTATGCAGAAATGACTACCAGTCTGAATGATTAATTGAGGTTGCAGGTGTGTTTTGTGTGGCCTATACAGTGTTTTACACTTTTAAAAATTAGTTGCTAATACTAAAAAAAGGGATACATCATATGAGTCCAGTTCTCCATCCTCTTTTAAAGATGATCCATCAATACTGAGTCCACTTTCCTGCGTGCTTTGCAATGTGCTACAGCCTCACCACTCCCTATTACTTCCACCTTCTTCTTCACTTTATTACCTATCTGCCCACTTTGCCATTTGAGTTTAAGATCCTTGGCTCAGAGAATAAGTCTACTAGAACCTAGGTTAGGGGCTCATTTTCTGCTCTGGCCAATTTCCCAGCACATAGTTGTTAGTCAGTATTTGAGTGAATTAACTCATGTCAACTTAATATGTGCAGCGCCTATGAATGGACCCTCTTTCCCTGAGATTAACGAGGCATAGCCCCTGACCTCCGAAAACTCACAATCCTATGGGGTGGGAGGAGCCAATTCTGGATCAGAGGGGGCAGTCAGAGTAAGAGTTTCTGAATGAGACCTTGAACTATATATATATATATATATATATATATATATATATATATATATATATTATATATAGGAAGACTGAGAAATCAGCTATATGGGGAACTGGGGGAGAAGAGTGTTTCAGGCAGAAGCAACACCAGATACAGAGGTTGTGAGGTGACTAAGTTTCTATATGTTTGAGGAACTTAAAGGAGCCTAGTGCGACTGGAGCTTTACAAGAGAGTGGGGAGAGTGTAGTAGATGACGTTAAACGTGTATTTTTATATCAACAGCCTGACCATTAAGCCAGGCAGCTGTTGGGCAAATCCGTGTTCCTGGTTCCGAGGGCTTACTCAGAACAGGTAGCTGGCTTAGCGCTGTCAGTTAGAGGAGGGACTGGGCTTAATCCCTTCCCCTGCCTCCACTGCCAAGGACAGGGTAGGGCACAGAGCAGGTTTCAGTAAAGATCTGTTGACAGCATACTTGACAAAAGAACAGGAAGTGCAGGCTCTGTTGAAGGAGGCCCAGGCGAGGCTCTCTCTCTTCATCGGGGCACTCATTCTCAACACCTCCTCCGAACTACACAGAAAGCAGGGAGAGTGAGATGCGGGGAGGAACCAGTTACACGCCCTACCCGTAAAAACCTCAAAGGGAAGGGGATTTGAGAGGCAGGTAGGAAAACAGACTGAAAGTTAAGGGAGGGCATCCTACCTAGCTTGGATGAGGCGGGAAGAGGGGGTATGGAAGGCCAATTGGACCCGCTGGCCGACACTTAGTGGATGTGTAGAGCAATTTTACCATTAGTGGTTTAGACGTTTCATTTTGTGTTCTGGCATCATTTCCTCTGAAAATACTGGCAGTCCCTAATGGGCCTCCTTTAAGGCGGGTCCTCGCTCGGTTCCCCAACCCTCTGCAAAGGGGCAGGGCCTTCCAGAAGCTCGTATTCTGTGTGCAGCACCCAAATTTGCCCACCAGGGATCGCTGCACATGGGTGACAAAGCGCGCGGGTTCCCTAGTGGCAGAGAGGCAGAAACCGATTGGCTGCGAGGCGCGGCGGGGGGCGGAGCCTGGAAAGCCGGCTCCGAATGGGGGCTGGGAGCGCGCCCTGGGCCGAATCGGGCCGGACAGTTGCGGCGTCAAGAAGCCCAGGGCGGCAATCTTTGTGTCGCGGGTCTCTGTCCAGCCCAGCTCTAGAGCTGTTGCGAGCGGAGCAGCATTGAGGCCTGTAGATCCAGGCAGGGCAGCTGCTACCGCTGTCGTCGCTGCCACCGCAGGCCTGGGTTACCTGAGCAACTGCGTGTCAGGGGCCCGCCCGCCCATTTGCGGACGGTTAGCGCCGCGGAAACTCTTGGGGGAAGGGGTGGTCAGGACTCGACCCTTGGCAAGGGAGAGGGGTCCTGACGGAGGCTAGCACGAGCCCGGGGCTTGGAGAGCCTGGAGGGGCTGGGGGTACCGGTAGCTGCCTCCAACAGGTTATTCCGGGATAAACCGGCGCTGGGCGGGCCCCGGCTTCGCTGGGGGCCGGGCGGCGCGGGGCGGGCCTGCGGGAGAGCACGCCCCCGCCCGCCCCGGGCCCGCCCCGCGCCGCCCGCCAGCCCGGGAGCCGCTGTCCCGGGCCTGGGCCGTGCCCGTCCGCCTGCTGAACCTGGGCACCGCTGGCTGCCTGGGCACGGGACTGGGCGGGGGCGCTGACCTCAGCCTAGGAGGCCTGGGATCCCGGAGCTGCACACGCCTGCTGGGGCCTGCGAGTCGCACGCCCTCCCCGAGCCTGTGGTGCTCGCCGCTTCTCGGTGGGTGAGGCCAGGTGCTCTCCTCTTTCCCTCTCTTCTCTCTCTCCCCACTCCCCTGCTGGCGGGAGATCCCGCCCGCCTGCCCCTTCCCGCAGGGGTGTAGCCGGCTGCGGAGCTGACAGCGTCCCCGCAGCTACCCTGTCCAAACTCTCCGGAAGGCCGGAGCAGACTCGGCGCTCAGGCCGCCGCAACTCCGGCGGACCCACTGTTGGACGGGAGGCGACGGCCCTCCTCCTAAGCCCAAACTTGGAACATTTGACCTTTGGCTGTCGGAGGAGGCAGGCCCGCGAGTGCCTGGACAGCTGCAGCGCTTCGAGGGCATCTGGCCTGGGGTTCCAGGACCGACGGCTGCACTCCCGGGCTCCCGACTTTGCCTCTGGGGTCCCAAGGTGTCCATATCAGGCGCATGTTGACTGAGACCTGGAGTCATGGATGTGTGCACCCGTCTTGCCCTGTGGCTCCTCTGGGGGCTCCTCCTGCATCACGGCCAGAGCCTCAGCCATAGCCACAGTGAGAAGGCCACAGGAGCTGGCTCAGGGGCCAATTCTGAGGAGTCCACTGTAGCAGGTAAGGCCTTGTCACCAGCTGGACTGGGCTGGCAGCTTTGAGTCAGAGCCAAGGCACTCGAGTGGGCAAGTTGAATTCTAGATTTCTACATGTACGGTTGATGGAAGACTTACACATGGCACTGCCTGTTCACAATAGTCCAAGGAGTTCTTTCTGTTCGGAGCCGAGGGTAATGTCACTGTCCCTGTCGAACAACTTTCCTCATCCCTCTTCCGGATGTTTTTTGTTGGCAGTGAGAAGTCTGCTTTTGTAGCATCTTGGCCTTTCAGACCAGTAAGCGAAGGACTACTTGTCTAGAAGAATGACCTGGGCACATAAGTCTGTTGCTCTTGGCCAGTTTCAGCACTGGGCAGCACAGGGAGGTTGAGGCTACTTGGGTTGGGCAGGGAAAGCCAGGGCTGGACCAACTGTATCGGTGTTCAGGTGTGCCTTTCTATTCCAACAAGCATGAGAACCCTAGTCCCTCCCTTCCCTTAGGTAATCTGCTGCCTCTTAGCTGTGCCCATTTGAAATATCAAGGCAGTTCCTTAGATGGAATCCTATTCACCGCCAGGGAGTTAAAGGGCTTTTCCTCAACGTGGGCATAATATAATTTCTGGGACCACTTGTGACTTATTCTGTTTCTTCTGTCTGATAAGGGTAGGAATTCTATGATATTTTTGTTTTGTCCTGGGTTTTCCTGTGTACTCATGGAGACTTGTCAGGCATAAGGAGCCCTGGTGTTCTGTTGCAGAAGAAAAGAACACTTTTAAAATTAAGTTGTTTTACACAAGACTTAGAAGGAATTCAGTTTTCATATTTTTCTCACTGTGTCCCATGTTCTGCCCAAAGCAGTGGGCTGCAGAGTGGGGAACGTTTATAGCTGGGTTCTTTTTGAGGGTGGGCAAGCTCAAGTGAAGGAATGGTACAGTGGATACCCCTTGAAAAGAGGAAAAGGAAACATGGGTCATTGTGGCTGGGAAGTTTCATGGATGGATCCAGAGGCTGGCTTTGGTAGACCCTTTCTTAGGAAGCCCCCTTTTAACTTCCTTGTCTGGGCTGGGCGTGATCCAGGTACCCCAATGGCTGGATTCTAGGTGAGGCCAGGGTTGCCTTATGTACAAGCATGGCATCCAAGCTGTTGCTTAGAAGATATATCTTTGCATATTAATCTTGTTTCTCTGTGTGTTGTCTCCTTGGCCTCTGAAACCTAGCTCAAGTTCCATTCTCATTGGGCTGTGAAGGGAAAGACTAGTAGGCAGATGTAGGTCAAACTGTGAAGTAGCCCCAAGGAGCATCTCTGCTGTTCAGTGACATCCCTGTTTATAATTGATAATATGTCCTTTTTTTTACCCTAAAATATGAGTGCCTTACATCAAATTTATTTATTTTTGGTGGGAGAGGAGATAGTCTGTATTTTAGACACAAGATAAAGGGATGAAGTTTTGAATTTTAGGCATTAGTTAGTTATCAGGAAGGGATGTATGTGTGTGTGTGTGTGTGTGTGTGTGTGTGTGTGTGAGAGAGAGAGAGAGAGAGAGAGAGAGAGAGAGACAGACAGACAGACAGGGAGGTAAGAGGCATTCCATTATCCCTCAGGACCACCTCCTGATTTGAGCTTGAGATTATGGAGATAGCCCTTCACATAATGTATTTCAGAGGCCTGGCTGTGTTGATTATACCACTTAGGCCTCTCTTTTGGTCTTTCTTCTTCTCAGTTCAGAAATTAGTTTCTGTCATCGCAATAATACTGAACAGAGGGAGGGAAGTCTGAGAGACCCTAGGTGCTGGGAATGGCTATGGTTTGTGGGAACCTGGAGGCCCAAGCACTATTGTTCTGGTAGGTTGTCCCCTTGGGCCTGTCTGGAAGTTTGTCTCTGACTCAGACAGGAACTCAGTTTTGCAAAGAAGTGGCTCTTGGAATGGGCTTTGCTAGAGGATTTGGAGACAAGCTTTCTTTGTAACCAGGAACTTCATAGCCTGTGCAGTACATCTCTGTCCCCACAACACAGTTTTACTTGCCCTTAAAGCTGCCACTTTTCTAAACCAGATTCAACTTACCCAGTCAATTTGTATGTTCTCTGAAGTTTATATTTTATAAACACATAGCTATTTTCCTACAAAAGTCTCACAATAGAACGTGAGGAATGTGGTATCAGACCCATTTTTATAGGTGAAGAATCTGGGTTCAGTCCTGTCTTATAGGCAGATCTGCTGGTGCTTAAGTCTTTGACTCCTTCCATCTTCTCAGGCCATGCTCTGTTAAAGGAGCGCTAGGCAAGGCCAAGAGACTATTACTTAGCACTAGGCAAGGCCAAGAGACTATTACTTTCCTTCTGGTTAGTTAGGCAAGCCCTGGTTACTCTAAGAGAGCAAGAAAAGGGCTCTTTTTTTCTCCTTTGGAGTGCCTTCTGCAGGAACCAGAGGATTGGATTTTTTCTCTTGTTGGATGAATATCCCATCTTAAAGACCTGACCCTGCAGTGAGGGTCAGTGCTCTCTGCTAGGAGGCCTCTCACTGAACGTGGAGAGGCCATTCCTGTCACCTCTTGGCTCTTTGATGCCCGCACACCCAATTGTGCTAAATCACTTTCTCAGTAAAGGTCTGCGCCTGCCTGTGCTACTCCGGGGCCTGCATTTCTGAAGCTGGCCTGAAACTCATGCTTGGAACCTCCCTTAGACTCAGGCCTCATTGCCTGCTGAAACTCAAAATGTTTTCTGCAGAATATGTGAGGGGTCCCAGGAGAGTCTGAGTTGTGACTGTCAGTGTCGGGGGCCTCTAATCATGAACTGGTTTGACTCAGCATAAGCTAGAATGGAGCCTTGGAGGATAGGCATCTAGGCAGTCTGTGGAGTGCAGGCTGCCTTCTCAATAAACCCCTGATGGAGTGGGAGGCCAGAGCCCTGCTTGACCACCCAGCTAGTTGCTGTTGCCTCCAAGGCTATAAATGGCTTGGCCATCTTGGTGGCTATGCTAATTTTAGCTGAGTGTGGCTCCCAGAACTGGACTGGCGCCAAGGGCAGGTGGGTGGGGCTTGACTGAGGCTAATATTGGGGGCTGGGGAGAGGGTCACAGTAATCCTAGAGCAGCTAGGACATCATCTTTGCCTATGCCTCAGCTTTGATGATCATCCTTAGCTAGCTTAATTTATTTAGCAAACACCAAACAGTGCCTGCTCATGTACTATTTATTCAACAAATATTTGAATGTCTGCTGTGGGACAGGCAATATATTTGGTGTTGAGAATGTAAAGATGAACAAAATAGATTCTCTGCGCTCATAGAGTTTACGGTCTAGTAGGCAGATAGGCAATAAATACATAAATAAGTATATTATCTTGTGGTAAGTGCTGTGGAAGAAAACACAAACACAGTGCTGTGATGGAGAATAGGGGAGGACAGAGATCCAGCTAAAGTGGGAACCCTGTGCCTGGTAAGACATTAATAACATGACAATAATAGCAATGAACATTTTTAGTGCTTACTGTGGCAGGCACTATTCCAAACATTTTATTCCATTTCGTTCTTACACTCATCCTGTGTGTTAGGTATTAGCCCCATTTCATAGGTGAGGAAATAGAATCATAGAGAGATTAAGTGACTTGCCCAAGGTTATGCAGATATTAGGGGGTAGAGCCAGAATTCGAAACCAGGCAGTTTCACTCTTCTCCCTACCTTCACCTCAGACACTATGTTATATGCTCTCTCAAAACTTTGTGATAAATGTTATAATAGAGGCATTTATATACATACAGAAGGCTGCGGGAAGCCCAGAGGAGCAAGTGACTAACCCTGCCTGGGAGAGCTGGGGGAGGCTTTTCAGTTTCCCCCATAATTTTTCTCAGATCTTGGGGAGATAAAAAGTGGTTGCTTAATTCAAAAGTTAAGAGATGGAAACATCAGTTAGTTCAACCCACTTATTTTTACATATGAGGAAATTGATATCCAGAGAGGCATCAAATTGAAGTTCCATAGTGGGTTATTGGTAGAAGTAGGCTTAGACATTTGAATCAGGGACCCTTACTAGTTGCTTTGCCCTACGGAAGGAACTTAGGGTTACCAAAGAAGTCTAAGTCTGTGAAGTGGAGGTGGGAATATATATTTAGAGACTATTAAATGCAACTGAATTCACACGCTTAATGAAGCACAAAACGAGGCAATGTAGACACTGTAGGCTAAGGATTAAGAGAGCTGTGTGTGAGCTGGTCTAGGCCTAGGTGGCTAGGGAGATCTCCTGGAAGGAGAGATTGGGTGGAGGCAGAAGAGAACCAGGAGGGAGTGGTTAGGACTTGGGGTCGGTTGGAGGAAAGGGGGCATCATAGATGTCTGGGTCACCAGTGCTAGCATATGGGGTCTCACTGTTTGGCAGTTGAACAGTAACTGGGCAGAGTTGCTTCACAGTTGGCCAGCTACCTCGCATGAGGGCCCACAGGACAGGAAGATTGCAGTCATGTGTGATCTAGCCACAGGTCTAATAACTACCCTAGTTTTGAAGTGATGGCAAGTGTAAATAATATTTTGAAATATCTGCAGCAATGTAATGTGACATGAAAATGTCTGTAATTTCTATTGGTGACAAAATCATAGATACTGCTAATAATATTGTAGTTGGGTGTTTGCAATGTGTAATTGAAAGAAATGCTAACTTTCAGTAAGAGAATATTGAAAATAAAGATGTAAACTCTTTCCCATCCAAATTCACAGGCCCCCCCCCTGAATTCTACCATGGGCCCCTTAGGAATGTGTAGCCTTCATGTTAAGAATTGCTGTCTGGCAAGGAAGGGATGAGGTCCCCTTGAGGAGAGTGGTTTCCTAGGTCAACAGGACTTGGGTTTAAGCCTCATGAGGCCCCTCATTTCCTGCTGAGTAGCTTTGACATACATTGCTGAGGACATGCATTGCTGTGGTACATTTCCCTTTGTGGGAAATGATTCTTCAGGAAATCCAGAAGCTCTGGTGTCAGACTTTTAGGGAGAGAGAAGGATATCAAACTGAGCCTTCAACAGAGCTTGCTTGCTTGCATTCTTTGTTTTTCATTCTCTTTCTTTATTTCTTTCGTTACTGCTGATAAAAATATTATGAAATATTCAAGATATACAACAAAATATAAAAGATAATACATTGTATACTCATTTGCCCACAACATTTAATAAATAAAATAGTAACAGTACAGAGCTTTCTTTATTACCCTCAGGACACTTTGTATAAATTTCTAATGTAAAGCCTAGTACATTGTATATATATTTTCTCTCAAAAGTGGAAGAAGGGAGGAGGGTTTACTTTATCTGTTTTTATTATGCTCAGCCTAAAACCTCTGGTAAAGTTTGTTGGAAAAGTTGGAATCAGGGCTTGTCTGAGTGGATCATATTTTTCTTCTTCCTTTCAAACGTCTCATATGTCTTGGTACACATTCTGGGCTTTTCCCTCAACCCTTGGAGGTGTTGCTCACCCAGGGTACTTTGTATTTTCATCCAAGCTCAGATCTGTTTATCTCTTTTTAATCTGTTATTTTATTTCATCCTCAACTTTAGAAGTAGGTAGGGCTGTTTTTATTATTATGCCCATTTTCAAGATGAAGAATTTGCAGCTGAGAAATTTGTGTTCTTGGTCACATAGCTAGAAAGTGGCAGGATCAGAACTATAACTCTGAGGATATGTGTAGAAAACCCTTGCTGTCTTTATCAGATAGATTACCTGTTGATGTTTTGCTCACTAATCTGGCAGTCAGAGACTATAGTCCCAAAGGTATGGAGAAAGCTGTGTTAACAAAGGTTTTTGAATAGTCTAATTACCTGCCACATGGTGCTGCTCTGGAGGGTGGTAGAGCCTATAAACTTACCCACTGTGCTGTGCTGCTGGAGTTATCTGTATATGTGCGTGCCTTCTTTCATATACCATAAGCTCTTCAAGGGTCCGGACAGCAAGCTCCTGGCATAAGGCTTGGCATGTAGTATTCTTCAGATACTATAAAGTTTGTAGAACTCAATTGAAGGGTATTTATTGTCTAGTTCTGATTCTACTGTAGTTTACTAGGTACTTGGTTAGAAATTGAAAAAAGTTTTTAAAGAAAGGTTAGGTAAAGTTGAAGAAATAAGCTTTACTTATTTAGAAAGTTCACTGTTTTAGAATTTCTCATTCTTTGTTAAAAAAAATAATTATCCAGGTCAGTTTGGGTTCAACAGCCCCATTTCACTAGGAAAGGGTTTGTCTAGGATTTTAAAGAAACCAGATTCTTATTATATCAGTCCTTACCAAGAGAAGGCAGTTAAGAGTAGCTGGGAAATTGTCTAATTCTACAAAGGACCTACCTATGTGTAGTGGGGAGGAGAGAGTTGGTAAATAAGTGGGTGGGGCTGGATAGAAGCCTAAATGTAAAGTGAGAAGATTGGCTTTGGTTTGCAGAAGGGTCTGAATCCGGCACAGCCATCTAACATAAATATCTGAATTTAGGGGCACTTAAGAGGTCCAGCTCCTTTCCTTTCTGGCTGTGGGTCTAGTGGAGGGTAAGTCATCTCAACTCCCTCAGCCTTAGTTTTTTCATTTGTAGAAAGAGAAAGAATAACCTTACTGTATAGATTTGTAGTGAGGATGAAATGAGATAATTTATGTAGTAAAAAGGCGTTATAAACTCCAAAGTGCTACATGATTAGGGATGGTTGGGTTCTCTCACCCTTTGCTTTTGTGGGCTGGGAAGCCTCAGTCAGAATCTGAGTGTCTGTTTATGGTAGCACCTCTCTAAGGGCAGTTGCTTCTCTGAACCAGCTCCAGTTCCATCATTTTATTCCAAGTGTACCCACCAAACATATATAGAATCTGTGGCTAAACTAGGCTTTTAGTCAAGACTTGCTCTAGGCCATAGGGAAGCTGATGATAAAGTCTGGTGCTGGCATTTGACCTTATTTCCGGCCCATACCTCCTTCCTTTTACTGAGTGTAACCACGTCCAACCACTTCCCTAGCCCCACCTGCGGGCTTGAAATTGCTGACTAGATGGGCATGGTCTCCACCTGTAGAGGGGAAGGCAGGAATCACTGGGTACCATCTTAGAGGAGGCCTGTGACATCCCTCTAGGGTCATGATCTCGGGAACAAAGCTTCTAGATGCTGTGTCCTCTAGCTTTTCTTTGCTTGCCTCTCAGAGTCTTGTTGAAGTCTTTTATACTCCCTTTGTTATCCTGTCCTCTTGGTTCATGCATGACTTCATTGCTTTGATATGTAGAGTTGATGTGGCCCCCCCCAAACTAGCTTTTTATCCTAGGTTTCTGCCTCAAATCCTCGTTTGGTGGCTTTGGTTCTGGAGCCCATTGTATAGCCACTGACCTTGGAGCCTTTACTACCCCAACGTGGCTCCTAAGAAGTAGATTTATAAGTAGCCTTGAATTGGGACTTACACATTGATGGATGGAAAACTTACTCTGACCTTTTAGGCCATTGGTGTTAGGTGCTAGGACTTAACATCCTAGTCAAAGCTATAAGGTCTTTTAAGGACCATCTCTCTCAAACTCATTTTACCTATGAGAAGAACAAATTTTCCTAAGGTCTTATCCAGGCCAGGGCTGGAATATAATTTTGTCTGATTTTCATTCACATGCTATTCACACTCTGTTGTGGAGCCTCTTAACCCTAATGTCAGCTTGGGTTGTTAGGGAGTCTGAGACCTATACAGAGGAGAACCAGAAAGCAGTTTACAATTATTGTATTTTGTTCACAGAAACTGGACTGGGTAAAAGTGGGGGTTTGCAAAGTCGTTGTCAAATGCTGCTTCTGAAGAGTTTTCTCCCAGCTAGAAAGCTTTTATATAAGGCATAGAAAAAGAAGCCCAATAATATTTATGGCATATGGTACTAATATCTGCATTCTGTACCACTTTCTTGGTATTCTCAGTTCAGAACAAGGAGAGATCTCTGTTGGGATGTACAGAATAGGCGTCCTGAAGTAGGTGGGTCAGAGCATTGTGCTGTATGTCTCACCATTATTTGGCTCAACCGGTTGTATTATATATGGATTTGGGGCCTCCACAGGCAGGGTAATGTACCTAAAGCCTTGTAGAGTTATTTGTTGCCTCCTGGAAAGTGCCAAGGGGAAGGTTTCTGGGCACTGAGAATTTAACAAAGCCTTGCTTATGTTGACACAACTTGCTAGGGCAGGCGAGACTTGACTAGGGATGGTTATGGTCCTGTCATGTTTATCAGAGTGGAACAGATTTACTTCATGTGAGAGGACATGCAAAGAAAAACCTGAAGTGAGCCAACAAAAATGCACTTTTGTTTTCTCCTGGGGCCTGGAATGGAGATGGTACAGGCTCTAAAATCCCTCTGTGAGTGGTCATTTCTTTCTTGACCCAGGGTTCTGGCCCCAGACCACTTTGCCCCCTTCATCTTCCTCTGTTCCCCTATCTACCTGTTGCTTAGCCAGCTTTTTCTTTGTCCTGTTCTGTAGAACACATCTTTTGCCTTTATTCATATAATTTTACTCTCCTTTGAGACTGTCCTTCCTTCGCCTCCTTTTTTCCGCATTTAACCTCTCGGTCCTCTGTGAAATGTTCCTCTGACATTACCCTTGCCACGAATTTCCTCTCATCTCTCATCAAATTCTGGTAGCATGCTATCTGCAGTGTTCTTTGTGCATGTCGCACCTTGCTTATGCATCTTAAAGCAAGAGACAGCCTGATGTCTAATCAAGAGCACTGGATATTGGCTTGAGTCTTTACTGATGGTATGACCCAATCTACACTTCCCTCACTTGAAAAATGGGGTCAAAAGAGAGTTAGTTTATGTAAAAGGGTATAGATTTTAGTCTTTTTTTTTTTTTTTTTGCATACTTTCCTCTCTTTTGAGGGAAAGAGCCATGTCCGTTTTGTTGACCGTAGTACCTGTCCTCAGTATCTATCACAGTGCTGATTAGAGAGTGTGTGCCTAAAAGGCACTTGTTGAGTAAATGAATGAGTAACAATGAGTTGACCCTTGGATTGAGTAGGCACAGAGGGAGAGTGCCAGGTACATTGTCTTTGGTTCCCATGAAGAGAGTAGACAAAAGTGCCCTGAGAGAAAGGGTAGAATTCACGTGGAGTTTTCTGAGGAATTCTGTGGGCGCTATTTTTCTGCTGAGTATTACTTCATCTCTGCTTATTGAGCACTGACTGAAGCTGTGCTTGGTGACAAATTATCCGTCATCCTGGGGGATGGTTTGGCCTTTGACTCTGATTGGCTGTTTTTGGTTGCCACAGCAATGGCCACCTTGAGCAGGTGGCGGCAGTTGGAGTGGAGTAGGGCTGTGCTCATAGAGGGCCGACATGAGACCCATGGCAAGGCTTTCTTGGGTCACGTTGCTCCCTGTCTTTGGTTCCATGGCCCACATGGATATACCTCAGGTCCAACTTGAGGCAGCTGAATGAACAGAATGAACTTTAACTGCTTTTCTTAGCCTGGCTTGTGGAATGGAGGAGGGAGCCTTCTTTCATGTGTGGCTTGTTTTGCAGCAGAGAGGTAGGCTAGTCCAGTGAATATCACTGGCTTTTTAAATGTGATCTCTGATCCTGAAAACTCCCTGGGCCTCAGAGAACTCCAGCCTGAGCAGATATCACACTAGCTTTCCATCAAGGCATTGAGGAGGGGCCTCTAGGGAGACTTGGAGGGGGCAAAGATATAAGAGAGTCACCTGTGCTGTCAGCATGGTCCAGCTATGACAAACCCGTCCCCCTCTTCTGTTAATTACATTTATAGAGCTTCTGACTGCCTTGTGTTGAGTTCTGGCCTAGGTGATGACCAGAAATCTCATTGGCAAGCAGGCAGGCAGGCAGGCAGGCAGGCAGGCTTTCAAATCTCATATGCCTCAAATTTTCTCCAGTGTGATTCAGTAGCTCTGCTCCTGTTTGGCCTCTCTAGGTTATCTCAGGCCTCTCAGGAAGCTCTCAGAGCTCTCATCACTACAGTGTATGTTAAAATAAATGTGTCCTTGTTTGCCAAGTTCTCAGAGCCAGCATCTAAAATGTAGTGGCCAGGGAAGATGGGTGCCTTTCAGGTATCATACATGAATAGATTGGAAAGAAGTGTGTGTGTGTGTGTGTGTGTGTGTGTGTGTGTGTGTGTGTGTGTGTGTGTTGCTGGGTAGTCAAATTTGTGGAGGTCTTGTTTTAAGAAACTTTTTGCTGACAAGGGCAAAGTTCACTGGAACTCACACTTCATATCTCTAAAGAGATAAGTATATAATTAAGACAACTCAACTAACTTCAGTGATTAAAATGATGATGGTAGCTACTGTTTACTGAGTGCCTATGTTCTAGGCACTTTGTTAGGTACTTTATATCTGCACAACATTCTTAAAGGTGGATATGTTTCTCATTTTCTAGGTGGGGAAACAGTAATTGAGAATTTAAGTAATTTTCCCAAAGTGACTGAGCTAGGATTTGAATTTAGGTTTATCTGACCCAAAGGCCAATGCCATTTCTATTTTTACTTAATAACTTCTGGGGAGGAAAAGAAATAGGTATATGAATTTAGGTAGAGATCTACATTTAGATTAAAAATTATACAGTTTTTCAGACCGTTTATGGTATTAGTCCTATTACCTAAGTGGCCTGGAAGGAAGTGGGATTAGAATTTTTAGGTGGTGGGGAAAGAATGAGAGGGCATATTTCACTTATAAATTCTGAATGGGAATATCACATAGGTGAAGTGTATAGCTTCAGAGTGGTATGTATTTAGTTTGTATCTTCCAAAAATAGTATTATGGTTGAGCTCTTCTGGATATAAATTTTGGGGTAGCATCATGTATCTGTGTAGTGTTCTTTACCTCTTCAGTCAACATTTAACATGTCTATTATATGTTATATGACAATTCCTGCCAGTAGGACTGAGGAGTTAAGATATGCACCTACATTTTTCTTTATTGTACATAATAAGAACTCCTATTTATTGAGCACCTAGTCGATACCACGACTGGGCTAAATACTTCCACATACATGGTCTTGTTTAATCCTCACAACAGGTCTCCCATTTTATAGCTTGTTGTGCAAGGTAATCTAGATTTAGTGCTCTATGAATGATACTGGTGGTCCCATTGGAAAATGGGCTCATTTCTGTCTGGAGAGATCAGAGAAGCTTTATGGAAGAGGTAGCAGCTTAGTGGAGTAGGAAAGTGAAGAGTCTTTAGGGGGTATTAGTTAGTCCAGATTGGCTGGAGAGTGGCATCTATGAAGGAGAATACTGTAAGGCAAAAGAGATTGATGAAAGGTCATGGAGGGCCTCAATGTCAGGCTAAAGAGTTTAAACTTTACTTTGTAGGCAATAAGTAGTCCTTGTAGGTTTAGAGCGAGAGACATGACTTGAGTTTTGCTTTAGGAAGATTGATCTCGCAAAGTATGCACAATTTATTGATAATGGTGAAGTTGGAGACAGGGTGCCTAGATAGGAGACTGCAGTTGTTCATGAGCAGAGATCAAGGTCTGCATTGTGGAGGTAGAATTAATAGGATTTACAGTTTAAGAGTATGGTGGGAAGGAACGAGAAGAGTCAAAGGTACACCCATGTTTTGAGAGGGGTAATGAGGAACATGATGGTGCCATTAACAAAAAATTTATGGCAGTTAGAAGGAGAGTCAGTGCTATGGGGCGAGGTGGGAGGGGTAGCTGACTTTCTTTGAAGTGCTCAGCAAGGAACTACACGTCACTGTACTCCAAATCAAGGAATTCTCATTTCTCTACACTTGCTTCACATCGCTCCACTTTACAGAGTTTTCTGGTGCCCAAAGAAGTGAAACAATTTGCCTCAGGTCATACAGTAACTCCTTGGTGGATTCCAAGTCTGAGAATCAAAGCCTCTTGTTTTTTAGCTGTTGAACTTCCTAACAAAGCTGAGCCTTCACTGTAGGAAAATCAGAGTCTTTTTTATTTTATTTTTTTATAGGCAAAGCAACCCTTGGTTGACCTCGCAGATTGCAAGGACCTTGTCAGTTTACAATCCCTTATTATTATTATAATTATTATTTTTTACGCCTACAGCACCTGGTCCTCCTAGGTGGTCTCTCATCCAAGTACTAACCAGGCCCAACCCTGCTTAGCTTTTGAGATCAGAGGGGATCGGGCTTGTTCAGGGTAGCATGGCCGTAGATGGAAAATCAGAGTCTTAAAGATAGAAACACCTGGGTTTAACTCCAGACTTTGCCATTTTCTGTTTGTAAAATCTTGAATAGGTTTCTTTTTATCTCTAAGCCTTTGTTTCCAAAAAAAAAAAAAATGAATATTAATCTCTACCTTATTGGAGGCAATGGAAGATAAGGTACTTTGTAAAACTCTTAAGTGCTGTGTGAGAGTATTATTCCAGGATTATAGCTTGAGTTGGAGCCCATGTATGTAGTGAATATTTTGGCCAAATTAGAACAAATGTAAACTCAGTTTTTCCAGGAAAGGTCTTTAATTTTAGGCTGATCTAGACTACTCATCTGTAATGGAGGCTTTCTGGTGTGGGAACACGCCAAGTTTTCCATAGTCACACATCTCCAGTTTTTAGTGGGAAATGGAGTTGCCAAAGAAATGTTAAGTGATCATATCCCATCAGCTGTTCTTGGCCTGAGAGAAGATGATTACTAATCCCTTTCCCCTAGGATATTCTGCCAACCATCAGCTGGCTGAAGATGTGGGGGCAGAGTGATAGCTGAATTTAGGCTGTCCTTTACGGGGAACCTCCTGCTAGACTAGGTTAAGCCCTGGTTTGGGACAAAGGTACAAGGGTGCAGCTGCTGGTCAAAGCTAGTGCCTGGAGTCCTCTTGTGGTCATCTCTTTGGTTTAGTACACAGATTCCTGAATCCTCTTGAGAGGGGGTGTAGGCTGCTCATGTATTGTCAGGTAGCAGATCTATGGTCGTGTGAGCTCTCTGTCATGGGGGCAGGTCTGAAATTGGCCATCTTGTTTGAAGTCTTTTCACATAACCTCTCAGAGAGTGGAGGGGGAAAGCAAGATTTTCTGATTAATAAAATAGCTGCTTAGTGTTTTGTAGCTTCTGTCTTAAAGCATTTTTTTTCCACTTATTTCCTTTGAACGTTTTTTTCCTTTTTCTTCTAGGTTTGTTCTCTTGCATCGTTGCAGCTTAATTTGTGGGTTAGCTAGTTTAATAAAAAAGAACAATGGACTAGAAGTTAAGTGGACATGGTTTAGCTTGGGTTGTGATATCTTGACTTTTCTGGGCCTCAGTTTCCCCATACCTGGTATTTTGGGGATAACAGAACCTATCTCACAAAGCTGATGCGTGCAGATCTTCTGAGATACTGTGACAAATATTTAGTTTTATACAAATTTAAGTAATTTACTATTATTAGTTTTCCTTCTCTGAATTGTCTGATCATCTGTGTAATTTCCTGGTAAATCCCCTCTCTTTACTACCCTATGTCTCCTAGGTTCTCACTTTTCCTTATAACCTTGTTTTTTCACTCTTCATGATAACAGAAAAAGTGTGGCTACCCTGGCATTACAGCTGGTGCAGTTGCAAGGAAGAGGGCCTGAGCCTTGAGAAACGTAAAGTTCATTGGCTTTGGAGTGTAATGTCTTGCCATTAACTTGAACAACATGCTTTACCCATTTGTTCCTTAGTTTTTACACTTGTCTCCAGGTTTACCATACAGTTCTATTCTTTTTCGTTTTGAAGTCATTTTCATTTTGGAAGATCCCCTTTAACACGCAAGTATTACTTGGCTGAGTTAATAACAGAATCAAAAACTAGCCTTTGTTAGCTTTTCAGTGTGGATTATGTTAGGGTGTAGCCACTGGGAGCATGGTTCGCTGTAGGAAGGACACTGGGGTAAGGGGTGGTGCCAGCAAGAAGGCAGGTCCTAGTTTACTGACGCAGGAAGGGTGTCAGGGACTCAGAGCATGGATGCTGCCTCTCTCATAGCCCATACCCAGTTGCTCTTCCTGGCCTGAATGTGTGTCTGTACTCTCAGTCAGAAGTTGGAACTTGGTGAGGCCTGATTCCTCTAAGAATTCAGTGATGAAAATTAGGGCACTTGAGCAGACCTAATTGGTTGAACTGTGTGAAGGGCGGAGGCTTTCCCTGGGGGCTCCTTTTAATCTCTTGTGGTTATAGACTTTTTAAGGTTGGACTAATTAAAATGTTGGCAGCTGGACTCAATACTTTTTTGCACTAGGTCCTGCTCCAGCCTCTTGGAGGACCAGAAGTTGGCACAGGGGTGTCTTTTTTTGGGGGGGAGTGGTGGGCGGCAAAGAGTGAGTTACCATGTCCTTGTCTAATTAAATGCACAATGATGTGATTTTTGTCCAGAATGATCTCCAACACATCTCATGGTAGAGAGATCTGAGTCCAATTTGCTACTTTCTAGACTCCTGGGCTTCCCTTTAAGGTCAATTCTCTATTATCCCCTACAGGCTTTGCTCTGTTAGCTGGCAAGTAATTTCCATTGCCCTGGGGAATTCTTCCCTGGTGTGTGTTCCTGTTCTAACCAGAAAAAGGAAGAAGGAAAGGATATTTATTAAGTTCCATCATGTGCCAGGATGGGGCTAGTGTTTTACATAGCTGTCTTTTGAGATATGTCCATATTTTTTCATAATGACCATTTCACAGATGAGGAAATACTCATAAAAGGAAAATAATTTGCCTGCTTGTTATTACAGCCTGGAAGCAGCTGAACCAGAATTAAAATTTGGGCCTCTTCCAAAGCCTCTGGTTATATTTTCTAGGTAGCACCATGATTTCATATCCTCATATCCTTCTAAACCCAGTTAATTTCCTATCTCCAGAAAGTCTCCAATTCCTACGCCCGGAATTATTTTCTTGACCTGCATTTCCAGAGAGCTCTGCCTCTCTTTCTAATCTGGCTGATATTCAGTGAGGCATGGATCTACTTTCCTCATTTGACCACTCCCCCTCCTGTAGGGTGTGATACTCAGGATGTGTAAAGCCAGGCCTGGGCCTTCTTGATTTGCCCACAGTGTGCTGTTATATTGGAGGGAGTAGGGCCTTTTGGGCAAGATATCTTTTGGGTTCCCAAGGAACATGCATCTCTTCCTGTAAGTCATTTTCCTTGGCATCTGACTTTAGAGCTTCTTTGTTTCCTGTGGTCTCCTTGCAATTAACAGAACTAAATCAGTGGTATCTGGAGTGGAATGGTGTGACAAAGCTCTCAGTCTGGCCTTGGTTGCTGGAATACACCTGTTGACTGTGGGTACTTGGGTTTGTTTGTTTTTGCAAAGAGCATACATACGTACATACTGAGTATTAACTCTGAATTTTGGATTTACACTTTCTGCAACATCTGCCTACTGGTGTGTCACTCCACAGAACAAGGCTTTCTTGAAGGCAATCCTATAATAGCATTTTTATAAATTGAATTATCTTTCTTACTAATTTGAAAAAAATTATAAAAGTATTTTCAAGGCTTTTTCTGTGTATATAGCATATGTGTTTAGTGTTTAACATCAAAGGTTTGTTCTTTGGGAATAAATGGCAAATTAGAACATGGAAAAGTAATAAAACGTTAATAATAATAATCAAAATAAATTCCATAATTGGTTGAAACACAGTGGGTTTTGTTTTGTTTTGTTTTTTTTTGGTTTTATTTTGATGAGATGGGGAATCTGAAATAGTTTAAGTAAACAGAATGAATTAAGTAGAGACATAGCTCCCTTTTGGTTTCTCTAGTATGGAGAATAGATTATGAGATGTTCTTAGGACAAGGGAAAAAGTGTATTCTGGGACTAGAGAGAGCTGTGCTCTGCTAAGTTCCACTACTCAATTGTGTCTAAGGATACAAGTAACTAGTAACTGAGCTTCCTGGGTTTCCCTGTTAAATGGGAGCAATGCCTACCTTATTTAAATTTATGAAGATCAAATAAGATAATGTATATAAAGTGTGTATAATGTGTATAAAGTATAACTCTGAAGTACAGTTGTCATACTGTTTGGACGACTGGAGCCAATTTGCTAGCAATGCAAGGAAGCTTGACCTAGGTGGGAAGAAGGATGCAGAGTATATAAACAAACAGTTAAATACTATGTGAGCAGTAACTGAGAGGAATTCCTATGAGGTGAAGGAAAGGAGTGCATTCATTCCTTTAATACATATTAGTTGAATCCTGCCCGATGGAGAAAGAAATACAGATAACTACCTATTAAATATGTGGTGTGCTAAATACAGAGGAAGCTTGGTTTAGGAATGAAAACTCCATAAAGACATGTTTTGTTTGTCCTATACTCTGCTGTATATTCACCCAAGAGTAGGCTTGGCATTTAGTAGGCTCTCATAAGTATTCGCTGAAAGAAAGGTTAAGTTTTGAAATTAGACAGACTGGGTTCACATTTGGGCTCTGCCAGTCCCTCTCCTGAGCATGTTGCTTAATCTTTCTGATGCTCAGTTTCCTCATTTATAAAATGAGACTAGGATTAATTATCATACAGGATTATTGGGAGGAGTAAAAAAAGTTAAAAGTTTAAAAACTTTGTACTGGCCCTAGTAAGTGCTCAACAAAAGAAAGTTCCTTTTATTCTTTCTTCCTGGTTTAGCAAGTGTGATGGAAGCACAGAAGAGCCTAGCCAATGGTTTTACAGGTTCGATCTGATGATGTTTTCCTAATGTAAAATTATAAGTAAGGGTCTTGAGATTAATATGCTTTGGTTCTCTGTGTGTCCCATGGTCTTGGTGGGAGCTCTGGCTCTTGTCTTTCAAGGCAAGGTAACATTTATACTACAGATTTGTGTGGTGATTCTTCTCAGAAAAAGCAGCTTCCACAGGAGAGTCTGGACTCACCTGATTTGGATTAGGCTTTTATAGCCAGCCATCACCGCACCCCTGTCCCACCCCCCCTGCAAAGCCCCCAATCCCTCAACTTCAATAATTGTTAGTCATAGATTTGAAAACTTGCACTCAGCTTGACTTCTGGTCTGGATCAGTTGTAAATTCTCACAGGACACAGAACAGAGCGTGTTGGCTTGGGTTAATCAGGTATTTACGAGTTGACCTTTACTAGTGAAAACCTAATTTTTCCTTCATGCCTGAGTGACTCTAGCAGGATGAGGGCATTGCTCCGAGACATTCCCTTGTTGGAAGTTGCAGCAGGTTTGCCTGTTTTTGTCATATGTGCCCAAGGCCGGTGGGATCCCTTTGCCTCTTAAGCAAGGGTGCCCAGCACCTCTCCCTTTTATCTTGTGGTTTAAAGATTTTAGAAATACAACTCTGCTTTCTTTGATCAACAATTTATACTTTGGAGCTTTCTCTTTTGGTTTAGTTTCTTGGAAAGATGAGTAAGCAGGTAGGAATTGTCTGGCCATCAGGTTGAAAGGGCTTCTTGCTTGCAAATTGAAGCCATTTGGCAAGAAGTATGTTTGTGGATGTGGGTAAGTTAGAGTTACTTGGGGGTTAAATGAGCCTGGTGCCTTCTAGAAGTAGTCAGTAAGTGCCTTAGCTATGTCCTCAGTGCTCCTGGGAACTGAGCATTGCTAGAAGGGACGTCTCCAAAAATATGGCCCTGGGAGAAGGGAAAGGGAAGAGTGTTAAGAAAAGGAGGTAGAGGGAAGAAAAGGGAACTTTGCTAAATTGTTGCTTTATGCTAGGTGCTTTGTACCAATTATTTCCTTTAATCTTCACAACAACCTTGTGAAGTTTATGGGTGATGAAACTGAGAAGTTAAGCAACTTTTCAAGGTCACAAAGTGAGTGAACAATAGTGATAAAAGTTTCTTGTTTTAATATAATTTATTTAATTTAGTAATCACCATAGTCTTATGAAGGGTTATTAACACTTCTGCGTTGCAAATGAAGAAACTGGGAATTAGAGAGCTTCCATTACTTGATAAAGATCATTCATCTAGCAATGGCAGCACAGGGATTGAATTCAGAATACTGTGATTATAACACTTGTTCCTTGATGTTTATGTCACTGCAGATAGAAGAGCTAGGATTCAAATGCAGAGTCATGAGAGCAAGGTTCATGTCTTTATCATCTCTATGTCCCCATAACCTATGATAGTGCCAACTGCATTATTGTGTTCAGTAAATGTTTGCTGTGAAATCCATTTCTGCTGTCCCCTGTGGTTCCTGGTTGCCAGCTGTATCCTGCCCCAGCTCATGGGTATATGCCTGTCTTTCCTCCACAATCCGGTCTTGCCCTGCCTAATCATTGTGGCTTCCCTCACGTCCTAACACACAGCATCTGATCCAGCACTCTTACTCTTCTACTTTTCACCCCTCTTTTCTCGGGCTACATACTGTTGCTGCTGCTATTGCTCTCCATCATCCTTCAATCCTGTCTGTTCTTTTCAATTAGTTTCTCTGACTAAACCCAGAAATTTCCCCTTTCCAGACTATAATCTTCTTAGTCTATATCATATAATTTGGCACCTAACTATCTACTGTTTCACCTTCTAATTGTTTCATGGGCATTAATCTTCTCTCCAACCAGCGAGTGGTAATCATATCATAATGACTCCTTTGATTAGTTTGTGCTTCGTACTTTACAAAGCACTCTCCTGTTCAAGACCAGTCTTTTTGCTCATCATACCCATTGCAAACCTGTGAGATAGGATAGGAATGAATTTTTATTTCCATATTATAGCAGAGAAAACAACTGCCAAGAAGGCAGGTGACTTCCCAAGGTCATGTAACTAATTAGGGGCAGAACTGAAACTAGGTCTCAGATTTTCTGATTCCTGGCTTAGTGTTTTGTCGGCTCTGCCTCCCACATTGTGTTTCTCCCTGGCATTTCCTCTCCTGCCTTTATGGGCCCACCAAAACAGAACATATACCTGTGGGCTTTCAGGAGGCTTGGTCGGTGACCTGGGGAATGGTGGCACAGATAGCAATATTGGGTATTTCTCAGTGGTGTCAATGCCCTGGGTTGCTACTACCTGAGGAAAGTTCTATGCCTGTGGCTACTACGATTAATTTTAAACTGAGAAGTATTGGTTTATTGAGTGGTCAGAGCATTTTCTCTTGGAGATCCAGGAAATAGGGCGGGATGTGTGGTGCTGGACAGTTTTGTGTTGTGGCTATAGCCTGAGCTTTGGAAGCAGGCAGACCAGAGTTTAAAATTTGGCTTTGCTGTTCTTTATTAATCTCATGACCCTGGGTAAATCATTTATCTGTATGAGCCTTAGGGCTACTTCGAGAATGTATTTAAGGACCACAAAACGGCCCTTTAAAAAGGAAGTCTTTGTTGGTGGTTTTTATAGTCAATGTTACAAGGAGTGAGGAGCCTGAGGAGTGGTGCCTGTGACCCTTGCAGGTTGCTCCTTGTGGCTTGAGTTTCAGGCATCACTGATGATATGTTCTACTGGAGCCTTTTGGCTGATAGGGCTATGTTTAAAGTCTCCAGTCTCCAGGTCTCCAGTACCTCCTGAGTGCAGTGGACAGCTGGGGTATGGCTT
Organism: Eonycteris spelaea; assembly: GCA_003508835.1. Taxonomy (NCBI): domain Eukaryota; kingdom Metazoa; phylum Chordata; class Mammalia; order Chiroptera; family Pteropodidae; genus Eonycteris; species Eonycteris spelaea. The sequence continues at coordinate 4,155,184 of PUFA01000151.1, forward strand.
CCATGTCAGACTTCAGGAGTAAAATCCTTGTTTTTCTGATAGACTTTGGCGTTAGAATTGCTGCTGCTGAAAAGTCAAGAATCCAGTTGTATTGAGAGGTTTCAGTTATTTCTGAAAATAGGTATTGCTCCAAAGCTGTTTGTTAAATACTCTCTTTTCTTCTTGAACCCGCCCCCCCCCCCGCCCCGCCGAAATGAAAATAAACCCGATTCAGACCATTGTGAGATGATTACATCTTTGGTCACCCTGGCCACTCAGCCTCCAGCTCCCTTTTCAGCGATAGTACCTCTCCAAACTGCTGCTTCAAGCAGGATCATTCCGTGAATAAAGAAGATGTGATACACATACACACACAATGGAATATTCCTCAACCATAAAAGGAATGAAATCTGGCTTTCCCAACAACATGGATGGACCTTGAGGGTATTACATTAAGTTAAATAAGTCAGCCAGAGAAATAGACATACCATATGATTTCACTTATATGTGGATTCTGAAAAGCAAAATAAATGAACAAACAAAACAGAATGAAACCAATCTCATAGATACAGAGAACAGCTTGGTGGTTGCTAGGTTGTGGGTGAAGGAGATCAAGAGGTACAAACTTCCACTTATAAAATAAGTCATGAGGATGCAGTGTAAAGCATAGCGACTATGGTCAATAATATTATATTGCAAATTTGGAAGTTGCTAAGAAAGAAAATCTTAAAAGTTATCACAAGAACAAAAATTTGTAAATTTTCCTGTGCTTGTTGGCCATTTGCCATCTGTAGAGAAACGTCTATTCAAGTCCTTTATCCATTTTAAAATTAGTTTTTTTTCTTTTGTTGAATTGTTTGGTGATTAATTTTATTTGTTAACTTGATTGGGCTAAGGGATGCTTAGATGCTGATGTGGTAAATAGATTTAGTGTGCTGATCACTTCGCAGTGTATACAGTGTCAAATCATTATGTTGTACACCTGAAACCAATATAATGTATGTCAATTATATTTCAAGAAAAAATAAATATTATTGAGAACATTTAAATAAAAAAGATGTTAAAATAAAAAACAAAAAAGAGGTCATTTAGTGCCTATCCCCCTACTCTCTACTTATGACCTGGTCTGTGCTGTAGGGGAAACAGAACAAGTACACACAGACTCTATTTAAAAGGGAGCTTGCTTTCCCACTGGGGACTTTAGATAGCCTGACTCAGGATGTGACTACAAAATGAGAGCAAAGGAACATAACTCATTGCTAAAATGGCGGGTTTGAATGGCTGCGAGTTGGGAGGGAAGATTTTCTTGAAGGGCTGGAAGGAGCAGCTGGATGGGAAAGTATCAGTGGCTTTGAGTTTTTCCATTAGAATATGCTACCACGGGCCATTCATCTTTTTTTTTTTTTTATTGAGGTGAAATTCATAGCACATAAAATTAACCATTCACATATATAATTCAGTGGCATTTAGTGCATTCACAATGTTGTATAATCACCATCCTATCTAGTTCCAAACCATTTTCACCACCTGAAAGGAAAGGGAGCTCATCAAGCAGTTGCTTCTATTTCCTTCTCTCCCCTTCCCCTTGCAGCCACTGATCTGTGTTCTGTCTCTGTAAATTTACCTATTCTGAATATTTCATGTTAATAGAATTATAAAATATGTGACCTTTTGTGTCTGGCTTATTTCACTTAGCATTATATTTTGGAGGTTTATTCATATTGTAGCATGTAGCTTGTAGAATGAAGCAGTACTTCATTCCTTTTTATGGGTAGCTAATATTTCATTGTACATACATACTACAGTTTGTTTATCCACTTATCTGTTGGTGAACATATGTGCTGTTTCAACCTTTTGCTATTGCTCTGAACATATGCATACATGTACTTATTTGATTACTCATTTTCAAATACAAGGAGTAGAATTGCTGGGTCATAGGGTAATTCTATGTTTAAGTTTTTAAAGAACTGCCAAACTGTTTTCCATCGTGGTCGAACCATTTTATACTCCCACCAACAATATATGAGGGGTCCAATTTCTCCACATTCCCACTAACATTTGTTATTTTCTGTTCTTATTTATTTATTTATCTATCTATCTATTTATTTATTTATTATAGCCATCCTTGTGGGTATGAAGTGGTATCTCATTGTGGTTTCAATGTGCATTTCCCTGATGACTATTGATACTGAGCATTTTTTCCTGTGCTTGTTGGCCATTTGTATATCATTTGTAGAGAAACATCTATTCCAGTCCTTTATCCATTTTAAAATTGGGTTTTACTTTTCTTTTGTTGAATTGTATAATGGTTAATTTTATGTGTCAAGTTGACTGGGCTACGGGATGCCTAGATGACTGACAAATGTTATTTCTGTGTGTGCCTATGAGAGAGTCTTTAGAAGAGATGAACATTTGAATCAGTAGCCTGAATAATGATTACCCTCACCAGTACTGGTGAGCATCATCCAATCAAATCTACTGAGGGCCTGAATGGAACAGAGAGGGGAAGAAAGATGACTTTACTCTTACTACTTGAGCTGAGACATCCATCTTATCCTGCTCTTGTACATCAGAGCCCCTGGTTCTCTGGCTTTTGGACTCAGACTGGGTCTTACATCATTGTAATCACTCCACCCCCGACCCTGGGCTGGTTCTTTGTTAGGCCTTTGGACTTGGTCTGAATAACACCATAAGCTTTCCTGGGTCTTGAACTTCCAGATGGCAGACAGTGGGACTTTTTGACCTCTAAAGCCATGTGAGCCATTCTTATAACAAACCCCCTCTTGTATGTTTTATACAAATATATGTATGTGTTCAATTTCTCTCTAGAATCTTGACTAATACAAATTGCAAGAGTTCTTTATATATTATAGATACTAAGTATTCATCTTTTTTAAAAACATAATTTTGGGCCAAATCTTCCTTAAAAATCACTCACCAGTCTTTAAATATACCTAAATCTTTCATGTCTCAACCTGTGCTCATACTTTTCCTTTTGTCTGGAATATCCTTCCATTCTTCTCTGATAGTGAAATTATAATTGTTCTTCCAAGTTCAGGTTAGATCTTACCTCTTCTACTAATCTCTCTCCTTATTCCACAGGTTGGGTGTACCCTGCTATGAACATCTCTATAATAGCACACTTATTTATTGTCTGCTTCAAACCTCTAGGTTGTATTTCTAGTCAGGGATTGTATTTTGATTCATTTCTGTCCTTATAATCTAGCATTTGGCCTGGCATATAATGAATAACTGCTGAATGAAATGAACGTAGATTGTAATTTTGAGTGTAGACTGGAGGCTTACTTGACAGAAAAAATATAGAGGGGATCAGTTAGAGGATGCACTAGATTTATTCATTAATGTAATAAATATTAAGGCCTTATTGTGTACAGGACCTCTGCTAGGTTCTTGTTATGCAGTAGATAATAAGGATAATAGTCCCTGTTGTCTTATATTCAAATAGGAAGATAGGCAATAAACAAATAAGCATGTAATATAATTTCAGGTAATAAGTTCTAGAAAACAAAATAAAGCAGGAAAGAGTGTTAGAGACTGATGGTGGTACTATTTTAGGTAGGCTAGTCAGGGAAAGCCTCTCTCATTGGATGGCCCTTAAAGTCATCTTACAAGGGTCTGAACCAAGAATCAGAAGACCTCGCTTCTTCTTCTGTCTCTGTACCATTATGCCAATTACTTAAAATGTCAAGGTTGGAATTTCTTTGTGTATAAAATGGGGGCAGGAATTCCTGCCCTGGGATTGTGGAGGGTGTTGTAAAGGGTTGTAATTCAATTAGTTAATGGAGATTGAAAGTGCTATTTAAAATGGTGAGTAGCATGATGCTTGGCTCTCCCTTTCCTCAGTCAAGAGGGTGAGTGAGCAGTGTGAGAACCAGCAAGATGTTTTCAATATCTTGAAGGCCAAAAGAACTGGCGCATGCTAGAAACTATCAACTACCTTATCTTGAATACTGACTGTTACAGCATTGATCCAGGGGCTGAGAGTGAATTCCATGCTTGAAATGGGGCTCCATGTAAATTAGTAAAAGGGAATAGCCTGGTGAACTTGGAGCCTGTTTTGCTCAGCCTGCAGGAGGAAGAATGTGGAGATCACTCTCTTGCTCGCTCTGTTCATTTTCTCTCTCTCCCTCCCTCCCTCCCTCCTCCCTCTCTTTCTCTCTCATAGTTTGGCCTTATTTCTTGCTATTTCTGAATCTAATGTAAAGGAGTAATAATAATCAGCACTCTTTCAGGAATGTTTGTATTGAACCAGATTGTTTTGCTCTTTGCTGCATTGTGGGCCATAGAAGAGACTGAAACATGATCTCTATTCTTGTCTTGGAGGAACTTACAGATCAGATAATTTCTTAACTAGAGAGCAGCTAAATATAAAATATAAGAGAAGAGAATAATGTGGACTGGAGTAAGCCAAGAAGACTTTCTGAAGGAGATGGTACTTGAGTGGGCCCTGTGTACAGAATAAATAGATTTAGGTTAGTGGTTGTTTTTCATGCTTCTTTAATGAAGACTTTTTTTTTTCCCCTACATCCCATTGTGACCTCTACTCTTTTGTAGTCTCTTAGCTCTTTATCTGGACCTTATTTATGGCCTTAGCACATTTTGCCTTTATTATAATCATTTGTCTGTATTACAGTGGTTAAGAAGACAGACTTTGGAATTGTACTTAATGGGTTTAAATCATGGCTCTACTCACTAGCTGTGTGACCTTAGGCAAGTTTTTTAACTTCTAAAAGCCTTTATTTTCCTATCTATACATTGGGAATGATACATAGAATTGTTATGGTGATTAAAAGAGATAATCCCTGTAAGGGTCTTGGTGCTGTGTCTGGTCCAGTATAACATCCATTAATTGTTAGTTATAATCATTCTAATCATCTTATCCTTCTAGACCAACACTGTTCAATAGAATTTTCTGTGATTATTGGGATGTTTTAGATGTGTGCTTTCCAATATAGTAGCCACTAACTAAAATGGTAGCCATTGGGGTTCTGCCAGTTAGTTGGGGAGTGGGACTGATCGTGGAAGGTCCTGACAGTAAAGAAGACAGAAAAGTGAGTTAAAGTTTTATTTGTTTATTTTTATTATGGCGATATTGGTTAATGAAATCAAAGCAAACCACTGGAATAGGGACTTGAACCCTGGACCCTCAGATTAAAAGTCTGATGTGCCGCCTACTGAGCTTACTGGGTAAAAATACTTTAAAATGTAATTTGGCCTCAAAAGTAAAACACGGAGTTACTACATGATCCAGCAATTCCATTTCTAGGCATGTACTCATGAGATTTGAAAACATGTTCACATAAAAACTTGTACACAAATGTTTATAGTAATATTATTTATAATAGCCAAAAAGTGAAAATAATCCAAGTGTCCATCAGCTGATGAATAAACAAAATTTCACATATCCATATAATGGAATATTATTCATACATAAAATGGAATGAAGTACTGATACATGCTACAACATGAATGAATATCGAACACATTATGCTAAGTGAAAGGCCACATCTTATATGATTTCATTTATATGAAATGTCTAGAATAGGAAAATCTATAGAGTCAGAAGGTAGATTAGTGGTTGCCAGGGGCTGGGAGCTGGGGGTTATGAGGAATGACTGCTAATGAGTATGGGTTTCTTTTTGGTATGATGAAAATGTTCTAAAATTTGATTATGGCGATTGTTGCACAACTTTGTAAATATACTGAAAATCATTGAATTGTACACTTTAAAAGGGTGAGTTGTATGGTGTGTGAACTGTATCACAATAAAAACAAAGGTAATTTGTGTTTGCTGAAAACTTGGTTTCAACACAGTTGTAGAACGTTATGTTTTCTTTTCTTTTCTGATTGGAAATCTCCCAGGACTTCAGCCTACAGAGGTGAGGACTTATGGGACCATTACCAGTTTTAGATGTGAGCCTGATCATGATGTTAAGCATGGCCCACCAGTGAGTAGGTGGAGGATACAGCATTGTCCTGCTTTAGTTTGAGGAGACTTTTCCTGCCTTTGGCAGGGATTAACATGGATGAGTCACTCCCTATAGTCCAAGGGGTGTGGGATGTGAAGAATGAACTATCATCTCTGTTGTGATGACTTCTTGAATATCACACAATTGTAGGCCAAATATAGGTGTTGAACCATTTGGCCTGAATTCTTTATGGAGAATTCCCTGGAAATCAGGTAAAGACATAGAGAAAGAAATAACCTAAGTTTGTGGGAGCAACCAGGTGAAACCAGGTAAGAAATGATACTGACAGATATTTTTTTCACCTTTTTACAGGCGAACAGTTGAAAGCTCAAAGGAAGTTTGATTTTTTTCCCCCACTCTGTATACCATTATCGGTGGACTACCTTGTGGCTAGTCCATGGGCCATGTCCTGAAGGAGTTCCCAAACATTCCCAGAAAGTGAAACGGACATCTAGGATGCCAAAGGTTCAGGGAATGATTCAGAGAGGATTGTGTATAGTCACAGGAGGGAGCCATGGCTGTCTGCTTGGTGATAAGAGAGGAAGCCTAGGAAACCAGCCTGAACCCAGGGCCAGAGAGTAGGGGTATGGGCACAACTCCAGGAGAGTAAGGCAGAATCCATTCTCGTCCTTACACTTCCTGTCCTGTTTCTGTACTTGCTCACTTTTTCCCCATAACAAACGGGCCTTTGAGCATCTGCTCTAAGCAAGCCCCTGTGCTGGGCAAAACTGGATATACAGGCCTTATGAGACTTGGGTCCTGTCTCTAGAAGTACTTTATGTGTTGGGGGAGACAGACCTGGAAACAGTTGACTCTAATGTCATGGATCAGGGTGTGTAATAGACAGGGGTAGACTTGTGTGTAAGACTGCAGACTGACTGACTCTGATTTGGAATTAGGTTAGGTTACCCTTAAATAGGCATCGAGATGAGTCCTCAATAGAGAGACCTCTTAAGGTCATCGTCAGAAGATGAAGCAGAGGTACAGAATACTTTTTCTGGGTGTGGACTGTTTTGGGGCCTTTTATTTTGCCCTCAGATTTATTGAGGGAATAGGGGTCTGTGTCCAGGAATAGCTCTCTCTCCCTGCCATTGCTTCAAGCAGTGCTAGGCTGACTGCAGAAGGCTCATCTCTGTTCTGCAACTTGTTCCATTGCTGTTTTGGAAAGATGAAGTCTGAGAGGTGCCAGAGCTATGCCAGTTGCTATGGGGCCGGAAACAGGTGAAACTTCTAGCCCTTCTTGAGTTAAAGGAGTGAGGGGTTTGTCTTCTTCAGCCAGCTTAAGGCTTGCCTTTGCTATGAAACTGGATAAGTAGTCCACACAGCTCATTTTTCATTTGTGGCTATTTTCAGCCCTGGAGCCCAGCAAGGTGGAATGATTGAGATGCTTTTGTGGGGTTCAAACTTTTGCCAGATCCTGCTTGTCAGGTTATGAGCCCAGCCTTTTCTCAGGAGATCAGCTTTTCCAAACAAGCAGTGCTACAAGTAAGGAGCACTTTTCTTCCCTCTTTGTGGGGAGTATAGGAAATGTGAGGGTAGGTGTTCAGTTCAATATTCCAACTTAGGTCCTAAGTGGAGATGCTGTATAGTTTGGAACATTGCCATATGGTCTCTGAAGAAGTTTCGAGGAACTTTTCTGGAACCTTCTTATATTTTTTTGGTCATCTTGATGGCTAGCCTCTACTATGGAAGTAGACCTGCTGCTGCCCAGGCACTTGATCTCTTTTGTTTCTGCATGTCTCCAGGGCTAGCAGAGCAGATGGCTTGGCCTTGCTGTGCTGGCAAACAACCCATTAAGTGGTCCAGGTCCAGCACTTTTGTCAGAAGTTCCCTATTTAGTGAGTGCTTCCTGTGTGCCAGGCAGTTATGGTGGGCACCACGTGAGATACTGAGGTTCTATCAGAGATGCCCAAGACAAAATTATCATCTTACCCCTAAGGCTTAACATAATGCCCAACACATAAAATAAATATAGAAAAGGATAATAAAATGTGCATAGCATTGAGGAATTACCATCTAGTGGGAGAGATAGGAAAACAGATATTACAGGATAGTAGGTATTGAAGGAGCCATACAAACAAGAAAAGGGTCTTCTTTTACTTTGACATGGGTACAGTGGGCAGGGACTTTTACCCTGAAGCCTTCTGTACCTCAGCTCTTGTTCTTCCTTTTCATCCCTTCGGCCCCTCATAGGACTCTCCCTTACCACGGGACCATGTGTTTTTAAAAAGTTTTTATTTAAGTATGCTTGGCATACAATATTATATTAGTTTTAGGTATACAACATGGTGATTCAACATTTATGTACCTTACAGTGTGATCACCACACTAAGTCTAGTAACCATCTGCCACTATGCAAAGTTATCACAATATTAATGACTATATTCCCCTTCACTTTTTCACCGATCCCTGACCTTCTTCTCTTCTGACACCCGTCAGTTTGATCTCTGTTTTTATGAGTCTGTATTTTTTTTGTTTTGTTTGTTCACCTGTTTGTTTGTTTTTTTTTTTTTAAAGATTCCACATATAAGTGAAGTTATGTGGTATTCGACTTTGTATGATTTATTTCACTTAGCATAATACCCTCTAGATCCATCTGTGTTGTCACAAAGGGCCAAAATTCATTCTTTTTTATTGCTGGGTAATATCTCATTGTTTCTACATACCACATCTTTATCCATTCATCTGTTGGTGGACACCTGGGTTGCTTCAGTATCTTGGCTATGGTAAATAATGTCGCAGTAAACACGGGGGTGCATATATCTTTTCAAGTTAGTGTTTTCATTTCCTTCAGATAAATACTGAGAAGTGGAATTGCTGGGTCATATGTTAGTTCTATTTTAAGTTTTTTGAGGACTCTCCATACTGTTTTCCATGGTGACAACAACAATTTACTATCCCACCAACAGTGCATGAGGGTTGCCTTTTCTGCATATCCTTTTCAGCACTTGTTATTTGCTGACTTTTGATAATAGCCATTCTAACAGGTGTGAGGTGGTATCTTATTATGATTTAGATTTGAATTTCCCTGATGATTAGTATCCCTGATGTTGAACATCTTTTCGTGTATCTCTTGGCCATTCGTATTATGTCTTTGGAGAAATATCTGTTCATGTCCTCTGCCCATTTTTTAATTGAATTGTTTCCTTTTTTGTTATTGAGTTGTATGATTTCCTTACATGTTTTGGATATTAACCCCTTATCAGATATATAATTTACAAATATATTCTCCTGTTCAGTAGATTGTCTTTTCGTTTTGTGTTTTGACAGTTTTATGAGTCTTACCTTGTCATCAAGGTAGTTACTCTTTGAGACAGGATGCTCTGTTTTTTCTTACCACCTCTTAGATATCTGACCTGGACCATATTACTTACCCTCTCTGGACCTCAGTTGCATTGTCTCTAAAATGAGACTAATAATAGGTTTGTTACAATCTGAAAGCAGGGACCAATCCACATGGCGATCTCTGGAGATCCACCCAGTTCTCCCAATTCTGTGATTATTTTCTTCTGGTTCTAATATCGGACTGGGCATCCAGGAAGTTTTGAGTTAAGTTTGTCACAGAGATTGCTGGGAGTATTTTATGATTCCTCAGAAGTCTAAAACTTTTCTCCATCACTCCTGTTAGGCCCGGAAGCCCTGACAGAAGCCGTTGGCTTCTGGTGAGCCTCTCTGACTGAATCAGCCTTTCTTGTCTGGCAGTAAGGGTTTGACTGAGGTTTTAAGCTCAAGAGGATATTTTATTAAAATGTGTTTTCTAGTGGTTTTCTGATTTTGATTTTGGAGGCCATGGCTTAAGCAATATGATTGAAAACCCACCCTTAGGACTTTTACTTCTCCAGGCATTGGCCCGGAAGTCTAAAGCTCCATGGAACACTCTGTTTATGTACAATACCCACTTGAGCTCTAAACTGTAAAATAATCAACTTTGGTGAGACTGGGGTGGGGAGGCTCCAAGGGATTTAGCAGGATGTCATAGGAACTCTGAGCTACAGCTAAGTATACCACTAATCAGTTAATAATAATAATAATAATAATAAATAATAATAGTTATAATGTTAATTGCTATGATAAAAATAATTGTATACTGAGTGCTTATTTGTTAGGTATAATTATGTATTTACCTTATTTAATCCTCAAAACAGCCAATGAGATAGATATTATTCTCATTTTATACATTTTATAGATTTTATAAAAAGAACTCTAAGGTCACATATGTAGTAATTGGTGGAAGTGGGACTCAACCTAATTAGAAATTTATGTTCTAATTCCAAAGCCTATATTTTAACCATTGCACTATGCCGCCTCTCCAGTGATCTGATATATGCTTATATTTCTGTGGGTCAGGGTGCCTCTTTGGGAGGAAGGAGATGTGCTTATAGGCTGTCTTTTCCTCAGCACCTGTAAGAGTTATTTATTTTTGGAATGCCTGCTGATTGCCAGGCACTGTTTAGATACCAGGGATACTAATTTTATTAATTATTATTTTTGTCTTTTTCAATAAAAAAGGTAGTATAGCAGAGAGTTAAGAGCATTGAGCTAGATCCAGAATCCTGGCTTCATTTCAAACTAGCTTTGTGACCTTGGACAGTTTTTCTCTTAAATCAAGTTAGATATTTAAAGATCTTAGAACACTGCCTGGTTCAGAGAAAGTGCTCAATAAATGTTAGCTATTATTAACATTATTTCTAAATCGAGGACTGATAAATTTATCAGGCTGTGGCAATACAGTGGTAAACAAGATGTTCACAATTCTGTCCTTACAGAGTTTACAATGTAGTGAGGGAGATGCACTTTTTAAACAAATGATTAGAAATGTGATGAGTACTATGAAGAAGTGCAGAGTGCTGTGGATGCCTGTATAGGGGGACCTAACACCGTCTGAGGGCTTTGGATTCTCTGAGTAAATGTCAAAGGTGGGACCTAAAGTGGAATGCGAACAGCACAAACTCTGGGCCCTGACTGGCAGCGTTCAAATATTGTCTCTGTCACTTATTAGCCATGCCACTTTGGGCAAGTTACTTAATTGCCCTGTGCCTTTTATCTGAATAGCAAGGATAGTAATAGTATCTATCTCACAAGGTAGTTATGAGGATTAGTAAGTAATATTTGTCAAGTGCTTAGGGCAGTGCCTGGCACATAATAAATATCCTATGTATATGTTACATAAAATATACGCTTTTAAAAATATAAATCTTGGTATTCCTCTTTTTAAAACCTTTTATTAACTTGTCCTATCTTTATTAACTTGTCCACTTTCTTTAATATGGCATATAAATAGGGTGATCATGTTTTTCGGGATAGTCCTTGTTTACAACTATTTTTCTGGTTCTCTTACACTCAGAAGTTACCCAGTTTAGACCATAAAATACGTGGTGACCCCTCATATGGAGCTGTCCATGATCTGACTTCTCTGTATTACTCCAGTTTCATCTTTTGACATTGTTCCACTAGCACCTTACCTAATTGTTTCTGTGAACTACTTGTCATTTCCCAAAAGTATGTCATTTCTTTTTTGCACTTAGGAGCCTTTACATACACTGTTCTGTCTGCCTGGAATGACCTCTCCCTTCTGTCTGTGGCTTTCTTCCCCTACCACTGCTCTCCTGGCACATAGCTATTAATCCTTCAAGATATACCTCAATTATCTTCTCTATGAAGACTTGGCCTTGTATGCCTAGCTAGGTTGTTCATTTTCTCTTTTGTGCCAGCACTGTAGTTAGTGTAGCTCTTCATTATGATTCTTATCACTACTGTACTGCAATTGTTTACTTTCATGTCCTACTAGATTTTGAGTTGCTAGAGGACAAGGACCAAGTGCTCTTTATTTAATTAAAAAAAGTGTGGCATTATGGCACACATACAAATAAAATGAATGAAATGCTTGATGAATTTTTATATATGTCTATACCCATGTAACTACCATCCAAATCAACATTCAGACACATTGTCGTATCTCCAGAATCTATCATAGAGGTTGACAAACATGTTCTGTAAAGGACCAGATAGTAAATCTTTTAGGCTTGATGGCCTATATGGTTTTTGTTGATGGCAAATTGTACAAAAAAAGCAGCCATAGACAGTATGTAAATGAACATGTATATCTGTATTTTAATGAAACTTTATTTGTAAAAACAGATGTTGGGCTGGATTTGTCCTGAGAGCCACAGTTTGCTGATCCCTTATCTAACAGAATGTGCAAGGAGAAATTCTGTAAACGTCTGTTGAATTATAGATAAAGACTTTGATCTCAGAAATCCTTTTCCTGATTTTCCGGCAGTGTAGTAGCTTGAATCTCCAGAAGAGAGGTGTGTTTTTGAGAGGTACTTCTTAAAGCAGGTGCCTTTTCACAAGTTGTTTGAGTTCATAAAGGAATAAAAATATCATCCCTTCCAGCACAATTTGGTGGCCCGTGGTGTCTGGAAACTTAGGGACCCATGAAAGCAATGAAGTCATGTATTTATATAAATCCCTTAAAGCTATGGACTGTCATTCATTTTGTCCTTAGTGCCTAGCTAGTATAAAATCTCAGACAGGGATGCTTAGTAAATATTTGTTTTTGAATGCATAAATGAATTCAAGTTGCTTTTAGTATTTCAACAAGCCTAATGAAATTGTAAATTTACCTACAATAAAAATGTCTTTGCTTTTGTTTCCATTATGCCATTTCTGTGCGGTAACAAGCATTTGCTCATGCTGATTGGTCCTTTGACTGGCAGTTGATGGCATCATAGGATGTAAACCTATCCAGAGAGTGAATGACCTTGAACTGAAGTATAGAGCCAAAATAAGCAACTGGTTACAATGCCCTGTGCTTGAATGTCTATATGTTTACTTTCACTTTCTTGCTCATTAGCGTCAAAACTAGGATGGTGAGATGTGTCGTTTTGCAATGTTATTACAAAACTTTGATAATTCTATCTAGTTGGTTAAAATCTAGGTCAGCATTTTTAAAGAAAAAGTGGTGATAATCACAGCTAAAAATGTTGGATTATTTTTCAATAAGTGCACTGTGTTTATAGACAGAATCACTCAAAACATCAGAGACTGTGAAAAGAAAATAAAGTGTTGATAAAAAGGATAGGTCCCACTATTATTGAGTCAGGAACAGGAAGTTAAACTCTGTCATTAATACTAAACTTTTTTCTAATGGTTATCCTTCCTCACAAGGGCCTTTTACTTATTAATTTTTTGTCATTTGGGACTGGTAGTTTAGAGATGTAGATCCTAGACTGAGGGGAAATATTTAGTAATCTCTAGGGCATTTTCTCATTACCTACCCCCACCCCCACATGCTATATCTGCTAAGCATACAGGGGTTGCCCACTGAGTGAATTTAATTCCTGCTCCTCTCTTGTCTTCGTGAACATTTATGTGTGTTTGCTGATGATTGGAGAGGATCGTCATGAATTTGGGGTGGAGTAGGGGTTCAGTAACTTTATTGTCAGGAATAAAAGGCTAATTGTTTCCTCAGTAGTCCTACTAATGATCATACATACTTTTAGAACAGAACATAAAGGATTTCGACCCTTTTTATTTTATTTGAAGCTAGGTTCTCATGCTTAGGTTTCTGCATTCCTTCCAGTGCGGCAGTGGTTTTCAAACTTTTTCCATGTACCCTAGGGCTTCCCAGAGGGGCCTCAGGAATCACTGTGGGAGAGCTGAGTTATTGGGAAGAGCTCTAGATTTTTCTCAGCCAAAGCCCCTCCACACTTACGCCAAGTTTTTAACTTAAAAAAACCTTTTGTATTATGAAAACATTTAAACATATTTATAACTAAAAAGGGCAGTATAATGACCCCCTATGTCAATGTAAGAACATCTGAACCTGTAGAAAATTTTTATAATAATTTATTAGAGTTTATTTGAGCCAAACAGAGGATACTCTTGGAATCAAGATCTCAACAGATTGAGAAAAATGCTCTGGAGAATGACAGTTTTGTAGTTCCTTTTAGAGGTTTAGAACTAAGGATGGGACAGAAAGAAGATTACATGAATGTGAGAGAAAGCAAGGTTGACCTACCCAGTTAGGAATTTATGACCAGATCACCCTGTGAGGGTCCTTTCTGTTGGATTTTTTACAGAGTACCTTTTCGTCTATCCAATTTGCCCATTACCTGCCCTCTGCCCACATCTACAATTATCTACTCATGGCCAATCTTATCAATCTTCTTTCATCTTTATCTCCCCCGTCCCAAGATTATTTCAAAGCAAATTTTAGACATTTAATTCATAAACACTTTAGTATATATTTCTAAAACAACCGTATTTGAAAGCATAACCAAAATATCACTATCATGCATAAAAATATAACAATAATCCCTTAATATCACCAATTAGCGAGTGTTTAAATTTCACATGACACAAAAATTTTTAAGTCAATTTGTTTATATCCATATCCAAAGGAAACATACACATTGGTTGATCCAATCACAAGTCTCTTCTAATTCATAGCCTATCTCCTTTGTTTTTCTTTTCCTTGCAATTGTATATTGAAGCAACTGGGTCATTTGTCCTGAAGAGTTTCCCAATTTGTAGATTTTGCTGGTTATCTCTCTATGGTGGCATTTAACATATTCCTATAACATCTATATATATTTTTTACAAATTGATACTTGGATCTAGAATCTTGATCAGATTCGTGTTTAATTATTTTCATTGTTATTGTTTTTTCCTTTTTGAAAAGAAGTCCAACCATATAAGATTTTCTCTCTTTTTATATTGTTAAGATTGATGGGTGGGTTCCAGGTGTTGTCAGCCTCATCTACTTATTAAAATATTTTCCATCAGCTTTTTGTCTAATGATTTTAGGAGCCATTGATGTTTACTACCTAGATCCATTTTTTATTGGAGACCTAATTAGATATTGAGACTCATAATTAGATTTAATTTGAACCTAATTTGAAAAAGAGGGTAACATTGTTTAAAAATAAAGTTTGAAAACTATTGGACTGTAGCTGTTCTCTGAGAGCACCAATTATGACCGGAACCAGGAACTGTGATGTGGGGACAGTGACTGTAATTAACTTGTGAGACCTTTTAAGCCTTCTTTACTTCCTCATTTGTGTTGCTTTTAGCCTACGTTCTTTCCTAACCCTACTGTTAAGCCCTTACAACACAAAGGGCCCATATGTTTTAATGTTTGAAAGTCCCAAATGGACATACTTTCTTACCCTAGAGCCAGGCTTGGGGGAGGGAGCCCTATGGGGCAGAGTAGGAGTTCTGCTTCAAGGAGCAGAGCAAGCGGTTAAGTCTCTGGGGCCTATGCAACATGAAGAGCCTGAAAAGTTGCTTTGGGAGCATCTAAGACACTCCCAATGAGAATGAGAGGACCAGTCCTTTAACCTTACCCCTTATTCTATAGCATAAGGAGATTCTCTAGTCTGTCCAAAGGATCTTGTTGTTCAGGCTTCAGCTATGTCACATTTGACACGTTCCAGGCCCAGAGTTCTGGTAGCTGTGTTTAGTTCTGACTCTTAGGAATCCTAAGCTGATAACCTCAGGACAGCTTGAAGGCTCGTTGTTTTGGCCCTGTTCTAAGGAAGGCCAAGGGTAGGAACCTCTTAGCAATAACTTTGGCTAATCTTTGGCCGGCAATACTTATGTCACTCTGGCCAAGAAAAAAGCTGCTGTGGAGCACTTGGTGTTCTCTAGCCTTTGCGGAGGTCACAGGCAGACAGGGCAGGGGAGCAAGGCCTTAATTAGCTAGGGACTGCTGGAGTAAAGCCACTTGGCAGTGTCTTACTTTAGCTCCTCAGTGGGACTGGCTCCTTCTCCTAGTGACAGTGCAAATACTCCCTTCTTTTATAGCTTTAGGTCTCTGAGAGATCATTCTTCTTCCTTGAGCTTCAGGACACTTGTATGCAGTGTGGTTTAAGGCTGATTTTAAAAGACAGATAGGTGGAATGACAAAAATTCCTTTCATCTGTGCAGTGCTTTTTAACCACTCAACCACATTATTTCATTTGTTCTGAACCAATGGTTCTGTGAGTTGTAGATGAGGAAATTGAAGCCCAGAAAGGAAATGTATTTAACTAAGGTTATAGCTAATTAGACTGGATTCCCAGACCAGTACTTTTTCTGCCAATGTATGTAGGACAAGGGGGAGAAGGAGGATTGGAAATAAAATTGAATAACTTTTTTTTTGTGCCAGGCACTTTGTAAGGTACTTAGCATAGTTTTCTCACAGCATTATATGATAAAACATTTTATCACTGAGCCTCAGTGACTTAGCTAAGATCATATAGCTAAGAAGTGGCTGTGCCTGGATTCAGATCTAGGTCTGTTAGACTTTAAAGCCTGTGTCTTTCTATCATTATACTATATTCTTTGATAGTTGTTTATTCTAAAAAAAAATGTCTATAGAGCTGCAGATGCAATGCTAGTTATAAGGGATACAGAGAAGTATAAGATTTAATCATCTCTGCCCTCATGAAACTCATAATTTGGTGATACTGCTATGATAGAGGGAATGTGGACATAGGGATAGAGAGAAAGAGATGGGGGCAATGAAAACTCAAGTAAGGTCCCCTAATTATTGGTATAGGGGAAGTTGTTAAGGGAGGCTCCCCAGAGAAGTTGGTACCTCGGCTGGTCTAGTGATGGAGAACATGGCCCCTGAGGTCATGTTCTGCCTAGGTCTCATCAATGGCTAGTAATACTTTGGGCAAGTCACTTAACCTCTCTGAGTCTACTTCTTTATTTATAACATGGAAATAACCATATTATCTATTTCATTTGGGCTGTTAAGATTAAGATGAGATAATCCACAGCAAACATTAAGCAGATTGTCTGACACACAATAAGCTCTCATTACTATTAACCTTTAGAATTATAATCGTCTAACCTGTGTTTCTCCCATTCTGCTCAAGTGGGACAGATAAGTCCAGGTTCTCTTAGGACCTCTTATCATCAATTAAGTGGGAGTTTATTTAAGTGATTTCAAATATTCCTTTCAGGCCTAAGATTCTGTGAATGTAAAAACTGCCAAGTTAATTATTTCCAAAAGGGCAGCTGCCAAGTAACTTTGTATCTGGTGGCAACCTAACCTGGCCTGTGCTCCCTAAAGCCATCTCATTTCTAGTCAGCCCCTGGAAATGCTATATCTGAAAAAGACCCCTCTGCTGCCTCTTCATTGGATAGGCTGAAGCTGGCCACCTGTAGATACTGGCCTATTTCCCCAGAGCTCATGTTCTGCATCACTAGACTAGCCGAGGTACCAACTTCTCTGGGAACCTACCCGAACAACTTTCCCTATCACCAAAGATTAGGGGGCACCTAATCTCTCTCTATCCCTATGTCCCCATTCCCTCTATCATAGTGGTGAGCATCACCAAGTTATGAGTTCATGAGGGCAGAGATTACTAAATCTTATACTTCCTTATATCCCTTATACCTAGCATTGCATCTGCAGCTCTATAAAAATTTTTTTTAGAATAAACAACTGTCAAGTAATATAGAATGATGATAGAAAGACACAGGCTTTAAAGTCAAACAGACTTAGATCTCAGTCTAGGCTAACCTACCACCAAACTTTTTGTGATAGAGAAGGTAATGTAATTTTAGAAGTCCAAGTAGTTTAAGCATCGTCTCCTACTTTAGGGTTCAGTCCATTTTGGGTAAGTGGAATAATAGTACCTTTATACATATGTACACTATACTCTTTAAAGGTAAGTTCTTTAGAACACCACTATCATATGAAAAGACAATAGATACTACTCTATGAAAGACTTTTGGGATCAACTTTGGAAAAGCTGGGGGCCTTTAGTATGATAAGGAAGGATGTACAGGGTTTCCTGTATTTTTTTGATCATGAAAGCTTTTTTTCCCTCCAAAAGAACACCTACTGACATTTTATAAGACATTATTAGTCTTCCATGGAACATAATTAGGTAAATGAGCACAAAGTGGCTTTCCTGCTTTTCTATTAGTAGGGCTCGGAGAAGTATTATGGCAAGCTGTCCTTTGGCTGGCAAGGTGCCTCCAGGGCCCCTTTTCTCCACAGACAGGTTGTTGTTGCAGGGATCTGCAGGTCTCGGTTAATCCACCAGCCCCTGATTATGGCCCAGACTCGGTAGGAGAGTTAGCTACTCAAGCCCCTACGGTTGGCCCTAGTCTTCTGCTTCTGGAGAAGGACATAGGTGCTCTGCTTTGAGGGAATAACACACAGTTCAGAGAACTCTCTGTCTGAGTGCTCTTGTTAATTGCAACTGGTCCAGAAGTAGGTTGGTGGGACAGAGGTGGTGGTTCTGGTTTCCAGTCCTCACTCTGCTTTGAATCAGGTACTTCTGCCTTCCCAATTCTCATTTAAAGGTGAAGAAGTCGGGATAGATTGATTGTACTCAATGAATATTTACTATGATCCAGTCACTGTTGGAAAACCAGACACTGCTTCATGGAACTTAATCTAGTAGAGATGATTTAGATCATATGAGTGTGGAAGTGTATATTATAGATTAAGACTTTAGTAATTAAGGGAAGGCAGACATTTGTATGAGTCACTGTGGTCTGGCTGGCTTTCTGGAGATTGTGCGACTTAATTAGTATCTAAAACTCTGTTTAAGGTTTATACATTGCAGAAACTCAGGGGTGCAAAATGACCTGAGCACAGGTAGGAGTGAGCATAGAGAATAGGATGCTCCTATGGGCACTCTGCCAAGGGGGCTATTTCTGGGACAGCTGATGGTAGCATTGCCAGGAAGAATTTACAACTAAGGACAGAGGGAGGGGCCGAGCAGGTGGAGATTGGTATTGTGAGTAGAGGGAAAGAATCATAAATAATACAGTTAGAAGTGAAAAGGATAGGGAACTGGTGAGTTGTAGAATATGAAATGGGTCAGAACAACAGTTTGTGTTTTAGGCTGTGAATGACAAAGACTTGAACTCTGAGTATGTTTATATATAATTTACTAAATTTTTAACCATGTGCTAGGCACTCTTCTTAGCATTTTTAATGTTAACCTTATTTAAATCTCTTGAGAAATTATTTAATTCTTATTGTTAGTGAGTATAATCCTTATACCAACCATAGCAGGGTAGGTACTATTATTTTCCTATTTTATGGGTGAGAAATCTGAGCTCAGAGAACTTAAATAACTTGCTCAAACTCACATACTTAATATATGATGGAGTTGGGATTCAGGCGCAGCTGATAGGTTTTCAGAGTCCTTTCTCTTAATCGCTATGCTATACAGTTTTAGGCATGGGAAGCCTTCATAGATTTCTGGCTAGTGAAGCAACTTGTTGCAAGTAGTGTGGTACAGGGCAGTTTCCCAAGGGGTAGGGATCGAAGGCAACAAGACTAGCCATAGATTGTTGTAGTAATCATACCAGTTACTCTTGAAGATGTGTAAGGTCTTGAAGTTATTTCGCAAATTACTTTCTAAGATGGACCTGGCAGTTGCCAGCCCTACCTGTAATCTCGGCCCATTTTAGAAATCATTTTTCAAAGAATTTTAATCTACAGGAAGCTCTCCTATTCCTATTGCACAGGCTGTACTAGGTGGAAGAGCCCCAGGAGTCAGGTCAGAAATACCTCCTCTGGGGTCAGAGTCCAGGCAGAATCTGGAAGCATTTGAAAGAGGGGAAGTTGAACCTATTAAGACTTCCTGTTGTCATTAGAGTTTGTGCTCCTGATATGGGGATAGGGGAGTATCCCCTGTGACAACTGATAGTCTAGTTGCTCATCATGAGGAACTGGGCAAGTGGACAGGGGTACAGAGATGTGACAGGCATACCCTCTGTCTTTGAGCGATTCGCAGATTACTGAGAAGATAAGCACCCAAGCAAATGCACTCAATATAGTGTCACAAGTGCTACAATAGAGGAACCTAGAAAATGTACTGGGAGAGAAAGGAAGGAGGGTCTAAATGCTTAGTAAGAGAGAGTCAGGGAAGGTTTCAAAGATTTTTAAGCTGTGCTTTTAAGGATGGCCAGAGGTGTGCTAGGCAGAGAAGACCCTGGATACATTCTAGGGAGTGTGAGTGCGGCAGGGTGTGGCATATTCAGGGAATGGGGAATCGTTCCTTGTGCTGGACTGTTGTGCTGCTTGGAGGCATCCTGAAAGCTTAAATCCTATTGGCGTTGAGCTTTATTGTAGATATTTGCCACGGTGTGACATGATCAGAGTGGTGTTTTAGAAGGATCTCCCTGCTGTCTGTGCTTAGGAGGCTTAGAATAGATAGATTAAAACCTGCGGCAGGGAAGCCAGGTAGTAGACTGTTGTAGTAGCAGATGATGAAGTTGGAACAAGGACAGTGGTCTTGGGGGTTGACTTAAATTGTGTGACCGAAGGGTGAGGGAGGAAGTATTAGGTGACTGGGTATTACTGTGACTATTAGCAGTTGGAATACAGACTGGAGAGCTGGTTTGGGGAAGTTAATGTTGGTTTTGAGATGCCTATGGATGGCATGCGGGAGAAAGTACCCGGTACTTGAGAGAGAAGATGTGAGTTTTGGAGCTCCTGAGAGAGGTAGGAACATAGATGTGGGAATGATGACTTCTAAGTGAGAGTGGAAACCGAGAAATAAATGAAATTACCTGAGTAAAATCCATAACATGGGGAAAGGGAGGAATTGAGTTTGAGGTAGAACCCAGAGGAACTCTGGTATGTGCAGATAATAAAGTTAGGACAAGAATCTGGGGAAGAACAGAGAGGTAGGAGAAGGTACTGTCTGGGACACCAGGAATAAGAAGTTTCTGAAAGAAGGTATAAGTGTCTGTTGCAGCAGAGAATAAGCAGGGTGAGCCCTGAAATGAGGGTACTGAGTCATCGGTGACCTAGTGATGGAAGTTTCAGTGGAGGGGTGGGGATGGAAGCTAGTCTGCTGTGGCTTAGGGAGTGAGTATGAGGTGAGGACGTAGATTCAGTAAGTAGAGACTTCTGAAAAGTATAGTGGTAAGGAAAGAAAGGGGGTGATATTTTGAAGAGGGAACCAGGGGAGGCAGGTTCAAAGATTTTGTGTTCTCAAAGTTGAGAGAGGGCGTGGGGAGCTAGTATAGGCTGAGGGAGGAGAGAGAGAAATGTAGTTAGTGAAGGTGTCATGTCTCTCTAATACTCCGTATTATTGTGAAAGCCCTAACCTGTGGTGCTGTGCTGAAGCCTGAGTCACTGGAAAGATTGTGGCGCAGACAAGAGACACCTTGACCTTAGAAATAATTATTGATAATACCATATTTTGAGTAACCTCTGTATGCCAGAGGTTTTTCTAGGTATAGCTAAATACATTAGACACCATTCTAATGCTCTTTGGAACTCCTAGAAGTACATATTGTCACCATTTTCCAGATGCAGAGACAGACACATTAAGAAACATGGCTAGTTAGTTAGTGGTGGAGCCCGAGTTTTAGTTCAGGTCTATGAAGCTACAAGATGTGCTCTTTCTACTTCACAGTGCTGTGTTTTCCATTTGGTGCTCAATTTTGAGACTCTAAAGTGTGCCCTGGATGGGGATAGAAATGGATGGCCCAAAGGGACAAGAGTGGAGTTCTGGAACTGGTCCTAGCCCAGAGAGAACATGACTTAATCTCTGGAATTAAGGAGAAAGGTCTTGGTCTGGCCTTGCTCTGCCTTTTCTTTGTTTAGCCAGTGGCTTTGGTGACTGCAGGCTTTCATTTTATTTTTCTTCATCCTTTCCGTAACTTCCTACTAGGGCCTCTGAGGTCCCAGCTGCTACCTGTCACTAACTATTTACAGAGAAAAAAGTATCAGCCTCTTAGCCCAAAGGGACTTATCCTTTCTGACAAGCTACCTTTAAGGAATTGCTGAGCACTCTCTTTGGCACAGGACACGAGCCAGGCTTCTTTCTGATAAGTAGTTTTATTTGAATTGAATAATTTTGGATCAGTAGCAGGAGCCAAACACTGAAAATTAGAAGACATTATTTCCAGTCTAAGTGATCAACTAGGTTACCTGGGACAAGTCACTTTCCCTTTGCATATTTATTTGACATAGGTAGGGACTTTGTTTTACTCATCTCTGTATCCCACATATCTGGTCCATGGCCTGACTGAATAGATGTTCTGAATAAATTTATTATGGAGTAAGTTAATCTGCTCATCTGTTAAATGCGGGAATTGGACCTTTTGATTTCTAAAAGTCATTCCAATTTTGAAAATTGATTATTCTATGAGGATTTATATGCCTTAGTTTTAAAATAATAACTGTTGTCATTTATTTAGCAGGCACTGTATGAAGCTCTTTGCATATTTATTTAGATGATTATTTAAATTTAAAATTAAAAAAGAATTTTTTTAATTAAAATTTTTATCTGGGTCCTTTAGAAATATTATGGTCTCGTGTGCAATAAGTTCCACGAGGACAGTACCCTGTGTGTATTTACTGTTGTGGCACTAGTGCTAAACATAGCCCTGGGAGAGTAATGGATGATCAATAAATATTTGTTGAACAAATGCAATGGATGTCTTATCATTACAAAAATACTATAGCATATGTATTATTAGCCCCATCTTACACATAAGAAAATTCAGGTTCAACGGTCATAGAACTAGTAAGTGGCTAAGACTGATGATTCAAACCCAGTCCTGTGTAATTCTGAAATCGGTGCCTTTACCACTTAACATGATATTCACAAATGCTTCCATTTATCTGATGTTTTAATTGAATATTTGAAAGGAGGGAAGGGAGTTGAGGGATTGGGGATAGGGTTAGAGGTTGGGCACTGCAGTTTAAGTATACATGATAAGAGTTGGCAAGTCTCTCTTGTACTGTAAGAAAACAAAGGGGTCATAATAGCAGTTGCTATTATTCCCTGGGTACTTCATTTATTAAGTAATAAATAAATAACCTTTAAAAGCCACTTTCATAGTTTTGGTTATCAGGTGTTTGTTGACAACTCTCAAATTTGTGTTTCCAGGACACACTTCTCTGAGCTTTAGATTTGTATATACAAGCTCTTAATTTACATTTTGGATGTCTAGTTGGCATTTGAAATTTAACAAGTTCACACTTACATTCAATCTGTCAGCAAACCTATTGTTTCTACCTTTAAAATATAGCAAAAATTCAGATACTTTTCATAGCCTCTGCTACTACCTCGATCTGAGCTGTCATTGTCTCAGACCATAGCCTCTTAATTAGTTTCTCTGCTTTTGCCTTTACCTGCCTACAGTTTGCTGTAGACAGAGCAGACAGAGTAAGCCTTTTAAAACTTAAATCCAGTCATATAGCTCTTCTATTCAAAATCATTTAGTGGCTTCCCATATCTCTCAAAGGAAAATCCAAGGTCCTTAGAGTGGCTTGGCTCCCAGTTACCTGGCTCACCCTCATCTCCTCTCCACCGGCTCACCCTGCCCATTGCTTCCTTACTGTTCTGTGAATTAGACTGGTGTGGTCTTGCCTCAAGGCCTTTGCATTTATTCTTCCTTCTTTCTCCAAACTTCCTACATGGCTCATTATCTCATTTCCTTCAGATCTTTTTGTCAAATGTCATCATCTCAGTGGCCTCCTTCAATCATTCTATTTAAAAATGGCAACTTCATCCCCCATAGGACACCTCAACCTGTATTTCCTTCCTTCCTTCCTTCCTTCCTTCCTTCCTTCCTTCTTCCTTCCTTCCTTCCTTCCTTCCGCCCTTCTTCCTCCCCTCCCTCCCTCCCTCCTCCCTCCCCTCCCTCCCCTCCCCTCCCTCCCTCCCCTCTCCTCCTCCCCTCCCTCTCCTCTCTTCTCCTCTCCTCTCCTCTCCTTTCTCTCTTCTTTCTCTTTCCAGCAGAGAAGAAAAGCTTTATTAGAAGGGAAAGTACACTTCCAGATGTGGAAGTGGGCCTGAGTAAGGAAGCGTGGCTCAAAAGTGAGGCTCAACCTGTATTTTCTATTTTATTTCTTTTCATAGCATTTATCACCCTCTGACATATTTATTTGTCAGGCCCTTTGCCTGGCCCTCACAGCCCCTTGGTTAGTTTATAAGAGCAGTGATTTTTTTGTTCATTGCCTAGAATACTGACTGGCACATAACATGTGCTTAGTAAATATTTGTCAAATTAAATATTTTGGCCAGGTACACTGCTAAGGGCTCTCTTTTATTTTTAGTTTACTTTTCCTCACAACCCTGTAAGGTACCACTATTATTCCATTTTACCAATGAGGAAAGCAATTTGCCTAGGATTGTATGGCTAGAAAGTTATAAAGCCTAGATCTCTTCTACTTAATACATTGACAAGCCCAAATAAAATATTATAGAACAACAGAGTCTAAATATTATTGCTTTGCTGCTGAATGGAGTATGTAAACCATAGGCCTAGAAACCAGAAGAAAGGTGAGGTCTGAATGTCCTGAACTGAGCTTTGCTCATTCACTCACATGGGAACACACTGGTATTTGTGATTCTGCTGCAGCTTGAAACCGAAAACATCTGGAAAGATGCCTTTGTATGAGATCTTCCTGTGCACCACCTGACACACCTTTGGCTTGTGTACACAGAAAGTCGGAAGATTTTTTTGGTGATTTGGATAATTTTCTCCCCCACTTTCTAGGAAAGATTTTTTCTTTCCCTAGTTTGGAATAACTTTAGGGTTGCTTTGGGCCAACTGCTTCACATCGCTTTTATTTCCTCAGGTTTAATTCCTGAGGTTTAATCATAAAGTCAGAGTGCAAACCATCTGAAGGGTGTACTTAGTGTGACTTTCTCTAATGGTGATTGGGAAGGCCTAAGTCAGAGCTATTCCCCAAGTAAGATGAGGCTGGAGCCAGAAATATCTCCAGGGTAAAATGAGGCTGGGTTCAAATGCCATCCTAACAGAGCTGTGTCATTCTGTCAGAAAAAAAGGCGAGGGAGAATAAGATCAGAATCCAACCTCTCAGCTGTCTGGGATGTAGTATATCTCCTAAGTCCCTGGTACCAGTAACTTTTTCCCCCAATTTTTTATTGTGATAAAATACCTATAAGATAAAATGTATCACCTTAACCATATTTAAGTATATAGTACAGTAGTAGTAAAGACATTCATAATGTTGTACAACCATCACACCACCATTCATCTTCATAACTTTTCATCTTATAAAACTGAAACTCTGTACCCATTTAAACAATCATTCTCTTTTCTTCCTAGACCCTGGCAACCACTATTTTATTTCTGTCTCTGTGATTACTACTCTAAAACCCATGTACCAGTAACTTTGGGGTGAGAGACCTGGTGAGGCCCTGGGCTTATAGGAGACCAAGACAGAGGGAGCAGAAGCAGATGTATTCAGGGTAAGGCGGTTCTCAGTAATACGACAGAAATAGAAGAGGAGGAGGTGGAAGAAAGTCGTCCTGTGGTGTCATATGGTCAATGACGTATCCAGAGAATAGTGAATAGTGAACTGTGGCTTAGCGTGGTCCCCAGGGTAAAATGAGACTGGGATCAGAGCTGTTCCCAGGGAATAATGAAAATAGGATAAGAACTTTCCCCAGGGTAAGATAAGCCTGGGGGGGTGGAAATGTATGGGGGTGACAACATCATTCCCAGGGTGAGAGAAAGAAAATAGCATGTTTGAGCAGTCACAAGTAGCAAGGGAAACATAATGAGAGGAAAGAATTATAGGGCAACATGTTTAGGAGATGAGGCCAGGGAAACAAGCAGATGCCGGATCACGGAGAGCCTCGTATATCATGTTAAGGATTTGAGACATTATTCTTTTGGCAATGCAAAGCCACTGAAGAATTTTTAATAAGGGATAGACATGGTCAAATTTGTTCCTGGTCACTTCATTCTGTGTTCCCAGGGGAGCTGGGGTCAGGAAAGGCTAGAAAAAATTATGGCAGACTCGGGATTCTAGACAGATATTTGCCAAAGCCACAAGTATATGGGCACATCAATCTGAGCAGAGATGTCTGACGAGTGGTTGGAGCCTGACCTGAGTAAAATTACAGAAACTTTCTTGGGCCTTGTAAAAAACTAAGAACCTGGGCAATTGCACAGCATTGTAAATGTACTAAATGACCCTGAATTGTTCATTTTAAAACGATTAATTTTATGTTATGTGAATTTTTAAAATTTTTTTTCTTTTTTTCTTTTTAAGATTTTTTTAGGTGAGGCACCTGGTCTTTTTAGGTGGTTTCCCATCCAAGTATTAACCAGGTCCGAACTTGCTTAGCTTCCGAGGTCAGACGAGGTTGGGTTTGTTCAGGGTACCATGGATGTAGACTTGTTATATGAATTTTATCTCAATTAAACAAACTTAAAAACAAAACTAAAAAAAACTAAGAACCACGTCCTGCCTCAGTCTTTATATGACTGGGCCAGGGATTCTGTTACTGCTTTCCTTCTGCAAGGGCTTGGCTTATTGGTGGTGGCATTGGACAGTCAAGGATGGAACTTAGACAGAAAAAGTTGAGAACCACATGTAAGATATAAAAATGAAAGTAACGAATGAACGAGACGAACAAAAACACAGACAACAGTTCAGTGGTTACCAGAGGGAGGAGGCGGGGAGGTAGATTGGGTAAAAGGGGATCAAATATATGGTAATGGAAGGAAATTTAACTTTGGGTGGTGAACACGCAACGCAATATACATATGACATATTATTGAATTGTACACTTGAAACCTATGTAATTTTATTAACCAATGTCACCCCAATAAATTTAATTAAAAAATTATTAAAGTAGCTGAGAATTCACAAACTAGCCTATGAATTGACACCATTTTTATGAATAAATTTCAAAATTCTTCTGAAGTTCATTAACAAACCTCATTCGAAAAGAAAAATAAAAAGGTATTGAACTAGGCATAGCAGCAGGCATGTGAGACCAAAACTTTTTCTTTTTGTTTTTGTCCATCCTTCCTGTTGGCTGCCAGGGTCATCTTTCTAACAAGTCAGCCTAACCTTGCTCCTTTCCCCTGGCAGCTATCAGTCTTCATTTTGTCTCTATGGATTTATCTATTCTGGATAGTTCATATAAATGGAGCCATAATATGTGACCTTTTGTGTCTGGCTCCTATTTTATTTTATTTTATTTTATTTTTTGTAAGAGTTTATTTGAGCCAAACTGATGACAATTGCTGGGAAGCAAGATAAATGCTCTGGGTCTAGCTTCTTTATCTTAGCATAATATTTTGCAGGTTCATCCTCATTGCAGCATGTGTCAGTATATCATTTTTTTTTAAGTTTTAAAAAAATTGTGGTCAAACATATAACAAAATTTGCCATTTTAATCATTTTTATGTGTACAATTCAGTGGTAGTAATTACATTCACACTGTTGTGCAATCATCCCTACAATCTATTTCCAAAAGCTTTTTCAACACCCCAAACAGAAACTCTGTAGCCCTTAAGTAATAACTCCACATCCCCCCTCCCCCAGTTCCTGTTAAATTCTAATCTACTTTCTGTTTTCATGAATTTGCTTAATCAAGTGGAATCGATCATACATTTTCCCTTTGTGTCTGGCTTCTTTTACTTAGCATAATGTTTATAGGTTTATCCACGTTGCAGTATGTATTAGAAAATTTCATTTCTTTTTATAGCTGGAAAATATATACATATACCACAATTTGTTTATTCTTATCTGGTGATGGACACTTTGGTTGTTTCCACTTTTTGCTTGTTGTAAATGTTGTTGCTATGGACATGTGTTTACGTGTACCAGTTTTCAGTTCTTTTGGCTGTATGCATAGGAGTGGGATTGTGGAGTTATATGGTAATTATATGTTTAACTTTTGAGTAACCTCAAACTGTTTTCCATAGCAATTTTCCCTAGCACCATTTTACATTCACACCAGAAATGTTTAATGGTTCCATTTCTCTACATCTTTGCTGGTACTTGTTATTTTTTCAGTTTGTTTTACAGCCATCCTAGTGGATGTGAAGTGGTATCTCATGGTGGTTTTGACTTGCATTTCTCCAGTGACTGATGATATTGAGCATCTTTCATATACTTCTTGACTATGTGTATAATTTCTTTGGACAAATATATGTTCATGTTCTTTGTCCATTTAAAAGTACGTTGTTGTCTTTTTGTTGTTGAGTTGTTAGTATTCTTTACATATTTTACATACTAGACCCTTATCAGTTATGTGATTTGCAAATGTTCTTTCCCATTCCGTAGGTTGACTTTTCACCTTCTTGATAATGTCCATGGTTCACAGTAGTTTTAAATTTGTATGCAGTCTCATTTTTATCTATTTTTTTTCTTTTGTTGCTTACGCTGTTAGTGTCATCTCTAAGAATCAATGGCCAATCCAAGGTAATAAAGATTACCCATGTGTTTTCTTCTCAGAGTTTATGGTTTTAGCTCTTGTATTAGGTCACTGATTGATTCGAGTTACTTTTGTATGTGGTATGAGTCTAATGTACTTTTAAACCCTTGAATGTGTGCTGTTGGATTTTTTCCAGTCAGTGATGAATTTTAAATCCTCATCTTAATAGATACAGAAGTCGTGTTAGCTGTTGTTGGCTGAAGTGTAAGCTTCTCACCATAGGTGCCTCCTAGAAGACATGTCTTCCTCCACTAATGTGCATTTGATAGGTCTAGGGCTACTGTGAGAGTAAGGCCACTGACTTTCAAGACTGCCAGTCATTTGAATGACACACCTTTATGTATGTGCAGTGGGGTGCTGTGCTGTGAGCTTGTTTATATCTCAGTCTGTGAAGAAAGGGAGCAGGGTGAGGCTTGATGGAAATGAGGCAAAGCTGCCAGGGGCAGGGGAACAATGCTGTCAGGTAGCAAGTCTGTACTGAGCCCAGTCAGGTTCCCAGTCCTATGTGTGGCTTGCTGAGAACTGTGCAAAGCAGTAATGAGTAGTGAAAATATATAGTTTGGAGACAGAAAGCTTGATTTGAATTGGATGAGTTCGGGTTGGTCAGTTCTCTCTGAGCCTCAGTGTCTTCAAATATACAATGTGAATTCTGACTTCACAGGATTATTTTATTTTTGAAGATCAGATGAGATTATCAATGGGAAAGTGATCTGGAAATTGTAAAATGCTGTGCATATTTAGGAATGTAATGAGAGTCAAGGAGAAGACAGTTTTCAGTAGCTTTATAGTAAAGGTTTGGGGTTTATTAACCAGATTGAGGTTTGGGTTTTAGTAATCAAATACCCATTTTTCAATTAAATTATTTTAATATATATTTTTCATGACTCTTTTGCAGGTGACAGAAATACAACTCAGACTGACTTAAGCGAGAGGGACTAATGACTGAAGTAACTAAGAAGCCTAGAGGTAGATAGATCTACCTTCAGACACAGCAAGATCTAGGGACTTAAATAATGTCATTTGGACCTTCCTCTTGGCTCTGCTCTTCTTTGTTTTGGTGTCATTCTTAGGCAGATTTCATCCATGCAGTGGCAAAGATAAATAACAGCTTTAGGTATGCATTCTACATAGCAACCACTATTGGAAGATAATACCTCTTTCCTGATAGTGCTGGCAGTCCTGGGTATGATTTTGGCTTGGGTTCTACGCCCACCCTAATATGATCACTGTGGCCAGAAGAATGCTAGACTTCATTGGCCAACAGAGTTATGTTCTACTCACAGAGTCAGAGTCAGCTTCCCTGAAACCGTGTGGACTGAGAGCAAAGAAATCAAGGTGCATTTACTCAAAGAAGGGTTTGGGAGGTAGAGAGAGAGTTTAAATTAGCAAAATTCATAGATGTCCACTGCATAATTGAGCCAATTTTATTTAAAATAAAGTGTATTTCCAATATTTAAAACTTAACAAAATTAGAGCTGCTCTGCTTGAAGAAGTAGATTATTGCCAAGGAACCTGGGCCAGAGATTGGGGGAAAGGGGGGGCCTGCAGAGCATAATTTGAAAACTGCTGGACAGATTGCCCAGTAACTATTTGTTTGAGGTGCAATAGCCCCTGAGTCCTTTTTCCCTATCTTTCTGCCTTTTGTAGGAGATATTGTATTTTCCTGCAATCAGAGTGAATGAGGTAAGTAGCAGAGTCAGTTATGGCCTGGGGTTGAGGATGCCAAGGACATTGCTTTGTCCTGACATCCAAGTGTGCTTTATTTTTTATTTTTTATTTTTTAAAGAAGCCATCAATCTTTCAGATTTAAACAGGGACTCAGAGAACAAGAATAAGTCACTTTACAATGTATTGGTAAATGTGAATGATGAAATATATTTGTATCCTATGCATTTTGCAGGGGCTGGATTCTGTATTGTAAACCAAGTGAGGGTGGAAGCCACCCTCACATACCAGTCAGCTCATCAGGTAGTCAACAGCCATTCTCTATATATACTTTTTGAGATACGATTCACATAACATAAAATTTGCTATTTCAAAGTGTACAGTTCAGTGTTTTTTTATTTTAACAATTTTGTGCAACCGTCACCACTATTGAATTCCAGAACATTTTCATCATCCCCAAAAGAAACCCCATTACGCATTAAGTAGTCACTTTCCAGTCTCTAGACCCTGGCAGCATTAATCTTTCTGTCTCTGGATTCATAGCTGTTTTATCAGTGGTTATATTTAAGTAGTTTCCCCCCCCAAACTTATTTTTTATTTGTTATGTTAAAAATAAAGCTTTATTTTAAAAAAGGAAATCTTATAATATAGAGGTAATTCTTCTCTTGTACATATTTCCTTTAGTGGCCCTTAAAAGGCAGTTGCTTTTGAATTTCAGTATTTCAGAATATAGCAAATACCTTTAACTGGCACATGAAAGAAAATGTTTACCCTACTGCATAGCAAATCTCTCATGCTCCATAATTTGTAATATTTATTTTTTAAATCTTAAGAAATACTTTGTATATATTGTTCAAACAGCATTTGTTGACAATTGAGTTTTAAAAATATTGCTTTTCATATAATATTTAATCCCATTTTTTACTGCATCAAGAAGGAAATAGTGTTTCACCAATGATATGTGCCTTTTGTTTTGCGCTATTAAACAGGAAGCCTAGAAAGAGACTTAACTGGAGTATTTCCAGACTTTAAACATCACAGAAAAGTTATAGAGGTTTATCTTTGGATTTAATTTTTGGATGTGTTTTTCATCATGGTAGTTTTATTTCATCATTAGTTAACACAAGGGTCAGCAAACTACTCCTGCTTCCATAAATAAAGTGTTATTGGAACACAGCCACATTCATTTGTTTACATATTATTTATGGCTACTTTTATACTATAGTGGCAAAGTTATTTAGTTATAATAGAAGATAGATGTATGGCCTGTGAGCCTAAAATATTTAGTATCTGGCCCTTTACAGAAAATGCTGACTCCTGATTTAATATATAGATCACAGCACAGTATCCAGACAGATGCAGTTAGTTCATTGTCAGTAACAATAAATGTAAATCCGTAGTATAAGTAGTCTTTTGATAATTTTGAATTTTTTTTGGTCGATATTTTGTTTGAACCAATTAGATTGTTTTTACCCGGTAACGTAGCTGATAGAGAGTTTATAGGAATAGAAGGATCAGTTCTGTCACTTTCTTATTACTGTTATTTTTTGTGTAATTTTAATGTTGTCTTTAATCCATGGGGATTACTTTTTGTTTTTCTTTACTTATGTCAAAGAATCTTTTAAAATCATTTATCTGTGTGGTGAGGGTTGGTTTAGTTGGGAAAAAAATAGAAGCCGTAAGTTCATTTAATCAGACAGGTATTGACTGCCGCATGCCATAGTATCCTGAAAACAAACCAGTGGCGGCGGACACTGGTGTTCTCCTTCCAACGCGGCGGAGCCGCTCCGCGCTCAGGACGCCTCCTATGCGGGAAATGACGTGGGAACATCTGACATTCGGACGCGCAGGGGCGCAGTGTTAGTCTGTACAGTTACACTGGCAAAGCATAATCCTCATATTTTAAGATTAAAATTAAGAGTTTTGATTTTCCTTTCTGTACGTTCACTGGAAAGTCTTGTGCATCCCACTTTGGAGATGGGGGTATTAATATATACTGTTTTTGTAAATTCTTTCTGCAGGTAGGCATAATCCCTGAGTATAAATAAAAGGTTGTAACATAATAAGAACTGAGCTCTAAATCCAGCAAAGACTACCTTGTGTGGTTAGTACAGCAGTTGTAGTTAGAGAATCTGGAAGCCAAGCAAAGCCTTGTTTAGAGGCTTCATCTGCTCTTTCCTGTGTGGATGACCATCTCTCTTCCTGTAAGATTTTATATCTGCGGCTAATTAAATAAAAAAAATTTAACCTTAGCATGGAGGATATAGGACTGTGTCTTCCTACCGATCTGTAACCCACCAGAAGCACTAACAGGCCTTATTAGTGGAGATTTACTTTGGAGCATTGACAGACGTTTACGTATAGAGTCACACTACCTGGATTCAAATTCTGGACGCCTTTTTTTAAGTAGCTGCATATTCTTAGGCAAGTTTGCTTTAACTTCTCTGTGTCTCATTTTCCTCCTCTGTTGAATGGGGAGAATGGTACCCAATTTATAAGGTTTTTATTAAAAATTAGATAATCCATATAGAATGCTTAGAGTAGTATTTAAGAGGTGCTCAGTGAATGCTTGCTAGTATTTTACTTTGAAGGTTCAGATTTTGTCAGAAAAGAGAATATTTATCTCTTTAAGCAGACTCTCTTCACCAGGCTCACAATCTGATATATAAAACTAGAATGCCAGTTCTTAAGTTTACCTCAAGAAATAGAACTGTCACATGTACTGGAATGCCTGTGTTGGTATGACTGGTGCATTTCCTGCCTTTGGGTTCCGTGGAACACCAAATCCTAATCATAAAAGTTATGGTGAACACAGAATCGGAATTAAGGGCATTAGTTAGATGAATGCAGTGTTTTGTGTATTATGCCAAAGTGGCTAAAATTAATATTTATTATCCTTTCCTGTGTTTAAGAACCTTTACTTAAAATGCCAGACATTCACTTTCTGCGCTTTTGCAGCTTGCCATAGGTTCTTTCGATCTGATTCACTCACTGTGAAAAGCCAGTGATACAAAGAAGCAGAGACCACAGTGGTGGTGGTGGTATGTGTAGCAAGATCGAGTTCCTGGGGCAGCAGTGGTAGTGGTACTTTGGTGGCTAGATTATGGTGACTGACAGTAGTGGAGGTTGGCAGTGGAAGCAGAGGTGTGCTGAACAGACTAGTTCTGCTACCTGATTTTAGGCGTTGTTCTTGGCATCCATTTCTGGTTTTCCACAGCTCCAGGTGAGCTGAAGTGTCTCTTTTAATAAGTTCTTTTTTTTTTATTTTTATTTTTTTTACTTAGACTAACCAGAATCAGTTTTGGTTGTTGAGCTTGCAAACTAAATTGTTCTTGCAACTAAGAACCCTGGGTGTTGCAGCGGCTACAGTAAATAGCCTGATGCGTTTGTCTCACAGTAGGGATGGAAAGGTCATGGGAAAGCAATTGGAATGCTTGGATTTTGTTGGCTCCCTCTCTCCTTGAGAGTATTAGGAGCACTGTATTCCCAGGGTCTAGAGCTGTGCCTAGCACATAGTAGGTGTTCAGTAAACCTTTGTGGAACAAATGAAAGATGAGTTCATTCTGCCGATGAACTGAATTGTGTGTCTGCCAATATGCGTGTTTGTGATTCTGCTTTTTCTGAGCTTTCATGGCTGACCAGCCTTCCTGATAAAAGACAGCATTTTTTTTTTCTCTAGATATGTTAATACAGATGTAATCCTGTATAACAGTGAAATTTTACTGGCTTAGGAACTATTCTATCTTTTTAACTCACTTAACTTATCTGTGCTCTGTGAATTTTTTAAGTTTACGCCCCTGGGGTGATTGTGATTTTGTGTGTTTGTGTGTGCATGTGTGTAGAAGAGCACCTCGCAGAGCTCCAGACTGCTAATAAGAACTTGAATCCCTTCTTGGTGTCACCACTTTCCTGGCATTCTGGAAGTCATCACTTCTTGAGTCTTCCTCGTGAGACTTGGTGGTGGAATAAAGAAAAGCTCATACATCCACAGACATTCCCATACATACACACACAAATATATGGCACTATATTTTAATCTCAGATCTGCCACCTGATAACTTTATGACTCTTGGTAAGTTTCCTACAGAGTCCTGCATTGCTTTTCCTCTGATATTGGTACTGAGATTGGGAAAGATAGAA
The DNA here is from genome assembly GCA_003508835.1 of Eonycteris spelaea. Taxonomy (NCBI): domain Eukaryota; kingdom Metazoa; phylum Chordata; class Mammalia; order Chiroptera; family Pteropodidae; genus Eonycteris; species Eonycteris spelaea. The sequence continues at coordinate 4,189,154 of PUFA01000151.1, forward strand.
AATATAAGCCCTTTATTTCCTCTTTTCCTTTCTTATTTATTTTAAAGCAGGCAGACCTTAGCTCCAGGTCTGCTCTTTAAGGAACTGTATGGCAACTGGCACCCACAGTCTGATGCCATGAGGTCATTTGCTTGTATTTACTGAGCCCCTTCCTGGGTACTATGAAATTATGGCCTTCTGAGGCTGGAGGTACTGGGATTTTGAGAGGTTGGGTTGTCCTATTCCCAGCTCATTATGTTTTTTGCCTCTTTTCCTGGAAGAGTGGCTGAGGCTGGTGACAGAGGGCAGTACACCTGAGATCTCTTTCTCTCCAGTGTTTTATACTTTAGGTTCTCATAAATGAGGACTGGGACTTTGAGATGAAGATCTATGGGCAAATTCATCAAGATGTAGAGATCATCTGGCTTAGCCTTCTTGAGTTTCAGATGTAGACCCAGACCTAGAGTAGAGAGCAGTGACTTGTCCAAGGTGACACAGTTGGTTTGGTTAGACTGAGTATCTGAAGATACTTACAAGGGCAAATTAAAATCCCTACCAAGACCAAACCCCATCTGAGGCCTCATGCAACATGAAGCTATCAAGGTTGGCGAGGGTGAGGGATTTATTCTGTGGTTCCCTTCTCTGTATCTTGTCAAGAGTCAACACCTTACCTTTGCTTCCACATTTCATTATTTAGAGTGGATCCCAGATTGCAATGGGATCTGGAACACACCCCAACTCTAAATAGTCTGTCTAGGGCCGTTGGTTATCAAGTTTATAGTCAAGAATCCTGTGCCGTTGTAGATATGACCAAGCTAATAATAGATCTGAAGTTCTGGGAGACCCTCAGCTCTTCCCCCACCTCCCCACTCCTAGCAGCCTGCTTACTGGTAGTTTCCTCAGTGCTTAGGTAGCTAGACAGAGAATGGAAGCAGGACAGTCTCCTCCTTCTCTTTTAGGAGGCAATGTGAGCCCAAGTCTGTATGAGTAGACTTAGCCTCTGTCCTCTTGGGTTTCTGTGTTGTATCAGCTCAAGTGAAAGTTCTTAGCATTTACAAGGAACTAATTCTCCTATGCCCTTCATGGGATTAAAAAAAAAATTTGTATCGGACCTTCACTGTTTGAGGCACTGTACTAGGTTCTTTGCATATATTATCTCAGTCTTTACTAAAACCTTGTGAGATAGATGTTATTCTTATTTTACAAAGATTACTGAAACTCAGAAAGATTGACTAAGTAGCCTACTGTCACACAGGTAATAACACTTGAATCCAGCTCTGCTCATCTTGCCCTTCCTAAACGACTGTTTTCCTGTTCACAACTTTCTTGAGTTCACAACTTTCTTTAGTAAAATTGGCCTAGGATAATATGGACAGACTGACTATCCTTGCAGACACTTGCATTTTTTAATGATCATATATAGCTTGGAGAAATGTGGGTGAACCTAAAGGGAGGGGAAAAAGACCTATCAGTTGGTGGGCAATAGCGGAGCTCAGTGGATGGATGGCTATAGTAGGGTGGTACCTACCACAGGCCCATGGGACCAGGTCAGAGAGTGGCTGCTCTACAGGCTTATAAACCATGTTCCTTAGCATGGCATCCAAGGAACTCAGTGGTGTGGTTTCTGCTTCATAACCCTTATTTTCATCTTTCCTTACTTCCTATTATAGAAACTGTTTTTTTGTTCTATTGCTCATCAAATTTGCTATCATCTTCCATGCATGGACTTTCATAGGCTATGTTAAGATTCTAGGAACTACTGACAGGTTAGGGTTGAGCAGACAGTTTTGAATCCCCAGTTACCTCAGAATTATTTTGGACTGGAGCTCTCTCATTCATTCATTTCTTCATTCACGTATTTAGTCACTGTAACATATCGGGCATTCCCTTTGTGCCTGGTTCTGTAGCAGGCCCTGAGAATCAGTATAATGAACAAAAAAGATATGGTTCCTACTCTCTTAGAGCTTACAGTGTAGCAGGGAAGTAAAAAATGAACCAAATAATCACAGTGAATTCTGATAAATGTAATGAATTAGAAATAAGGGATGTGATGAGAGAGTACATATTGCAGGAGAACTTAATATTGTGTAGGGAGTCAGAAAAGACCTCATTTTACCGGAGAAAATGACATTTATGTTGATATCTGAGAACTGAGAAAAATTAGCTAAGTAAATGGGATTAAGAAAGGTAGAGTATTATATATGCGAAGACCTAGGGGCCAGGTGATAGGGCCATGTCCACGTTGGTTCATTTAAGCAACCATTTATAGCTGGTAGATTATATCATACACTGTGCTAGGGTGTGGGGACATACCAAACAATCAGACATGGTCCCTACCTGCCCTGGAGAAACTCGGGAGCAGTGGCATCACTTTTTAGTAACCAGGGTGCTAAGGTCACCCTAGATCTTGGCCTCAGTCTCCTAGGTCCCATGTGACAGGACTTAACACCTTTAGAGAAACTGCCTGCCCTTGAGTGTTTGGGCCACCTCTCAAGCTGAGAGGAAGGACATGGACCTCAGCGGGTAACTTGTAGCATTATCCCTGACTCACACTCATCAGATCCTTGGTAATGAGGTTCATCAACAGATTTGAGGTTGATGGAGGTCTAGAAATTGGCTTTTTCACCTCAGTAGGAACATAGAAGAGGCTTTCCGGCTGAGATGAAATTGCTTTGGTTTTTCAAAGCTCTATGTGCCTGGTGTCATGTATTTGTTATTTGGATTGATTACGTGGTCTCATGTCCATCCATTGTCTTTAATACACCTACAATGGTATTTTACTTCTGTTTTTCTGAGTTCTAGCGCTGCTTACAGACAGAAGTCTTGGTGGCTGCCTGTTCTAAACTGTGCATTGCATAACTCCAGGATGCGCTGTCACATATACTGTGTTGTGAATGGGGCTGCCCTGCCCTAATTGTGCAACAGTTCATCACCTTGGTTCTGGTTAAAGGGAAAGGAAGTAAAGTTATTTAAACACTGACTATATGCCTCAGGCTAAGTGGTTTATAGTCTATACTTCATTTAATATCCCAATAATGTTCTGAGGTAAATATTATTATTATTCTCATTTGCAGATGAAAAAACTGAAGGTTCAGTGAAGCTATAAGTGGTAGTTTGGAATTAGAGCTCAGGTCTGACTCTAAAGTCCATGCTTCTCTCCCACTCCTAGCTGTTTCCCAATGTGGCAGTTATAGACTTCAGTTCTTGTGTGTCATCTTGTTTCCATGGCTTCTTTGGCCTTGTTTACTTTGACTTGTTTGCCTGGCTTCCCTGTGTCAATAACCTAAGGATTCTCAGCATGGCTAAGGCTCAGAAATGTGTCCTGCTAGAGTCATTTTTTTTTCCCATCTAAAATTTATTTTTGTGTTTAGCATGAGACAACAATATAACCATAGCTAAAGTCATTTTTAAAGCATCAGTCAGCTTGATTTGTTGGACTGCTTCTTACTCCTGCTCACACAGAATTTTCCGGAGGACAGAAGGTGGGGATGGCTCACTAGAAATGAGTCTGAGTGAGAAAGGCATTGGATCTGGGCTTGGGAGGTAGATTGAGATTCCCTCAGCTGTTCAAAGTTGCATGGCTGCTAGGGTAAGTTGGGCCTTTTTAAATTCGTGCTTAATGTCCCTTTTCTTAAGGTCCTCATTTCTCTCTTTTAGTAGAGGACTTTCTTCTTCAACCAGGGATTCTGGAGTTACTGATCTTAGAGTAGGGAGAGTTTTTTCTTCTCATAGTTGTTAGCAGTTTGTGTGGTGTGGGAGAGGGATGCGTGTAAGATGAGGGTCTGGGGAAAGGTGAGAGAGGAGGTGGGATGTATATTTGCTGCCTCACCTGCTTTTCAGCACTCTTTCTTCTCTTCCTTTCTTGGAGGTTTTGCAGTCCTATTTGAGAAGTTGGGTCTTAAATAACCTATCCTGTGTTCCAGCTCCACCAGACTGCTTACAGTTCCTGAAGCATGACAGACTTTTTCCTATCTCAGGTCTTTGTATATTCTGTTCCCTCTGTCAGGAGTGTTCTTCCCATCTTCTCTACCTACTCATCCTTCAAGAGCTACTTTAGATGGCACCTTTTCAGGACCACCCCTTTTATGTCTTCTCTCTGTGGAAGTAGGCACAACCACTTTTATGTCTCCACAGCACTTTGCACAGACCTCTGTTGTATCGTGATTATTCACTTAACTGTCTTCTTCCTTCTTCACATCTTTAGTCTCTTGAAGAGCAAGAAACCGAGTTTGTTTCATTTCTCTTTAGTGGGCACAAGGCCTGAGGGAGATTAGAGTATCAATAATTGTTGACTTGAACTACATTGATGCCTGAACTATAAGTAGATGGTTGTGTACAACTACCTTGTGTACCTCCATAAACTAAAAGAGGATTTTCTTGGGTCAGTCACTGTATTATGTGTCTTCCAGGCCGCATAGCCCTTCAAACATGCATTGTAATAGCTGGCTTCCAGAGGAGAACATGTGTTATGCTTCCAACAGATGTTATCTTTGCCTGCTTGCCTTACGTTGCCCTTCACCTCATAGTGCTCTTCTAAGCCCCTGGGTCTGACCCAGGGAATGAGAATAGGAGAAATGCCAGAAATTGAGCCAAGTCTTGGCATCCTGAATTCTTAATTCGCATGTTTGGCCTTGTTGGGGCAATGTGAGGTGAGAAAATGGAAATGAATCCTGTCCCTGTACTAGCAGCTGAAAAGGATCTCCTCCAGATTATTACTGCCATCACCGTGGCTGCAGCAGCTGCAGCAATGAGACACTCCCCTTTGCATTCTAGATCTAAGACAGAATCGATTCTTCTTCTAAATTAGCTCACTTGGCTTGCTCAGGCTGAGAGCCTGAAACAAGTCCTCTTATAGTTGTTTTTCTGCTGTTGTCAGGCCACAGACTGTGAGATAGTTTATTCTTGTCCCTTCAATTTATAGAGGAGGAAACAGGTTCACGTTGGACATGGGACTACTTCAAGGTCATGTGACTGGTAAGTGTCCGCTGAGGCTAGACACTGGTCTTCCAGCTCCTTGCAGAGTACTCTCTTCACTACCGTGCTATCTCTGATATCAGTCTCCTTTTTCTATTTATAATTCTGTAGTTTGTGAAGTTGGTGAGGGTGAGGCAGCCAGGAAACTTGATGCCTTTTCCTTTTTTTCCTTTTGTCACTCCCTAGCTCCTGCACAGGCTGGACACAGGAAACATTCAGGGAAAACTTGGTGAAGGGCTGAATAAAAATCAAAGTTGGCCAAGAAGACCTCATGGTCTAAGCCAGAAAAAGACTAAAGAAAGCAGATTCCTCCAGTTTCACTGGAATATCTTTGGTTTTGGTGATGATTCCAGTGGTTTGGCTTTCCCAGTGTTAAACACAACCTTGGCTAGAGCATGGAGGGCTGTGGTTTGTAACATTGGTGTTTTATCTGGTGAAAGCCAGGTCTGTAATGGAACTTCTGGGAAAGCACCACATCTGAGCTAGCTGCTTTGGGTCTTCAGACCCCTCTTTTGCTCCCCAGCATCAATTCCAGGACACAGACATTGTATGTGCATTGCAAACTCCATTGCAAATAGATAACATTCATTGAGTGCTTACTATATTTTCTGGTATTATTTTAGATATTTTACAATTCTTTTAATTTTCACAATCCTCCAAAAGTAGTTTATATATATATTTTTAACTTTTTAATCGACTTTCTTGAGATATAATTTACACATAGTAAAATGCACTCATTTTAAGTGTTCAGTTTGAGTTTTTACAACTATATATGCCTGCGTAATCTCTTGCCTGCAATCAAGGTATACAACATTTCCATCAATAGATACTTTTATTATCCTCACTATACAGAGGGGAAAACTGACGTCCAGAGGAATTCAAGTGATTTGTTCAAGGACTTGTGGTTAGTAAGTGATAGAACTAGGATCTGAATCCAGGCTGACTCCAAAGCCCCCATTCTTAACTACTGTGCTAGACTGCCTGCCATCTCTTCAACTGTGGTCCAGCCATTACCCCTCTTGCCCTGGTAGACAAGTACATTAAGGAATAAGATGACATAGGATTACAGTCTAAGCACTAAAAGGGTCTTGGGGAGCAAGAGGCCTACAGGTGAGCCACTGAGGAGGGATGAACCAGCTATCTCAGTGCCTAGAATCCCAGGACCCAAACAGCCAGTGCTACTTGCCTTTCTCCTAGCCTTTGCCTCTCCTCGCCTGCGAAGAATAGAGTAGACCAGGAAGCCTCCCAACAAGGTATAATGTAGTGTCTGGCTCCCAGACCCACGTAACTGCTATATGGAAATATAGAAGAGAAGAAGACACAATAGTTTTGTATGCTCTGAGAGTGATACCAGTGGTAGGCTGCAGCCAGTTCTAGGTTGGGCAGTATAAGGGCCACATGGACATACCAGAGTATGTGTAAAGGAGGAAAGATGGAAAGGGGCCTTGAAATTTTGTTGTTTGAAGAGGGGTTGAAGGAACCAGTTTTGGAAGCCCTGATGAGAAAATGTAATCATTGTTTTCATATCCTTGAAAGGTTGTTCTTTGGAAGAAAAAAATCAACTTGTTTTTCTGTGTGGTTTAAAAGACATAATCAGAACCCTGTGTGTGGATGACAGTGTAGCATATTTTGGAAACATTAAAGTACAATGGATATGACATACCTGATCAGCTTGTCATCAGCTTAGAGTACAAATAAGGTCAGATCTCTTTTCAACATTAAGATTACTCTCTTAAATGAGTATGAAATTATCTGGAAATTTAGTGTGCCTCTCTTGGGGCCTTTCCTTTCCTCTCTTTCTCTTTCTGAAGTATTCAAGCACTTTAAGGGTTTATTTAGTCCAAAGAGGTCAGGCTTGTTTCTGAATAGAGAACTAGAGAATCTTACTCATCTGCTAGTGGGCCCAATTTTGGAGCTTTTGTTGATGATACACAGTGTGGCTTTTAAAAACGGATATCTTGCAGTATGCTGTTTCCTCATGTACTATAGTCACGAGGATTTGGTTCTGCATAAGTTCTGGTGGTTCTTTGTATCACGTTGGCCTAGGCTCCACTATGCTTGAGTTCTAAAAGTGAATGCTCTTAAGTTCATGTATATGTATAAGCTCACACTGGAGGAGGGAACTCGTGCCATCTCCAGTTGGCTGAGTCTGGAAGTATTTCTAGGTTTAGCCACATTCCAGTTCCAGAACCAGTCTTCTTCCATGATCATTTTGTTTATAGTATTGAGCTTGGAAACACTCATTCAGACTTTCTCTTTCCTCAGCATGAGCGTTTACTGTAGGCTCTTAGTGTTTTTTCTTACCTTTAACTTAAGATCTCAGCCTATTAGAGAAATTCTAATAGCATTGAAGCATAAAAGAAAGGGAGTCAAGGTCTCAGTTTTTGATCCTGGAAGAGCTTTGGACCCTGTGCATATTTGTGTTCAGTTTCCTCAGCTTTGCATACCAAGGGATTTGGGGAACAGTCTTTGTCAAGTCACAAAAGATCATGTTATATTTTTATCCCCTCAGGGTAATATGTGCCCACTTGCTTTATGTTTATACGGTTAGAAGGGGCCCCTTCAAGAACAAGGGTCTGCCCCAGATGACTTCTTGTTTCTAAGACAGAGAGGGACTGACAACTTTAAAATGGCAGTTTCTCTAATTAGTTTGAATGTTGTTTAATCTGGTCCCCAGCTAAACAAGGAAGATTTTTCAAACTACTAGAACTCCCTATCATTGGAGTGGGCCACTCAGAGATTTGAGTTCTTGACATTTCAACTGTTAAATAGAGACTGGCTGCCTCGAGACACTATGAAGAAATGCTGAATTTCTTATTAAGATGACTATCGAGAATGAGCAGAGTTAGTATTATAAGACGTGAGAAGGGACAACTGGACCATGAAGTCTTTAAAATGTTGCTTGAGCTCTGGGGTACTCACGATTATCTGATGGGCTGGAAGAAAGGTGAGAGATGGGTAGGGTTTAGGATGAGTTGGCCTCCACAGGCCCTCTAGTTCTGAGAGTCTGACTCTTCTGGCCTTTCCAAGATGAAATTCTAGAACTGACTTTGTGCTGTGATTTCTGAGGACCTTACAGGCTCACCAGAGGGTCAGGAAAGGGTGTGACTGTGACAAAGTTGAGGTTACCACTGATCTAATGTTTGCATTTCTCGCAACCACTGCTCTCCCTTTAGGCCAGAGAAATAGAGATATAGAGTACAGCCTCTTATGTGTGCTTTTCCACAATTTAAATAAATACAGCCTTATATTTTGTCCAATCTTTTTCTCTCATTTGACCCTCTCAAAAGCTTGTGATATGGGCAAGTAAGTGCTTATTAAGCCCTTTTTAGGTGAAGAAATCGAGGTCCAGAGAAATTAAGTAACTTACCTCTCTGAATTATGCATTAGGATGACTGCTATCCTTAGTACTCTCAATAAATATTTGTTGAATGAACCAGAGCTGGATTCTCTTGTTTCTTTGGCCAGTACTTTGCTTCCCTATTATTCTGAGCCCCGTGGGGGCTTCCTGTGAACAGCAGCTTTTTGCCTATCTTCCCTTTGGGATTCCCTCATGCTGTAGCTGAAGCTGTGTGCACTCGTTAGAGAGCATCATCCCAGTTGTGTTCCCTACAGAGTGGGAAGGGAAAAAAACACTCCACCCACTGTAATTCTTTTTTTGTTACTTGTTTTCTGGGATCTTCATATCATTGCTGACAAGAGTGACTCATAGACTTCACTATGTAATTTTCTTGGTTGAGAGAACTTTTTCCTTAGCTCTAGAAGAAATTAATTAATAGCTATGAGTTGTGTATGGTTAAGGCACAGGTGTTTAGCAGCTTTACCCAGAACACAACAGTTACTTCTTCTAGCTGAGCCCAGACCTATTACTTTGGTTTGGCAAAACTCTGCAGCCACAGTGTGCCTAGCTATGTTAGGCACTGTAGAGGAATCCCTTGGGGTGAGAGGCTCAGAGTCCGATTGGAGAGATGAGGCACTTACATGAACAGGAAAATGGTTTGAGACAGTTTTTAATAAAATACAGAATCAAATAGTAGATATGTAAGTGTTTCAATGTGGGGAATAGGTTATAAAGGGATAGAAGGTATAGTGGAAAGAGTGTGTGCCTTAGAACTATGGGCCACTGGTAAGTAAACTCTCTGAACTACTTTTTCCTTACATGTAAAATGGGCATTGTAATAGCAGCCTCACAGGGTTGTGAGGATTAAATGAGGTAATGTGTCTAACGCACCAGGCTAGTGACTGATACATGGTAGGCATTAAACCAATGATAGTTCTCTCCCTAGAGGAGCTAAGCCTGAGAGGTAGACTAGGATTTGGGAGAGAGGAAGAGGGGAAGAACAATGATGGGAAGAGAGGGGATGGGAAGGGCAAGTCCCATATATGTCAGTCTGGCGGGAGTGGAGAGTACATAGAAGAAGCAATGAGAAGTGAAGCTAAAGTGATAGATGTTTGGACTTTATGTAAATGAGATGTTATTATGGGGAGTGTTTTAAAGCCCTGTATACAGATGTGCATATATGTATATAAAAGCCCTTCTTACCCTCTTTAGTGTAGTATAGTAGCTAAGAGTTTGGACTCCAGAGCTAGACTGCCTGTCTCTAAATACCACCACTAAGTTATACTTCTTCGTGCCTTAGTTTCTTTTCTTTTTTCTTTTTAAATTGAGGTAATGTTGGTTAATAACGCAGGTTTTATGTGTGCAACATTATAATTCAGCATCGTGTACACTACATTGTGCTCACCACCAAAAGGCTAGTGTCCATCCATCACCATACAATTGACCCCTTTTACCCATTTCACCCTCCCTCCACCCCTTTCTCCCTGGTAACCACTGATCAGTTGTGTGCCTCTATGAGTTTTTTTGTTTTTTGTTTTTTGTGTTTTTTTGCTGTTTTTTGTGTTAATATTACACATATGAGTAAAATCATATGGTATTATTTTTTCCCCATCTGCTTTATTTCATTTAGCATGATAGCCTCAAAGTCTATCTATGTTATTGCAAATGGCAGGTTTCACCACCTATGTTTTCTTTTTTATGGCTAATTAGTATTCCATTTGTGTGCATGTGCGTGTGTACATGCACGTGTGTGTGTGTGCATTTGTGTCTGTGTGTCTGTGTGTCTGTGTACCACATCTTCTTTATCCATTCCTTTATCAATGGACATTTAGGTTGTTTCTATATCTTGGCTATTGTAAACAATGCTGCAGTGTATGTAGGTTTGCATGTGTCTTCAAATTAGTGGTTTGTATTTTTTTGATAAATACCCAGAATTGGAGTAGCTAGATCACGTGGTAGTTCTATTTTGAATTCTTTGAGAATTCTCTGTACTGTTTTCCATTGTGGCTGTTCTAATTTACATTCCCACCAACAGTGTACGAGGATTCCCTTTTCTTTGCATCCTCTACAACACTTGCTGTTTCTTATATTTTTGACAAGTTATCACCACAGTGAGGTCTCATTGTGGGTTTGACTTGCATTTCCCTGATAATTAGTTATGTTGAACATATTTTCATGTGCCTGTTGGCCATTTGTATGTCATTTTTGGAGAAATGTTTATTCAGATCCCCTACCTACTTTTTAATCAAGTTGTTTGTTTTTCATTGTTGAGATATATGAGTTCTTTATATATTTTGGATATTAACGCCTTATCAGATGTATGATTTGCAAATATCTTTTTAGGTTCGATAAGTTGTCTTTTCATTTTGTTGGTTTCCTTTGCTGTGCAGAAGCTTTTAGTTTGATGTAGTCTCATTTGTCTATTTTTGCTTTTGTTTCCTTTGCTACTGAAGTTGAATCCACAAATACATTGCTAAGACCCATATCAAGAAAGGTATTGCCTATGTTTTATTTTACGTATTTTACGGTTTCAGGTCTTATATTCAAGTCTTTAATCCATTTTTGGTTATTTTTCGTGTATGTTGTTAAATAGTGGTCTAGTTTTACTCTTTTGCATGTGGCTTCCCATTTTCCTAACATTTTTTGAAAAGACTTTCCTTTCTCCATTGCTTTTTCTTGGCTTCTTTGTTGTAAATTAGTTGTCCATATAGTGTGGGTTTATTTCTGGGCTCTCATCCCAGTGATTCTGAATTACATTCCAGTGATTATAAGTCTGTTTTTCTGCTAATACCATACTGTTTTGGTTACTATAGCTTTGTTCTATAGTTTGAAACCAGGAGTGTGATATCTCCAGTTTTGTTCTTTTTTTCCCAGGATTGCTTTTGTCTATTCAGGGTAATTTATAGTTCCAAAATTTTAGAATTTTTGTGAAAAATGCCATTAGGATTTTCATAGGGATAGCAGTGAATCTGTAGATTGTTTAAGGTAGTATAGGTATTTTACAATGCTAATTCTTCCAATCCATGAACACAGATTATCCCCATTTCTTTGTATCTTCTTCAGTTTCTTTAAAAAATGTGTTAATTTTCAGTGTGCAGGTCTTTCACTCCTTGTTTTAAATTTATTCTTAGATATTTTATTCTTTTTGTTGAAATTATAAATGGGATTGTTTTCTTAATTTCCCTTTCTGATTTTTCATTGTTAATGTATAGAAAACAACAGATTTTTGTATATTGATTTTACTGTACAACTCTACTGTATTTGTTTTTTATTTATGACAGTTTTTTTTTTTTTCCCGGAAGGCTCTAGGGTTTTCAATATATAAAATCATGTCATCCACAAATAGTGACAACTTTACTTCTTCCTTTCCAATTTGGATGCCTTTTATTTTCCCTCCCTCCTTCCCTCCCTTCTTTCCTTCCTTCCTGCTTTCCTTCCTTTTTTGCCTTATTGCTCTAGGTAGGATTTCAAAACATGTTGGATAATAATGGTGATAGTGGATCCGTCTTGTCTTGTTCCTGATCTTGGAGGAAAAGTTCAGTTTTTCACTATTGAGTATGATGTTAGCTGTGGGTTTGTCACATATGGCCTTTATTTGTTGAGATACTTTCCTTATATCCTCATTTTATTGAGGTTTTTTTTTTTAAATCATAAATGGATGTTGAATCTTGTCAAATGCATTTCTGTATCTGTTGAGATGATCATGTGATTTTTATCCTTCGTTTTGTTAATGTAGTGTATTACATTGATTTGCAGATATGGATCCATCTTTGCATCCTAGAGTAAATCCCACGTGATCATGGTGTATGATCTTTTTAATGTATCGTCTTCAGTTTGCTGATGTTTTGTTGAGAATTTTTACATCTATATTCGTCAGACATATTGGCCTGTAATTTCTTTTTGTGTATGTTGTCCTTGTCCGGTTTTGGTTTCAGGGCAATGTGGGCCTTACAAAATGAATTAGAAAGAATTCCTTCCTCTTCATTTTTTTTTTTTTTCTTGACGAGTTTGAAAAGGACAGGTATTAAATCTTCTTTGAATATTTGGTAGAATTCACCAGTGAAGCTGTCTGGTCCCAGGCTTTTGTTTTTGGGGAGATTTTGGATTATCATGTTAATCTCCTTTCTAGTGATTGGTTTATTCTAAGAATGAGTCTAAGAATTTATCTATTTCCTCTAGATTTTCTAATTTGTTGGCATATATCTGTTTATATAGTCTCTTATGGTCCTTTGTATTTCTGTGATATCTGTTGTAATTTCTTTTGTTTCCAATTTTAGTTATTTGAGCCTTCTTTTTCTTAGTGAGTCTAGCTAAAGTTTTGTCTTTTTATCTTTTCAAAAGAACCAGTTCTCAGTTTCATCGATCTTTTGTTTCTGTAGTCTCTATTGCATTTATTTCTGCTCTATTTCCTTCCTCCTGCTGACTTTGGGCTTTATTTATTCTTCTTTTTCTAGCTCCTCTGAGTGTAAGGATAAATTGTTTATTTGAAACTTTTCTTCTTTGTTGAAGTAGGCCTGTATTGCTATAAATTTCTCTCTTGGTATCAGTTTTGCTGTACCCCATATTTTGGTGTACCATATTTTCACTTTTCTCCATGTATTTTAAAATTTGTTCTTTGATTTCCCCATTGACCCAATAATTGTTCAGTACCATGTTGTTTAATCTCTACATTTTTGTTATTTTTCCAGTTTTCGTCTTTTAATTGATTTTTAGTTTCATGCCATTTGGTTAGAAAAGATGTTTGATATGATTTCAGTCTTCTAAAATCTATTCAGACTTGTTTTGTGTCCTAACATATGGTCTATCTTTGAGAGTGTTCTTTGTGCACTTGAGAAGACTATGTATTCTATTTCTTTTGGATGCAATGTTCTATATGTATCTATTAAGTCCTTTAGGTCTAATGTGTTATTTAAGGCCACTGTTTCCTTGTTTATTTTATGTCTGGATAATTTACCCGTTGACATAAGTCCCCTACTGTTATCGTATTGCTGCCAATTTCTCCCTGAGGTCTGTTAATAGTTGCTTTATATATTGAGGTGTTCCTATTTGGGGTGAATATGTGTTGATCGATGTTATGTCTTGGCGGATTGTCCCCTTTATCATTATCTAATGTCCATCTTTGTCTGTTGTCACCTTTTTTTAGCTTAAAGCCTGTTTTCTCTGATATAGGTATAGCTACACCTGCCCCTTTTTGGGTTACTGTTTGTTTGGAGTACCATTTTCCAGTCCTTTATTTTGAGCCTATGTTTGCCTTTAGAGCTGAGATGAGTCTCTTGCAGGCAGCATCTAGTTAGGTCTCATTTTTTAATCCATCTAGCCACTCCGATTGATGAGTTTATTCCATTTATATTTATGGTAATTATTGTTATATGAGGGTTACTACTGCCATATCATCTTTCGTTTTCTATTTGTTTTATATCTCCATTATTTACCCCGTGTTTCTGTCTGCCATTTTAGTTCAGTGCTTTTCTATAATTTTTTTTTCAGTTTTTTCTTCTTTATGTTTTGTTTCTCTGCTTTAGATTTTTGTTTTGTAGTTACTATGTGGTTTGTATACAACATCTCATAGATAAAATCATTTCTTTTTTCAAATGAAGATGATAGCATCTTCATTTGCCTATACAGGTTCCACTCTTTTTCTCCTCCCTTTTTATGTTTTTGTTGTTACATATTGCTCTTTTTTATGTTGAGAGTTCGTTACCCAATTGAAGTAGCTATTGTTATTTTTAGTAACATTTATACTTAAATTTAGTGATTAACATCCAATTATGAAATAGCTTTACAATTTTATGATTCTGTCTGCCCATTTATCATAGTACTCAAGGTTTTCTGTAGAAGAGCTCCTTTCTTGTAAGGTAGGTCTAGTAGTGGTGAACTCCCTCAGCTTTTGTTTGTCAGAGAAAACCTTTATTTCTCCTTTAAATCTGAAGGATACCTTTTCTGGATAGAATAGTTATAGCTGATGCTTTTCAATATTTTGAATATGTCATTCTACTTTCTCCTGGCCTATAGCGTTTCTGCTTAGAAATCTGCTGATAGCCTAATGGGGGTACCTGGTAGGCTATTGTCTTTTTGTCCATTGTTAACTTTCAAATTCTCTGTTTATTATTGACTTTTGACAGTTTTAATATAATATGTTTTGAAAAAGGTCTTTTTGCATTGATATAATTAGGCGTTCTGTTAGCTTTGTGGAGTTGTATATCCAGTTCTTTCCCCTGGCTCGGTAAATTCTTAGTTGCTATTTCTTTAAATAAGCTTCTCCCTTTTCCCACTTCTCCTTCTGGGATTCCCTTATCCTTACGTTGATTTTTCTAATGGAGTTAGATAGTTCTCATAAAGTTTCTTCACTTTTTGTGTGATCTTAGTTATCTTTCCTCTTCTACTAATTCTAGATTTCTATCTTTGAGCTTGTTAATTCTCTCTTCTGTATGGTCTGCTCTATTTACAATACTTTCTAATGCATTTTTCATCTCATTTATTGAGTTCTTCAGTTCCAGGATTTCTGTTTTGTTCTTTTTTAGAGTCTCTGGTAAAGTACTTCTGTTCATTAAGTTATTTCTTAGCTCTCTGAACTCTCTGAATTTTCTTGAAGCACATTGAGTTTCTTCATGACAGTTATTTAATTCTCGATCAGTTATACTGAAGTCCTCTATGACTTTAAATTTACTTTCTGGAGAATTGTCTTTTTTTTTTTTTTTTTTGGTGATATTGTTTTACTAGTAATTTTTCATGGCGCTTGACGAATTATTCCTCTGCTGGCACATTCGAAGTACTGAACACTTTTCTGAGTTGCCTCTAGTTATGTCTGAGAGCTAGCATTTTCCATCCACCACTGCCTTTGCCAGTAGCATTGCTGGTGCCCTAGTTGCCACTGCTTGTGCATCCGAGTTCCCTGGTTCCTTGCTGCTGTCAGTGTCGCTGGGTCACAGGCCACCACTGTTCCTGGAACCTCCAGTCTGGGGTGCTGCTGTGTTGCTTGGAGTCTCTGGTATCAGGTATTTCTGTGTTTCCTAGAGCCTCCAGTCTTGGGAACTGTGCCTTAGTTTCTTGATCTGAAAAATAGAGATGTTAATAATGATACCTTATAGGGTCGTTGTGAGGAGGGATGTGATAACAAATAAGTGCTTAGAATAAATAGTACCTGATACGTAGTGTTGCATAAATAGTAGCTGCTATTGTTATTATTATGAAAATTAAACAAAACTTTATGAAACCATGTGTATCCTTACTGATGAACTCTGATAATTAAAAAAAAAAAAGCTGATCCATTAACTGAGGAATTGACATCTACATTTCGAAGACCTCTGCTATAGGTAAAGAAGAATCATCAACATGGTGAGCAAGGTGAGGCCTACATAAAGTGATAGTAAACAAGATCTAATTGCGAGGCACAGGATAAATTAGAGGGAGGAGAATTGGTAATGAGCTCTTGAGATAGGGTGTGTTCATGTTAAATTATCTAGTACATTTTTGGCATTTGAGGTAATTCCACATAGGGTTAGGCAGTACAAGTGTAGGAGTTCAGCAGCCTTGTCAAAAAAAACCTCAGTTCTGGTGAGGGAAATGTAACAGTACCATGTCAAACAGTATTGTCATAGAAAAAGCATTGTTGCATTTTTTTTTACACCTGGTCTTCCTAGGTGGTCTCCCATCCAAATACTAACCAGGCCTGGCCCAAATAAATGTTGCCCAAATAAAATAGGATGATCATTGAGAACTATAAGAGGCCAGAAGAGCTCTTTAGAGGAGGCATTACATGGATTGGACTTAAAGGTAGTGTAGGATTTGCTCATCTGGGGGAACTACAATGAGGTGAGAATGGGTATAGTATATGATTGAATTAGTAGCCAAACTTCAACCCAGTTTCTCTGTTTCAGACCTTAAATGGCATGTAATATCTAGACTGCATGTGGCGGTCTCATTATGTGGGCTGCACAAGTAGGCCTCATTTCCCGAGAAGAGTGGTCTGTGGTACTTGGGCAGCACATTTCCAGCTTCTTTTTAAGATTTCAAATCCCATGAAGGCCAGCCTGAATTGGCAGCTACTCTCTTTCATTTGGATAGTGCTTCGAGGAAGGGCTTGAAGACTTACTCTCTTACCCTTCTTTCCAGTGCTGCCTGCTCTATGTACATAGGCTGGGCCTAGCTGGAACATGAGTTTGGTGATGGATGGGGAGGGTGGCAGGGACTGCTGGATTTTGGGCTTCCACTTAATGAACTGTGGTTTGGTAGGAACTGTATTTTTTCTTTACTTTGTGTTTGTGCATCATTAAAGGACTTTTGTTTTTATCTTTGGCCAGCTCAAGATAAACCACTAAATGTTGCATTTAGCTGTACTGTTTCTCATTTCAGCTAGCTATTCATGCCATTAATGGTAATGTCCACCAGTTGAGCTCTTTGTGAGATAAAGTAGCTCTGGCAGCTGTAGGAGCCAGTTTTAAGGAAGGAAGCAGAAGTGTGTGAGGGCAAGATAGAGAAGTCTCTAGTAGAGTCTCAAGCTTATGCTCAGAGCTTTGAGTCTGTTTGAGTGCAGGGTAGAGCTATGTCCATTACAGAGTTTGTTGGACTTTACCTAGAGCAGGTGCCCCAGAGGGATAATATCATTTTTGAAGGAACCAGTGCTATAGTATATTTCTTTTATCCCAAGGCAACTGTTCTGCTAGGAACCCATAATTCTTTCAACTACCCTTAGAGACCTCTCCAGTCTTGTTTGTGCAGGCTTAGCATCCTGGCATTTGGATGTTCCGTTTTCCCTAAGGCCGAGCCAATAGCATCTTCTCTGAGAAGCCTTTCCCTTACCCTTAAGGGAGAATTAGTCATCTCACTTTCACAGAACTTGGTAATGTCCCTTGGTTATATCCTGATTATCTGTCTTCACTAGAGGGTTAGTTGTTGCTGTTTTTTTTTTTTTTCCTGGTAAAGCTATTGTGCTTTAATAGAGATTAGTGACTGGTAAACATAGGTTTTTCCAAAAGAGCCACAATTCGAGTTTCCCCCCAAAGTGTATGGCCATGCCACCCTGAACAAGCCTGATCCTGTCTGATCTGGGAAGCTAAGCATGGTCGCGCCTGGTTAGTACTTGGTGCTGTAGGCATTAAAAAAAAAAAAAGGTTTCTCCAAAAGATAAAAATTAAAAATCTTCTGGAATAGTTGGAAAGATATACCAGAGACTAAACACAAGTTTCTTCATTCCTCCCCTCCATATATCTCTCAAGGTTATATTAGTAAGACTTGAAGAAAATAAATTATTATATGTGTGTGTGTGTACATATATATGAATGAAGTTCACATAAGCAGTAGAAGCAAATGAATTAGTCAAAAAATGGTGTCATCTTTTAAAATTGTGTGGCTCTAGCACATAAACATCGATAATGAAGAACGAGTGAATGAATGAATGAGTTATTGGTGGATTTTTAGTACTTGTCCTTATTAGCAGTTCAGACCACAAAGAGTTGATTTGGGGCCAAATTTAATATCTTATGTATAGACTGAAGATCATATGAAATATTCTCCCCTCATAGGGTGTTTTCCCCTGGCTATTCCTTTTTCAATATTCCTCTCTTTTTCTTAATTGCCATTTAAAGAACTGTATGCTGAGAATGAGCTGAGGATATGGTGTCTAATGGATATGGCATCTAATGGCAGCCAAGGCTTTGTGGTTGATCATTTCACTAATTGAATCACTGACTTTGAGGTATCAAGCGGGGGAGCTTGAGTATATATAAGCAGAGTTTAAGGGCTCTGTATACCAGTATGGTGAAGTGTGGAGTGGGGAGTGGGAATGGGAATGATGGTAAAATGAAAAGAGAATGGTCAGAGAAATCTAGAGTTTTTAACTCTTCCTCAATATTATGTGTTGGATTTTTCCTTTTTTTGTGATCTTGAGTCAATGTAGTCTAGTAGAAAGAGCAGAATTCAAAAGACTTGACTTTCTTCTGCCTCAAAGTCACTGGGCCACTTAGGACAAACTATCGCTGCTCTATTGGTCTCATTTTCCTCATTTGTCAAGTGGGATCGGAATCTCCGCTCTGCCCTTGACTGTCATGAAGATTGGTGAGATGTTGGATGAGAAAATTCTGCAGAACAGAGGTGATGGTGCCCTTGAACAGAGCAGGAGAAAAGTATAGTGACTCTGGTCGCCATCACATCTTTTCTCATCAGAGTCTTACTGTGTCTGGAGGAGTCAATTATTGTAGTCCAGTCCTTAATGCTTAGGTTCCTCTGATCTTTCTGTTCTTTCCAGCTTCTAGATAGTCACTCTTTATTATATATAACGTGAGTGACCTGGCAATGCCAATCTTCCCAGTAAGACCCTCCATTGCCTCTGACTTCCCTCTATCAGAGCATTTACTGGGCTGTCTTGCCATTGTCTTTTTCTTGGTGCTATTAAGAATATAGGCTTTAGAGTCAAGCTGCCTAGGTTTGAATTTTTACTTCTACAACTTATTGGCTGTGTGCTCTTAAGCAAGTTACTTAATCTCTCTGTGCCTTAGTTTCCTATCTGTAAAATGAGAATACCGGTAATTGCCTCACTGAGTTACTATGAGAAATAAATGAGGCAGTATATGTGGAAAGTTTAGAACAGTATCTGGTATATAGTCAACATTCAAAAATATTATGAATTATTATAAATATTACTTAATAGTCTCTTCCCTGATTGGAACTCCTATAGGCCAGGGACCATGTCTATTTCCTGACTGTATCTCTAGCACTTAACGCAGGGTTGGAACAGCGGGCACTTGTTAAGAATTTCTTAAATGAAATTTAAGTTTGAATACTAAATATGCCATATACATAAACTAACTTTATGACTGCCCAAGAGACTTATCTTCTTTAAGCTTCAGTTTCCATATCTGTTAAATGGGAATCATAATTTTGTCTTGTGGGGCTGACATGAGAATTGAATATATATGAAATTCTAGGTGTTGTATAAATGTAGTTCTCTCCATTCCTGCCAGCTGTGTGACATGTGAGGGCCAAGCAATCGGCTAATTACTATAGTACCCCAGAGTGGCCTGCTGAACCCTGAGTTGCTTTTGAGGTTCTGTTTTCTGGACATTTAGGCCTAGGACAGAAGAAAGAAGCAGTATCTCGGGATTTCTCTAAGCATTTCTAGCCTTTTCTATTTGCCTGCCCTGCTTGTTCTTCCTTAGATTCTAAGTTCCTAGAATAGCCAGACTATTTTTCTGACTTTTAGTTTTCCAAAGTGTCTTAATCAACCAGAGCACTTTTGTTTTGGCTCCTTTAAGCTTGCTCTGTTTGGACCTTGTCATTCCTCATTAGCCGTTAGTATATCCTGCTTATTTTTAGCTTCCTGACCTGTTATACTTTTTCCAAGGCCAAAACAGCATCCACATCATGTGAGGTAAATCACTTTATCTGGTTGACTTTAACTAGTGGGATGCACACTGGCCTATAAGATAGAACCCCTGAATTCTAGTGTTGGCTCTGCCATTGTCTAGCTGCATTACCTTGTGCAAGGCTCTTTCCCTCTCTGGATCTCAGGAGTCTCATCATTAAAATGAAGGATTCGAACCAAGTAAGTAGTTGCTAAGGGTCCTTAAATTCTGAGTGTGAGTTTGGACAAGTCATTTTTTGAGGTGATGGTGGTTGGTACTTAGCTTCCTCATCTGTAAAGTTAAGAAGGTTGGACTGAATAATTTATAAAATCTCTTCTAGGCCTGAATATTTTCCCCTTGTCCTTTCCCCGCCCCTTTTGTCTTGTATTGCTTTCTGGAGCATTTCTGTGACAGTTAACAGCTGTGGACAGGAAGCTCTTGAACACTTCTGACTTGGCAAAGGTTGCTGCTCTGAACCTCATCCCAGCCCATTTCCTGTGTTTACAGCGTTTGGGTTTTTCACTTAGTGACAGGCATGACAGGTCATACTCCAGTCCTCTCTCCATAGCCTGGTGCAGGGTAAACCAAAATGAGCACCAATTACAGAGTTGGGAGACAGAGTTTCAGCCTCCTCTTAGGCAAGTGGCTTTTCCTCTTTGAGTTAAATGTCCTCATCTATAAAACCAGAGAGTTTAACTAGATGAGTCTTTCTGGCTCTAATAGTATAGTATAAGACTATTTGCTTCCCTTTTATTCTCTCTGAGGGACCCTCTGTTTAGCCTGTTTCTTCCACATACTCCACTGTGGAAGGAACTCAGGGGAGCTCCCTTTCCATATCCTATATGGGAAAAAATAGGAAGAAAGGAAGCCCAACAGCTATCTCGGGCCTAGATTGGCAGCAGAGAGGGGTGGGGAGTTGAGGTCGGAAGCTGGTGTGACCGAATTGCCCAATAAGTCATGTGTATAGCTGATGACCAGGTGAACATCAGTTTATATGTATTCTTTCTTTTTAATTAAAGAATTAAAAAATTTTTTTCAATTATAGTTGACTGTAGTCTTGCCATCTTGACCAGAAACACATTTTCTCCTCCTCTTCTTCTCCTCCTCCTCCTATTCCTCCTTTTTCTCCTTCCCTTTCCCCTTCCTCTTCCTTTCCCCTTCCCCTTCCTCCTCTTCTACATTTATTCTTATCAAGACTCTGGAAACAGACAGTATCCCAGTTCCAGCCATACTTTCACCATTTCTGTGGCTTGAGCAAGTTACTTAGTGTATCTGGGGCTCAGTTTCCTCCTCTTATGTTAGGGATAATAAAAATATTGGTTTCACAAAGCTGTAGGAGAGAGGATATATGTAGAAGTCCCAGCATAGTTCTTAATATGTCTATCCTTAATTCTGTTCTTGTAGAGATAGCAGGAGAAACCTGAAGTCTCATTCCAGAGGAGCTAATAGGCCAGCTGGGGACAGAATTCAATTATGGTTAGAAGAGACCTTATGAAGTGGTTGGTGTCTTGACCAGATCTGGTGCAGTCCTCTGACCTGAGAGGGGGCGATTCACAGTGCTTGGAGTGGTTAATGAAGGTTTTCAGGTGGAAATAGGACTTTACTTGAAAGGTCAACAAGTCTTAAACATGAGGAACTGGAAGGAGAGCCATTCTAGATATCCACCTACACTTTGTCGAGCTCTGGTGCTTTGTGTAGGTCACTTTCACATACATCTCCTCCCTCTCTCTTCATCTAGGCAATTATTATCCAAGGAATTTATCTATTTTTCTTCTTAAAATTTTAAGAGAAAACAATTTTAAGACAAGGGGAAAATATAACACTTATTCAGAACAAATTAGTTTTACTTTAATCAGTGGGCTGGCTAGTTTGCTTGTGTAATCTTAAGTACTTAGAAAATTGTTTTATTATGCCTTATTTTACAGATAGATGAAGAAATAGTGCCTCAAAAAAGTTAAGCAATTTTTTCATCACAAATTAATAACCTATAATGACAAATCAAAGGAGCCCTGAATTAAATTCAGCTGAAGCCAGTTTAGAAGATATGTATAGTTTAACATTTGTGTTAATTCTCAGTAATCTGTAATGGTGAGAGTCTTCCTGTGCCTGTCTTCCAAAGATGGCAATCTTATTCCTGGCTCTTACCTATACTTACCTCTTGCTATTAGCAGTAATTCCCAATTCTCTAGATCTTAATTTCTACCATCAACTTTGATTCTACCTTCCTGCCCAACCTTAAATCCCTTAATTCTTTTCTCAGATATTTACCAACCACCTAGTATAGGCCAGACTAGAGATGAATGCAAATACCAGTTCATACTTGGATCTTTCAATGTAGTGTGTAGACAATTACAATAGAAACAACTTGATAGTAATTAATATTTACTATGTGCTGTGCTCTATCTGAAATACTTTATAAGCATTCATTTCATTCTTACAACTTTATAAGGTAGGTACTATTTTTTCCTTAAAGATAATGACAGGGGGCATAGAGAGGTTATGTAATTGGTTTAAGATGTGGTAGAAGCACAGGGACTATGAGAGCAGAGAAGAGGGGCCTCGAATCTAATTCTAGGAGTCAGTGTAGAGACTTCCTGGAGGAATTAGAAAAAGCCATAGTAGAATCTTGAAACTCAAGTAGGAATTAGTCAGGTGTAGAGTGGGGGAAGGGTACTGCAGGTAGAGGGAGCATCACGTACAAAGCCACAAAGTGAGCCTTGTGTATTTATGAAATTGAAACTAATTTAGTGTGGTGGGAGTGTAGGGTATATGTGAGTGAGTGGCATGGGGTAAGACTAGAGAACTTGGTAGGGATCACCTCTTGAAAATCCTCGTATGCTTTGCTATATTATATTGATTATATAGGCCAATGGTTCCAATCTTGGGGATTTGAAGCCTTGAAAGGGGTCTTTGAAGGGTGTCTCATGAAACCATATCATTTCCTCAATCATTTTTTAATCAGTGGATACTTAAAGTACAGCTATTATTACATGGAGCTTTTTTGAATTCCTCATTGAAGAAAGTTAGGAATCACTGTTGTAGGACTTTGGGAGCTCTGCAAAGGATTTTTTTTTTTTTAAATTAAAACTTTTTGTTGAGATGATTATAAATTTACATGCAGTTTTAAGAATTAATATAGAAAGATCACTGGGAAACTGTGCAAAGTTTCCCCCACAGTAACATTTTGAAAAACTGTAGTAGAATATTACAACCAGAATATTGACATTGACAAAATCCACCAATCTTGTTAAGATTTCCTCAGTTTTACTTATACTCTTGTGTGTATAAGTTGCTCTTTTATAACTATACCCTTCCCTTCTGTTCCCTTCCCTGTCTTTAACATTTTTAAAATTTTATTCTTTCAAAAATGTTATATAAATGGAATCATAGAGCATGTAACTTTTTGGAATTGACTTTTTTTGATGAATTACCTAGAAATTCAGCTAAGTAGTTAATGTATATCATTACTTGTTCCTTTTAATTGCTAAGTAGTATTTCATTGTATATAAGTATCAGAGCTTAATCATTTACCTGTTGGATGGACCTATGGACTGATTCCAGTTTTTGACTATTATAGATAAAGCTTCTATGAACATTTATGTACAGGCTTTTGTGTGAACCTGTGAAGGATTTTATTCAGGAGGATGGTCTAGTCAGATTAGAATTTTAGAAAAATTATATCGATTATTTTGATAGAAGATGAGCTTGAGAGAAACTAGAGCAGAGACAGGGAAGATCAGTGAGGAAGTCAATTATAGTAACACAGGCAAGATATACTGAGACCTGAACTCAGTTCTCTGTGAACTGGAATATGCTTTGGCATAGGGGCCTTTACTCAGAAATTACATCAGTCTTGTATAGATGAGGGAGCAGAGAGGGGGAGCCTGGGATCTAGGGAGGCTCAGGCACACTTTATTCTGGATAATCAGTCTGCATTCAGAGGAGATGCTCTGCTACTTAGCTGAGAACTGCATTAAGTAAGGAAGGGTGCCAACCTAGTTCTTAGAATGATCATCCTGACTGTAAGGTTTTCCAGTAGATGTTCCTGGTTATCTTTTCTCAAGAAAAGAAGAAGGGGGCCAGTTGTCTTCATTGTATTGTTTGAGTGGAAGCTTGTGGGACAGAAAGATGATAAGAAGCTCTCTCCTATTTTTGGTTTCTTTTGGAGCCTAGGAATGTGTTCTCTGGTCAGCCAGCCAGCCAGCAATGGGCCTGGGAAGCAAGAGGATGACCTCTTATTGCTATAGAAACTGGAATTCACATTGTTTTTACCCCACGTGGTGTGTCTGGCTCCTCAGTGTTTATATCTTCAAGGCATTTATTGCTGTGCTCTTGGGGCTGCTGTGATTAGGACTGATTGTTGGGAGCCAGCCCTATTTCCAACCCAGAAGGGTATTATCCTAGAGGGTCCACTAATAGGTTGGGCACCTTCCCTGGGCACTGTGCAAAGTCCCTGTCTGAGCAAGGCCTTGGGTCTCCACCCCAACACTTTTAGGAAACTTTTCCCAGCAGAAAGCTGTTTTGAGTTATCTATAATTATTTTCTTGGCCATCCCAGACCCTGACAAGTACTGGCCAGGACACAAGAATGTTTGGATCAGGATCCAGGTCAGAGAATTTGGGGAGCTTTTGAACAAGTGTGTGTTGATTTAATATCTCTGGGGTTGTCATACTTCTTGGCATGGATACCTTTAGAACATAAAGACCTGTAGTGTGGGACCCCAAAGCTGAGAAAGCAAATCTTCAAAATCTGTAAGCAGCTTTCAGTTGTCCCTTGACCAGGTATTGTGTTGCCCAGCACTGGGCCAGACATGGGAATGCCAGAAAAATCAGCCTCCTCTTGCTGTATTTGGGATGATTAGACTTACAGGTAAAGCAAAGAATAGAAAACCAACAACTAACTTTTTTTTTTTTTAATAAGGGCTTTACCGTTTTTCACAGGACTTAACTAATTTTTCATATAAGAAAATTAATCCTTAGGAGTAGTCAGGGTATAGGAAAGTTGGAATTCAAAGACCCACATTTACCACTTCTGCAGTTCAGCACATATTTTAATAATTGGGGGTAGGGGTAGAGGGGACCCTGGGGGTGCCAAGAAATAAGTCTTTGAATTCTCAGTGTCGTTGGCTAGTTCAGCTAGCTAGTTCAATGTTCAGCAAATAGCTGTATGAAAGTTATAAATGAGTGTTGACATGGTAGCATGTGAACACTGAACTAGGGGTCAGACATTTTTAATTCAGTCAGAAAGGTTCTAGAAGTAAAAGGGCAGGCAATTCAACTTTTAAGCAGATCGACAAGAGTCCAAAGCCCGGCAGGAGACCCAGGAGGACGCACAGGGAGTCAGAACAGTTAGAAGACCCCTGCTCCGGAGGCCTGAGTTTTTGAGGTCATGGCCTGCTTGGTGGGGACTATCTTTAGGGATTCGCCATCTTCTTCTGGAAGGAGGCTTCTCATGAGATCAAAGTTTGAAGAAAAGAAAACTAAGAGAAGGATGAAGGTGGAAATGGGACACAAGAGAGGTAGCTGACTGTTCCCTCCTTGACTCCAGGAGAGGGCCGGAGATTTCATCTCTTCTATGAGATGATTAGGTTTGTGCACTTAAACAGAAGCATATTCCTTCGCTCTTCGGGTTCCTCTCGGCAGAGTGTAGCAGAGACTCAGTATTCCTTCTCTAGTGTCTTTTTAACTTTGTTTCTAAGCCCTAATGAGGAAGGGGCCTTTGGCTAGTGCTGAACACCAAAGAAGTTGAGGCAGAACCAGGAAGTTCTATTTTAACCTACTTAAGGAATGGCACAAGCCCAGTTAGGACTTATGTGTTTGTTCTTAATAGACAAAAGGTACCTTATGGAACCTGCCCCTATTTGGTGGCCTTGGAAAGTAAGAATTAGCACTTCTAGGGAGCCCTCTTGCAGAGGGTCATCTGGATCACCCAGCTGTAGCCTTGCTACAGGACTTAGGATGAGAAATTAGTATGGCTTCTAATCTGGTTTTGCCACTATTTTGGCACCCAACCTAGGGCAAAACAGCCTCATTTGATGACCTTCGTTTCCTTCTCCAGTTGTAAAGTGAGCAGTGACCTAGATGCCCTCCAAAGCCCTTCCAACTCTGCCATTTAGAATCTGAGTACAATGGGGGATCTCGATATCCATTACTCCCACTCTGTGCCTGGAGCTTTTGCAAGATTGGTAAAAAGAACCCTCTGACTTTGGGTCCTGTAGTAAATTAAACTGTGTGAGATGCTATGCTCCTCACTCTTGGGCTGCTTGGCTTGTGTTGCTTTCCCTTCTGCCCTCACCGTCTTCTCTCTTTTGTTCAGACTGTGATTTCTTGTGCTACTCTGGTCTCTTGCTCCTTGCCACATTCTACTTTGTGTCTTTGTAATTCATATACTATGCTCATTCTGGTACTTTTTGTGAAAGATTGTATTTTTCATCTGTGCTTGAATTAATTTGCTCTTTAATGCAAAAAGTTCTGGGCCTTCTTTTGTTCATTCGACAAATGTTTATTGAAGCCTGATGGTTGTGCTAGGGCCTTTGCTGGGTGCTAGGTGTTGGCTAGAAGCTTGGATTCATCCATAAAGAAAACAGCCATGTTTTTTGCTGCTATGAAGCTTACAGTTTAGTGGAGAAGACAGACATTAAGTGTATTATCACACAAATAATTACTATCATGAAAAGTATTATAAAAGAAAAATAAGGGTACTTAAGAGAATGTATAACATGGACCTAAACCGGTTTGGGAGGAAGATGAGTTAAGGAACATTCTTTGAAGAAAAAGAATTTAAATTGAGACCAGCAGCTTGAGTCAGATTTTTCAGGTCAGGAAGGAATAAAGAGCTTTCTACATAAAAGGAATTCTAGGTGGTTTTCAACCTGGGCTGTACATTAGCATCACCAAGTGTAAGAGAGCATATGAAGCAACTGGACTGGTGCTTTGTACTGGTGCTTGCTATTGGGAATATAAAGCAATACAACTACTTTGGAAAACAGTTCGACGCTTAAAAAGGTAAACGTACCCCTATCATATAACCTAGCAGTTCCATTCCTAGTGGAACTCAGGATAAAAATGGGAACTCATTTTCACTCAGGAAAAATGAAAATACTTTCCCTCACAAAGACTCGTACATGAATTTTTATAGCGCTTTATTCGTAATAGCTAAACACTGATGAATGGATACACAAATTGTGGTATATCCATTCAGTGTTATCCATTCAGTGGACTCAGCGATAAAATGGAGGAAAGTACTGATGCATACAGCAACACGGGTGAATCTCAAATCATGCTGTGCAAAAGAAACCAGGCACAAAAGAGAACATACTGATGATTACAGTTATTCGAAGTCTTAGAACACACAAATTGATTTATAATGATGGAAATCAGATCAGTGGTTGTATGGGGAGGAAGCTTGGAGTTGGCAGTGAAGGGCCAGGGGGAACAATTTGGAATGATGAAAACGTTCTATATTTTGTTGGGGTGGTGGTTATATAAGTGCATATGTTTGTCAAGCGCATTGAACTATACACTTAAAATGGAAGCATTTTATTGGATGCAACTATACTTTAAAAAACATCCATGCTCCATTTTTTTAAATGTCAAGAATAGACAGAACTTATCTGTGGTAATAAAAATCATAATAATGGTTATCAGTACAGGGAGAGGGAGTAACAGTCATGTTGTATTGATTGGAAAGGGGCAAGAGGGAGGGATTCTTCCTGGAGTATTGGGAAGACAGACATTAAGTATCTTGATTTTGGTGGTAGTTACATGGTATATACATATGTAAAAGTAATTGATCCAAAAACTTAATTGACCCTATGTTTATTTATGTACTTTACTGTATGTTTGTTTATCTCAATTAAAGAAAAAGCAAAAAGCAATCCCCCCTCCCTCCACCCAAACCCATACCTAGGTCCCATTCGTAGAGATACTGATTGAATCGGTCTGGGCTGAGGCCTGGGCATAGCAGTTTAAGAGCTCCCTGGATGAGTCTAATATGTAGTCAGAGTTGAGAACCTCATGCTGTGTGCAAAGGAGGGAAGAAACTTGACATTTCAGAGAAGGATCGCATGAAGCTGAAAAGGTTGCTGGACATGACACCAGTAAGGTGGCAGGTGGCACATCATTCTAAGGAATCTGAACTTTGTCTTAAGACAAATGAGAGCTTTTGAAGGCCTTTAAGTAGGGAGATGATTTGGTCAGAGGTTCATCTTGTAGGTACTAGCACTTTCTATAGCTAGCATTTCTGCTGGGCTTTTTCAGGTTAAGGGTAGATTCTTATCCCATCGAGAGTCACTGCAGAGCTTGCCTAGGGGGTTTGGTGGGGGTTAGTGGCAGGGGTTAGTGGCAGAGGGGCGGGGGTTGGGAGAAGAAACAGGAGACATATTTCACAGATGAGGCTTCTGTTGGTAAAATTTAGCAGTTTCCAGATTCCCTTCAGGTTCCAGCCAAACACTGAAGAACCAGTGCCCTTCTCTGGTTCTACCCCTAATTTGTACCTTCTTCCCTGACTGCTGTTTCTCTCACTTCATTCCCTTTGGGCTGTGTCTCACATGAGACAACCCATTATCAGGCTCAACTGTAGTGGCTCTCGGCTTCGCATGCCTAAAGGTACATGTGTTCTCTGAGGGGCAAGTCACTATTCAGTGATGAGAAATAAAATGGGTAGGAGAGAAGAGGTATTCGGTAGATGGTGGATATTGGTGGTGGGAATAAATGGGTTGTACTCAAGAATTCTCTTGCCTTTTGGGGAGATATGGTGGTTGTTATGAATCCATTCTTTTGTGCTTTCATTCATTCAGCCAGCATTGATTGATTTTATGCTTGACAGGGCAGATGTTAGTGGTGTGCCATACTGGGTGGGCCCTGGAGGGACAGAGTGAGTCAAACTTGCCCTTTTCTGGATGTGGCATGTGAGCAGCTCAGAGCATGAGAATTAGTATAACAGAGTTATGTACAAAGTGCTTTGGAGCATCCAACAGTAAACGATTAACTCTGCCTGGAGAAAGGAGAGGCAGTGTGGGTGGGAGGAAAGGTTTTTGTGGTTTTATCTGCCAGTGGCTAACAAAGTGTGGTCTGCAGACCATTGGGGGCCACCCAAATCTTTTTTTGGGATGCAGAAGGTCAAAGCCATTTTAATAATGTTCAGATGTGATTTGCTTTATTTTTTTTTTTTTTTGCGCTGATGGCACAAAAGCAATTAGGTGCAACAGCTGACACCTTAAAAGGAATCAAAGCAGTGGCATAAAACCGTACTAATAATCGTTGTATTTCTTACTCCGAGGACGCTCAGTTTTTAAAAAGGTTTTAAATAAAGAGACTAACAATTTATTAATTTTATTAAATTATGTCCCATAAATACATGTTTCTTTAGTATTCTGTGTGATGAAGCTATTCTGTGTGATGAAACAAGAAGTTATACATAAAGCACTCCTGCTGCTGTACGAGTTTGATATTTATCTCAAGGAAAAACACTTTTGTGATTGAATTACAGGCTGAAGTACCTCCTTTTTTTTTTCTGGGAACATTATTTTACTTAAAGTACAACCAACAGACAAACTACAGTTATTCAGACTTGTGTATTTGGCAGATATTTTTTGGAAAATGAATCAAGTGAGCCTGCTACTTTAAGGAAAAGAACTGGTAGTTTTTGTTGCTGATGATAAAATTTCAGCTTTTAATTGAAAATTAGAATTTTGGAAAATTTGTATCTGCCACTGGGAGCTTGACAGCTTCCCCAGATTTAAATCTTTGCTGAGGAAATCAATGGTAATATTAATAATTACAATTATTTTGATGTTGTATAAATGAAATGCATCAAATTTGGAAGCTCTGCCTAACTCATTGAATCAGGAGTTTCAAAATGGCTAATGCATGATGTTACAAAATCATGCATAGATACCTTTCAAAGTGCAAGACAGACCAGTGGATTTTAATGTAATAACAGTATAGAAAGTTCATCCGTATAGTTTCAGATTTCACACTGTAGTAAACCTTTAATAAACCTAGTACTTTTTGAGTTTGGTGTGGTATCAGAGAAACATGTCCACAGTTATCTGAAAGGTTATTAAAATACTCTTGCCTTTTCCAACTGCATTTCTATATTTTGATCTTCAATCAAAACAATGCATCGAATGTGGAAACGATATAAGACTACAGCTGTCTTCTATTAAGCCAGACATAAAAGATTTGAAAAAATATAAAATAATCTCACCCTTCTCATGATTTTTTTCTAGAAAACAAATATTTTCATAAAACACATTCTTTATATTAACCCATAGGGAATGTATTGTTTTAAGATTAATTTCTAAACATTGGAATTTGTGTTTCAATTTCTAATACGGTAAATATCAAACGGTTTTGGGATTTAAAATTTTTAAGTGTATAAAGGAATCCTGAGGCCAAAAAATTACAAAACCTGGCCCTATGTTACTCTCTCTACTTAGAATTATTCTCTTTTCTGCCTCAAGAATCCCACACATAATTGTTGGTATTTAGTTATTTCTTCATAATACATTTACTGACCATCTATCAAGAACTGACTTTTGCCAGCTTTTGGGAACAGGGTCCAAAGCCCTTAAGGAACGCATAGCCTGATGGGGAAGACAAATTAAACAGGCAACTGCAACACAGTATGATACATGTTACCAATGATAGACTCATACTTAAATGTAGCAGGAGTCATATTCACTTGCCAGTTTACCTAGAACATATAACCGATCAATCTGATTGGACTGCACCTCCTCTATTTGGTACTTCATGGTCTACAGGGAAAGTGGCTCAAGTTAGAAAATGAGAACTGTTCGCTTGCTGCTCCAGGAGGAAAGAAGGAAACTACAAATATGTTGAATGTTGGCTTTTTGCAGGTCCTCTGCTAGGTGTTTTAACAAATGTGGTCTTATTTCACAAAAACCTCATGCAGCAGAGATAATTATCCTCATTTTGCAAATGAGATATTGGAGGCTGAGATAAGTTAAACCACTTGTCCAATATCATATGGTTGTAACTGATGAAGCTAGAGTTTTGACATATGTGTTCTGACTCCAAGTCCAGGGCTCTTTCCTTGTGATAGTAATGTATTGCTAAATGGGTAGATCTAAGGTATTTCCAGATGGCTCTGGGAAACTTTGCCAGATTAGAATGTATAAAAGAAGGTAAAAATGTCTCATGAGACAGAAAGAGGGAGAGGAGGAGGGGAAGGGTGGGAGAGAGATAGTAAACAATTTAGGATTTATGCGCCATATGGAGACAGGGTTTCAAGCCCTTAAGCAGGGTCCTGAGCCCTTAAGAAAGTTCATGGATAGGAGGAAGAGGGAGGGGAGAGAGAGAGAGAGAGAGAGAGAGAGAGAGAGAGAGAGAGTGAGCGCGCCAGCAGGAGCCTAGGAAATACTGGGATTTATTTGTGAATTTTGGCTGACATATTTTTTCCTGGACAGGATTCTATAGCCATATGGGACATCAAGATTTTATACTCACTTATCCTCAATCCCTTTAATTCTTCTCTATTCCAGATGATGCCAGCAGCAAAGGTCACCTGTCTGTTTGGTCAGGTTACAAATCAGAGCCTAAACTTAAAGCCTAAACTTCTTGGACCTACTGTAGGCTTTTGGGAAAGGGGCTGGCTGACCTCAGGCCAATGGTGCCTAGCTTGGAGACTCCCAGTCCCTAGAGCTCGGCAAACTATTAACATTATTTTAAAAAGCCTATTGGAAGTTGTGCTTTACCTAGGATAAACCTGTGTGTGGATACGGGCTAATGAAGAGATTGGGCTTCTTTCCTTTGGGTCAGAAATCTGTCAGTTCATTTTGGTTCAGGTGTGCTACCAATGGCCTTCTAGAACAGGGGTCAGCAAACTATGGCCCAGGGGCCAAATCCAGTTCATCGTCTTTTTTGTAAATAAAGTTTTATTGTAACACAACTAAGGTCATTTACTTGTGTTTTGTCTATGGCTGCTTTTGTGCTCAATGATAGAATTAAGTAGTTCTAACAGAGACTATATGGCCCATAAATCCTAAATTGTTTACTATCTGGCCTTTTACGGAAAAAGTTTGCTGACTCCTCATCTTGATTCTCTCATGGCACTTAGCACATAGTGCTTTAATTGCCTATTCCCTACCCCCTTACTTTTATAATGGAGCTCCTTAAGAGCCAAGATAAGATCTGATTCATCTCTTTATGCCCTGTGATCATTACAGAGCCTGACATATGAAGAATAGTCAGTAAGCGATTCAAATGGGCACATCGTATGCTGATTGAAAGCTTGTATTGGCAATTATATGTGCCTTTGCTTAATACAAAAACAGGAATAAGGGAGGGAAAGTGTTATGTTGATTTTGCTAATATTCATGCTGTGTGCTTCATCCACGAACTAGTTATTACTTATTGCTTTATTGCAATTTGCTTTGTTTTGTTTTGTTTTTTGGATCAGTAGTTCATGGATAAGAGTCCATGAAGGAACCAATCATGCCAAGAGCTCTTCTTGGTGAGGAAGTTAAGAAACAATGCCCTAATCTTTGGCTACATTCTGTTCTTTCCCTCAGTTCTCACCACACCTCTACCACACCCTCTACTTCCCACTCCAACTTGGCAAGACAGATGTAGAGGAACATAAGTTTATGTGGAGGTATTTCTTTTATATACAAATTATTCATCTTAATTCTTTTATAAAGTCATTTCTTCAGTGTGCTTCTTACCAGTATTACCATTTGTGGCTTTCCGAATATGAAACCAACCTAAAGATATCTGGTCACCTTGGCCTAAAGGCAGTCAAGTGAGGTGCTGGCCAGGGAGTCAGCCAACCTGGGCTCTCGTGGCTCTTCAGCTGCCTTTGACTTTGGGTATACATCAGTTAACATCTGTGAACTTCAATATCCAACATATTTTTCTTGAGTCACATCAGGGTCATTTTAAAAAATTCATATTTATATCCCTTTCTCATTTTGAAAAGGATTTGAGCAACTAGCAAGTGATAGAGAAGTGACCTGTCTTGTCCTATCACTGTCTAAGCAGCAAACACATAAATGATTAAATGGATTAGAATGTTTCAGGTCTTTGATTAGTGTCTTCTAGAGGCTTCGGAGCAGCAGCCTCTTTACCCTGTCTTTGCTTTCTCTCCTGTGACAGCTTCTATTATCCGGGAAGGCAGGATCTTTCTTCTATCTTCTTTAGGGGTGAGCTGAAGAATATTTTGCCTAGAAAGTAGTTATCAAGATCGAGGTCAAAAGGAAAGAGGAATTTTAGAATCTGGGAATTAGAAGAAATACTAGAAACAGCAGTTAAAATTTCTTTTTCAAATAATAAACTTGAGACCTGGAGAAGGGAAGTGACCTCCCTGGAGTCACATGGTAGAGCTGAGATGAGGTTCCAGACTCCTTCTGCTGTATTCATGGATCAGACTAGGTGTTTTCCAGTTTTGTGAGAGAGGATTAGGTGTCATGGAAGAACTAGGGTAGCCTACGCTCTTGTGCTGATTTTACTTCTGCATGACTGACTGTGTGATGGTGGGCAGAGGAAGCCACACTCCAGACTTCCCAAGGAGTTGTATCAGATGAGTTCAGTACCTTAGATGTCTAATAGACATTTGCTAAATGTGACTGTGGGAAGGCATATGATGTGAAGGGTTTCCCCCATTTAACCTGGGGCTGGCATTATATGTCCCAGAAGTGACAAAGTAAACAAAAAGGAAAACTACATATTATTCTGGTATTGGAATGAATGGGCTGTTTTCCTGTTTCTAGAAAGGTTGTATTAATTTACATTTGTGTTTATTGACTGATTAAAAACAATATTTCACTTGAATATGTATTTCTTTAATTATTAGTGAAGCTAAACTTTTTTCTATGTTTCCTGGCTATTTGTATTTTCTCTTGTATTTTTTTCTTGCATTACCTATTCGTGTTCTTTGCCTAGATCCCAGTGTATTTCTAGTCCTATGTTAACTTCCCTGCAAGGGAACTATTAGAATGATATGGTATTGTTAATAAATGGGGGAGCTCAGGATATCCTTTGGGAAGGCAGTTAAAGGAGAGATGAAACACTTTTCTTACTATATCAATAGCCAGTCAAGTGGCTACATAAGGAGTCAGGTACTAGAAGCTAAGGACACTGAGACAGGTGGGTAATAGAGGTTGGGTGGCAGCCCCAGTAATGTTGTCTCTTGCTTTTCCTGTACAGAGTTTTGCCGGATTGACAAGCCCCTGTGCCATAGTGAGGATGAGAAGCTCAGCTTCGATGCAGTCCGCAGCATCCACAAGCTTATGGATGATGATGCCAATGGTGATGTGGATGTGGAAGAAAGTGATGAGGTGAGCCCTCTTACCCTGCCATGACTCTCTTCTCTTCCTGTGTGAACAGTCTCTGAAAGCTGTCTAGACAGACCATTCCCTGCAAAGATGTTCTTGATACTGGCTTGTTCTCTAGGAACTTATCCCTGTTGAGGAGATGATTCTTAGCAGAGCAGTCCTCTAGGGGCCAGCTGGTCTAAGTGCAGGCCTTATGTCTGCATCAGTGCCTGGACTGGCTTCCGTCTGTCTTCAGGCTAGAATCACAGCACTGACTGAGCTGTGCTGTTTGAGAGGGAGAGGGAGCCTAAGGTTAGTCCCTATAGTTTCCTTGAATCTTTATGATAATCCTGCTGTGGATGGAGGGCATCGGTCTGTATTTACTCTGTGCTCAGCCCTGCGTTGGCATGTGGAAAGAAGGCAAGACAGTTAGGTTTTGCCCTCTGGGAGCTTATACTCTGTTTGGGAGGAAGAAACAAGTGTTCCTAGAAAGATCATTCCAAATTCCAGGCTGCAGTTGCTGGGAGCCAATTGAGTGGTCCAGACAGTAAGAACAAGAGTAATCTCTAGATGGAAAAAACTGTTATTGTTTCACCTTTTGGCAGAGAGCCCAGAGTACAAAGTTATCATGTGTGAAAGGATTTAAAGATTTCATTTGATTTCATTTGTTTCCACACGAGCCAGCAGTATGGTGAACTGGCCAAGTTGTGCCCAATCTGTAATAGTGATATGGTGTATATCATGAGAGAGGAGGTAATCCTAGTCTCTCCTCCCTGCTGCTTAGCCCACCTTTAAGTTTTGAGTTCAGTTTTGGATCTCACATTGTCAGGAGCATTTGAAACAGTGAGAGACTATACAGAGAGGAGTGATGTGAATGATGAAGATTATAGAAACTATGAAATGGAGAGCATTCAGTACAATTCAGTATTTATAAGTGTCTATTTTGTATGTGCCAGGCACTGTTCTAGACATGGGGATGTGGCCATAAATAGGACAGATGCATCTGTCTTCATATAATTTATAGCCTAGTGAGGACACTTTAGCCTGGAAAAGAAAAGATTCAGATAATATAATTTCTATCTTCAAATACATTAGAAGTGGAGAAATCAGACTTAAATAACACCAGTGATAACAATGAAAACCACAGCACTAACTATCATTTATTATATTTTTACTCTATGCCATACACAATGTTAAGCGCTTTGCATAGTTACTCTTTTAACTTTCTTGACCGCCTTAGGAAGTTGGTATCATTATCAGGGACTGGAAAAGGTTGTTGAAGGACACACTAGCCATGAGCACAGATCTGATTTCAAAGCTCATGCTATTAAGCAGTGCTGTATTGTTTCTCTCATTCTAGGGCAGAGCCAGGACGCATGTGGGGAAAGTAAAATATAGGCATGTTGTTCTCGAATAAAAGTGGCCTGCTAGCACTCTCCTTGTAGAAGGGACGTCCTTGGTAGGTGGGTAGCGAACTCCCTGTCTCGGCAGATGGACGAGCACAATACAGCATCCCACTGATTGGTCAGCAGCGAGGATCCTTATATTAGGTGAAGCTATATAATGTCTAAGGGATCTATATGAGCCAAAAAAATGGTCTTCCTGGAGGAAAAGTAGAACGTGGATAACGTGGAAGAGGAGGGGCAGCCTGAGGAGTAGGGGACGAGTGAGCAAACATGTGGGGATCGTAAGAAGCATGGTGAGTAGGTTTGGTTAGACAGAGTGACTGTGGTGGAAAACTGCAGGACGACACCGGCAAAGGAAAGTGGGGCCCAGCCCCCAGGCTGAGACAGGTGTACTTCTTGAACCCGGCAATTGTTAAGTTCTTGAGCAAAGACAGCAACCATGATGAAAAGGTCTAAAC
This sequence comes from Eonycteris spelaea, assembly GCA_003508835.1. Lineage (NCBI taxonomy): Eukaryota > Metazoa > Chordata > Mammalia > Chiroptera > Pteropodidae > Eonycteris > Eonycteris spelaea. The sequence goes on from PUFA01000151.1 coordinate 4,224,925, forward strand.
TTTTGATTACATCTAGACGTGTAACGGGTCCTCATAGGACCCAGTTTTGGCTCTGCTAAGAGGGCCTTTCTCCTGGTGGTGAATGAGGCCTAGGGGTGTCCTAACCCTCCAAAGGCCAGGCCACAGGCCTGGGAGAGGGATGGCTCACGGTTAAGAAGGCGATGTGATCCAAGAACCACAAATTCCTGGATATCTTTGTCATCGCCCTTCCTTCTTTTTTCACTTTCTTCTGAATTGCTTTGTAAATGAGGGGAAGAAGAAAATGTTCTTTTTAGAGGAATGTTACCACAACAAAAAGCTCATCAGCACAAACTGTTCTAAAATAACACAAAAGCTGTCACCCTGCTCTACGCCAGTGGCGAGCTGTTCTTTTTCAGCATAGCTTCTGCCTGCCTTGGCTTCAGCTACTCTTCCTATAATCTCAGGCCTCTGGTGGTTAGAGTAGCCTGCTAGTCTGGGTTTTCACGATAAGTCACAAGCTACTGTCTTTGAAAGTGAAAGTAATGTTAGCAAAATGTATGTGCTTAAGTCAGTCTTACTATATATGAAACAACCTCAGAGTATAGGACCTAACTAGAAAGTTGGGTGGATAACTCAGGGTTTATTGGGTGATGGATACAGTGGCACTGGAGAGGAGAAACCTGGCCATCAGGGACCTGAGATTTTTCTGGCCCATTTAAAAGCATTGCTGATTACCTTAGAAGAAGTCCACAGGGATACACTACTCTATTAAGGTCTCATTTATTTAGTCTCGTATCAGTAAGTATTTCACACAATGGAACTATCACCTCAGTACTGGATCTTTAAAAATTTTAGCCATTTTTAAAGTAAGTCTTTTTCTTATAGATTATTGTGAGCAGAGTGTTAACTTTCTTGAGAAAATTCAAAGCATGTTTTCAGGGCTTCTTGCACTAGATTTCTGAATGCATGGTTGTAAGCAATGAATTTAGACTTATGGTAAACTGAGACTCAGCAGGTATTTTATAGAAAATATAATATTGTTTGAGTCTGGGGCAGCTAGTTTGGCTGCTCAAGTGCAGTCTTTGCTTGCTTCTGTCTTAGACAGTAGAGGCTGCAGACTTTGGGTCCTTCAGATGAACAAGATGGCACTGTTGGTAATGGTGCCTTTCTTGCCAAGCTGGCAGGGAGTTCTACCAGCCTGGCAGTGTGGGAATGCATGACCTATGTTCTATTCATAGCTCTGGAGGGGACACTGTCCATGTGCAAAGGATTTACTGCAGTGGGATGGTACTATCAGGTTGTCCTGACAGTCTGAGGTGGACAGACAAGGGCCTGCCTAAAACCACTGTCCCCTTGACTGGACCAGACTCTTTGAGAGCAGTGTTATTTTCTTTTCTGGAGCCTTCATGAAAAATTGAGGGAATTTATTCACCATTAAACATTCTTATTCAATACCTTTTATGTGCCAGGGCTATGTGGTAGGGCTATGGATTTCATAGTGAACAAAACTGATAAAATTCCTGCTTTTATAGACCTTGCATTCTAGTGGCCTGTATATCACAGGTAACTAAGTAATGAGTAAACTTTGAAATTAGGCAGAATTGTGATCAGATTATAGTAGTTTAGTGACTTCCCCTTTGATTATTTTAGGGTAAAATTGTGTGGTCAATGATTCTTATGCGTATAGGGTTGTTTTAGGGATTGAAAGAATAAGTGCTGTTAAAAGTTGCCAGCACAAATAAAGGACTCTCAAAATTCAACAATAGAAAACAAGCAACTCAAAAATAACGGTGGAACAAAAAAGGAACAGACACTTCATCAGAGAAGATATATGGACGGCAAATAAGCATATGAAAAGATAGTCAATATCATTAGCCATTAGAGAAGTGTAAGTTAAAACCACAATGAGATACCACTGCACACCTAATAGAGTGGCTAAAATTTAAAAAATGGAAAATATCAAGTGCCAGACAAGAAGGAAGAGCCACCGGAACTCTTGCTTATAGAATTTCTTATAAAGTTTAACGTAATTTACTACAGCGGCCCCAATTCTATTTCTAGGTATTTACCCCTATAGATAAATGAAACTTTATATTCATGCTAAAACCTGTACACAAATGTTTATTGCAGCTTTGATCATAATCCTCCAAAACTGGATACAAATCAAATGTCCTTCAATATTTGAATAGATAAAAAGCTATGGAATGCTATTCAGCAATAAAAAGAAACAAACTATTGATGCGCACAACTTAGCTGAATCTCAAAGGCATTGTGCTGAGTGAAAGAAGCCAGTAACTTTCTGAAAAAGTTACATACTATATGATTTCATCTATATGACATTCTGAGAAAGGCCAGGCTGTAGGAATGGAGCCTAGATTGGTGGTTACCAAAGGTTAGGAATGTGGGGAGGGTTTGACTACAAAAGGACAGCATGAGGGAATTTTCTTGGGCTAATAGAATTGTCCTGTGTCTGGGCTGTGAGAGCGGTCACAAGAAGCTAAATATGTTTTAAAATACATAGAACTCTTTCCCCTCCACACCGAAAGTTAATTTCATCATATTAAAAAAAAAATTCCCAGCATAGTACCTGACACATAACTCAAGCTCAGTGAATGCTACTTACTTTCCCTTTTCTTTTTCCTCTATATGTCCAGGAAAGTTACTTGCACGACAGTTGTATTTTAATGTTTGCTTGACTGACTGATGTGTTTCTCTTACCAAACTGAGAACCTCCTCAGGGTAGGGACTGATTTATCTGGTTTGTTTTGTCTTTGTTTCTCCAATGCTCAGCAATCTTGATAGGAATTTGTGCTTAATCACTGCATGGAATGATTGACCACCGATATCACTATGGCAGCCTGGTGTCAGGCTGCGAGGGAAGTCTTGTGCAAGGGTGTGATTACACATTTTGGGGGTGGGGATGGGTAGGTAGCACTAGAAGCCTGGGAAGCTATGAAAGCTACTTATCCTTCTGTTAGTGTCTGTGGTGTCTGGTGTAGTAATATAGCACAGAGTTAAGAGTTCGTGCTCTACAGTCACACAGACCTAGATTTAAACCTGGCTCTGCTGTTTACCAGCTATGGAAACCTGGAGAAGTTACTTAAACTCTCTAAGCCTTGTTTTCTTCATTAGAAGTAGAATAACAATGGTAGAGTACCTCATGAAGCTGTTATAAAGTTAAATGAAATAATGTGTAAAGCACTTAGTACAATGCCTGACACGTGGAAAAGGCTCAAGGGAAGTTAGTTTTTGTTGTTATTGTTATCCTCAGAAAGAGCATACATTTTGATGTAGACGGGCCTATGTTCAAAACTTGGCTTTGCCGCTCACTGGTTATGTGACAAATAGGCCAACAGCTTCACTCTCTGAGCCTCATTTTATTCAGCTATTTGAGGAGGGTAACTCTTTGCAGGGTTTTAAAAATTTAATGTATGCAAAGCCCCAAGCACAATGCCTGGCACGCATAGGTGCTAAATCCATGTTTTTTCCTTCCAGACATGATGGTTTAAATAGTGAGGGCTGGCAAGAATTCCAAATCAGCTCTCTCATCATCCCATGACAGCCCAGCATTCAGCTATGGGAGCCACCCCCAGCAGCTTGGCTGACTTGACTAGGGCAGGATACTGCAGGGGGTAGTTCTATCTTTGTCCGAGCAGCTGATATTAAGGGAAGGGAGGCACAATAGAGCAGGACCACACATTTGTGGAGGCTGCAACTTCTCCGGTAACTCATCCAGCCTCCTGCCTATTGCCTGTGTACTTTACAAAAGATCTAGATGAGAAATTCTCATTTTCCCGACCCATCTGGAAGGCTAGAAGATTTTGAACAATAAAGCCATATTACAGAACTGCTATCAGATCTGTTTGACTTTTGTAGGGTAGAAGTGGACTTGTTTGCTACCTTTTTCATTGTCCCACTGAGAGCGTGCTAGGTCCTAGGAGGCTGTACGAGTTGGGAGAGAACGGAATCTGGCACCAAATGGAATCAGGGCTGGGGGAACGAAACTCTGAGGGGAGTAGCCAGCAGTTGCACTTGCAATATCCAAGGGCCAGTTGGACTTGGACTTGATGGGGAGTAGTACATAGGGAGAAGGAGAGAAGCCTTGCCATGGCCAACATGGGCTAATTTGGATGAAGGTAAGAAGCTGAGTTATACTCAAAAGTTGTTATTATGATAAATAATAATTATTCCCTCCTCAGGGTTTGGGCCTCATTTCCTTACGTCCCTATAGTTATATAGACACCGTGTTTCCTGGCCTCTTTTTCTCCTCTATCAGCCCATGTTGTACATGCTGCCAATGATCTTCTTTAAGTACATTTAGATTTTGTGTCTTGCATGATTTTCTTTTCTTGCTCCCTCTGACTTTCTGTGCCTAGTACTCCTTTTCTTAAGTCTGGTCTTAGCCTTTTACTCAAGGTTCTCTAGGCATACCTCGTACCACTCTGATCTGGCTGTTGTCCTTTGTCTCATAATCATTCCATGTTTATTCCAGTCTGCTTTTCTTTGCTCAGGTAGTTCTTACCTGAAATTTACTTCTCATACCCTCCCTCCAACCCCTGGTCATGTCTGCGTATGTCTTAGGTGTCCTCTGGAATGTTCGAGCCTAACTTTATGAAATTTCCCTGACTTTCCCACCCACACTGACCTTCTCATCTCAGTACTAACTCCTGTAGCACGTAGACTATCACTTAATTTAGCTCTCAATTAGAATGTCTTGCTTTGTACCCTAATGATTTCGATTATATTGTCTTGCTTACAAGTTTGTCTTTTGGCACTAATATCGAAATTACTAAAAAGCACAACTCTGATCATTATTCTAACCTTGTAAAGGGAGTGTGGTAGAATAGGAGCATTTGTATCATGTGCCAAGCCCCATGCCAGCTGATTATATATACAATTTCATTGAATCCTCAACCCTCTATGAACTAATCTTTTGTGTTATTAACTCATTTTAGAAATGATAAACTATAAGTGAATGGCTTACCTTTGCTTACTAAATTAATCTAAACTTTAGATTGACCTTCAATGCTCCCACAATCTGACTAGCTCACCCGACTAGATCATATTACACTGCATTTCCTTACTCTGTGTTACACAGCCGTCTCAAACATGTCCCATCGCTGTGTCTTTGCTCCAGGTAATTCCTAATCCTGGCATCTCTCAGCCTCCCATTTTCACCTGTAAAAGTTCCACCAAGGCCTGGATCAGGGGTTCTCAATCTCAGCATTATTGACATTTTGGGCCAGAAGATTCTTGGTTGTAGGGAGCTGTCCTATGCATTTTGGGATGTTTAGCAGCATTCTTAGTCTCTACACACTGGATACCAGTAACAACTTCTACCCTACCCCACCCCTAAGTTGTAACAACCAAAAATGTCTTTGTTGTCAATTGTCGATTTCCTAGGGGAGAGAATTGTTCCCAACTGGGTACTATTGTCCTAGATTAAATGTTGTTTCCTCCAAGAAATCTTTGTTCCCCTGAAGTGATCCTTCCTCTCCCATGTTCCAGAGTACTTGGCATGAATCTCTCATTTGGCATATTGCTCTGCTTTGTATTGTGATTAGTTGGGTTCATCCTTATCTGTCCTACTAGATTACAAGTGCCTCCAGGGAAAAGGAACCAGGTCTTATTCATCATTGTGCTTGGTGCAGGGCCTTACACTTAAGCTTTTTTGAATTTTTAATCTTAGGCAAAGAAACGATCTTATCACTGTGTGTCCCCTAAATTGTTTTCTTAGGGCAGAACAAGAGTACAAAGTTGGCTGGTCAGTTGTATGAGTGTATAAAGTGCTTTGGACTTGTGAGTTCCTGGCAAGGTTAGCAGCTGGGGCGGTGGTGGGCTTTTTCTAGGAGTCGCTAGGGGTTGGGTTCTAGGCATGTTAGTGCATGATGTGCATGTCTGATCTCCTCTGTAACCCCCTTCCCTATCCCTCTACCCTATGCTGTAAATCACATACAAAACGTGGATGGAGTTAAAATAATTAAGTTAAGACTTAGAGAAAAACACATATTAGAGGAACATAGATGAAGAAAAAAAAAGAGAAGACACTGAGATTGCTGAGACTGTCAGACTGAACAAAAGTATGCATAGGCTTTGGAGCTAGAAAGATTGGAGTTTTAGGTGTCCTTTCACCGATTATAACTTATAGGACCGTGGAACATTTCTTAAACTCTGTTAGCTTTCATTTCTTCAGTCAAATGGGGACAGTAATCTCTACCTTGAAGGGTTATGGCAAAGACGAAGTGAAATCCTGTGTAGAGAGTGCCTGGCCTGTGGTTTAATTCATGGTAGTAGTATCACTACTTCTCCTCCTCTGCTGCCTCCATGTGCTAGGCCTGTGCTGGGTGCTTTTACATACATTCTCTCAGCTAGTCTTTACAAGAAACATGTGGGGTAGATATTACTTTTTCCATGCAACCTATGAGGAAACTGAGGCTGAATTAGCTCATAGTTGTCTATTTTTGGGGGTGATTGCAACTCAGATCTGCATCAGGCTGATGAAAACTTTAATTTGTCAGATGGTTGCACACCTCTCTGAATTTTCTAAAAACCCCTGAGTTGTACAGTAAATTGGTATGTGAATTATATCTCATTGGCCACTTCCCGCTTGCCTTTCTGTAGCCCAACCCCTAAGACTCTCTAGGGCTCTATGGAAAACACTTTGAAAACCATGCTGATTTCTATCCCCATTTCTCCCACTCCTAACTTGGCAGATGTGTAGAGGTGCTTCCAAGTCTGAAGTACCGTGGTTTCTGAAAGCAGAGATCTCTGGTTAGCTGTCAGCTAGGTTGCCTCTGTTCCTAGGGAGGTATAGATGACTGCTGAGGACAGCAGACTGAAGAGCTCTGAAGCATTCTCTTTGGGAGAATCCTCCCTCCCTTTTTTCATTTTTGTAGCTGTCACTTCTGGGGAAGCAAAGATGCAAGAAAGCTATGGGAGGACACAGATGTTAATACCCTCTCACCCATACACCAGGGACCTGAATCAAATTTGGCCCTTAACATGTGGACCTCCATAAGGGTAGATGTCAAAGGTAGCTGGTTAAGTAGCCTTAGTTTTAATTTTCTTTGATTCACCTTGTACTCAGGGCCTCTGATTCCCACTGCTGCTACCATGCCAGCCCCTGGGAGGCATGAGCTCTCCCCTTGGCCCCTGGACCCAATCCTGAACATAGATTTTTCTTGATTCCTTTTTGCACAGCTTTCGCAGCCTGTAGCTTTTTCTTTCCCTTCTGTTCCTTTCCCTTCCCTTCCCTTCCCTTCCCTTCCCTTCCCTTCCCTTCCCTTCCCTTCCCTTCCTTCTTCCTCTCTCTTTCTCTTTCTCCCTCTCCTCCTCCCTCCCTCTCTCTCTCTCTCTCTCTTCTCTCTCTCTCTCCCTCCCTCCCCCCTCTCTCTCTCTCTCTCTTTCTTTTTTAGCATACTATACATAAAATAGGGCAGAGAAATAATTTCAAACAATTATTCAAGTAACTTCAGTATAGTTTTCAATGTACACATTTCTGTTGCTGCAGTAATTCTTCTTTGACCTAAAGGACTATTACATTTTGGAGGTACTTTTCTGTTGTTTGTTTGGGATTTTTTTTTTTTTTTTTGCCTTCTAGCTCCCTGCCTGTCAGTTTGTACAATCACCATCTTGTCTCCTGTCTCAGGGACCATTCTGAGAACCTGCCTTTAATCTAGGCAAAGCATAGATTGAATTCACCTCAGGTCCTTTGGATAAAACAGAGATGACTGATACCATGATGACATAATTATTTATGTGAAACTTCCTTAGGCTAAGAAAATGACCTGGTCAAATTTTTCCTTGTAAATGCTTAATTATAGGATGGCTGTAGCATTCACCTACCAGGAGTAGCTTATAGTCTACTTACAGGCTGCAACCCCCACTGAGTGTGAGTTCTGTGGCCTTGCTCATGCATTCAGCCCTAACTCTTGAGAGTTTCTTAGAATAAAGTATTTGGACATTGACTTTTTAAAAGTCTAAAGCATGAGATTTGGAGTCTGACCTGAGTTCACATCCAAGCTTTTCAATGTACTAGCTGTAAGGCCTTGTAATTTGAAGCCTCACTTTCTGCCATCTGTGAAGTAGAGATGAAAATAAGGTACTTAGGCTAGTGAGAGAGGCTAGTGAGAGAGGCAGATATATAAACTAGCAATGACAATAACATATTTTAAAGGCTCTAATGGTGGTGTCCACAGGGGACGGTGGAATTTCAAGAGGAATAAGAGGTAATCTAACATGTGCTCGTATAGCAGAAGACACATTATCGACCAGCCCTTGGGGAAGGATACCAGTTGCTAGACAAGCTGGGCTACACATCAGAGGGAGTAGGCATAGTTTGCAATCTGTTCCAGTGCCTTAGCCAGGTACAGGATGAAGCAGCAGCTCCCCCAGATGGTACCTCTCATGTTTTTAGGAAAACCCAGATGGTGGTTTGCTTTGACAGACAGGGGAATTCTTTCTTACTACGAAGACTGTTATATTCCTTCCTTTCCATTTTGTTGGTGAGTCTGCTTTGTCTATTCTGGATGGCAAACCTGTCGATGACGGATTAGTTGTAATGTTTCTCTCTGTATGTGTCTGTATGTGTATATGTCTCTGTGTGCCTTCATGTTTGTTTCTTTATATGTGTATGTACATCATTTTACGCTTTTCTTTATTTGTATCTGTCTTTCTGTATTTAGACATGTCTCTGTGTATGACAAGAAGTGGAAGGAGGAGAGGAACACTCAGCCAAGGAAGTAGGAGCTGAGAGAAGCCCAAAAACCAGGTTAAGGATTAAAGAGAAGGCTTGAAGGAAAAGCTTAGGCTACAGTACGGTATTCAGGACTTAGAGGTAAGAGCAGATCCAGAAGTGTAATCAGGAACCCAAAATGCTGTTACTCTAGGGAGGATCTGGGCCCTACAAAGTGGTAGGCCAAATGCAGTGGTCATCTAGCAGCCAGAAATGGTCAAGCTAGCAGAGAGAGAAAAGCCCTGCTTCAGGTATTAAGCTTCTGACTCTTCCTGTCCAATGAAGAATGTGTGGCTGGCTCCTAGGGCCCTACTTGCCTTCAGAGACATAACTGAAATTTGCATTTGTTTATTTGTATGTGGACTTATGCAAGACTCAGTGTGCGTATCTGTATCTGGTGCACATTCAGTATACTTCATGGTGTTAGAAACCATTTGTTTCCAATGCAAAGTCTGATTCATTTGAGGATCAATGACCTTTCTCTCATTTGTTCTCATGTTTTCATTCCCTTCTTTCTCTCTTCAAACATATTTAGGGTTTGCTCTGTGCTGGGAGCTGGATGTGTGAAGACTAATAAGGAAGATATATTTTCTGCCTATTAAGAGCTCACATATTAGTGAAGCAGAAATATATGCATATTCAATCCTAATAGGTACCATGATGAGAGATGGGTACTGTATGAGTACAGAAGAGGGCATTTTAACCCCTCTAGGGTACCAGGAAAATACCCAGAAGAGGTGATATCTGAGATATTTATATATAAGCTGGGGACAGAGGTGAATGATGAAGTGAGTAGTGTGGTATCCTTCAGGATCTGTGTCAGTGGTTCTTTTAAGCATAGAATGTAATAGTGGGGCATGAAAGGGGAGGTTGGAGATGGGTTGGAAAGGATGGCATTAGCCAGATTTTGCCATATTGAGAAACTTGAATTATAAAGATACGAGCTAGAAGGAGTGTAAATAGAGACAGCTCTAATTTTTATAAAGGATTAGGAGGGCTTTGCAGAGCAGGGATGAAATTTAAAGATGGTTACTGATGAAGAAAGAAGGAGGAGCATTTTAGGAAAGAGAAATTTTATGAGTGAAAGCAGGAGGCAAAATATAATAAAGTTGGGATATCATGTAGGAGGTGTCTAAAGTAGTCTTCATCTATAAGATAGCGAACGAGTAATATACCCCAATGGCTGATATGGGGCTAATAAGATAGGAGATATAAAGAATCCTCTGTAAACCAAATGCTAGGTACAAATTTCAAAAGTAGTTGTTATCATCCAGCTTCTCTTTTCCTCTCAGTTCCCAGCAGCATCAGGCTCTCCAACGTGTAAATCATTAGCAGTGTGTCTCTGAGTGGGTGAGAACCATGCCCTCTTTCATCTAGCCGCCCATCATCTTGAAGAGGATGAGCTAAGATTAGAAGTTGCTGGACTCAGAGGCTGAGTGCTGGTTCATTCAGGATATACCATTCTCCACAAGAGTATGAGTTCTCTTGCCTAGGGACCCAGGTTCAGAATAGTCAAACATTTATGAAGTACATTCTACATATAAGCATTGTAAAGGACTGTACCTTAAATCATCTCAGTTTCTCCGCATTGTAACTGTGAGGTAATTTGCATTTTATAGGCTCCAGGTGACATAGTGAGGAAGTGGCAGAGATGGGATTTGAGTCTATACCTGTGAGTTTCTTTTTCCTATATGTCACTTTGCAAGCTTTCTTATATCTCTGAGTGGTGAGCAAGCTCCCTGATTAGTTGAGAGTGACACATCATGAGGGCTCAGGCAGTGCAGGGTTGGGGGTAAGAGAGAGGTTTCTGGGTACTGTTTTGAGGATTGAACCATTGCACTTTACCCCACACAGAACAGTGGTTTTTGCTTTCAAGGACTGACACTTTTCTATATATCTGTCTTACACAAGTGCTTTCAACATGTCTGATTAATCTCTTTGTCCTTGGGTGCCAGCACAGGACATGTCACATATTTAACTGCTCAGTAAATGCCGGGTGGGCAAATGAATGAATACTTCTTAATAAAGGCTTCTAGAACTCCTAATGTTTTCACTACTCCCTTCTGCCTTCTTTCGTGGTGCTATGATACTCTAATAGGAGATTTTGTTCTTAAGCACATTTTTTGGGGTATTGCTCATTGACCCCTGAGCCTTAATTCTTCTTCTTGAAGTTGATTAGGAGCCAGAAGATTCTTAAAGAGGGGCACGAGTTTGTCTTATTCTCGTATATTCTTTGTTCCTAAGCCTACTACCTCACTGTCCAAAGGTGAGTGGCATTCATAAGGGATACGTGGTGAGCCCTCGACTTTTTTACCAAATTTATTAAAGTTAGTGTTTCATTTTGGAAATGGAACCCAAGAGGTTTTCCTGTTGTTGGATGCTTGGTTTGGTTTGTGTTTCCCAGGGTCTTGGAGAGCCATATATAGGGATGGTAGATGGGGAACAATGGGGATTGTAGGGGAGAGAGATTTCCTTAGTACTTCAAGCCATAATGGTGAGAAGATTAGGTGCATTTAGTAGAGGGTCAGCAAACTATGACCCCCTTCCTGTTTTTCATATAGTTTACAAACTAAAAGTGCTCTGATATTTTTAAATAGTTGGGGGAAAGTACAAAGAAGAATTTTGTGACATGTGAAATTTTTATGAAATTCAAATTCCAGCATCCATAAATAAAGTTTTATTGGCACTGACCCACTCTAATTCATTTACATGTTGTTTATTGCTGCTTTCACATGAGAACAGCAGAGTTGAGTGGTTATAACAGAGACTGGATGGCCCACCAAGTCTAAAATATTTACTGTCTGGACCTTTACAGAAAAAAAATTTGCTTGCTTCCTAATCTAACCTTTGAAACATTTTAAACAGCTCAATTGAGATATAGTTTACATACCATACAATTTACCCATTTAAAATGTACAATTCAGTAGTTATTAGTATATTTAAGATATGTGCAACCATCACCACAGTCAGTTTTAGAACATTTTTGTCACCTTGAAGAGAAATCCCGTCCACCTTAGCTATTGTTGTCCCCTACCTTCCTATTTTCCCCAGCCTTCAACTACTTATCTACTTTCTGTCTCTATAGATTTGCCTATTCTGGACATTTCACATAAATGGAATTATATGTGGTCCTTTGTGATTGGCTTACTTCACCTAGCATAGTGTTTTCAAGGTTCATCCACATTGTAGCATATATCTGAACTTTGTTCCTTTTTATGGAGGAACGATATTCTGTAGTATGGACACACTGCAATTTGTTTATTCACTCGTCAGTTGATAAGCATTTGGGTTGTTTCCACCTTTTGGCTGTTATGAATAATGCTGCTATCGATGTGTTTTTGTGCGTGGACATGTTTTTAGTTGTCTTGGATACATACCTATGCGTAGAACTGCTGTGTTATATGGTAACTCTATGTTTACCTGCTTGAGAAACTGCCAGAATGCTTTCCAAAGTGGCTGAACCATTTTACATTCATGCCAGCAGTTTTGAGGGTTCCAGTTTTTCTACGTCACCAACACTTGTGATTATTTGATTTTTTAAAATAATATTTTTCATTTTTCAATTATAGTTGGCACATAACATTATATTAGTTTCAGGTGTACACCATAATGATTAGGGAATCTGCATAACTCACAAAGTGATCACCCCAGTAAATCTAGTACCCCCCTCTGCCCCCATACATATTTATTACAATATTATTGACTATATTCCTTGTTATACTTTGTATCTCCATGACTGTTTTGTAACCACCCATTTGCACTTCTTAATCCTTTGCTCTTTTTCACCAACCCCCAATCCCCTCCCATCTAGTAACCCTCAAAATATTCTCTGTATCTATGAGTTTATTTGTTTTTCTTTTTTTATTGTTGTTGTTATTTATTTTATTCTTTAGATTCCACATGTATGTGAAATCATATGGCATTTGTCTTTCTCTAACTGACTTACTCCACTCAGCACAATACACTCTAGGTCCATTATGCAATATCTTTTTCCGTCACTTTACTTTTAGTCTCTGTATGTCTTTTGATCTGAAGTGAGTCTCTTATGGGCAGCATATATAACAGTCTTGTTTTCTTATCCATTCAGCTACCCTATCTTTTGATTGCAGCATTTAACTCTTTTTCATTTGAAGTACTCATTGATAGATATGTAGTTATTGCTGTTCTTTGTTCATATTTTTGATCCATATATTTTCTTCTTCTTAAAGAAGTCCCTGCAACATTTCCCGTAATACTGGCTTGGTGGTGAAGAACTCCTTCAACTTTTTCTTTTCTGGGAAACCCTTTATCTGTCTTTGACTCTAAATGATTCTTTGTTGGATAAAGTAATCTTGGTTGTAGGTCCTGGGTTTTCATCACATTGACTGCTTGCAAAGTTTTTTGGAAATCAGCTGCTGGTCTCATGGGAGCTCCCTTGTAGGTAACTAACTGCTTTTCTCTTGCTGCTTTTAAGATTCTCTCTTTGTATTTAACCTTCGGCATTTTAATTATGATGTGTCTTGGTGTGGACCTCTTTGGGTTCATCTTTTTTTGGGGACTTTCTGAGCTTCCTGGGGTTGTATGTCCACTTCCTTTACCAGGTTAGGAAAGTTTTCCATCATTATTTCTTCAAATAGGTTTTCAACTTCTTGTTCTCTCTCTTCTCCTTCTGGTACTCCTATGGTGCGAGTGTATGCTTGATGTTGTCCCATAGGCTCCTTAAATTCTCTTCATTTTTTTAGATTCTTTTTTCTTGTTGCTGTTCTGATGGGTGTCCTTTACTACCCCATCCTCTGTATCTATACTTTTGTCCTCTGCTTCATCCACTCTGTTGATTCCCTCTAATATACTCTTCATCTCAGATATCGTATTCTTCATTTCTGACTGGCTTCTTTTTATAATTTCCATCTCCATTTTTTAAAAAAATTATATTATGGTGACATTGGTTAATGAAATCCAATGTTTCAGGTGTACATTTCAACAATAAGGCATATATATATTGCATTATGGGTTCACTGCCCATAGTTAGATTTCTTTCTGTTACCTCATATTTGACCCCTTTTACTCCAACTACTCCAACTCCACTTTTATATTTTTTATCCCTTTGTTAAAGTTCTGAGTTCATCTACTCTTCTCTTAAGTTCGCTGAGCATCCTTATAACCAGTGTTTTAAACTCTGCATCTGTTAGATTATTTGACTCCACTTGTTTAGATCTTTTTTCTGGAGCTCTCTTCTGTTTTTCATGTGGGACATCCATCTTTGTCTCCATTTTGGCTGTCTTTCTATGTCTCTTTCTATGTACTTAATAAAGCTCCTAAGTCTCCTGGTCTTAGTAGCATCACTTTGTGTGGTAGAGGCCTGTGGGACCCAGTGGCACAGTCCTGAGAGGGGTCCAGCTGCAGGTCAAGTTTAGCCCCAGTCTATGCTCCTCTGGGACCACCTGGTAAGAGTAAGCAAGCAATCCACAGATGGCTGCCACCCATGCTATGCTTATGTTACCTCAGGAAGCCACGCCAGAAACTGAGGCCAGCTGCCACCAGTGTGGGCTTGGAGCTACTCAGTAAGGGACACAGGGCACACTGAGGACACCATTGGATGTGGCTTTGGTAGGGCTGCAAGTTGGGAAGGACAGAAGTTCAGAGAATCCTCCGGGCCAGTTGGATGACATCTTACCTATGGCGGCGCCTGTGTATACAGGTTGAGAGTGGGAGGGCTCAACAGAGGAACTATGGGTCCACCAGCACTTCTGCCCAGGAGAAAGCCTCCCCTCCAGCCCTCGTCCTAAAATCGAGAACTCAGTGTCCCCCCTGTAAGTCCCTCGTGCCCGTCCCCGAGCAGCCGCCCCAGGGCCAGAGCTCAGAGAGACTGAGTCCCTTACTGTGAAAGTCCCGCCGCAGTACCTTTAAGAGGAATGGCGGCACCTGGCGGCTGTAGCTGCCATAGCCTCTGTCTTGCTCAGCCCAGGTGGGACTGGGCCGCCTCACATCTCCGCCTGGTCCTACCATTCTGGGGTGATTTCTTATTTCTCTCCCAGTTGTAGGACCTCTGTTCATTTAGACCCCAGGCGACTCTGCTTTCTGTTTGCCCTGTGGTTTCGTCATAACTCTGGCATCGTCGCAAGAGGAGATGTACAAAGCCTGTACCCTACACCATCTTGCCTGGTGATCTCACCTCTCTTTGATATCTGCTTTTTGATTACAGCCGTCTTAGTGGATGTGAAGTAATGCCTCATATGGTTTTGATCTGAATTTTCCTGGTGGCTAATGATATCAGACTTCTTTTCATGTGTTTATTGACCATTTTTATCTTTTGGTTGGAGAAATGTTATACATATCTTTCCCTATTTTTAATTGACTATTTTTCTTTTTACTATTGAGTTGTTAAAGTTCTTTATATATCCTAGATATAAGTCCCTTATCAGATGTATCATTTGCAAATATCTCCTCCCGTTTTGTAAGTTGACTTTTAACTTTCTTGTTTGTGTCATTTGAAGCAAAAAGTTTTCAATTTTAATGTTCAATTTTATCTATTTTTTGTTATTTTTGTTGCTTATGCTTTGATGTCATATCTAGACTCTATTGTCAAATCCAAGATTATGATGATTTACCCTGGTGTTTTTTTCTAAGAATTTTAAAGGCATAGGAAACTTAACATTCCCCAAAATGAGCTCTAAATATCACCTCATCCGAAACCTGCCTTACACATAGCCTTCTGCATCTCAGTAGAAGGCAATGCTATTGTTTCAGTTGCCTGAAAACTCTTTGGGCCTAAGAACTCTTTGAAACATCCACAATTCGTCTCACACCTATTGGTAAATCTGGTGGAGTCTACCCTCAAACTCTGTCCTCAGTCTAATAATTTTTCATCACCACTCCCCTGCAAGCACTGAGCTCAATAGCCTCCTAATGAATCGCCATGTTTACAGTCTATTCTTTATGTAGCAGCCAGAGAGCTTTTTTTTTTTTTTAAAGTAATTATCAGATCATTTCACTTCTCTACGAAAAGCCCTTTAATCGCTCCTTTTTTATTCAGTGTGAAGGCCAAAGTTACTTATAAGAGTTAGCAAGGACCTTTAAGACCTGGCCCCTAGTTATCATTATGCTTTCCTCTCCTTCATCTGTCTGTCTTGGTCGCTCACTCCAGCCACACTCATTGCTGTTCCTCAGGCACCCTTGTTATTCTGTCTTGGAGCCTTGGTTCTAGCTCTTACCTATGCCTGGAATATTCCCCACTCCCCCTTCCCCAGATAGCCACTTTGATAACTCTCTCATATTCCTAAATGCTTTGCTTGTTTCATACTTCAGTGATACCTTTCCTAGATTACCCTATTTAATAAGGAAGTCTGCAACTTTACCTCATTCTTGGCATCCAGAACCTCATTTATTTTTGTGTGAACATATCACTTATTTTTGTTTGTTTATTTTTTTATTTTCAAGGACTTATCACCTTCTGGATTCTATCATTTGTCTAGAATATAAGGTCTATAAGGGCAAGGGATCTGTTTTGTTCACTGCTAAATCCCTGGTATCTAGAACAGTACCTGGATCATTGTTGGTACTCAGTAAATATTTTTGAGTGATGAATAAATCTATTGTAAAAGGAACAGATTTATTTTTTCATGTGGATTAAAATTACTATCTGGGGTCACTTACTAGCATTAAGAACTTCCTTTAGTATTTTTTTTTTAAGTTGTGTCCGCTAGCAATGAATTTTCTCAGTGTTTGTTTATTTGGAAATAGCTGTTTGCCTTCATTCTACTTACTTACTTTATCTATCTATCTATCTATCTATCTATCTATCTATCTATCTATTTTTTGCCTTCATTTTAAAAAGATAGTTTTTCTGCTGTAAGATTCTTGGTTGACCATTTTTTCTCTCAGCACTTTGAACATGTCATGCCACTGCTTTCTGGCATTTCTTGTTTTTGATGAGAAGTTAGCTGTTAATTTTTAAGTTAGCTTCCCTTGTATGTCAAAAATAATTTTTATCTTGCTGATTTCAAGATTTTCTCCTTGCCTTTGGTTTTAGTATTTTACTGTGACATGTCTGTTTGCAGATCAGTTTGTGTCTATCCAGCTTTGAGTTTGTTGAGATTTCTAGATGGGTAAGTTAATGTTTTTTAGTAAACTTGGGAATTTTCCAGCCATTATTTCTTTGATTATTTTTTTCTGCTTCTTTTTTTTACCCTCTCTGTTTAATATTCTCCTTGTGCATGTATAGATGAACTTAATGGCATTCCACATTTATCTGAGACTGTTCATATTTCTTCGTTCTTTTTTCCCTCTGCTTTTTAGATTGTGTAATCTCCATTGATCTCTCTTAAAGTTTGTCAAGACTTTCTTTTGCTGGTTCAGATCTACTGTTCTGCTCCTCTTCTGAAATTTTCATTTTATTTGTTGTACTTTTTAACTCCATGACATTCATTTGGTTCTTTTATATAATTTATATGTATTGATATTTTTTATTTGATGTGACATTGTCATCCCACACTACTTTTTTTTTTTAAATCATGGTTTCCTTTAGTCTTTGAATATATTTATAATGGTTACTTTCAAGTTTTTTTCTGTTAAATCTGAAATTTGGTTGCTCTCACAGTTTCTGGAGCAGGAGGTCATACTTTTAATTTGCGTGTCTCATACTTTTGTTGGAAACTGGACATACTAGATAATATATTGTAGCAACTCTGGGTACTGGTCCAACCCCTCTGGGGCTTGCTATGATTTGCTTGTTTATTTGTTTGATGACTGGCTGGGTTATTTTAGTGGTCTTCCCCACCACCCCACACGGTGTAAAGCCTCTGATGTTGCTCCTCAGAGGGTGCTGCCTTAGATATGCCCACAGTCACATTTGGATGACAGTGGTTTGGGCAGAGCTTTCTTTGACTGTCTCTTTCCAGGACCACACCTAGCTGTTAAGCTTTGTTAGTTGCCATCTGATTACTCTATCATTTTTTCATCAATGCCCTGGGGCACAAATTTTCTCTACAGATGGGTCCAGTCATATCAGGGCTCCTTTGAAAGAATAGTTAATAAGAACAGCGTTTGAGATTTGTTCTTACCCTAGAAGGGCTCCTCCCAGCTGTGTCTTTCTCTTGTTCTCATCAGAAAAATTTCCAGCCTACAGTTTAGCTTATACCTCCAATGAATCTACCAATCGTCTCCCAAATCCTTTCACCACAACTTTCACTGTTTTTGAGAGCACCTTTAGCCTTGAACTTCTTCATACTCTGTTTCAAATAAAACTATTTCCTTTGGGAAGACATTCAAAGCTCCCTGTTTTAAGTCTACTTCTCCCCCAGGTAAGATCTCTGAGCCATAGTTCTGGTGCTGAAGGTGGAGACAGTGATGTGCTTCTCTTTGAGTGACACTCCCACTTCAGGAGCTGAGCACTCTGAAGAGGTGGCAGTAGCCTCAGGTCTCTTTGGCTTGCTTCTCCCAGAGTATAATCGCTGTTGTACCAGCCAGGGCAGTGGCATCAGGGCCCCAGTACTTTCAGCGGTGCTGCATCCAAGGTGAAGCCCCTGTTCCATAAGTGGCAATAAGTGGAAGAAGGGAGGCTCACTTCCTGGTTGGACTCATCTAGAACTTAGCCTTAACACAGGTAAGTGGAGACAGGATGAGAAATGCTGATGTTCTGTCCCTTTCAGGTATTTGGCCTTTTAACTGGGAGCTTGGGGTAGAGGGGGCACTGTGTTCTAGACTGCACCAGTCCTGTGTAGAGTTCTGTCTTACTGATTTGGAAGAGAGAGGGAGAGAGAAAGCAAATGTTAGTTCAGATGCTACAGACTCTCATTGTTCTTATTGAATTTTAGTAGACCTTCTTGAGCAGATGTCTCTTCATTTGCTGTGTGCCTTTAGGAACATTTCCATAGACTTTACATGGTTGCTTTTAAAAAATAAGTTCCCCTAGTTTCACTGGAGAGTGGGTCCATGGATCTTCTCGCACTTTTAAGCTAGAAGTCCACTCCAACTCATTATTTAAAATAAGTGTTCTTACCTGGAATGTATTCGGTCTATGCTGTGTATTCATCCTTTGTAAATGTGACAGTATTGACCTCAATTAAGATAATCTTTTTTCTCTCTGGAAATATTTTTAAATTAGCAATCAGGTTCTATCCTTCTTTTATAAGACAGAGATTCCTCAGCCAGTTGTCCTTGGCTAGATTGGATACTTTGGTCTTGATAGTTTGTAAGATTGGAGAGGTCAGAGTTTCTGAGTCTTTGCCATCTGACCAGGTACCTACCAAGCTGCAACCTTAGATGATGCCTCTAAGATTTGACCTGTGTCATAGGCCCAATGTAATAGTCTGAGGATATCAAGGATGATTCCATGACAAGGACTGAGTTTTATTATCAGCCTCAGCCTCAGATTCTCTGTACCTGCATATGTGCTGGGTGCTGGATATATAGGAATAAAAGGAAAGGTGAAGTTCCTGCCTTGAAAGAAGTTCCTTTAGTGCTGAAAACAGCCATGTGAGCAGATAAAGATACCACAGTGTGAGAAGTGAATGCTGTGATCAAGACACAGAAGAGGAAGGCCTAAGTTAATTTTACCTATGTACAGAGTTGCTGGCATGTAATCTGGGTCTGAAGAGATGACTAAGAGTGGTCAGGAGAAGAAGGAGACTGTTTTAGCTGAGAGAATAACATGTGCAAAAACATTAGGTGAAGAGCCTGGTACTTTGAGGGAATTTCAAGTAATTATTATTATTGAGAATGAGAGAAAGTGGCAGTTAATGTGGCAAAGAAGGCAGGTAGGGGCCAGCCCATAGAGCTACGTCTGTAAGGTTGTGAAATTTCAATTTTAAATGGAGTTAAAGCTTTCGAAGTAGGAATCATTGAGTAGAATAGAAAGGACCTTAGAGGTCAGTAGTGCCTTGTCTTAACTGTATTTCTGATCTCTTGGTACATGGCCTTTATATAGCAAACACTTAGGAAATATCTATGTTTTACCTCCTCTATGGGTCTCTTTACATATGAGAGATCAGCATCACTGTAATAGTGGGCTCCAGGATTACACTTTCTTAATATCTTTATATTTCTCTTATCTTAAATATATTAATATTTAGGAGAACTTAGGAGAGCAGATGTTGTACCAGAGACTATTCTAAGTTCTTTTTGTGAATTAACTCTTTTATAATACCCTTGACATGAGGGCATTATGCAGTTTTTACTTCATACTATTATCTTCATTTTACAAATTAATGTTCATGATACACTGAAAGTAAGTGGTAGAACCAGAATTCAAACTCAGGCAGCCTAGCCCTAGAATCAAACTGTAAACCATCATGCTATACTGAATCTGATCCAGTGTAACCTCTGGCCTCTTACCGAATATCCTTGCTTTAGATTGGCTGACAATTTGGGGACCTTTTTCTTCTGTATAGTAATAGACTATGCACTGACTAGTTGTTATAAGCTAAGCACTCTGTTGGGTGTTGTAGGCCAAACTCAAGTGAGGGACATTCATTCAGTTATTTAATCACCACTTATCCTACTCTGTGCCAGGCCCTTGGAGGTGTGCTTATGGAGCCAAATTAATTATTCATTTGGATGTTCCAGAGAAATTGCAAGATGCTGGATAAAAAGATAAATGAGAAATAAAATACAGTTTCTATATTTGTGTTTGAGTTGCTTAGGGAGAGTAAGAGGGGTAATTAAATAGTAATTATAGTATAATAGGTAAGTATTGTCATAGATGTATACCCCGAGAACTGAGAGAACAAATAGGATAGTGCAGCTGACTTGCCTGGAGAGGTCTGGAAAACTTCACAGAGACAGTGACTTTTTCTTTAGCAGATAAAGAGAGGGAGAAAACATTTTAAATGGAGCACTGTGTATATAAAGGTTTAGAAGAATGAAGTAGCTTGATGTGTCTACGGCAAACTTTGGCAAACTTTTTCTATAATGGGCCAGGTAGTTAATAGTTTAGGCTTTGTTGGCTATAAAGCCTGTCATAACAACTCAACTCCTTATTTGTAGTATGAAAGCAGCCATAGACAGTACATAAATGAGTGTTGTTATGTTCCAATAAAACTTTATTACAAAAACAAGTAGCAAGCTGGGTTTGATCCATGGCCATCGTTTCCCGACCCCTGGGGTCTGGAGTATAGGTAACTGGTAGGAAGGGAGAGTGGCCAGAAAGCTGACTGTGAACTTAGTTTATAAGCCAGATTGTAAAAGGCCTTGAATGCAAGAATAAGAAGCTAAGACTTTATCCTGTAGGTAATAGGGAGCCATGAGATTTTAGGTAGGTATGTTGGTATAATTAGATTTGTACTTTACAAAGGTCATTCTGATGATGGACTAACAGAAGTGAGTCTAGATGTACCAAGGTGAGTGTGAAATGACTGTCCTCTCCCTGCCCTTGAGCGATCGCTTCTAATCTCGCTGAAGACAGATACTTCACTCTGAGACATCTATGCCCCAGCACTCTCTATAAAGGTCATTCATAGCTGTCGTAGCTAAAATTGGGTCCTTGCTAGATGTTCAAGAGGTGAACAAGAGTTGGGAAGCTTCTAGATCTGGGGCATAAGTCTGTGGGTTCTACATATTGTGTGTGTTGGGGAAGTGGGACTGGAGGTGTTGTGGTTTGGTGTGGGAGACATGGAAGGTGAGCAGTGGGAAACAAGGCTGGAAAGGGGAGGGAGGAGCAATTGTTACCAAGGAAGAACCCAAGAGACCTGCCCAAATCCCTGCACCCAAAGATGTGCTGCTTTTCTGGCTTTCCGTCAGTGAATTCTAGAGAGATGTCTCCCCTCCTCTCTGCTCTCACTCACACCCCTCACTACTGCTTAACACTTGGGATGGGGTTGCATGCTTTGTGCCACAGCCAGGAAGATCACTTTTCTGAGCTCATAGAGCTAAATATACCTAGTGACAGCTGGTAGCTTGGCAGTTCAGAGAGCTATTAAGCTGTAGCTCTAGCCAATGCTGCATTCCCCATGGTAAGACATAACTTTTAGGGAGCCTTCTTAGACCTCTCTGAGAGAAGAGCTGCTTGTTCTGCGTCTGAAATAGTAAACCCCGTAGGGCCAAAAGTTGCCTCTTTTTTTTTTTTTTTCTTTCTTTCGTTCTTTTTGTTGCTTTTACACTGGTCTTAAATCAGAGTTTAGCTATTAGCTGGATGTGGAACAGTGTTCAGAGTAATATGGTGGTAATGCCTACCTCAAGTATATTGAACAACAGGTTTTAGTTCAACGCTACATTCTTGTATGACATGTATATGGCTGGGTAACTGGGACCTTCTATCAGAGGGTGTATGTTTTTTTTAGGGAGGTAGACACATAATGAGACTGATAAGGGTATATACACAGGGACTGCGAAAACACAAAAGAGTCACTTTTGATCAAGAAACTTTTTTCTTTCATATCCTTATCTCACCCTCCTTCCAAATAATAATCACAACTAACATTCAAGTTGTACTTTAAAACTTACAAATTGCTTGTGTGTACCTGAGGAGTCATAAGCTCGGTGCCTCTGAGGGGCCAGGGGTATCATAACCGAGTATAAATGCACATGCAAGTATCTGTGAGTTGAGGCGGGGGAAGCTGTGGCCAACTAGGGAACACATACATGCCTCTTCAGAAGGAGGCAGCTGCTGCTCAGCTCTGGCGGATTGTTGCCAGGTACGTGAGCCCAGGAGGAATGGTACCGGGTGATGGGGTCTTGAGGCCCTCATTATTTCCTGCAGCACCAGCTCCCTTGCCTCCAAGCTGCCCCAAAGTACAACATATATAAAATACTCTTTAATATGGACAATGGATTTTTTCTTAATTTTAAGTAAAAAGTGAATAAAAACATGTTCAAAAAATGTTGCATTTTAAAATTATTTGTATTAAACAATCTACATAAAAACAATGTGTTTGCTATGCAAACGGCAATTTCATGACAACTCCCTTTACCACCATACTCCCTTCTAATCAAATTGTTGCACTTTAGGCTCTGTGTGAAATTCTAAAGTTGTCACTGGAGCTCAGTGCTCCTAGATCTGTTGTTTTGTTTTGGTTTGTTTTTTTTTTTTTTTTTTTTTTTTTGGATAGCTTGAAAAGCTGGACTTTTTTGGGTAAAGTTTTTGGTTTTTAAACATAGCTTCATTTATAAAATGCTCTACTGGCCATTAAAAGACATGAGCAAAGGCAGTTTATGACTTCTGCAAACAGTTCTCAGTTAACCCTCATCACACTCAAATGAGAGGGATAATTTGCCCTTATTTTGAGGAGAAAATAGGGTCAGAGAGGATAAGTAGATTTGTTACCAGAGAGTGGGACTTTTCTCTTGGAGCACTGTCCAGGTTCTTGACGTCTCAAACAAAGAATTGAGCAAGACACCGAAATATAGCAGAAAGAAAAGCTTTATTAGAAGGGAAAGTACACTTCTAGACATGGAAGCGGACCTGAGCAAGAGAAGCATGGCTCAAAAGGCCTGGAAACAAAGCCTTTGGGGTTTTCCCTATTTGCTGTGGGCAGTTACATTTCTTAGAGAGGTGGGCTTCTTTGACAACTAAGATTGACAGGACTCAGTGATTCATCATTTGCTTTCTGCGCATGTTTGCTCCCAGAATTCAGTCTGTATAGTGATATTAATGAACTGGGTATATGCATCATATTATAATGATGGTATAATAATACTCAGGTGAGTTGAAGGTCACTGGGGTCTTCATTGAGCAGGTACGAGTGACTGGCTTAAACTGGTACCTAATTCTCTGCTCACTTGTTTCTTTCTACCAGTTACTCTAAGCCTAAAAATGCCTTCTGGCTTGCTTAATTGTGGGCGGATTAGGGTGGACCCCTGCTATGATAGGATGACCTCAGTATCTTTGCAGGCAGACCCCAAATCCCCTAACTTTCCTGCCTCTTTTCTAAGACCCATGAGCCCCCTTATTAGTAGTATGGATGTTGAGGGTCGGGAGGTCTCCTTCTGCATCTGTTTTCTGCTGATAAGGGTCGTTGTCCCTGCCTTTTGGGGTTCTGTGGAGCTTTCCCCCTTTCTGCCTTAGTTTGGGTGAAGTCTTGGGTTTCTTGCTGAAGTACACTGCCTCAGTCCCTTATCAACAGCCAGAGGATCTGAGTCACCAGTTTCGGGGCAATTACCGGGATTTGAGGGAGAGGACCTTTTTCCTAAAGAAAGGAGAGGAGAAACTAAGTTTACTAAAAAGATTAAGAACTCTGCAAGAGATATCCCATTTCATTTCTTGCTAAAAGATTAAGAATTTTACAAGTGATGACCTTTGTCAGCTTGTTCAAAAGTCACACAGGAAGTAAGGGGTCTGTTTCTATAGGTTCCGAACTCTTTATGTTTATAACACATCACTTTTCTTACTTTTAAGGCTTGACTGTTGCAGCTTTACTTTTTTCTTCTCTAAAGAGGTTCCACTCAGCCTCAGGCCCTTCCTTCATGTAGTTTCTGTCAGCCCACATTCCGCCTGTGGCACCATCTTCTCGCTGCCCTTGTTTTCTGGCTCTACACTTCTTTGCTTGTTTTGAGGCACCAGCAGAGCTTATATGTGAACCTCTATGCAGATTCTTTGTTTATTTTGTTCACATGAGCCTCTCTGCTCTCCATATACCTCAGTGTTCAGACCTGGCAATAAAAAACAGTCTGCTTCATGTTGGTTCCCTATAAGCAGCTGATATGTCTCACATGTATCCCAGAGTTGGTTGAATGGCAGAAAATACCCTTCCTTGGAGATTTTGGCGTTTCTGCTCCTAAGGCCTGCATGTAGGATATGTGTTTCCTAGTTTTAGCTTAAGAGGGTTTGGGTCGTAGCCTAGGAGGACCAAAGTAGGGTATACCTTAAAGAACCTGATGAATCAAAACTAAGAAATTATAAGGATTACAGATTTGATCTCTTTAAAATATATCCCAAACCTCACAACTCCTCATTATTCCCACAGTACTGCCTTGTTTCAAACCACCATTAGCTCATACCTAGATTATTGCAATAGCCACCTGACTGGTTTTCCTGCATCTGCCCTTGCCTTTCCATAGTCTGCTTCTCCACACAACATTCAGAGAAATCCTTTTAAAAATGTAAATGTGATCATGTTGCACCTCTATTCAAATTCTTCCAACTTCCACCTGAGAGTAAAAGTCAAATTCCTTATATTAGCCTACAGGGCCCTTTGTGATCTGGACACCTGTTGCTTCCCTGAGTTCCCCTCCTACGAGTTCCTCTCCTACTATTCACCACCTATTCTCATTTCTCTTCGGGCCACACAGGAGTCCTAGCTGTTCTCTGAACAAACCAAGTCTGTTCTTGCTTCTGGGTCTTTGCATTTACCACCTCCATTCTTGGGATACTCTTCTTTCAGTTATTCTCTTGCCTTTCTTCAGGTATTTGCTTAAAAGTAACATTCTTAATGAGAACTTAATGAGAACTTCCTTAATTAAAAGGACAAACCACTAATAATGCTACTCTTGGCATTTCCTATTCTTTTTTTCCTGCTTTAAAGAAATTATTTTATCTTTTACCCAAACAGGATGTTAGCATTACTGGTTCAAAGTCTGTGTGCCCAAAGCTTTGAAAAGCCAAAACTTAAAACTTCAGAGTTTGGAGTAAGGAAAGATTTATTGATCTGAGCCAATAGAGAAGATGGAAATCCTAACCCTGCCTGGTATGTGAGGTCTAGTGATCTCATCACCTAGAGCCCCAGTGAGAACAAGCAGACTCTCAATAAAACTAATGAAATTGTTTTATATTCATTCTAAAAAATAAGGCTGAAATTCAGAAGAAATATTCTGAGTTAGAAGAGCCATGGGAAGAAGGGGTCCAAACATTTGAAATAAACTTTTTAAAGTATAAAATACAGAGTATAATAAAATAGTCAAGTACTAGCACAAAAATAGAAATATGGTTTAGTGCAAAAGAATAGAGACCCTAGAAATATACCCCCATTACAGTAAGGACTTAATTTATTATTAAATCATGTTTATCAAGAAGGAATGAAAGACAGATAATTTAATGAATGGGGTTGGGATAACTGGCTGGCAACTTGGAAAGAAAATGTTAAGATCCACAACTTGTAACATATAATAAATTGAATGTTAGTTGGCCTAAAAGACTGACTATTGAAAAATCAATAAAATGCGTAGTTTACTTTCTAAGAGTTAACAAAAATCTCCTGGCTTTGGGCTCTTCGTCACCTACTTAATCCTTGTTAAAAAGTAGATTCTCTCAACAATTTCAAATGAGAGACTGGGGGACTGGAGAATCTATCAGAGGGTCTTGAATTTAGTTGTGACCAGAGGGTGAAAAGAGCTGTTAAACATTTTTATGTGAGCACCACTTTTACAGCCTCATCTAACCAGAGGTCTTGACTTCAGTACACCATTCTAGCCTTCGTGGGAGTGTAGCTAGACTGTACCTATACTCCAGGTAGTAGAATGTATTAGAGCTGCATTCAAACATGTAGCCATTAGCCACATGTGGCCATTTAAATCTAAATTAATTTTTAAAAAATTTATTCTTCAGTCACACAGGCCGCATTATGAGTGCTCAATATCCATATATACCTAGTGGCAACTGTTTGGGCAGGACAGATTCGAATGTGTCCGTCATTACAGAAAGTTGTATTGGACAGTGCTACGTTATAGTTGTGGTCATTGCCAAGTTCCTTGTGCTCAGCAGCCTATGCTCTGACTAGGTTGAGAATGTTCCAGTGTGGACTCTCTTCAAACTTCTCTCCTGGATCATTAAGTCCAGATGTCTTAATGTCTGCAACCCCAGGGGAGACAAGTACTCCTTGATTATGGGTCTAAGGAATCTGGGACCATAATGTCAATCATTTATTCATTTTGTCAGCAACATTTACTGACATTACTCTGGATTAGACCTTTTTTCCTGGACCCTGAAATAAGGAAAGATGGATAGGAGGACATTTCCTGAAAATCCTACTAAAATGTGCTCTGGTGAGAGTAGAATTGCATATTTCTTTGAAGTTTGAAGCTCTGTGGAAAGCAGCCAATGATCAGGGTTCAATCCTAGGAGTACTAATGAAGTTAAGAATCAGGCTGATTGAATATCTGTGAAGTTAATTACCAGTTAAATTTCTAAAAGCTTTGATTTCTTTTGTTTTTCTTCTTTCTTGTAAGAATATATTATGAAAGAAATCCAGATACTTAAAGGACAGAATATGTAGTGCAGGGGAAAAATTTGGACTACACAGTCAGGCATCTTGGGTTGGAATACTACCTCTATCACTTATCAGCTGCAAACTTGAGCAAGCATTTCAGTTATCCAGTGCTGTATAATAAAATTCCCCAAAACTTAGCGGCCTATAACAGCAACATTTATTTTGGCATTTATCTGCAATCTGGGCATGGCTCAGCAGGGACAGCTCATCAGGTGAAGTGACTCAAAAGCTGGGAACTAGAATCACCTGAAGTCTCATTCACTCACATGTCTGACTCCTGGGCTGGAAGTCTCACAGCTGGGGCTGCTCAGACTTCTCTTTCCATCTCTATGTAGTCTTTTCACATGATCTCTCCAGCATGGTGACTTCAGGGTAGCCAGGCTTCTTATAAGGTGGATCGGGACTTCCAAGCCATGTGTCACAAAGGGGAGAGAGCGAGGTGGACTCCATATTGCCTTTTCAAACCTACCTTTGGAAGTCACTTGACATCACTGCTGCTGCATTCTGTTGGAAGATGAGTCACTAACATCAGACGATATTCAAGAGGAGGGGAATTTACCTTTTGTGGGGGATTGTCAAAGAATTGTGGACATATATTAAAACCATCACAGCAAGTAATTTAACCTTTCTAAATAAACCTAATGTGATTTAGGGCCAATTGCTTTATCTTTTGAGAATATTACTGTTCTCATTTGTAACATTAGTGTGACAATTCATTGGTTGTGAGTATTAGATGAGAAAATGTTGTAGAAGTTCTTGGAATATTGTTTAGTGTATAAATAAGTGCTTGAAAATTATTAATTCTTCCTTTCCTTTCTTCTAGCTTATTGAATTCTGGTTAACTATCATTTATTATCTTTCCATAATTAAAAAATGAGGAAGGAATTTCTTACTCATATTTATTTATTTATTCAAGTGAAACATGACAAAGAAGAAAGAGCTGTCTTGTTGGCAACCAGGACATAGGCGCATGGAAGGATACATGAGTGATGTGATATACTTGTGCATTAGGTGGATGGGCGTCCTGTGGATAGCTAGTCGACCTGCGTGGAGATCTTAGTCACTGGCTCCTGGGTATCTTTTGTGACTTGTGTGCTTTTCCCTTGCAGTTCCTGAGGGAAGACCTCAATTACCATGACCCGACGGTGAAACACAGCACCTTCCATGGTGAGGATAAACTCATCAGTGTGGAGGACCTATGGAAGGCATGGAAATCTTCGGAAGGTAATAGGCAGCCTGGTTGTCAATCTAGGTGCTGGCAGGCTTAGAGAAGAGAGAAGATGGGCAGCAACTCGGCCTTGAAAGGACATGAGTATAAAATGCTTAGTAAAGAGCAAATTATCGAAATGGTTCTATATACAGTCAGTGAATAAAAATGAATATAATCACTGTGCTGGGAACAGAGGAAGATGCTCTAGAGTTGGGGTTGTCCTTCACTAGAATTGTAATTGAATTCCATCCCATCCCTACCTCTCTCCTCACTAGCTTTCCCCTCTCCCCACGTTTCTGCTGCTTCATCTCTAGAGCTGGGGAGCTTGCTGGCCTTTTGAGACAGCCCCTTTTTTGGTCCAAGCTCTGCTGAGTCCTAGATCATTTAAAGATTAGATGGAAGTAAGGTGATTGCTCCCCTGAGTTTTCTCTTTTCTAGGTTAAATAGCCTAGTTCTTTGAAGAAAACATGTTTTCTCAGCCTCCTTCTCATCTTCATTTCCTGCCTGTGAACACTTTTGTTAATTTCTTTCTTAGGTAATGGCCCCTAGTGTTGGACACAGACCCCACAGGTGTGGTTTGATCAGAACAGAATTGAGCAGGACTGTTAGTTCTGGACCTGTACATCTATTAGTGCAGCCTGATTAGACACTGGGGCCTTGAGTAGTCACATCACTCTGCTGACTCATGTTGAACTTATTAAATAAAAACATTAGATCTTTTTCATGTGTAAAACTGCTAAACCATGGTTACCATTTTTTTTTCTGGAGCATTTGCTTCAGAGATCTGAGTGAAAGGGCATATCTAGTTGTATGAAACTTGACAGGGAAAGGAAAAACAGGGCTTTTGCCTCCTCTCTCTTTGTAACTAGAGCTTCCTTTGATACTAACAAGATTGGAAGCAATCTCTTCCCTACTCTTAGGATAGTCTTGCTGCTAAGAAGGGTTAAACAAAAATGATCAACAGTGTCCCTGGTTTTGCAGATGAGGAACCTCCGGCCTAGATTTCTAAAGTTACTTTTCATTGTGGAGCCAGGACTTAGACTTGGGCCTTCTGCTGTCTAGGCCAGTGCCTTTCCATACCATCTTGATTTGAAAACACTGGTCTGGTGGTAGAGACCATTTTTGATAGGGATGAGACAATTTCTATTTGTGTTTAAGTTGTTACCTAAGATTATATAATTTAGATCTGGAAGGGATCATCTCTATAATGTAGATGGAAAGCATTAGATTTGAAGCAGAAAGACTTGGATTCTGATCCTGGTTCTAGGATGAGCAGGCTAATAGTTTTTGTTAACTCCGTGTTTTTTTTTTTTTATCAGTTTAGAAGAAGCATAATTAGCTATACAGACAGCTTTTTGGAAATCTTTAGAAGCTGAATTTCTTGTGGGGGCTTCTGTTTAATGGTGCCTGAGCAACTTGGGCTGTCTACTGATGAGAGATCTAGCAGTGAAATGATCTTTGGAATTACACCAGCACTGCCAGGAAAATTCTTCTATTAGTACCATTTAATTTTAGTTTGCTTCTTTTTCTGTAAGAACATGAAGACATGGCGCCCGGATTTTAAGAGCGGGTTTCATAAGTAGGGACTTAGAATGAAAGATGGCAGGGAGAGGATTCCTGGCTTTCTCTGAAAGCTCACACAGAAATAGCTGGGGAAGGAAAGTGATCAAGAAAGGACAGAAATAGAGGGACTAAATCATAATACTAGAAAACAACCTAAGACAATTTTCTGGTAAGAACTTTATTTCTGGCTGGACTTAGCAACTATTTGGAACACTTCTAAGTGTATTCTAAATGACAGGAAGATGGAAGACAATGGAATGTGTTTTAGGAGTTGGTTTCCATTACTGATGAGAAAAAAAACCATCTCAATTGTAAACCAAAATGAATTTTAGACTGTAATTAAGAATTAAAAGCATTTATTTTAGCAAAAGGAACTACATCCCAAAGACACAGATTCAGGTAGCAACCTAGATTGTGTTTTCCTGAGACAAAGGGGAGGCCACCTTTTATAGTGGAAGTTCCCCACCCAAGTTCCCAGTTAAGTCCTTTTATGTAAATAGGTACCCAAATTGTGCAGTTCTGATTGGATAGGGCAGATCTCAGTCTGTTGGTAAAAAGACAAACCAGGGCTTCCCTGCAATGGTTGATTCAGACCACGTAAACAAGCAGGGCAAAAGTACGTGAAGCCAAGAGCTCAGTCTGAGGTTCTTCCCAGTGTACAGAGTACCCTAGAAGCCCCTGTCAGCAAGTAGCTGCTAGGCTCTTATTATTAGTAAAATATGGGCCCTCATTTGACTATGGGGAATCCATGTCAGCAGATTAACTCCTCAGGGTTCACATCAAATAAATCTTTCTTCTTGGGGTCCACACAATGCACAGTGATCTATTTCACAGCTAGGCTGAGAAGTGATATATATGTACAATTTGCTACCCATGTGTCATGCCTGGTGGTTTGACATACTAAAAGAGAGGACTTCTTGTACACTAGTCCTTCCAACAATTTGCTTCATTTTTCAGAACAAGTCTCCTAATCTCTCTAGAGTGATGATTTCCAGAGCTATGAAAAGCATGTAATATTCTGGCACTGGTTCAAACTGGTTGGTCT
Source organism: Eonycteris spelaea (assembly GCA_003508835.1). Classification (NCBI taxonomy): domain Eukaryota; kingdom Metazoa; phylum Chordata; class Mammalia; order Chiroptera; family Pteropodidae; genus Eonycteris; species Eonycteris spelaea. Next base: position 4,255,551 of record PUFA01000151.1, read on the forward strand.
GAGTTTCACTAGATAATGTAGATATCAGCAGTGTTGATTTGTTTTCAGAACATTAGCTGGCTAACGTCAGGACCATCTATGTGATTAGTGTTGTTAAGATTTCTGACTAATGTTGGAGCCAGTCTTTCTCTGTGTAATTTAGATTTTAGCAGAAAAGTCTGATAATCTCTACATTAGCCAGCTCTGGACTTTAGTAATAAAAACAACAACTCAGAAACTGCCGTAATATTTATGTAGTGTTTTGTATGTGCTAGGCACTGTTCTGAGTGCTCTACGTATAATAATTCATGTATTTCTCACAAAAACCTTATGAAGTGTAAATACTGTGATTTAATATTTAGTATATTTCCTTATCTTCATTTACTAGCAGATGAGAAAAATGAGTCAGAGGAGTGATTAAGTGAAATAATGTAATATGATTATGTCACTAACCACCCAGAATTAGTGCTTACTTCACAAGTTAAGGGCACAGTCCCCCAAAAGACTGCACTTACTTCAGACACAAAACTAGCCACAAGCTTTGGGTGTTTCCAGGCCAACTGTGCTCTGAACAACTGGCTACAGAATCATGGGTTTTTAATTTGCCCTCATGTTTGATAATTTGCTAAATGATTCACAGAACTCAGGAAAGTGCTATACTTATGATTATAGTTTTATTATAGAGGCTAACAATTAGGAGCAGCCAAAAGAAGAGACTGATAAGGTGAGGTTCTGGGATGGCCCTGAATGTGGTGCTTCTGTTTCCTTTCCCTATGGAATTAGAACATATTACCCTACTGGCCCATCAATCATTAATATGTTTCTAACCAGAAAGCTCAACTGAGCTTCAGCGTGCAGAGTTTTTATTGGGGTCCTATTATGTAAGTATGATTGACTGAATCATTGGCTACATGATGGAACTCAATCTATAGTTCCCTATTCCTCTTTGAAGATTGGGCTGATATCACCTGGCTCAAAGCCCTAATCCTCTAGTCACTGATTGGTCTTTTTGATGACTAGCACCCATCCAGAGTCATCTTACTAGCATGAACTCAAATGTGATCCTATGAGCCCACAATGAATAACAAAGATATTTCTGTCACCAGGAAAATTGCTTGAAGATAAAGACCAGCCAAATTATTATACAGAATAAAAGCATTAAGTAAGGAAGAGCTAAACAAGCGTAACTGAGGAAGGATCAGGAATAAGGGCAGCCCCAGGGATCCTATCAGCAGGGACTAGGGCATTGGCCTTTTCTACTCTTAGATGTCTCAGCTTCATTAATTTCTCATCTCTAAGTGTCTTTGCTCAAGAATCAGGTACTGTGGAGGGAGAATCAGATGGCATAGTTTGATCACACACTTATGTAGGGGAGTGATAGTGAGAGAGTATATTTGGGAGTCGGAGAGTTGCTGCAAATTCTAATCTCTCTTAAGACCCTGTGAGGTGGGGGAATGGCAGTTCTTGAAAGGAAGGGATGTCAGCTAGATTTTGTAGAAGCTTTGGGATTAGAACTGTTGTTTACATATTTGAGTCAGTGGAAACAGTAACAGTGCTCTTTGTTACTGCGAGAGGTGGTGGGAGGCACTGACGTAAGAGGATTCTCCTGTAAGGAATGGCTTCCCTTCTTCTAAGCAAAATGTTTCATTACTGTTTCTTCTCCCTTTTCCTGGACACTAGATTTTAAAGGATGCTATATGCCAAACAAAGCATATTTCTTAAGTAATAATTTCTTTCCTTATTTTTATGGATCAAAATCTTAACCATCAATTATGATTCCAACTAATACGATTCCAGCTAAGAGCAAAAGAACCTGGTATTCTAGAGTGACTCTGAACTTTGCCCTGAGAAAATGTTTATTTTCTAGTAGGCTTTTGGAAATACTGAAATAAGCTCACAGATTTCCAATTCTATTTGTGCTATTCTTTGTAGGACAGGGTTTTTCACAGGAAGCAGTGGAACAGTACTGTAGAACTAGAATGCTTTTACAGAAGCAACCCAGTAGATCTACTCTCTCTCTGTTGACATAACACAACGGGACAGGTGGCATTGGACTTCTGTCTAAACCATTTCAAAAAGATCAATATAAAAGAGTTGGCAACCCTTTTTTACTTTTGCATAAAGCCAATGAGAATGTTTATTCTGTTCTTTAGCTTTTTAAAGATTACTTTGCCAAGTTAATCTTCAAGTACTTTAGTTAAATACATTGGCCATTAGTTTGTTATTGCATTTTGGTGTATGTGAGGCAGGACAGAAAGATACGATTACCTTCTTGCTCTTACATTTTTTTTTTTCAGATAAAAAACAACTACCATCGATGCAGTGATTTAACACTTATCACAGTTATTTTCTATTTATATTAAATAGCTACTTGAGGATAAAAGGTCTTACTTGTATTCCCATTTAATAAAGGAAACTAGCATCTTTCGCCTATTTCTGTGATTAAGTCCTGAGTATTCTACCTCTTTAATATAGTTTTGGTGCACCTCTGTGATACTGCCTTGGCTCAACTTCATCTTTTTGAAAGATGCATTGTGTTGTAATTGATGATACAATAAGGTGTAAATATTTAAAGTGTACAATTTAAAAAGTTTAAACGCATGTATACAACTGTGAAACTATCACCACAATCGAGATAGTGAATATGTTCATCACCCCTAAAGGTTTCTCACAGGTCTTTGTGATCTCTCCTCTATGCCTCCCCAGACTGATGTCAGCCACTATGTTAGTTTCCATTTTTATAGAGTTATATAAGTGAAATCATGTAATATGTACTTAAGAAGAATTCTTGCTTCTTTCACTCAACATAATTATTTTGAGATTCATTCATGCGGCATATATGTAAAGGGTTCATCCATTTTTATCGCAAAGTAGTATTACACTGAATAGATATACCAAGATTTATTTTTATTCATTTACTTGTTGATAGACATTTGAGTTGTTTCCAGTTTTTGGCTATTACAAATAAAGCTGCTGTGAATATTCATGTACAAGTCTTTGTATGGATATGTATTTTCTTTTCTCTTAGGTAAATACCTAGGAATGGAATGCTTAGATTATATGGTAGGTTTATATTTTTAAGAAACTGTCAAATGTTTTCTGAAGTAGTTGTATCATTTTACATTCCCACCAGCAGTATATAATACTTTCAGTTTTTTCATATCCTTGTTAACACTCGTTATGGTCATTCTTAATTTTAGCCATTCTAATAGTGCAGTGGTATCTCATAGTAGTTTTATTTTGCATTTATCTGATGACTAAGGATGTTGGACATCTTTTCATGTTTAGATTGCCATTCATTTATCTTCTTTGGTGGATTATCTGTTCAAATCTTTTGCCTATTTTTTAAATTGGGTTGTTTTTTCATTGTTGAGTTTTGAGAGTTTTAAAAAATATATTCTAGCTATAAATCCTTTTGGGATATATGCTTTGCAAAGACTTTTCTCTCAGTCTATGGCTTATCATTCTCTTAACTGTGTCTTTTGAAGAACAGAAAGTTTTAATTTCTCTGAAGTTCAATCCATCAATTCTATGGATCATATTTTTGGTGTCATATATCGGGAATTCTTATCTAACCCAATGTCACAAAAACATTTTCTCCTATATTTTCTTCTATAATTTTTAGTTTTAGGTCTTACATTTAGGCCTATTATCTGTTTTGTATTAATTTTTGTTAAGTGTGGATCCTAGTGTTTTGTGTGTGTGTGTGTGTGTGTGTGTGTGTGCTTATGGATGTCCCAACCATTTGTTGAAAATTCTGTCCTTTCTCCACTGCATTGCCTTGAACCTTTTGTCAAAAATCAGTGTCTATAATTGTGGGTTTTTTTCTGGACTCTCTATTCAGATCTACTATTCTATTTGTCTGTCTTTATGTAAATACCAATAACATACTGATGACAATAGTCATAATAATTCTTTCAGTCAGGTAATAGTGTTAGCCCTCCAACTTTGTTTTTCTTTTCAAAGTTGTTTTGGCTATTTGTCTTTGAATCAGCTTGTCAGTTTCTATAAAACAGCCTGCTGGGATTTTGATTGGATTTGCATTGACTCTATAGATCAATTTGAGAGAACTAACATCTTAACAATATGGAGTTTCTGACACATGAGCAATGTATATTTCTCCATTTATTTAGGAGATACGTTTTCAGTAATATTTTGTAGATTTTAGTATATAGGTCTTTCATATCTTTTGTCAGATTTATCTTTAAGTATTTTATAGGTTTTGATGCTGTTGTAAATAGTATTTTTTGAAATTGTGGTAAAATATGCAAAATGTAAAATCTATCATGTAAATGTATTGTAAAAAAATCCTGATTGTTGTTTATATATAGAAATATAATTAATTTTTTTATATTGGTCTTATATTCTACAACTTTCCTAAACTCACTTTTTTGTAAGATGTCATCAGATTTTCAACTTAGACAATCATGTCTTCTAGTAAAGAAAGTTTTTTTCCCCCAATCTGGAGGCCTTTTTTTTTTTTTTTTTTTTTTTAAATCTTTTTCTTGCCTTATTTCCCTGGTTAGTATATTTAGTACAGTGTTAAATAGAAGTGATAAGAGCAGACCTCTTGTTTCTAATCTTAGAGGGAACGTGTTTTTCCTCTTTCACAGTAAATACAAAATTTAGAGAAAATAATTTATTCTGAATTATATAAAATCAAAACTCTAAACAAGTATTGCTTTAAAGACTCACATTATATTTTAACATAACTTATAGTAGTTTTCTTTAAATCTGAGTTAGTTCAAATTTGTCAGTATAATAATATAATTTCTTTTTATGAAGACCAACAATCACAACCACTTTAGTACTTGATAGAATTTTGATGTTTGATAATCACTGCATATTTATTGACAGCATTCAATTAAAATATCAGTATAGCTTTCATTCATCAAAGAAAATACTTTATTCAAGTTTTTGAAATAAATTTGAGGAGTTATATTAGGTTTGAAATGAAGAAAAGGCCAAGTTGAAATATGGAAACAAAATTTTCATATGGTGAAAGCTGAAATCAGTGTATACATTCTAATCAAAGATCTGTCTGTCACATGTGGCATTTTTCAAGCTTTTAAGAGACTACTAGGCCAACCCTTTGCTGCTTTACTGCTTTGGCTTTGCTTTTTCCCTTTCGTTTCTTTCACTTTGCCTTCAGCGTTTTTCTTTGCCTCTGGTTCATCCATATAGGGTCCATGCTGGTCCAGAAGACTTTTTGTTTCTCTTAATAAGTTTTCATTTTCATGTTATCGTTTTCATTTTTCACCACACATTGGGTTTTCTCTTCACAATGTTCAGGGACCACCACTGTTGATCTCTCTTGAACATCTTTCATTGAAACATCACGACCTACTTTAAAAATACTTTTAAGTCTGCTAAGCTCCTTTGGGGCATTCTTTTTTCTCTTTTAAGCACACACCTTCCTTTTTCCATTTACGTTGTAAGCTTTTAGCCATATTTTATCTGAAAAACCTCACAAACTCACAGTTTGCATGCTCACAATGACCAGCACTTATGGGTTTTTAAAAAACCCTTTATCAGATCGAAGAAGCTACTTTCTTTTCCTAGTTTGCTGAGAGCTTTTTTCAGAATGGATACTAGATCTTATCAAGTGAGTTTTCTCTGTCCATTGCCTGGTTTTTCTATTTTCACTTATTAATACGGTGAATTATATTGATTAATTTTTGAATAGTAAGCCAACCCTGTATTCTTGGGGTAAACCTCACTTGGTCGCGATGCATTGTCCTTTTATTTACTAAAAATTTGTTCAAATTTTTGTTTCTTTATTAATAAGGGATATTAGTTTGTAGTTTTACTTGTAAAAGTTTGTTTTTGGTATCAGGATAATGCAGGCCTCATAGAACGAGTTGGGAAATATTCTTCAGTTTCAGAAGAGTTCAGGTAGAATTGGTATTATTTTTCCTTAAATATTTGGTAGAATTCACCAATAAAGCCATATGAGCCTGGAGTTTTCTTTGTGGGAAGATTTTTAATGATAGTGTCAGTTCTTTTAATAGGTATAGGACTATTCAGGTTATTTACTTCTTCAAAAAGCTTTTGTAGTTTGTGTCTTCAAGGAATTCATCCATTTCATCAAGTTGTCAGATTTACTGGTATACATAACATTCCATTATTATTATTTTAATATATCTAAAATCTATAATGTCTCATTCCTGATATATATTTTTAACTGATCGGTCTTATTAGATGTTTATTAATTTTGTTGATTTACCAGAGAACCAGTGTTTGGTCTCAAGAATTTTCTCTTTTGTCTCTATTTCATTGATTTTTACTTTGATCTTTATTATTTTCTTTCTTCTGCTTACTTTTCTAGTTTATTAAGGTAGAGGCTAAGGTCGCTGATTTGAGACTTCTTTTTTTCAAATATAGACATTTAGTGCTATAAATTTTCCCTAGTACTGTTTTAGCAGCATTTCACAGATTCTGGTATATTGTGTTTTTTGTTTGTTTGTTTGTTTGTTTTACCAATTTATTTTAGAGTAAAAATACCTAAAATGAAAATACAACTGGTGGTAAATGCTTATTTTCACTGTCTGATATAGTCTTTAATAACTTAGTGTCTCTTAATGATGTGTTCCAATTTGAGGGATTATTTTTGCTCTGGAAATGTATACCACCAAAATCAGTCTTACCTATTAAATCCAGCTAGTATTGGTTCTTCGCTGTGTTAGATGGTATATTTTGTTTTTATTTTTATTCAGCTCATTGTTTAGGTTTGAGTCCATTATCTTGCTTTGCTTTTTGTTTTTTCCTTTTCCTCTTTTCTTAGCCTTCTTTTAGATTAAGGAGTATTTTTTTATGATTCTGTTTATCTTTGTTGGCTTAACTGTTTGTTTTGTTATTTTAGTAGTTGCTTTAGGAGATAAAATATGCATCTTTAACTTATTACAATCTGCTCTTAAGAGATATTATTATACTTTGTCTCACATATAAGAACCTTACAAAAGTGTATTTCCATTCCTTCCTTCTCAACTTTAGTTCCACTCTGTACTATAGCCTGGAAATTCTCTCAAAGTCATAAGTGTGGCAATTGTATGACTTGCCTCATTTGTTTACCATTGCTCAAAGATCACTGTCCTTCACAGGCTGATCCAGTGTCTTGAAAACCATTGTTTCAAATATATATATAAATATATATATGTAGTTGTTTAAGAAGAGATGGTAAATTTCATCCTTGTTACTTCATCTTGGTCTGAAGCAGAAATCTCAGCTTAATCATCTTCCTATCCCAGTCTAGCTCTATTGCAGTCTGTCCTATAATTGGTTCCAGAGAGATCTTTCTAAAATAAATATTGGACTGGGTCTCTGCTTACATTTTTCAGTGGCTCCCCATTTTTTATTCTTTTTTAATAACAAAACAAACATGCTAGGACACCTCATTTCTAGGTGGGAGAAATATTCTTAAATAGAACATGGATAAATAAAGATATTACTAGAGATGCTGTATAAATTCCAGTGTAATTATTAGTAATATATTGTTTTGAGAAGATAAATATTGGCTTTCCTTTTGGTCATGTAACACTTGAGTTTGTATAGAACTTGCGGGAAACTTAGGTCACAACTACTGTCTCATTTGGTACTCAACAAAATAAGGTACTGAAAACTCAGTGGTGTTTATGAAATAAATTATTATAGGAACCCCACTGATTTTTTTCATGTTTTTCTATGAGATGTTAGTCAGATACATTGAAGTTAAATGTCCATTTGTAATCTAAAATGAATTATGTTAGTTGGGACAAAAAAGATCAATACGTTCATATAAATAAAAATCTGGTGATCTTTTACATCTTGAGTTTCTTTATATTTTAATGCTGCAATTCTTCATCATTCCTTATTAACTTTGTAGTGTTGGACCCCAAAGTTACTGTTTCTCTCCTGTAATTTGTGCAAACATGCCTGCATGAAAAAGGAAAATTAATGAGTACTTTCTATATACCAGACATTGTGCTACATTAGTTTAGAATGCTAGCCCATGCTTATTTTTGTGATTCACTTCATTTCTTATTTTCAACTACTCTTCATCACGTCTCTTTCTTTGTAGCTGCCACTGATTTATCTACAGTTACTAGAATATGTCATTCTCTATTTTTATACTGCAGAGAAGGGGGAAAATTCCCCTTTCCCTCCTCTGGTTCTTTTTGGCTCTCCAAAGAATCAAATCAACAGGAGGCTTATTGACAAGAGAATATCAAATTTAATATCATGTGCACGGGAACTTGGCATTCATAAGAGTTAGAGATAGACAAAGGATTTGAGGTATATAAGGCATCCTGAGCCAGGGATGAAGTAAGGTGAGTTGGGGGCTTCAAAAAGTCCTTGCAGGATGAGGAACAGACCTTTAGTAAGTAGAAGTTTGCCCTGCTCTATAGGTAGGTCAAAAGAAGTTATCTCTGATAATCTCCTATGGACAGGCCTGTAATTCAGATTCTTCTAGGCAGTTAAGAGCAGAAGTTTCTCTTGAGCCCGAAGCTAAAATTGCCTTTAGTTCAATGTAATCTGCATGCCACAAAAGCACATCTACGGGTGGCTTGTTCTGGACATACACAGTTCCTTGAGCTTCTCTAGAGTTTTTCTGGGCACAACTGACTCATGAGAAGAAGAGGCAAAGTGATATCTTTCTTGCTGTGGATACCATGCCCTGTTGCTCATCCATGTTCTGTACTCAGTCCACCAGCTGTTTACATCCACAGGAATGAAGACTATTTCAGGCTCTTTTGCACTGTCTAGATGTTGCACTGTCTAGATGTGGCCAGGGTTTGGTATGCCGGAATAAGGGGATATTTGGTCTGCACCTGACCTGTTGAAAAAGAGGTTAGTAAGAGCAAGATGCAGATTGAAACGGAGACCATAGTGGAAGCTTTAGAGAGTAAGGAAGTGGAATAGATAGACAGGTACTCTCTAGTCAGCTTTCTGATTAATAAATATAGAAAATTATTATTAAAATGGGGGTTTTAAAGTGCATATACATAAGGAGGGTGTCAGTAGGGAGTGAGGATAAATGGAAGCCATTTTTTGATCCATTATCTTGGGAAAAGCGGTCTACTTTGTGGTACTTCTGCTTCTGGGGCCTGTGAATTTGCCTGGAAGTCCTTCGTTTAATAAAGTCACGTGTTGGGACTGCCTCCCAGTTGTCTTGAGAGCAATGATGATGAGGGTCTATTTTGGCGTGGCTTGCATGGGACCCAGGAGGACTTTTATTTTGATGGCAGTATAGGTGGTCACCAGTACTGCATAAGGTCCTTCCCATTGAGATGGCAGCGGTGTTTTCTTCTAAAGACCTCAGTGTACACTCAGTCTCCTGATAGAAAGGGATGGCAAGGCTTGTCAGGTGACATGGGACACACCTCTTTTACCTGTTGATGATATGCTTCAACTATACTAGTTAGTTCGTATGTATGGCTAGCTAGTCACAGTATCAAATTGTTCACTGACGTTTCTGTAATGTTCACTTAATCCATGAGTGGAAAGTTTAAAGATGCTAGTAGGCATTGGGCGTCCAAAAACTGTTTCGCAAGGGGTTAATCTGTGTCTCCTATTGGGAGTATTCCAGACCTTTATGAGGGCCAAGAGCAATACTGCTGGCCATTTAAGTCCAGTTTCTTAACAGATTTTTTCTTCCTAGAGTCCTTTTAATGTGTGGACTTTTGCATTCCACTTGCCCCAATGATTGAGAATGACGTGGGGTATGAAATTTTAATGAGTACCCCAGAGTTTTTGCAAGCAGGTTGTTTATCTCTGCTGTAAAATGAATTCCTTGGTTTGATTTAACCCATAAAAGAATACCAAACTGAGGAATAATCTCAAGTATTAATTTCTATGCCACTGTAGTAGCATCAGCATGTCTAGTTGGATAGCATTTGGTCCACCCACTAAACATGTAGACAATCCCCAAACAGTGAGAATAGCTTAAAACTGGGGGCAATTCTATAAAATCCATTTGGAGCGGTACAGAAGGCAATGTTGGTCTAGGAGGACTTCCTGAGGTACATTATTTCTTGGAGGAATTTGTTGGGATTTACAAGTAGTACATTGGGAAATAATTTGGCCAGAAATTTTGTGGATGCCAGGCAAAACCAACTGTCTTTTAGTTCCATAATTATCCCTCATCTGCTCATACATCCCATTTGGTAGGATGTAAGTGCAAGCCAAAAAGCTAAAAGAAAAGGAGCTATACGAAGTCCGTTTGGCCCAGTGTATAATCCATCAGATAATTGTTTGGCATTCTTTTGTACCCATTTGTCTTTTTCAGATTGTGGGATGTTTGCCTGGTAGTTAATAACATCAGTGAAGGATAAAGGCAGTTTTAAAAAATTGGGTGGAGAAAGGATAAGGGGATCCATTTTAAACTATATTTAGCAGCTCTGTCAGCTGATCGTTATCTAAAGATACAGTATCTGTCTCCTTAATAAGGGCTGAACAGTGGACAATAGCAATCTTACAAGGTAGATGAATGGCTTGTAATAGGGCAGCAGTTATTTACCCATTGGCAATAGGGATGCCCGCAGAAGTTAAGAATAAGAATCCATGGGATTGCCAAGTTATGCCAACAACGTGACAGACTCCTAAGGCATATCTTGAATCTGTGTGAATAGTGGCAGGTTTTCCTTCAGCCAGTGTACAAGCTCTGGTAAGAGCTACGAGTTGGGCCATGTGGGCTGACTTTATCATGGGCAAAGAATATGTCTCAAGTGCTTCATGTGGGGAAGCAATGGCAAAGCCGGTTATTGTGTTTCCCCCAGAAATTTCATTTATAGGAGCCATCACAAAATAAAAGTCGTCTGGTTTGTCCAAAGAGATGTCTGAGAGATCCTCGCATGACTTTGAGACTCCTCTATAGCTTACAGGCAATCCTGTGGGCTATTGTGGGGCTGTTCAGCATCAGGAAGGGGTAGTATAGTAGCTGGATTCACTGTTACAATGATATAAGATGATGGAAGGATTAGTTCAAAGTACTTGTTCATAGATGGTCTGTGGTTGTGTGGAGAGGCACTATGTCCTGTGACCTTGTAAAATATCAGACACAGCATGGGGGGGGGGCGGTGAAATGGTAAAGGGAAGAGCCAGGGAAGAGCCTAATGTTTGAGTACTGGCTTCGTCAGTCATGGTGGCAGCTACAGCCCCTAGGTAGGCATGCCTAATGCATCAGGGTCTAACTGGCATGAGAAATAGGCTGTAGGACACATCTGAGACACATCTGAGAGGCAATAGATTGTTCTAGAATGCCTGCAGCAATTCCATTATTTCTATGGCAGTATAAATGAAAAGGTTTGTCAGAATTAGGTAAATCAAGAGCTAGGGGTGTGGACAAAGCTAATTTTAGGGATTCAAAGGAGGTTAATGCCTTTGATGGCCTGGAAATAGGCTCTGAGGTGTTATATGGAAGAAGAACATACTGAAGTTTAGCAAGGGCTGCAAAATTAGGAATCCACTGGCAGCCACAGCCAGCTGCTCCTAGAAATTTACACAGCTTTTTTGTTTGTTTGTTTGTTTGTTTGTTTGTTTGTTTTTGTCCTGAAGAGAGGGATGGACGAAACTGACTCAAGGCAGTTTGGGATTAGCTTTTGAATGCCCTGAGCTCTCTCATGTCCTAAGTAGGTAACAGTAGTTTTTCCCCACTGAGGGTTAGATCTGGAAACCTTATGGCCTTGTTCAGCTAGTGCCTTTAGGAGAATGAGGAAATCTATAAGAGCTCTTTGCTTAGTTTTATTACAGAATAAGAAGTCATCTACATACTCAACAAGTGTGGAGCCTTGGGTAAGGGCTATAGAGTCTGGGCCTATTTTTAGAGTTTGGGAAAATACTGAGGAGGACTCATGTTAATTGTCTCCCTTTAAATGTAAATGCAAAAAGAAATGGGGAGTCAGAATGAACAGGGTTTGAAAGAATGCAGAGCAGAGTTCAACTGTTGTAAACCAGACTGCATCAGCGGGAATTGAGGTAAGAATAATAGCCGGATTAGGGACAACTGGGTGGTGAGGAATTACAAACGAGCTTATGACTCTTAAGTCCTGTACAAATTGATAAATTTGATTCCCATCTGAGTCAGATTTACCTTTTTTACTGGCAAGATTGGGGTGTTATAAGATGGAGAAGTACAAACCAGAACACTGTTGCAAGAGGGAGTCTATTATAGATGCAGTTCCTCACTCTGCATCCATAGAGAGGGTATTGGGCTACTGATAGAAACGAGATAGCTCTTAAAGACTCATCTTCACAGAAATTTAAATCAGGATGAGTTTCTAATAAAGAAAGTAAGCAATTTGGGGCTTGGTCTGAGAGCAAGGAAATAAAAATGCCCTTTTCATTACATTTTATAGTAGCATTAAATTTACATAATAAATCTCTGCCCAGGAGATTTGCAGGTGAGCAGTCTGAAACTAGAAAGTATGCGTATTAAGAAAGCCTAATGATATTGAGGTGAGCTGAGATATGGGCAGTGAAATAGGTTGCCCAGAGATTCCAATAGCTTGAATAGAATCAGAGGTGACAGATCCTCTGAATGGATAGTAGAGAAAGTTGCACCAGTGTCAATTAAGAAAGCCAGTTTCTGATCCTCTACTTTAAGTTCAATGGTAGACTCTGAGATGTAACTGAGGATCAGCTGAATCCATGATCTGGGAAAATTGTCTCTCAAAAGGAGAAAAATGGACTTTCTGAAAGTGCTGGAACTTAGGGAAGTTGTTTTTCAAACTTTCCTGTCTTAAGTGCAGGACAATTTATCTTCCAGTGTCTAGTTTCTTGCAATATCCGCAACTGTCTGGAGACAAATAGAAAGAGCTCTGAGTGGGCTTTGATTTATTCTCAGTTATTGCTTCTCTAAAGATTCAAGGTGAAGAGCAAGAATTGTTGCTTTTAATTCTTCTCCCCCCGCCCGCTTTCCCGTAAACTATTCTCAAAGAATTATATGGCAGCCGCCATTATCACAGTTATTGGTTGCCCTGACCAGCCAACCATGCTCTTCTGAATTTGTTATAACAAAGAGAAAGGTTCCCACAAGAGCAGATATTAAGAGGTTTCTGTGCTCCTGGGCTTCTGGATTTAATAATGTGTGTCTTTGGAAAGTTTGTATAAAACATTCAACGTAGGTGAACCTGGGAGAAGGTCTGGCCATTTATTTATCCTGTGGGGGGAATTTCCTCCAGGGGGCCTTCTGGTCTGTCTAATAGCTACAGTGTAATCATGGGCTGGAAGAATGTCCCTTAGTAACCAGTCAAGGTCTCTATGAGTAGGATTAGGAATAATCACCAGTCTTACCAATTCCTCTCTAAATGTGTTGGAGCCTCTGAGAGCAACAGTAAGAGGGTTTTATAATTTAAAAAGATCAAATGCTGTCCAGGACATCTAGAGAAAGGGAAGTTAAAATAGGCAGCTGGGTGTTCTCTGGCAAAGTTGGAGTCTTAAGATCTGGCTGAGCTGATTGAGCTGGGTTTTGAGATCAGGTTTTTATACCAGACACCCAGAGATCCAAAAGATCTCCTGTAGGGTAAGGGACAGGAAGTTGGGGATAATAGGGAGTATAGGAGGGAGGAGTAGGGGGATTTGCATTAGATTTGGTTTTTAATTTTTGTTCTAAGTCTGCCTTTTGTTCTTTCATTTTATCAAGGGATCCATTAAAACTAACCATTATACTTTTTTTTCCCATGTTTTCCATTCAATTCGATCCTCCCATAAATACCAATAAGGCAGTTGCTTGAAAGGAGAATTCTCTAAAAATTTTTTAAATAAAGAAGTTTTTCTAATTCAAAAGATCCATGACAAGTAGGATCTTTCTTAGTATATTTATTCCAATAGTGACTCAACCCAATAAGCCTCTTTATGGGAAGACCTGGGAGTAACTTTCCAGGTTTAGAATAAATTTTTACTATGGATGCAAGAAATGTCCTAGATGAGGGCACAGATGGTGAAGCCCCCATGATCCAAAGGAGTGTCACTCCTCAAAAGAGTCTCAGACAGAGTAGGCAATTAAGAAACAAAAGTCCCTTGAGAGCTTGGCATAGCCACACGCAGAGAGCTCAGAGCCCCATTCTAACTGACTGGCCACCAAAGTGTGCTGCTAAGTGCACCCTCTAGGTGATGGGGGCAGGGAGAAAATATTCTGTTTGGTCAAAAAAAGAAAACCCAAGCTCTCAGGACCTAGAACAGGACAAAAGGAAAACTCTCATTCAATAGGTTTGACTTGGCCTTCCCTGTAGATTTTCCTTCTTATGCACAACAGGCAGAGAGACACAAAGAACAGAGATTGTCTCTAGGAAGAAATGAATCAATAAAACCAAGAGTGCTCTACCAAATTTATGAGTCACTAAAATCCAAGGAACTAGTTCCACAAATATTTTCTGCCAATTTAAATGTAGAAAGAGAAAAAAAAATTTTCTCAGCACTTTCATTGTATTGGACACCCCCTTTGCCTCACTACCACAGACAGAGATGCTGGGGATGCTGACAATGGTAAGAAGTCTTACCTTTTTTTGTGCCAGCTTAGTCAGATGTCCCAGAATCCCTTCATCTACAGTGGTCCTCAGGAGGGAGCAGTTTTTCCAGCCAAAGAAAGCAGTTTCTCCCTTAGCTAGTAAAGAATTTTATCAGCCAGTGATGAACCCGCTCACAGTTCCAAGACTGTAGGGGAGGGGAAAAAAATACCCCTTTTCCTCCTCTGGTTCTTTTTGGCTGACCAAATAATCAAATCAACAGGAGGCAGATTGACAAGAAAATATCAAATTTAATATTGTGTGCAAGGGAACTTGGCATATATAAGAGTCAGAGATAGAAAGAGGGGTTGAAGTATGTAAGACATCCTGAGCTAGCCATGAGGTTAAGTGCCTAGGGGGCTTCAAAAGGTCATTGTGGGATGATAAGAAGAGCAGACCTTTAGTAAATGAAGTTTGCCCTGCCCTATAGATAGGTCAGAAGAAGTTATCTCTGATAATCTCTTGTGGGCAAGGCCTCTGAGTCAAATTCTTCTAGGTAGCTAAGGAGTGGGGTGGGGGTGAGGGTGCAGAAGTTTCTCTTGAGCCTGAAGCTAAAATTGCCTTTAGCTCAAAGTAATGTCAGGCACATCCTGTGGTAGCTGATTCTGGACCCCCACAATCCTTTGATGCTTTCATATACACTGTTCCTCCTGTCCTTCCTCCTTTGTTGATCTGGTTAAGTCATACTTGACAATTAAGACTCCACTTAAGTATCCCCTTCTTCAGGAAATCTTCCCTGGAAACCACAGGCTGGGTTAGGTGCCTTGTCTGTGTTCCCACAGCCTCTTATGCTTATCTTACTGCAGCACTTAGCTCATAATTGCAATGATCTGTTCCCCTGCCTGTTTTCCCACCAACTGCTTGAGGGCATTACCTTCTATAATTCTATATCTCAACACTTAGCACAGGGCCCAGTACAGAGTAGTCATGTAGAAGACAAAAATTTGTCCTTGGATCTACCATTGTGTCATCTTATATAAGTTGTTTGGCTTATTCAATGTTCCAAAGCCTAGGTTCTCTTAGACTCTGCAGCAGCATAGACCTGGTTTTCGCCAGATAGCTTAGTGGGCTAGTGCATGAGGCCTAGGCCCAAGGGCTAGATTCTTTTTGCAGTGATGTTTCAGGGCTTGATATTGACATTATATTAGAAAACTAAGATTTCTGCCTTACTCTAGGCACAGATGATAAGCTGTCAGTGAGAGCCAGAAAGAAAGAGAGACAAATCATAGGTCTGGATCACAAACTATGTATAGGAAGAGCCACTTTGGTAAGATTCTGTAGGTGTCTTGGAGTGCTCTGTATCCAGAGTAGCCAGATAAGAAGCTAGGCTTTGTGATGCCTTTTCTAACTCATTCAGTCACTTCTTGCTCTGTGCGCCCATATCACCCCATATATTCCTTTGACACAGCACCTATCATTCTATATTATAGCAATTTATTTTCTTATATGTCTCCTTCTCTAGAAGAGAGCCCTTTATGATGGAGATCATACAGATTGATTTCGATATCTAGTAACTCACCCAGGACCTGCTAGAGTAGTAGCCAATGAAAGCTTGGTGAATGAATGAATAAATGAAAGGTGATAATAATAATTGCTAATATTTCTTTAGCCCTTACTGTATGCTAGGAGCTCCCCATGTCTTTACTATACTTGTATGATGTTAGAACTCTGATTCTCACCAATTTATAGGTAACAAAAATGAGGCACAGAAAGGCTGAGTAACTTGCTCATGGTTTTACATCTAGTAAGTGGCAGATCCCAAATTCAAACCAAGGCACCTGGTTCCAAAGCCCACATTCTTAATTACTGTGCTATATCTGACTAACTGACCGAGAGGCTGACCACAGGCTGACCACAGACTGACTGAGTGACCAGCTAACTAACAGTGTGTGAAGGAGAGGCAAAGAAAGCATTGGCAACCTTACTGCCAGATATGTTTTTTTGGGGATATGAATTTGAATCCATAAAAGTAAGTGAGGGGTTTACCACTGATCCATTAGGGGAAAGAGATACTGATTCAGGAGCCCATTCTTACTGCTTATTCTTTCTCTGGCAAGAGAAGGGATAGGCTAAGGCCAAGGATCTGCCCTGGTATATCCATGGGGGTATCACTATAGCTCAAGTGCTAAGTAGTACTATTTACTGTTCCATCTGCCTAGAATGTCCCTCCCCCACGTGGTCACATGGCTAACACTTTATTTCATTTTCTGCGCAAATGTCACCTCATCAGGCCTTTCCTGATCAGATCTGATATAACACTGCTCTTTATTCTCTTACCCGGCTTTATTTTTTTTTCATTATGCTCATCACTATCCAATATATAATCGTTTGTTTATAGTGTTTTAGTTTGTCTCAGATCCCTGAGAATCAGGGATCTGTGCTCTGTCTTATATATTGTTATGTTCCTAGCTCCAAGAGCAGTGCATGGCAAGTAGTACTAGGTGCTTGACAAATGTTTCTTTTTTCCAATGAATAAATGATTTTGAAGCTTGAGACCACCTTCTTTCAAAGGCTTCTATCACTTGGCTTCAGTAATGCCTCAGTCTCCTCGTTCCTATATGTAACCGTTGGACCTCAGACAAACTCAGTATTCTCTGAGCAGTCTTCACAGTTTATAGTTCTTATCTTTGCTCATGTTTCTTTTCTCTGGTAGGCCTACATCTCTATCCACCCAGATTCTGACCACAACAAATACCTCTTTTTGAATATACACACACACGCACACACACACACACACACACACACACAATTATTACTGAGTTTATATTAAATCCCAGGCATTTTCAAACATATGGACTCATTTAATTCAACAACTCTGAGAGACAGGTATTGGTAGATAGCAAGCAACATGGGGGCAGGGATCTCTGTCTTGCTCACTGCTCTGTTCCCAGTACCTGGCACAGATGGCTCACAGATGGCCATCATTTGTTCATTCATTCACTTTTATCTATTCTTTTGTCCATTCAGCAAAATTTACAAAGTACTTAGAATGATCAGGCCTTGTGTTAGACATAAATGGAAAAGACATGTTCTCTACCAAATTACCTACAATGTAATGTGGAAGAGAGATTTGTGACTAAATAATAGCAATATAACATATGTTAGAAAAGAAATCTGTATAAAGAAAGTGCTAAGTAAGTAGAGAAGAGAGACCTCGTACTTATTTGGAAGGTTTTAGAAGAGGGGATTTTGAAATGGGCTCCAAAGAGTTTCAGCAAGTAAAGAGGTAGAGTTGGGTTTTAAGGATTAGTTGGTGCTTAGTAGGCCAAGAAGAGGGAAAAGAGCTTTTGTGGAAATAGAAAAGACCTAGAAGTCTGAGAGCATTATTCAAGGATGAATAAGTAAATGCTGTTAAGATACCGATGCTGGATGAGGATTGCGAAGTCAAGAGCTACAGCAGAGGCAGCCCCCAGGGAGGGCTGTGAAGTTCAGGTCATTTATGTTGGGATGAGGGAGACTGTTAGTCCAGTAGTTTCCAGTGGCCGTATGTGCACTTCAAGTGGGCCCACATGAGATGGTCGATTGGGGTGCCATAAGAAAATACTAGGGCTTGTATTTATATTGCAATTATTTTTATCTCACTTTTTAATTTTTATGTCTTACAATATTCCTAATGTCATTACATGTATCTAATTTATAAACAGATATTCCTATATTGGCAATGTGTGCTCAAGTTTTTTTACAGGTAGATTATGTCACTAAACAGATTGGAGACTACAAATTTAGTCACCTTGTTCATTTCTCTTATGAAAGACTATTGCAGAAAACTCCAGGGGTTGACCTTCTCTGATTCTGTGTAACTATTTGTCATTTTGCCCAGAGTTCTATAGTCTTTGATCTCTCCAGGGGCTACATGGACAGGCTCAGGAGGATAAGAGACTGATGACTTTTGAAGACTATCTCTTGTTTGACTGTCTACCTAGGATTTGGATTTGGGAGTCATTTGGAGCCTGTATCTGTACTAAGCTCTCCTTGCCAAATGCTGTAGCATTTCACAGCACTCTGTACCTGCAGTTGTCTTCTTCCTGACTTTGACCTAGGAATTTGTTCATTTTCTCTTTTGGAATGAGAGAGCAGAACAAGACTTAACTTTTAGATACTTGAACCTTAGGGACAAAGGACTCTGATGTCTCAACTTGACTGTTGAGTGAGCTCTTCATGCTGGGACACAGAGTTGCTGTCTGACAAGAATGAAGCTAACTTTGTTCAGATTGTAGTAACTCTGGTTGAACAACACCAGGCTGCCAAGCCCTACCTAGGTAGGACATTTGCCTAGGTAACAGAATGATATGTAGAGCACGAAAAAACAAAAAACAACTGCCTTGGGGTTTGGCCTGATATACTGAAACCATTATCCCTTTTCCTTATAGCTTAGCTACATAAGGGCCTACTACGTTCAGAGTCCATCTCACTGGATTACAGTGACCTCCCTTATAAGACCCTCTGCTTCACCTAAAGTAGTGTTTAGAGCAGTGGTTCTCAGCTGGGGACACTTTTGTCTCTCAGGGATCATTTGACAGTATCTGGAAATATATTTGATTGCCATGACTGCCAGCATGCTACTGGTCCCGTGGGTAGATCCAGAGATGTCGTTAAACAATGCACAGGACAGCCCCCTACAACAAAGCAGCATCCCGTCTAAAATGTAAATGTCAGTGGTGCAGAGATTGAGAAACCCTGGTCTGGAGTGACTCCTGCCTGTCTCCACTACAGTGTAGGGTGCAGATAGAGGAGTTCCTGCATGCCAAAGGTCTATGTTCAGGCTTGTATCAAGACGTCCTCCCAGTAGACAAAAGGCTTTTGTCACACCACTGGCCTCAGGCCTTTCTAGCAATAAAAACGTGGCCTTCTTTCCATTCCACATGCCCAGCAGAAAGGCCCCTTTTGTCCTGGATGAGGCCGAGCTCCTTTGGCAGCAGTGTGGCAGGAGTGTGTTGTTCTCTGTACTTTACAGGCTAGCACTTGTCTGTCTGCCTCATGTCTGTGTGTCATGCTACTATGCCTTTATTACCTGATATTTCAAACCATAGTAAATGACCACATTTGTAATGTGTGTAGCTATATATTCATTTTCAGGAATAATGACTAATACATTCTATTCTCTGTAATGCTTTTTTAACCTCAGCTCTGTCATCCTCCTTTCCCAAACCCTAAGATTCGAACATATCTCTTAGAAATTTATTTGTCTCTTCCCTCCAATGTATTCTAGTCTGGAATTAGAAATTTAACCAAGCATTGACTAGGCACCTTTCACCTAAACCTCTAGGATTTTGCCATCTAGGATGCAGCTTTAGGGCAGTATACCTGCTTCATTTCATCTGCTAGCACCTTTCCCTTTTTCCCTCCTGTGCCTCTGCAAATAATTTAATCTACCTCTGAAGTCTCTTGGCTTCAGAGCTTTCCTCCTGAGCTCCAGAAGCTTCTTGAGGATATCAAGGGATTGGAGCATTTTTGCCTTCATCTTGATTTCATTCAGAATGTCTTTCTGAGTGTCTGCTTTGAACCATTGCTGGGCTCCATAGTAGGGGAAGAAGGAAAATGAAGGGCCAGGGCCAGGCTTTCAACTTCTCTAGCTTATGTGAGAATGACAGAAACGACCTAAGACCTGAGGTGTGCCTACCAGAGGAATGCCCATTTTTTTTTTTGACAAGCATTTTAGAAGTTAACTGTTCCCATGAGCTGTACATTAGTTTAAGGAGATTATTGTTTGGAGGCTCACAGTCAGAACATTTCTAGAACTCCTCATCTAGGGTAGTCATTGTTTGAGTAAATTCTTACTGATGCCACTGTATATGAAGCTCCATTTTAGAGACAATAGGGTGAACAAAAATGAATAGGACATGAGTCACGCCTTAATATTTCCTAATTATTAATGGGAAATAAGACAGCATTCTGATAAAAGTGTTCAATATGAATCTTAAGAAAGGAGGATGATGAATCTCACCATCTCATTTGACTTCAAAACTTTTTAGTCTTCTTACTGCTCACAGCGGTAGTTTTCAAACTTGAATGTACACATTCTTTGTAAGGGAAATTATCTCAGACTTGTGATGCGACAATAATTATTTTATTATAATGTTATTTAATTGTGTATAAACATAAAATGAGGTTTCAGTTGCTGTATAAAATTTGTATACAAATATAAGCAGAACAGATTTTATACATTAAATAAAACAAACTTCTAATCCAATAAAATGACACCTTTTTACTGAAACTCACTTGCTCCAGACTCTTTAAGTTAAGCATGCCTGCATTGCTGGGCGCCATCCGAGGACTCAGTCCTCCTACCATCTTTCTCTATTCAAGCCACAATGCAGCTTTGATTTATATAATACGCCATGATGTCATTTGACCTTCACTTGCCTTGAACTTCCGCCTTGTGTTTTAAGTTCACTTTTTTCTTTATTGTTGACTCTTGACAAAGTGTGAAGACAAATTTGTTATCTATGTGTCTAAATACCACACAAATATTAAAATTATTTTTCAAGGATTATTTTTATAATTATCCATTTAAAAATCACAACATTATAATATTGAAGAATGATTAGTTATAGTGGTCCACATACAGTGATGGTGTGATTTGCCATGTTGCACAAAACTGAAAAATATATGAACAGGGCTATCTATGGGTATGCTCTGACTCAGGGCTTAAGTGATGTCATCTGGATCCATCTCTCTATATAAGCCTATATTATGTGTATATTATGTCATGTACGTGTGTATATATGTATATGTATATAAACAAAAAACAGAGTGTGTACTCCTTTCATACATAGGATTTTATGAGAGAGAGAGAGAGATGTTAAACAGATAAACATGTGGTAGATGTAAGGTCAATGTGACTGAATTGTTGTGATCCTCCTTATAGCCTCTTCTTATTCTGGAGAGAGTAATAATGTTTGTACATTCCTTTATAGAATGCTTTCCAACTTATTAGTTGATTCTCACAATTCTGGGAGGAAGTAATTACTATCCTAACTTTTGGGTGGACAAACTGAATTTCAAATGTTTTATGATTTAGCCAAACTGGGAAGTGGCAGAGCTGGGATTTGGACCAGGTCTGCCTGATTCTAAGTGCCCTGCTTTTCTCACTCCATTTTCTTCTTGTCCCATGTAGCTGAAGATGGACTTCATGGAAGTATTCAGTTCTATTTAACAACACTTTACCAAGTACTTACCATATGCCGTGTTCTCTCCTGGGTCGTGAGGACAAAGACATGCATTAGACTTCACATCTGTGTAAGCGGTGCTTGGCATTCTGGAGTCATGGTTTTGTTTGTCTCATCCTACAGTATACAACTGGACCGTGGACGAGGTGGTGCAGTGGCTGATCACATATGTGGAGCTGCCTCAGTATGAGGAGACCTTCAGGAAGCTGCAGCTCAGTGGCCATGCCATGCCGAGGTCAGGAGGAGACTGGGTTCTTTCACTTGGGGGCACAGGGAGTGGGCTGGGATCAGCCTACCTTCAGATTGTCCTTTTTAGGGCAGAATCTATAGACCTCTCCTCTTCTCACATCTACTGTGCACTAGCTATAAAGCATGATGGGTATTTAGCATCCATTCTCTTATTTAATATTTCTATCAATTCTGGAAATAGTACTAATAGCTGCCATTTTTTGTGTGCTTAGTATATGCCAGGAACTCTACTTCAACACTTTGTGCATAGTATCTCATTTAATTCTTATATCACTCCTCTAAGGTAGGTATTCTATAAAGACGATGAAACTGGCTAAGTAACTTTTCCAAGGTCACATGGCTAGTTGGAAGCCAAACTGTGATTTGAAACTAGCTCTGGGCAGACTTCAAAGCCTGCGCTATTTCTCTTTTCTTTGGCTGTCCTCCTCCTAGCAGCTGCCTCTTTTATTGCCCAGGAGTCTTGGGGGCTCTTTTAGCCTCCCTGCCTTTGGGCTGAGCCTCCTCTCCGGAATGACTCTTTCAAACAGTGGTTGTGTCTTAACTCTGCCTCCTTCATAGGCACAGTATGCTAGGGCTTGAGATGGGAGTGGGAAGGGGATGGAGTACTACTTGGACTTGTTATGTCATCATAGTGCCATCTGCCATGCAGTCATTAATCCATTTACTTATTCATTCAATAAACATTTACTGGGTACCTGTTCTGTGCCAAGTACTTGTGCTGGGCATAAAGATTACAACAATCTGCCCTTGCCCTCAAAGGGCTCACTGTCTGATAAGTGCCGATTGTGTATAATATGTCATTTTATCATGTATGTGCATCTGGTTATGAGCTTCAGCAAAGGGGAAGGGAGAAGGGGAAGCTGTTGGAATGCCCGTACATTACACTCTCTAGCCACAGAGCTACCGGCCACTGCTGTCCAGACCTAGCTGAGTTGGCTGCTCCTTCCTGTGCTGCCTATAGCCTCCTCTTCACAGCTTCTCCCTACTCTGGAGAGAGTAATAATCTTGATGTTTGTACCTCTCTTTATAAAGTGCTTTCCCACTTACTATTTAAGTTAATTCTCTCAATTCTGGGAGGAAGGAATTAATATCCCAACTTTTGGATGAACAAACTGAATTTCAAATATTTTATGATTTAGCCAAACTGGTAAGTGGCAGAGCTGGGATTTGAACCAGGTCTGCTTGATTCTAAGTGCCTTGCTTTTTCTTTTCTTTTCTTCTTCTTTTTTTTTTTTTTTTTTTACTGTGTCTTCTTCTTGCCCCATGTAATTGAAGATGGACTTCTTAGAAATCTTTAGTTCTATTTAACAAATCCTTACCAACTGCCTACCATATGCCATGTTCTCTCCTGGGCCCTGAGGACAAAGACATGTATTAGACCTCACATCTGCCTCTAGGAACTCCATGTTTAATGGAAGAGACAGGCAATTGCATAGGTGACTGACCATGAAGTTCCAGGATTTAGGTTTCTTTCTCATTACCCGTGGAAATAATGGTATTGCCTTATGGATCACTGGACCATTTCATCTTGAGAAGTGGCTACGGGTTGAATTAAAACTGTAAAGCATAAGATAAGAAGTCAGTTCTCGGGTCATGGGTTCACTTAGCCTTCCTGTGGCTAGGATTAGATCTAAGACCAGACTTAGCTAGGCTGAGTTCAGGAATGGAGAAAGCCAAACTGTGGCACCTTAGTGACAGCAGGAAGCATGGAGCCTTTAGGGCATGAAGTAGCGGGTGGTTCTAGGCCCATCACTAGGCAGCATGGTATAAGGAAAGAATCTAGAAGATTTAAGTTTGTTTCATGTCTTTGCCACTTACTTGCCATGTGACTTTTGGTAAGACTCAACTCTAAGTCTCAGTTTTTGTATCTGTAAAGTGGAGCTAATAGTAAAACTGAGTTCTTAAAGTCATGAGAACTAAATGAGGTATCGTATGTAAGGTTTCAGAATAGTATGAGATGCAGAGTAGTGGCTTAGTAAATGTTAGCTCCTTTCTCATTTCTCTCATTGCTTAGAAGTAGATAGTATTCAAGTCCATAGGTTTCTTTGACAGATAGACCATGTAGAAAAGATGACACTTATTTTGATCAGTCAGATGAAAGCCAGTGCACTTGGTAAAACTGCTCTAAAGAGGATCCCTAAGAATTCCCAGGCTTATAGGAAGCATCTGACTTTACATAAGTTTACACAGAAGGAAACTGATGCCTCTGGTTGGGGGCGCAGGGTTGGGGGGAGACCAAGCAGCTTATGATTGGACAAATGAGTCACTCAATGATAAAGCTGAAGCTAGAAACTAGATCTCTACCCCTCCCACCTCCACTTGCCACCGGTGTCTCATTGCCTCTTTTGTAAGTGGACTTAATTGCTTCCCAGAACTAGAGAAGGAAGTAGCTACTCCTGCATGCCCAGGCAGGAGTATAAGCACACACCGTGATGTCAGAAGCTTCTTTCTACCTGCGAAAACAAAGCTATGCTTCTAAGAAGAACATTGACCATATGGAGTAGTATAGTCATAGATGCTCACTGTGAGACTCAGACTAGTGGTTTTCAATCTTTCATATCTTCAACCCTTTTCCTTCTACACCCACTTTGTTCCAGCAGAAGAGAAATAAAATCCAGTTTTTCAGAGGTCGTTTTCTTGTTTATAGGCCCTCTCTTATTAAAGAGTTATCATTAACAGTATGGTTGAAGGTCATAAAAAATTACAGCAATCTGGGAGTAAATTACAGTGACTCAGATATGATCTAATAAGACAGATGCAGTGTTTGTCATCAGCAGGTTTATAGTTAATGATTATTAAATATATTCATTATCAATATATTTAATTAGGTTAGGATTAGGATAATTCAGAGGTCCAGAATCACTGGGTCATGTGGCATGACATTCTGACTAGGGCTGGGCAGGAGGCTGCATTTGCAAATGGTGGGAGTGTAGGGACAGATATATAGTGATAATTCCTACAAGGGAAGCACAATAGAGAAAAAATTTTACAGTTGAGTGTGGGAACGGTCACAAATAGATAATCCTTAGTGAGCAGGATGTTCAAGAAATGGTAGACATGAAGAGATGGATGAACAAATTTTTGGTAAACGTTATGTGTCCCTGCATAGTCCCCATTGAGATCTACTTGTGTAGATTCTCTGTTCTAGAATGCAGAGGGGAGCAGTCAGCAAGAGCTCAAAGTCACGGAAGTGTTCCTGGAGAAGGTGGGTAATTTAACCAAGATCCTTCCTGGCTTTGCTGGCAGGAAACTTGAGCGCCTACTCTTTGCCTCAACAGGCTCGCTGTAACCAACACCACCATGACAGGGACTGTGCTGAAGATGACAGACCGGAGCCATCGGCAGAAGCTGCAGCTGAAGGCTCTGGACACAGTGCTCTTTGGGCCTCCTCTCTGTGAGTCATGTGGAGAGAAGGGCTGATGATCTGCAATGGAACCCAAGGCTGTTGGGGTGGCTGGGCTGAGGCCCTGAGTCTCCTGGGCACACCTGCAAGACAATGCCTCCACCTTTTCCACTGATGTTGATGTATGAAATGGTTTTACTTTTTGGTCCAGCCAGATATTAATATCCATTCATTAAGTATATTAAGAAAATATCTGCTTTGTGCTGGATCTTGTAGGAAGACCCAGATGAGTCATATCTGCCTTAAAGGGATCAAATGAATGTTCTAGAGAGGTAAACAGTGCTTCTGAGGTACACAGGAGGATAGAGAAGGCTTACTATTGAAGAGGTGGCATGTGAGCTCTGCCAATAAGGTAGTAGGGCTTTATCCCACGAAGATGGCAGGAGAGGGCGTTTTAGGTGGAGGAAGCAACTTGAGCAGGAAAATAATGGCTGAAATATGTAAGGTATACTCAAGGATAAAAGTAACCCATAAGGGGCTGAATGCTATTTAGCTTTTCCTTGCTCTCACTGTGAGTATGCAGACTGTATGATCTGATTACTGACCACCTTAAGTCCTTGGACAACCAAAGAGGATTAAGTAGGCTTTCACTAAAGCAATAGAGACACACTCAGGCCCATAGAAAGGTGTTCTCTTTAGCCAGTAGTTAGTTGAGAGAATTTAGCTCCTGAAGACCTGTAGGGTGGCAACAACTAACCCTGATATCCTTTTTCTTATTCTAAGTGAACTCAGGGGGAACAAAAGTAGTAAGATTCCTTAGAAAATTAGTTTTGACCAAACGGACTCTAAAGGTCCACTTCCTGCCTTTTGGGAGCTATTGGCATGGGTTGAGGGTGCCAGCAGCAGAATGGTATAGTGTCAAACACCAGTCTAGAGAAGTGGCTGGCAACCAGGGTCAGAGGCAGTACCATAGTCCCCTCTTATCCATGGGAGCTATGTTCTAAGACCTATAGTGGATGCTTGAAACTGCAGATAGTGCCGAACTCCGTGTATATTAGATACACACACACACACACACACACACACACACATGTATTTATATATATCATGTATATTGTATATATCATATATATCATATATATGATAAAGTTTAATTTATAAATTAGGTGCAGTAAGAGAGAAGAACAACAATAATAGAACAATTGTAACAATATACTGTAATAAAAATTATACAATGTGGCCTTAAGTATAATAAGGGTTTCTTGAACACAAGCAGGGCAATACCACTGCAGCTGATCTAATAATCAGCAAGGCTACTGAGTGACCAATGGGCAGGTAGCATATACATCAAGGATATCTTGGCCAAAGGGGTGATTCATGTCCCAGGCAGGATGGAGTGGGACAGCGTGAGATTTCATCATGCTAATCAGAATGATGTGCAATTAAAAAGTGGTAAATTATGTATTTCTGGAATTTTTCCATTTAATAGTTTTGGACTGTGGTTGACTGTGGGTAATTGAAACTAGAGAGTGAAACTGCAGATAAGGGGGGCTATTGTATAGCATTTCCCTGTCTGTGCATTTGGCTTCCACAAGTGTCCAAGCTGATGTCTTGATACAGGTGCGTCTATATCAACAAATAGATCAAATGGTCAACAAACCCAGTATTATAGCTATTGTGTAGGTCTTTCCAGAATTAAGTTGGGAGCACAAAGTAGGGAGGAATTTTCAGTCGGAGTCCAAGAATCTTTATGGAGATGATAATTCTTGAGCTGAGTCTTAAAAGATGGTAGTGGTCTTATTAAACTGTCCCCATTAACAACTCACGCCCCTCTCTTTATAATGCACCACCAAGAATACTTACACCAGAACCCAGCAGTAAAGGCTAGGCTACTTTTGCAAAGGGTTTCCTCCATCACTCCCCAGGAAGGGAGGCCTTCAGCAGCCTGAAAGTCTTCATCAGTTTTCAAAGATATATTACCAGTATCAAAATGAGATTTACCATATCTGAAAGGGTACATTAGGTACTGGAGGTTAAAGTAAGCAAGGAAAAACCAGCTAGGGCTGGAGCATGAGAACCAGAGTACTAAGTACTAAGTACTCTGGTTCCAGGGTCCAGGAGGTCAGAGCTAGCAAGAAGATCCCTAGTGAAGCAGGTTAGACTGAGACCAAGACAAGGGTATTTTCTCTGAGGCTCGTTTCATATAGCCTCTAGCTTGCATGTGACCTAACCTAAGGGAGGTCAGAAGTCAGCAGAAAACTCATTTCTGAGATAGACAGGACAGGGAAGTATTAGAGCTAAGAAGACACTTTACACCCACTAGGATATCTATAATAAAAACAAAAACAAAGAAACAAAAAATGGAAAATAATAAGTATTGGGAAAAGTGTGGAGAAATCAGAACACTTGTGCATTTCTAGCGATAATGTAAAATGGTTCTGCTGCTGTGGAAAGCAGTCTGGTTTTTCCTCAAAGAGTTAAACATAGAGTTACCATGTAACCCAGCAATCCCTTGCCTAGGAATGTACCCAAGCAATTGAAAAAAGGTATGGAAGCAAGTACATGTACAGTTGTTCATAGCAGCACTATTCACAATAGCCAAAAGGTAGAAACAACCCAGTGTCCACCGGTGGATGAATGGATAAACAAGTGATGGTATATAAATATAGTGGAATATTATTTAGCCATGAAAAGGAATGAAGTTCTGATATAGGTTGAAACCTGAGTGAACCTAGAAAACATTACACTAAGTAAAAGAAGCCAGACACAAAAGGTCACACATGGTATGATTCCAATTACAGGAAATATGCAGAATAGATAAATCTGTAGACAATGCAAAATGGTAATTGGCAGGTGCTGGAGGGAGTGGGAAATGGGAAGTGACTAATAGTCAGTATGGGATTTCTTTTTGGGGTAATGATAATATTTTTAAATTAATTGTGCTGATAGTCGTGTAACCTTGTAAATAAGCTAAAACCACTGAATCGTACATTTAAAAGAGTGAATTTTAAGGTATGTGAATTATATCCTAGTTGTAGGCATCATCATTATCATCATCATGTGCATCTAGATGTTTCTGTAACTCCTGGACTTTCATATAGAGAACTTATAAAATTTGGTCTCTTAAAAATTGGTACTCACTGTGTGACCTTGTGTAGATCACTTCTCTCAGGGTGTGTTTTCTGATTTGTATTTTTAAACAATTGAACTAATAGATCCTTAAGATATTCTGTGATTTGGGGGAAAAAAGCTCTTTGGTTGATAAGGTTACTGTGTAAAAGACAGGAGATCTATTTCTTCCTACTGCTGTCTATATCCTGTGTCTTTAGGACTTCTGTGTTTGGCCCTTGCCTTATCAAATGACCTATGGCAGTTCAGTTCTCCTGCCTAGACTTGGGTTTCCTCATCTGTAAGATAGGCTTGGTCATTAAGACTCTTACAGGTTCTCTCATTCAAGGACTCAGATAGAGTTGGGTGTACTCCTGGGAGCTAAGATTTTGGAATCCAGCAGCTATCCTGATGGTAAATACTGTTTTTACACTTTCCTACTGATGCTTGTTAAATAAAAAATTTGAAAATTGCCAGATAGAATCTGAAGAAAATACTAGGAATCTCTTTACCAGGAGACTTCTGCAAGGGTGGGACCAAGGGACCATGCCTGGTGGGCACCTGCAAAGAATCTGCTTTCCTCCAGACTCTGTTTCCCATCTGAGCATGGACTAATGTCCCTGGTTCAGTGCTGTTCCCTGTCCAACACCCATGCAGTACTTCAGAGTAAGGGCCTGTGCTGGCTCTGACCTGTGCTCTATACCTGGGTGAATTCTTAGGGCTATGGTTCTCAAGCTCTGTAGTAGATAAACACCCCAGAGAATCTGGGCCAGATACAGGCTGCCAGCCATGGCAACCTTGCTCAACCTTAATAAAAACCCTGCTATTGGTCTGAGATGCGAGAAATCTCAAAATTAAAGGTTTGTTGTGCAGTAGCCAGCAGAGTCTGTTGAGTGAGCAGGATCCACCTGCCTGTAGCAGCCTCAGAGCTTGGGAAGAGGGAAATGGGATCAGACCGGTTTAGCACAGGGCCACCCCAGCATCCATTTTCTGACAGAAGACATCTCAGTCCTCCTGTGTGACCACAGAGTAAGTGGTACATGGCCTTTACAGACTTTTCCACCCTGCAAAGTTGACTCTAAGCTTAATGACCCCTGTAGAGTGCCCCTGACAGTGCCAGTGGTCAGGTATTGGGTGTGCTTTGAGAAATAACGGCCCAAAGGCAGTGTTCTCTTTGATGCCTAAGCTGAGGTCTCACTCTGTCAGTAGATCATTCATGGAGGGGCTTTTTCTCCTCTGCGGATAATTTCTCATAGAAGTCGAGACTCAGAGAGATGAGATGAGTTTTTAGAGGTCTTTCAGCCTTTAATTGGCAGAGCCATGACTCAAACCCAGGTCTTTAACTTATATTTCAGTGCTCTTTTCTACTCTATTATTCTACCCTCTACTTCTGTTAGAGGAAACAAGGTATAATATAAAGAGTTCCAGCTTTGAAATCAAGCAAACTTGCTCTATCACTCAGAAGTTTTGTGACTTTGAGCATATACCTAAGGTTTTCTATGCCCCAATTTCCCCTAAAAAAAATGGTAGCTACTATTTTTAGTGTACAGTATGCCTACTGTGGTTAGTCCTGGGCTCGGGGCTACTGTGCCCTTCGTACTTTTAGCAGGAGTATTGAGAAGGGTGCAGACAGAGACCTATGAGTAATTGTTGGGTTGGGAAAGTTGTGTCTTAGATAATAGAGAAAAGTCCTTGGTAAGCATGAGTGGCTGCCTCTCTGCGAAGCTTTTTCTGGTCTGTTAGCTCTATCCTTTCTTTGTCCTTTCTGTTAGGTTCTAATTCAACCTTCAAACCTTCTCCAGGATGCTTTTCCAGCCTCTTCCAAGGCATTCTCAACCCTTACTTCTTATTCTCCTCCAGGAAGCCACAGCCCGCTGTACCTGCTTTTTTTTTTTTTTTTTTTAAGCGTTCTGTTTTCCTGTCTGTTACTCTTGAAACTGGGAACTTTTTGAGGGCAGAAACAGCTTTGTTGTCATTAGCACTTAGCATATGGCCCAGCAAGGAGTAGGTGCCAGGTGATGTATGCTAGAAGTTATACAGAAGGAGGCCGGCTTCTCCAGAGCTATGGTACTGAGGGGAGATGGGAGAAAAATGTGGTCCAGCTTGGCTGTGGGGAGAACTGCTACCTATGGAGCATTGTTGGATATGCGAGGCAGTGAAAACACTTTGGGGGCTATAGCCAGAAGGAAGGAGGGCCCAGGAATAGCTCTTATAGGATAAACAGACACCTCAGCACAGAAGGCTAAGTAAATGACAGCAGAAATTCCTAGCACACATTTTGGCAGTAAGGAATGAATATCTGTATCTGCCAGGGTCAGGGTATTGTGGGCAGTAAAAAAGGTGGAGAGAAAAGACTAGGAGAGGGGATTCCAGAAAGAGATAATGATTGGAGGCTCACTTTCTCAATGCTAGCTGGTATCATGAAAATTCTCACCAGTACCCCTGACTCTGTTAACATGTCAGCATCTTATTAATTTACATCTCCTCCCCTGTCTTAGGCCTGAGTGTGTTAACAGTTGACCTCATTTTGCTAAGAAATCTATTCACAGCACTCAGACTAGGAATTCTGCCACCTCAGATCCCAGCCAGCTTTCCTGGGTTAGCTCTGTTCACCTAGCCAGCCATATCTGCTCTCCTGAAACCTCCATCATCTATCTGTCCTGGCTATGTTCCCTGGGTGCACAGTGGTTTCTGAGAGCTGAGATTGTGTGGGGGCTGTGCAGGACAGCTGGCCATACTCTTCTTGTCCCTAGGAGCTACTATTTGCCCTACACGTGCACTTCATATGGTACACCATTCTCTTTTCTGCTAAAATCTCCCTTCTTTTTTCCTCTTTTCTCTGCTTTTCGCCTTTGCTAAGTATCTGCTCTCATCAGGCTCTCTGCTGAGTATGGCACTACAGAAATAGAATTAAGTCTTGTGTCTAGCCCTGAGGAACTCACAGAATATTAGAAAGAAGGTGACTGACATGAAAGCTGAAAAACACATAAGGTAGTCCTTGAGATAGCAAGAGATACTCCATGTTTACCTGTCCAAAGAGTGGGTTAATCAGGGAATCCTAGTTCAGAGGAGAAGGAATGGAAGGATCTCTGTGGACTGTGGTGAGCTGGGAAGGTAGTAGGAACTGAAGAATGGGAATTGGATTATGATGAGAAGAAGTACATCTGGTTAGGCATAGACTAGAGTCTTGATTTTCCTCTCTTTTTCTAACACTATATAGATTCTGTATCATTCAGGGTTCCCTAGAGAAACAGAATCAAGGATATGTATTATAGGTTATGTATAAGAGGAGATTTATTATAGGAATTGACTCACATCATTATGGAGGCCAAAAAGTCCCATGATCTGCTGACTGCAAGCTGGAGAACCAGGAATGCTGGTGGTGTAATTCAGTCCAAGTCCAAAGGCCTGAGAACCAGAGGGCAGTTGGATAAAGTCTCTGTGTCTGAATACCTGAGAGCTAGAAGCACTGATAAGAGAGAAGATGGATGTTTCAGTTCAAGCTGAGAGAGCAAATCTGCCCTTCCTCTGCCTGTTGATTCTATTCAGGATGTCAGGATGATTGGATGATGCTCACTTACATTAGTGAAGATGATCTTTACTCAGTCTTCCGATTCAAATACTAATCTCTTATGAAGATGACCTCATAGACACACCCAGAAATAATGTTTTACCAGCTATCAGGGAATCCTTTAGTTCAGTCAGGTCGATACATAAAATTAACCATCCACAGGTTCCTTTAGGACTTTGGGGTTTAGCCTGGAGCTCCACTGTAGGGACCTGACGATTCTCATGTCTGCTTCTCCAGCTCTTATCTCTTCCTCAAATTCCGCATCTGCATTCTTAATTATCTACGGGATTTGTGAGACATCTCTAAACACTTTAATTTACAAGGATCTTTTAGTAATTCTGTGATAACGCATTTTGTAGCTGAGAAAGTTGAGATCATATGGGGGAAGCAATTTCGTAACAAATTGGGGCAGAGGGTGACAGAGAACTCACTGTTCCTAATACTCGGTGCAGCATGCTTTCTTTGATGGCACAAGAATTTCTCTACATAAGGCTTTATGTTTAACCTTAAAGGCCTGTCCTGGTGACAGTGCCACACTCAGCTCCTAGGATGTTGTTTTAGGGGAAAACTCGGACATTGGAACTCTTACAGTGACACCCAGGCTAGATCAGGGGATATAGGCATCTTCAAGGTGAGAGATATTTGCATGTAACAGCAGAAACATACCTGCTACAATTGTGTGAAAGTTTTTTTAAATTAAAAATTATTGGGGTGACACTGATTAATAAAATCACATAAGTTTCAAGTGTACAATTTAACAGTTTGTTGTATATATATTGCGTTGTATGGTCGCCACCCAGAGTTAGATTTCCTTCCATCATAAAATATTTGATCCCTCTTACCCTTACCTGTCTGTCCCGTCTACCCCTTTCTTCTGGTAACCACTAATCCACTGTCCATGTCCATGAGTCTCTGTTTGTCCTGTTTGTTTGTTGCTTTCAGTTTTATATCCCACATATGAGTGAAATCATATAGCTTTCAACTTTTTCTGACTTATTTTGCTTAGCACGATTCTCTGCAGATCCACCTATGTTGTTGCAAATGGCAGTATTTCATCTTTTCTTATGGCTGAGTAATATTCCATTGTATCTGAGTGTGTGAAAGTTACAGTGAGAAAGTAGAGTGTAGCAGAAAAACCATGCAATCATGCAAATCTGGGTTCGAATCCCAGCTCTGTCACGTTTTATGAATTCTACAAAGTCAGTGCCCCATATGAGCCTTAGTTTTCTAGTCTATAGAATGGAAATACTAATACCCTACTTTAGAGAGCAGTTGTGAAAATTAGATATGATGAACATAAATGCTTGGTACATTGTATTTTTTTCTATTTCCCTTTCTTATGTGGATGAGAGAGAGAGAGAGAGAGAGAGAGAGAGAGAGAGAGAGAGATCATACTTCAGGCTTATCAGTAACAATTCAGTCCCACAACCATTTATTGTGTGCCTTCTGTGTGTTGGTTGATGCTATGCTGGACACTGGCATACAGACAAGTGATGATCACTAAGGGCCATAGAGTAAATCGACCAGATTAGACTAATTGTCTTCCTACCAAGCTTCGTCACTAATGGGATGTGACTTAAATAAGTATGGCTGTAAGTATAGCTGAGCTTCAGCTATGCATTTGATAAGGCAGAGGGATGTATGTTTAGGGTGGACGCTTGTACATTTAAGAGGAGTCAAAACTGGTTGAAGAGATTGAGAGGGTACTGATAGGTGAAGCAGTATTACCTTAGAGCCCATTCTTGGCCTTGGTCAATCGGAATTTATATTTATGACTTGGATGAGATTATGAAGCTGGAAACAGTAATAAAATTTTGTTCCAAATCAATCTGGAAAAGGCAGAATAAGGGACTGGGTAGAATAGATAGGCGCCCAATCTGCATGCCCACCTTAAGAACTTTGAAGCACTTGTGGTAAAAGGGGGAGGGTGCTGGTCGAATAGGGTCTTGTTTGAACAATAGCATCTTTGATTTTTATTAGGAGTGTACAGGGATGTTGGATTTGAGAAACCCTGGGAAGCCAAGATTTGAAGTCCTTTACATACAGGAGACAGAGAGTACCCTAGCCTCTGGTAGAGGCTAGGTAGGAGGCAGGTGTATTCCAGAAAGAAAGGCAGCTCAGTGTGCTGCAGAAATATCTCTTCTTGAGACTTGAGGGGTAGAGAGTGAGGACGTGAGTATGGCTGGAAGTATAGGCCTACATGGAGGCAAGAGGTTGGCCACAAGAGAACCCTTAGTTTTTTCTGAGATTCTGGCATAAACATGTAAAGGACATGGCTACCACCCCAGACCTAGTAACTCCTCTCCCTTGGATGGAAATAGAATGTGTTAATCTGTCTCTGATCATACACCATTCTCATGTACTGCTGCTCAGCCTTTCAATGAAGAGCTATGACTATAACCCTTTTCCCTCAAACTGGACTTCATGTTCATGCAATTTCCAGCTACGTGTGTCTTTACCTACTGTCTAGAACGTGCCTCACCTTGGTGGCTCTACCTGGTCCTTTTAGATTCCTGTTAGCCCCTTGTCCTTATCAGGCACTGAGATCCTGTCACTCCTACCTTCCCCTCTCCAATCTGAGGGTAACCAGGAGGTGATTCCCTCTTTTCTTCCTTCCCTGACTCCCACATCGGGGGTCCTCTGAGGCCATAGCTACTCTATAGCAAGTTTAGTACAACCCAGGCAAGGGCCACAGCAGCAACCCTCTCTCCTTATGGTGTCTCTTTCAGGTCTGTGTTGTAGTCCTAATCTGGTGTACGGGGAACAATGTTAGGCTCCAGGAGTCTGTCTTCTGGTTAGCATGGTTCTTAGGACATAGCCTTTTCTCTTACCTCTGGTGGTATTCCCTGGTTAGCTTTTCAGTTTTGTTCTAGAGATTGATTATTACTCTGTACTCCAGCTGGTGATTGGGGCCCTCACACTCCACCAAATTGCTGCCAGGCATTCTCTACAGGTAGATCTGCCCCTCTATTCCTGGCATGTGTGATGTCTCACGTATACTGATCTCTTGAGGCTATGCCTGTTCTACTTGCTCTCTGGATTGAACCATAGCCTAGAAATGCTCTCCATGAATGAGACTTACAGAACCTCACTTATCTGGACTTTGCGCCTTGTACCTAGAATAGCCTAGTAGTCCAGGAGACCCAGATCCTGAAGTAACCTTAGTCCCACAGCCAGACCTTAGGCTCTGTGACATTGATTTATACCCTTATCAGGCATACCTTTCTACCTACTCTAGCACCCTAGCATTCTTATTCTGTAGGGTAGAAGTCACTGCATCTAGGCACTCGGATTCATCCCAGACCAGAGATGGCTGGGATATATTGAGAAGGCTCTAGTGCTCTCCTCTTCACTGCATCTGTAGGGAAACATAATTTAATAAGTTTCCTGTGTTGCTCTAAGGCCTCTCATTTTTTCTAAACTAGGCCTCATCTAAGCAGAGAAATAAGCACTTATCTTACTATAATACTGTGTGGCAAGTGTATGTCTAAGAGGAGAAACTAATTCCTTCTGAATGGGAAGGCTTCATGGAGGAGGGGGTACAATGGAGCCTGTAAGGCTAAGTGTGCAGTGGGCAACCTGACTCACCACACCCTTCCTCTCTGACAGTGACCCGCCATAATCACCTCAAGGACTTCATGCTGGTGGTGTCTATCGTTATTGGTGTGGGCGGCTGCTGGTTTGCCTATATCCAGAATCGTTACTCCAAGGAGCACATGAAGAAGATGATGAAGGATCTAGAGGGGTTACACCGAGCTGAGCAGAGTCTGCATGACCTTCAGGAAAGGTAAGGCCCTGTCCCCTTCCCCACATCCCTGGAGTTGCTAGCTTTCTGGGAGCCTCCTGTTTCCACTTATGTTGTCAGCCACCTGGTTCCTGAGACCATGCTGACATGGCTGCCCAGGCTGTGTCATCCTTCCAAAAATGCGTAGAGTCCATTCCAATTCTGTGGCAAGTATTCTTCACCAGGACAGAAGCTTATTTCTATCATTTTTCCCTCTAAGCTCCAAAGGGAAAAATGTGCATCTATAAGAAGTCTTGAGCTTCCCTTGTTGGATGACTTCTTAGGGGTCATTCTGTCCTTTGTCTTACCTCTGAACAGCTTTCCTTCCCATAGAAAAAGATACTACGAACTGCTCTTCACCATTCCCCAGAGAAACTTCACAATTCTGTCTTCCTAAACCTTCTAAATCTCAAAATACTCACTTGTATGACTTTGGTAAGTCCCTTTCCCTTCTAGGACATGTTTCCTCATCAGTAATATGAAGGTATGGAACGAGGAGAACATCAACGGCCTTCTAGCTCTGATAGTCTGGAATTCTGTTTAAATAAAACATGGCTTAAAAACTATTGTAGAAGACCTAGATGTCAAAAGAAGGTGCCAGTCAGTTAATCTAAGTGCTTTTTGACATCTGGGAACCAGGTCTGGCTGGAAATTGTAAGGAATTCACTGCATCTGGGACAACAAAGCTCATATGTGAGAAGGAGCAGTGAGCACAAACTTAGTGCAGTGACTTAGTTCCAGCTTATGGGACGAGAACTCTAAGGACTAGAAGGGTACAGAGGCAGGAGATCAGTAGCTATGGACCATGAGGAGGTGGCTTTGAAAGAGAGAGAGGGTAGGGAGGTCCCTGTAGTTAAGGTTGAATGTATAGAGTGAGGCCAGATCCCTGACACCTTAAAACTCACATGGAGTTTAGTTGGATGCAAAAGGCAATAGAGAGTCAATGCAGGTATTTGGTTTTTTGCCTTGCTTGTTTTTGAGAAGAGGAGAGGTCTATTTTATGACTGTCTTTTAGAAAATTGTTCTGGCAGCCCAGGAACTCCAGTTGGGAAGTCTTTGTAGGACTCCACATAAAAGCAAATGAAGTCTGGCTTTTTTCTGTTATTTTTAAATGATAGATACGATTTTTTTTGGAGGAATGGGGAAAGGATTTCTTGTGAGCTAGGTATTGTTAAATACTTAAATGCATTATTGTTTTTAATCATCACAATGCTATTAGGTAAGTACTATATTATCCCTATTTAGTGTTGACATGAAGGTTCAGAGAGGGTGAGTGCTTTGCTTAGGGTCACATATCAGTAAGTAGTGAGCTAGGAATGTTGACGCCCGCAGGGTGCTGCCTCAGTAAAGGCAGCCCTATCAGATTCATTCCCATGGGACTGGCTTCTAGGGGACAAGAGGAAGAGTTTTATCTCTAAGCTGATTCCTGGCTACTTTGCTGGGCCTCTTGTTCCTGGGCCCTTTGCCAGCTGGGGGCTAAATGCTGTTGTCTGGGCAGTCCCCATTCTTCATTTGTCTGAAAAACATGTACTGTTTTCATTCCAAAGGCAAAGAATCTAGGCAGGAGACATTCCAAGTCTGGGGATAAAACTAAGCTCCCAGCCCTCCCTGTTCTCCAAGGCCTCGAGAGCTAAATGACCACTCTGGCACTTAGAGAAAAAAATGCACGCACACATCAGAGACAGGCTTACACATGTGTACACACACACACACGCACCACACACACACACACACACATCCTTCTCTGACAGCGTCCAGAACCACATACCATCTTGTCCTACCTTATTTTAATAGGCCTTAGTACCAGCCACGGTAGAGCTTTTTTTGCAGAATTCCCGATATTTTGGATGAATAAATGTAATGCTACATGCACATTCCAGTTGGGATTTCATTGGGTTTCAACATAATTCTTTGAGGCAGGCAGGAATTTCGATTTGCATTTAAAAATGAAGAAACAGACTGTACAGGGACTGGTCTAGTCCACAGTCACACAACTATTTGGAGCCAGGACTTGCAGTCAGCCTCCTGTTTTTCTTACTTTTAATGTTAATTGCTGCCTTTAAGATGCCCAGTCTTCTTTGGAGGAGATAGAATAGGGCAAATCTTGATGGTACATTTATTTGTTTATTTCTGCTTCCAATAGTACTTATTGATCCTCATCTCTACTAGATCCTGTTAGGAGTATAAAAGTGGGTCAGTTTTGATTCTTCTTTAAAGGATCTCCTATTATATGGAGAAGACATATACTATAGGCTTTTCTCACAAGGCTGCTTT
The DNA here is from genome assembly GCA_003508835.1 of Eonycteris spelaea. Lineage (NCBI taxonomy): Eukaryota > Metazoa > Chordata > Mammalia > Chiroptera > Pteropodidae > Eonycteris > Eonycteris spelaea. The sequence goes on from PUFA01000151.1 coordinate 4,293,508, forward strand.
CAGAGAGGATAATATTTTAGTAAAGAATTGAGTCCCTGATGGTGTAATTTCAGGCAGTTGGGTCTTGGAGGAATACAATCAAGGAGGGTATTCACCCAGGGAAGGAAACAGGGGCAGGAGGAAATGGCGCCTCTGATTTGTTTTTAGCTATGTTTGTAGCGCCACCTGGTGTGTACCTTGAGGAGGTTCTACTAAGGAGAAGTGGGTAGAAGACTGCAATTTGTTAGCAGGAGAGTACAGTCTAGATGTTTCTGACTCTTCCCTTCCTACTTTTCCCATCACTCCATCCTTCGGGATCATCCAACACCTTGTATGTCTTTCTGTTGTAGAACTTATCTCACTGTGTACAGTTATGTTTACTTATCTAAATTGGACCAGATCGTGAGCTCCACAATGGCAGGGACAGTTTTCTCATTCATCTCCATATATCTAGGGAGGAAGGGAGGAGGCTAGTTGGATGGAAGGTTTTGTCAGTGAACAGAAGGAACGTGTGGGTGGGTACAAGGATAAAGTTTCATTATAACTGATGCCCCTGAGATCTTACTCACCGTGGAAGATACTTAGGAAGGGAAATCAGGCCTGGGGGAAGCAGGGCCCTTTGACATGAATTTCATTTTATTGTGCTTCTAGGAACAGATACTCAGGAGTCCAAGAGGTACAGCTCAATAGTTCCTTTCTCATCTTCCTTAAATCTCCCCGCTACTACCACCCCAGCCATATCTCAACCATCAGGATTTCTCTGGATCTTCACTCTACCTTGCAGGGTAGCCTACATTTATATTGAATCTTCCAAATACCCTGGTAGAAGGGGAATAACTATGGGATTTGAAGTCATACAGATAGAATTCTAGTCTCAGTTCTACCTGCAGTCACTTTCCTTCTCTAAGCTTTCATATCCACACCTGTCCGAGGCTGATAATGATACAATATATCATTATCTGCAGGGAGGACAAATGTGAAATATCTTGTAAACTAGTAGTTATAATTTTTGTATGTCAGATATCTTAGAGGAAGGGTTCAGATACCCGAGAACCTAGCTCCACAGCTTTTATTACTGGCAGCAAAATGACGGCCAACACAAGAATTATGGTATCAACTGTGGTTTCTATTGGCGCTGAGCTAACTCAGAGCCAGTGAGTCAGCAGACTAGGGAGAGTATGTGCTGTGTACTGGAGCCCTCATTTTCCTCTTCGATGCCATGACTCATGGTGTGTTGGCTGGCACCCCCTGGCCTGGCCTCCTCCAGCTCCCTACATCGCCCCCCAGGCTGCACAAGGCCCAGGAAGAGCATCGCACTGTCGAGGTGGAGAAGGTACATCTGGAGAAGAAGCTGCGTGATGAGATCAACCTTGCCAAACAGGAAGCCCAGAGGCTGAAGGAGCTGCGGGAGGGTACTGAGAATGAGCGGAGCCGCCAAAAATATGCTGAGGAGGAGCTGGAGCAGGTAGGAGGTCTACCAATTCCTGGACACTCCAAGGGTAAAGGTCAAGAGCCAAAAGTCTGGCTGGAATGTTCTATGTGTGAGGACTTTGAAATATGGCTCAAAAATATCTTCAAGAGTCACTAGACTCTTACCAATAAGAGTAGTGGAAAAGTTGCAAAAAAAATGGTCATTGTGATTTTCAAAAAACAGTGGAAAAGGGTGTTAAGTTATTTTGCTCCTTTTTTTATTGAGATATTTACAGAGTCAAGGGTATAAATTATAAGCTGGCAAGCTTTACATGTGTATATGCCACCCAGATCAAAATACAGAATCTTTTAAGCACTCCAGAAAGCTCACTTTTGCCTTCCCCTGCCAACTTTCAGTGTTCTATCTAAAAGATAAAAATGGTCATAATTCTAAACCAGACTTGTTTCACCTGATTTTAAACTTCATATAAATGGCATTTTACAGTATATATTCTTTGTGTTTGTTTCTTTCACTTAACATTATGTCTGTAAGAGTCATTTATGTTGTTGCATAAAGTAATAGCTAATTTTATTTCCATTGCTGAGTAGTAATCTATTGTATACTATAAATTATTTATTTCCCTGTTGATAGACATTTGGGTTGTTTGCAGTTTTTGTTTGTTTGTTTGTTTGTTTTAGCCTTTTGTGAATAACATGGCTATGAACCTTGCATATGTTTCTTGGTGGGCATAAGGACTTATTTCTTTTTAATATATAATAAGGTATTAAATATTTAGTTTTATTAGAAATTGCCAAACAGTTTCAAAAATAGTTGTACTAATCTATACTGCCTCCAGAAATATGTGAGAGTTCTAGTTGAGCTATAACCTTGGTATTTTGGGGCATTTAATTTTACACATCCTGCTATGTATGCAGTCATTTCCCTAATGGCTAATAATATTGAATACCTTTTCTTAAATTTACTGACCATTTATTTGGTAATCTATTCTCATTTTAAAGTTAGGTTGTGTGTCTTTTTATTAATTGATTTGTAAGATTTCTTTATATATTCTGGATGTAAGTCATTTTGTCAATGTAATAACATATATATTACAAATATTTCTTGTAGCCCATGGCTTGCCTTTCTCCTCTCTTAACGTTAGAAGTTTTGATGTTAATAAGTTCCAGTTTCATCAATCTTTTTTTTTTAATGGTGCCTTTCGTGTCTTATTTAAGAAATCTTTCTCTACCCTCAAGATATTTTCCTAACTTTTCTTCTAGAAGCTTTATTGTTTACTTTTCATATTTAGGGATATGGTTTATTTTAAAGTAATTTTTGTGTATGATATGAGGTAGGAGGTCAAGGTTCACTTTTTTCTGCAAGTAGATATTCAGTTCCATGATATTCAGGAATCTCTGTTCTGTTCTTTGGTCTACTTGTCTATCCTTCCACTGCATTGACTTACAATTAAGTCTTGATAGCTGATAGTGATAAGTTCTCTAGCTATATTCTTCTTCAAGATGGCCTTGGCAGTTCTAGATTCTTTGCATTGCCATATCAGCTTGTCATTCCACTGTCCTCCCACCCCCACCCAAATAGCCCTGCTGAAATTTTTATTGTGTTGGTGTTAAATGTATAGATTCATGTAGGGGAAAAATCGACATTTTAACTAAACGACTTTCTTCAAACCCATGAGTATTGTTTATCCTATCACCTACTGAGGTCTTTTCAAAGTTCTCTCAGCACCATTTTGTAGTTTTTACTGTATAAGTCTTGTACTTCAGAAAAATTTTTTTTAACTTGCTCTTATTTTTCTAGTTTCTTAAGGTGGAAGATTAGGTAATTGATTTTAAACTTTTAATCTTTTCAAATATATGCATTTAGAGCTATAAATTCCTCTCTTGCCTCCAATTTAGCTGTATTTACCAAGTTTGAGATTTCATATTTTCATTATCATTCAGCTCAAAAGATTTTCTAATTTCTATTGCAATTTCTTTTTTGGCCCATGGTTATTTAGAAGTGCACTGTTTAATTTTCAAACCCTTTGAACTTATCTGGTTATCTTTCTCATCAATTTGTAGTTTAATTACACTATAGTCAGAAAACATGCTATATGGTTTCAGTCCTTTCATATGTGTGAGACTTAGTTTATATAAACAGACTAAACCATATAATTGAAAGGCAAAGAGTGTCATACTGGTTACAGAACAAAACCCAACTATATACTGTTTACAGGAGACACATTTTACATATAAGGACACAAAAAGGTTAAAAGTAAAAGGATGAGAAAAGGTATATGATACAAACGCTAATCAAATAAAGCAGGGGTAGCTCTATTAATATCAGGCAAAGTAAGCTTAAAGCAAGAAGTATTATTAGAGACAAAAATGGACATTTCATAATGATAAATGTATGAGTTCAACAGCAAAAAGCAACCCTTAATTTGGATATACCTAATAATTAATAAATATACAAAGCAAAACTTTAAAAAAACTGAAAGGGTAATAGACAAATTTATAATCAAAGTTTAGAGTTGTTAACACACCTCTCTCAATAATAAGCAGCCAAAAACATCAGTAAGAATATATAAGAAATTAAAATATGATTAATCAATTTGACTTCATTGACAGCATATAGAGCATTTTACCTACAATTACAGAAAGCATGTTTAATTTAGTGTCCAAATATTGCTTCTGCTCCATTCTCTTCTCTCCTTTTGGGAATCCAATATTTATGTTAGACCTTTTAACGATATTCCATATATCTCTTAGGCTGAGTTCTGTTCTTTTTTTCTCTCTGAGCTTTGGTTCATTTTCTGTTGATCTGTCTTTGAGGTTCCTAATCCTGAATTCTGCTGTGAACATTGCATTATTTAACCGATTCAGTGGAATCCTACTCTCAAAAAATGTATTTTTTAGTTCTAGAATGTCCATTTTACTCTTTTATAGATTATGGTTCCCGATCTAAAATTTCCGTGTTTTCCTCTAACATTGTCCATCTTTTTAAATATTCTCTTTAACTTTCCAATCATGCTTATTTTAAATTCCTCAACTGGTGACTCTAACATCTGGATCATTTATGGGGCTGCTTATATTTCCTCTTGATTATCGGTTGTATTTTCTTGTCTCTTCTCATGTCTAGTAATTTATTTTTATTAAATTCCTGCAGTGTATACAAAAAATAATAGAGGATCTAAATGATTTTCTCTTCCATCAGATATAGGATTCCCCCTTTATTCTGTTAGGTATGTAGACTGAAGACCTAATCACCTCAAACCAATCAGGTTGAGCTATGTTGGAGTAGTAAGTAACCAAGACTTGGTCTACCACTCGTTTGGCCCAGTTTCTCAAGCATGTTCCTTCCTGGCTTTTTATTGTGAGCAGTGGATTTGTTTCTCCTCAGCCCTGAAAGACCATGAGAGATTCATTTCTACGACTTGGAGGTTTTCAATTTAGCTCTTTAGTCACTGCTCCTCATAGCTTCAAAATTTTGCAGATGTCTGGAGGAGACAACTATGTGTTTGAGGCAGGTCCCCTCCTTCTTGAAACGTTTGTCTCCTAAGTATTTTGAAAGTTTGGGAGATTTTATTCTACTCTATGGCCTAACTGCCTATTTTCCGGCATAGCCCCAGGATTCAGTAACTGCTCCCCCAAAGAAATCTGGATGTATTTTGGGGATCCTTCAGTTTCCAATTTGTTATATCAGTATTGTGCTACCAACAAAAGCTAGGCTGGTTTTACTGTGCCCCAGCGGAGTTCTTCTGCTTGGGCCAGGCCCAGTTCTCAGCCCTGTCCTGGAATTATCAAATGCCTTCAGGGAAGAAAATGGATTACAATTGTCAACTTCTCCTAGAAAGGCTTTCCCTCTCTGAATTTTTAGTTTATCTAGTCCAGTGGCTCTCAGACTTTTTGGTCTTAAATATTATTGAAGACCTCAAAGAATATTCTTGGTGGTTGGGGGGAAGGCAATATGTTGCTATTTACCCTATTAGAAATTAAAACTGGGAAAAATTTAAAAATATTTATGAATTTAAAATAAGTATATTAAACCCCTTACATGTTAACACAAATAATGTATTTTTATGAAAAATCACTACATTTTCCAAAATAGAAGTATTTTAATGAGAAGAGTGATTTTTTAAAAATATAATTTTGTAAATATTTCTAAGTCTGGCTTAACAGAATGAGGGATTCTTATGTTAGTGTCTGTATTTAATGTGTTATGATATCACTCATCATATAGCCTCTGGAGAACTCTGCAGTTCAGTTGTGAGAGAAAGAATGAAAAAGGTAAATAATTTCTTAGTATAATTATAAAACTGATACTATTGTTATAGTTGTCATTAACTCTATAGATGCTCTAAAAGGGTTTAGGGGACACTCGAAGATCCCTGGATTACACTTTGAGAACTACAGACCTAGTCCTTATTGTTTCTGTAGCTTTCTTATATCTTTGAAATTTTTCTTAATTATAATAATTTGTCTTTCAAAAATTTCATAACTTACACACACAGCTTTTCCAGATGTTGTGTTGGAGCAGAATTATTCTTTTGCTGTGACCTACTGCATCCTGTGGGGAAGTGGAAGTCAGATGATAATACTTTAAAGCACATAGATCAGTGGTTATTAACTTTGCTGCACATTAGACTCACTTGGAGAGTATTAAAATTTTTTTGATGCCCAAGACAGCACCCCAGATGAATGAAATCAGAATCTGGCTTAGGGTCCAGATACGAGCATTTTTAAAGTTCCTCGGGTGATTCCAGGGTATGACAAGGTTGAGAACCGTCGCCATAAAATAAAACAGTGGGACCAGTGAACTGACTTGCTCCAGCCCTTATCTGTTGACTTCGTCTCCTTCAGGCATTTGTTACTTGTGTGTGTAAGATATGTCTGTCTCTTTCTCTTTGCCTCCCGTCTCTCCATTCCCTGTTTCCTGTTTTGCAATCGTTTATCCCATTAAACAGTTTTTGAGCCTGGTAGTCCAGCCCTTTTGTGCGCCTCCCCAACTCTCACACTCCCCTCTAGTTGCTCTTTTTTCTCTTATGTCTCCATTCTCCCCTTCTGAGCCTATCCCATTCTTTTAACTGTCATTAATGTAGAATTTGATTGTACATTTTCAGACCTGATATATTAGACTCTAAGGTATCTGTTCTTCATTTTAAATTTAAAAAGCCAAGGATGGGCCATTTTATAGTTTCTTTTTCAAGGAAAAAAAATAAAACAAGTGGAGATTGCCCCTTTCATTGGCTCTCTAAGGAATAAAGGTGTTCTATCCTTCTCTAAGGCCCTTCCAGTCTGTCTTAGGCTGTGGAGAGGACTTCAGACCTGCTTCGGGATACTTGCCACATTGGCTGAATTTGGGCATAGTGAACTGGTTCTCAATCCCTTTTCTCTGAGATTCTGACCAGCTAAGGGTCAGGGTCCAGATGGGCATCGGGATCACTTATACTGGTAACCTGAGTGAGAGAACAAGGAATCCAGGGTATGTAGTATATGTGTGTGCTATCAGACCTTTCTCGTTTACATGCTTTGTGACCGTCTGCTTCATTGTGTGATCCTTGCTGAGAAGTCAGTGAGGAGATTTCTGCTTGCACTTTGGTTCTTTCATGTCTTGGCTTCTGTTAGAAAATACTCGTATTAGGTGTAAACATGCTTCTTGTCTTCTCACCTTGTGGAGCGTGCCCTTCAAAGCCTACCTGCCCTGCTCAATGGGAGAATCATAAGCAAAGTCTCTAGGCTAGGGAGGACTTTGGACAGCATTCAGGCCAATCCCCTTTGGAGTAGTAACATTTTTAAGGTCTCTCTGATATGTGCTCTTCACACACCTCTTATGATGGAGAGTTCACTTTCTCCTGAGATCAAGAAAGTCTTTCCTCACACTGAATTGATTATTCTACAGGAAGTACAGAGTCACACAGCTGGTTGAGTGACAGACCAAGGGCCAGATCCAGATTTCCAGATTCTGAATCAAGTGCTTTTTCTCCCATATTGTGATGTCTTGAGGTCCAAGTACAGACCTCAACTCTCAGAACGAAGATAAATCAGTGAGCTGACTGTGCCTCAAGAGAACAGGAAAGATTGCTGAGATTGGCTGCATGACAAGGGGAAGCAGCTAATATGTGAGAAAAGAGTATTCTTGTCTGGCAGCAACAAACAAACAAACAAACAAACAAAAAACAAAAAAAAATCTCAATTTGAGTTCTGGTCGAAACTACAGAAGTCCCCTTTACCTGAGGTTTTGCTTTCCATAGTTTCAGTTATCTGCTATTGACAGTGATCCAAAAACATTAAATGGAAAATTCCAGAAGGAAATAATTCCTAAGTTTTAAATTGCGTGCTGTTCTGAGTGGTTGGTGAAATCTCATGCCATCCCGCTCTCTGTCCCACAGGGACGTGAATCATCCCTTTTGTCCAGTGTATTTATGCTGTATGTACTACCCGCCAGTTAGTCACTTAGTACCCACCTCGGTTATCAGATTGACAGTCATGTTATTGCAGTGCTCATGTTCAAGTAGCCTTATTTTACTTAATAATGGCCCCAAAGTGCAAGAGTAGTGATGCTGGCAATTCAGATATGCCAAAGAAAAGCTGTAAAGTGTATGTACATGCAGACATGCCTTGGAAATATTGTGGGTTCAGTTCCAGACTACCTCAAGTACGGGAGTATCTCAATAAAGCCAGTTATAATCTTTTTGCTGGTGGAAGGTCTTGCCTTCTATTTGTAAATAAATGCAACATTTGTGAAGTGCAATAATGTGAAGCATAATAAAACAAGGTTTGCCTGGATAAGAAAAATCATAGTATATATAGGGTTTGGTACTAGGCACAATTTCAGGCATCCACTGGGGGTCTTGAAACTTATCCCCTGTGGATAAGGGGGGACTCCTGTACTTTCTGTGTGCCCCTTGAGTAGATTCTTTCCTTCTCTGAGCTTGCTTCCTTGTATATAAAATATAGAGACTAATCTTGCTGTTTTTCCCTCTTGGAAAAGTTGTAAAACTCACATAAGATAGCAGATAAGAACTCTGAATTCTGAAATATTCACACAGAAGCATTGGAGAGGGTCATGCTAGTAATAAATGGACTCACATCCTCTTGGGTGCACAGGTTCGGGAGGCCTTAAGAAAGCAGAGAAGGAGCTGGAATCACACAACTCATGGTATGCTCCAGAGGCCCTTCAGAAGTGGCTGCAGTTGACACATGAGGTGGAGGTGCAGTACTACAACATCAAGAAGCAAAATGCCGAGAAGCAGCTGCTGGTGGCCAAGGAAGGGGTGAGACGTGCCCTCCTGCTGCCCGCCCTCTTTTCTCCTCCTTGCCTCCCTCCCTTTCGTTGCCTTTCTTCCTCCTTTCTGCCTCTCCCTATCCTTCCTGCTAGACAAAGAGATATCCTAGCACTGGGTTTTGTTTCTTTTCCTAATATACAGCTCTTGATAATGTCCTCAAGCTTCTGGAGCAGGGATGGAGGGTCGGGGCACTCCCACCTGCTTTTTGGGAACGATGCAACAAGTGAAGGCAGGTAGAAGGAAGGCTTTGCCAGCCCCAGACTGTCATGGGGACAGAAATCTCTTGGGGATAGGGTACTACCAGGGGACCCCTTCACTTTTCTTGTTTTCTCTATTTTCTTTCTTTCCCTACTCTATTCCCTCCCCTTACCTTCCTTTTCCCTTTCCCATCTTTTCTTCCTTTTTCTCGTGCAGCCTAAGCTGTGCTATGAGTAGGGCAGCCCAGCCATAGAGAGGCATTCCTCCTTTTTCCAACCTCTAATCCCTGCTCTTTTTAAGCTGAGGGCCTCATCTTTTCAGGCTGAGAAGATAAAAAAGAAGAGAAACACACTCTTTGGCACCTTCCACGTGGCCCATAGCTCTTCCCTGGATGATGTCGATCACAAAATCTTAACGGCTAAGTAAGTAGCACCTGCTGTCAAGCTCTGGCAGAGTTCACCCATCCTCAGAGTCTGAGGATGTGCAGGGCCTCCAACCCTAATTGACTTCTTCACTGGTAGAGGGACAGCTCTGGTTTCCTGCCCTAGCCCTTATTCAGCTCCCTCCTTGCTCTTAAGTTTATGATTCAATCGTGTTTCTTATTTATACATATCCCCCAAGTTGTTCCTTTAAGAGGCCTCATTCCTGCTGGGGCTCACACCCAGCCCATGCCTGCAATTCTCTTTCATCTGTCTTTAGGCAAGCTCTGAGTGAGGTGACGGCAGCACTGCGGGAGCGCCTGCACCGCTGGCAGCAGATCGAGATCCTCTGTGGCTTCCAGATTGTCAATAACCCTGGCATCCACTCACTGGTGGCTGCCCTCAACATAGACCCCAGCTGGATGGGCAGTACCCGCCCCAACCCTGCTCACTTCATCATGACTGATGACGTGGACGACATGGATGAGGAGATTGTGTCACCCTTGTCCATACAGTGTAGGTGACCTCTTGGGTGGGGATGAGGGAAGGAACCTTTGGTGGGCAGGTCAAGAAGTCATTGGCCGCTGCTGTGCTTCAACAGCATATGGGGCAGATACCAAGGAAGATAGTTCAACTCATGATCTCGATTAATAAAGTACAAAATTTGCGTCAGGATATTCCTTTACAGCTGTCCTTTCAGTGGTTTTCCTTGCTGTACGCTCTGTCTGCCCTTCTGGGTCTATTGTGTTAAGTGTGTCTTTCTTCACTCTGTTTTTAAAATCCCTTTATTCACCACCTCATCCCCCACCCCGTCTACCTTTATAAAAATAATCTTGTTAGTGGTTCATGATGTAAAAGATGGCATTTATTTTGACTGATTTGATTCATTTTGTTGCTTTTATTTACTTATTTTTTAATGTTATATTCCTTATTCTTAATTGCTAAAGTAGGTGAATGGAATGATGCCTCTTTTTCTGTGTGTGTGTGTGTGTGTGTGTGTGTGTGTGTGTGTGTGACCCCAGAAAGCAATAGTCCCTTAAAGTGATATAGCTCTAAATCCTCCAAGCCAGAAAGATGTTCCTGTCCAGGAGGGGTCTCTTGTCTGGCTTTCCACCTGAACTCTACACTCTAACCTGGGTCTCCCCTTTTCCTCCCCTGTGAGTGATAAGAGCTGAGTAGAGCAAAGTCGAAAGAGACAACACTCTGTGGGAATTCTTCAATGAATGAAGGGACTTATCCCTTACTGGCCTAGTGAAGGTTTTCTCTGGATCAGAGGCTGTTTTGGATAAATAGTCTAGAGCCTTATGGAAAAGCTATTGTTGTGGGCCCATATCCCATGGGCAGAAGGGATGGCAAAAGCTGGGGCTGAGTTAGGGGCTCACTTTCAGAAAGCCAGATTCTTTAATCAGTCTGGATTCCAGTTCCAGACAGAACTGATTTGTAAATTTCTTCAATGATACTTTGCCTCTAGCCAAGCCTTTTTGTCTTCCAGGTCTGATATCTGTCAGGACTTTTACTCAAAGGCCCAACAAGGTTAGGATCACTGGCAGGCAGAGCTTGATCCTGACACACTGATCTAAAGCTTCTTGTGCTCCCTGGGTTGGGAAGGACCATCATTAGCTCTGAGCTAGTCACCCCATGCTCCTTGGTTCTTCCCTTATCCCATTGGTGGGCAGGCTGAAGCCCTCCATAAATCAGATTCTCTTCTCCTTTTGGCCTGGCTGTTGGACCCTAGATGCTGCCTGGCTGATGGGGCGTAGGTTCAGTGACCGCTCTCTCTGCTCAACATCCGCCGGCTCGGATGATCAGTCCCTCTGGAAATATCCGGGTTTGAGGAGCCCCTTTGGGGCTTTTGTTTTTCCAACTTTTGGGACTAAACCAACACTCCTACCCCACGGGCCCCTTCTCCTGCCTGCCTCACTCCCCTGCCTGCTCCCTCTATTCCCTCAGCACTGTCCCTACTAACTGCAGGGAGGGTTCGGGAGGAGAGGAATCAGCCTGCTTAGCTGAGGGCTGGAGAGAGAACACTCACGGTAATGGAAGGCTTAGGCTTCTCCTTTCAGCCCAGCTAGGTAGATGTCCTGGTGGCCCTTCTTCCAATGGGCTGGGATGGAAAGAGGGAAGGAAAAGTCCTCCCCTTTTTTTCTTTCCCATGTTTCTCCCTTCTTTTTCCCTTTCCCCCTCCCTATTCCATGCTTTCTCTTCCTCTTCCACCTTGCTTTCATGCCTTGAAAGCCACCAGCCATGGAAGCCCTTCTTCCCCAGCTCTCCATCACCATGGGACTGTGTTCTCTCCCTCGTGGCCCTGCCAAGGCTTCTGGCACTTTTGTAACCTGGCCCCTTCTCCCACTTTTAAGGAGAATGCAGGGAGGCCCATCTATCAGGGTAGAAGAGAAAAGACAAAGGTTTGAATTCTCTTTTCAGCTGGGGCTTGAAGTGAGCCCAAAAGCAATGTTCTAGTAGCACATTCCTCAGTTACCTGGTGCCCATGTAGCCCATCACTAGGCCTGGTGGCCATCATTTTCCAAGAGCCTGATTTTCTGTATTAATCTAAGAGCTCGTTCTTTGTTGTTTACATGCGTATTAGGAGAAATTTGTCAAGTAAAAAGTAAATATGAGCATAAAAAAGACATCTATAGTCCCGCTTATATTTGAACACCTTTTCTTTTAGTCTTCTGTCATTTATTGAGCGCCATGAACTGCGTTATCTTGAAGCCTTATGACAATCTTTCAGGATTTAATTAGGCATTAAAATAGGGAAATAAGTTGCTCAAGGTCACAGCTAGATGTGGAAAGGCCTGGTTTCAAGCTCTAGTCTTTCGTATTCCATAGCTTAAGGTATTTCTTTTACATAAAATGTTGTATCCATTTGTTTTCCCTGAACATTTTAATAGGCATTTTGCTATGCTTTTCAAATCTTTTCATAAACAGCATTTTTAATAGCTATATAATCTTCTAGCAACTAGATATATTATGATTTTCCTATTGTTCCATCTTTGTTTGTTTTAATGCAATTATTAATGGTGATGTGATGAACGCGTTTGTGTATAAATTCTTGTATAAACTGTGAATTATTTTCTGAGGTCGGCTTTCTAAAATGGCTGGTTCTTAGTGCTCTCCCGAACCTTGCCCCAAACCCTAATCCTACCCTGTCTTGCCTCCCACTAACTGCCTTGCCATCTCCCTTTATGGTAATGTTAGCCCTAGGTCTCCTTCCATTGGCATTACTAAAACTGACCTGGGCATCTCATCTTCAATTTCCCCTTTGTTTTAGGACCTCTGGTGGGAGGTTTTTGGGAGTAGGTGCCCCACTCTTCAGATTGGGCATCAAAAGTCCAGAATGGTTTTCAGCAAGCATTTCTCCATGGGCAAACCTGCTTGCCTACCAACCTAAAGTAGGCTAGCCCTTCCTGACACTGTCTCCATTCTCATTGCAGCCCCCAGCCTTCAGAGCAGTGTCCGGCAACGCCTGACGGAGCCACAGCATGGCCTGGGATCTCAGAGGTTGGTAGAGGGCGAGGCTGGCCACTTCTTGACAAGCCGGGTATCTCTGCGGCGAATGCGCAGCCTTTCATCTGGACAGTCTTTCAGTTCTGAAGGCCACGGGACCAGCTCTCCATCTGCCTCTGCTTCTTCTTCCTGCTCCTCTACTACCACCACCACCACCACCACCACCACCATCACCACCACCTCCACCACCACCGTCCATGTCCACCCTGTTTATTACCACCACAGCACTTCCTATTTCCTCCAGACGGAGCCCTACCCTGACCCACCCCCTTCTGACAGCACCGCTGTGATGCCTGGGCATTCAGAGAGCTTGGGGTATCAGCTGTCTCTCTTCTCTTTCTTTCTTCCCTTCCTTCCCTTTCTGCTGCCTTTACCTTGGCTTCTGCCTGCTGGCTGCTGCTTGGTCAGCCGTGCAGATGTGTGCAGTGGGGCATCTTTTCCTTGTCCTGTCCTTTTCCAGCCTGAGACTCCTTCTTAAGGTCAGCCTAACTCACTATACCTTTCTTCCTATCTGTTTGGGGTTTGCTGACTCTAAAAATGAGTAACAACCCCCTCCCCCCATGGTACCATAGCACTTTTGCCTAGACTATGCACTTTCACATTTGTTATTTCAGCGGAGTCCTCACTTCCTTTACTCCTTCAGCAAACATTTATTGATACCTACTCTGCCAGGCTCTGCTGGACATGGGGATTCATAAATGATAAGATATAATCCCCGCAATTAAGAATTACAGTCTGGTCTGGGAAAGTACGTAAATAATTATGGAACAATTGGCTAAGTGCTATGGCGTGTTGAAGAGGAGTGACTAACCGTGTGTATTTGGGTGGAACACTTCATAAAAGGGATGACATTTGTGCTAACATCGTATGTTCAGGAAAAGGAGAAACTGTATTCTAGACTGAGGAATCATTATGTGCAGAGGCATGGAGGTTCAAGAGAATCTGATATATTTGAGGTTAGAACACTGGATATGTATTGATGGGGAGGGTAGCAGATGAGGATAGAATGATGAAGGGCTCTGAATGGCTAGGGGCTTTGTCTATTCCCCTTTAGAAGATGGCGAACTGCAAAAGAGTTTCTACAAGGAAGGGAATTGGTCAGATTTGCATTTTAGAAATAACATGTTACTGGTCTATAGAAAGGAAAAAAGGGAGACACAACGGGAGTTTGGAAGTCATTGCAGTAGGCCACTAGGGGAGGCAACAAGGTCTTGGTATGGAAAGGAGAGTATTAATTTGGTAACTGGCTCTGAGGGTTGAGAAGAGGGATGAGTCTAGGATGCCACCTGGGTTTCTAGCTTGGGTGCCTGAATGGATGTAGTACCCTTCATGGAATTAAGGAACAGAGGAAGGGAAAGAGGTTTAGGAGTTTTGGACGAGAAAAGTTTATTTTGGTGGGGCAGGCATTAAAATTCTCACTTTCAGAGTAGGAAATTAAAGCTCTGAAAGGTTAAGTAGTTTTCCCCCCAGGTTTCAAAGCTAATTAGGGGTGGAACATAGATTACAACTTGGCTTTTCATTCCAGGACACTCTGTTGGATATTTTGTCCTTCCACAAAGTCTCAATAAGTGAACTGCGTAAGAACTGGTGAACGGTTTTCTCCCACAGCTTGGCCTGGCACCTGTAGGGACTTCCCCTGCTGATACCTCAAGATGATAGGCTAGGGTCAGAGTTAGTAGCCTTGACCATGCCTGGAACAAGCTTAGGGGACTCTCAGAAAGTCCTTCTCCTCTGGAAGAACCTCTCTGAAGTTGTTACCACAGCTTAGTCCTGGCCTCTGGGTTGCAGCCTACTTACTCAGTACTTACTCAGCCTACTTACTCCTTTTGGTCCTGCCTCACTCTGGATACCAATTGCTCTAGCTCTGACCCTTGAACCTCTGGATAGTTAACCTCAAGGACTGTTCCTTTTTCTTTTATAAAGGGACTGCCTTTACCAGGTTATCACACAGTAGAGCTGCTCATCTTCATTTTCATCCTCATTTTCATCTAAAAGCCTCGGCAGGGAGATTGCCCCTCCCAATTCAGATGGAGAGGACTGAGTTGGTTTGGGGCACTAGGAGATGCTGTGAATCTCCAAGGCCCAAGTTGAGGCCAGTGGGGAGGGAAGGGGGGAGATACCTGCATCCACTTGGCCTGTTCACTACTTAATTTTCTTTTGCACCATGCACCAGAGGATCGTCTCTAAAGGCAAACAGGCTCTCTAGTAAGGTTAGTAGCTTGGAGTGGGAGCCCAAGGCAGCCCAGCCTTTGGGGAGGGACACCCCTGGCCTGAATTGTCTCAAAGATTCAGGGAGGGAAGGTGAGCTTGCCTCAGTGGGCCTTTTCTCTCCTACATCTACCCAGGCAACCTCCCAGGTTATTTTCTTGCTTTTGGAGTCTCAGCTTTTAGTTGGCAAGGAAGGCATAGAAAGATGGGAAACACAACCAAATAGGAATGTGGGCCTGCAGGAGTAAGTCTGGGAGGGCCACAACCCTTTAACCTCTCTTCCTTGGCATTAGAAAGGTAGGCTCCCAGGATCCTCACATCCTCAGCCCAGAGGTCCCCTTTCCTAGTGTTTTCTCTTTTGAACTTCCTTTGCACCATGCTTGGTGGTTCATATGTATGTGGAAAAGGCAGGATATGGAGATGACCTTCTTGAGGCTTAGAGAAACAGGGCGCATTTCAATAGAAGCAAGGACAACGTCAGATACTATGAAACCAAATATCAGACCACATGTGGGTAAACACTAAGTGTGTAGCTGAAATAGTGTTTGTAGAATGGGAGTTGGAGCTAGAATTGTTCTCTGCTCTCCTCTGTCTCCAGGAAGGTACTGACCCATTGGGTGGCTGCTTAGTTGTTTTCTACTGAGGATTAAACCTACAATAGCAGTGAGTCAACCTCCCACTTTAATCTGTTTTAGGGACCTGATGCCCACCCTAATTTTTGACCCACAGCCTCCTTCTTTCCAGGTCCTGTGGTGCTCTCCTCTCCCACTCCTGACTCTTTCCCTTTGGCTTCCTGACTTGGATGTTTAAGCATTTCCCTTAGCCCTCTCCTCTGCCTCTACGGTGGGTTTTCAGGCCTCTGAGAAAGCAGAAGGAAGGTTATTGGATTGGCAGGGGACTCCCATGTCCACCCTTTTGTCTGTAGAGAGAGGAGGGTAAGCATCTGGAATTGGTTCATGGCCTTCTTAGGAGTAGCCAGCCCCTAAAAGGGTCTCAACTTTCTGGACTAGCCTCTGTGTGTGCATGTCCAGTGTGCAGTGCCATGTCCCCATAACTCAGCCTTGCAAAGAAGCCTCTTGTGACTAGCCCACATATGGGTCTTCTAGCTTGCCTGGCCTTATCATCTTCATTCCCACAATACTTTCTACATTTCCAAGTGCTTTGCCAACATTATTTGATCTTCCAAAGAGTCTTGCAAGATAATTGAATTGGTATTATCTTCATTTGGCCCACATTGAGGACCAGCAAGGTTAGATGACTTTGTCCAAGCCTCAGGCAGAAATTCAAATCGAATTAGACCTTATGACTTCTAGTATACAGCTCTTCTGAACAACTGCTCCTTAAAGGACAACATCCTGTCTTTCTAGCACCTCCCTCCATTCAACCTGTCAGCAGAGCTCTGGAAAAGACCCCACCCTTCCTGCTGCCAGCTGACTTTGATTTGAACTCTTAAACACTTTTCTGCAACCCGCTTTGAATCTTATAAAACATTTGAAAGAGGCAGAATCCTGGCCTTTTGGGGTGGGTGAGGGATTGTTTGCAAGGCTGTTTTAACCATCTCCTCCCCAGCCTGGGTCAGGCCCACTTACTGCATGTGTCCTGTTTCTTGGGGCCTGGCCCAGACTGGATGTGTCCAAGAGTGTGACAGGAGTAAGTGGGGAAGAAAGTCATGGAAGACAGTGACTCAGAGCAAGATGTGGGTTTTATGTTAGCTTGAGGCTGAATCCTAAGAAATGTAGCCAGCTGTGGGAAGGCAGAGAAGTTATTGAGGAGGATGCCCATGGGATTAAAGCTTATGGTTGCCCTAGTTTAGGGCCTGGTCATTCATCAGGGGTGGAGCCCAGCTGTTAGAAAGCCCTTTGCCTGACAGATGATGGTAAAATAACATTTGTTTTTGCTTCTTGTTGTCTGTCTCTTCTATCCCCATCACTCTTCCCTTTTTACATTTTTTTTTCTCCCCCTGGTCATTTTTTCTACCTGCTTCTCCTTCTGCTTTTCTTCCTCCCCAATTTTATTCTCTTTTCCCTCTTCTCCAATCTATCCCCATTTCCTATTCCTGTCTCCTCTCTCATCCTGTACTTATGGCCTACTCATCTTCCTTTTGTTTCTCATTCTACTCTCTTTCCTACCTGCCTGTTCATCCTATTTTATCTCTCTTGTCCCTCTCTCCATCCCCATTTTCCTACCCTGCCCTGTCTTTCATGTTGTCCTTCTCTCCTTTCAACTTCCTCCCTGTTCCCCCTTCCTGTGTGTGTCCCTTTCTTCCTCTCTGTTTTGCAGGGATTTGACCCATTCCGATTCGGAGTCCTCCCTCCACATGAGTGACCGCCAGCGTATGGCCCCTAAGCCCCCTCAGATGGTCCGTGCTGCAGATGAGGCTCTCAATACCATGACTTCCAACGGCAGCCACCGGCTGATTGAGGGGGTCCACTCAGGACCTCTGGTGGAGAAACTGCCTGACAGCCCTGCCCTGGCCAAGAAGGCCCTACTGGCGCTGAACCATGGGCTAGACAAGGCCCACAGCCTGATGGAGCTGAGCCCCTCAGCCCCACCTGGTGGTTCTCCACCTTTGGATTCTTCCCGTTCTCACAGCCCCAGTTCCCCAGACCCAGACACGCCATCTCCAGTTGGGGACAGCCGAGCCTTGCAGGCTGGCCGAAATACACGCATTCCCCACCTGGCTGGCAAGAAGGCCGTGGCTGAGGAGGATAATGGCTCCATTGGTGAGGAAACAGACTCCAGCCCAGGCCGGAAGAAGTTTCCCCTCAAAATGTTTAAGAAGCCTCTTAAGAAGTAGGCAGGATGAGGATGGCAGTGATAGGACAACTTGTCCTTCTCTGTTCTTCTGCCTCCTTTTCCCTGCCTTTCAAGATACCTGGGCCCTAGAGTGGGGCATGGGAGGGGTTTGCCCAGTGGCCTGGGCACTGTACATACCTGCCCCCCTCATCCTTGGGTCCTTCAACATTATTTATTAACTGACCACCATGGCCTGCCTGCCCTGCCTCCCTCCCAACCACGGGCTGCTGCTGTCACTCCCTCTCCACTTCAGTGCATGTCTTAGTTGCTGTCCCCTCAGCTACCAGCTCAACCTTTGGGGTCCAGCTTCTGTCTCTTCTATCCCAGTTTTGAGGTTTGGTTTCTTGTTTTTCTCTGTCTCTTGCTTTCAGGCTCCTCCCTCCCACCACTCCCCAACTTCCCTAGCAGCTACGGGGGAAGATGGGAGGAGTAACTTCTGACACCTGTGCCTCAGATATGTTCCACCCCACCTATAGATGATAGTTCCATTTGCCCCAAACTGGGTCCTAGGGCCTAATATTTGAGCTTTGTTCTTTGGGAGTGTGGTGGTCTAGAGGAAATCTTGGCCTGGAGCCTACTCAGGCCTCCAGGGGGTCCATGGGGGAGTGAGAACAAGTCACTTAAGAGTTTTAAAGAGAGGCCAGGCTAGGGGATAAATTTGGAGAGACTTCTCTTAGTTAATTGAGTAGATGCCAGAGTTGTGGGTTACAAGGCAGTCACCTTTTCTCTCTTCCCTCTCCCACATGTATCTCTCATCCCTGTTCCCCACATTGCAGGAGGGTTTGTATATAAGAAGTGTTGCCCAAACTCTCCCCAAGCATCAGTACTCCTGGGGCTTAGGACACTCTGCTCCCCTGGACATGGGAGCCTGTCATGATACAGGGTTCTTATGTGGCCCCGGAGCTGTTGGGCAGGATGTTGTTGCATTTGAACCAAAAGACAGTTTAAAATTGTAAAAAAGAAATCTCCTGAATTTCCCAAGTGCCTGCACCACATACACCCCTTGTCAGACCCTGTTTTTACGTTATTGCATAGCCTGGGCCAGAGGCTCATAACAGGGAAGGGGGTGGTTAAGGAAGATGGTATAGCTGAAGGTGGCTGTGTGACACTTCCCCCCACCCTTCCCACCCTCTAGACAACTCTACCCTTTTTTGCTATGGCTGTAAAATACTTTTCCTCTGCCCCACTCCCTGACCTGCCTTTACTTGGGCCTGGGTGGGGGCACCTGGGGTTGGTCTTAGGAGGTGGGGCTAGGCTGCAGACTGCCTTGTACACCCTGGACACCCTCACATGGGTTTTCTGTGTTATTTCATAAGACTATTTGAAGTCCAATAAAGCATGTAGGAGATTTTAACCCCTGCTGGCTTTGACTCTCATTGTGTCCTCTGTGGCATAGCAGACAGGATAAAGAAGAGACTTTCTGCTCTGCAAAGGGAAAATGAAACTAATACAGCTCCGGCTGCCTCTGGGTATGGATCCCAGGCTAGATGCACATCGGAGCCCAGTCTCACGTTATTATAATGTAACTTGGCAAAACAGGAAAAAGTGTTTGGGATGGTTGGGTTTTAGTTCTTCAAAAACACATGAACCGTTTTGACCTCTGCAAGAGCGAGCTGCCGAGGGGGCGGGTCCAGACCTTGCTCGCTCTGCGAGCCACATCCGGCCCAGGGCCTCGCTTTGGCTTTGCCCACTCCCAACATGGCGGCGAGAGAGCAGCGTTCCTGCCGGGCTAGCCCGCATCCAATGCGGCCGTAGGAGAGGGGTGGTCTCCTGGACTTTGCCCATACTTAACATGGCGGCGGGAGAGCAGACTTCCCGTTGGGCATGCCCACATCCAACACCGCCGCGAGAGGCGCGCGGTCTCCCGGGCCCTGCCCATACTCGGCACAGCGGCTAATGGGCGAATCCGACTCGACTTTCCGCTATGCTAGTCCTGCCCACCGGTCGGGGCGCTGGCGGCGTTGAGTAACGTCATTGGTGCTCAGTCGGACCGCTTTTGCATCCCGGGTGGCGGGAGCCGGAACGGGTTTCAGATTGTCCCGCTTCTTCGCGGCGCAGAAGAGTCCTCTCCGGCCCAACTTCACTCCCTGCACTTGAGCAGCCCCTGGAGCCCGAATCCTGCGCACCTAGGCACCTCGATCCAGCCGGTGCCTCAGCGCTGCAGCCCAGTCTTGAATCCCTCAGTGCCTCAGCACCTAGCCGCGATGCATGTGGTCAAGCGAGGTGAGAGGCAGGGAGGGGACGGCGGGGTGGTGAGTAGCGGGTTTAGGGAACGCGGCTGCCGCCGCCTGAGCAGTTAGCCGCGCCCGCCCGCCTCCGCCGCTTCCCGCCCTGCCGGCCGCGGCTTCCCGCCTTGTCAGCCTGCTCTGCCTGCTGGCTTCCCTGTTCTCCTCCCATCCCCACCCCCACCCCGGCCTGGACTTCAGCCTGCGCCCCCTTGGACTTCAGCCTGCGCCCCCTTCACCTTGTCATCCTGGCGCGTTTCCAAAGAGTAAAGGAACTACCCCATTCATCGAGTAGTTTCTGTGTGTCCTGAGCACTTCCCAGGCGGTATTTTCCCCAGGAGCCCCTGAGGTGCGATTATCAACTTCACTTAACATATGAAAAAGCGCAGAGAGAGGTTGGGTGACTTTGGGAAGTCACCCGGTTAGTTGATGGTAAAAGTAGTTCAGGGTTCGAACCCATGGCCAACACGAGTTTTATTTGAAAACCTTGGGGTTGATGACTTGTTCTAGGCCCTGCGACGGGGAAGAGGGTTAGAAAAAAAAGGGTCTCTGTAACCTAAAAGGGCACCTATCAGCTTCCAGATTTTATTTTGTGGGATGAGAGTAGAAGTGGGGTGAGAAAAAACCAGATCTCAGACACACATTCTTCCTGCAGCTTGCCCTTTGTTGGACACGTGTTGCCATTTGACCCAGGCGTAGTTCCAGAGTTTGGGACAGTGACTAGCTGTCTTAACCCATCTTGGGAAGACATATTAAATCCGACTAGGGTGGCCAAGACATCTTCTGACAAGGTGGGGATCCGGAAGAGCCAGGGATTTGCGTTCTTCCTCAACAGTTAATTCCCATTAGACTTGCCAGCCTTTTTCGTGGCGGTGTGAAATTATGAGAGGAGACAAGCCTCCGCTTAGGGGAAGGGTTTAATCAGGTTGGAAAAACAAGATAAAAACGGACTTTTAACAACTATCTGAGACAGGTAGGAACATGTCTAGTCGAACCCACTTGCCTGTGTTAAAGCAATAAAGTTATTTCATAATTGTAGGCGCTTAGTAAATACTGGTTGACTGACGATATTTGTTTTATCCACTAGGCTGTGCGTTTCAAAGATGGGACTTTATGCCCACAAGTAACACTGGACCTGCTGTGACTAAATGCTCCAAGAATGAATGAGTATAATTATTTAAAAATATATGAGTGCTGTGGGTAGGCAGGTAGTTAGTTGATTTGGTTGTGGCCAGGTGGTTTTAACCATAGCTAGGAGAACATAATTTGATCCAGATGATTTTTTAGAATCTTTCAGTGTAGCATTCAATAAGGCTTGTTAATATACAAAACTTTACTTAGATTTATTTATTTTACTTATTTCAAAAAAAATTTATTTTTGATTTCTAATGTGCTCAGCGTCCCCCCGCCAATATGTTTGGTATGCCAGTTGCAGACTAACTTCTGAAGTTTTTGTTAATTTTAATGCAATTATTCAGGAGGGCAACTGGTTGTCAACTTGTAAGTTTGCCCTGAGAATACTCACTGGGGGTGCTTGTGGCTGCAGCATTTACCCTGAGATAACTTGTAGATTCCAGTCTGACCTTACTGCCAAAGTTCGCCTTGAAATATCTCGCTTTTATTATTATTTTTGCACCACTCTAGTATATTGATAGTCTTGGAAACAAATGGCATAATTTTATTTATAGCATTCTGTTTTTACAAAATGTAGTAATTTTCGATTGCTGAAAATGTCAAATCCTAGAAAATGTACTGTTCTGATGCATGATATTAACATCATTCTTGAACAGTTGTTAGCCAAAGATTTGTTTGATGAATCCTATTTACATATACATTTCTGTTATATTAGGATTAGAGACAACTTCTGTTTAGAAAAACTCCAAGAACAGTTTTTATATTTTATTTTCACATTGAAAACCAGTCAGATTTGCTTCAGCCTCAAAGATTGTGTTTATGTAAATTTAAATTAACGCTGGCAGTGAGCTGCACTTTTTTTTTTCTAAATGGGAAATGGGTTAAGGAGACTAAGGTTAAATAAAAGTTGAGAACCATTGGAATAAATGCAGTGAAGCTGACTGAGTTGAAAAGTGTGCTTTGGAATTTAGTAGTATATACAGTGTTTTCAAAATTTTGGATTATAACCCACAATGGAAATTATATTTTACATCATCACAGTGCACATGCATGTATATGTATTAAATACATGAAACAAACATGTTTGCAAAATAACACCTAAAGCATCCATTTGCACTCCGATAATCTTTTCCAGATTTTTTCTCTATCTCTCCCTTGCTTTTCTCTCCCCCCTCATCCTCCCTCACACAAATCTATAGATACTGTGCTGGGCACTGAGATTACAGTGGTGAGTAGACAGACGTGGTTCCTGCTCTCAAATATCTTGGATTAATGTCTCCCATTTAAAGAATGCTCTTACACTTAATTAGACTGCTCAACCAACAGAGGAGTTTCAATTAAAATGACTATGAAATGAAGCAAACAACATCTGTTGTGGACATCTAACCCAAGATTCTGGACTAGGCCTGTATAATTTATACCTTGATTTTCCATTTTTTCCTTACTTTAATTCCTTCCTTTCTCACAAATAATACCAGAGGCCAAGCACTCACTCTAATAATTATTATTTCCCTTTTGCTTTAATTTCTGTCTGGTAAGATAACTTTAGGCATTATCTTTAAACCTAGTTTACAGGTCAAAATGTGTAATTGGTTACACACATTCAAGGGTATTTACTACCTGGCGATGTCAAACCCAGTAAAAGTACTAGATTTAGAAAAACACTTCTTTGGGGACAGGTATTATAATAAATAAATAAACTGTGATTAGATAGTTATCAAAAACCTTAGAGGAAATTGCTGGAGCTACCTCCAAAACAGTAACCCACAAGAGAAAACCTTTAAATTCCCTTGCACAAGTTTATTAGACAATAGAATTGCTCTTGACCATATCCTAGCTAAACAAGGTGGGGTTTTTTCTGTTGTTAATAGCTTTTGTTGTACCTAGGTAAAATACCTCTGATGAAATAGATAGATATTGATGAACTAGATAAAATCTGGACACAAACCAAATGATTAAATACACGCCCACTGATACCCCCTGATTCTTTAATACCCTTAGGTGTTGTCTCCTGGTTCAGATCTATTTTGGACTTAGTATTTTGTTTATTATAGGAATTTTTACTGTTAAAAAACTTTGTCTTGGATAGCTCGATGTTATAAAAACACCATCTGATTATGGTTGCTCAGTGTTTTGAGATGATCACTAAGTCCTATAAGACTTCATAGGAGAAACCTCAAGAACTGCAGAATCCGGAAGTTGTTTGCCCTTAAATATGACAGTAAACATTTCCTCTATTCTGATGTTCTTGTTGCACCAAAGTGGTTTAAGGCTCCTAAGAAAAAAGAACTTCTTTCCCTCTTACTTGGGACAGGACCAACCGGGAATGAGCCTTCCTGGCAACGAGGGACTAAAAATATATTTATCTATCTATCTAGTGACATTGGTTAACGAAATCCAGTAAGTTTCAGCTATAACTTTAACAGTAAGGCATATATATTTACACCATGTGTTCACCTCCCATAGTTAGATTTCTTTCTGTCACCACATATTTGACCCCCTTTTCCCCGTCTACCTGTCTGTTCCCCACTCCCACCTATGGTAACCACTAGTCTGTGTCCATGACCATGAGTTTCTGTTTGTCCTCTTCAATTTGTTGCTTCTAGGTTTATATCTCATAAATAAATGATATGTGATTTTCAGTTTTTTCTGTCTGGCTTATTTCGCTAAGCGTGATTATCTCGAGGTCCATCCAGGTTGTAAAAATGGCAGTATTTCATCATCTTCTTATGGCTGAGTAATATTCCATTGTATTCCATATGTACCACAACTTCTTTAGTCAATCATCCATCATAGACCACTTCGGTTGCTTCCATGTCCTGGCCACTGTGAGTAATGCTGCTATGAACGTTGGTGTGCAAATATCTTTTCAGATATGGGTTTTCAAGTCTTTAGGGTAAATACCCAGTAGGGGGATGGCTGGATCACACGGTAGAGCAATTCTTAATTTTTTGAGGAACCTCAATACTATTTTACATAATGGCTGTACCAATTTGTAGTCCCACCAGCAGTGTGAGTGTTCCTTTTTCTCTGCATCCTCTCCAGCATTTGTTATTACTTGTCCTGTTGATTATAGCTATTCTAACAGGTATGAGATGGTATCTCATTGTGGTTTTGATTTGCATTTCCCTAATAGCTCTTGATGTTGAGAATCTTTCCAAATATTTGTTGGCTATTTGTATGTCCTCTAGCCAATAATACTTTTAATAACTGACCAGTGTTGCTTTCCCGTTTGGAGCTTCCATTTCTGGGATTCTGTTTCGGAGATTCCAAGTCGATGATTCCGTCGCAGATTCCGCTTCATTGATTCCGTTTCGGAATGGAGATTCCGTTTTTCGGAGATTCTGCTTCGTCGGTTCCATTTCAGAGATTCTGTTCTGGAAATCCGCTTCGAGGATTCCACTTCGGAGATTCCGTTTCGGAATGGAGATTCCGTTTTTCGGAGATTCTGCTTCGTTGGTTCGATTTCAGAGATTCCGTTCTGGAAATCCGCTTCGGTATTCCTCTTCGTGAATTCTGCTTCGTGGATTCTGCTTCGCTTCGTGGATTCCGCTTCGTGGATTCCGCTTCGTGGATTCCGCTTTGTAGATTCCGTTTCGGAATGGAGATTCCGTTTCGGTGATTCCACTGATGATTCCGCCTCGACGATTCTGATTCGACGACGATTCTGATTCGACGATTCTGATTCGACGATTCTGATTCGATGATTCTGATTCGACGATTCTGATTCGACGATTCTGATTCGATTCGATTCTGATTTGGAGATTCCTTTTCGGCCGTCTGGGAACACTATTTGGGATTCTGCCTGAATCAGTGCTCCCAGAATAGCTATTCTTTTGGGTCTCAAATAAATATTTATTGCCTCTCGTTTTGGCTTTTTATTTTTAGGTTAATAGACTGATTATGTTAATGAGTTACCTCTAGTTAAAGCTATGTAGTGACTGGATATATCCACTGTTGCCGATAGGAGTAAATAAAGGTTGAAGGAGCTACCATTTGAAATTAAACTAAGAATAATAGGACTTTTTGTTAGGAAGGACAAAGAGGACTATGATTAAAGTCCAAAATCATAAAAGGACTAACTAGATAAGGTCCATGTATTTGCATATCCCCAGAATATTAAAACTAAAAGATTGTCTCTGGAAGATTGTCTTGAATTACAAATGAAGTACTTCTTTATATAGTGTGAAGTAAATTCAAAATCAGTAATTACCCTAGGAGAGTATATAAGCCAACTTTATCATGAAGGTTGTTAGAATGGAGACAGGTTGATAAGTCATTTAGTGTTCAATAAATATTTGAGGACCTGCTATGTGCTAGGCCTTGGTCCTTGGTCAGGGCACTGGGGAATATGCAAATAAAATAAAATGTAAGTAAAACTTGCAAAAATGTTTTTCTCTTTTGCAAGTTCAAGTGGATGCGTGGAGAGAATCACATGATAATGTTTCCCCCTTATCTGTGGTTTTCATTTCCATGATTTCAGTTGCCTGCAGTCAATCCATGCTTCAAAAATCAAAAATGTTAAATGGGAAATTCCAGAAATAATTAATACGTTTTATTAAATTGTGTGCTCTTCTGTCTAATGTGATGAAATCTTGCACCATCTGGTACCATCCTGCTCAAGATATGAATCATGTCCTTGTCCAGAATATCTGTGCTGTATATGCTGCCCAGCTGTCTTGGTTATCAGATCGACGGTCAAGGTATCAGTGTGCTTGTGTTCCAGTAACCTTTATTTTACTCAATCATGGCACCAAAGCACAAGAAAATTGATGTTGGTGATTCAGATATGCCAAAGAGAAACAAAAGTGCTTCCTTTAAGTGAAAAGGTGAAAGTTCTTGGTTTAAGGAGAGAAAAAAAATTCTATACTGAGATTGTCAGGATCTATGGTAAAGATGAATCTCTCTGTGAGATTGTGGAGAAGGAAAAAGAAATTCGTGCTAGTTTTGTTGTAGCACCTCAGACTAAAAGTTATGGCCATAGTACATGATTGCTTAGTTAAGATGGAAAAGGCATTACATTTGTGGATGAAAGACATGAACAGAAAACATTCCGATCAATGCAGTATGTTGCTCCAGAAGCACTAACTAAGCTTTTATGAAGACTTCAGTGAGGGAGCGTGTGAAATGTGTGGTAACCAGCCATTTATCGCAATTAAGGGTTAATCCCAGATTCAAGAATAGGTTTGAACTGAAGAATATAAAGATTACTGGAGAAGCTGTGTCTGCTGATTGAAGAAGCTGCTGTCACATTTCTCTCAAAGTTGAAGAAGTTGATAAATGAGAAAAGTATGCATGTATAGGAAAAAACAAAGGGTTTGGTAATATCTAGTTTCAGGCATTCACTTAGGGCTCTTAGAATATTTTCCCCATGGGTAAGGGGGAACTGCTGTAAAATATATGGTATGTCAGATGATGCAGTGGAAAAGAAGCATAGAAGGAGGAGGGGATAAGAAGCGGAAGGCTATTTCGGGGGCATTGCAATTTAAAATAGGGTGATCGGCAAAAGCATCATTGAGAAGATGACATTGAACAAAGACCTAAAATAGGTGTAGATAGCAAGGAGGCCTGGGTTGCCAAGGTAAAGTAAATGGGAGTGGGAGAGGAGGAAGTGAAGTTGGGAAAAGGGGCAGACAGGGGAGGTTGTCTAGAAGTCTGTGGTTTATTATAATGATTTTGACTTTGATTTTGAAAGATCTGATCATACACCATTGAGAATTTTGAAGGGGAGAAGGGAAGATTTTCGGAATAAAATCCCTACTTTTTGAAGATACAAAAATATCTTGTTGAAACTACTGGGTGTCTGAATCTTTTATCTATGAAATAGCATTTCACATTGGACAATTTAAAAATTCATGTGTTGATTACATTTGATTCTTTGATATTGCTATCTTAATAAATGATAATGAATTTTGTGGTTTGATTCTTCAGATGGCCGCCAAGAACGAGTCATGTTTGACAAAATTACATCTCGAATCCAGAAACTTTGTTATGGACTCAATATGGACTTTGTTGATCCTGTAAGTAAATATGGTTTATATCTTGGGTTCCTTGCTTTATGTGACAATTTTTACTTATATCTTATCTCTGGCCCTTCCCTTACTTAACATATTTGGTTTGGTATTCTGCCTATGGCCTTGGATATAAAATGCGAATTCATTGCTTACAATCTTTTTTCTAGATTTTGGTTCTGTACTGTGAGTTCTGACTTTTCAGAAAACTAAAAAGTGAGCAAAGAGGAAAACCTGACATTGATATTTCATATTAGAGACTTTCTTGAATTAATTGTTTTATTCATAAGTGAAAAAATGTATGGTAAATCTTGTTTTGAAATTGTGGTCATTTGGGTAGAAACCGATTTGAAATTTGCTTTTTGTTGCCTATGTAGATGAATACATTTAAGTAATATAAAGTAGATTTCATGGAAAACATTTAAATTAAGGAGAACAGACTATTCATAAGCCAGTTGCTCTGCTTTCTCATTTCCTATAAATCCTCTACTCTAGACCCTCATCATTCCTTATCTTTGAGACCTTATAATGGTCTCAAAAGTAGCCTTCCTCTTATCTTGCCATCTTCACGTGCATCTTTCACATGGCACCTAAAATGATCATCCTAAAATGGGAGTACCTAAGAACCTTTTATTCCAAACCCACCCATATTGCCCTAGCCTTATTTAGGTATTCTACCTGTACTGCTGTAGCACTTTTGCTGGCCTCATAGCATTAAACTAACCACATAATATGGAAATTAATTATAAGTCTGTCCTCCCCTAGGATTGAGGGCGTGCCATATCTTATTCTTGCGATGTCTACATTGTTCGGCACATATATAGATATATAAATAGTGAATTGACCAAAATGGTCAAAAGAAAATAGTTTTATACAACTTTAAAATATGCTTATTATAAATTTTCCTTTACATTAAAACAGTAGAATGCTAAGTTGGAATGAACCTGAGAGATCATCCTATTTTCTTCCTTGTAGACAAGGAAGGTCCAAAGAGGCAGAAGGGGAGTAACTTGTACAAGTAAGTTAGTGGGAGTGTTCGGAGAAGACTCTAGGTCTCTTGACTTTCAGATGTTCTGCCTCAGGCGATACTATACTTCAAAGTACAAGGATACTATATAGCAGACTCAAGCTTTCTAGGGTAGATTCAGCTAAAAAAGTCTGGCACAGTTAACACACAGATTTTATTCTGAGGTTTGATTACTTGCCATATAGCACCAGAAACTATTTAGAACAGGGGTCTCCAACCCCCAGGCCACGGACCTGTACTAGTCTGTGGCCTATTAGAAACCAGGCCACACAGCAGGAGGTGAGCGGCAGGAGAGCAAGTGAAGCTTCATCTGTATTTGCAACCGCTCCCCAGCACTAGCTTCATTGCCTCAGCTTCACCTTAGATCATTAGGCATTAGATTCTCCTAGGAGCACTGGTCCTTGGTACCAAAAAGGTTGGGGACTGCTGATTTAGAAGACTTCACTATTCTTTTATTGAACATAAATTATCTGCTAGACCTGAGAAGAAAGTGATCAGGAACAATTTGGTCTTAGGTAAAATGTAATTAGAATAGATTGTAGACTGGTAATTACACTTTTTTTGAGGGAGGCGTGTTTTGGTCAGCTGGGCAATACATTTATTTTCTGTTGGATTAAGCTTTTTTTTTTTTAAAGATTCAGTAAACACAAATCACAATTTAGTATTTGTTTTTCTTAAAAATGTGCAGTTATAACTTGTACATTGTGTATTTTTAAAACGGGAACCTCTTACAACATGGTCTTGAAAACAGTGAAAATCAGTGAGGTTGAGTGGGATGTGAAGCCAGAAGACCTAGACAATAACCTTGAGCAAGTCCGAGTAACCTGACCTCAGGTTCCTCATGTAAAATGGTGATTGTAATCATGTCCATCTCACAAGGTGATTGTAAAATGTCAGAGAAGATTATGAAAGTTGAGACACTTTGTAATTTGTGAAGTACTAAAGAAAGAGTAGTCATTAAATTATTTGATGAATCAGCCCCAACCTTAATTTATACTTTCGTCTCTAATTGGAATGATCGAAGTTTGATTCATTTGCTTTCTTTTACTTGTCCTTAGATAGAAGGACAAGTAAAACTTGGGAAAAAATGGGTAATTATGTAGCTGGAACCCTGATCACATAGGGATAATTTGAATGAAAGATGAGGCAACCCTTATAGAATCATTGGTCTTTTTTCAGCTCTTTCCTTGTGAGACTGTTGATCTTTGTTAAACCCATACTTAGATTTTTAAAAATTAATTAAATTTTTTTGGTGACCCCTCTTTGTAGTAAATGTTAGTATGCATTTTCTGGCGGTCATGTTGGTTTATGAACTCTTATTACTAAGGTTCCCACAGCCCACCATTTTAAAAGATAATTTTTCAGAAAAGCACATTGTTTTATTTTGATGTAAATTTGATTGTTTCCTTCATTGCTCTTTTCAGGGAGCTCTTGGTTCTTGGGAAAGCTCAAATAATTCTTGGTTTTGTTTTTATAGGCTCAGATCACCATGAAAGTAATCCAAGGCTTGTACAGTGGGGTCACCACTGTGGAACTCGATACTTTGGCTGCTGAAACAGCTGCAACCTTGACTACTAAGCACCCCGACTATGCCATTCTGGCAGCAAGGGTTGCTGTCTCTAACTTGCACAAAGAAACAAAGAAAGTGTTCAGTGGTGAGTCTAGAGGAAAAAGTTAGAATTTAGTATTGGAAAATGTATAAAGGTGTAGAAAGGTACTAGAATGAAACCTTGAATGTCAAAATAAAAGTTATATCTTGTTTAAAAAGGCAAAATGTGCAAGTTCGTGGAAGGGGGGGACTAAAACTTGTTTCTCCATGCTGCTGATTTGTTGAACGGGTTAGTAGATCCTTTTCTTAATTTTTTGTTCTGTCACTTTTAAGTAGTTGGTGGTATTGTGGTTGAAAAAATGAGTAATATTTATTGACAAGTTCTGAGTTAAACAAAATATTATCTTTAATCTTTTGTCACCATTAGCAAACACTTCATTCCATCACTGCCATCTTACAGCTCAGGGAGTGTGGGCAAAAGAAGGTTAAATAATTTGTTTGGTTTATAAGAAGTCAGATGGTAGATAGAGAGAGAAATCATTGGCTCTTGATTCTGGATCTCTTATGTGGGGCCTCATATATTATACCTCTCTTTTTAGTAGATTTATTATAAAGATATTCGTTCTCCCAAAATTGATCTATATATTCAAGTCAGTTCCAATCAAAACACCAGCATTTTGTGTGTGTGTGTGTATAATTATTGTTCATAAATGCAAAGGGATATCTTTAAGAAGAGCAGATGAGAGGGCTTATTAAATGTGCATTTATAGACATGGAATGCTTGGGATGATAGATTCTGAATTTTAAGTGAAATTTTATGTTAGGGTAAAAAAATTGAGAG
This sequence comes from Eonycteris spelaea, assembly GCA_003508835.1. Classification (NCBI taxonomy): domain Eukaryota; kingdom Metazoa; phylum Chordata; class Mammalia; order Chiroptera; family Pteropodidae; genus Eonycteris; species Eonycteris spelaea. The sequence goes on from PUFA01000151.1 coordinate 4,324,104, forward strand.
GATATTATAATTTTTGCTTTTCTTTATTTTCAACCAGTAATTTTCAATGGGGTTGGCTATCAGTCACCTAGGAATATTTTTAAAATTACAAGAGGCTTTCTACGCTCTTAACTCTGGGAACTTGTTTTATAAGCGAGGCATTATTATATATTTAGTCAACATGTGTAGTTTTGAGTGCTTTCTATGCCAGGCACTGAGGTAGGTTGGAATGAAAAAATGTTTGAGAACCACTAACCACTGTTTTAAACTATTAAAAGTAAATAAGCTCTTAAGTGATTTTGACGTTTTAATTTTTTCTTGTACTTTTTTTTTTAGATGTGATGGAAGACCTCTACAACTATATAAATCCACATAATAGCAAACACTCTCCCATGGTGGCCAAATCAACATTGGATATTGTTTTGGCAAATAAAGATGTATGTATAATGCTTTTCCAGTGAAATTTTTTTAAATAGATTCTTTTTTTTTTTTAAATAAGCACATTTTAAAAAACTTAAACAGCACAAAAGATACAGGTAAAAAGTAATTCTCTGTTCCCTAAATCCTAGTTTCTCTAGAAACAACATTTTATAATTTTAAAATGTATTTTTCCAGCACTGTTCTATAATACACCTGTGTGCACGTGTATGTATGTCTGTGTACATATATTTTTCCTTTTAGTGATAGTGTACTGTACATACTGTTTTTACTGAGAATTTATCCTAGAGACAGTTCTATATCAGCAGTTATGAATTTACCCTATTTCTAACAGTGGCATAGCATTCCATTTTATAGGTTTGTTGTTATTGTACATATATGTAAGAATTGCTCCTGTGATGAATATTTGTTTTCCATTTTTCATTGCAGTAAATATTCTTGTATGATAGGGTTTTGCTCATAGATGAGTATATTGGTAAGATAAATCCTGTAAGTGGAATTGCTGAGCCAAAGAGTATGTGCATTCAGAATTTAGTAGATCTTGCCAAACTGACTCCTAAAAAGGCTGCTCGGGTAAAGTTTTGAAAGATCTTGCTCAGCAACTTAAAAATTATCTACTTGGGTTCCAACCCCTTTCTTAACTAGATCCCAGAGTACGGAAAAGAAAAGATGTGTAGGTCCAATCAGCCCTTTTGCACACAGAATTTATCTGTCATGGATATCTGCACAGATAGAAGCCAGTTTTAGCTTTAGGTATTAGAATAATTAGTTGGTTGTCTCTCTAAATATGTATTCGGTGTGAAAAAGACCGAGAGAAAGAAAACCGAGTTGTTTGTACGTGTTGTTCATCTGTATAACCTGTATGTGTTTACTATGTACAAAAGTGAAACAACTACTGCAAAAACCCATATCTAAAAATAAATAAAGATAATCAAGTATTTCAGTTCTCTATTATTCATGCAAGGCCTCTGTCTTTGGCAGCAAAGGTACCTTAAAAATTTAAGAGAAAGGGAGGAACTTCATTTAATTATTCCAGTCCTGGGACATGGATCATTATACATCATACTGATAGTATTTTGAAAAACTTGCTCCATTTTTCTGTATCCAGAATGAATCTTTATACCTAAATGCTTTTTGTTTCCTCTAAATAGCTTTATATCATACAAAAACTATAATAATGGCTAGTTCTTCTATAAAATCTTATTGTCACAACAGTAGTTTGTATAAAACCTATTAAAGGACCATGGATTTTGAAGGCCTTAGAATTAATGTAATACTACTTTCTGTCATTGTTTACCATATATATGGTTATGTGTAGTTTAAAATCATCTAATTTTTATAATAAAAGTATGAGTAAGTATGTGGTACCAATACTTTTAGATTGACAGCTAATTTAAGAACATGTTTAAGGATGACAGTATGTTCTTTCCCTCTTTAATTAGAGATGTACTATAAATATAATGGGGAAAGTTTGGAAAGTCACATTTATATTTTTACTTATATACACTTAGATTTATGTGTTTTCTTCTCTTATAATGTACAATTTTTTTAAACCTAATTAGGAACTGAATTTATGTTTTTTTCTTAACATTAGATATGGTTTTCTATTCTACAACAATAATACTTAGTGTTATCTCTTTTGTATCTTTGTCAATTTTAATTCTGGAATCAGGGGCAAAAGATGTCAGATTTTGTGGAAATAAGTCTAATTATCTCAATTATGGGTTCTTTTTTTCATGTCCACCAGCGCCTGAATTCTGCCATCATCTATGACCGAGATTTCTCTTATAATTACTTTGGCTTTAAGGTAAATAAAGTGGGAATGTCTCCTTACATCAGGAAATACAGGTTTTTGTTTATGTTTTATTGATACAATTATAAGGCAGTAAGTTGTTCAAGGCAATAAGTTGTTCGGAGTTGGGAGTTGTGATGGACCTGGGGGATTAGTGGAATTAAGATAATGGTGGTGGTTTGAGTTAAGGAAAGATAGCTTATCCATTTGCAGTTTACAAATTTCCAAATATTACTTCTAGGTTACCTGAGGAGTTATACAGAAAATTTGCTATAATGATTCCCTATTATTCTACTGTTCATGCAACGACTATTGATTCCCTACTGTCTACCAAATGCCTTTCTCGGTACTTTTATGTTGATAAACAGTGATTGAGAACATCAGTTTTGATATCACACCACCTGGGTTCAAATCTCTGCTCCATTTCTTATTAGCAAGTTACTTAATCTCTCTGTTTCAGTTTCTTCATCTTTAGAATGGGGATAATAAAATTTCAGTAACAGATTCTGTTCCGGATAAGTGAGAGTGTTTATGTTGCTTTGGTCAGTGCCTGGCCAAAGTACTTTATAAGTGTTATAAGTACTTTATAAATGTTAACCATTATGATCATGATGAATGCCACAGTTTCTGCTCTTAATATTACATGCATTAATTTAGAGCTGACTTTTCCCAGAAATTTTCATGTATTCTTTTCCAGAACAGACAGCCAATTAATGTTCCAAACTGAAGCTAGTAAGAGTAAATATATTATTTTCATTTAAAATTATATAAAAACAGAAGATTTAAATAGATTGCCTTATTTTGAATGATATGTCCACTGTGTCTTGTACTGCTCTGGAAGTTTTTGCTTTGCTTTTTTAGACTCTAGAGCGGTCCTATTTGTTGAAGATCAATGGAAAAGGTGAGAAATGAACATGTTTGTGTGTTTTATTTTCTGTTAATTATATTAAATACAGAGCTTTGAGCTATTGGCCATGATATTTCTATTTAAACTATAAATAACATTTAACTTTAGGTTTAATTTATGAATGAATAATTGTCTTGCTTATTTGAAAATTTTTAAAACTGTCTTTGGGTGTTCCTTTTTTGATTGAAGTACATATCTCAGCCTAGTTTTTCTGACATTTCCCATCATATGAAACTCCTTTTTTTTTGTTCTTAGTGGCTGAAAGACCGCAACATATGTTGATGAGGGTATCTGTGGGGATTCATGCAGAAGATATTGACGCTGCTATTGAAACGTACAACCTTCTTTCTGAGAGGTGGTTTACCCATGCCTCTCCACTCTTTTCAATGCTGGCACTAACCGCCCACAACTTTCTAGGTATGTGTCATCTATAGTTGCTTTTAAAGTTCTGAAATGGTTTGACTAGGAAAATAAACTTTGGCTGGAAGAAACTAAGCAATTCATCACAGAAGAATTAATTTAATGAACTTTTAATCACTCCTGCTCTGGTTAAATGAGATTTGTATCCTGGAAAGATCTCTCACTTTAGTGTGGGAAATGAATTGGAGAGAGGTAAATGCTGGTAATGAAATTTTAAACTTGATTGTAATGATGGTTGCACAATTCTATGAATAAACTAAAAGCCATTAATTGTACACTTTAAATGGAATTTTAGGTATGTGAATTATATCTCAATCAAGTTTTTTTTTTTTAATAAAATTGTTTTGAAAATAGTAAATATCAATGGGGGGGCTCTTATAGTCTCTACGAGAGATTATGGTATTTTTGGAGAGAAATGGACAGATTCAAGAGACATTTAGGAGGTAAAATTGACAGCATTTAGTGATGTTTTGAATATGAGCCAAGGATGGTTCCTGAGTTTATGGATAGAGTAATAGGAAGAATGGTGATACCTTTTCTGAGAGAGGGGACACTGGAATAGAATCCAGTAATAAGTAAAAACAAAAAACAAAAATAAAAAACCACTTTTAGCAAATTGGTTTATCCCAGGAATTCAAGAACATGCTATCAAAAAGTATATCAATATAATCCGTTGCACTAACATACCATTTAATATTCTTTCATAATTAACAAATTCGTAAAATCAAGACAGAAAATAACTTCCTTAATTTGGTAAATGATAGCTACTAAAAACTTAGATCTATCGCCTGTTTTCAGCAGTATAGTGGAGGCCCAAGCCAGCATTATAAGATAAGGAAAAAATTGGAAATGAGGGAACAAAACTATAATGATTCACAGATGATATAATTTTTATATAGGGAATTAAGAGCATCTACAAATTATTAGTATTAAAAAGATTTCAGCAAAATATTTGTATATAGTAGCTTAATATAAATTAATTAGTTGAATTTCCATACTTTAGCTGTTGGAAGATAAAATTTTAAAATACTTATAATACTGGAAGGTACTCAGGAACAAATCTAATAAAAAATATGTAAGGCTTTTAAGAAGAAAGTTCTAAAACATAGTTGAAGGATAATAAAAAATAAATGGAGATTGATTTTATATTAAAACATGGATTTAATATTGTAAAGGTGTCAGTTTTTCCCAAGTTAATCTATAAATTCAGTGTTAATTCCAGTCAAAATTTCAGCATACTAATTCTAAAACGTATATGGAAGAGCAAAGGATGAAGAATAATCTAGTAGGCTACTCAAAGATAGCAGGTCCTAATCCCTGGAACCTGTAAATGTTACCTTATAAGAAGAATGATCTTTACAGGTATAATTTAGAAAGATCTTGACATAGAGAGATTATCCCGAATTATCCAGGTGAGCCCTAAATCCAGTCAAAAGTATACTTCTAGGAGAGGCTGAAAGAGATATGATACATACAGAAGAAGCAAAGGTAATATGAAGATGGAGGCAGAAATTGGAGTGATGTGGCTGCAAGAAGAAGAGCCACTAGAGCTGGAAAGGCAAGCTTTCTCCTAGAGCTTTTTCAGGGAATATTCTTGTTTTTGGCCCAGTGAAACTGATGCTGAACTACTGGCTTCCAGAACTGCGAAAGAATACATACCTATTTTAAGCCTCCAAATTAGTGGTAATTAGGGCACTTTAGGAAACTAAATAGTAAGAGAGTTTTGAAGAAAAAGCCCTAACAGATTTCAAGACTTATAAAGCTATGGTAATCAAGACAGTGTGCTATTTACTCTGGGATAGACAAATAAATCACTGGAGCATAGCAGCCCAGAAATAAATTCAGGCTTATATGGGAACTTGAGGAATAGCTGAGGTGCCATTGCCTTCCATTAGTGAAACCATGCTAGGGAAATTGGTCATCCTTTGGAGAAAAATATAATTAGGTTTCCCTTCATACCTTACAGAAGTCAATTAAGAAAAAATCTAAATGTGGAAGTAAAATCTTTTAGAAGAGCATATAGAAAATGTCTACTTTCCTCTTCAGGTTTTTTTTTTTTGCTATGAATTTCAAGCATTCAGGAAAGAGAAGGACAAAGACTATCACCCATATACCCATCTCTGTCTAGATCAAAGTAATACTAGTATTTTGCCATATATATATATTTTATTTTTTCTTTAAAGTATTTTTTTGAGGTTTGAATCATTTGAAAGTGAGTTGTAGATATCATGACTCTTAATACTTCAACCTTATTAGGAGAATATGTGTGACAGTAATGAAGAATTTCCTAAAATAGATATACTAAACAAAACAACATAAAGGAAAAATCGACTACATTAAAATTGAAAACTTCTGTGACCCAAAAACAAGTTTCAGAGTAGGAGAAGTTATTTGCAATGTATGTTAACTATCAAGGAATTATAAGAGAAAGATAGAAGGCTACATAGAAACATGGGCAAGGGATCTAAAAAGAAATAGTTCTTAGAAGAAATTTGATTAGCCAATAAATATATGAGATGATGAAAAACTTTGCTGGTAATACGAAAAATGAAAGTTAACATAATGAGATATACCTATCAATTTGATAAAAATGAAAGGCTGATAATACCAAGTATTGGTAAGAATGTGGAACACAGGGAAATCTCATACATTGCTAGATAGAGTATACTTATCCATTCACTTAATAGAATCTTTAGTAAAGTGGAACATATGCTTATCATTTGACCTAGCAATTCTCTCCTAGGTTTATATCCTGCAGAAATCTTTAGATGTAATCACAAGGATATACGTTCAAGAATTTTCACAGTAGCATTTTTCAGAATAGCAAACAAATTGTGAATGTCCCAAATGTCCCATCCAAATGTCCCATCAGTAGGCAAATGGACAAATATATTGGCATATTTATACCATGGAATACCTTACAGCATTGAAAATAACAAATAGAACTACATTATCAGTGGAAGTGTATCTTTAACACAATATTGAGTTAAAAGCAAGTTCCAAGGATAAATAAATATGCAACCAGAAATTTAAAAAATATAGAACACATATAAATGCTAAAAGAAGGTAGAAATACATGGAAATAGTATGAGATTGTAATTAGGCTATATTTATAATGTCTTAATTTCTTGAGGTAGGTGCTAAGTACAAGGTATATGTTATATTATTTTCTATATCATTCTGGATGTCTGAATATTCAATAGAAAAAGTCAATGGATAGAATCCATTTGATTTCTTGAATATTCGAGGTAGTGAGGGGATCTTGGTAGAGTAAGATTCTTCAAGTAGGGGACAGGAAGAGATCCAGAACACAGGTAGAGGGGTTCTCTTCAAAAAGACTAAGGGAGATAAATTTTGGTGGGCATATCAAAGATTTGATTGACCATTGGATAGATGTTTCTTTTTCATAAGTGTTTAATTTTTCTTGGCTTACTAATAGGTTGAAAGACTGTTACATATACTTAGGAATTTGTGTGAGAAAATGCGATAATGGCACATTTGCAGCCTGGTGAATGTGTAAGCTAATACTTTAGACTTATCTCTAAGACTTCCATCTAGGCTTAGTATCTAGGGTTGGCAGCAAGGTGATTTTAAAATTGTGATATGTTGGTATATCTTACTGTATCCTAGCCAGTAAAAGTATATATATATATAATTTTTTTTTAAACGCCTAGGAATTTTGTAAACTACAGATCTTTTATTTGTCTAACTTACTGTTTTTGGATTATAGAGTTATTTTTGAGATTCTGCTTTGCTTCATATCCTTGCTGATTTGTGATTTTTCTCCTCATAGCTGTTTCCTTCTAAGCATGAAAGATGATAGCATTGAAGGCATTTATGACACTCTAAAGCAGTGTGCATTGATTTCCAAGTCTGCTGGGGGAATTGGTGTTGCTGTGAGTTGTATTCGAGCTACTGGCAGCTACATTGCTGGGGTAAGTTCTTTTGTATAGCTGAAAATGTGTAGGCTGGAGGGATTCAAGTCCATAAGCAACCAAGGTTATGGTTGAGAGGGCGAATGGTGGGGCTTGGGAGACCTGGTTCTCTGTTAATTACTAGCTGGCTGCGTGACTTGGAGTGAATTATTTCACTGCTTCTGGCTTCATTTTTATCTATCTTAGAAGTTTAGATTAGATGATCTGTATGATCCTTTTTAGCTCAGATTTTGGAATTCTGATTTATTTTACAATAATAACTCTTATTTATTGATTGCTTACTATGTGCTAAATCTGTTATAAAAGTTTTACATGAGTTACGCATTTAATCCTTACTACAACTTTAGGAAATAGATATCATTAGAGGTACATAGGGCGTATTTAACGTCCTATAGTAAGTAACTTGATGAGTATAGACAGTATCGTCTTCATTTTCTAAGTGAGGAAACAGGCTTAGAAAGTAAAATTACTTCTAGAGATCAGTCACTTAATATGTGATAGAGCTAAGACTTAAGCTTTAAACATTGACACTTTGATATAAATTCAAGCCTTGCTTGAATTGGGAGTCAAGATAAGGATTTTTAGGTAAAACCTGGATTTAAATCCTATCTACACTACTTACTAATAGTGCTTAGTGCAAGTTATTTTACATCTCTGAATTTGTTTCTTCATCTGTAATGTGAAGAAAATATCTAACCTTTTAGAATAAAGCTAGAGAGTCCAGAAGGAAACCATTCCATTACATGGTGCTCTGGAGATTCTGTGGTATATACGACACTTTCACGCAATAGTAGGGTGAACCATTGTTCACTTATGTTTCTAAACTGTTTGAGGCTTGCCTTGAGTTAGAAGGTTTATTTTGTAATTCAATGATGTTTCTTCTAGTCTTAGGAGTCTGTATTTTCTTATCTTCATTCTAGAATTCATTTATTGCTGAGAATCTCCTTTTACCTTATTTATTGTCTCGATTTTTCCATTGTGTATAATTCTAATTGTAAGTTGCCTTGAATTTTTGTGGAAAAAGACATTTTAGTGTTTTTACTTTACCCAAAGTATATATTTATATAATGATTTTTAGAAGGTATGGTGTCCCGATTTTAGGTTCTTTTGACTTGTAATTGTTTTTATCTCATTGTACATTAGAGATGCCATGAAGTAACTGTACGTAATTGTAATTTATTCAAGGTTTTGTTTATTTAATGTTCATTACATTTTTAAAAGCAGAGGTAGAACTGGAGAGCAGATTAAACTTTATGGACTGGGAAAGAGTAATTTGTTCACTTTTGAGCCCTGTGTTCTTTTTTCTTGTTGAAAGTCCCCTTTCTACTTCAGATACCTATATTCTCAGTCTCTCTTTCAGACTAATGGCAATTCCAATGGGCTTGTACCAATGCTGAGAGTATATAACAATACAGCACGATATGTGGATCAAGGTGGAAACAAGGTATGCTGTTATTTTAAAAAGTATTGGAAATCAGAACTAAAAGTTTTTAGCCATGTATACTAATAATAAGATGGTTTATTATGTATGTTTCTAACAACTTTGCCTATTTTTTCATGTTTAAAATCAATTTACTGAGTATAATTTATTTACTTTAGAGTATATACACTTGAATGTACAGTTTGATGGGTTTTGACGGATGTATACACTGTACTGACCATACCATTCAAAATATAGAACATTTTCATTACCCCAGAATGTTTCCTCATGCACTTTCATATTAATCACCCCCTTTACTCCCACCCATGCATAATGACTCCAGGTAGCCAGTGATCTAGTCAGTAGCTTTTTTCTATGACAGTTTGTTTGCAAAGAATTTTTGAAGTTGTGACTCATATTAATACCTAACTTTGCAAAGGGGTTGTAATATGTCTTCTAGGTTTTTCTTAAAACAAAACAAAACAAAGCAAAACTTTGCCTATTTTATAGAGGAAAAAGTAAAGTTGAGAGGATTGAGGTCATTTATTTAGTATTACCAGCAGAATAGTTTTTAACTTGAGCCTACCTCTTGTGGATAGGTAGGCATACTAATCACTTCTTAGTTCATAAACTTTTCTCTGGTGTACTTACAAAAAAGAAATCTATGGGACCTTGATAAGACAGAGCACGTTTTTGACCTTTAATAAAGAGCACAACCTATCGTCTAAGTCGAAGTGATTTTCTTTGGGCTTTACATACATGTCACATTGTGTAAAGTGAGCTAGATGACAGCTGAAGAGGAAGCTCCATCTCTAGTTTACTTATCAGTTTGAACAAGTTATTTAATCTTTCTTTTTCCACATTTCCTTTATGTTAAATGTTCTTTTTTACTCCTAGAATTATAAGAAAAATATAACTACTTTATATTTTTGTAGTACTTTTATTTGTATTATCTCATTTAATTCATTAATTTTACTGATAATCCAAGGAGATATTATAAAAGTGTTTTGGAAAATGTGAAGTTTCTTTGTTTCATTCTTATTCTGAAAAGAATGATGATTTATTTACCATTAGCGACCTGGGGCATTTGCTATTTACCTGGAGCCTTGGCATTTAGATATCTTTGAGTTTCTTGATTTAAAGAAGAACACAGGAAAAGAAGAACAGCGTGCCAGGGACCTTTTCTTTGCCCTTTGGATTCCGGATCTCTTCATGAAACGAGTGGAGACTAATCAGGTGAGAGAAAGGTACCTGTTAGTAATAAAGACTCAATTCATATAAGCCCACTCTTCAATTGTCATAAATCATGCTTAGGAAGAGTCCACTTATATGTTTTGCTATGGAATGCATTTCGAACATGTTAGTAGGTGTCATTCCTGCCTTCTTGAATTTTTATTCTCTAAAGTAGATGCTGTCTGATCTAATGCTTGAAGGTTGTATACAAACAGGCAGAACTAGATGTTTGGGTCTGAGCCTAAAATGATTATTTCTATAGCAGATTTCCAAGATAGTCCCTTAAGTATTCCTAATGTACTATGTATGGTTGATTATTTGAAGTTTCTTACAGGTGGTACTATTTTTTCCTTTGTAGGAATGGTCTTTGATGTGTCCAAATGAGTGTCCTGGTCTGGATGAGGTGTGGGGAGAAGAATTTGAGAAGCTATATGAAAGGTATGGGGAAAATATGAAAGTAATGTTTTACATATTTTTCTCTTATTTGGAGGTCCACATTTTAAAATGGTACCACTCATTAGCCAGTTTCTAGGAATCTTTGGGAGCATCTAGAAGAGGATACGATTAATAATTTTATTTTGGTCAGCTTTTTTTTCTGAATCTTTATTAAAATTTTGGTTTCCGTCTTCTTAAAACTTGGGACATGTAAATATTTGCTTAGGTTTTTCAATTGGTGCTTTTAAAAATGAAGACAAAGAGTTAGCGTTTTGTTTTTGTTTTTGTTTTTGCTTTGTCATACAGTACATTTGATAAAATCATTTATGCTTTGTGTTACACACAGGAATCGAGCAACTTAGACACATGTGAATACTTCATTAAATAATAGAACAATAGTACTACTTTAGCACAATAGCATAATTTGACTACTTTAGGTTTTTGTTTCTTTTAATTATGGAAGGTATTGATTTAGTGGGATAAGGTGTATTTGAAGGGATTTAACGCTGCCTGATTTTCCTTTGGTTTTAGTGAGGGTAAAATGAATATCATATTCCTTGTTTTTTTTTCCTTTGCAAAACTTAGTAAAAAATTTAAGTTTTTATAATATTATATTTTAATGTCTGTCTTCAAGTTATCTGCAATAAAGGTTTTCTTATGAAATATTACAATAATATTACACGGTTAATAAAATAATATTACCTTTGCCCTTCAGTTATGAGAAACAGGGTCGTGTCCGCAAAGTTGTAAAAGCTCAGCAGCTTTGGTACGCCATCATTGAGTCTCAGACCGAGACAGGTACCCCATACATGCTCTACAAAGATTCCTGTAATCGGAAGAGCAACCAGCAAAACCTGGGAACAATCAAATGCAGCAACCTGTGTACAGAAATAGTAGAGTATACCAGCAAAGATGAGGTAGGTAGAAAAACTTCTGCTGAGTCTAGTACTGAGGGAAGAATCTTTGGAAGTTATTGTTTGTGAATCCCTTACTTTATTTCACTTGAGATGAGTGATGGGGGTTTTCATAGCTTGTTGATAAACAGAAGGGCACTAAAATAGAAAGGGAGAAAGAGATGTGATCTATGTCTTTTGAATATCTTTTAGTCAAAGCCATGTAGAAGACTGTCAACTTTTTCTTACACATTGTTATAATAACCTTTACTTGAGAAAAGTAGCAATATACAGTTATGGTAGTTTGGGACAAACAAAAATGTGTTAGGATGCTCATTCAGTTTAAAGTATGTAAACACATAGAGTCCTTTCAAATCTTTAATGATTCACAGAAGAGGCAAGGCTAGAAATGAGACCTAGGTTTTTTGTTTTGTTTTTGTTTTTGTTTTTGTTTTTTTAAGTTTCTGGAAAAACTTCCATTTGGGAAGAGCAGCCTGTATGACAGATCAGGGATAGGGTTAGGTTCTGTGCAGTGACCGTCCAGTAAGTTTGTTTCGATGGAGCAAATACATTAAGGTTTGGTATATGGAGAGATGGCTTTGGCCAGGGGAAAGGAGTTAGTAGGTGAAAGCTGGCATGTCATAGAAATAGAGAGCCCTTTGTAGGTTTCCGAAAGGGAATACATCAAAAATGCTAGGATGAGAAGGCTAGTTCTTGCTTATGGTTATAGAGTGGCTTGGTGTAAGAAGAGGATGGAGGTCAGCTTAAGGAGATTATTGTAGTAGTTGGATGACAGGCTGCTTGGATATTGGATGCAAACTATGGAAATGAAGAAGGAGCAGATTACAAATTCTAGGGGCTAAAAAATATGACAAATGAAAAATCAGGATGAAAATAGTGAGTTGAGTATACTGCTAAGGTTTGCAGTTTAACAAAATTTATTTGAACACCCCCTATATGTAAGACAACTGTAGTAAGTACTCTGGAAATATAAATGAATATGGCTCAGTCTCTGTCCTCTGGAGACTTATGATTTAGTAAGAAGAAATTGACATATACCCTAACCATTATACAATATAGTTTTGTTTTTTTTTACAGAGACTAGAGTGACCCTTGTAAAAAAAAAATCAGATCAGATCATTACCTTGCACAGCTCTCCTCTTTGACTTTCTAACCTATCCAGAGTCTGTCCTTTTTAAAATTGAGATATAATTCACATACCATAAACTCCACCCTTGTAAAGTATGTAATTCATTATTTTTTAGTATTCCCACAAGGTTGTGCAACTATCACCAGTATCTAATTCTAGGACATTTTCATCACCCCAGAAAGAAACCTTGTACTTCTTAGCAGTCACACCCTGTTCTCCTTTTCTGGTAACCACTAATTTATTTTCTTTCTTTGGATTTGCCTATTGTTGGCATTCTGTTAGATGGAATCTCATAATATTAGGCCTTTTGTGTCAGGCTTCTTTCACTTACCTCGTTTTAAAGTTTTTTTATGCATGTTATAGCATGTGTCAGTACTTTATTTCCATCCAGTAATCTTATAGTGCCCTATAAGGTCCTATACAACTGGGTATCCCCACTTCACGTGCTATTACTTTCCACCTTGCTCACTGTGCTCTAGCTGTACTAATTTCTGTGCTGTTTCTCAAACTTAGCATGCATGCTCCTGCCTCAGGATTTTTGCTGTTACTGCTCTTCCCCCCAGGTAGCCAAATGGCTTATTTTCTAACCTCTTTAGTTGTTTGTTCAAACGTCATGTTCTCAGTGAGATCTTCTTTGACAGTTCTTTTTAAAATGGCACTCCTTCCATCCTTATCCCCAGGATACTCTGTCTTCTTTTCCTGCCTTATTTTCTCTCTGTCATTTATCAGACTATGTGCTCTGAGCTATGTTTTAAAAACTGGTTCTTTGGCAACAAGTATAGAATTGAGTAGGTAAGGGCATGAAGTGAGAGGAGTTGAGGGTTTGAATTGGGATAGTCATAATCAAAATGGAAAAAGAAGGTGTGTTCATTATTATTGAGCATTTAGTACATGCCAGATGTGTTGCTAGTACTAAAAATATAGGGTTAAATAAGATATGATTCTTATCTGAAAAAGGTCACCACCTAATAAATAGAAAGCATAGATAAAGGAAAAATCTCCTGAAGAGCTTTTTCAAAAATCACAAACTTGGGTCCTCTGTTAATTAAGGGCTAGTCAGAATCTCAATGAGGGTGAGGTTGGTATGTGTAATTAGGAAGAGCTTTCTGCAGTGATGGAAATTCCTGTATCAGGTGGTTCTTGAGCATTCGAAATGTGATTAGTACAGCCGAGAAACTGAATTTTAAATTTCATTTAATTTTAAAAGGCTACAGTTGGTTAGTGGCTATTGTATTGGACAGCACACATTACTGACTAAGACATGAACAATCACAGCATAGTATAAGTTTGGTAATAGAGCTGTGTACTATGGAACACAGGGTTCTCTTCATCTTACCTGTTTCCCTGGAACATGTTAAAACTCACATCTGTGAATAGGTACTGGGATTCAGGAATAATGAATGAACTGTCGTGTGAATGACGAAGAAGGAGAAGTCAAAGATAAAAAATGAAAAATTTTTAATATCAGAGTATTAGAGGCCTGTATGGTGGTGTCACAGACACAAGGAAGAAATAAAAATTGTGATTTTTGACCTTTTTCTCTACATTCCAGGTTGCAGTTTGTAACTTGGCTTCCCTGGCCCTGAATATGTATGTCACACCAGAACACACATACGACTTTAAGAAGTTGGCTGAAGTCACCAAAGTCATTGTTCGAAACTTGAATAAAATTATTGATATTAACTTCTACCCTATCCCGGAGGTATGAATAAATATCTCTGCTTATTGGTAATTATTGAAATCTAAGGTGGAGAAAGTTTATCACAGTTTGCCTGCCAGTCATTATTTAAATGGTCATCATTGGAATGGTATGAGAAAACTGAGATAAAAAGAGTATATGTTATTTGGTACAGAACGTTTGCTTTTTCTGTTCAGTAATGTCTCTTTCTTCTCTAAATCTATTGGCACAAAGGCATACTTATCAAATAAACGCCATCGCCCCATTGGAATTGGGGTACAAGGTCTGGCAGACGCTTTTATTCTGATGAGGTATCCTTTTGAGAGTCCAGAGGCCCAGTTATTGAATAAGCAAATCTTTGAAACCATTTATTATGGAGCCTTGGAAGCCAGCTGTGACTTGGCCAAGGAGCATGGCCCATATGAAACCTACGAGGGCTCTCCAGTCAGCAAAGGAGTAAGTATATGGGTGAAAAAATGTTTTTTTTTTAATATTCTGTGTGCATACCTCCCTCCCTGGGGGTCACTGGACGAGGTCTGTGCGTTTATACTGTCTCTGCCCAGTCCGCTCTTCGTTCACTGTCCGCTTTGCCCATGGTACCCCTTCTGCGCAGTCTTCTCCCTGCTGCACCCGCCACCCCCTTTTCCATGAGCCTTGCATTGTGGGGTTGCCACTGGTCACGAGGAGGCAGGCAGGTCAGCTCGGAGCTGCTGGGCACCATGGGCTCTGTTGTAGCCTGAGCAGCCTGCATGTGTGTGGAGTGTGGTGCATTGTGTGCATGGCTGGAGAAACGCCAGTTATGTTGAATAAAATGTCTTCGCCTGTGAGTTCCTATAATAGGCTGAATGGTAGCCCTCAAAAAGATAAGCTTACATTCTAATTCCTAGGACCTGTGAATGTTACCTTATTTGGTGTAAAAAGGGTCTTTGCAGATGTAATTAAGGATTTAGAGATGAGATTATCCTGAGTTATCCAGATGGGCCCAAAATCCAATGACAGTTGTTCTTATAAGAGACAGAGAGGAAGAAGAGGTAACATGACCATAGAGGCAGAAATTGGAGTGATGCAGCCACAACCCAGGAATGCTGACAGCTGCTAGAAGCTGAAAGAGTCAAAGAACATGACCTCTAGAGCCTCTGGAAGGAGCATGACCCTCCCAGCATGTTGATTTTGGGCTTCTGGCCACCAGAACTATGAGAAAATTAATTTTGTCATTTTAAGCTGCCAAGTTTGTGGTAATTTGTTAAACCAGCCATAGGAGACCAATATAGTACTTTTGTCTTCTGGAGTGAAAAGGAACTCTGTTTTAATCTCTTATTTAAAGCAAGTCATTGCTAAAATGACTTAAGAAGAATGTTAACTGTATTAGTTTTCTAATAATAAACTGCTAATTAAAGGAACATATGTTCAAGACAGGCTGTGAGGGTCAATGAAAGAGTAGATAAACTGTGCTCACCTTGTTCCATGATCACATCAAAATTACAATTTTAGAACAACCATCACTGAGATCCACCTGAAGCCTAGCTGAACAGAATTCCTATAACAACCAAACCCAGGATTAAAAGGAATGTTAAAAGGACTTCCTTAAAAAGAAGAGTAAAAAAATATAGAAAATTTGATTAATAAAATGGCAATAACCATGTACCTATCAGTAATTACCTTAAATGTAAATGGATTAAATGCTCCAATCAAAAGCATAGGATGGCTGAATGGATAAGAAAACAAGACCCATATGCCACCTATACTGATGTACTTCAGATCAAAAGACTGAAAGTACAGGGATGGAGAACATTTCATGCAAATGGAAATGATAAAAAAGCTAGGGTAGCAATACTTATATCAGACAAATAGACTTTAAAACAAAGGCTGTAACAAGAGACAGAGAAGGGTATTTTATAATGATAAAGGGCTCAATCCAACAAGAAGATATAACTTGTAAACATTTACACAACCAATGTAGAATCACCTAAATAATAAAGCAAATACTGACAGGCATAAATGGAGAAATTTATAGTAATTACAGTAAGAGTAGGGGACTTTAACACCCGTTGACATCATGGACAGAAAATCATCTTGACAGAAAATCAGCAAGGAAAGAGCAGCCTTCTTTGACACATCAGACCAAATGGATTTAATTGATACTTTTAGAACACTTTACCCCAAAGAAGCATAATGTATGATTTTCTCAAGTGCACATGGAACATTTTCGAGGGCAGACCACATGTTAGGCCACAAAACAAGTCTCAGTAAAATTAAGAACATTGAAATATCAAGCATCTTCTACAAACACAATGGTATAAAAGTAGAAATCAGTTATAAGAAGAACTGAAAACAAAAACATGGAAGCTAAAAAAAGCTGTTAAACAATGAACGGGTTAACAATGAGATCAAGAGAAATCAAAAGGTACCCTGAGACAAAGAAAAATGAAAACACAGCGACCCTCAAAATCTGTGGGACATAGCCAAAGCAAACATAAGATGGAAATTTATAGCAATACAGGCTTACTTCAAGAAACAAAAATTTCATAAATAATGTAAACGTAAACTTAAAGGAACTAGGGAAAGAAGAATAAACAAACCCAAAGTGAGCAGATGGAAGGAAATAAAGTATAGAAATAAAATACAGTCTAAAAAAAACTATAAGAGATCAATGAAACCAAGAGCTGGTTCTTTGAAAAAGATAAAATTGCTAAATCTTTAATCAGACTCATCCAGAAAAAAGAAAATCCAAATAAATAAAATCAGAAATAAAAGATAAGTAACAATTGATATCACAGAAATACAAAAGGATTGTAAGAAAATGCTATGAACAATGTGGCAACAAATTGGACAAACTGGAAGAAATGGATAAATTTCTTGGAAACATACAATCTTTCCTGGAAACATACAATCCTCCAACACTGAATCAAGAAGAAGCAAAATCTGACCAGACCAAGAACTATTAATGAAATTGAATCAGTAATCAAAACCTCCCAACAGTCAAAAGTCTTGAACTAGATGGCTTCACAGGTGAATTTTACCAAACATTCAAATAAGACTTAACACCTCTCCTTCCTAAACTATTTCAAAAATTTTAAGAGGAGGGTCGGATACCAGGCTCATTTTATGAGGCCAGCAATACCCTGATTCCAAAACTAGACAAAGACATTACAAAAAAAAAGTTATAGGCCAATATCCCTGGTGAACACAGATGAGGAAATCCTCAAGAAAATATTAGCAAACTGAATTTAAGAATACAGTAATAGATTATACACTATGAACAAGTACTAAACCGTACTGGGATGACAGTTTTCGTTCAGTATCCACAATCAACTAATGTGACATACCACATAAAATGAAGGGTGAAAATATCAACAGATGCAGAAAAAGCATTTGAGAAATGCTTTTACTACAAGGCTGTAGTACTCAAACCAGTATTGTATGGGCACAAAATGAGACATGTAGATCATTGGAACAAAAAGAGAGGCCAGAAATAAATCCATGACTGAGTGGTCAACTAATCTGTGACAGAGGAGGCAAGAATATACAATGGGGTAAAGCCTATCTCTTCAGTAAACGATGTTGGGAAACTAGATAGGTATGTTCAAAAATGAAATTAGACTACTTCCTTACACCATATACCAAAATAAACTCAGAATGGATTAAAGACTTAAATGTAAGACCTGAAATCAAAACATAGGCAGTACACTCTCGCATTACTCTTAGCAATATTTTTTTTAGATATGCCTTCCCAGGCAAGGGAAACAAATACACAAATGGGACTACATCAAACTAAAAAGTTTTTGCACAGTGAAGGAAACAACATAACGAAAAAACAACCTACTCAATGGCAAAAGATATTTGTTAGTGAAACATCTGATAGGGGTTAATATTCAAAATATATAAGGAACTTAATACCAAACAAACAAACAATCCTCTTCAAAAATTGGAGAGGACAGGCATTTCTCCAAAGAGGACATACAGATGGCCAGTAGACATATGAAAAGATGCTCAGCTACACTAATCATTGGGGAAATGCAAATCAAAAGCACAATGACGTCACCTCACACCTGTCAGAATGGCTATCAATAAATCAACAAACAACCAATTTGGGCAAGGATGTGGAGAAAAGGGAATCTATGCACTATTGGTGGGATTGTAAATCGGTGCAGCCACTATGGAGAATAGTATGGAGGTTTCTCAAAAACCTAAAATTACAGCTACCATATGACCCAGCAATTCCACTTCTGGATGTTTATCTGAAGAAATCCAAAACACTATTTCAAAAAGATATATGCATCCCTATGTTTATTGCAGCACTATTGACAACAGTTAAGATATGGAAGCCACCTCAGTTTCCATCGATAGATGAGTGGATAAAGATGTGGTGCATACATATATACGATGGAATAAGAATGAAATCTTAACCATTTGCTACAGCATGATGGACTTGGAGGGTATTACAGTAAGTGAAATAAATCAGAGAAATGCCATGTGATTTTGCTTATATATGGAATCTAAAAAACAAAGTAAATGAACAAATGAAACCAGCAAACTAATAGATACAGAGAACATATTGATTGCCGCCATGTGGAAGAGTACTAGATTTATTGGTGTGATCATTTTGTAAGCTATATAAATGTCTTCAGGTGGTATACACCTGAAACTAATAAAGTATTGTGTGTCAACTGTAATTGAAAAATAAATTTAAGGTAAAAGGACTGGATTTTGATCCATGCTACAGCATGGATGAACCTTGAAGATGTTATGCTCAGGGAAAGAAGCTAAAGCTAAATAGTGTATAATTCTACTTATACAAGGTACCTAGAATAGTCAAACTTATAGAGACAGAAAGTGGAATGCTAGTTGCCAGATGCTGCGTGGGGAAATGGGGAATTATTGTTTAATGGATATAGAGTGTCCGTTTTGCAAGATGAAAAGAGTTCTGGAGATGGATAGTGTGATGGTTGCACAACAGTGTGAATGTACGTAATACCATGAACAGCTAAGATGTTAAATTTTATGTGTTTTACTAAAATACAAAATTTTAAAAGAAAATTGGTACCTATTTTTCTCAAACTATTCCAAAGAATTGAAGAGGAGGGAAGGGTTCCAGACTCATTTATGAGGCCAGCATTACCCTGATACCAAAACCAAAGACTACTAAATAAATAGATAGATAGATAGATAGATAGATAGATAGATAAACCCCACTATCCCTGATGAAAATATACACAAAATCCTCAACAAAATATTAATAAACTATATTCAGTAGTATGTTAAAAGGATCATACACCATGACCAAGTGATATTTATTCCTGGGATGAAGGATTGGTTCAATATCTGCAAGTCAATTAACATGATATACCACTTAATGAAGGATAAAAGTCACATGATCATATCAAAAGATGCAGAAAAAGCATTTGACAGAATCCAGCATCCATTTATGATAAAAACTCTCAGCAAAATGATAAGGGCCATGTATGACAAACCCACAGGTAACATTACCTTCAACTCTGAGAAGCTGAGGACTTTGCTTAAGATCAGGAACAAGACAAGAATGTTCAGTTTCACTACTTTTATTTAACATAGTGTTGGAAGTCCTGGCTACAGCAGTCAGACAAGAAAAGAAATAAAAGTCATCCAAATTGGAAAGGAAGAAGTAAAACTCATTATTTGCAAAAGACATGCTACTATATATAGAGAACCCTAACAATTTCATCAAAAACTATTAGAACTGATAAATGAATTCAGTAAAGTAGCAGAATACAAAATTAATATTCAGAAGGTGTTCGCATTTTTACACCAATAACTATCAGAAAAAAATTAAGAAAGCAATTCCTCCCCCCCCCAAAAAAAAAACCTAGTAATAAATTTAACCAGGGAGGTAAAAGACATGTACTTGGAAAATTATAAGACATTCAAGAAAGGAATTGAAGATACAAATAAATGGAAGGCTATACTGTGCTCATAGATAGGATGAACTAACACTTTAAAATGTCTTTACTGCCAAAGCAGTCTACAGATTCAATGCAACGCCTATCAAAATACCAATGACAATTTTCACAGAAGTAGAACAAATAATTCTAAAATTTGTATGGAACCACAGAAGACCCCAAATAGCCAAAGCAAGCTTGAGAAAAAGTTGGCTGTATCATGCCACCTGATATCAAACTATATATAAGCCTGTATATGAAATCAAAACACATGGTACTGGCATACAAACACATGTAGATCAATGGAACAGAATAGCCCAGAAATAAATCCACGCATATATGGTCATTTAATCAATGACAAAGGAGGCAAGAATATACAATGGGGTAAAGACTATCTTTTCAATAAATGATGTTGGGAAAACTGGAAGATACGTTTTAAAAAACATCACTGTCTTATACCCCATATGAAAAAAAACCTCAAAATGGATTTAAGACTTAAATGTAAGACTTGAAACCATAAAACTAGATTAAACATGGACAGTAAACTCTTTGAAATTGCTCTTAGTATTTTATGGGTGTATCTCTTCAGGCAAGGGAAAAAAGGAAAAATAAATGGGACTACATCAAACTAAAATGTTTTTGCACAGCAAAAGAAACCAATAAAATGAAAAGACAACCTACTCAATGGGAGAAGGTATTTGCCACTCATATATCTGATAAGGGGTTAATATCCATAATATATAAAGAAGTCATAAAACTTAATACCAAAAAAAAAAAATCCAAGTAAAAAATGGGCAGAGGATCTGAACAGTTCTCTAAAGAGGACATACAGATGGCCAGCAGATGGGAAATGCAAATCAAAAGCACAGTGAGGTCACCTCTCACCTGTCAGAATGGATATCATCAAGAAATCAACAAGTGTTGGGGAGAATGTAGAGAAAAGGGAGCCATTATGCGCTGTCGGTGGGCTTGTAAATTGGTTCAGCCACTATGGAAAACAGTATACAGTTTCCTCAAAAAATTAAAAAGTAGGACTACCATATGAACAAGCAATTCCACTTCTGGATATTTTATCTGAAGGAATCCAAAACACTAATTCAAAAGGATATATACATTCTTATGTTCATTGCAGCATTATTTACAATAGTCAATATATGGAAGCTTACCTCAGTGTCCATCAACTGATGAATGGATAAAGATGTGGTGCATATATGCAATGGAATATCAACCACAAACAAAAATGAAACCTTCTCAATTGCAACAACATGGATGGACCTAGAGGGTATTATGCTAAGTGAAGTAAGAGAAAGATACATACCATATGATTTTGCTTATATATGGAATCTAAAAAAAGCAAACAAAACAAATGAATAAATACAAAGAACACACTTGATGGTTGCCAGATGGGAAGTGAGTTGTGAGGTTGGATGAAAAGGGATTAGAGATTAAAAAGTATAAATCACCAGCTATAGAATTAGTTCGGGGATGAAAAGTACAGCAGAGGAAATATAGTCAATATTGTAATAACTATGTATAATGTCTGATGGGTACTGGACGTACTGGGATGATCACTTAGTAAGGTGTATTGTATAATTTACTGTCGTACATCAAAACTAATAGTATTATATGTCAACTAATTGAAAAATTAAAAAAATTATCAACATTCATTTTCTAAGTTTTCATGGGTCAGGAGTCTAGGCTCAGCTTAGCAGGGTCATCTTTTTTGGTTCACACAAGACTAGGGTCAAGGTGTGTGATCTCATCTGAGGCTCAAGGTCTTGCTCCAAGCTCCCTGGTTGCTGGCAGAATTCATTTTCTTGCAGCTCTAGAACTCATGGCATCTTGCTTTTTCAGTCTCTTCACTTCAGGAAGGGCCTAGTCATTCTTTTGACAGTTTTCCTTTGGTAGGTTAGGTCCATCCATGATAATCTCTCTTTGTTTAACTCAAATTGATTGATTTGCAACCTTAATTACATCTGCATAAACCCTTCACTTTTGCCATAATTTAGTGAGGCATCCATCATATTTCAAGGTACATACTCAAGAGGAGGACAAGAATGAGAATCTGGAATGAGAATTCTGCCTTTCACACTGCATATACCAGTTTTATGATTGTCTTCCACATAAATGAGATGTTAATTTTAGTTCTGACCTTTCTGCTGGCATTTAAGAAATCTAATGTGGTATTGTTTGGAAATAGGTGTTTTAACTAGAGAGATAATATTTGAAAGCAAATAAGAGTAAGGCTTTTACTGTAGAAACAGTGCATTTCAGCAACACTTTCATGAATGTTAGGATTTCCTGGTTTGTAGTATGGTATAGGTTCTCTGAGGGGGCTCAGCAGGGACATGGGGAAGAAGTAAGCCTTAACCAATTTTCTTGTTTCTTTTCAATATGACTTCATGGAAATTAGTCCAGGAAAATCTCTAGACCTTGTATCCCTTACAGAATTATACTAGAACAGCGGTCCCCAACCTTTTTGGCACCCGGGAGTGGTGCTTCTGTGAGAATCTAATGTCTGATGATCTGAGATGGAGCTGAGGCAGTGATGCTAGCACTGAGGAGCAGCTGCAAATCTTCGCTTGCTGGCCTGCCACTCACCTCCTGCTGTGTGGCCAGGTCCTAACAGGCCACTGACTAGTACCAGTCCGCAACTCGGGGGTTGGGGATCCCTCTACTAAAAGAGCATTTGTTGGGATGTGAGGGCATGACCAGTTAGTTAGTCATTTGCTTTTTGTTATAGTTTTAGATTGGCATAGAGTGATATATTGGGTTGTTTTATTCCTTAGATTCTTCAGTATGATATGTGGAATGTTACTCCCACAGACTTATGGGACTGGAAGGAGAAGATTGCAAAGTAAGTAAAGACATGTAAAGTAGCTTTGAAGTAAGGAGGGTTCAGGTTTTCATCCTGGCTCTTCAGAATTTAGTTATGTTATTTTAACTTCTGAAACTGATTTTCTCCTTTAAATGGGGCTAAAATGACTTATCTACTGAACTATTGTTTAAATACTTCTTAAGATAATACATGTAATCTGTAAATTGCTTGGTGCAATGGAAGTATTCCAATACATATAGATATTAGTTGATCTTGTTTTAGAGGCTTAATTACCTAGATTAGGTAATTCTTTTTCTCATTAAAACTGCTTATTTCCAAGTGTGATTACTTTTTAAATGTGTTTCACTTTAATTTATTGCTTAACTACATTTGGCACATAAATGGCTTTTGTTTAATTGATTGTCATAGGAATAAAGGATTTAGGAAGAACTTTTGGAGGATATAATGCATTAAATTGCATCAAAGAAAAATGTAAAAATTGAGTCTTTGTAGGTCTTTCAAGCTAATAAACGTGAGAGATTTGAGGGCAGGGAGAATGTTTGCTAAGTGAATAATAAGTTTTTATTTTCTGTCATGAGTCTGCTATCTCTGGATAAATACAAAGTTTCCATATTTGCAAAAAGAAGCAATACTTTTAAAATGCTCTTTAAAAATATCTATTTGACTTAAAAGTGTTTTATTACTCCAATAATATTTGTTCAGAATTTTAGAAAAAATGTGTAGAAGAAGTACAATGAAAATTACCCAAGTACCACCTCCCCAATAACTTGTTTGCCTGTTTGTCCGTCATCCTTCAAGACTGTTGTACATGCAAATACAACTTTTGCAAAAGTGGATTTATACTCTACTTTATTGTCTTTCTCTCAAAATACTTTAGTATTTTTAAATATACAACCTTCTTAAATTTCAAAGTTAATACATGAATACGCATTCATTGTTAATAAAGTTCTCATATAGACATAAGTAAAAACCCTTCTTCATACCTCTTTTGCTAACTATCCACAAAACACAAACCAACTTATTCCTTTTCTAGAGATAACTGTTGTTAATGGTGTGTATTTTTCTACTTTTTTCAGTATGTTTGCAGATGCACACATACAGTTTTGTTATAAATGTGATCAAACTTGATATATTCCGAGACTTTTTATTTAGTGACTTATTTTGGAGATCATTCTTTTAGTAGATGCAGTTCTACCTAATGTTTTTAATGATTACAGATAATTCATAATCTGGCTATATCATGTATATATATGACATATATATATGACTTCCAAACATTTTTCTGTCTGTGGACAGGAAACCACTGTCCACTTGACTGAGGAAGTAAAGACATGGAGATGGCTATGGCTTGCTCAATGCCTCACAACTAGATTGGCAGTGAGAACCCAGAATCCATTAGGATATTAGCCTCTGCTCAGTACTGTATGAATCCAGAGACATCGAATGTAGAAAATACAAGCTCTTTGGGTTTGAGAAACTTAAGACTAAGTAAGGCATGTAACACAAATAGTTAAAGTGTACATAATATTTGCAAATATTTGTATTTGACACTTAAGTGTTGTATGCCCAGTCTAGGTATCTCTTATGCTGAGCTTTTAAAGAGGACCTGAGAGCATTGGAAGATTTCTATGTTCAGATAGTATATTCTTTCTTAAGCACTCCCTTTGGTATTGACTAGAGAGAATCAAAAGATGTTGACATTCTTTTAGGAGAACTTATAATTGAAGAGGTAACAGAGAAAGTCAAGAATATACTTTGAACACAATTTTCCCTATTCATTGTCCTATTTGGGATAATGGCGACTTGTGGTAGATGTCTCATTCTGGCCACTTTCACGTCATTATGTTTTCTGAAAGGGCCTAGCACAGTGATCACATAGGTACTTAGAAAAGTGAAGGTTGAATGAGTATACTCTGATATAGGTGGGGATTCTCTTACAGACGTGTTTCCCTGGTTAAGATAATGTATCAAGTGCTATGATTCCTGAGTGCCACAGTGCAAGTTGCATAAGTCATAGCATGGTAAGGATTGCCAGCAGCAAAAATTATTCTGTTTAGGAGTCAGGCATTTAGGGGAGGGGTGAGCTATGCTACCCAAACTGTTGCCTCCCTGTTTAAATTTAAAAAATTGTATGTGAGTCTAATGCCTGTATTATGTTACTCACAGCAGCTACATTTACTACAGTGATTTAAAGTAGCTGCCTTCCTGGCATATGTAGCTTTAGGAACAGCATCTAATAATCTCCTTTTCTTTAGGTATGGTATAAGAAATAGTTTACTTATTGCCCCTATGCCACTGCTTCAACTGCTCAGATTCTTGGAAATAATGAGTCCATTGAACCATATACCAGCAACATCTACACTCGCAGAGTCTTGTCAGGAGAATTTCAGGTGAGATCACAACCAGACCTACAGGGAAATCTTTCAAAAGCCTGTTGTTGAGAGTAATTGCTAACTTATTTTCGGTATGCCTTTTATCTTACCATGGAGGCATAGCTTTGATAAAATGAGTCATCTTCATCCCTAATATTGTTTTACGTTATTTAAGCACATAATAGACATTTTAAATATGCCAAAAGAGTGAACAATTGAGGTTGAGTAGGAAAGTAACTTGTTCATATTAAAGTTCACATGGTATATAAAACATTCTGTGGTCACAGTGATGTATACTATAACTTTCAGATGTTTAAGCTGACGATATGTGTAGAAGCATCATCTGAGACAGTCATTCTCAGCCTTGGTTTACAAATTAGAATTTTTCATGGGAGGGACCAGTGTTTTTTTGTTGTTTGTTTTTTGTTTTTTTAAGGTTCCTGGGTAATTCTGATGTGCAGCTAAGGGTTGAGAACCACTAATTTAAAGATTTTTATTTGTGAGTTTGCTGATATCCTGAAATAAATTTCTGTAAGGTTTGGGGTGAATATGTTTCTAATTTTAAGTATTGTATTCTTACTTAGGGGGGAAAAAAGAATCAATCCACATAGGTTTACTCAGCTTAGCTCTTTCCACTTTTGCAAATACTATATGTTATGTTTCTTGAATAAAAATTATCAAGATTTTAAAGGATTATAGCTTTCCTGTGATGGAATGGGCCTCTCAGTTTTAAAAAAATAGAAATTACCAAGCAGTTTAATGTTAAATAATTCTTTAGTGATTTTATTTACTTCAAGCTCTAGGCCTGTGATCCTGTTTAGGCCCTGTCACTGTTATTTATTTATTCCTTCATATCTTTTCTGTTTTTCCATTCATCAGATTGTAAACCCTCACTTACTGAAAGATCTTACTGAAGCGGGGCTTGTGGAATGAAGAGAGATGAAAAATCAGATTATTGCATGCAATGGCTCTATCCAGGTACAGATTGAAAAAAAGGGGGGGTGGAGCTAACTGAATATTGGTACTTTCTCACTTATCCCAGGCAATGGAGAAAAGAGAATGACTATTCATTGTGGTCATATAGGTTTATATAGATCTGTTCATTTCTGTTCATCTTCACATAGCTAGGCCTTACTCTTTTGTTTGTGCAATGATATAGAGCAGTAGTTTCCAAGGTCTTGCACATTAGAATCAGTTGGGGAGCTTTTTAAAATCCTGTAGCTTCGGTTGCACCCCATACCAATTAAATGAGAATGTCTGGGAATGGGAGCCAGGCATTAGTATTTTTTAAAGACTCCTTAGGTAATTCCAAAGTGCATCAAAGTTAGGGTACCACTGATAAAAAAAATCTGAAATTAGAGTCAAATTTAATTAAAAATTATGATGGTAATCGAGGATGGATAGTTCAAAAGACAGCTACGGTTAGTGTTTAACAATAAAATATTTGCAACTGAGAATCAAGAAACATTTATTTCTAAATAGAGGTCCCTGGCTAAACATTTGTTTGGCAGCAGATAAAGATAGCCGTAATATTTCAGTACTTTTTCATAGAAACTATAGCATTAGCTAGTCTGAATGCAAGCTAACCCTGGATCTAAGTAAACATTTTCTATTGACTTCAAGTGGAGTTTGTGGGGTCCTAACTTATGTCAAGGGTTTTGTCTCAGTGCTTCCCTGGATCATGTTCCTGAGTGTTAATAGCCCTGATTGTTTGTTTTCTGCAAAGCTCAAGGGTCATTATTGCTTGTTAGCTCTGACTTTTCCTGTCCTTTATAAATACCTCTAGAACAATCAATGTTTTGGCCATAAACCAGTTTAAAGATGGATCTTAAATCACTACCTGATATTTTATTGGTTAGATGGAATTTTGTTGGACTTCTAAGCCAGAAGTGAGCAGTCTTAGGAAAGTTGATAAGGATCATATTAATTATATCGAATGATAGGGTCAGATCTAGCAGGAAGTAGAACAAGGCCAGACTCTTGAGTTGTTATTCTGTAATCATACTGCTTTCTTCAACCAAAGCACAATAAACATTTGGGTTTCCTTCTTCAGAGCATTCCAGAAATTCCTGATGACCTGAAGCAACTTTATAAGACTGTGTGGGAAATCTCTCAGAAAACTGTACTCAAGATGGCAGTTGAGAGAGGTGCTTTCATTGATCAAAGCCAGTCTTTGAACATCCATATTGCTGAACCTAACTATGGCAAACTCACTAGTATGCACTTCTACGGCTGGAAGCAGGTTGGTAGAGGATATGAAGGAGGGCTTACTGCCAGCTTGGGGTATTTTACGATTGATACAGTTTTGTATTCTAGCTACCTATTAAATATTGCAACTGAAAGTTCTTCTTTCCCTTCAATCCAGTATGTTAAAACCAAACCTATGTTTTTGTACAGATTAAGCTCTTACTTTGGATATTTTGTTTGTTTGTTTCTTTAAGATTATTTTAATTCATAGTTTGAATCCTTGGAGTTACCATATGATCCTCCCTTTACTCTCTATGCAGTTAATTACCAAGTTGTGCTGGTTGTTCCTTTCTACTGTTTCTTGAATATCTTCCTATTCCACCACTATTATTAACTTCTTAACTGATCTCTTGGCTTCTGGTATCTCTTCCCTAAGCCATCTTGTGCACTGCAGCCATCTCTACAGTAAACTACACACCTCAGCTAGCTTCAAGCATCCGTTGTTTCTCCTACTTCATATATATGCAGTAAAAAGCCAGTTACTTAGCTAGTCATTGCCAAGTCTTATGATTCTGGATTATAGTCTTATTCCCTGGCAATGTGCTATGTGTTTATATAGAACTGCAAAATTTTCTTTAATTTTAGAAAACATTTATTGAGCATTATACTGTGTGTCAGAACTGGGGAAACTGAATAAAAGATGCTTTTTTTTTATTAGTTTCAAGTAACAGTACATGTGTTAGACATTTATATAGGTAATGAAATGCTCCCCCTGATTACTTTGAATAAAAGATGATTCTTATCCTTGAAGTAGTTAGTCTGTTCTTATACAGAGGTACATGGTACATTCTAGCCCTCTAAATAGTTATAATCTAAAGTAGACGTGTTGTCTTAGGCAAACTTGGAATTCATACACATAATAATTTAAAAGAAGTCTAGAGAATATAAACATTTGATAGATCCAAAGACATGAGCTTGTTTTAGGAGTAAAAATAACTGACTCTTTCTTAAGGCATTTTTGAGAGGGCTTCTAGAGGAGATAGAATTCCAAGTTTGGAAAACAATTTGACCTGGTTTATGGACATGTGTTGTTAAACATTGGTCTTGAATGTCTAATGTTCTCACAGTTTCTCCTAAGAGTTGTATTTACTTCCCATGTAGGGTTTGAAGACTGGAAATGTATTATTTAAGGACAAGACCAGCAGCTAACCCGATCCAGTCACGCTAATAAAAGAAGCTGAAAGATAAGGAAAAGGCATCAAAGGAAGAGAAAGAGAGGAACACAGCAGCTATGGTGTGCTCTTTGGAGAACAGAGATGAATGTCTGATGTGCGGATCCTGAGGAAAGACTTAGAAGAGACAAGTACTTCTTCAATTACCAGACCACTTCTTGAGTATAGATAGCATGGTAGGTTGCTGGAAGTGGTACAGTTTGCTGGACCTTATTGCAGCAGAAGGGTCAACTGATTTAAACTATCATTTTACAGTATAAAAGGAATGCTTTTTTTAAAATTGGTATATTAGGAATCAAAGTAGACATTTTGGGAATGCAAAAGAGGTCATCTTGCCAAATAGAGAGTGATTACAGAGGGTTTCATCACCCATCTCGTACCCCATTTCTTGGTGATCTCAGTTTTGGTAAGGAGACTTAGTTTTGCTGCTTTGACTATGGGTTCCATAGACGTAAAACTGTATAACATATGAGAAGTGCTTAAAAGATCTTTATCTAGATAAAATTTTATGGATTGTTCTGAAATAAAGATAAACATTTCCAAGCGATTGTGTGAGACTAGTTTTGTTATTTATTTTCATACAAAGGTTGGATTAAAAGAACATTTTCTGTTCTCTGAGAGTTCAGGGAGGAAATTTTAAGACAAATTACTTAGATACTATATAGAATTATGATTTTAATATATGCCTTTTCCTCTTTATTGTGATAAAATACATGTTAAATGTTTTTTAAACCATTTTAACCCCAAATTTTTACCCATTTTAAAGCATACGGTTTAGTGGCATTAAGTACATATACAGTTAAAACTGTCACCACTATTTCCAGAACTTTTTCATCAATCCCAAACAGAAACTTTATATAAAAACAATAACCTCCCATTCCCTTCTCCCCTCAGTCCTTGGTAATCTCTGTTTTACTTTTTGTCTCTTAATTAGCCTATACTACGTACCACATTTAAATGGAATTATGCAATATATATTCTTTTCCATCTGGCTTATTTCACTTAGCATGTTTTCAAGTTTCATCCATGTTGTGACATGTAAGACATTTCTACCTTTTTAAAGCTGAATAACATTCGATTGTATGTATATACCACATTTTTGCTTATTTGTTTATCTTAATGGACAATTGGGTTATCTCTACCTTTTGGCTGTTATGATAATGCTCCTTTGAACATTAATCCATAAGTATCTTTGAATTCCTGCTTTCAGTTCTGTTGGCGTCTATACCTTGAAGTGGAACTGCTGGGATATATGTCTAGGTGGCTCAGAAGCTCAGGAAGGAGATGACTTCAGTATGGGCTCTGCTGTGAATAGCTGAGACCCACAGAGGGGCTGCTTCCTCCAGGGAGGCGTCACCAGTCTGTCCTCTGGAACTTGGAAACAGAAACAGCAGGACCGGAAAAGCTCCTCTTTTTTTCTTTTTCTGCCTTTGGATTGAATATTTTTTTTATGATTTTATCTCCTTTGTTGGTTTATTGGCTGTGCCTCTGTCATTTTAATGATTGCCTCAGGATTTATAGTATACATCTTTAACTTAACCAAAGTCTACTTTTAAAATAATATTATGTCACTTTAACAAATAGTTATGAGAGTCTTACAATAGGTTTCTTCATTTCCCCTCTCCCAGTGTTTGTATTATTTTCTCATGTTTATTTTTACACAAGTTATAAACCCCACGATACATGGTATATATAGTTGGCTTTATAAAATCCATTATATTCTAAAGAGATTTGGAAAAATTAAGAAATCAATATTATGTTTACAAAATTCATTCATGTCGTATGTGACTTATTGTTGATAGCATTCCAGTTTATAAATGTGCCATAATCTGTACATTTTATTGCTGAAGGACATTTATGTTGTTTCTGTTTTTTCACAAATAAGAATAATGCCACTATGAATACTCTTATACATATATTTTGATGCCCATGTACCTGATGAGATTTGTGGGATCAAAGAGTATGCATATCTTCAATTTTACTAGATAATAGCAAATTGTTTTCTAGAATTTGTACCAGTCTACAACCTCATTAGTAGAGTATGACAGTTTTCATTGTCATCTGCTAGGGAAATTGTTGAAATACATTTACAAATCCTCTTTGTCTACAAGATAGATGTAGGGTTGTACAGTGTACAACCTGAGCATTTGTATACGTATGCATATTTTTTTGAAGAGACCATTCAGGTCTTTTGCCTATTTTCCTATTATGTTGTCTGTTTTTTACTGATTTGAGTTGTTCTTTATGGATTCTGGGTACTAGTTCTTCATTGGTTAAATTTATTGCAAATATCTTTCCCAAATCTCTGGTTTGCTTTTTTACTCTCTTATGGTATCTTTTGACTGAAGCTGTGTCTAGTAAATAGGGTTCCTTTATACAAATTACAAAAAGGTTCACCCTCTGATGGCTTTGCAAATGTAGTGTTGGCTGAATTTCATTTTACTTGCTTTTTGTCAGATACCTTTGTGCCAATTTGCCACATAATCTACTACATAAAAGTGGCAGCTCTGCTTTTGACTACCAAATGTTCTGAATTTTAATAGTCAAATTTATCACATTTTTTCTTTTATGTAGTTAAATTTTATATCTTTTGTTTTTTTAATAAAAAGTTTAGTGCTTCTTGTGTTCTTTTTAGAAAGGTTCTCATCCCTGTCATGAATATGCATTCCTTTATTATCTTGTAAAAGCTTTCTGGTTTGGACTTCAACATTGAAATGTACCTTCTTTAATATTCCTGAGAGTTAACAAATGTAGTGTGTACCAAATATGTCATGGACATAGTTTCTTCTGAGGTATGATAGATAATACAGAGCCCTTACCATGATTTCAGTAAGTTCCTCTGACTCAGTATATCACACGCACTTTGTTTTTGCTCTGTTTGCTGCTCTTTGGTTTCTGTGTCTATAGAGTAGGCACACTTGCCACTTCCTAGGTTGTCCTCTTTCTCATCTTCCTTCTTGCTGTAACGGAACATTTCCCCGTTTTCCAAAGAGAATAGTTCCATCTACTCTTAAAAATGATTTAACTTTGAATTTGAAAAAAATGTTTCAACAACAGTACAAAATCCTGTGTACCCTTCACCCACATTCACCAACGTTAGCATTTTATATAACCACAGTAAAATGATCAAAATCAAGAAATTAATATCGACAATGCTATTATCTAATTTATAGATGTTATCCAAATTCTGCCAAATGTCCAACGAACGTCCCTTTTCTGATCCAGGATCCACTCCAGTATTACATGCTTGCATTTAGTTTTCATGTCTCTCTTTAGTTTGCAACAGTTCTTCAGCTTTTCCTTGTCTTTCATGACCTTGACACTCTGTAGAGTGTCCCTCTTGTGGTCTGTTTCATATTTTCTCTTGATTAAATTCAAGTTGTGCATTTTTTTTGTAAGAATACCACATAGGTGATATTGTGCCCTAAGACACATTATATTACTTTGTACCATTACTGGTGATGTAATCCATTATTTGCTTAAGAGACTGCCAGGTTACTCAAATGTAAAGTTGATATTTTGCCTCGGTAATTAATAAGTACCTTGCAAGGGAATACTTTGAGACTCTTGTTTCTCATTATATACTTTGCCCACTGACTTTAGCATACATTGATCATCTTTACTTGAAACAATTATTACTGGATATTTTACAAATGGTGGTTTTCTGTATTCCTTCTACATTTATGAATTGGAATTCTGTAAGAAGACCTTTCCCTTATCTGTCATCTACCTGTCATTTATTTTAATCAGTATAGGCTTATGAATTCATATTCTAAAGTTTATCATCCATTACTATATTTTATTGCTCAAATGGTGACAATACCATACTGATTTGATTACTGTTGCTTTGTAGTACTATTTGAAGTCGGGCAGAGTGATGCCTCTAGCCTCGTTCTTTTTACTCAGGATGGCTTTGGCAATTGGGGGTCTTTTGTGCTTCCATACAAATCTGATGATTTTTTGTTCTGTTTCTTAAAAAAGTGCCAATACGATTTTGATGGGGATTGCATTAAATCTGTATAATGCTTTGGGTAATATGGTTATTTTAACTATGTTGATTCTTCCAATCCAAGAACATGGATTTCTTTGTATCTTCTTCGATTTCTTTTAATAGGGTCTTGTAGTTTTCATTATATCGGTCCTTCACATGTTTTGTTAGATTTATTCCTAGATATTCTTTTTGTTGCAATTGTGAAAGGAATTATTTTTTCCACTTCTTTTTTGACACTTCATTATTAGAGTATAGGAATGCTATGGATTTTTGAGCTATGGATTTTTGAACGTTGATTTTGTATCCAGAGACTTTACTGTATTTGCTTATTGTTTCTAGTAGTGTTCTTGTGGAGTCTTTAGGGTTTTCTATATAGAGAATCACGTCATCCGCAAATAGTGGCAGTTTGACTTCTTCGTTTCCTATTTGGATGCCTTTTATATCTTCCTCTTGTCTGATTGCACTCACTAGGACCTCCAAAGTTATATTGAATAAGAGTAGTAATAGTGGACAGCCTTGCCTTGTTCCTAATCTTAAAGGGAAGGTTTTTTGTTTTTCTAAGTATTGGTCCATTTCTTCTAGGTTATTAAATTTGGTGTTATATACTTTTTAATAGTATTCTTGCATGATCCTTTGCATTTCTGTAATATCAATTGTATTTTCATCCCTGATTTTGTTTATTTATGTCCTATCTCTTTTTTCTTTAGTGAGTCTAGCCAGGGGTTTGTTAATTTTATTACCTTTTTCAAAGAACCATCTCCTTCTTGCATTTATTTTTCTATTTTTTTTGTTTTGTTTTCATTTCATTTCTGCTCTAATTCTGATTATTTCTTTCTGCTGACTTTAGGCCTCATTTGTTTTCCTTTTCTAGTCTTTTAAGATGAAGCGTTTGGTTGTTTATTTGAGCTCGTTCTTGTTTTTGGAGTTATGTTTGTAATGATATGAAGTCTCCTCTTATGGCCACTTTTGCTGTGTCCCAAAGTTTTAATATGTTGTACTATCATTATCATTAGTTTCTTTGTATCTCTTGATCTCTTTATTTCTTCTCTGACCCGTTATTCTTCAATAGCATGTTGTTTAATCTCCATGTATTTGTGGTTCTTTCTGATTTCTTTCTGCAGTTGATCTCTAGTTTCAAAGCATTATGATCAGAGAATATGATTTCAACCCTCTTAATTGTTGAGGCTATCTGTGTCACATACTGGGACACAGAGATAGCCTCAAGAATGTAAGGGTGGAGAATGTTCCATGTGCACTAGAGAAGAATGTATAAGCAGCTGTTTGTGATGAAAGCTCTGTAAATGTCAATTATGTCCAGTTTGTCTATGTGTCGTTTAAGGATGTTATATTCTTATTGATTCTGTTTGGATGATCTGTCCATATCCGACAGTGGGGTATTTAGGTCCCCTACTACAATAGTGTTTTGGTCTGTTTCTCCCTTTAGTTCTGTTAGTAATTGCTTTACATATTTCGGGGCTCCTGATTGGGAGCATAGATATTAATAAGTGTTATGTCTTCTTGGTGCATGATTCCCTTTATCATTATGAAGTGTCCCTCGGTATCTTTCTTTACCTTTTTTATTTTGAAGTCTATTTTGTCTGATATTAGTACCGCTATTCCCGCTTTTCTCTGAATGCCATTTGCTTGAAATATCATTTTCCACCCTTTCACTTTGAGTCTATATTTGTCTTTGGAACTGAGATGTGTCTCCTGGAGGCACATACGTTGGGTTTTGTTTTTTGATCCATTCTGCTACTGTGCCTTTTTATTGGTGAGTTCAGTCCATTTACAATTAGGATGATTATTAAAATATGAAGTCTTCCTAAGCCATTTATCTTTTGCTTTCTGGTAGCTCAGTGTTTCCATTGCTTCTTGTCTTTGTGTTTCTGTTTTCTTTATTTTGGTTGGTTTTTGTGGGTTTTGCCTCTGGTTATTCTTGTTTTATGTTGTATACTTCAGTTCTGAATCTTTGGCATGTGGTTACCATTACAAATATGTAAAGGATACAGTTGTTCATTTTCTTCTGCACGTGCTTATTTTCATTCCCCTTTGTGACTTTGGGTCTTGAATTACCCCCTTTTCAGTCAGTTTGTCCCTGTGTATGCTGACGTTCTTTACTCTCTTGTTATAATAATTCTCTTCTTATTATTTAAGCTTATAATGCCCTTTTCTTAGTAAGGGTTGCACTCCTCTGCTTCTATTTGCCTGATAATCACTTTCTCCTATCTATCTATCTATCTATCTATCTATCTATCTATCTATCTATTTTTTGTCATTTTGTTTTTAGGTGAGCTGACCCCTTTCAGTATTTCCTATATGCAGGCCTCATAGTGGAGAATTCTCTCAATTTTTATATGTCTGGAAAGGTCTTAATTTCTCCTTCATATCTAAAGGAGAGCTTAGCTGGATACATTATTCTTGGCTGGTATTTCCTTTCACTTAATAGTTTAAATATTATTCATTCCTTTCTGGCTTGTAAGGTTTGTGCTGAGAAGTCTGATAATCTAATGGTTTTCCTTATAAGTTACCATTTTCTTCTCCCTGGCTGCCCTGAGAATTCTGTCTTTGTAGTTGATTTTTGATAATTTTAATAAATGTGTCTTGGTGAAGGCCTTTTGGGTTGAGATAATTGGGTGTTCTTGACTTCTTGAATTCCAAGCTCCAGCTCATTCCTTAGATTTGGGAAATTCTCATCCACCATTTGTCTGAAAATGCTTTCTAGTCCCTGCTTTTTCCTCACCTTCGATAATGCCCATTATTCTTATGTTTCCTCTCCTGATGTATCAGCTAGTTCTTGTATTTCTCTTTTATTATTTTTCATTCTTTGGTTTCTTTCTTCTTCCTTTGATTTATTTCTAGATTTCTGTCTTTGATATCACTGATCCTTTCCTCCATTTTGTCAACTCTATTTCCCAAGGTTGCCTTTTCATTTTTCAACTCTTGCAGTGTGTTCTTCATTTCCAGAAGTCTATTTGGTTCTTTTTGTGAGTTTCAAGCTCCTTGCTCTGCTCATCTAGGTGTTTTTTCGATTCTTGAAACTGTTGATATGACTTGTTTTGGAATTCACTGAGTTTTTTCAGAAGTGCCATCCTGAATTCTCTGTTATTTAAATTGTATATTTCTATGTCTATAACCTTAGTTTCTGGAGATTTTTTTTCATTCTTTCTGAGATGCCTTATTACCTTGTTTGTTCATGGTGTTTAGTGGACTATTTCTCTGCCTGGGTATAAATGGAAATGTATTCTGCTTTTTATCCAGAAAGAAGATTTATTATATAAATGTGTCTCTTCAGCTTGCTGCAAAGAAGGCACTTTTCTTTTGGTTTCCAGTAGGAAGCATCTAAACCCCTTGGATCCCTGCTTTATATAAAGCTTTAAAAATGCCTTTTTATTTTCTGATAGATATTTAATCCCGCTCGCTACCCTCCGTTTCAGTCCCTGTCAGTGTTAGCAATAGTTTTGATAATGTTTGCTCAGATTCCCATTCTAATAATGGGGCTCCGCAGTGATCAGTCTCGGAGGGTATGGGGGGAGGGGCCCTCTGGGTTAGGAGTTGAGGGCTGCCGCTCAGCCTTGGCTTTGCAACTGTGGTCGGTAAAAATCAACTGTTTCTCTGCTGTCCCACTTCTGTGCCTTCTGCCCCGATGATGGCCCTGCTGTCGGCAGGCCACGGGGAAGTCACAGTTTTCCCAGGCAAGGCTGTTCAGGGAACTCGCTGCTCCTTCTCCCTTCCCTCTCTTCCTACAGGGAGCTCCTGCAGTTGCGAGAGGCAGCTTTATTTCTCCTAGTCCACTGCCCGACACCCGGGGTTCTGATCTGTGGTAGCTCTTATGGGCAGATCCCACGCTCAGACGTGCTGGTGTGCAGTTTAGGTGTGTTTTGTTGAGTTTTAGATGTTCACCTTATTGGTTGTTTCAAGGGGAGAGATCTGGGGACATCTCTCACTCTGCCATGTTCCAAAGATCTCACCCCCTATCATTTTTTGAGCCCTTTTTTACTCTGTGGCACTATAAGATAATCCAGGATCATCTTGTATTTTTCACATCACATCTCTAGAATCAGCCATTTCCCCTAGCATCCCTGATTTCTCTTATTGGAGAGTGGTACTTATTAGAATGGGCATTATCCCCTCACTGTAAATACCTTCTACCTTCAAGCACTGGTCAGTGCATTTTCTCTAATAAACAATGACCTTTACTATTAAGAAAAATAATGTTTTCTCACTATCTTACTCTGATATCTTTAAAATACAGTTTCTACCATTATAGAATTCGTTGTCAAGCAATTAAAAACACATTTATAAAGGAAGATGTACTGGGTATAAACCATTGGTTTGTCATTTTGTCATTTACCTCTTTGTCACAAAACTGCTGCATAGCAAACAGCAGCAGAAACTCTGGCATACATTTATTGTAAGTATTTATTCACACATTTGAGTTTGTCAGCTAGGCGATTCTGCTGACTGCGTTGGGCTTGCTCACATGTTTAGGGGTTGGCTAGCTATCAGCTTATCTAGATTAACATCTGATGGCACTAGCTGGGACAACTCAACTTGCCTAAATGTTTTGTTTCACAAGCAGGCTAGCCCAAGCATATTCTCATGGTTATGGTAGAAATGTAAGAGCACAAGTGGACGTAATACCAAAGCAAAACCAAACTGGTCAATAAAGTGTTAAAAACAGATTTTATTCAGAACTGTTGCAATAGGAGAAAAGCGACCTCACTATAGAACTGGCCTCAACTCCACCAACGGCATAGGCAAGTGGGAATTTATAGCCAAGGAACAGAGTAGGGATCAATGAATGCAATATTATGAAGAAGAAACAGGAGGGGGAAGGGGATTTTGGCTAATCTAACTTAACAGTCATTCCTTACTGAAGACAGACTGGTGACCAGTCTCAAAGGTCAATCTCAAAGCCAATGTCATATTTCAGACTTTTATTATACAGCACCCCACTCCTGGTACCAATTTCTGTATCACCTATTGCCCATGCTGTTCTTTGTCCTAGAATGGCTTTTCTTCTGTCTCCTTCCTCTCCAGTAAACACTTTATCTTATCCTTCAAACACAACTCAAATTCACCTTCTATGTGAAGTGTTCTGTGTTAGTGGATTATCCCTCCTCTATGTTCTCACAGAATTTTGTACTTAAATCTATTATTGAGCATTATACATCCGTACAGCTTGCTAGATTGGGACCTCCTTCAGGGTAGAGATCAAATCTTTTTTTTTTTTTTTTTACAATCATGGGTTTAGCATGATGTATGTATAATAAATGTTTGATGAATGAATGCATGAATGAAAATCACATGCAGAAAGAAGAGGAGAAAATTTAGAAGTCAGAGACATAAGCTGACTTTGCAGTTGGTTACTGTGTAACTCTGGATGAGTAGCTATTCTTCAGAAAATGGGTAAAAGACCCAAAGATGAATGCAGTTAGCCAAAGCCAAAATATAGCAGGGGTGACTAGCCTGCACATTTCCCACTTGACAGAGTGTTTATAGGACTTATGAGTTCTAGAGAATCAGGCAGGAATTTCCCTGTGTGAGGGCAAAGACTGGGGCTTCTCAGTGGGTATCTGCAGCTGTGCCCGTTGGAACAGAATTGCCAGGTGCTGCCTGATTTCCTTGGTCCTGGCCCCATAGATGATGGGTTGACCAGACATGGGAGCAGCAGGTAGAAGGCGCTGAGCAAGTTGTGCACATCCTGGGAGGCAGTGCGGGCTACACGGTAGATGATGGATGAGGACATGGTGGAGGAGTGGACGGTGAAGATGACCAGCAGGTGGGAGCCACAGGTGTTCAAGGCCTTGGAACGTGCTCTGCCTGATGAAATTTGAAATGCAGCATGGATGATGCGGAATAGGAGGCTCCAAGTAGCAGCATGTCCAGGACTCTGTTGAATATGCGGACAGTGAGCCCCACAGTCTTATTTAGGGAGATGTCCCCACAGGAGAGCTTCATCAGGGCCATGTGCTCGCAGGCAAAGTGGTGGATCACGTTTGAGCGACAGAAATGAACCCGGGAGGCCAGCCCCACCACTGGAACAACAATGCCTGTGCTCCTGGCAGCTGCCACTCCCACAAGGCCAGCCAGCAACTGGCCTGTCACTACCTCTGGGTAGCGGAGTGGGTAGCAGATGGCCACATAGCGGTCCAGAGCCATGACCAGAAGGATGTTGCAGTCAAAGACAATGAGGAAGTAGATACAGAACATCTGGACCAGGCAGCGAGCCAGGGAGATGCGGTTGAAGTGAGTGGAGAAGCTGAACAACATGGTGGGAACCACAGTGGTGCAGCACAGATGCTGACAGCCAGGAGCAGGGCAATGAGCAGGTACATGGGCTGGTGCAGGCTCCGATGGGCCACCACCGTGTGGATGACCATGGCATTGGTGAAATGATCACTAGGTAGAGAATGAGGAAGGGCAGCACCAGGAGGGTGCGGGACTCTTGTAGCCCTGGGAAGCCTACCAGGAGGAAGCTGGTGTAGGACACATTGGAGCTGCCATTGTTCCACGCTGACATTGTTGCTGGGAAGCAGGGTGGCTCTGGGAAGATATGGAGGGCAGGAGGCCTGGTTTCTGTACCTTGGCCCCTATCAGGGCCTGCCCCTGCTTTATCAGGCTTCGAACGTCATGAGTTTCCAAGATTCCTAGAGAAAATAGGAGAAGTTAAGGCTCATAATTTAATGAGAGATGCATCTCTAAATCTTTGTCTACATTTCAAATAAATCCCTCAGGGTAGATATGAACATTTTTGAGTGCCAAGTAGATTTCTAAGAAAGTTGTACCAATCTTGTCCCTGAATCACTGGTGCTAGTGTTAAACTGCCATAATTTAAAAAATTATTTTAGTTATTTTATGGTTGAAAAATACAATCTCATTTTAATTTACAAGTTTTTTGAATTTGCTGTTTATGTACTTTGCCCATGTACTACTAGGGATTAAGCGTTCCCTTAGCAATTTAAATATTAAAGCCATTATCTTTTTATTTAATCAAATTTTTCAGAATTTTGTTAGCAGTTTTATTTTGTTTATGAAGTTATTAAGACTAAGAGTTTTAAATTTATAATACTAAATCTATTGACATTTCTTTTGTGAGTTCTTTTTTTCGTTTCAAGCTTAGCAAGTCTTCCCTTATTCAAAGGTCAAAAAGATAGTATATTATATTTGGTTCTTTAAAATATGGCCTAATTTTATATTAAGTTTTGAGCCACATGAAATACAATTTGATATGTGACATGAGGTGATAATCTAACTTGATATTTTGTCCCCAAATAGATAAATAATTGTTCTTGTTCCATTTTCTCCACTGCTTCAGTGTTACTATCTTTATCCTAGATTAAGTTCTTATATGTGATTGGAGTTGTTTTATAGGTAATGATGTTCTCTTGTTCCTGTGCCAATATAACATTATTTTAAAAATAAATGCTCTATTGAGATATAATTCACATACTGTACCATTTACCCATTTAAAGTGTACAATTCAGTGGTGTTTTAGTAAACTTACAGAGTCACACAACCGTCACCACAATCAATATTGTTATCATCCCAAATAGAAAAACCCTGTTGCATTCATATTTTTCCTCATCTCTTCAATCCCTATATAAATAAAACTGTGTCAGTGAATTTACCTGCTTTGGAGACTTCATATAAATGGAATCATGCAATATGTGGTCTTTCATGGCTGGTTTCTTTCACTTAGCAGAATGTTTTTTAAGGTTCATTCATGCTATAGCATAAATCAGTGTGCCATTCCTTTTTAATGGCTGAATACTATTCCATTATAGATATACCACATTTTATTGATCCACTTATCAGATGATGGACATTTGAGTTGTTTCCAGTTTTGGGCTATTATGAATAATGCTGCTCTGAATACTCATATGCAGGTTTTTGTGTGAACATACCTTTTTTATTTTCTTGAGTATATACTTAGGAGTAGAATTGCTGGGTATATAGGAATGCTATGTTTCACTTTTGAGAAACTATGAGATTATTTTCCAAAGCAGCTGTACCATTTTACATTCCCACCAGCGATTTATGAGGCTCCAATTTCTTCTACATCCTTGCAAGCATTTATGGTCTGTCTTTTTAATTCTAGCCATTCTAGTTTTGATTTGTGTTTTTCTGAGGGCTCATGATGTTGAGCATATTTTCATGTGCGTATTGGCAATTTGCGTTTTTTTTTGAGAAATGTATATTCAAATCCTTTATCATTTTAGTTCTTTTATGGTTGAGAAAACTATCTCATTTTAATTTACATGTTCTCTGAATTTTCCGTTCATGTAGAATAACACATTTTCAATTGAGTTGTCTTTTGTTATTGAGTTATGAAACTATTTTAATCAGTATAGTTTTATCACGTTTTAATTCTAACGAAACATCTCTACAAACACTTTGCTTAAAATTTTTTTGTTATGCTCAAATTTTGTTCTTCTAGCCTTTAAAATAATTTTGACAATTTTCAAAAATAATTCCATCATGATTTTTAAAGAGAGGGATTTTATTAAACCTATGAATTAATCTGTGGAGGATTGACATCTTGACAATATTCAGTCTTTCCATCCAGTATCAAAGTATAGTTTTCTAAGTTTCAAGTCTTGATTTATATCTTTCAGCAGTTTCTTAATTTTCTTTGTTTAGGTCTGTGACAGCAGGCACTATATCCACTCGCTTACATTTATATTTCAGGAACCTCGTACAAAACCTGACACATAGGAGGCGCTCAGTAAGTATTTGTTGAATAGTGACTAGGTCTCCCACGTTCTTGTTTAGTCCTAGGTGTTTTTCTCTTTGTTATCATTGAAAATACAATGATTTTGTATATATTTTGAATTGGCAACAATTTTATAAAGGAAAGTTATTGATTTTGTACATTTACCTTATATACTGCCATTTTTAAAATTCCCTTATTAATAGAAAAACTTTTCAGTTGATTTTATTGGGTATTCAAGGAAGAATTACCCTATCTTTTTTTCTTTAAAAAACAATAACTGGACTCTTATTTCTGTCTTATATCTCATTTCATAAACCAGAACTTCCAAAACAATGTAAAAAGTAGTTAGAAAATGTATATTTAGTTTTTTCCCTCAATCTTATTAGAACTTTTGTTACTTGTTGGATTGAAATAGATACTCATTTCATGTTAATGAAGTATCCTCCTATTTCTAGTTTTTAGTAAGGAAAAAACCAGGAACTTGTGTTTAATGTCTCTAAATGCCTTTTTGGCATCATCAATAATGAGCCAATACTTTTAAAATTCACCTGTTGACAAGTAGATATATTACATAGTGTTTATACTTTTTAAATTCTGCTGAAATTGATTTGCTAACTATCTTTTGAGAATAGATCATATAGGTTTCTCTTCTGTTAACTATCTTTATGAGATTTTGGTATCACATCTTTGCTAGTTTCATAATGAATCAACTCAATTTCCTCTTTACGTTCTATTTTCTCTAATCGTTTTTATAGCACAGGAATTATTTATCACTAGAAAGTTTGGGAAAAACTCACCAATAGAGCAACCTGCACACAAACCTTTGTTGGGTGATTATTTGGTAATACTTTTGATATCTCATGGCAATTAATCTACTCAAATTT
Source organism: Eonycteris spelaea (assembly GCA_003508835.1). NCBI lineage: Eukaryota > Metazoa > Chordata > Mammalia > Chiroptera > Pteropodidae > Eonycteris > Eonycteris spelaea. The sequence goes on from PUFA01000151.1 coordinate 4,366,520, forward strand.
TAAGTAAACTTGGAAAATTACATATATCTGGTAACTTGCCCATTTCACAAAGAATTTTTAAATTTATTAGCATAGACTCCTACAGGGAGATTTGCATTTTGATATGGCAATTAAATACCTTAACCTAAAGTGTGAGTCTGTAAGCTGGTGTTATTTTGAGTCATGTTGCATTTGCTCATCTCAACTCACTCTATGGAGTAAGAACCGTAGTCCTTTGGGCCATGTGTGAAACTGTATATACACACTCACTAAAACATCGAGTGACACACACTGGGATCCAGAAACACACCCTCTTCTGGAGAAGTGGTTTCCACCACAGACTGAATCCCATAACAAAACATGGTGCCTCAGCTCACTGCTCAGACCCCACGCACTGCTGGGCAGTTGACTCACTGACATTAAAAACTCAGAAGACAGAGGATTAGGGCCTCAGAAACGTAGGCTATCAGAGAGGGAAGATTTTCTGCTTGCTATGAAGGGTCTTAAAAGAAAGAGGGGACCTGCCAACTTCCCAGTATCTGGAGTGGTGTATCCATGATCCTTACATGTCCAGCCCCAGGGATGATGGCACCTCCTCTTATCGCCTTCTGTGACTGTGCAAAACAGAAATCAAAGCCATGTATAGCAGAGGACTATAGAGGTCATCTTGTTTGGTTCCTTCCCTGTTACTAATGCCATCACTCTACACAGCTCTACAAGTTGCTCACTGCTCCATCTCAGACCATCAATTCCATGAGAAGGTGGCTTTGCCTAGGTCTGACATCTCTCATTATGTAGTGTCATCACTGTGGTCCGAGCTCTGTCCTCTGTTTACTCTTGAGAAATAACTGTCTTCTTGGGGTTGTTTTGATAGGAAGGAGCAGAAGGAAAACTAATTTTTTGGAGGGCCTACCATGGTCTGGGCTCTGTTAAGTACTTTCGTATAAAGTTGTCCTCTCTTTGGTAGCCGTGTGTTTCTATGAGGCAGGCATTACAACTGAGAGTCAGATGTACGAAGTCCCCTGTATTTGTTCATTCATTTGTTCATGCAACATATTTTTTTCACATTTATGGACTAGTCACTCTGCTAGGCACTGGGACTTCATGGGTACATTAGATGTGGTTTTGGTGTCCAAAATGCTTGGAGTCCAATGGGGAGACCAGAGTCCTGTGGAGCCCAGGGGAGATCTCTATCTAACCCAGTGTCTGGACTGGAAAGACTCCTCAGAGGAGAGGATGTCTAATATGATAGTTGAAGTTCAAGGTCAGCCAGAGCAAAAGAAGGTAGGGTGCAAATAGCCTAATGACATAAAGCTGAGAATGGATGGGGTGGGATTAGCACACCACATCTCAAAGGGGACACCTGGACTTAATGAAAGTCCCATGAAAGGACATTAGAAGAAAAAACAGGGTGGGAGAATAGAAACAAGAGGATGAACTAAACTTTTGCTAAATATTCCACCACTGATGAGACTCAGTTTCAAAAGGAAGGGAAATAATTTAGGCTTAAAATAGGATTGCCTTCAGCAAAGACCTGGAACGGGGGAGAAGGGGACATTGGTATGAACTGGGGTTGTGGCATGATTGTCCAGAGAGAGAGGCTGACACCCAGCATGTGAGGCCAAGTCGCCCTCTTCCTTGTTCCTGCCTTGCTTATGCCCCACTCCCACCATCATCTCCCTGGCAAGAGCCTCTGCTTGGCCCCCTCCACCCTCCTGGGCTGCCCTCCAGAGCTGATACTCACAGTCAGGCAGAAGCAGAGAGAACCAGCGGGGCTCCCTCAGTACAGTTAAACACACCCCTACTCTTCCCCCAGGGAGCCCAGGCTTGGCTGAGCCAATAGGCAGTGCCCTGTGACTACTCCTTGGTCTCCTAGGGCACCCACAGGACAACCTACAGCCCAGTCTTCCGACATCCAGGCCAAGCCCTTCCTACTGGTCTGGGCTGCCCAAGGTCTCTGCTCTGGAGCTAAAGGAGAATAACTCAACACAAAGGGGAATTTGGACCTCAAATTCCAAACTCAGACTGCAGCCAAGCCCAGGGGTGGCTCTGCCAAAGGCAGGGTCAGGGAGCAGAGTATTGGTCAGTCCAGCAAGCAGGCTCCAGACATCAGGAATGGGGAATGAAGCATTCCAAGGAAATACAACTTTTATTGAGCAGCTGCTATAGGGGGATTTTTGAAGGATAGTGGTATTTATATAATGTTAATGGGAAGAAGGAGGAAGTGGAAGCAAGCGAAAAATGGTATGAGGGGGCCTGTTGAAGTGAGGATATCATCACCTCGTTTTAGAGGTGGACCATCTAGGGTTAGAAACTTTGGGTGACTTGTCCAAGGTTACTCAGCAGATCTGTGGCAATGCCGGGATGGGTCATCTGACCTAAATCTGGCTCTCTCCATTTCCCCTCTCCCTCTTTGCTGCTCTGGAGGAGCCCATGGGGGTCAAGGAAGGCTTCATGGAGGAGGGAACATTTGAGCCAGGCTTGGGCAGTTCAGAAGAGCCACAGAAGCAGAGAGAAGAAGGGCCTGGAACGGCTGAGGCTGAGGCTTGACATGAGGGGAAGAATGGTGATGTGGCAGGTGTGGGCTGTGTAGTTGGTCCCAAAGCGTCAGAATGGAGGTGGGGGATTGCAGGGCAGGAACCAATCCGATTGTGTGGTTTGGAGCCCAGGACCCCCCTGCCCCACCCCCAGGGCATCTACTTGGGCTTCCTTCAGCCCCGATGGATGGTCAGAGGTGGCCAATGGACAGCCAGGGTTGGAGGGTCTCAGAGGAATCAGGAGCTTTCCAAGCCCTGCTCACCTCCCAAGCCCAAGTGTGAGGTGTGCTCAGGGGGAAAACTTCCTCACACTAGGCTGAGTGCACCTCATGTGCCCCTAACCCCTCGAGCTCGCTTGTGCCCTATTCTCTGGCCCCCAAGCAGCCCTAGCGACAGTGCCCCAGCTGGTGCTCTTCTCACTGGGCTTCTTGGACCCCTCTAGTCTGTCTATGACCGTCCTGTGGAGCGTCCGGGCCCGTGGGCAGAAGCCCAGGCAAAGGCATCTCCTCCAGAGCCATGGGCATCTATTGCTGGACACAGTGTTTGGTCAGCTGACACCCCGGCCAACTCTGAAAACTGCTTGCTGTTCTTAAGCCTCTGTATTTGTTTTCTAAGGATGCTATACTAACTACCAGGAACTGGGTGCCTTAAGACAGAAATTTATTCTCCACAGTTCTGAAAACTAGAAGTCTGAAGTCCAGGCATTGGCTGGGCTATGCTCCCCACGAAGGCTCTGGGGGAGGATGCGCTCCTCTCCTCTTCTGGCTTCTGGTGGCTTTTGCAGCATAACTCCAATTTCTACCTTTGTCTTCACATGGCCTTCTCGTCTGTCTCTTGTAAAGACACTTGCCATTGGATGTAGGCCTGCCTGAGTAATCTAGGATGATCTCATTTAAAGACCCTTAATTTAATTATATTTGAGAAGACCTTTTTCCCAAATAGGTTACCTTCTCAGGTTTCAGGGGTTAGGACCTTGACATACCTTTCTGGGGACCACCATTCAACCCGCTACAGCCTCTATATGTGGGGTTCAAAAGATGAGAGAGAAAACAGAGTGTTTCCTTGACCTGGGCAGGCTCTGGGTACAGAGGGTATGGTAGAGAGGCTGTGTGACAACAGGATGGGGGAGACAAGGGGCTGCTCTCAGAAGCCTGTCCGGCTTGGGGCTTAAAGTCCTTGACTCCAGGGCTCACTCAGAAGGGTGGGAACTCAGCCCTACATGTGGGGCAGGGCTAAGCCAGTCAAGCTTCCTGGGGGAGGTGAGCTTCCAGGCTTGCCTTAGAAAAGATACCAGCTGAGGACCAGAGTGAGCAGAAGGAGGAGTACAGGCCGAGGTGTTACCATTCAAGGGCCCTTTCACAGTGAAACTCCCAACCCTGCTTTTCCTCAGGCTTGGGGCGTAGGGCCGAGATGGGATAGGGGACAATGTTCAGTGACAGGGCAAGATGTGTGGCTGCAGTACACGGAGATGGGGGAGGTCCGAGGGCCTTGGGGATGCCTCTGAGGCCCTGCAAACCACCACCAGGACTGCTCGCCAGGGGCGACCAGGAAGGTGAGACACGAGGTGGGCACACACACCTCAAATGTGACACGGCTGCCACTGACTGCACTGCCCTCCCCCCCACCTTGTGGTTTCCACCTCTTAATCCCCTTTCTTGAGGAGACCGGCCTAGCCTAAGCCAGGTTACAGGGCTTCATCCCTCACACCAGTCATCTCTTCTGCACCGAGTCCTGCCAATCCCCCCTCTAGTCTTTCCTGAAACCTTAGTCCTGGGTCACCTCCAGGTGCTCTACCACTCCCTCTGGTCCCCCTCCACCCTTGCCAACAAAGGATTTTTTTGGATGGCAGACCCGACCTTATCAACCCCAGTAAAACCCTGCAGAGCCCTCCCCATGGCCAACCCAGTAAGGGCAAGGCCCCCTCACTGGCCTTCAAATTGTGTCTCCCTCCCTTCCCTGAGGGGCCGCTGCCCTCCTGCAAGGCCAAATTACTTGCACTTTGCCACTCGCTCTTCTGCCTGACCTGTCCTTCCTTCCCTCAGTGTCACCGGGCTGCTGTCTGTGCTTGCCTAGGACCTCAGGTGCCACCCGCTGTGGGAAGCCCTCCCTGACTGTCCTTGCCTGAGCCGCTCCGAGTTGCTGCAGCATGAGGAGTCTCGGAGTCCAGGTCTCACCCTTTGTCCCACTGTAGAGGGCACTCTGGGAAGCCCAGCTGGCCTGGGGCTCCCTGATAGCCACCCCCTGCCAGGACTCCAAGGGAGTCCACTTGTCTGCTGTCTTTCCACCCTTTCCTTCTTCTTGGTCCTGTGGTGCCCCTGCCCTTGACTGTCTTTCCTAGATTTCTCAGTCAAGGTGGTCAGGATGTCCCTACATCTGAACCTGCTCAAACTGCTCTCCCACGAGATCTGAAGCTCTGTCACACTGACATGTAAAAGCCTGCTTCCCCTCAGGTCCAGGGCTGCCCCATAAACAAGTTATTTGGCTTCTGGGGCTCTTTGGTCTCTGAGAGAAGCTTTTGGAGCAGCCTGTCCTTCCCTATCTATGTCTAGGCTGGGGGCCTCACCCAGGATCTGTGGACTGGCAGCTCTCTGGCTGCAGGGCTGACCTTCCTCTCTGCACCCTGAGAGGCCTCCTGGCCAGGCCAGGTGCAGCATGCATTTCCCAGAATAGCCACAAGGTGGCACCCAAGCACCACATTGGGCAGAGGCTGCCAGGGCTGGGGCTTCTGCTATTGGGACAGCGCCTGGGAAGAGTGGCAGTCTGTGTCTGGCCTGGCTAGTTTCGTTTGAGACTCCTCATTCTTGGACATTCCTTGTGTGGCACCCCAATGACTCCCCCTTAGACTGTGAGCCTGAGTCAGTCAGAACATGGTGATGTCAGGGCTGAGGGCAGGAGACCTGGCTCTGTGTGGTCCTGGCAAGTTACTTCCTCTCTTTGAGCCTCTGTGTGCTCTTCTGAAAAATAGGCATAATAATAACACCAACTCCATCTTCATTCACACATTCACTCAACACATTTATTAAGCACTCAGTTGCCTAGGTATAATGTACAGCTGTGAGCAAGCAAAGTCTCACATGGATGTTCTGAGGATCAAATGAGGTAATGTCTGTACCTTATTTAGCAGAGTTAGTAACACACAGTATGGACTCCATAAACATTAACTAAGACTTTCTCTCTGATCCTCATGACAACCCTATGTGGTTGGCCTTAGTATTATCCCCATTTTATGGAGGATGAAACAGAGGTCACACACTTGTCCACACAGCCAGAAGGTAGCGAAGCTGGGACTTGAACTTGGGTTGTCAGATTCTAAACTTCATTGCTGCTGTTCTCGGGTGCTCTCCGCTCTCTGCCCCTTAGGAGGGGTCTGAGCTCAGTAGTGCCAGCCCCGTGTGATGGGTGATCATGATGGGGCCAGTGCTGAGCCAAACAGCTCTGACCTCTGTTCTGTGGCAAACCTTGACCCCAGGTGGTGGCGGTAAGGAGCTGAGCCTGGGACCTTCTTATGCCCTTGAATCATTGATGGCCACCACTTCCCCTTCCAGAAAGAACCAAACCTGCAGGAGGAGTCAGGGACTCTGGGGAGGAAAGAGGCTGAGGATCTGGATGGGGAGTTCTAAGGAAGTGACCCAGGTTGGTCCAAGGGGAAGAGTGGGGAGCTCAGAGGAGACATGAGTGAGTGCATGCATGTGCATACACGAACACACACACACACACACACACACACACACACACACAACACGTTTCTCATCTGACTGGAAGGGGGCTGTGGTCTTGACGCTGTGTGTTCATAGCAAGCTTTCTTTTTCTGCATAGGTTGTGGGTTTATTTGGGGTGAAGGAAGCTGGAGAGAGAGTCCTGGAGCTCACAGTTTATGCATGTGAGCAGGGAAACACCGGAAGGTGTCTGTCACCCCCAATCCCTCTGCATGCCCCCTGGCTGTGTGTCCTTTCTGCATGTATTTTGAGCATCTCCTGCTTGTCTTAACTGACCCTCTGATGTGGGTTCCCTGGGAAGAGGCAGGGCCTTGCCCATGTATGTCTTGTCTTGTCAAGTGTCAGTGACAATGCGGGGTGAGTGACTGAGGGTGGAAGGCCGAAGAAGGCTGTGGTTCCTGCTTGGTGTCAAGTATTCTTTGGGCAGAAGAGCCCTAGGACTTGGCCACCACCAGCTGGTGACCTTCAGCAATGACCTGAGGTCCTCGAACTTCAGCTTCCTCAACTGTGAAATGGTAGGGATATTTCTCTGCAGCTCTGGAATTTGCAGACCATGCATTGTCACACGCAGTTCTCACGAAAACTCTGTGGGGCAGGCATTGCTCTGGTATTTAGTGAATGATAAAGGTGGGCTTGGAGGGCAGACTGACCCCTGGCCTGTCCTGCAGCCCACTGCCCTTATTTCTCTCGGTCTCGGCATGTTCAGGCAGGGCAGGGAGAGGATCTAACTGATGCTGGAAACTCCAGGGCTTGTTACGGAGACTGGCAAGGATTATGGAAGCAAACGAATTTTTTGAATTGCTGGCTCCAAATCCTGTGCTTTTTTTTTTTTCCATGACACAAGTTGTAAGAGTGTAGTAACCACAGTCATTTAATGAATGTTTACTGTGCCAGGACTAGGATAGGCACTTTCTATACACTGTCTTTGACCTGACAATCTCATGAAATAGATATGATCATGTCCCCAATTTACAGATGAAGAAACAAAGACTTAGAGATGTTAAATAACGTGCATAAGTTGACACAGCAGGTAAGTGGCAGGAATTGGAGCCCAGATTAGTCTCACATCAAAGCTGATATTTTCTACAGGGAAGGTTTGTATGAGGTGGGTGAGCTTCGTGTCTCTGAGTCTTAGCTAACTGATCTATGAAACAGGGGTAAGAGTTCCACCTCCCCTGAAGGGACTTCACGGAAGAGTAAATGGGCTCACGTAGAGAGGACGGTTAGCTTTGAAACAGTAACCGTTTGCTTATTGTCATTCATCATCTTTGCATCACCCTCCCTCCCCCCTCCCTCCCGTGGAAGGTGTGAGGAGGAAGTGGGCTAGCCAGGGAGAGGCCTCTGTGAACTTCCCAAGGACAGTTGACAACCAGACCTCTTTTTCCCTTCAGGGAAGTCGTGCATGGCCCAGGAGTGCCCAAGCCCTGTTTCCCGGGAGTGGAGGGGCTGCTGTCCCACCAAGTGTCACGGGATGGGGGGTGGGGTAGGGCGTAAGAGCTGGGCTCCCTTTGGCAGGTTGACGGCACCTTAGAGGCTCTGGGGAGCTCGGAGGCACCTCAGACTGCCAGGTTATGGCTGAGGGTTACACCAGCCCCAGTGGGGACAGCAGTGTAGCAAAGTGCACCTGGGCCCGGGCTACCTGGAGAAACCTGGGCACCAGTGGAGACCTCGGTAGCCCCCAGGGCTGGGAAAGTTTTGGCCACTGCAGAGAAAGTTGTGGTCGCGTGGGAGAAGTTGTAGCAGCTCAAACTTTTCTTACTCTGAGCTCATCTCTCTCCATCCCTGAGGCTGGCTGAGTGATTTGCCTCCAATTAGGCCATAATTGAGCTGGACCTTGGTGGCCTGCAGGGCTCCTGAGGGACAAGGGCTCAGCAAGACGCCTGGGGCCCAATTACAGCAGCCTGGGCCTGACACCGGGTCCAGCTGCGGCCTGAGCTCCAAGGAGATCCTCCTGCCCCCAGGCGCCCACTTTGCTCACCTGGCCAGACTTTTAATGAGTGGAAATGGCAACTTCTCTCACCTGACTGTGGCCCAGGCCACCTGGGTTCTGCTCTCCTCCTCCTTAAAGAGCCAGAGCAATTTCTAGAGTATAACTTACTGCAGTTTTAATTGATGGGTCAACAACAGAGGGGTCATGTGGTGATGACCCTCTGTGTGACCCTGGGCAAGCCCCAGGCCACTCTAGGCCTTAGTTGTCAGGGGTTGGCTGAGGCCCAGGTGATATAACACAAATTGTAAAGTTCTTGCTACTTGTGAATGGTCATTATTGCCCTGAGTTACTGTATCACACTAGCCTGCTTGGGACCTTGGCCCTGACCCCCACTCCCAGCTGAATCAGAGCCAACTTTGACCTGGTTGTTCACAGACACAACAGTGGGGCCTCTCCCTTGCTCTGCTGGCCCCTGGCTGGCCCCACCTAACTACCGTGCTGTGCCGTTTCTGGGTTTCTCTTGGCCAAACCTCCCTTCCCTTTTCTCCTCCCACCTTCTTTCTAGATCTGCAGTCAGGCACCACCAAGAGTGTAAGAACCCTGATATTATCAAGTCCAATCCTTACTTCCCAGATGGGGAAATTGAGGCCTGGGGAAGTAGGCCTTAACCCCAGATTCCTTCTTTTTCTGGAGTTTAGTAACAATAGACCTCTGTGCATGTGGGCACTTTAGCATCTCTTGGCCTCAGCAACCCTGTGAGGGTAGGCAGGCAGCCACCTGTTCACCTCCTCATTTGTTGTGGCGAAGCTTGCAGGTTCCAAAACCAGACTGACTGGCTTCGAATCCTGTCTCTATTATTACCAAGCTCATCTCTGTGCTCAGTTTCTCAAATGGTCCTTAACCTCATAACAATAGTACTTACCTCATATATTTGTTGCATTAAATGAGTTAAAATTCATGTAAAGTGTTATGATAATTCAATCGTTCACTCAACAAACATTAATTAGGTTTTTACTATGTGCTGAGCTTGGTGTTACAGGCCCTGGAGATGTAGCAGTGAATAAGCCCAAACTTTGGAGCTCCATTTGTGGGGGAGAGGCTGAGGTGGGGTTAAGCCAGGGACACAGCAGAGGAGGGGTCCTGACCTGCCTGAGGGTGAAGGGGGTCACAATAAGAGAAGGCTTCTCAGAGGAGGTGAGGGGCGTAGGTGTAGAACCATTGTTTATTGAGTGCCTAAGATGAGTTGGGCCCTGTGCTAAGTACTTTATATCCATTATCTTAGTCCATCTTCACACAAAACCTGTTAGGTAGATGATGCTCACTTTACTGAAGAGGAAATTGATGGTTAAGCTACTTGTCTAAGATCAGCCAGTCAGTAAACAGTGGGGCTGGGGTCCAACCCAGGGTTGTCTAACCCTAAATCTTGTCCCCTGTTACCCAGGAGGTTGCTTGTGGTGGTCGTTATGAGTGTCAGATGGGATAGGCAGGCTAGGGGGAGGTGGCCCAGGATGAGGAGATGCTTAGAAGATTTGGCTTTGCTACTGAGGCCCAGATCTGTCTGAGAGGCATCTCTGGCTGAGAGGCAAATGTACCGTGGGTACCAGCATAGGCCCTGACTCCAGACTGCCTGGTTCCTAATCCATTTGCTATCAGTGTGACCTAGAGTAAGTTAATCATTCTGTGCCTCAGTTTCCTCCTCTGTAAAATGAGGATAATGATACTAGCAAGCATTTGTGGTATCCCTAAGTGCTTTCTTCTAAGAATATACATCTATTACTCGTTTAATCATCATGATATAATGTCATTTTTTTTTCAGGTGGGTATAACACCTGGGTAGTTGTAAGGTATAAATTGTTAATACACACATAGCACTTAGAATAGTGTTTGGCATATAGGAAGTGCTCAGGAAATGTTAATTATTATTATTCAGCAGTACAGAGTGACCAGAAGGCCATGGACAGGATCCCTAAAAAATAATAAGAATGTGATGATGACAACAATAGCAATAATAATAAAACGGGCCCTTACAGCTCTGCAGCACTTTTCAGTTTACAGTGATGTCTACATTTGTTCTTTCATTTGAGACTAAGTTGGCAAGTGTGTCCCCGAGTGTATTTCGTAGAACAAAGATCCGTGCCAATAAAAGTGTTTTTAAAAAAGAGGTTCCCTGTTCAAGTAAGTTTGGAAAACACTGAATTAAATCAAGGTAAAGTTTCCTTTTCTGAGAGACTCACTAAAATGCATTGTCAGCCTCCACAAAAGCAGAGGGAGATACATATCCAGCCGTTCTCCAAATTACTGGGCCACAGAATACCTTGTTCTGAGGAGAGCATCTGTGCTGGTCGTGACCCCTGGAAGACACTTATGAAAATACTCGAGTAAAGAGCTTCTGTTTCGAGCCACTCACTGGATGTATGTGCCCTCGCGTCAAGTCATGTGATCGCAGGCCTCAGTTTTCCTATCTGCAAAACGGGAGTAACGGTACACATATGACAGGTCTCATCAGTGTTGTCCTGAAGACTAAGATGAGGTAACCAGTTAATAATGCACACAGCATAATTCCTGCAAATGGGCAATAAATGTTAGGTTATGATCTCTACAACTACTCTATTATTGTCCCCATCCAGGTAAGGTAAGGTCACAGAGGTCAGTAGGTAGCTCCCAAACCCTGCCAATTTTTATAAGTATGGGCAGAGCACCCACACAGCCAGGCTCAGAGGGGGCGGTGACTTTTCTTTAGGTGGATAAGGCTTCTGGTCACTAGGGTTTGGTGGGGGGCTAGAGGTGGCGGGGGGCGGAGAGGAGGGCGCGCCTGCTGGCCCACAAGCACGGGGGTGGCCTGGGCCAAGATCTCTCTCTCCCCAGCGCGGACCTCGGACTCGAGGCCGCTTCCGGGCGGGGCAGGGCGGGAGGGCTCCTTGCGTGAAGCAGCGGGTCGCTGCTGACCTGGGGTGACGGGAAGCGCGAGAGAAGGGCGGCCGCCGGCCTGTGTGGCGCTGGGAGCAGGTTGGAGGTGAGGTTGCCATGGCTGGGCCTCCCGCCGCTGCACCCCCGCGGGGCTCGTTAGCTTGCCGCAACCGGCCGCCGTCGACACGGCCCCGGGGAGCCCGGCGACACAGCCAACAGCGCCCTGCCGTGCGCTGATGAGGCTCCGGGGAGGCTGGAGGCTTCGAGGGCCACCTGCAAGGCGGCGCGCTCGCGGGCGCTGGGCCTAGGGGACCGTCGCCGGGACCCAGGACGCCCGAGGCAGGAGCGCCGCCTGCCCGCGGCCGCGCGGGGGCGCCCGAGTCCACGGAATGAGCGGGGCGGCCGGCAGGAGCGAGCGCGGCGCTGCGACCCTGCGGGGCCCTTTGCCTGGGCTTAGAGCCGCCTGAATGGTGCCATCAGGGAAGGCGCTTGCTCGCTAGAGGGCACGGAAGCCGTAAGGTGGGAACTCAGGCCCAGGGCTGCCCTGCTTGCTGAGGCACCGGTCCTGCTGCTTGCTCACTCAAGCTGCCTTCCAGAGCAACAACGAAGGCTTGAAGTCATGGCCTGGGGCTAGCAGAGCTGTAGTAGAAGATCTTGGCTTTAAGTTTTTTGGGTGCCTCATTATAATTTTTTACACTGTATTACCTGGCAACAGTCTATTTTTTTCAATGACTATTTTCTGTTCTAGCCTTAAACCCAGTTCATCTTTCTCCTTCCCCTACCAAAGGAAAAATTACAACAAAATCAACCTGGGATGTCTCAGCCCTATCTGAAAGTCCTTGCTTTCACTTGTTAGCCATATCAGTAAATGTAGCTTGGGGTCTCAGGATGCACATCAGCTCTCTGAGTAGCCTGACTTCCTGGAGAACCAGGGTGCAGACCTCTAGGAGCATGTGCTCATAGTTTACTAGGCCAAGACTGTGCCTGCGTGATGCTCTGTTTGGCCTCAGGTGTCCAGAGTGTGGACCTAGCACTACCTGTCTTTCCTTTTGTTGCATCATTATCCCCATGGTCCAGAAAGCTATAATGCTACCCCTCTGCAGAGGGCAAATCTGTCTTCATACTAAATCCTCACCTCTTTATATTGTGCTGCCTGCTGTCTGCACTGTCAGATTGCATCACAGCGATGATGTCTATTTGATGATAGCTTCCTAGCAGTGTTGACACAGGCACTGTGTGTTACTCCGCGTGTTACTCCCCCTGCCAGTGCTTCTTGTCAGGGTCATGTTTGACTGGAGTGGGATAGGGAATATTCTGCTGCTACATAGCAAAGGTCAAGGAGTTGGGTCTTGGCTAAAAATGAAATCTGGCTCCGAAGTTATTTCTTCTGGCTCTTCAAAATCCTGTATTTTATAAAGGGTTTTCTGTTTCCCTTTCAAATGTGCAGGCCCACTTTAAAGCATGGATTACTTGGATTACAAAGGAACTTTAATTCCTTCTAAAATACTGACATCATCATCTAAAATCAAAATTGGCTGCTTGGGGAACTTTTCTGAGTTTGTGACTAGAGTGATAACTCTGAAGGGCAGAGTTCTTAGAAAAGGCCTGCCATGGGCACCAGGGTGGCCATTTTGGAATTAGGGAATGAATGAATGCAGTGTGTTAGGACAGGTGGTCGTACTTTTATGGCACCCAGGCAGAGATTTGCATATAGGAGGGGAGGCTGTTCTATATGTCCTCTGTTCCCCTCTGCACCGGCCTACCCTCTAAGGTTACAATCATCATTGTAACTTTTGACTCGATTGCAATGAAATGAACTTGGGCATAGTGGGTGGCAATCATGGCTGTTCTGTTCCTGAAGGTACAGAGGTGACACTGGAGCCAGGTTGCTGTCTGGATGTTAGGGAGACCCACCTAGGTGGTACTGTCCTTCTGAAAACTCCTCCCCATCCTCCTGATTCAAACAAGCAAGCACCCCTCCCTGCCAGGTAGCCTATTATGGCTTCAGGCCTGCCCAGGATGAAACTTCCTTTAGCCTGCGCTATTTTCCAAGGGCTTAAGCTGGCTGAATGCCTGGTAAAGACCCACACTCAGCAGGAGCTGAGAAGAGAGGGCAGAGGGTCCCTCCTGGGTCTGCAGGGCTATGCTCCCACCTAAAGGGAGAAACCCACCAGACAGGAGTCAAATATGGCTCCACCTCACTACTCGGTCTCCAACTCACTGGGGTCCTGCATGAACCGGTTCTTCATCCTTGTCAATATCTTGGGCAGAACAATCCTTAGGGGATCTTTCAAAGCCTGAGTCTCTTCCTCTCACATCCAGGCCTAGGTGAGGTGGGAGGGAAAAGGAAGGAATCCTGGTGCAGACTGTATAGTCTACTTCACCGCAGGGCCTCTAGGAGGGAGGCCTTGGATAAGAGGCTGAAAAAGACCTGGGCTGGGACAGAACAGATAATGACTTTTGGGCCAGATGATGACTTTCAGGTTCTTTTAAGGCTTTTTATGGATGAGGGCTGGGCCGTGGGTGGTTTGGCTGCAGCACCTGTGCCAGGGGTTAGTTTTCCCATTGCCTAGTATTTAGCACCAAACTCAGCTCTTGTTGCAAGGCTCAACATGAAATTGTGGCCACGAAAGTGTAAAGTGGGATGGGAGTGTAATACGGGAAGGGAGGGCGAGACTGAGGTGTCGTTAATGTGCGGGGGCTGAGGAAGTGGTTCATGCTACAGTCCTTCTGCCCTGAGTCCTCCCCATGTGCAAGGTGGGTAGCAGGGTGTCAGGAAGAGCTGGAGACGGGGAAGGGCAGGCTTGATATTCAGCCCATGCGCCATGTTATGGCAGTACCAGCTACTAAAATATTGACACACCTGGTACCATTGGTTTGGCTGGGACACCAAGACCTCTGAGTGTCCCCTGTTGCCTTGGCCTATAAAACCCCGGGGCACCATCAGGGTTTGGAGACCTGGTACTCACTGGTCTACACACTCCTAGCTCGCCACAGTCCTGGGCTCCGACCCCTGTCTCCATGTGTCCATTTGACCAGGGTGCGCACCTGGACCCCAGTGGGAAGACAATTTCCTTGGGGACACTGCTGAAATCCCCGAATGCACTGTGGGCCCCTGAGGCTGTGACTGTGGGATGGCTCTGGTCATGCCGTGTGGTGGCTATGGGAACTCTGCCTCTACTGTGAACTGTATCATTCGTTAAATATTTGACAGTCACTCCTGGAGGGCGGAGGGGCCAGTCGAGTGAGAAATTCTGTCCTGGGAGGAAGGTGTCTCCATTGTGGGGACAGATGGCAAAACCTGGCAGGCTTGCAATCTTCCTTGGCTGTGTGGAAGAGGGTTCTTGGTGCCAAACCCAGCCCATAGGGGTTCCCAGAGACTCCGGGGCCTCCTCCCTCAGGCAGGGTCATTGGTTTGGCACAGCAGGCCATGTTACTCACCATCCCTCCTTGCCATACCTGGCCAAGTCCCCTGATGCACTCCTGAGAGCAGAGTGCTGCTGGGAGCCAGGGCCTGGCAGAGGGCCGGGGGCACTGACTGCTTGTTCCCTCTGTGGGCGGTTGGTGGGCTGAGTCCCTGCTTCCCTCAGCCAGTTCCTGCCACTGCTAATCTCCTCCCTGTGGCTCTTCCTGGCAAGGAGCCCTCCCCGGCAGAGCAGGCTGCCCGTGGGGTGTCTTTTCAGGCAATCCTGCTCCCATCTCTGGCACTGCCCCCTTTCCTTGGAATCCTTCCTGGTGGCTCTATCCTTCACAGAATTCTCTTGGGAGCCTCCAAAGTACTTGTCTTGCTCGCTCAGCACCTGATTGCTTTCCTAGATTTTCCTGCTTAAACTCTTTTGGTGTTTGCAGAGTGCTTTACTATTCACAAAGCACTTCAGCATTTTATTTCATCAGATGCTCAGAAGGCCCTCAAAAAGCAAGCGATGCTTGCGAGACCGAGGGCAGGTTTCCTGAATGATTTGCTTTGACTTTGCCTCTGTGCCCTGCGACAGGGCTTGGTGGGACAACGCATCCTCAGGGTCTAGATGGGCCAGGTGTACAGCAGTCTACAGAGGGCAGCTGGAAGCCCTCTTCTTTTGGGGAAGGCATTAGAGGGGTCGGGAGAATCTGGGCCTGCTGTGGCTCCCCGCTTGCCTGAACTGAAACCAATAGGGAAATTCTACAAAAGCATCAGCTTTGGGGTTGCTCTTTTAACCCCAGGGGCAGTGACAAAGGCTTGGTAGGTTGAGTCTCCTGCAGTACCAGGCCATGGGGAGATATTCTTGGCTTAGAGTAGGCACAGGAAGCTACCTGATGAAGGGAGAAGCGTGGGTAAGGGGTGGAGCTGGAATCACCTAGCTGATTCATAAGTTAGGTCTGCACCATACCTTGGGTCAAAATTTGTGGAAATGCTGCTTTCCAGAAATGGAGGCAAACTGAAGTTTCCAAGAGCTGGTGAACTAGCCACAGCAGTCTGCAAACTAGGTCATTTCAACCAGACTGTGTGACAACTTGGGGATTGTTTCTGCTCCCTCACCTCACCTCACCTGCCTGTTCCTTCAGTGGAGTGCCTGGCCCTCAGGGCTGCCACTGCAGCCTGGGGTGCCCTTGTAGCTTTTGGCTCTCCCCTCCACAGGGTCTCCCACGATGGCACTGGGTTCCAGTGGAGCAATTTGTAGACTCTGGGGTGTACTTGTGGGAGGTGGCCTGCTTTCCTTCCATCCCTCCTATTCCTACCTCGGGGCCTGGGAAGGATTTCTGGGATGGGCCTGTGTTCTCCTCTGAGGAGAGACGAACAGCATCTGTGTGCCTCGAGGTTAGCTACTGAGAGGCCGAGGGTTGTGGGTCAGGCAGTTGCTGGTGCCCAGGCTGAGAAAACTCCAAAATCCAGAGCGCTCCAATGCTCTGGATGTTGAGAACAGTGTGGTGGGTGATAGCTCAGGGAAGAAGATGGGATTGTCGGGGGCAGTTCTTTGCTGGTATACACCGTCTTTCCATGGGGGTCGTGGGCCCACGTGAGACCCTTGGGGCTCTCCTTGGGCAGAATCCAGGCTCCCCCTCCCCACCCCTTCCTAGGTCCCCCAAAGACATCACCCTGAAGACCCACCTTTCTGACTCCTGGTGGCTTTTTTCTCCCTGGTGAGGCAGCCTGAGTCTGGCTCAGAGACTTGCTTCCGCCAGAGTCGTCCTCCCGCCACAGCCACGGTGGGTTGTCCTCAAGCACCAGCGCTTCCTGTTCCCCTTTTCTGGCCCTTTTCTGTCTCTCTCTCTTTCCTCCCATGGCTGTGAGGCTCCCACAGCCATGGGAGGAGAGAGAGACGAGGCCGTTGGGTTCACTCTGGCCATGCCAGAGGGTTTCTGTTTATACTGAAATCCTAAAACCTTCTAGTAAAAGGTGAGGTCTTTACGTGAGAGTTGTTGGGCAGGTCGATGAGATGACGGGGGGGTTGGGACCTGAGCTGGGGGACAGGCACGATGGAGTCTTGGCCGTTTCTGGGTCTAAGGCCTCACTGGGAAAGTGAGAACCAAACCTGGTAGAGTTGGTGATTTCTCTGATACCAAACACGTGCCCCTTGTTATTCCACAGAGAAGCATAATTAAAATTCTGCCTTTCCAGGACTTGATGTCTGTGTACTGCCTGTGTACTACGGTATGTAAACAAAGGAATAGAATATCTTATCTCAGGGCCATGATGCAGAGGGCCTGTGTGTGTAAGCGTGCGTGAGTGAGTGTGCATGTGTGTGTGGTGGGGAGGAGATTCATTGCTCATGCAAACTTTTGGATAAACTCTGGTCTCACCCCATCGCCTCATACCCAGCATCCAGAAAGACACAAAGAGAGTGGTACTGGTCCGCAGGGCAGGAGAGCTTCCCTGTCATGAGCTTATGTCAAGGGTTGGGGAAGGAGACAGACCTGCCCAGCTGACCCAGAGTTGGAAGTCCTTCGGAACCTCCTGATGGTAACAAACCCTTCCTGCTTGTTTTTGTTCCTGAGATTAATCTCATTTCTCCTTCTAATGCTGACGTCTCCAGTTTGAGTCCAGGGCTGCCTTCCACCACTGCCCAGTTCTTATTCTTGAGTCTGAGAGCTCCTCCCAGGTGACTCCTGTGTCCTTTCGACATGTCCTCATCATTCTTTGAGCACCTCCTAACTTCCACATACATCTATCATCCTCTTATCTCTTTTCCTATGTATCTTCCTGCCTATCCATCTTAAACACCAAGAGTTCATACCGATACCTCCAGGTCCAATCAAACACCTAAGGTTCATTCCAACCTCCTCCCTTTCCATATAGGTAATTTCCTTCAACAGTGAAAAACCATGCTTCAATTATCTACAGTATATTTATTTAATTGCTTAATCCTAGAATGCATAAAATATAGTTTCAGAATTGCTAACTCAGTTTACTGTGGGAAACAAATCTACTACATAAAGTTCAGTATATGTTAGAGCCTGAGGATATAGAGGCAAATATTCATTCCAAACTTACTCTTTCACCCTTCCACTCTGTTATGTCATTCATCTGCAATACAGTCAGGTTAATTTGCTTCCATTTGTATTTTATGTTAGGGTTTCTAAATTTTACCCCTGATTTTATTCATTAAAAAATTGAGTATGTGAAATGTTAACATGGTTCTAAAGGCCAGAACTGTACAAAATTATAATTTCTACCAGTTGTAACTCACTTCAGCTTTTCTACCTAATCTCTTACTTATTATTCTTTTCACTCCATTTCTGCCCACTCTGCATGTAACTGATATCATTAGTTTCTGGGTCACATTCCCTGTTCCTTTTGGTACAGTTATGCAGAGAACATATTCTTATTTCTCTTTTCAAAGGTGGCATACTATAAATACTCCTTCTCACATTTTTTCTTTTTGTTTAACATTATATTTTGAAAACCATTCCACATCAGTTAATAGATTCTGACCTCATTTTCATAGCTGCATTGTATTCCATTGGGTGGACATACTGTAGTTCATTCAGCCATTTGCCCATGTAAGTTAGTTAGGTCATTTCTAATATTTTGCAATTATAAACAATGCTACAATGAAAATACCTTGGGCATACATATTCTTGTACAGTTGGAAATGTGTGACCAAGGTAAATTAAAATATATAAGAAAAGCATGTGTCATTTTGTTAGATATTACCAAATTCTCTCCGATTAGCATTGTACCAATCTGCATTCTGACCAGCAATATACAAGAGTGCCTATTCTTCCTCAGGCTTGCCAACAGAATGTGTTGTTATACTTTTTAATTTTTGCCAACCTGATGGTGAGAAATAATAGCTATGTTATTTTAATTTTCATTTCCCTTATTCGAGTGACGCTGAATATTTTTTCCTATGTTTAGGGACATTTTCAATTATTCTTTTTGGTGAATTATCTTTGACCATTTTCCTCTCAGGTTTTTAAAACTTTTCCCTTCAATTTTTAAAAGTTCATGTATATTAGAGACATTAGACATTTATTTATGTTACATGTTTCCTATATTTTCTCTCAGTCTGTCTTTTATTTTTTGACTTTTTTGTGATAAAGTAATTTTATTTTCATATAAAGAAATTAATCTTTTATTGCTTCTGGATGAGTTTGTTTTCATTAAATCCAGGAAAGTTAAATTACAATAAACATTTTGGGTATAAATAAAATATTTGAACTTAATGTGAGTTTTAATAACCTACTTTTCAATTTTTAAATATTTTTTTACTTTTTTAATGTTCTGGAAAAAATGAACCATTTAACAAACACATAAGAACATGTACATAAAGACACAGGCTCCAACGTGACTCAGCACAGCACTGATCAAGGTGTATTGCTCGTTTTTGTCCCACATTAGGTCCAGTAACAAGGCAAACTCATATGCTCAAGAACCCTGACGGCAGCAGCAAAGCTCGAGGAAGCCTCAACTGACTTAGTTCTAAAGTCTTCACTGAACTTCAAGGTTCTCCATGCCGTACAGCGTTTTACAGATAGAAAATTCTCACCACTTACACTAGTTGTCTAGTGAAATCTAGTTTTACATATCACCTCCTAGGATACACTGACACCTTCTCCTGCACATGCCACTGTCCATTGCTGCAATACTCTAAGCCCAATCACCCCCTTCCTTTACCTCAGGACGAGAACCCCATGGTTGCTTTACCTCTGTTAAGGAACTATCCATGCTCCTTGCAGATCTTTTAGATATGCCTTTGGATATCCCTGGTTTAATTGTTCAAGGATAGTTCATACTTGAAAAATAAAAGTAAAAATCGACATGCAGGTTATGCGACCACAGACTCGATTTTACCTTTAAACTGTTCATAGAAACATGAGTCTACTTTTATGTGGACTTTTTTTTTTCTTTCAAGAAATGCAGTCAACCTTATATCCTCAGGTTTTGAATCTGTGGAGTCAACCAATCGAGGATCAAATGAGGATCAACCGACCGAGGAATCTGCAGATGTGGAGGGCTGACTGTGTGCATTGTTCTACACCATTTTAAATAAGGGAATCGAGCGTCCTCAGTTTTGGGTGTATGCGTGGTGGAGGGTGTATTGGAACATAGTCCCCTTCCCCAAATATTGTAGTTAAACTTTTGGGGAGTCAAAAGTTATGCTCAGAGTTTTGACTATGCGTGGGGTTGGTACCCCAACCCCTGTGTTGTTCAAAGGTCAACTGTATCACTAATACATGCAAGCAGTTCATTAGACGAATGCACCAAAACCAATTTAACCAGTTTTGAAAAGAATTTTGTGTTTATGTGTTCCTTCCAAATTTTCATATTATGAACATTAACATAGTCATTATCTTTTTACATACATTTTACAATTTGTCTATTTATTTCTTGAGAATAAGCTGATAGATTTGGGTTGATGGGTGAAATACAAGCACATGTGTTAAAGATTATAAAAATTATTATTTGTTTAAATCTATGATGCTGAACTATCATCTAGTGAGATTTTATTAGTTTTTAACAAAATACTCATGTGTCACCTTGCTCACACCTATGCCAACCCTGGGAATGAGCATGCTTTTTCATCTTTGTTGGATCAGGAGGAGGTCCAACAGGTGAGAAACGGTGTCATATTTCTGTCTTATTAGAAATTCTGGGATTGCTGGTAAGGGTAAACTTTCCTTTCATAAATTCAGCTGGACTCCTGTGAAGCTGCTTTCTGGAGAGATGGATGTCTGTGTTGCAGAGGGGCCCATTTGTGAGAGGAGGGAGCTGAAGGAGCCTTATCATTGTTGTCCTCTGCTGCTGCTCCATACCTCACATAGAGGTCCACAGGTCAGGAAGAGGGGAGGGGCTCCTGCGTTTATGCCGTTTGGGGACATTGCAATGAAATATGGGAAGAGGAAAAGAGGGACTTGCTATCATACACAATGGAGAATGGGAAATAGTTCCAGAGAATCAGAAAACTGTTAACTAGAAAATGAGGCTGAGAAGGTATTCTCTGATCTATGAGAAGTGGACAAGGACACAATGCACACAGTAAAGGGACAGCGGGACAGCTATAAAGACACAGAGTGAAGGACAGCAGCTGATACAGAGGCAGCAGAGTTGAGAGAAAGAAAGAACTCTCAACTCTTTTACCCAGGAGCTCTGAGCAGCATAATCTATGGCTGTGTCACATATTAGCCCTGTGATTTGGGGCAATTTAGTTCACCTTAATAAGCGTCAGTCCCCTGCTCTATGAAATGGGGGTAAGACAGCTAATACATCATTGCAATGTCGAGAGAACTAAGTGAGAACTATGTAAGCCACTATGCTTACTACATTTAAAAGCTCAATAAACATCTCTTCTTAGAAACTGTATCCATCTCATGTGCTGGAAGGAGCTCCTATTCTAGATCATTTAGATAGTTCAAATTTCAGCTCAGGACTCTTTCCACAAAGAGCGCTTCCTCTAAACTGACTGTGAGGATGAGTTCAGAGTCAGAGTTGAAAGGGCTTTTTGTTGGCTGTGAAGAGAGAGAGGACAGCGGGAAGTTAACATAGGCCTTCTCCAGCGAAGGGGAACAGAAACAAAGTGGCTCGTCTTTACCCGCCTCTTACTGCCGCCTATTCATAAACTGTAGCCCTTGTGATGCCCCGAGGAATGGGCTATCTTCAAGTAGTCCGCTAGCCCCATGCACATACTGTGAACTTATCTTTGACAAAGGAACCAATACCACGCAACACAAAAAGGATAGTCTCTCTTCAATAAATGGTGCTGAGAAAACTGGATGTCCAAGAGAATGAAATCAGACCCTACCCTGAATCAACTGTTGACTTTAAAAGGGGCAAACAGCCACACTGCAAAGCTTTCTATAAGAATCTCAAAGAATTTACATGTGGCTTAGAAAAAGTTCAGTTCACTGATGTTCTAAACTACACTTGTCACCTGGATTTTTGAAGTAATTTGGATGAATAAACAAACCTATGTGTTCAGCCACAGAAATACAAGATCACCTGATTTTGTGAAAAAGTATCTGGTGACCTTCTCGTAGAGGTAATTACAGAAAGACATAGATAACTTAGAGTGCAACAGATTTTTTTTTAAGATAAACTTTTAAAAAATGGGAAAAAAGTAGTAACAATAAAAAAGACATGCATTACATAAAAAATACTGACTATATAGGAAAACCTATCTTAATAAAATCTAAAATTTAACATATTCCAGGATAGCTACAAATGGAAAATCAGGGATGGTGAAGAGCTAAACAATGGTCAGATATATAATTTTTTTAAAAAATAAATTTATTTATTTAAATTAGTTTCAAGTATACAGTTCATTGGTTAGACATCTAGAATGTTCATAAAACGATCCCCCCAATTTCTCCCTCCCTCCCCTGGACTTTCACGTAGCAATCATATGAATGCTAACTGCATTTCCTCTTCCATGCTCCCAGTGTCCAACTACCAACTACTAATTTGTACTTCTTTAACTCTTCACCCCATTCTCCCAGCCTCCTAATTCTCCTCCCCTCTGTCCATCACCAAATTGTCCACTATATTTATGAGTCTGTTTTTGATTAGTTTTTTCTTTTTATTCCTTAGATTCCGCACATAAGTGAAATCATATAAGGGTATCTATCTTTCTCTGTCTTATTTCACTCAGCATAATAACCTCTAGGTCCATCCATGTCATTGCAAGTGGTAGGATTTCATTCTTTTAATGGTTGAGTAATATTCCATTGTATATATGAACCATAATTTCTTTATCCAATCATCTGTTAATGGGCATTTATGTTGCTTGCATATCTTGGCTATTGTAAATTGTCCTGCAATGAATATTGGAGTACACAGATCTTTATGAATTATTTTTTGGTTTTCTTTGGATAAATACCCAGCAGTGCAATTGTTGGGTCAAAGGTATATCCATTTTAATGTTTTGAGGAAACTCCAATCTGTTTTCTATAGTGGCTGTACCAATTTGCAATCCCGCCAACAGTGTATGAGGGTTCTCTTTTTCTCCGCATCCTTGCCAACACTTGCTGTTTTTTGCTTTATTGATGATAGCATTCTGACAGGTGTGAGGTGATATCTCATTGTGATTTTAATTTGCATTTCTCTGATGATTAGTGATTTGAGCATCTTTTCATATGTCTGTTAGCCATCTGTATTTCTTTGAAGGAGTATCTGTTCAGGTCTTCTGCCCATTTTTTAATTGGATTGTTTGTTTTTTTTGTTGTTGTTGAGTTGTATAAGTTCTTTATAGATTTTGGATATTAACCCCTTATCAGATGTATTATTATGTATCTTTTCCCAAATAGTCGGTTGTCTTTTTGTTTTGTTGATGATTTCCTTTGCTGTACAAAAACTTTTTAGTTTGATATAGTCCCATTTGTTTATTTTTTCTTTTGTTTTCCTTGTCCAAGGAGATATATCTGAAAAGAAATTCCTGTTAGTAATATCAGAGAGTTTAAAGCCTATGTTTTTTTCTAAAAGTTTTATGGTTTCAGGTCTTACATTTAAATCTTTAATTCATTTTGAGTCTATTCTTGTATACAGTGTAAGAAGATGG
This sequence comes from Eonycteris spelaea, assembly GCA_003508835.1. Taxonomy (NCBI): domain Eukaryota; kingdom Metazoa; phylum Chordata; class Mammalia; order Chiroptera; family Pteropodidae; genus Eonycteris; species Eonycteris spelaea. Next base: position 4,389,561 of record PUFA01000151.1, read on the forward strand.
TCCAGCTTCTTCTTTTTTTTTTTTTTTTGCATGTATCGTCCAATTTTCCCAACACCATTTATTGAAGAGACTGTCTTTACCCTTGTATATTCTTACCTCCTTTGTCATATATTAAGTGAGCATATAGGCATGGGTTTATTTCTGGGCTCTTATTCTGTTCCATTGATTAATGTATATGTTTTTATGCCAGTACCATGCTGTTTTGATTACCGTAGCCTTGTAGTATAGTTTGATATCAGGTAGTGTGATACCTCCAACTTTGTTCTTCTTTCTCAAGATTGCTGGCTATCAGGGTTTTTTATGGTTCATATAAATTTTAGGATTGTTTGTTCTAGCTCTCTGAAAAATGCCATTGGTATTTTGATAGGGATTGCATTGAATCTATAGATTGCTTTGGGTAGTATGGCCATTTTAATGATGTTGATTCTTCCTACTCAAGAACACGGTATATGATTCCAGTTTATTTGTATCTTGTTCAATTCTTTTTTCAATGACATAATTTTCTGAAAACATCTTCTACCTTCTTGGTTAATTTGATTCCCAGGTATTTTATAGTTTTCAACGCAATTGTAAATGGGATTGTTTTCTTAATTTCTCTTTCTGAAAGTTCATCATTGGTGTATAAAAATGCCACAGACTTCTGAATATTTATTTTGTAACCTGCTACTTTACTGAATTCATTGATCAGTTCTAATAGTTATTTGGTGGAATCTTTAGGGTTCTCTTTATATAGTATCATGTTATTGGCAAAAACAATACTTATTTCCAATTCAGATGTCTTTATTTCTCTTTCTTGTCTTATTGCTGTGGCTAAGACTTCCAACACAATGTTGAAGAGGAGTGGTGAAAGTGGGCATCCTTGTCTTGTTCTGATTGTAAGGAAAATGCTTTAGCCTTTCCTCATTGAGTATATTGTTAACTGTAAGTTTGTCATATATGGCCTTCATTATGTTGAGGTATGTTCTCTCTATTCCCACTTTGCTGAGAGTTTTGTCATAAATGGATGCTGGATTTGTTCACTATATTTGTGAATCTGTTTTTGATTAGTTTGTTCTTTTTATTCCTTAAATTCCACATTTAAGTGAAATTATATAGTGTTTATCTTTTTCTGTCTGACTTAACTACCTTGTAGGTTCATCACAGCAATATCTTTTTCCATCCCCTTCCTTTAAGTCTGTGTATGTCTTTTAATCTGCAATGAGTCTATTGTAGGCAGCATATGTAAGCATCTTGTTTTTTTTATCCTTCCAGCCACTCTATCTTTTGGTTGGGGCACTTAATTCTTTTCCATTTAAGGTACTTATTGATAGGGATGTAGTTGTTACTATTCTTTATTCCTGTTTTTGATACATGTTTTTTTTCTTAAAGAAGGTCCTCCAACATTTCCTGTAATTCTGGCTTGGTGGTGATAAATTTCCTTTAGTTTATTTTTGTCTGGGAAGCTCTTTATCTGTCCTTCAACTCTAAATGATAGCTTTGCTGGACAAATTATTCTTGGTTGTAGATCCTGAGTCTTCATTCTGTCAATATTTTTTGCCAAGCCCTTCTGTCCTGCATAGTCTTTCTTGAGAAATCAGCTGCCACTTGTATGGGTGTTACCTTATATGTAATTATTTGTTTTCTCTTGCTGCTTTAAATTTTTTTCTATTGTATTTAACCTTCGGCATTTTAATTATGATGTGTCTTGGCGTGAGCCTCTTTAGGATCCTGATTTTTGGAATCCTCTGAGCTTCCTGGAGCTTCCTGAGGTTTTATGCCATTTTCTTCACTAGGTTAGGGAAGTTTTCCATCATTATTTCTTCAAACAGCTGTTTGATTTTCTTCACTTACACTGATTAGATGAATATTTGGATCCTTAATAGTGTCCCATATCCTCCTTAAGTCATCTTTGCCTCTTTTTCTTGCCATTCTGTTTGATTATCCTGATTAGCTTTCCTGTCCTCTAAATCGGGCATGTGATCCTCTTCTTTATTCACTTTGTTTATTCCTTTGTTTATTCCATTTAATATACTTCTCATCTCAGATAATGTGTTTTCCATTTCAGATTCATTCCTCTTTAATCTCCATCTCCATTTTTATCTCTTTGTTGGAGTTCTCTACATTTCCCAAAAGTTCATTGAGCATCTTTATAACCAGTGTTTTGAACTCTGCATCTATTAGATTACTTGACTCCATTATATCTGGATCTCTGTCATATGGTTTCTGCTTCTTTGTCTTCCCATTTTGGCTGCCTTCCATGTCTGTTTCTATGTACTAAGCAAAGCTCCTAAGTCTCCCGGTCTTATTAGTATGGATCTGTGAAGTAGGTGTCCAGTGGCACAGTCATGAGAGGGGTTCAGCTGCAGGCCAAATTTAGCACAAGCCTCTACCCCTCCGGGGCCACCTGTCAAGATTCAGCAAGCAATCCATAGATGCTGTGTTTATAGTTGCCTCAAAAGCCACATCAGAAACCGAGGCCAGCTGCTTCCAGTGTGAGTCTAGGTGCTGCTCTGCAAGGCGCATCTGACTAGCTGAGGATATTCCTAGATGTGGCTTGGGTGGGGCCCGGGTTGGGGGAGGCGAGGTTTCAGGAAATCCTCCGGGCAGAGTGACCTCTGTTATCCAGTTTGATGATGTCACAGCTATGGTGGCACTGTATCTGCACACTGGGAGTGGGGAGGGCTCAACAGGAAACAATGGATATCTCCAGAACTTCTGTACCTAGAGTTCTGTACACCAACAAATCTCACTGTAAGTTCCTTGTGCCCCCTGTGCACAGCCAATCGGGCACTGGTGCTCAGAGCAAGTAGGACCATCACTGCGAAAATCCGCTCGTGGACATGGTGCCTTTAAGAGGCTTACTCAGCCGTTGGAGACCCGGCAGCCCTGCATCCTCACCCTGTCCTACCTTCTGCCATTGCAGAGTGCTTTCTTGGATTTCTCCCTAGTTGTATGGCTTGTTTATCTGGATCCCAGGTGATTTTTTTCTTTGCTGCTGCTCCTTGTTTCCATCATAACTTTGATTTGGTTGCCAGAGTCTCTATCATCTACATCATTTTTTTTTCTCTCTCTCTAAGATATGAATTTCAGGTATGAATTTAAGCTGTACCTGCTCTGTAAGATCTCCCCTACAAGCAAGGAAGACATCACGAAAGTCTATGGAACCACATGTTCCCACTTCCTCTAGCATCTAGTGCTTCATCTGTCAGCTGACACAGTGCTGGCAGATTTTAATAAGATGTCCTCAGAGATAAATGAAGAGAAACACATAGGAATTAGAAATACTGGTTTAAAGTGATAGCACAAAATCCTGTTCTATCTAGGTGAGATATGGCTTGAGAGAATTCTTGCCCTAGGTACTCCCTGTCCTTAGAGGACAGTGGCATAGTGGCATATATGAAATAATCATTTCTTTACAAGAGCTATTTCCTCATATACCCTACCACATATATTGTCAATAGCCCAGAATTTCCTAAGTGGTAAAATAACTTATACATGCACTAGTCCTCAGTTTACAAACTCAACTGTGAGAGGTGACCAATTTGTCCCAGTTTGCCTGGGACTTGTCTGGTATAGCATTCAAGTCTGCATCCTGGAAGCCTCTCAGTTCCAGACTACCCCAGACAACTGTCACCCTAGCTGCAGAGTAGAGCAAACTGAAAAAAAAAGTAGGGTTCAGGCAAATAACTCCAGCTCTGGGCTCCCAGGAGATTTTAATTTTTATTTAACTAAACTATGATATCATAGAAACCTGAGAATGGTGAGGGCGAGAAGAGCCCGACTAGGGGGAACCTAATTCGAGCAGGGGAAACCGAGGCCACCTCTGTCTCAGGATGTGATTTTCTCAGGAGAGAGATCATCCATCAGACAGATAGGAGGTAGCCTTAAAAGTAACGTATAGAGGCTACTGTTACTTATTCCTCTATTCCAAGACCACCTGTCAGTCAAACCTGGACCTATTTCTGAGGCTAAAATCTGAACTCTGGACAAGAACCCACCTGAGGAGTGCCTCATGAATCTGCTTGGGGAATAAGGCAGCAGAAGCTCGGGAAGCTGAGGTGGAAGCACAGAGAAAAAATATTAATGTTAATATTACCTGTAAATTAGACTTATTCTCTGTACAAAATGATAATGCTGAACACGGAAAGGAAAATTCTGGATATTTAATTTGAAAAAACATTAACGGATTGGTACACTGGTACATCTATTACTACAGCCACTGCTTGTTTCACAAATTCCTCATTTTGGATCTCAAACAAGTAATAAAATGTTTCTTTTGCATGAAAATGTTGATTTCCTTGCACTTCTACTTACTGCAGTAATTCTAACGGTATACTCTATGATATCTTATCTGAGAACTTTTTCAGCTTAAAAGGTTAAACAAGATATTACTGTCAATGTTTAAAAATTGGATTGTGCCTTTCAAAGTTTTCAAGTAGATTTTTCAGACCTCCAGAGGAAGAGATAGAAATATAATTTATTTCTGTATATTATCTGACAGCATAAGAAATAGTTGCCAAACACCTTAATATTCAAGTGGATGAAACTACAGCAATCTTCATAGTCACCATCTTTCTTAAACACATTCATATTATATTCAGGAAATGAGAGCCAATAGGTTCATCTAGTCCATGCATTGAAAGTTAACTTTATCACAAGTAGGATTTTCTGTTCTCAGATTCCTTTAGCAGTCAAACGACATGGGCTTCGCAGGTTCTCAGGCCCCAGACACCTGGGTTGAATAAATGGGAGAGAGAATGCATGCAGGGGTAGCGTGGTCAGGGCAGTGGCTGGGAGGTCCTACCCTCTCTCCATCTGCTGTTTGAGGCAGGGCTCATAGTTGTTTGTCAATAATAAGGCTCTCAAACCTTAGTCCTTGTTTTTTGAAATATTTACAGAAGTATTTCTACCCATTTTTAGAGAAGCCCACATTCTCCAGATGGTGGGAATTCTTCCAAAAGGCAAAGCTTTTCAAAGCAGTGAGTCAAGTGGTGCCAAGGTGAGAGGTTTTGGGAAGCAGAGTTCTCTGCAGTAAACTGCTCAGTAGGAGAGATATTGTCCACTGCTCAACTCAGTCTTAATAAATCTTATGTGTGTTCCTCATAGAGTCATCTCAGTTTATCAACCCCATCAAGGAAGAACAAGGGTCTCTCAGACTGGGCCAAGATCTCTGGTTAGAGACCTGGGAGTCAGACCAGTCATGGACAATCAAATCAGCAAGTTGTATCTCTATTTTTATTAGTTGGTACAGTTCTCTGCAGCTAACAGAACTTAGTGGAACCTGTCCTGGAAGAACGTTCACTCTACCTAGTCCAAAATGTTCTTCCTGCTCAGATGGTCTTCCCAATTCCAGAAGCCTGTGCAGCACCAGAGTCTGGGACTGGACTCCTGTCTCCTCATCAGGATCAAATTAACAGGCACCTTTACCAGCTGTCCTAAATCCTTCATGATCCTAATGTGTTTCCTTTGAGAGGCCAGGAGGTCATGTTCTTTGTGCTTCTGGTGATGACATGCATGGAGAAGAAATCAACTTATGAATATATTATTGACACTTTTACTCCCCAGGATGAGAATCCCTGAACTTCATGAGCTGGAACTTCTCCATCATATGCTTTCTGTACTTTCCTTTGTTTTCTGTATCAGAAACATAGACAAGGAAAAACATAAACTAGGTGACAATCAGCAGCCCCTCTTATTATAGTTGTGAGAAATGGTGGTCTCCTCATTACAGAGAATCAAAACCCTCTCCCTGGGCTACTTCCCCAGAAACGCTAGAAAGTTGGATGCTAATCCCATGACTTGAAGCTCACCGCACAGCTCCCCTTCCTGGGGGAAAGAGTTCATCTACGTAAGCGTGAGTGCCCTGCAGTGTGGACTGATGATGGTGTCTCTGCATATGTTCACCTTCTTGCTCAAGCGATCCCTGAGGCAAGCTGGATTCAGGAAATTTAGATGCAGCAAAGTGAATTGCTAGATCCTTAATGAAAATCCAGAAAAGAAATAATGAAAGATGGGTAGAAGACACAAAGATTTAATTTCCAGAAAGGGAGAAGGACATCAACAATTCCTCGAAGGGAAAGCCTGAGTGGTGAATGGTATGGGAAGAGATATTTGAATGCCCTAATAATATGAGAACTTCAAATAAAAGCAAATGTGTTATCGCTTTATCCTTATAAGAATGGCAAAAAAAGTACAGACCAAAAGTTTATGAGGATGCAGAAAGACAGGTCTCCCATGCCGTGTCCATTCTCTCATTCAGGGAACTACTTGTGCCAGGCGTTTGGGACACATGAACGAACACTATGGCAAAGATCCTTGCTCTTGCAAGCTTACATTCTTGCAGGGAAGGACAGACACTAAGAAATAGGCACAATAAATGAATAAATTATTAAGTGTGTTAGAAGTTACATGTTCAAGAAAGACAAGCAAAAAGGCATAAAGTAAACAGGCATACCAGGGTTGGAAGAGAGAATGATGATCTGGCTATTTGAAATTGATTATATTGATGGTTGATATCCTAGAAAAATCTCTCCTAGGTGTATATCCCAGAGAAATTTTTTTCCATGAGAAAATTTTAAATTTTTTTGAAGATCATATGTCTAGTAAGTGATACTAAGGCTCTGATTTATACCCAGACAATCTATAAAATTTCTACCATTTTGTTTTTAATCAGCTGAAATGAGATATTTTCATTTTAATTTCTAATTATTTGTTGCTAGGAAGTAGAAATACAATTGATTTTTCTATATTGATCCTGTATCTGTTACTTTGTTAAAGTCTCTATACCTCACTACAACTTTTTAGTTATAGTAGTTTTTTTGTAAATTTTTTAGGTCTATGAGGTGGGAAATGTTCCTTCTCTTTTATTTTCTCAAATAATCATGTAGAATTAATATTACTTTCTTAAATACTTGGTAGAATTCACAAGTAAAGCCTCTTGGGTCTGGAGCTTTCTTTGTAGAAAGATTTTAAACTATGACTTCAATTTCTTTCATAGACTTCAGGTTATGTGAGCTTCAATATTTTGTATATTTCAAGACATTTCTCTATTTCATCTAAATTGTAGAATTTATTGGAATAAAGTTGTTCATAATAATTTTATCAGTCCATTATGATCTTTATTTAGATTGATAGTTATATCTTTTTTTATCTTTTTTATTTCAAACATTGGTAATTTGTGTCTTTTTCTATCTTTAAGTTTGACTACAGCATTATCAATTTTATTAATCTTTTCAAAAATAGCCTATGAATTATTTCTCATTATTATTGTTATATATTTTATTGATTTTCACTTTATTTCCTTTTTCTGCTTGATTTGGGTTTACCTTATTCTATCCCCCACCCCAAGTTTCTTAAGTTAGAAGCTCAGATCATCGATTTTAATTATCTATTCTTTTCTAATATAAGCATTTAATATTTCAGATATCTCTGTAGGCACCGCTTTTATTTTTAAAGCATAAATTTTGATATGTTGTGCTTTCGTTTTCATTCGGTTCAACAATTTTCTAAATATCCCTTATGATTTTATCTTTGACCCTTAGAACATTAAAAGGATGTTTAATTTCCAAATGCTTTGGGATTTTTCTATTTATTTACAGTTCAATTCTGCTTAGGATAGAAAACAGTTTGTATGATTTTAATCTTTTCAAACTGAGATTTGTTTTATGGCTCAGAATACACTCTACATTAGTGAATATTCCATGTACTGGAAAAAAATACTCAAATTTCAAACTATAATTTTGTCTATTTCTACTTTAAATTCTATCAGTTTTTGTTTCCTGTATTTTGAAACCATTAGTAAGCATTTACTTTAGTATTATTTTCTCTTCTTGATGAATCCACCAATTTATCATTATGAAATAGAAACATTTCTTGTTCTAAAACTACTTTGTTCCATGTTACTATAATTACTTCCAGATTTCCTTTGATTAGTGTTGGAATGGTATATCTTTTCCCATTCTTTACTATGAATCTATGTCTTCATAATTATATTTGGTTTCTGAAAGATATCATGTAACTTGAATCTAGGTTAAAAAAAACAGTTCAATCTGACATTATTTGTTTTTTAATTGAAATATTTAGTCCATTTATACTTAATGTAATAATTACTAAGGTTGGGTTTACATCTACCATCTTATTTCTTTTTCATTTGTTCTATGTGATCTTTGTTACTTTTTCTTATTGCTTAAGGTTGAATTTACTATTTTTACAATTCCATTGTATCTCCACAATAAACTGCTACCATTTTTGTTTTAGAGTGAATTATCTTTTAAAGAGACAAAAAAGAAAAATTTTACATATTCAGTATTCTTTATTCCTTTGTATCAACCCAAATATTCACCAGGTTTCCTGTTCCTTTGGCCTAAAAACCTCCTTTAATATTTCTTGTAGTACGGATCCACTGGCAATGAATTCCCTAACTTTTCTCTGAAATTCTTTATTTCACTTTCATTTTTGAAAGATATTTCTGCTAGTAATAGAATTCTAGGTTGACAGATATTTTCTTTCAGCACTTTACAGATTTCATTCTATTATCTTTGGGCTTGCAGTTTTTGATAAGATGCCTGTTGTCATTCTTTGTTTCTCTTTATGTAATGTTTATTTTCCTGGCTTTCTTTAAGATTTTCTCTTTATGTTTGGTTTGCAACAATTTGACTATAATGTGTTTAGGTGTGTTTTCTTTCTTTCATCCAGCTTAGTGTTTCCTGAACTTCTAGGATCTGTACTTGTCATCTTTTGTTAATTTTGTAAGATGTTACTTCTGACTCATGTTCTTTTTTCTCCTGGGACACCAATTACAAGTATGGCAAACAATTTGATATTGTGTCACAGCTCTTGAATGTACTTTGTTTTCAATTTGGATATCTATTGACCTGTTGTCAAGTTCACTGATGTATTCTTCTGTGTGTCTAGTCTGCTGATAAACATAAAGAAATTGTTCATCATGTTTTAAATTTTTATCATTTCCATTTAACTATTTATAGTTTCCATCTCTGATGAAGCAATTGGAAAAATTATAAACACTCATGGTCCCACAAGTTTAGAAAGCTACTTATAGTGAGGCTTCTTGTCTATTAACAGAGAGATTCTAATCAGCTGCTTAATGCTTTATTATTAAGTATGAACAGAAATTCAAGGATCATTAACTATTTGATAAAGTTCTTTTACATAAACTTTTTACATGAATGTCAACAACAAATGGAAGATAAGGTCAGAAGAGTTAATGTAAAGAGAAGACAAGTAAAAATCATGAAATACTCTCAAGGATAAGAGAATACACTAAACCTATGAAATAAGGCCAAGATATTGGGGGGAAAATAATATTCAGAGAACAATGAAGAACAAAAATTCTAAATTCAATAGAATTGAAAGGAATTTTTTAAAAAGCAAATAAATAAATAAATAAATAAAATAAATAAATAAATAAATATTAAAAAGAAAAGAAAAAGGAAAAAGAAAAAATTGAAAGGTAGAGAACGTCTCCTAGAAGGTAGAACAAAATGCTAAGATAGAAGAATAAATGAGAAAATATTATTAGACAATCAAATTTCCTACTAATAGGAGATCCAGAAAGAGAAGAGCAGAGGGAATTAATTAAATTAGATATAATAAAAAAATTTTCCCAAACAGAAACATGAATTTCCAAGTTAAAAAGGCCCACAACAAAGTATCCAGCATAGTAGGTGAAAACAAAATGCCAAAATATACCCCTGTGAATTTTAATACCTATCGATAGAAAAAAAAAAGCTTTTAGAAAGAAAACAAATCACTATGAATGGGATTCTCAACAGCAACAACTCAAAATAATATAAAGAAAAATTTTCTAAATTTGGAAAGAAAATGATTTTCAATCTGAAATTATGAAATTCAAACAACATATCAAATTTGAGGTGGAATAAACATTTTTAGATGTGCAACAAGGGCAAAAATTTGCCCTTTGTTTACCACCTTTCTCAGGAAGCTACTAAAGGATGTGATCCATAAAAACAAGGCAGTAAAGGAAGCAGAAGCATGGGTTCCAGCAACAGGGGATTTATCACGGGACAGAAGGTAATCTGGACACCCAGAGTGAGGCAGAAAGCTCCCAGGTAATAGCTGTATGGCAGCGGTCCTAGGCAGCCACCAGTCCAGAGTGGAACAGGAATCTGAGAGCTCTAGGAAGGGCATTGCAAAGGAAAAAAGAAAAGACCTCATGTGCCTGCCAGTTGCATAGGTTGAAAAGCTCTGATGACAAGTTTGGTAATAATTTAATACTAGGCATATAGAACTAAAAAATGAAACACATAGGGTAATTATTAAATGGAGGAAAAGTAAAAATTACATATGTATTTGGGGGCAGGAAAATAGGATTAAATCCTCATTAAAGTAGAAAATGAACGGATAAGGTCCAAAATAGAAAAATCAGTCACTAACAATATAAGCATGTCATTTAGAAATAAACTGTTAAAAGATGTAAAAGTAGCCGGAGATGAAATAGGACTGAGGGATAAGGGGCAGGGTGGCTGTTTTCCTTTGTAAACCATGTAATAATTGCTTGAGTTCTGAACAATGTCACTATTTATTAAAAAAAATTTAAAAAACATACCAGGCCCAGCTCATGACCACAGCTGCTGCTCAGTAATGGGTTACTGAGCTCTGGTTGCATGGGTCTCCAGCTAGGTCTAACCTCAGCCCTAAAGCAATTCTTGGAGACAATGAGCTTCATCCAGGAGCTGGCCCCATATGCCATATCACTGGCTACCTTGATATAGCTCTTGAAGATTCCCTCTTCCCTCTAGTTTATTGTCTTCATCTATTTCCGTCATCCCTGCAGCTTATTGTCTTCATCTATTTTCTCATCTGTTTTTCTCAGTGGAGTAAGAATCCCCCAAAAGCTGAATGTTACATTTTCCCTCTCTGTTCCCCCTCCTGCTGCTGTTCCTCTGGCTGGCCTAGAACCTGGAAGGTACTCAGTGCTCAGAAATTCTCTCATATGTGTGTTAGTCTTCCTACAAAGAATGCCTTAAAGGTAAAATTTTTGTGGAAAGGGCAGGGTGGCTGGGTGAGGTCTGGGATGGTAGCCTCCTCTGACCAGCTGTGCAACTCCTCACTCATCCTTGTGTGACATTTGGTGTCATTGTTGTGGTTCTGCCACCCAGGGGGTCACATGACCACACCAGGAGCTTCTAGCCCAGGGCACTGCCTCTGCCATCATGTGCAACATGGAGGGTGCGGGTAGGCTACTCCAATTAACCCTTTCCTACAAGTAATCCCAGCTGCCTTTAGAGTTGTGTTGCTGTGTGCCAAGCATACCACCAAGTGCCTATATACACGGTTCATTTAACTCACAGAAGTCTTATGAATTAGGTGCTGGATTTCCCCTTCTTGCCATTTTACAAGTGAAAGAAGTGAGGTTTGCAGAAGCTAAATATCTTTCCGATGTACTCTTAACCAGTAGGAAGGAGTCTCCAAGAGCTGACTTTTGTTTCCAATGGTGTCAGAGCTGGTAGAAGAGCCTGGACAAAATCCTGTCTCTTGATTTCCTTTCTAGCTTGCCCACCGCTGCACACTGACTCCCTACTTGAGCCAGCCTACAGAGAAATTTTTACAGGAATTCATAAGGTGACATGTGTGAGGTTGTGTGTCCCAGGATTTTTAGTGACATCTGGGAACGGTTGTGTGCCTCATTGGGAGAATGGGTAATTTGGGTTAATGGGAGAATTCAAGAGGTGAAAGCAATAAACTAGATGTAAGTATAGCAAGAGAGAGAGATCTTAAAAGGGGTTGAGTGAAAAACAGTAAGGAGTAGAATGACACTATGAAACAACACATTTTATAGTTAAAACTCAGACGACAAATATGCCTATTTTATAAGAGTAACATGTAACTTAAGTTAATATGGTGAATACATTAGAGTGACTGTGTATAATAAGAAGGAGGGGAATGGGTACCAGGAAAACACTAGAGATGGGCTTCATACACACTGATGATGATGATGTGTTCTCAAACAAACGTTGGTGACTAACTCAATTCTCTGTACACGAGATATAACAGAAGAAAAAAGCAAACAAAAAAGTGTTAATAATTGGTTCAGATATTTTGAGTTGATAGGACAGAAGAAATACCCCGGGCTAAATGAAAGTGTAGTGGCTCCCAGTAAAAATATGGATATGAAGTGCAAAGGCTTAGCATAACTCTACAGAAAACAAGCTTTATCTTGTAGGCAGCTTAATGTCCAGTGTTTACAGACTTGGCTCGCTTTAGTACTTATGGCTTGCATTACCTTTCTCCTCTCTGCATGACTGTCTCCCTTTTAATGAGAACATGCTCATTTACTTTACAGTTCATCAGAAATACAGGCTTTGAAGATATATGTTAGTGAAAGGGAGAATCAATAAAGATTTGCACATGTACAAAATGCCAAAAAGTGTGGAAGAGTTAGAAACATACAGAAAAATATGATTTAATTGGTGGATTTGGCAACTAAGGGACATCAAAAGAAATGGGGGCCTCAGGGAAGCAGACATCAGAAACCTCCCCTCCTTGCCCTTGTGTTCTGATGGGATGTTCAATTTTAGGGTACTTATTAGTGTGAAGGAGAATTCAGGTCCTTAAGGGAGGTATGCAGGCTGAGAAAGAATGTATAGGGGCTCACAGAATATTGACAATGATGGATGGCAAAGGCTCCTGGGAACAAAAGTCCCCTCCCTTCCTCCATCCTCATTCTACCCTGTGTTTCTCAGTTCTCACTCAGGTAGAAGAGGAATCCTGGAATGGACAGCATGAATCTGACTCCTCTCTATCCTCTGTGCTCTTTCCTTTCTCTCCTGGGCTATCTTCCCTGGTTCAGGGGCTTCAGAAAACCTGTAACACAGGGGTGTAGGGTTTGTTCCACCAGGATCCTAGGAATCTCCTGAAAAAGGTTGAAGGGTCTCAGAGGAATAACACCAGCATAAAAGCTCCTATAATGAACACAGTTCTCTAATTTGCTCAAGAGACAACATGGCTCCCCTTGGGAAAAACGCAGGGGAGACGGCAATAGGGAGACATTAGGGTTCATTAGGTTTTGTGGTATGACCTAGAAAAAAGCCTGTCAACTTGTTTTTAGAACCTTGGGAAAGCCATCAACCTCATGCTATGAAGAGCACAGCTCTAGGTATCTCTTGACCCTCCAGGTTGCTCAGTGATGTCCTTGGATACCTCCATTCTGCCCTGCCTTATTTTCACCTTACTATAGAGCTCAATGACAATAAAGAAGTCACTTGAGTTACATCTGGATTCATGTCACCTGGGGAGGAGAAGAGTGGCCTCTTTAAGCCAGTCAAAGGAACATTTCCCCCTTATTAATTAAACTGCACAACAGAATAACATCTGATCCAGAAAACAGGAGGCAAGAAGACCGAGATGGTTGTGAAATACACAACTTGCTCTCCAGAAAAGCAGTGCTGAAGACCTTTACCTCAGAACTCTGTGGAGTTTACTGCCTCTGGCTGAGGAGGGAGAAATTCTTCATGGACCTCCTAAAACTCTACCACAGAGTCTCTAAAAATAGCTTGCACATCTTCTTGGCACCTCTTAGCTTCACTCTGGTGATACTAGTGAGTCATTGACCAAGAACATGGCCCCTGAACTCTGGTCTTGGGGTGGTAGGTTGTGGGGGTTCACTGACTTTCACTTCCTTCCCAGGTAAGGTAATTGAACATGTGAAAATATGCCAGATTTCCGTCCAGTCAGGAACTACATTATCTCCCAGTGTGGGAGTCGGGCAATTTACCTGTGAGATAAGAATGTGGAAATGATGAACAGGGGAATAATGGAGGAGACAAAGCTGATGAGAGATAGGAGGAAAGTGGTGGGCAAACTGGAGGGGAAGTAAAGGTGTGGATGATGACTGTAGAGGAAAGAAAGGATAAGGGTGAGAACAGTCCTAAAAAAGACAGGAAGAAAGGGAGGAATGGAAGAGTATGGTTGTCCTATCCTTAAACAACTTCTCTCCACTCTTACCAGACCCAGGGGTCTTTCCCCTCACTTGCTCCCCCAATTTCCTCAGGGCCTTCTTCTCTCTGAGGCTGAGGGTCTTGTCCCAGGCCTTTACCTCCTCACCCCAGGGGATCTGGGAGGACCTCTCCACAGATGAGGATCTTCAGGAGAAACCTGAATTTCTCTCCTCCTCTGTCAACTCTTCCAGGTAGCAGCACTCATGCATATAGACGGAACAGAGGAAAGGGCAGAACAATTTGATAGACAAGTTACTTTCTCTTTGGTCAGAGAAATGGCTCCCTGAATCACCTGAGACCCTCCTTCTTCTCTCTGTGCAGTCAGCCACTCTCCCTACCCCACTTGCATTACCAAACAGCCTCCTGTCTCCCTGAACACCATTCTTGCCCCACCAATGAATTCTTTATATTGTGGGTAGAGTAATTTTTTGAAATGTACATCAAATCATTTTACTTCATATCTTAAAATCCTTTAGCATCTCAAAATGGAGCCTTAGCTCCTCAGCAATGTTTACCAGGCTCTGATGACCTCACTTCAGGTGACCCATCCAGCCTTATCGCCATCACCTCCCTTACGTGTTTCATCCTCCTTGAACCACCAAACAATAGGCCTAAGAACAGGCCCTTCTTTCTCCTACCATCTCCATTTCTCTGAAAGCTTGTCTCCCTTCTTTATTTAGTGACCCCTACTTCCATCTCAGGCCCAGGTTAGATATTACCTCCTCCAGACAGTGTTCACTGATTCCCAGAGATTATGATGTTTCTCCTTGTAAATTCTCATCAACACCCCAAGTTGACCCCTCTCATAATACTTTCCACACTGTTAATCAAATTGTGAACAGCTTGAAGGCACAGAATGTGTCTCCTTCACTACTGTATGCCAGACAGAATAGAATGAGGTACACAGTAAGACAATACATGTTGTAGAATGAATAAGCGATTAAACCACAAGCGACATGTGTTCTGCCTTCACCACACTACTCCCTTTCTCTCACCATCATCATTGACAATGTTGCCCTTTTCCTCCTTTTTCCTACTCCATGGTTACTCCTCACTCAGCATCATCTTCACCAACCAACCATAATGCTCTTCTCTTTCCCTTTGGGTTATTTTTTGATCAAACCCTGTGTTCAAACTTTAGTCAACATTGTATCTCTGTCATCAAAATTGTAGGGTATCAGGTATGCTCTCCCTTAACCTCCTACCACTCCAGTTTTCAACTTAGATTCAGCAACACCTATATTCTTCATGGAGGCAGTGAGACCTAGCAGCCAAAGGCTCAGACTTTAAAAATCAGATATACTGAGTTCCAAGTGGTAATGACCTTAGAATATGTCTTCATTTCTCAGTCCCTCAGTGGATAATTCCATGTATCTCATGTGTTTCTCTCAGAGTTAAAGGGGATGAGATACCTAAAGTCTTCGTTCTTTTATCAGCGAAGAGCATCAGCTCAAAAACCATAGTAATTGTTATTACTTTCCTCCTGCACAGGTCAAGATCACTGTAATCCACACCGCCCTTCAAATCATTTCCTTTCATGTCATTTAGGACCATGCTATGTCAAATATCCCTGATGTCTTATATCATCGTCTAAATATCCTCCAGATGAGATAGTTTAATGCCAACCCCGCAACCCCAATCTCATCTAACTTCTTTGTGAAAAAGAAGCCAGTTTTCTGAAGCATGTTCTCTCCACTTATTCCCATACCCACTACCATCTGATTAATAAAACTTAGCACTAGAAAGAAACTGTTCTTCAGAGTTTCATGAGGACTTCTTGCTGCCAAATTAAAACCTAGTTCATTTCATGTTGGAGCTCTCTGCTGAATCAACAGTTAAATCGGTCTCACCTTTTTGGAACTTTCTGTATCTTTTGCTTCAGTAAAACCAAAACCTGAGTTCTGTTGTCTCTGAGAGAGTTGCTCTTCATTGCCCTAAATTTAAGGTCTCTGAGGCAACTGTTCGTTTTATTCTCATTCTACATGCTCTCAAATCTGAGTCATCAAATTTGTTTTGAAGTGGGATGGGATATAAACAAATAATTAGTAGTTACAAGCTTTCCCCCTCCTCCCCTTTCTGGCTCCTTTTATCATTCTCATGGTTTCAACTGTGTACCTGCATATGCTGATGGCACTGAAATCTGGCAGTTCCATCTAAGGCTTCTTCCACAATCTTCAGAGTTCGATATTTAAACAGCATCAGGATATGTTTCTCTGTTCATGCATCAAGTTGAGTATGACAAAAGGAAAACTTCTACTTCTTAATTATCCATTTTGTTAATTGCAATACATAATGCAGAGTCACCCTGTTCAGAAACCTGAGAGTTATCCTGGACCCTCCCTCATCCATTCAGGCATGAAGTCTTAACTAGAGTACTTTCTAAACGTTTCTGGAACCAGGTTCTGGAACCTGTTTTCTTCTCATCATCACTAACATTATGGTATAATCTAGCTCCAGTTCAAGTTTCAAAAATCCCTCCCCCTCAGACTCCATTTGCAGAAAAGAAATTCAAATGTGGGCCATACAAGAATGCAGAGCAATTGCCTTCTAAATCTAGGGGTATTTTTTTTTTTTTGAAAGTGGCTAAGCAAATACTATATATACTGTGAGAATAAATGTTCTTTTTCTTCTTTGGTTCACTGTTCTATGCGGTAATCTATTATTTTCTCTTTATACTGATAAGATATAATAAGATATAGAGGACAAATATTTGAAAACACCTTAGTAAAGTTGGAAATTGTAACAACAAGGGTAAAAGGTCTGTTTATATAGCCTTCAGTTCTGAGATGCAAATGAGTCCTCCTGGCTCACATTTGCTAGCTCAGTTTATGACACCACTTAGACCAGCATTGAGTGGGAATGTTTATGCACATCTTTCTGCTGAGCCTGTGTATGGCAATAGGCAGCTACTTGAGGTCCTAGAGATCCTGGATGTGGGGTTTCTCTTTTCATATCTTTCTCACCTTGAAGACACAATCAGTATTTTCTAACAGAACCTGGATGATCATTTTATTTAAAAATTCACATCATATAGTCCCAGTATTTAGATCACTTGTGATTCTGTTTTCTGTTATTTGTTTTCATTGTTTTTAGTTATTTGGTACTGTTTTTTTTTTTTTTGGCATGCTTCTGGTAATATATAGTTGGGTTTGATCATTTAATAGATAGTTTTCTTTCAACAAAAAAAGGCAGGAGTACTTAAAACGAGAGATTTAACTTCTGTTAGTGTTGACCTTTTTTCTGGTGTCCTACACCTAGCACACAACCGTTGTAGAGTCTAGAAGATAATCCTGCAGTGTTTCACCACATGCCACATCACTCTCAGGCCCTGACCTCCAACCTGCACACCCCAAGCAGCATGAGACTGCTAAAGTCTGTGTACACCTGTTTAGCCTCATAGCTGCTGCTTTCAACTCAGGGGCTGGGAATCCTTCTCTGGATACGCAAAGCTGAGAAACTGACAAATACCTCAAGGGGAAACTGCATACTGAATTTTGTGCTCCTTTTCTGTAAGGTTCTGTCTTCCATTTCAAGTCTCAGACTCCCATGTTGCATTTGAGAAAGTGACTAGAGAGGAATGTGACAGGAAGAGTGTGTGGCTAAAGATTGAGGAGGAAAATGTCAAAGGCTCTAATTTGGTATTCCCTGCTATCCTCGGGGACCTGAGAAGCCTAGTGAAATTCCTGAAGTGGAATGCAAGCTTTCTTCAGGTGCATCAGAAGAGAGTGTTACTTGGTGCTTCACCAATCTCTCCGGGGAATAGAGACTATGGCATATAGCATATAAACAGGCAAAAGATAAAGGGACAGGAACAGGTGAAGAGGGTGGGAAATGGTGTTAGCAAAGCAGCCCATTTGGGACAAGGGTGAGGCTGGCGGGACAGTTCTGTCCCTGGAGCCTTGGAGTAAGTGCTTCTCTCAAGGGCTATTTTGGCATGATAAACAGCCCAAATGTTGTGGTGCAACAACCTGAATTTCCTCTCCAATCTGTTGTTTATTCCTGAACACTCAATCTAAGGCTACTGAGTAAACAAGACATCTGTAGTTGGGGTGGCTCCAGGGTCAAGGTAAGGGCTGAGATAGTGTTACACCCCAGATAGGCGAGAGGTGACAGGACCCTTGGAGGCTATTGATATATGTGGATTCAGAATGGAAAAGACTGGATACACAAATTTGGTTGGTTACAGCAGAAGTGGAGGGTAAGGTCCAGGAAGGGAGATGAGAGAGCAAGGGCTCTCTGGTGTTACTAAAAGTATGTAAGCAAAGAGATATCATCCAAAAAATAACAGGTACCCTAATGATTTGTCTGTGCATGGAAAAAACAGAAGATTGACTTAGACTTCAGACATGTCGTGGCAAATATGAGAAAGGTCCTGAGAATGACTGGCGTGTTGCCAGGGCTTTGAGGACACAGTCAGACCATCTCAGGCAGATGTGAGAAGAAGGTATGGGAGAGGAGGCATTGGAGAAGGGATTTCTAGGATGAACGTGTGTTAGACCGAAGTCTCCAACAGGAGACCATCAACCAGGCAAGTCCCCAATCCCTTAGCTCTGTTGTTAGCTGAAATGAAGAAAACTTCCCTGCGACTCCCTTTCTCCCCAAACTTGGCATCGTCAACTTCTGTATAATCTCCCCTCATCTCGAGCCCATCCTTTTGTTGGATGGTGTGCCTCTGGCCTCTTTGTTTGGACAGAGCAGCCATGTGCTCTATAGAGACAGTTGCCTTTTCAAGGCCAGTGACTGCTCTCCCTTGACCAGTAACTCTAACGGTGGAACCCTTTCTCACATCACTTAGAGGACAGTAATAGGAGCTAATTCGCCTCCCCAGAAAGAAGAAAAAGAGGCACCTAGAGGTGGACCTGGAGTGGAAGAAAGAATGTTAATGTGCATAGGATATAAGAGCTGCTGAGATAGATATTTTGAGATACCCCTTCTTCAGAGGAAACTATCACTTGTCTTTAACTCTCCAAAACCATCTGCTTACAAATTTGCTTCACTCTCAAACTGTAAGCCCCAGAATCTTGGATGTTTCCCTTATGTTTTTTTATAAACTCAGTTTGGAATAGGGTGTTCCATAAATATTAATGCTCAAAATATACTTGCTGAATGACCGAGTTACTGAATGAGTGAAAGTATAGCAGCAAGGATATGATAAATTTTCCTGTTCAGAAAAATATTCAATATATCATGCCACCACACTAACAGCAATAATGCTCTTTTTTCCCCCTCATTTCAGTCATTTCTAAACTTACTTTCCTAAGATTTAGGTTAAGGTGTGCTTCACTTTGGACACACATCCACTGTCAATGTTACCTCTTAAAGATCTTTTGATTCTCTTCAAGGCCAGTGACTGCTATAAGTGAGCAAAGTGTATGTGATAATTTCAGCAATTTCAAATTTTGTTTCTATCAGTTACTGGTGTGTGACAGTTAGCAAATATTCTATATTCATTGAGTCCTACTTTTCTTAAGTGTGAAACTATGTTAATACCCAGTTCCTGAAGTGGATATTCAATATCTAAATGCAAAAATATATACAGTGTCACGTGCAAAGTGGCTTAAAGCAGATGCACAATAAATATTAGATTCACTCTTCTGTGAATGTAATATGTTCATATTTAGCCTATTCCAGGATACCATTTGTAGTTTAGAATTTGTATCTTTAGTCAATTACTATTCCAATAAACCTCCACAGGCAATCTTTCTAAAGTAGAATAAACTAAGCGACTGGCTTCAAGACATCTGATGGTACCCCTAGGGTAATAGATGGCGTGTAGGTACGAATTTGTGAATAAAGCCCTTCACCACCATGGAAAATCAGTCTGCACAACCCCTCCCCTACCCTCTTCAGTACTCCCTATGCATCAGTCACCCTGGCTGCAAATGTTTAAAGAACACAAACATTTTTTCATGTTGATTTCCTGTTTTCATTTTCACCTTATGAGACACTACTTGATCTCAAGTTCAAGTATCTTTTTACTGCCTTCCCAGACACACATAATGGTCTCCACTCTACTTTGTAGACTGTCTCTTTGTATGAGAAGAATATACAATACTTTACTTAGATTAATTGGAACATGCATGTCTTTTAATTAGGCTGTCACTCATTGAGGGCAGAGAACATATCTTATTCCCATTCTATGTGTTTTATTTTTGCATGTTCAAAGAAGATGGAGATGTGGAATATGACAAAAGTTGCGGGTGCCTTCACAAAACCATTCCAGGAAATCAGCAGTTTTCCTCTGTCTCTGTGAATAAGAAGTGATGTCTCTCGTGGTCTCCCCATACATGACTACCTCAAACCACACAGGTGTTAGCCACACAGTCTTCCACTTGCTGGGCATCCCTGGCCTTGAGGACCAGCACATGTGGATTTCCATCCCCTTCTTCATTTCCTATGTCATCGCCATGCTTGGGAAAGCCTGCTCATCTTCATAATTCTCACAAGAAGCAGCCTCCATGAACCCATGTACCTATTCCTCTGCATGCTGGCCGAACAGATGTCGTTCTCTTCTACGTGCACAGTACCTCAGGCCTTGGCCATCTTCTGGTTCCATGCTGGAGAGATCTCCCTGGATCGCTGCACCACTCAGGTATTCTTCATCCATTTCACATTCATCTGTGAGTCAGGGATCCTGCTGGCGATGGCGTTTGACCGCTACATTGCCATATGCTACCCACTGAGATACACCACTATTCTTACGCACACGCTGATTGGGAAAATCGGTGTGACCATCTTACTGAGAAGTTTTGGTACAGTATTCCCCATGACATTTCTCCTGAAAAGACTGACTTTTTGTAAAAGTAACATTCTACCACACACTGCTTGTGAACACATTGGGTTGGCTAAATTTTCCTGTAATGACATACGAGTAAACATCTGGTATGGACTTTTTGTCCTAAATCAACAATTTCTTTAGATGTTTCTTAATTATTGTTTCATATATGCTTATTCTTTGTGCTGTCTTCCGCATCTCTTCCCAAGTTGCTCGCCACAAAGCTCTCAACACGTGTGGTTCCCATATCTGTGTCTTCATTCTCTTTTATGTCCCTGGGATCTTTACGACCCTCGCTCAGAGGTTTGGACGCCACATCTCACCCACGTCCACATCCTGCTGGCCAATGTCTGCGTTGTGGCTCCTCCTATGCTGAATCCCATCATTTATGGGATCAAGGACCAAACAGATCAGGGAACAGGTGACTCATGTGTTGTTTCCAAAAGAGATATGACTTTGGGAATGAAAACAAACTACTGTTTTCTTGACATTTTTGTCAATATGTGAGGTGAGGTTTAGAAGCTCTTGTAGGTGAGAGACAGCTGAGACTAGACAAATATTTTACTGGAATATGTTTTGGAGCAAGTCCACAGGGAAGCTAAAGACATGCTTTTTAATGTCTCTGATGAACAATTAAAGGTCGATTTTTTGTTGTTGTTACCCAGTAGGCTTTCTCATCCAAAACCTGAAAAAGAAACCACCCTATTCGTTAACCCTACATAGGTTTTTGGAAAGAGATGAACATGGGCAATTGCTGAACTATTCCCATACCTCTCCTCTACACTGGGTTGTTGTTCTACATATAATACCTCTGTCCTCTTGATCACACAGTTTTTTCCTCATAGGCTCAGCTTGATCTGTACACATTTTGTTACTTGTCCATCTAAAAGAAGGAGGGAGAGAAGGAGGAAAGCAGGCAAGAAACTATGGCACTCACATTCCCCTATAATCTTTCCTCTGCCTCTCTTTCTCCTCCTTCTTCTATTCCTCTTCCTGGTCTTCTTCTTCTTTCTCTCCATTACAGTGAAACACCTAGAAAGAGTTGTCTGTACATTCAAGATTCAGTATCTTTCTCCTTAGGTTTCTTGATCTCACTTCAGTCAGACATTTTTCCTGTGCCATTGACCTAAATATCACAGTAATTTCCAGACTGCTGAATCCAACTGTCAATGCTGAGTTCACATTTTATATGACACATAAGCAACATTTGATACAGTGAAAATTTTCTGATTTTTAAAACTCCTCACTCATCCCACCTTAGACAGAAATTAGAAACAAAATCTGTATAAATCACCATTTTTTTTTTGACATAGAAATATTCACTCTTAATATCATTTTATAGAATGCCTGATATTTATTTTCTACTGTGTATATGTGTACAGGTAATAAAAAATTTTAATTGAACTATATTGTACCTACTCTTTTAAATACAGCTTTCTCACTTAGCAAAGTAAATGCTGACCTAATCCATGCCAAAACTATATACCACTGCAGGCATTTGATCACCTCTCTATTATATATCTACAAGAATATGCCATATGTAGTTTAGTTAGGCATACTCTTTTATTTCCTTTGTGTTCTCAGAATTGTTTCCCAATTGAACAAGAATTACATTTTTTTAATGTAAAATTTTGCTTCTGGTTCATTTAGCACTTGATTATGGTCATTATTTCAAAAATATCTGTTTTTTTCTCAACAGAAATACAAAATAATCAAAAGCATTTTAGTGACTACTTAATTATAACCATTAACAAAATATTTTGTAATTACAAAATGAATTTGTCATTGAAGCATATTTTCAGATAATATGAGCTGTATAAGTATTTTATGCCTTACTTTTAAAAAATAATGTTATATAACAAGCATTTTTTTTGGCATCGAGAACATTACACAAATATTAAGTTAAAGAACTATATAATATACTATTAAGTAGGACATTGTATTTTAGAAACTAGTCACTTCTTATTAAATATTTACATCCAAGTATCTGAAAAGTATAAATAAAATTGTTAAAAGCATTAATACACATTTCCTATATTTTGTATGTTGTGGTATACTATAGGAAAGATTCTTGAAAAATTTTACTGCATTTCATGTAACTGGTCTTGGTTACAAGGAATATGTGTTTTTTGTGTGTGCAAAAAGCTTTTAGAGTACACCTCTTACTATATCTGGAATATTTTGTGTTTTCCAAAAAGTGAATGCAATCCAACAACATAATATGTTATACAGAAAGCTCTAAGAAATCCACCAAAAAAAGCTTTTGAACTAATCAACTAATTCAGCAAAATTGTAGGATATCAAATTATTACACAAAAATCTGTTGTGTTTCTATAAAGTAATCATGAACTATGAGACAGAGATATTATGCAAACAATTTCATTTACAATTGCATCGAGAAAAATAAAATACCTACACTTTTAACGAAGCAGGAAGAAAATCTGTATTCTAAACTTTAAGACACTGATGAAAGAAATTGAGGAATACACAAATAAATGGAAGATATAACATGCTCATGGATTGAAAAAATTAATATTGCTCAAATGTCCATATATTCCTAAAGTATCTACAGATTCAATGCAATCCCTATTAAATTCCAATGACTTTTTCCACAAAAATAAAAAAAATAATCCTAAACTTTGTATGAAACCACAAAAGACCCTGAAGCCAAAGCAGTCTTGAGAAAGAAGAATGATTCATAGTTCAAGGCATTAGACTTCCTGATTTTCACTCTATTACAAAGCTATAGTAATCAAAACAGCATGGTCCTAGCATAAAAACGGACACACAGATCAATGGAACAGAATAGAAAATCCATGAATGTATGCTCAATTAGTTAACAACAAAGAGCAAAGAATATGCAACAGGGAAAGCACAATCTGTTCAAATGAGTGGTGTTGGGAAAACTACAGGCGGCCACATGGGAAAGATTCAAAGTAGACCACTATCTTACACCATACACAAATACCAACTCAAAATGGATTAAAGACTTGAACGTAAGACCTGAAACCATAAAACTTTTAATAGAAAACTTACGTGGGAAGATGCTTGGCAATGATTTTTTGACTCTGACTCCAAAAGCAAAGGTAGGAAAAGCGAAAATAAACAAGCGGAACTGTATCAAACTAAAAAGCTTCTACACAGCAAAGGAAATCATCAAAAACAAAACAACAAAAGAAAAAAAAAAAGAGAAAAGGCAACTAACTGAATAGAAGAAAATATTTGCAAATCATATATTTGAGAAGGGGTTAATATTCAAAATATTTGAAAAACTCATACAACTCAATAGCAGCCCCAAAGCAATCCCATTAAAAATGGGTAGAGGATGTGAATAAACATTCTTCCAAAGAAGATATACAGACGATCAACAGGTACATGAAAAAGTGCTAGACGTCACTAATCATTAAGGAAATGTCAATCAGAACCACAATAAGATATCACCTAACCCCCAAGAAATAACTAGTGGTGAGGATGTGGAAGAAAAAAAGGAACCGTTGTGCATTGTTGGCAGGAACTGGAAGAGCCACTGTGGAAAATAGTATGAAGGTTTTTAAGAAAATTAAAAATAAGACTGCCACATGACCCTGAAATTCCAGTTCTGGGTCTGAAAAGGATGAAAACTCTAATTTGAATAGATATATGTACCATATGTTTATTGCAGTATTATTTACAATAGCCAAGCTATGGATAAATGGATAAAAGTATAAAAGTATATATATACTTTTCTTTAAATATGAGTTATATATATATAACTCATACATATATATATAAAACTCATACATATAAATTATAAATTATAAATAAATGATACATTCTATATTAAAATAAATTATATATAACATTCATATTTATTAACATTATTGATCCATAAAAAATTAAATCTTGTCATTTTTGACAACTTGTGTGGACTTCAAGAACATTATGCTAAGTAAAATAAGTGAGACAGACCATATGATCTCACATATATGTGCAATCTATAAAAAGAAAGAAAAACACCAAAAAAAGAGCTCATAGATATAGAGAACTGATCGGTGGTTGCCACAGGTGGGGGTGGATGACATGGGTGAAAGGTATCAAAAGATACAAACATTTTTATAAAATAAATAAGTCATGTGGTATAATTACAGGAAGGGGACTATTGTTAATACCACATTGCATATTTGAAAGTTGTGAAGAGAGTAAATCTTAAAACTCATCACAAGGAATATTTATAACTATAAGTAGTGTTGGAAGTTTACGAGGCTTATTGCAGTTATCATTTTCAAGTATGTACAAGTATAGAATCATTATTTTGTATATCTTAAACTAAAATAAGGAAAAGGTAAAAAAAAAGAAGACAACTTACCTCTGCGGGGTTCCTCTCCAAGTCTCATAACCTCAGTATAATAATGAAAAGAACATCAGACAAATCCCAATTCAGGGACATCCCACAACATGTTTGACCAATACTGATCAAAACTGTCAAGAACCTAACAATAAGGAAAGTCTGAGAAATGGGCATAGCCAAGAGCATCCTACAGAGAAATGACTACTAAATGCAACATGGTTTCTTGAATGGGGTCCTGCAATAGAAGAAGGACATCTGGGAAAATATCTAAGGGACCTGAGTACAGCAGGAATGATAGTCAATGTCATGTATCAATATTGGTTGATTAATTATAGCAATGTTTCAGGCTAAGGTGTAATGTTAACAATAGGGGAAACAAGGTTGGTGGCACTGTGTACTATGCAATTTTTCTTTAAATATGAAACTGTTTTTAGAACAGTTTTCAAAATTAATTTTTATTGATTTTCAATTTATGTATTTTGATTGGTACTGGAATTAATAATCCTCATAAAATTCATAATAGAAGTGCCATAGGATGCAGTGAGCCCCACTTCTGTGTATATTTGCAAAAGAAATGAAACCAGAACCTCTAGGAGATATTCGCCCATATTCCCTTAAATGTATTTCTTAGGACATTTAATAATCCAATCATTTCTTATTAGCGCTTCTATTTTCAATTGAGATACTCTAATGAGGCAATTTGATGTAATATCATGTGATAGAGTTTAATAATTTTCTTTGTTGAAACACTCCCAGTGCCATCAATTTGAAGCAAACCAGAGTAACAATTCTCATATTCATAAGAGTAAGAGGTTTAACTTCATAGTCAATATAATGTAAACCCCTGTGAGGAGACAGGTCTCATATTCTAGGAATTTCTGTCAATAAATATTGAGCTGTTTATTTCTGTTTCTTTTGGTATTTGGAAATGAACAAAATTCATTGAAAATGGTTTTGGGGAGGATGGGTGGATGTGTGGATAGTTGAGGGTTTTCCAAAGAGAACTGTGTGGAGGAGCCAGCCCCCGGACGGGTGGGAGCAGGTGCCAGGCCACAGACCCTATCGCAGGCCCAACCTCTTCTGCTTCTAGCGCAGCACATCTGGGTTCCGGGCCTTCTACATGCTCTTGTGTAGCCAAATGGGGTGCGAGCCCACATAGTTCCCGTTCTTCTGATGCACAGTATATACATAGTCGCTGGATCCTCAAAGCTAAGGAGCAGTAGCCCTTGGTCTTGACCGTGCACTTGTCGTGGATCACCTTAGCCCTCAGGAAGAACGGAAGCATCTGAAGGCATGTGCCTAGATGTCCTGAAATGTTTTCAGGACTGCGCAGGGTGTGCCAGTTACACAGAAGGTTAGGCACTGTCAATAGCTTCTCAGCTTCATTACTCAGAGAAACCATAGAGCTAACTTAAAATTCAAAACCCTCCTCCCTGGGTGGCACCATCTCTGTTGAGTTTGGATTATTATTATTTTTTTCAGTTGCCTTCATCACTTAGTTCTCATGATTAGATTAGGTTCTCAGGTGAGGGTTCATTATCATAATCCAATCAATCCAGAAGTCCTGGAAGTCTCCTTACTCTGGGAAGGTGATCAATATAAACCCGGATCCTGTTCTTTGACACTTTCCTGGTTGGAAGAGCTGTAGCTGGGTGGTCATCCCCTTGGCTTCAGAGTCCCGGCAGCCACTGAAGCTCACTTGTGTCACCAAGTTCCAGGTGGCTGTCATCATGCCCTCATTCCCGCTCAGGTTGGCTGTGGTGTGTAGGAGTAACATGAACAGGAGCATGGAAGCCCACAGCATCCTCAGGAAGGAAGGGTTCAGAGTCCGATCTTTCGGAGCCGGATCTTGCGTGAAGCTCCCAGGCCCGACACCCACTCTTCACGTGGTTTATGCTTTCTCGACGACATATAGACAGATGTACAATGACCTTCTCAAGAAAGACAGAGAATACTATAGCAGGAATGGACTCTTGCACATCTTGGGACGAAACGAGAGAATCAAGCCCCGGCTGGAGAGATTTCAAGAGTGCAGCGATCACTTCGATGTCATCTTTATGTGCGAGGAGAGCGTCTATGACAGAGTGGTGGCAGATCTGTGTGCCAGAGAACAAGAGACCTTGCAGCCTGTGCACGTGGTCAACGTGGACGTGAAAGACACCCTGAGGGGCGCCGCCCTTGGAGCTGTCCTCATCTGTGAGCTCTGCCAGGGTTTGCAGGACATGGAAGACTTGGAAGGCGATCTGGACAAGCTGCTCCTGGCAGTGGAGAAGAAAACAGGGAAGAGCTTTCTTCACACTGTCTGCTTCTACTGAAGATCTTGGCTGGTTTGGGCCCCTTGCTCTGTGAGAATTCGTATGTGGAGCTTTTGACTAGTCCTGATTTCTGTGAGAAGCATCCACTCACTGCTGTGCCTTCATCCCTTAGATGTGCCAAGGGAAAGATCTGAACAAGAAAAGCATCTGGTGGGAAATGAGAAGAAGGATCACCACAGTCACCAAAACACTGCAAGTTTGGGGGATTTTGGTCTAGGTACTTTGCAGAGAAGAAGTAATTTAGTGCTTACATTGCTCTGTAAGGAAGTTACCACCACAGAATCATCTTCCAGTGAGCAAATCTAAGTTCATAATGGAGTGTGCTGGATAAGTGATTTAAGAATTTTTCAGCAGAAGAAATGATATTATCTAGTGTGTCCCTTTAAAACAAATTATTTTTGTTCATTTCGTATGGTATATTAAATAGAAACATTTTTTTTTAATTAGAAAGGCTTACGTTGTATTTTGAACTTATAAAAGTTTTTACTTTTAGATGTATCCCTTTTGATAATGACAGATTTTGTAGAAGCCCAGATTAGTTAATGGGCTCTATGTCATTCCTAAAATCAAGGAATTATCTGTTCAGTTAATACCTTACCAAATGAAATGAAACGAAAAATGAAATAAAATGACACAAGTGTATTTTTTTTTCTGGTGTAGGATGGATTACATTTCTAAGCTGCTTGGTTTCTTATTGTTCAAGCCTTATGAATTATATGGAGAATAGCATTCTTTCATACTGAGAATTTCATTACAAATTTCATTGTGTTCATTATTTCAAACACGGGATCCTCTGAGAATGATTCCAAGGATGTTTCCTGTTGGAAACAAGATAACAAATTAGCACTGACACCAAAGCATGTGTGATTTACAGGATAAAATTAGAGTGAGGGTAGTTGGATATAGGTGAATTAATTTACATGTAATCTATTAAAGTAGATTTCAGTTAAAACAATACTCTCTTTCACCATGGAGTGTAGGCGGGATGGAGCAAGTATGGATCTGCACGGGCCAAGTAGTATAGTATTTTCTGAGAAGACTGGAGCTTGAAGAAGGGTGATGGCTATGGAAATGGTGTAGTGGACAGATTAGAGGGAGGTACTGGAGTTGAAATGACTGGACTGCTGAGGAGGAGAGAATGAGGAATTTAGAATCATTTTCAGTGTTCTGTTTTTCACTACATGTGTTCCATGATGGAGTTTGTGGCAAATGATTTGTTGAAGGACATTTAGGGAGTGAAGGATATTACAGAGACCATCTTATCATTCATTCATTCATTCATTCATTTTTCCCCCAATCTTCTTTCTGAAGAGTGTAGGGGAACATTTGTTTCCTTGACTTTCCTAGCTTTTAGAAACCGGACATTCCTTGGTTCATGTTCTTTGTCTTCCATCTTAAAAGTCAGCCATGCCCGGTTGGGTCGTTCTCATTTCACTTTTATTTCCAGTTCCGCTTCCCTTTTCCACATTTAAGAACCTTGTAATTACATTGGGTCCACCCAGATAATTCAGGTTGATGTCACTAATTCATGGTCCTGGATTAGGAAATGAATTCTTCACAATATCTGAGTGTGTTGTTTCTGGAAATAAAATGGAGTGAAGCATTGAAAAGTACCTAGGCATGTAAACATGGATGCTTTGTCATTGACATAAATTTTTGAGACCTCCTTGGATTTCATTAATCACACAATAAAGTGGTAAATTAAAATGAGAAGTATAGGGCATCACTTTTAAAAACAATTTTCTTTTGGCCATTTTAATTGGTATATTAATTATAGGGTGTCTTTTTCCTAATGAAAAAGGAATATATTGTATTTTTATTTGTAGATAGCTTTGCTAATTGATTACATGAACTTTTCTAATGCTGACTTCAAGACCTGAGTCAGAAAATGAATTTTATGTTATTGCTAAGGATTTGGGATTGAAAATAAGGAGAAACAACCCCCAATTAAAAAAAAAGATAATTTAATTTTGATGATAACTATAATTTTGTATTTGGTGGCTGATCTTCAAACTCTTAAGCCACAATAGTTTAAGCTTTATCGATTAATCCGAATCAATAATTCTTTTCATGATAGTTCTTGTACTTAAAATGGTTATTAGTTTATCCAATTGGATTACTTCGTTGTCAGTGGTTGCCCATACGACACAATCTGAATATCCTCTTTGTAATTTTTTCCATCGGTATCAAACTTCCCACTTTGCGTTCCTTCATTAACATCCTTCTGGAGCCATGCCCATGCACAGAGATTTAGAACTACGGGCGTTAATACCCTACTGGGGAATGTCAGCCAGAGAATAAATTATTTTTAAAATCAGGATGACACTGAGACATTTTTTATGGTTTCTCAAGATCTAGTTTTGCAGATTGAACTTCTAGACACCTCTGCACCTTGGTCAGCTCGATAACATATCTCTGTATTGGCTGTCCATCTGCTCCTTTACCTTTCGGATCCACTCCTGATCCTTGAGATTCTAACTGCAACAAAACAGGGACTTCCATGAAAATCCCAATGCTCTACTCAGGGTCTTCCTAACTCCATCTGAATGTGCCATATGACACTACATTTACTGTGCTGCCAGGCTGTGCTCAGCACTTTATGGGGAGGCATATCCCTTCTTCCATATGCTGTACATCTATAGTTCCATATCATCAAAGTTAATGCTTTAAAATCTTACCAAGTCTACCCCAAAGTCATCTCCTGCCTTCATTTCTCTTTGTTTCCTTGGACTTGGTCTGGGGATCAGATGACTATTAGCCCTTTTCCTCTCTCTGTATTTTAAACTCCAGGAGCTCACATTTAAACTCGGAAGACCTCTTTTCCCTTGGGCTTATCAATTCCTGAAAAATATACACCAATATTGGGAGAGACTAGAGGGAGCACTGACTCCTAAATCCAGCATATCCATTCAGATTCTGAACCCCAATTTTGGCTCTTGTGCCTATTTTTTTAAAAAGTTTATTTTTTATGGTGACATTAGTTAACAAAATCCATTAAGTTTCAGCTGTACAATTTAACAATAAGGCTTACATATATTTACACCATGTGTTCACCTCCCATAGTTAGATTTCTTTCTGTCCCACATATTTAACCCCTTTTACTCTAACTCCTCCCACCCTCCACTCTCTACCCTCTGGTAAGCACTAGTCTAGAGTTCATGTCTATGAGTCTCTGTTTGTCTTGTTCATTTGTTGTTTTTAGGTTTATATTCCATATATAAGTGATATGTGATTTTCAACCTTTTCTGTATGGCTTATTTCGCTTCACATGATTATCTTGAGGTCCATCCATGTTGTCGCAAATGGCAGTATTTCATCTCTTCTTGTGGCTGAGTAATATTCCATTGTATATATGACCACAGCTTCTTTAGTTGGACCTTTGGTTGCTTCCACGTCCTGCCACTGTGAATAATGCTGCTATGAATTCGGTGTGCAAATATCTTTTCAGATATGGGTTTTCAAGTCTTCCGGGTAAATACCCAGTAGAGGGATTGCTGGATCATATGGTAGATCAATTCTTAGTTTTTTGAGGAACCCATACTGTTTTCCATAGTGGCTGTACCAATTTGCAGTCCACCACAGCATATGAGGGTTCCTTTTTCTCTGCATCCTCTCCAGCATTTGTTATTACTTGTCCTGTTGATTATAGCTTCTAACAGGTGTGAGATGGTATCTCATTGTGGTTTTGATTTGCATTTCCCTAATAGCTAGTGATTGAGCATCTTTTCATGTATTTGTTGGCCATTTGTATGTCCTCTAGGAGAAGTGTCTGTTCAGGTCCTCTGCCCATTTTTTGATTGGATCTTTGTTTTTTGTTATTGAGTCGTATGAGTTCTTGTATATTTTGGATATTAGGCCCTTATGGAGGTTTGCTTGCAAATATATTTTCCCATTCAGATGGTTGTCTCTTTACCTTGTTGACAATTTCTTTTGCTGAGCAGAAGCTTTTTAGTTTGATGTAGTCCCATTCATTTATTTTAGCTTTTACTTCCTTGCCTTTGAGGTCAAATTCATAAAATCCTCTTTAAGTCCAAGGTCCTTGAGTTTAGTTCCTATGTTTTCTTCTATGCATTTTATTGTTTCAGGTCTTATATTCAGGTCCTTAATCCATTTTGAGTTAATTTTGGTGTGTGGTGATAGACAACAGTCTAGTTTCATTCTTTTGCAGGTGGCTTTCCAGTTTTCCCAGCACCATTTATTGAAGAGGCTTTCCTTTCTCCACTGTATGTTTTTGGTTTTTTTGTGAAAATTATTTGCCCATATAAATATGGACTCTCGATTCTGTTCCACTGGTCGTGTGCTGTTTTTCTGCCAATACCATGCCGTTTTGATTACTGTGCTTTGTAGTATAATTTGAAGTTGGGCAGAGTGATGCCTCCAGCCTCGTTCTTTTTTCTCAGGATGGCTTTGGCAATTCAGGGTCTTTTGTGCTTCCATACAAATCTGATGATTTTTTGTTCTATTTCTTTAAAAAATGCTGATGGGATTTTGATGGGGATTGCATTAAATCTGTATAATGCTTAGGTAATAATGGTCATTTTAACTATGTTGATTCTTCCAATCCAAGAACACAGAATATCTTTCCATTTCTTTGTATCTTTTTGATTTCTTTTAATAGGGTCTTATAGTTTTCATTATGTAGGTCCTTCACATGTTTTCTTAGATTTATTCCTAGTATTTATTCTTTTGTTGCAATTGCAAAAGAATTATTTTTTTCTCTCTTTTTCTGACACTTCATTATTAGAGTATAGGAATGCTATGGATTTTTGAACGTTGATTTTGTATCCAGAGACTTTACTGTATTTGTTTATTGTTTCTAGTAGTGTTCTTGTGGAGTCTTTAGGGTTTTCTATATAGAGAATCAAGTCATCCGCAAATAGACAGTTTGACTTCTTTGTTTCCTGTTTGGATGCCTTTTTTATCTTCTTTTGTCTGATTGGACTTGCTAGGCCTCCAATGTTATATTGAATAAGAGTGGCGATAGTGGACAACCTTGCCTTGTTCCTGATCTTAGAGGGAAGTTTTAGTTTTTCACCATTAAGTATAATGTTGGCTGAGGGTTTGTCATAGATGGCCTTTATTATGTTATGGTACTTTCCTTCTATACTGATTTTGTTAAGTGTTTTGATCATAAATGGGTGCTGTATCTTATCGAAGGTGTTTTCTGCATCTATTGATATGATCGAATGGTTTTATATTTTTAATTTGTTTATGTGGTGTATCACGTTTTTTGATTGTGTATGTTGAACCATCCCTGTGCCTCTGGGATGAAGTCCGTTTGATCGTAGTGTATAATCTTTTTAATATATTGCTGTATTCGGTCCACTAGTATCTTATTTAGGATTTTTGCATCTGTGTTCAATAAGAGGTTGTCGGGAGCCATTGCAAGGCACTGAAGGTGTCACATAGTTTGTGAGCCATAAAACAGTTGCTGAACTGCTTGGAGCCCTAAAGCAGCTGCTGAGACTATGTTATCAATGGCTAAAGGAAGCAAATGGTTAATTTAATTAGTACTGACCCTGGAGGGGAGGTTTGCCTCCTAAAGAAATCCTTTTAAGATAATGGAATGTGTTACTTCCCAGATAACAAGAATGTTACATGATCTTGTGTGAATGTTAGCATTGAAATGATATACCTTGTGCTTTGCGATTGTATCCTAAAACATATATAAAGGCTGAGCTAAATAAAGACGAGGCTGCAGCATTGACTGTATGCCCTCCCGAAGCGCTTTCCTGTCTTCTTCTTTTTCCTTAGGCTTCACCCCCCTCTTTTAGGTGCTGTTCGACTTTAGCCGGCTGGCTCCGGCAAGTGGCGCCGAACAGGGACCTGAATTTGGGACGGAACGTTGACGAACGTTGAGGTGAAGACCGCCACCGCAGGAGAAAGGGGGGCCCCCGAGTATAAAGCCGAGTAATCGGCAGAGGTGAGTGCGGTGGAACAGTCCGGGAGTAAGAAAGACACCGCGTGAAGTGAGCGCTCAGAAAAGTAAGGGTTGCGGTGTTTGTAAATAGATAGAAAGAGAGGAAAGTCGACTTAAATAAAGAAAAATGGGAAATGGAAACGGCCGCATGCTTTTTGTACATATGCTTAAGAATATGCTCCGGGCTAGAGGAGCTAAGGTAGGGCATCAACAATTGTGTAATTTTTTAGATTTGTAGAGAAAGTTTGTCCTTGGTTTCCTGAGGAGGGAACGGTGAATTTAGGAAACATGGAAAAAGGTGAGAGAAAAACTACAAGATTATTATGATGTCCACGGACCTGGCAAGGTACCTGCAGATACTTTTAGCTTGTGGACTTTAATTAGAGATAGTTTAGATCCCAGGCATGAGAGGGATAAGGCTTGGGAAAGCCAGAAAGGGGAAGAAAACGGGACAATATAGGAGATGTCCCCCATTTGAAAAGGAGAATGAGACTAGACCTACTGCCCGCCCGAAGAGAGGAGCGGGAAACCTTTTGATCTGATGCTAACTAAAGATAGAGAGGAGCCTTTGAGCCCCAGAGATGCAAAACAGTTGGAGGAAGAAGACACACACACAGTTCCATAACATGGAGGCTATTTCCCATTTATCAAGGCTGTTGCTCTGATTCATAAATCTAAGGAATTAGAGAAAGTTGTTCAGGGTTTGCAAACTGCTGTGCATCTACTTAGAACTCTTAATACAGAATGTGTTAGTATTTACAACTTTTGATAAATTCTCTAGAAATTAAGGCTACTAAGAGTTATGAATTCTAGTATAAGTAAATGATTTACTAGGAATAATGCAAGTAAAAGAAAAAATTCTGTATGCAAAGTATGTGTTTTGAGATATGAAGGATGTGTTTTTTAAGAAAAAGGAGAGTAATTTTATCCTAAAATAGTTTCAGGTTATTTAAAGGTCGTTTGAGGCACAAAAGAAGGTATAAAGTATAGAGATTTGTTTTGAAGGGAATTGAAGGAAAGGTGTTTGTCTTAAAGTTGTTATTTCTGAGTGAATGAGAAGAGGCAAACTGAAGGAAGGAGAAAAGTAGTAGAAGTTTTGTGAAGAGAAATCCTGAGAGGAAAATAAAGGACAAGAACATGAGTGAACATATGAAGTTGTAAAAGAAAAGAAAGAGAAAATCTTGTTTTATACAGTCGATAATTTATTGTGCTTTATAGTCTTTATTATGTCTTTGATTATTTTTAAAACAAATTTTTTCATTTGGAAAAACTGCTCTGGAAAAAATATAGGCTCGAGATAGCTCCTGAGAATATACAAGATTCTGTTCAATATTTAGGATATAAAATTTTGCAACAAAATTACTCCTCAAAAAATAGAAATTAGGCGAGAAGCTCTCAATACTGTTAATAATTTTCAAAAATTATTGAGAGATATTAATTGGCTCTGTCCTTCCCTTTATCCTCACATGTGCTTTAACTAATTTGTTCTCTATTTTAGAAGGGCCCACTGCATTGGATAGTCATTGGAAACTAACACCGCTGGTGGAAAAGGAATTTTAAATATGTATTTTGAAAGACACTCTTGTAGTCACAAACTTGCATTGCTCAGGTTTCATTATTGTGTGGTAAAGGGTCTTTCTCTAACTTGAAATTTAAAAACTTTTTATGATTTTCTTTTTCTTTTATTGGTTAATTAGTCTAAAACTTAGGACATTTTAGCATGGAGTCAACAGTGAAGATAACTTGATTTTGTATTGGAAATGAGAAAAGTAATGACTAAATTACAAGTTTCAGTGCTTTTAAAGGTACCTGTTTCTGTTGACCGTCACCAGGCGGTCCATGGAGAGACTGGACGCAGTCATATCTCCCGGACCATGGCCAGGCTGCGGGACGCCGCCTCCTGTGCCCTGTTGTCAAAGTCTGTTTATTGTCTTTGTCTTGTCTAAGTGGTAGGTGGCAAATTTCTCTAGGCCCACCTACACCCAGTAATTGTCCTTGTCTGAGTGTCTGTTTTGTGTTTTCTGTTTTGTGTTTTCTGCGCAAGCGTTAGAGGGGAAAAAACCAGAGTTCACAGAAGACACCCTTGGGGTGTCTCCTGCAACATTTCTAAGAAGGATAAGCTTATAAAAAAAAAGGGGGAATATGGTATACCCCGAGACAAAGGCTTAATAGAGCATTATATACTTTTTAAATTTTTTAAATCAAGATGAACAAGGTAGCACAGCAGCTCATCGGCATTGGGTGAAACAGGCCGGTGAGCCTTTGCAGCAGCCAGTATACTACAAGGATCTAACAGGGGATTGGGTGCCTGCTGAGGTACTGAAATGGGGCCGAGGTTTTGCTTATATCTCTACAGGAACAGAGAAAGCTGCTCCTGATGATGATGCTGATAGGCCATCTTCTGATGTTGAAGGAGAGCTGTATTGGGCCTATGTACCGGATCCACCAATTTTGCATCCGTCCATTTGGGAAGGCCCAGAAATTGTGGTGAGAGTAAATGACACACAGCTGTTAGATCAGCCATCTTTGGGGCAGATGCGAGGAGTAAATGAACCAGGATTTAATTATACTGGAACGGGAGAAGGATTGCCCATCTGCTTTAGTAAGAACAACACAAATCCTGGATTGGTCAGGTGGAACCAACGACACATTGGAGGTTATAGATTGAACACCAGTTGGACAGTGGGACTATGGTGGACTGATGAGGAGTTTCCTCAAACTTGTGTGGAAGTTGGGCGCAGCGATGGGAGAGCTGCACCCTGTGGGATGGACTCCTCAGATAGCAGACATGAATGTAACAGCATGTGTTGCTCCACCGCATGTGCTGTTGGTTGGTGAAATTAATATCAACATAGAAGGAGATTTAATGTTACATGTTATAACTGCAATTTAACTAACTGTATTTCTTTTGTTCTGGAAGGAACTACTGTAATGGTTTTTCATCAAACCTTTTGTGATGATTCATGTTTATGTTACTGGGCCTTGGTATGCTGACCAGGGTCTCCAGGTGTTAGTCTCACACTGTACAAAATGCTAATAATTTGTCTAAAAATGTTACGATGGCTTTAGGGACCCAGGGAAATATTGATGACAAGTTAGAACAGAAGCTTGATGCATTATATAGTCTAGTTATGTATTTAGGAGATGAAATCCAAGGTCTAAAAGTGAGATCTCATTTGGAATGCCATGCAAATATCAGTGGATTTGTGTTACCCTCAAAAATTTATAATCAAAGTCAACATGGATGGGATCGTGTGTGCGCTCATCTCCAAGGTGTCTGGCATGATGCTAACATGTCCTTAGATTTAATACGACTACATAGAGAAATTCAGGGACTGCAGGAAGCAGGACCTCTTCAGTTTATGCAGCTGAAAGAGGCCTCAAAATTTTTACAACATCTAAAAAGTTTTTTTACCATCTTGGTCTCCTTTGGGTCATTTGCTTATTTCAGTTTTAGCCTTGGGTCTTTGTATAACTATAGGCCTATGTCTGCTTCCTCTGATGAAATACTTCTTCAATTCCCTGCTAGAGATTCGGGCAGAGATGCATGGTCTCAGGCTCCAGGCTCAGGCTTGAGCCAGTTATATGTTGTATCTCCCATTTGCAGAGGCTGGTAGTCAGAGACGGCTAAGAATCCTTCAGGGCTGGGACCAACCTAAGACAGGGCATGATTGCAAGACTTTCATGTGCCAATGACGGGTAAGGCCCAGACCCGTGGAGGGTCACCTAAGACAGGCACAGTCTATCTGCGCCATAGCTGGGAAAGCTTTGGCATTTTAAAAAATAAAAAAGGGGGAGATGTCGGGAGCCATTGCAAGGCACTGAAGGTGTCACATAGTTTGGGAGCCATAAAACAGTTGCTGAGACTGCTTGGAGCCCTAAAGCAGCTACTGAGACTATGTTATCAATAGTTAAAGGAAGCAAATAGTTAATTTAATTAGTACTGACCCTGGAGGGGAGTTTTGCCTCCTAAAGAAATCCTTTTAAGATAATGGAATGTGTTACATCCCAGATAACAAGAATGTTACATGATCTTGTGTGAATGTTAGCATTGAAATGATATACGTTGTGCTTTGCGATTGTATCCTAAAACATATATAAAGGCTGAGCTAAATAAACTCGAGGCTGCAGCATTGACTGTATGCCCTCCTGAAGCGCTTTCCTGTCTTCTTCTTTTTTTCCTTAGGCTTCACCCCCTCTTTTAGGTGCTGTTCAACTTTAGCCGGCTGGCTCGGCATGGATTGAGGCTCAATTTTTTGTATATGAATATCGAATTGTTCTAGTACCTTTTGTTGAAAACGAATTGCCTTTGCACCTTCATTAAAATTAATTACATATACATACATATGCATATATACACATATATTATTTATTTCTCGACTTTCTATTGTGTTTTATTGATTTAGATATCTATCGTTTCTCTAGCATAACACTGAACTTCTTAGTTTTATAGTAAGTCAGAAAAATCAGGTGATGTGACTCTTCCAAATTTGTTCTTCTATTTCAAAATGGTTTTGGCTATTTTAACCCCTTGATCTTTCTAAATACATTTAGAATCAGCTTATCAATATACAAAAGTCCTGCAGGGATTTTGATTGGAATTGCATTGAATCTATATATGTTTGGGGAGAAGTGATATTATAACAATACTGCATCTTCCAAACGGCAAATACAGTACTAAATCTCTACATTTTTAAGGTCCTTTTTAAATGTCTTTCGTCAGTGCTTTCTAATTTTTAGCATAAAGATCTTTCCCATATTTTTAAGATTTATACTTAAATATTTCATGATTTTGGTACGTTCTTCATCCTAAGCAGAAGCCCCATAGGTTTTTAAAATCAGAAGTTTCCTTATAAGTAACTTTGAAACTGTCATTTATTTTTATTTTTATTTTATTTTATATTTGTTTTAGGTATATAATATAATGGTCAGATATTTGTATAATTTATGAAGTGATTCCCTGATTACTCTAGTACCCATCTGGCACTACACATAGACATTACAATAATATTGACTCTATTCCTTATGCTGTACTCTTCATCCCTGTGGCTGTCCTGTAACTACTAATTTGTACTTTTTTAGCCCTTCATCTTTTCCACCCAGTCCCCAAACCCTCACCCATCTGGCAATCGCTAGCTCTTCTCTGTGTCTGTGAATCTCTTTTTGTTTAGTTTGTTCATTTCTTTTGTTCCTTAGATTCCACATGTAAATGAAATCATATGGTATTTGTCTTTCTCTGTCTGACTTATTTCATTTAACATAATACCCTTTAGGTCTACTCATTTTTTTTCATGGCTGAGTAATATTCCATTGTATATATGAACTGTAACTTTATCCAATCATCTATTGATGGGCACGTAAGTTGCTTCCATATCTTGGTTGTTGTAAACAGTGCTGCAGTGAATAAGAGTGCATAGATCTTTATGAATTTGTATTTTGGCTTGCTTCGGATAAATACCCAGAAATGCAATTGTTGGGTCATGAGGTAGTTCTATTTTTTATTTTTTGAAGAACCTCCAGACTGTTTTTCATAGTGGCTGTACCAATTTGCAATCCCACCAACAGTGCATGAGGGTTCCCTTTTTTAAAAATCCTTGCCAACACTTGGTTTTTTGTTTTTTTTTTGTTTTTTTTTTTTTTGATTTGTTGATGATAGGCATTCTGACAGGTGTGAAGTGATATCTCACTGGGCTTTAACTTGGATTTCTCTGAGGATTAGTGATGCTGAGCATCTTTTCATGTCTGTTGACCATCTGTATTTTTTTCTTTGTTGAATATATATTCATTCAGGCACTCTGCCCATTTTTCTTTTTTAAATTGGATTTTGTTGTTATTGAGTCGTATGAGATCTTTATAAATTTTGAATATGTAAAGAACTCATCAGATGTATCATAGGCGAATATCTTCTCCCATTTGGTAGGTTGTTTGTTTTGTTTTGTTTTGTTGATGGTTTCTTTTGCTGTGCAAAAACTTTTTAATTTGATGTGGTCCCATTTTTATTTTTTTCTTCTGTTTCCCTTGTCCAAGGAGATATATTAAAAATATATTAATAGGAATATCAGAGAGTTTAATTGCTTAAGTTTTCTTCTAGAAGTTTTGTGGTTTCAGGTCATACATTGAAGTCTTTAATCTATTTTGAGTTTAAAATGTAAGAAGGTAGTCTAGTTTCATTTTTTTGCATGTATCTGTCCAGTTCTGCAACACATCTGCTGTTGAAAATATAATCTTTATCTCATTGTATATTCTTGGCTCCTTTGTCATACATAAAATTACTATATAGGAGTGGATTTATTTCTAGGTTCTCTATTCTGTTCCATTGATCTAAGTATCTCTTTTCATGCTACTACCCTGCTGTTTTGATTACTATAGCTTTGCAGTATTGCTCTTTCTCAAGATTGCTGTGGCTATTCGGGGTCTTTAATGGCTCCATATAAATTTTTGGATTATTTGTTCCAATTCTCTAAAAAATGCCATTGGTATTTTGCACTGAGTTTATAGATTGCTTGGGTAGTATGGCCTTTTTAATGTTGTTGATGATTCCTACCCACGAGCATGGTATATGCTTCCATTTATTTGTATCTTCTTCAATTTCTTTTTTCAATGACTTACAAAAGAGAACAGTCTTTTACCTCCTTGGTTAATTTGATTCCTAGGTATATTATCATTTTTGATGTAATTGCAAATGGGGTTATTTTCTTAATTTCTATTTCTGATAGTTCATCATTGGTGTGTAAAATGACACTGACTTCTGAATATTAATTTTTTATCCTGCTTCTTTACTGAATTCATTTATGAGTTTTAACAGGGTGTTTTTTTTTTTTTTTTTTTGGTGGAATCTCTATGGTTCTCTGTATAGAGTATATGTCACCTGCAAATAATGGCAGTTTTACTTCTTTTCCCATTTGGATGCCTTTTATTTCTCTTTCTTTTCTGATTGCTGTAGCTAGGACATCCAATACTATGATAAATAAATAAAGTAAAAAGTGAACATCCTCGTCTTGTTCCTGATCTTAAGGAAAATGCTTTTCATTTTTCCACATTAAGTGTGATGTTAGCTGTAGGTTTGTCATATATGACCTTTATTATGACCTTCTGTTCCCTCTTCGTTGAGAGTTTTTTATCATAAATGGAACCTGGATTTTGTCAAACACTTTTTCTGCATCTATTTCTGTGATCATATGATTTTTATCTTTCAATTTGTTAATATACTGTGTCACATTAATTGGTCTGTGGATATTAAACCAACCTTGCATCCCAGGAATAAATCCAACTTGATCCTGGTGCATGATACTTTTAATGTATTGATGAATGCGGTTTGCTAGTATTTTGTTGAGGATTTTTGCATCAATGTTCATCAGGGATATTGGCCTATAGTTTTCTTTTTATGTCATGTCTTTATTTAGTTTTGGAATCAAGGTAATTGTGGCCTTATAAAAAGAGTTAGGGAGACCTCCTTCCTCTTGAACTTTTTGACTCATTTGAGAATAGGTGTTAATTCTTTGAATGTTTGGTAAAATTCAACTAAGCCATCCAGGCCAGGACTTGTTCATCGAAAGTTTTTTGATTACTGATTTGATTTTGTTGGTGGTAATGGGTTGGTTCAGATTTTCTGTTTCTTCTTGACTCAGTCTTGGGACATTGTATGTTTCTATGAATGTGTCCATTTCTGTAAATTTGTAGGCATATAATTGCTTGTGGTATTTTCTTATGATCCTTTGTATTTCTGTAGTTTGTAGTTACTTCTCCTGGTTCATTTCTGATTTATTTGGGTCCTCTCTCTTTTTTTCTTGATGAATTTGGTTAAGTGTCTGTCATTTTTGTTTATGCTTTCAAAGAACCAGCTCTTGGTTTCATTGATCTTTTGTATTGTTTTCCCAGACTCTATTTCGTGTATTTCTGCTCTGTCCTTTATTATTTCCTTCCTTCTACTCACTTTGGGTTTTGTTTGCTACTCTATTTCTAGTTCTTTTAAGTGTAAGGTTAGATTGTTTATTTGACCTTTTTCTTCTTTCTTGAGGTAGGCCTGTATTGCTATGAATTTCTCTCTTAGGATGCTTTTGCTATGTCCCATAAATTTTGAGTCGTGTTTTCATTTTCTTTGGTCTCTAGGTATCTTTTGATTTCTTCTTTGTTTTCATTGCTAACCCATTCATTATTTAGTAGCATGTTGCTTAGACTCCAGGTGTTTATGCATTTTCCAGTTATATTTTTATTGTAGTTGATTTCTAGTTTTATACCACTGTGGTCAGAGAAAACGCTTGATATGATCTCAATCTTCTTAAATGTACTGAGACTTGTTTAGTATCCTAACATGTGGTTAATCCTGGAAAACGTTCCATGTTCACTTGAGAAGAATGTATATTCTGCTGCTTTCGGGAGAAATGATCTAAAAATATCAATTAAATCCACCTGGTCTAATGTGTCTTTTAAGGCAGCTGTTTCTTTGTTGATTTTCTGTCTGGAAGATCTGTCCATTGGTGTCAATGTTGGGTTAAAATCTCCCCTTACTAGGGTATTTCTGTCAATCTCTCCCTTTATGTTGGTCAATAATTGCTTTATATATTTAGGTGCTTCTATATTGGGTGAGTATATATTTACTAGGGTTATGTCTCTTGTTGTATCAATACATTTATCATTATGTAATGTCCTTATTTGCTCTTATTATAGCCTTTGTTATAACAGTCAATTTTGTCCAAGTATTGTGATCCCTGCTTCATTTTAAATTTCCATTTGCATGAAATATCTTTTTCCATCCCTTTACTTTCAGTTTGTGTGTGTCATTTGATCTGAAGTGGGTGTCTTGTAGACAGGATATGTATGGGCCTTGTTTTCTTACTCATTCAACCCTAAGTCTTTTGATTGGAGCATTTTTTAATCCATTTATTTAAAGCAATTATTGAAAGGTATAGAGTTGTTGCTAATTTTATTATTCATATTTTTGAGTTTTCCCCCTTCTTCTTTTAACAGAAGTCCTTAACATTTTTGTAATACTGGCTTGTTGGTGATGAATTCCTTTAGATTTTTCCTGTCCAAGAAGCTCATTATCTCACCTTCATTTTTAACTAATAGCTTTGCTGTGTAGTCTTGTTTTAGGTTCTTTATTTTCATCACTTTAAATATTCCGTGCCAATCCCTTCTAGCCTATAAAGTTTCCATTGAAAAATCAGCTGATATTCTTATGGGAGTACCCTTGTAAGTACCTAGCTGCCTTTCTTTAGCTGCTTTTAAGATTCTCTCTTCACATTTAACCATTGACATTTTAATTATGATGTGTCTTGGTGTGGGTCTGTTAGGATTTCTCTTGTTGGGTTCTTTTTGCTTCCTGGATTTGTATGTTTATTTCTTTGGCCAGGTTAGAAAAGTTTTTTTTTTTTTTTAATCATTATTTCTTCAAATAGGCTTTCAGTCCCTTACTCTTTTCTCTTCTCCTTCTGGTACCCCTGTGATGCAGATATTCACACTTATCTTGTCT
The DNA here is from genome assembly GCA_003508835.1 of Eonycteris spelaea. Lineage (NCBI taxonomy): Eukaryota > Metazoa > Chordata > Mammalia > Chiroptera > Pteropodidae > Eonycteris > Eonycteris spelaea. The sequence goes on from PUFA01000151.1 coordinate 4,432,325, forward strand.
AGGAGGTCTCATAAACTTTCCTCATTTTTAAATTCTTTTTTTTCTTTGTGCTGTTATGATTGGGTGTTTTCTGCTACTTGTCTTCAACTCACTGATTTGATCCTCTGCTTCATCTAATTTACTATTGATTCCTTTGAGTGTATTCTGCATTTCAGGTATTGTATTCTTCTTCTTTTTATGGGTTCTGTGTCCTTTTTTTTTGCTTACTATCTCTCTTTTGAGGTCCTCACTGGGATCACCTATTCTCCCCATAAGTTCTTTGAGTATCCTTACAAACAGTGTTTTGAACTTTGTCTCTGATAGGTTGCTTGCCTCCATTTCGTTTAGTTTTTTTTTTTCTAGAGTTTTCTCCTGTTGTTTCACTTGCATCATGTTTCTTTTGATTTCTCATTTCAGTTGTCTCTCTGTGTTCTTTCTATTTATTAGGAACATTTGATATTTCTCCAAGCCTTGGCCATGTGCAAGGAAGGTTCACCACAGCATGACGGTGGCCATCTATGGACTGCATGGGAGGGGGGCCGACAGAAGTACAATGACCGCTGTCTCTCTAGCCCTTGCCCCAAAAGTACACAACTCAGTCTTTCCCCATATGTCTCTTTCATGTCCAGAGATGCTGACTCTTTGCCGAAGCCCAGAATGAGTGCCTACGATCGAGTGTGTGCATGGGTCCTTTAAAGGGATGTCTGAGTTTTCAGGTTTTTTTTCTTTTTCACCAGGATGGTTGGAATCCTCACTAATTTTTACAGTCAGATTTTGTGGAACTTCTCTTCTGGAGATTGAATCCCTGTGCTGGAGAGGAGCCCCTGTATGGTGCTCAGACCCTCTCTCCTTCACAGGGGCTTCTGCAGCCACACTCTCCTTTCCTGCTGCTCAACCGCCATGTGCAGGTGCAGGGCCAAACCACTTTGTATCCCCCTCTCCTACTGGTTTCAATGTGGCTTTTTCTTTATATCCTCAGATGTATGTGTTATAATCAGCTAGATTTCAGGTGGTTCTCCAAGTTGATTGTTTTATAATTTGGTTGTAATTTTAATGCAGTTATGGGAGGAGGTTAACCCTGTGTTTACCTAGCCCACTATCTCATCCCCAAAAGTGTCATTTTAAAAATTAAGAAGTCAAGACATAGAGAGATCACACTCTTACTGAAGACACTGAATTGTTCAACTGCATTCATGAGACAGTAAGTACATGTTAGAAAAGCAGAAAATTGGAAGCAACCTAAATGGCCACTACAGTACTGGTTAAATAGGTTATAGTATATTCACATATAAATATACTAAGGATATTTCATGGTATTGTAGATACATATTTATTGATAATACAAAATTTCATTTTGTGGTTAAAATGCAAATCGCATATTAAAAATATTATAAATAGTATAATTTTTATTGTAAAAGAAGTAAACAATGGCAATGTATGGGGACTTATGGTCTCTATTCTATATCAGCAATTTTATTAATATTTTCAATTGTGTGCAATATTTATTTTTTAATATAAGAACATTTGAATATATTTTTGGTGCATTTAGACATGCTCTATGCACAGCTTTAAAAATATGGATATTGACTGGGAGGAATAGAAAAAAAAATGTATATGTTATATTTGAGATGTATTTCTTCCTTTGGCAGTTTCCTGTATTATAATAGTGAACATATTTTGGGGTGGAAGAAGACATTATGCATACTCCAGATGCCCTTTAAGTTTATCCAGAGGTCTTGGGGAGGGTGGGTGAAACAAATGGATGTGAATCCTGCAAGCAGAGTTTCTACACCCACATTGGAGCAGTTGGTGACTGACATCACCTTTGGTTATCCCTCCACCCCTTCCTTCGTTGTTGTTTGCTCATTTCAGTGGTTAGTGTCTCTTCTGGAAGTAATACATATTTGGAGACGAGAGATTAGCATTTCTAGCAGCGGCTATTAGAAACATATTTGGAGCCCTCAGTGACTTCTCAATCAAGATGAAGAGCACTGAGGTACATGCACATGGAGAGTCGGAGCTGCCACACAAAGAGAAGAAGGCATTCCTACTTGGGTTTCTGCCCTGGATCCTTGCAAGCTGAACATTTCAGCACAGCATACACAGCTGCTCAACCTTGGTAGTGGAGCAAACTGTCATCTTCTGCATGTTTCAATTAGTTGGCATAATTTAGAAAGTATCTAAAGTAATTCAGACATAAAGATAAGGACAGCATTATTTCAACTAACAGGTTAGGACTGGAAGTGGGAATTTTTACAAAATTAAATTTCCAATTATAATTTCCAAAGTCTGACATCACTGATGAAATAATAGGAATCAAAGAAGCAGGAATCTTTGTTTTCTATTCAATAGGAAGGAGCATTTCTTTCTTCTCTAAGTAAACTGGTGCTTTTTGCTCAGTGTCGTCACTGCTAAAGTCACATTGTTTATTCCATCAATTGTTTCCTTTGGAAGGGCACTAATTTATCAGTTGAAAAGCACTATGTAATGACTACCACCATTACCTAGGGAGCAAGTCAATATGATTATTGTCACTTTGTAACTGAGAAAGCTAAAATGCAAAGAAAATTGTCTAGCCCCAAATCCCCAGGAATCTAGTGTGTGTTTATTTCTTAGGCTTAGGTATTTCTTTTCTGCAGTCGTATAGGCAACTTTAATGTGTTAAAAATTTGTCCAAGGATGAAACCCTAGCAATTAATTATACAGACTGTTATTGTATGTTCGTTTGCATACTTCTAATAAACATTTAGTTCTAGCTTCTCTTTTGGGATCAAGGTGGCAGTACAAAAAGCTACAAGGTGCTTTGCTCCAGTTCACTTAAAATAATAAACTTGCAAAATAGGTTTCTGCTAAATTAAAAAGAATAAGCAGCTTAAGTCATACACAAGTTATAAAGCATATGCATTATTTTTAGCTTAGAAATATTTGCAGGGCAGGAGGGGATGATATAGCATGGCAGCAAAATTACCCTCCAAAGGTGCAAGATGAAAAAAAGGGCACAGAGGGCCATCTGTTTATGTTCTGAACACAAAGAACAAAGGTTAATACATGTAAAAAAAAATCATGTTATCAATAATCAATACCATCCTTCCCCAAAACAGTCATCAGAAACCCTCAAGCTTTCTGTCTGAGTCTATCCTAGTACTTGTACCTTGCTCATCAGATGTGTTTTGGTTCTGAATGCCACAAACACCTTAGAACTATGAAAAGAATTCAGGAATCCATGGAAAAATGTGCAAAGAAAAGGAGAGAGGAAGGTATTTACCTTAAGTCATAACTGTTGTCATTGAGAGGGTAGAGATCCTGTGTAGATTAGAATTAGAATTCTAAGAGCCAAAACATGGAAATAGAGAGTAAGGATGCTTGACCAATGTGTCAGAAAAGTAAGACAATTATTTCTCATAAACTTGAACTTGGACAGTTATATCACTTATTCTTCAAGTACATAATGTGAAAGCTGCTGGCTATTCTTTCTTTCTCCCAGCATTTTCCCCTTTTTTTGTATGTTTCAAAGTTGGGATGGGTTGAATTTGCATTCTCCACAACTCGACAAAGGGAAGACAGAAAGAAAAATGTGAAAGCAGATGAAAGAAGAGGGAAAGGAAGAAGCAGAAAAGATGAGTAGAGAGTAGAAAGAGCGAAGAGAAGGAGCAAAACAGCTCTATTCATCTCAGAAAAGAGATAATATTTTTTTTATTTTATTACTTTTGGGATCCTTTAAAAAAACATACATGTATATACATCATACATACATGTATATATGTATAATATTTCATATATATGTAAAATATGTACATATTTTACATACATGTAAAATATGTATATATGTACATATATACATATACATGTGTGTGTGTGTGTGTGTGTATACACATACTTTCCTCCAGCAGATGTAAGTCAGCCTAATTCAATTATTTGGTAACAGCAAAGTTTCAGGCTTTTCAGGGAGTCATTTTAGAAGACCATATATAAGCAAGGAATAAGTAATTGTTTAAACCACACCCTTAAAAGAGAGAGAGAGATGTTTGGGCAAAGGAGGTAAAACCTCAATACCATTCATTGGTCATGTATACGAAAGCAGCGAAAAAGAAATTCATGCAGTTATATGCAACTGTGAAAAGTATAGGAAAATCACCTGTCTTGGAAATTTTCCTCAACTCCACTGATATCAAAACCCAAGTAAATGTGGGGGAAGTAGTGTTAAGACTGATTTTAAGTGAAAAAAAATGTCTATAATTTATTGCAGGTAAAAATATATACAGCCCTGGAAAGTTCTATCAAATTTATTGAGTTGCCAAATAATTTAGAAATTTAAAAAAGCTTTTGATCTTGCGGCATATCTACTCTTTAGATTCACTGATGTCTTGCAAAAACTGAGCCATGTCAATTATCAGTATGTGGATATTTCATTTACAAATGGAATTCATGGCAAGAGAAAGACACTAGAAGCAAAGAAGAGAGTTTCGACATGGCCCTCTTGAGAACCCAAATTCATTTTTTTTTTAATATGTTGAAGCAGATCAAGCATTCAGTGAGTTAATAGATCTACTTGACAGACATGATGAGTTTGATGGATGTGAATAAAAACGTACCTCTACTTTGGTTCCACTTTCAAACCTTTGTTACGTTACTTTTGAGAAGCCCCGCCTGAGTTATCTCATGAGAATCTCCAATTTCTTATGCAACTTATTATACAGCTGCTTAGCACTTGTATACTTGGTTTCTACATGATTAATTTGCAAGTATTTATATGTTGAATTCTTTGAAAAGACGTTTCTTTTATGGACTTCATGCTGCTCTGATGCAAATTAAGTTTCTATCCTATTTGATATGATATGCAAATAGGCAAATTGCAGATCTGCCAAAAAGCACAAGCAAGTTGCCTATGTAAATCTTTGCACGAATGGATGTAAGATGCAAATTCTGTTTATATCCTTCCACAGACCAAATGTCTGGCTGTCTTCTTACCTGCCAGCATCAACCTAACTTTATAGAACACTTATCCTGCAAAAAGATTTTCCCTAAGGGGGAGGAAAAACTACAGGGGAGCATATACTATGGGTGAGAGCATTTTCCCAGTTGAAATAACTTCCCACCTCCCCCTATTTTCCTTATTTTCTTCACTTATATTTCCTTTCACACAAGCAAAATATTTGCTTTTTTTTTCATAGAGAGCCAGAACAGGACTTGATATTTTAAACAAGAAAAATAAGTGACCACAGGCTGAACCAATATTTCTGCAGCAACATTTCTAGGACAAATTGCATTCACTATCTTGAGGTTTCAATGCCCTTCTGCAAAAGCATTGTTCCAGTATAAGTGTAACTTTTATTTATGGAAAAATAATTAAAGCTTTTACATTCTTCATTTGATATACAGGTTGTGTGTAGCCTTAAGGCAAACAAATGCCTGCCAGCGATCAGCTGAAAGTGAAATACAGACTACGCACAAAGAAATTTTCAAATCTTTACAATGGTAAAATAAACACTTGGAAGCAATGAAAATCCCTAGATCTTCACCTCAGTGGTGTGTGTAATTAAGGAAAAGATGAAAGCTAAAGCTATTGTAAAATACTCTCACCTGTTTTAACACATGCCCACGCACATGTATGTCCACACTCCCACACAGGTCTTGATGGCGTACTGAATACCACCAGGGCTTTCTCTTTGGCACAGGAACAGCATTAAATCCACTCCCTGACCCCCACCACCACCTATTAAAAGTGGGCATGTCAGGAGAGACTTGATTTATTTGGCAAGTGATCTTCCACCTCTTCAGCTACTATAAGTTTCTTGAAATCCTTCTCCATTTTCTTTCCAATGGAGAGAGAAAATTAAATAAGATTTCCTCAACTAATTAACTAATTGTTACTTGAAATTATTGACTAAATAGGCATGGGCTGATAACAGTCATTCAGAAAGGAAGCCAACTTGGGGAAAATGGAAGAAATTTCACTCTACAATTCACAGAATAACTGATATATTTTACAGGCTACTGTGACTAGTGTTATATATAATGTGCTTATATGTCTTGTTGAGACTGAGTTGTACATAAAACTGTTACTGATGAAATGAAAGAACCAAAGACTAAAACATATTTTGGCTTAATAAATTAGAGTAGATGTAAAATTATCCTTATCGTAAAGTCACTGCCACTCCCCTGCTTTCTGGTAGCACTTCTTTCTGGAGGGAGATGCAAAAGAAGGTGGCTGTACTACTGACAGTAACAGTAGTACGCATAGTGGCAAAGGTAATAACTAACATTTTTGCCATTGTTAATAACTGCTTGAAAAAGTCCTAAGTATTATTTAGTTAAATCTCACAGTAACACTGTGAGGTAGGCACCATTTTTAATCCCCATTTTACAGATGAGGAAACCAGAGCAAAAGAGTCACAGGAACTTACCCAAAATTACATGTCTAGTAAATAAATCCATGGGCATGTATTGTCTATGTGAAAGCAACCTGTGAAGTATATCATAGCAAAGATTAAAACAAACAAAATAATATGGCACATGCTACACACCCATTTGTGCAAACATTTCGTAGGCAACTTGTTTGTGCTTTTTGGCAGATCTGCAATTTGTCTTTGAAATATTTCAATAATTGTTTACTCAATCACTACTGAGGATAAAAAGGTAAGATTCCATCAGTGAATTTTAGTACATATAAACACTGGGAAATGGTCCTTCATCAGGTGGCACAACAGAATTTACCAGAAAAGCATTTTAAAAACGCACATGCTGAGAGAATCCAATCAAGATGATGGAATAGGAAAACATTATGCTTGCCTCCTCCCACGATCACTCAAAATTACAAATAAACTACAGAACAACCATCACTGAGAATAGCATGAAGTCTAGCTGAGCAGAAGTCCTACAACTTGTGATATACAGAAGAAGCCACATCAAGACTGGTAGGAGGGGTGGAGACACAGAACAGCTGGTCCCACACATGCATGTGGTGGTTGAGAATCAGGAGGGATATCCTGGCTGCAGAGATCCCCTTGGAAGAGTGAAGTCTCCTTACCCTACACTGGGTTCCCCAGCCCACAGTTTCACTGCCAGAAAGAGAAGTGCCCACAACTTCTGAGTGTAAAAACCAGTGGAGATTGTGGCTGAATGGGATAAAGAGCTACTGGAACCCCAGGTGTTCCTTTTAAAGGGCTCACACATGAACTTACTCTCTGATCTGTAGGACTGGGGAAGCTGCTCAAAAGGTGCCAGGGACATACAGGGAAAAACTGAATTGTCTGGCTTCAGGGTGAGGGCAGGAGGAGGGGCAGCTTTCCGCTAAACAGAAATGATGGCAGAATCCATTGTTTATTTGTTGAACCCTCCTCCTCCCAGAGTGCAGACACAGGTGGCTGCCATATCTGAATCTCAAGCATCAAACTGGCTAACACTGGGCACTGTGCCCAGGTGATTCCCTGAGACTCTGCCCCATCCAAATTGCAGACCCATCCAAGACATTTCCAGTGGCTTTTCCACACAAATGTCCTGTCTTGGCTCATGTTGCAGACTTCCCTAAAATCTCTCAAAGGTTCAAAAACCCCAAACAAGCAGCATTTGGGCTCAGAGTGTCCATACCTTCTGCTGAACAGCCCAAGTACAGCACTAATGGCAACCAGCCTCAGGTCACAGCTTAGCCTCTCTCAGGCACCTCCAAACAAAGCACAAGTGACAACCATCTGCAGAACACATTGTAGCTCATACCAAGTGGTTCTGGGCAAGGCACAGGCAGCAGCTGACCTTGGCTGCACCAGAGCCCCTTACAAGAGGCCCCAGAACCAACACACACAGTGGCCAGATTCAGACAACACTAGAGCACCACAAAACCACCTCCACAAATGACACACCCAAAGAGCAGTCTTGGCAGTCGCCAGGGCCCTACTAAAGTGAATCCTGCCCTGCAGGGTTAGACCCAGCACAGCAAATCCTCCACTGCAGTCGTGGCCAGTCCTTACAACCAATCAGCCTGATGGTTAATCCCTTCCACTGATGTGCCCATAGGAATCACAGCTCAACTACAACGGGAGGGCACACCACCCACAAAAGGAACACACTTGCAGCACCTGGTTCAGGTGACTAGGAATACAGGACCACACAGGATACCTACCACATAAGACCACTCTACTAATACCGAGAGACACAGCGGCTCTGCTAACCATGGAAACAAACACAGAGGGGCAGTCAGAGTGAGAAGAGGGAAAACGTGTTTCAAATGAAGGATCAGAACAAAGCTCCAGAAAAAAGAACTGAACAAAATGGAGATGAGTAATCTTCCAGATGCAGACTTACAAACACTGGTTATAAGGATGCTCAACGATCTCAATGAGAACTTCAAGAAAGAGATAGGGAATGAAAATGAAGATAGAAAACATAAAAAAGAACCAGTCATAAATGAAGAATACAATAACTGAAATGAAGAATATTAGGGGAAATCCACAGTAGATTAGATGAAGCAGATCAAATAGCAATTTGGAAGATGAGGTAGCAGAAAACACCCCATTCAGAAGAGCAAAGAAAAAAAATCCAATAAAATGAAGATAGTTTAAGGGGCCCCTGGGACAATATCAAGTGTATCAATGTCCACATCATAGGGGTATAAGGAGAAGAAAGAGCGTAAAGAATTGAAAACCTATTTGAAGATATAATGACAGAAAACTTCCTAAACCTGGTGAAGGAAATTGACATACAAGCCTAGGAAGTGCAGAGTCCCATACAAGATGAACCCAAAGAGGCTCACACCAAGACACATCAAATTAAAATGCCAAAGTATAAAGACAAAGAGAAAATCTTAAAAGCAGCAGGAGAATACCAGTTAGTTATGTAAGACAGTCAGCTGATTTCTCAATAAAAATTTTGTAGGACAGAAGAGATTGGCACGAAATAGTCAAAATGATGAAAACAAGGACCTATAACCAAGATTACCCAGTAAAGCTGTCATTTAGAATCAAAGTCCAAATAAAGAGCTTCCCAGACAAGAAAATTCTAAAATAGTTCACAGAACCAAATCAGTGTATGAGAAATGTTAAAGGGACTTCTTTAAGAAGAAGAAGAAAAATTAAAAATATAAGTAAGAAAATGTCAATAACTACATATCTAGCAAACTTAGTTTAAATGTAAATGGATTAAATTCTCCAATCAATAGACAGGGTAGCTGAATGAATAAGAAAACAAGATTCTTATATATGTTACCCATAAGAAACTCACTTCAGATCGAAAGACACACAGACTGAAAGTAAAAGATAATTCGTGAAAAATGGAAATATAAAAAAGCTGGGGTAGCAAAACTGACATGAGGCAAAACAGACTTTAAAGCTAAGGCTATAAGTAGAGACAAAGAAGGACCCAGTAATCCTACTTCTTAGTATATATCTGCAGAAACCCAAAATACTGCTTGGAAGGGACATGTGCATCCATATATTCAATGTAGCATTATTTACAACACTCAAGATATGGAGGCAACCTGGGTGTCTATCAATGGATGAATGGATAAAGTGATGCTACATATATATAATGGAATATTACTTGGCCATAAAAAAGAAATGAAGTCTTGACATTTGCAACAACATGAATGGACCTAGAGGGTATTATGCTGAGTCGAGTAAATCAGATAAAGAAAGACAAATGTGATTTCAATTACATGTGGAATCTAAAGAACAAAATAAACAAAACAGAAACAGATGCATAGAGAACATTTTGATAGTTGCCAGATGGGAGGGGGGTGGATGATAAGGTGAAAGGGATTAATAACTACAAATTGGTAGTTACAAAATAGTCACAAGGATGTAAACTACAACACAGGAACTATAGTCAATTAATGTAATAACTCTGTATGATGTCAGATGGGTACTAGATTTATTGGGGTGATCACTTCGTAAGTTGTATAAAATGTCTAATCACCATGTTATATACTTGAAACTAATATAATAATGTATACCAGCTATAACCGTAAAATAATAAATTATTTTATAAGATAATAAAATCACACTTCTCTGAGACTTCTCTCACTCACACCTTTTAATCTATAATCATATTAAATTAATGGAATTTCATAGAATAAACTTCTGGGCCTCTGCTACCCATTGTAAAGCCAAAGAAAAGACAGAAGGAAAGAGGTTCTAATAAATTTAGGTCACAGTGTATGTAATAAGGAATTTCAAACCACTCCAAATGGTTGTGAGTGCTTTAATTCCCTCATAAACAATGCAAGTTTGTACTGGAAGGACCACCCTACTATACCTAAGGCTCCCTTTTTTGTTCCAACCATTAGTAGTTCCGAAAATGCAGGAAACAATTCCAACTAACTGGTTTTAAATTAGGGCAGTTCAACTTAATTGATTTCCTCTTTCCAGGCTGGGAACTCTTGGGAATCTCATAATTTTCTATGAATTCTATGAATAAATATCATTATTTAAAAATAGGCCAGAGACCTGACTTTTGGGCTCAAGATTCCGTTGCGAACAAGGCCTTGAGACAAAAGATTCAATGGAAGACCCACAGATAGATTTCCATTAGTCCCTTATCTCTTCTGAGCCAAGGTGTGCATGGGAAGAGGGTTACCACACAACCTTCCAAGGGGTCTACAAGCCTTTCCAGAGGAGACAGAACGAACAGGGAGAGTCTGGTGCAAACATCAAGGCTCTGACACTGAGGACCCAGGCAGGATCTAACTACTTAGCCCTTTAGCACTGAACTTGTGCTCATGTCGTGAAATATGTGTTAATCAGTAGTCTGCGTCTAGATGAAATGGGTTAATTGAAGGCAAATGTATCCCTGAGCTCTCCTTGGTGCTGAACAACGCTTTGAACCAGCCTCCCAGGTTAAAGTCTATCTGGTTTCTAGAACCAACTCTTTATCAAATCTCCATGTACTGAAGTGATACTGTGGTTGTCCACATCACAGACCTGCCATAAACATTCATTATAAACCCTGGCTATTCTGCCTTTGTGTAAATATTATTGGTGCCATAGCCTAGTCTGTGTTCCAACTTCCAATGTCCAGCTGAAGTCAGAGAAAACCCCTTTCCACTCCACAATCCCATAAGTGCTAAGGTAATGCAACTAAGCATCTTAGCTGAAAATAAACACTCCACTTGCTGTTTCTCTTATCTGTGCAGTCCATCACTCTGTCTTGAAGAAAAATGAACCTAGTAAAATGGGAATTTTTTTTCATGAACCCATTCTAGGGCCACCTTTTTCTTCCCAGATACCTCCAATTGCTATTCTAATGCTGAATTTCCCAGGCTGTGTTTCAAGCATAGATGTTCAAGCAAGACAAGACAGCATATAAATGATGCTCTATGCTTATATAGTAGGATGTTTTTTAAGATGCTGCCAGCTATGACTGCATTAATTAATGCTCAAATTGCAATGTAATCTCCACAGAACTACAAGGTGCTGCCATATTGCAGAATCTGTATTATTACAGAATGAAACAAAAATGATAGTTGACTTTAGAAAGTAAGTACTAAACCTGACCTTATCCAGAAGCCACTGATCTCTGTAGAGGCATAAAAAGGACACAAATGTTTTATAATTCTGGAAAATAGTGTGTGTTGTCTTTCAAATTCGACTCCAGAGCAAAGATACTTTGCTGTGGGACTGAAAATTTGAGATTCACTGTTAGACTTCTCTTCAGAGAAAGGTAGTGTAGCATAGTGGTTCTCAAACTTACATGCATATCAGAGTCACCTTGTGAGCTATCTTGTCCAGTAAGGTAACTAATAACCATGTAAGGCTACTGAGCACTTAAAAATGTGACTACTCTAAATTGAGAAGTGTTTACAAATGTAAATTACATACTGAATTTAAAAGATTTAGTATGAAAAATGTAAAATATCTCAATTTTTCATGTTGATTACATATAGAAATGCTAATATTTTAGCTATATCGGGTTAAGTAAAATGTGGATTATTCTTACCATTTAAAAATCTTTTTTAATGACTACAAAACTTAAAATAACACATGTGCATCTCCTTACAATTTTAGTGGAGCACTACTGCAGAGAACATTCAATTATTTCCTGTTTCCTGAGCCCAACACCATTCTTGAAGCATCTCCACTGAAGGATTTTAAAGTACTCCACTGCTGTAAAAGTTTCTCCATGCTGTTTTTAACTTAAACTCTCTAAAACACTTCTTTGATTAAGTCTGTAAAAAATCTTCAATGGCTCTCCATTGTTTAAAAGGTGAGCTTCTTTTATTTTTTTGAAGGGATTTTTTTTCTTTATGCTTTTTCTAACTTTTCAATTAGAGCTGACATTCAATATTATTTTATATTAGTTTCAGATGTATGACATAGTGGTTAGACATTTATATAATTTACAAAGTGATCCCTGATAAGGCTAGTACCCACCTGGTACCAAATAGTTATTACAATATTATTTACTATATTCCCTATGCTGTGTTTTACATCCCTGTGACTATTTTGTAACTACCAATTTGTAGATTGTAATCCCTTCACCTCTTTCATCCAGCTCCCCAACCCCTCTCCCATCTGGTAACCATCATTTTATTCTCTGTATCTATGAGTTTGTTTCTGTTTAGTTTATTTTGTTCTTTAGATTCCACACAGCAGTGAGATCATATTTGGCTTGATCTGTCTTATTTCCCTCAGCATAATATCCTCTAGGTATAACCATGTTGTCACAAATGGGAAGATTTTATTTTGTTTATGACTGAGTAATAATCCATTGTATGTATTAACCATGACTTCTTTATTCAGTCATCCGTTGATGGACATTTAGGTTGGTTTGCATCATGGCTATTGTAAATAGTGCTACAGAGAACATAAGGGTCCACATATCTCTTTGAATTGGTGTCTTGGATTTCCTCAGAATACCCAGAAGTGGAATTGCTGGGTCATAGATAGGCCAATTTTAATTTTTTGAGTAACAACCGTACTATTTTCTGTGATGACTGTTCCAATTTGCAATCCTACCGACAGTATACAAGGCTTCCCTTTTTCTACACCCTTGCCAACACTTGCTTTTTTGATTTATAAATGATAGCCATTCTGACAAGTGTGAGGTGATATCTCATTGTTCCTTTAATTTGCATTTCGCTGATGATTAGTGATATTGAGCATCTTTCATATGTTTATTGACCATTTGTATGTTCTCTTTGGAGAAAAACCTATTCACATCCTCTGCCCATTTTTTAGTTGAGTTGTTTGGGCTTTTTTGGTATTGAATTGTATGAGTTCTTTATAAGTTTTGGATATTAACCCTTATCAGATATATCATTGATGCATATCTTCTTCCAATTGGTAAATTTCGTAGAAGTAAACCTCTAACTTTTAAATTCAGCATTCCAGGCCATCCACAATCTATCCAATTTCTTTTCCAACTTATGTTTAAT